>JAPDEU010000004.1:0-1200000 GCA_027569275.1 Emericellopsis terricola | reverse complement strand
GGCAACTGGAGGGTCTCTTGACCATGAGCTAGGTATTTCCCGGAGCTCTTTGGTCTCCGAAGCATGCAACTGACTGATGATAGACCGTTTCTTTGACCATGGCTGCCTGTATGACCTTACAGTAGATATTCTTCCCCTTCCGGGCACATCAGTATTGCGGGTCATGACAGAGCAGCGCTTTCCGACGTATGTTGAATGTGTGGCACAAAGGCAATTCTAATTTTCTGCAGCACCATTTACGCAGGATCCAGCGTGCTACTACTGGCTCATATTGGCATCAGCCGTGAAACTCTGCCAGCCACCCACAGGCAACACACGCGGCTGAAGTCTGACGAACTCATGGAGGATCTTGAAGTGCAGCTGGGAACCTCTCAGATTGATTATGCAAGCATCAAAGTATCGTTTTCGCACTCGGCCTTTCCAGCATACAAGCAAACAGAATCCATAAGCGGCATATCGGCGCTGAGCAGCAGAATAGAGACTGTCGCCACAGCCGGGATTATACGACACAATGGCTCATCTCTGTGGTCACCCCGTCCAGCGGCCACGCCTGAGTTGCTGTCTCCTTTAGTCGAAAAGCATTAGGGCCCTGAGAAGACGGAGAGTTTCATGCAGCATGTCATGGCGAAGAGATGTGCACAGCAAAGTGGCGCACACGCTGCTGTGCCAGCATCGAGAGGTACATTGCACGATTGGTGGTCGCAACAAAAACCAAGGCTTGCCCTACACGAGCATCAGGTCGGCCCTCTCGTGCCGCAGAGGCAGACGAGCTTGCGAGGCGCCAGTTGGATGGAATCACATGGCTCCAAAGGGCAAGCACTTGCTCGCAGCCAGGTTTCCGACAAGTGTTTGTCTGAAGACACAACGTCGTCCACCATGACGGGCAAAGGAGATGGGATGCCTCTGGCGAAATGTGAGGAGATTCGAAAAGAGGCTGGGAAGGCGTCATTGGAAGCTAGAAGCTCGGGCGATGGTGGATTGTTGATGCCCCTGCTTGCCGATTTTGGGTTTATAGATCATCGAGTGAGCAGACCATCTGCGAAAACAAGCATCAAGTCAAAAGATGGAAACCCAGGGCGATGGAGCTGGGCGAGCTGGTTTTAGTTTACGCGGGAATAACATTTTTTTTTTCGGGCAACAAACTTTGCTTCCCTGACTTTTGACGCAGAACAAGATTTTGATTATGACAATAGCTCGTCCTTCCAGGGGATAGACACTTGGGCGCCTCTCTTGGCTACGGTCTTGGCTGCGGCGACGTTGGCGTTTCTGACAGCGGCTTCAATGTCAAAGTTGCCCTGGACGACAGCCAAGGCATAGGAGCCCGCAAAAGTGTCACCGGCCGCGGTCGTGTCGACGACGGTTGTCTTTTGCGCGGGGACGAGGGCGCGCTGACCGGCCTTGGTCACGTAGTAGACGCCCCGCCCGCCGAGGGTGATGATGACATTCTGGACACCCCTTTTGATGAACAGATCGCCCGCCGCCTTAAGGCCGGCGTCCGTCTCGAGGTCGGACTCGGACATGCCCGAGAGGAGGGCGGCCTCTGTCTCGTTGACGATGAGATGGGCGAGGCCCTCGTAAGCCGAGGCGGGGAGCTCGACGGCGGGCGCGGGGTTGAGGAGGACGGGGACGTTGGCGGCCTTTGCGGCGTCGAGGGCCTGCAGGACGGTGGGCAGAGGGATCTCGAGCTGCATGATGAGCAGATCGGGTCGTGGCCCGGGGATGGTGGTGAACTGCTCGGGCTGGAGGGAGTAGTTGGCGTTGGGGGAGAGCATGATGCGGTTCTCGCCGGTGGGCTCGTCGACGACGATGACGGCCACGCCCGTCTTTGCGTCCTCGGGGGCGGCTACGCCCGAGACATCGACGCCGTAGGAGGTGAGGGAGTCTGTGAGGACGGGGCCAAAGGCATCGCGGCCGACGGCGCCGAGCATGGAGACATGGGCGGACGGGTTGGCGAGGGACGAGGTGCGGGAGAGCTTGGCGCAGGCGACGGCCTGGTTGGCGCCCTTGCCGCCGGGTGAGGTGTTGAAGTGGTTCGCCGTGAGGGTCTCGCCGGGAAGAGGATGGTGAGGGACGTAGGACACGAGATCGATGTTGAGAGAGCCCAGGACGGTGATGCGTGGGAGAGCCATTGTGAAAGGTTGAGGGCCCAGAGGGAGCAACGCGTGCAGGTCTGCTTGTTTCTGGTTGCGGCTGCTTGTTACAATAATGACTTCCTCGTCGTCGTGCGATTGATAGGACGTTGATGCTATGAGAGGGAGCTGAGCTGAGCTGCGATGAAAAGGCAGCAGGCGGACCTCGCCGACGCAATGATGCTCCACTGCCCGAGTGGCCGACCGGCGTTGTCCGGCGTTGTGACACTGTGCTTCCACGGGCCAAAGGCACTATTGAGCACTGTGTTAGAATGTGGACATCACGCACTGTCACCGCTATCCCGCTCTACACTTCCCACTCGCTCGTACCCCATCAAATTGAACCTACAAAAGGACGACTCCTCCAGAGATAGGCTCGTCGGTGTATTTGGGGCGTAGGCAGAGGATGGTGACGGGGCAGAGTTGGTAGGGGACATGATCGACGAGGTTTCTGTGGCCCATCGTGGCAGCTCCATGAGGAAAGGTTCCAAAGCATCTCAGCAGAGGTGGCACTGGGGCTTGGAGAGCGCGCTGTCTTCGGAGAGCACTACCTGTTGAGCGGCTGGGCTGCCTGAACGAGCTGTCCTAGCGCCCCGTGGTGCCCATGGATCCCAAACAAGCGCCATGTCAGCTCCCAAACGTCCCACAGAGGACGACATCCTCGCCAAACGAGTGCCATTGTACGCGCGATAGTCGGCCTGCCGATATAGGCACGCCTCTCTCGTCGTGGACGCGTGCGGGCGACACCGCCACGCCGCCTTGGCCGAGCCACGTCGGGGCGATGGTGACAATGACCGCGTCCACCAGGTGTTGCGCGTCGGGGTGAAGCAGTGTGTTGATGATGGTGCCGCCGCCTTCCACCATGACGCTCGTGAGCCCGTGAACCCGCAATGTCTCCAGGATGCACGGCCAATCGAAGCGCATGCGCCCATCGGCTGAGAGCGTGGCATCGACGTGGATGAACTGGCCTCCGTGCTCCTCCAGTACCGCGGCGCTGTCCTTGGGCACGTCGGACAGCGCGACGCCTGTGAGGACCCACGGCGCGAGCCCTTGGCCGGCACGGCTCAGCGCGAGGACCTTGTCGGCCGGCGAGGGCGTCCAGCGGAGGTGAGGGTCTATGATAATGGGCCGGGGCTGCGACGCGGCGCCCTCGATCCGGCAGTTGAGGCCCGGATCGTCGGCCAGCAGCGTCGCGATGCCCACCAGGATGGCGTCGTGGCGTGATCGCAAGTAATGGGTCATGGCCTTGGACTCGGGACCAGAGAGGCGCGTCCGCACGCCGGGCGCCAGCGAAAGAGATGAATCGAGCGACGTGGCAAAGGTCAGTGTCACAAAGGGCTTTCCGTCGCCATGCCCTTGGCTACCACCTCTCGTCGTCGTGGGCGGCGGCAGGTATGGCTCAATGGCGTCCTGGGCCGTTTTTGAGAAGGTAAGCTGCTCAGGCATGGTGATGTGAGAAGACGTGGGGAATGACGGGACAGAGACGGCCGTGGACTGTACTCTCGGTGCGTTTGTCGATGGAGCGCGATTGGAGTTGCGTGGCGCACGAGTGAAGCTGAGAGAGCTCCACATCCACACCAAGCTTCAGTCCTAGGACGTGGACAACGGCATTGCTGCAGCCACGTGCGCGAGCAAGGAAACTCGATGCCCAATTTGCATCGCCCTATGCATTACGATTGTGCGACGTAGACCGGGGCTGAGCGTTTCGACAAAACTATTTTTTTGGCTACGTGGCTGGGCCCGACTTGTGCTGCGCTGCCTTCAGTATGGGATTGCCGTCATCATCAAACTCGGCCCACTGAAAGAAGCTGCAGCCCGTCTTGTCGGGCACATTGCCCGTATGACACATCCAAAAGTACTTGCCAAAGTTCTCCTTCTTGCGCTGCACGACGCGCAGGACAGCGGGCACGTGGCACGCGCAGCGCGGCGTGAATCGTGGGTGCATGTTGGCGCGGTAGTCCCGGTACGTGATGTTGATCCTCTTGTTGCCCGAGATGGGGTGCGGGTCGATCGACAGCGCGGGGGACACGCTGTGCTTCCACTCCTCCTGCATCTCCGCGTGCATCACGAGCAACGAGTTGTGTGGCAGGTGGATGGAGATCTGGCCCTCGGCGTCTCCATTGTCGGGCGCCTTGTCCCCCCCCTGATCCTTGGGCAGCACGCGCCGCACGCGGAACTCGCGAGCCACACCGAGCGACACGGACCCAATGACGGCTCTTGGGCCGAGGTACGTCAGCTGGTCGCTGTGCCACCCGACACTCTCCTGCGGCCCGTCGTAGCAGTTGACAAAGGCGGAATTGGGGACCCACGGATCGGGGGGCTGGAATCGCAGCTTCCGGCCCCCAGGGTACCGCGTGGCAATGCGATGGGTGACCTCCTTATTCACGGCGGCCTGCACCAGAGGCTTCACCGCGACCAGCTGTGGCGTGATCCTGCGGACATCCTGCATGCAACTGTCAACGGTGTGCGCGTAGCCGCCCATGCGCATCCATCACCTACCGTCAGACGGGCCCCGTTGTAGTGGTAGTCTGTCTTTTGGCGCTGGATCTCATCATAGCTTTCGACAAAGAAGCTCATGGTGTGCGGACTGGATACGACATTGTCAAAGAGCTTGAAGGTGCTCTTCTCAAACGTTTCGGACTCTTTCAGAAGCTCCCGCAGCAGGTCGTTGGCCACCTCTGTCGGCAGAAAATTGTGGATGATGGTGCAGGGCGTGTGCTCCGCCACGTCTGCAGGATCATACAGATGCAGCGTGGCACCTTTCCTCGACTTGAGCTTCTTCTGGGTTGTCGTTCCGTGCGGCGCTGGGCTTGCAAACTGCCTGAGGGACTGTTGATGGCCCACCGTGCCACTGCTCTTTCGAGGGGTCGGTTTTGGACGGGGGATCGGGGTCGGGGTCGAGCCGAGTGATGTCGCCGCCTCTTCAACAGACCCCTGGTGCGTGATGAGCACATCAAGCAAGACCTCCTGCTCGAATTCTGGATAGAGAGATGCCAGAATGGCAATCTTGATCTCTGTCGGCTCTTCGGCGTCTGCGCTGCCGACCACGGCTGCGTCAGGGCTCTTCTTGCGCTTGGTGCCTCTCAGAAAAGCCTCCATCGTGAGGACGAGTCGCCATGAGGCTGAAGCGTGAGCCTGCCGCACATGAGTGCGCCACAAGGAGCACTTGGCACAGCTGGAAGGTCACTCGTGATTAGGCAGAAGCGCGCGAAGCAGAACGCTCTTGCCCGAGATGCGACACAGTCACGCACCTCACGATTAGACGCGACCAAGTCCAGGCGTCGATAACGCGCGTTCACGTGATTAGATAGTTGCCCCTCGCGGGGGCTGCCGGTGGCCCTGACCAGCGCGGGACACCCATTGCAGGCAGGGACCACCATCCGGTCGTTGCCCATCATTGGACAGATGCCGTGACGTAGGCGGGCCGAGGCACATGCCTGGCGTGGGACTGGCTGCTTAACACTCTGGCAGAACCATCCCACCTGGCGGGTTTCAACATTGACATTGCGCATCATGTTCATAGCTTTGCTTTAGCCCGGCCTTTTTTAATTTACAGTAGAAGCACTCTCGATGCGCCCGAGGATCCTCGCGCACAACCGCCTCGATGGCTGCCATGCTTGAGTTCCGCACCCAAGGGTACAATCCATACGCCGTCAAGTACTCGCCGTACTACGACTCCCGCATAGCCGTCGCGTCCTCCGCCAACTTTGGCATCGTCGGCAACGGACGTGTCTACGCCCTGGGCCTGTCGGCGCAAGGGATCCAGATTGAGAAGACGTGGGTTCGCACCCGAGACGCGCGCCCCCAGGACAGGAGCCGGCGGCTGACCCCCCATCCAACAGCTTCGATACCAACGACTCCCTGTACGACTTGGCATGGTCCGAGATCAACGAGAACCAGCTCGTGACAGCGTGTGGCGATGGCTCGCTCAAGCTGTTCGACCTCGGCGTCGATGAGTTTCCCATTATGAACTTTCACGAACACAAGCGCGAGACATTCTCCGTCGCCTGGAACCCCGTCACCAAGGACACTTTTATATCCAGCTCGTGGGATGGCACGGTCAAGATTGTACGTGGCATCATTTGTCTCGGCTATACGTGAGGACAGGAAATAGCTGACTCGAGACATGCAGTGGTCGCCCACGCGCAACCACTCGATCAAAACACTGCCCATTGGCAACTGCACCTACAGCACCTCCTTCTGCCCGTCGAATCCAGCCTTGATATCCGCCGTCTCGTCCGACTCCCACCTCCGCATCTTCGACCTGCGCACGCCCTCCTCGGCAAAGTACCACCTCGTGTCCGCCGTGCCCGTTCACGCCGCACCGGCGGGCGCAGGCCCAGGACCTTCCGCGCAGGCGGCCCCCGCCGAGATCCTCACGCACGACTGGAACAAGTATAACGATACTGTGATAGCCACGGGGGGCGTCGATAGGATCCTTCGCACATTTGACATTCGCAGCCCCAACGCCGGCCCCTTGTCGTTGATGCAGGGCCACGAGTACGCCGTGCGCCGACTTGCGTGGAGCCCCCACGCCAGGGATGTCCTCCTCAGCGCCAGCTACGACATGACCGTGCGGCTGTGGCACGACAATGCGGGACCGCCGCAGGATCTGGCCTTGGGCCCCCGCCTCGGACAGCAGATGGGCATCATGAACCGGCATACAGAGTTCGTGACGGGCGTGGACTGGTGCCTCTTTGGTATGGGAGGCTGGGTGGCCTCGGTTGGATGGGATGAGAGAGTGCTCCTCTGGGACTCGAACGCATTGATGGCCGGCAGATGAGGACCGGCAAAGAGCTACAGTACGATACCATGCATGCATAGGGTTTTGAATGGGATAAAAATTGGGCGTTTGCGAGACGCACAGCGGTCATCACTCCATGATCAGGTCACGTCGTAGTACTTACTGCTGGAGGAAGCCTGGCGTGTTCTGATTCAAACGCAGTTGTTGAATGCATTAAGAGAGTCTATATCGTGGAGATGTGCCCGCGCAGTTGTCAAACTGCGGCCCTGGAAAACGAGGAAGCAAAACAAAAATGAATAAAAGAGCCAAAAACGCGCTGCGCCATCAATCCCTGGTGTTGTACATGACCAACTCCAAACCAAGCCATACTTTTACATGCCGCCAAGTCATGAGATATGCCCCCCATATGCAACGATACAGATAGAGATACAGGGTGTGGATGGATGTGCGCGTCGCCTGGTCAGCATTTACCAGCGCCCTCCGAAGCTGCTGCTGCTGTCGCGACCACCGCGGCGGCCGCCGCCAAAGCCACCGTCGGAGCTGCCGCGGAAGCTACCGCCACGACGGCCACCGTCGTCGTCGCGGCGACCCTCGAAGCTGCGGGTGAAGCTGTCGCCGCCACGCCCACCCCGGTTGAAGCCACCGCGGCCGCCGCTGGGGCGGTCAGCGCGGTCCGAGTGCGCACGCTCGCCCACGTTGATGAAGCCGCTCCGGTGGTCGAGGCCAATGTTGCGAACCAGCGAAGGCGACAGGGGGGGAGGCTCCGACCAGCCCCATCCGCGGGTGACCCAGTAGTGCAGATCCTCGGCGAGCTCCTGCTTGCGCGATGCCGTGCCAAACGAGGAGCTGTAGGCCGCCGACAGCAGGGGCTTGGGGACCATCTGGACAATGTCCTTGAACTCCTGGAAGTGCTTGGGCAGCTCGCCCTCGGCAATGTCCGCCTCGGCGCTCTCGAGCGACTGGTCCTGCTTCAGCGGGAGGCCGTTGAGCAGCTTCCGCGCCGCGTGGACCTCGAGCGGCGTCAGGATGAGCCAGCCCTCGCCCTCCTTGTTCTGACGGCCGGTACGGCCGAGACGGTGGATGTAGGACTCGCGGTCGCGGGGGGCGTCAATCTGGATGACGTGCGTCACGTTGGGAAAGTCCATGCCGCGGGCCGTGACGTCGGACGAGAAGAGGACGCCAGAGCGGCAGCGGCGGAACATGTCGGCCGCGCGGGTGCGCTGCATCTGGCCCAGCTTGGAGTGGATGGAAAAGGTGCTCATGGCGGTCATCCTCTCCCGGCGGCGCTGGAAGCCCACCTCGCCGGCCAACTCGGTCAGCGAAGTGGTGTTGAAGTAGACAATGGCCTTGAAGGGCTTGCGCTCCGGGTCGGCCTCGGCCGCCGCGTACTCGCGCTCCATGAGCTCGAATAGTGTGGGGAAGACGTTGGCCCACGACGAGACGGGCACGACCTTTTGGGGGACCCTGTCGTGCGTCAGGGACTCGTTCTCGGGGATGGTTTGCACGAATTCAAAGTCGTCTGCGCGGACCATGGTGCGCGCCAGGCGGATGACGTTGTCCGGGATCGTGGCGGAGACGAGCATGGTCTGACGGACCTTCTCCTCGACGTTGGGAAGCATGGAGATGATGTCGTTGAGCTCCTTCTCGAAACCAACGTCCAGCATGCGGTCCGCCTCGTCCAGAACGAGCGCGGCGAGCTTGGGCGCGTCGATGCCGGAAGAGGGATCGGAGAGGAGGTCGTTGAGACGACCCGGGGTGGCCACCAGGAGATGGCAGCCTTCGCGCTGCACCTGGCGCAGCATGCCCGTCTTGTTCGTCCCTCCGACGGCCGTCTGGACGACGAGGCCAGTGTTCCTCACGAGTGCCTTGGCCTCCTGGGCGATTTGCTCGGCGAGCTCGCGGGTGGGGGATAGGATGATGCCTCGAATGTCGTCAGAGCGGGCGTGGCGGCTGGCTGACCGGGTCGCGAGCGAAGGGTCCTCGTCGATCATCCTCTGGAGTAGGGGCAGGAGGAAAGCAATGGTCTTTCCCGTGCCGGTCTTGGCTTGCGCCACGCTAGATAGAGAGAGCAGTCAGTCTCGCAGGCTACAGTCATGTCAGGGGCGGGCGCGCGACTCACATGTCGGTTCCCTTGAGCGCTGGGTTGATGGTCTTGGCCTGCACGGGGGTCATGGTATCGTATTTGAAACCTTTGGTGAGCGCCGCGATCAGGTTGGGGTGCACGTTGAGTTTGTCCAAGTCGGCGAATCGTTCAATCTGACCGTCAGAGACAGGCGCTGCTGTCTCGGCAGCGGCCACAGCCTCTGCGGTTTCTGTGCTGTACGAGCGTCCGTAGAGGGCGACATTCTTGAGCGGAGCGACAAATCGCGGTGCGCTTGTGAGGTTGTGCCTGGCCAGGGCACCAGCGAGGCGAGGCCTTGCCAGCGTCGGTATCGAGCTCAAGGAGCTCGCCGTCCTGGCGCAGCGCCCGACGGTGTGTCTAAACATGATGACGTGTTTTGCAGTTCGCAAGTATTTGATCAGAAAGGGTTCCGAGATGAAAGGACAGACACGAAATGATGCAAAGATTGAGAATGACAGGTAGATGCGATGGTCAGGTCACCAAGAAGCGCGTGCCGTGGAATTTTTTCGAGATAGGAGAGACCCTTTTTTCGTCGTTTCCTCATTGGGATTAGGCCCTGCAAGCCGTTACTCGCGGTCCCACCACGCCAGATCCACACTCGATCCGCGTTCTCACGTGACTCGTCATCAGTGCGATGGTGCTTCTGGATCCATTCCATACATCATTTAAGCTACATGTATCACAAGTGAGCCTCGTATCGTCGTCTTGAGCCATCTTCGTCCTTGACCATGGAGTCTTGGAACCTCGTTATCATCAGCCCCTCCCCAATGCCATCCGAGATGCCGCGCGTCACCTCTTCCACCGCCCACGCAAAGTTGCCAGACACGCTCTCTCCCAGCTTGCCCTCGTTGCTCCCCAGCGCGACCTCGGCCACGCGGCGAAGCTGCCGTCCCGCCGCGCTGCAGCAGTCCATGCTGTGCCCAATGATCCTCTCGGAGACCTTGTATCGTCGCTCGACGCTCGCGGCCGACTTGAGGATGAGAATCAGGTAAGGCAGCAGGAAGCGGGCGAGCAGAAACAGGTTGAGGACCGCCACTTGCACCAGCCGATGCACGACGGACTTGGGCTGCACCCCCGAGCCAGCACCGGGTGTCGCGGATCCCGGTCGACCTGACCTCCCCAGCACCACGTCGCGCGGGAGAGGATGGACGGGCGCCGCGGACCAGATCTGATCGGCCTCGCTGCTGTCCAGCTCCGCGGGCAGACTGCGCAGCAGATAGGTCAGACTGTCCACGTACGCTTTCCTCTCAAACGACGGGTTGTCGCTGTCCCTGCTAGCATCAGCAGCAATCGTCAGCAACCCCAGACCTGGCTTGCTGTTAGTCCCTGACCCGCGCTGCCAAACCCCTCCCCTGGTTTCCACTCACCGTGCTGGGCCACCTTCCAGTTGATGCCCGAGGCGGACGGCTGCTTGTACTCTTCTGCCAGAGGCGTCCTCGCGCCCCATGTCAGGGTGCATGTGTCCGAGTGCGAGAGGTCGTCTCGCATGTCGTGCTCCGAGGCCGTCTCGTAATCACTGCTGGCCACTGTGGATTGGGGCTGCTGATTAGGCAGCGTGGGCGACGACGCATGAGCGTCCATCATCATGCTCAGGCTCCCCAGGCTCACCGACCGTCGGAAATGTCGGAAGGGACCCATGGGGGTTGGGAACGAGAGCGGCAGAAGACCCATGGCTGCCGTTTGGCAAAAGTAACTCGCCTTAGACAGCTATGATAGGAATAAGCAGCGTCGAGTTGTGCACCGGGTGAAGTGAGCTCTTGTCCTTTATCCCTCGCGGCAGAGTCGGGCGTGGAAGCCGGAGAGCGTCAATGCATGGAGATATAAAAGCAGCCGTAGACAATAAAAGCAGCCGTAGACAATGACAATCAGCACCAATGCATACGTCAACTCGAAGATGTCGCAAAGCCCACGTGCGAGAAATAGTTTTTTGAACGCGATAATACCCGCCTTCGCATGGGCCACAAACTGTTGGGGACCCAGGAATCAGAGGCAGACAGAGCCGTGACATGTGAAAATGTACCCACAGCGTGGCGGCTGGCGGCGACGACGGCGCCTCCACCAGCAACGTCGGCTGCAGCCTCGTTATCGCCAACCCATCACTCGCCGCCAAGCAAGGTCCATTGCCGTCTGCGAGAGGTAATTATGGTACGCTTCGAAAGCAATCATGAAGAAATCATCTCACAACAGTGCCCAAGTCTGACCACAAGGGCATGCAGACAAGCTGTGATGCTGCATGACCAGACATCTTCCTCTCTGGCCGGTGGATTGAACAGCTCAAAATACACGCTCATTATGCTAAACCGGTCACGGTCATGCCGTCCAAACGCCCCTTGGCCCGAAATGCACCGTCCCGAACCTTGCCCAAAAGTGAACTCAACGCCCCCGCGCGCGCGCTATCCAAGCGTCCATCTCTGCGCTGATAGTCTTAGACAATGTCCTTACTCAGCTCATACGACCAGCCACCATCGCGTCGAATCTTGTCTCTCGCAGCCAGGTCCTTCCTAATATCATCTTCCGTCAGGCGATCTATGCCGCTCCAATTGGCGCTTGACGTTCTGGCCCTAAACTTGTGCCACCTGTCCTTGCTCTTGTTGAACACCTCCTCCATGTTCAGCGGCGCCGGCGGGCCAAAGATGTGTGATGGATCCAGAGGTTCTTGGCGCAGCAGAGCAGCGCGAAGGTTGGGCGAATCGGCCCAGTCCGCCATCATGGTGTTGCGCGCCTCGTCCTCACTCTCGTCCTCATCGTCCGTATTGATCTCGGGCAGCTCAATGGCATCGCCATTCTGGAACCGAGGCGATGATCTCTGCGCTGACTTGGCCGCAGACTTGACTCCATGGGAGCCCGAGGCGTGGGCAGGCGTCTTGTGCGATGAACCAGCTGGATTTGCGTTGGGTGCAAAGGGAATCGTTCCCTTGGAAATCTGTGCCATGTCACGCGGGTGCGCAATCTTCGCTTGACTGTGATGCTGGGAAGTAACCGTGGCCTTGAACAGATCACGCGTCGGGCCAGCTTGGCTGCTGCCATAGCTGTTCTGAAAGGCCGATTTCTTTTGCATGTCCTGTTGCAACCTGTGTTAGCGGGGACTACCGAAAAGAGTGCCAGTACACGCGTGGCCAGACTTACCATCTTGAGCCCAGCAGAGGGCCGGACAGGAGGTCCTCGAATGTTGGGAAGCGGTTCATTGTCCAGTTCGTCATGATCTTGGCTTGTCCTGCGACGCTTCGCGTCCTTGGCTTGGTAGCTCTGCCCGCCTCTGGAGGGGGGCCTCCTGGCCTGATTATGAGGGTCATCGTTCGGGCCCATGGTTCGCTTCAACCCTGGCTTCGTGGTTGGGGCCATCGCAGTGGACATGGGTCGGCTAACCTCGGACCCCATACGCGAAGGCGGCCGCGAGGGCTGCCCTGCCACCACGGACCGGTCCTGGGAGAGATGCCCGTGGTCAGGCGGCCCGTTGGGCTGCGATCGTACGGCCGGGGGTGGTGCTCTGGTCTGCTTGGCTTTTTCGATCATGGCCTGTCTGTGAGCGCTCTGCTTCGCCTCCGCGTGGGCAGCGGCTTGTTCGCGGCTCTTTTGTTTCTGTCGCTCGGCTTCTTGACGGCGCTGTTCTTGCTTGCGCTGCTCTTCCTGTGCAGCCACTTTCTTGCGCTCCGCCTCGGCCTTGGCTTCCCGACGGCGCTGGGCCTCCTTCTCATCTTGCTCCTTCTTCTTCGCAGCGAGATCCAACGGCTTCGGCCGTGAGGCGGAAGACGCTCCCTTGAGGTTCTGCACAGAAGTCTGACGTTGCAACGACGCCTTGCTTGCCTTGCTGCCAGTCTGCGCTGCGACAGGTGTCTCAGGAATTGCCATCGAACTCTGCGCAGATGCTTGATACAGTGGCTGTTGCGATCCCGTGTTCACGCGGATGACGGTCGGGGCTTGTTTGGGCTTTGCCTGTGTATCCCTGACGGGTTTCGTCGGCCTCTTAACTTCCTTTCTCGCAATTTGGCTGGTGCCAACTGCCTTTGTAGACACGGCTAGCGCGGCTAGTGGAGGCGCATCGGTCATGCCAATATCGTGATCATCGGAAGATTCTGCCACATCCACAGGCCGCTGGAGCTTGCGCGGGCTGCTCCTCGTCGACTTGCTCGACTCCTTTGCTGCCGATGGGAGCGACTGCTGTTCCTTTTGCTGCTCAAGCGAGATCACTCTCTGCTGTTCCTTACTGAAGACACGGGCCTTCTCTCTTTCCTGCTCCCTAGCCTTTTCAAGCTTCGTTTCCTGTTCCTCCATGCGCTTGGTCTCTTTCAGCATCCGCTTCTCCTCCTTTTCGCGCTCGGTGGAGGCTCGAGTGCGTCGAGCGACCGGAGCAGCTTTGCCAGTTTCCCCTACTTCTGCCTGTTTCTCCAATGCCAACGAAAACGTGGAAGCCGACGCATGAGCGTGGGCGGCCAGCCGGGTGGTTGAAGGGGACAGCATCGACGTTTTTCCCTCAGCGCTGAGGGCCGCGCTGCTTGCAAGCAGCCCTCGGGAGCTCTTCAGAATGGAGGAGAGCTTATTCTTGACCTGTTTCAGCGGGCTATCCCTAAATCCACGAGAAGGTGTTTTGGCTGGGCTCTTGGATCCAGAGGCATCCATGATAGACGCATTGGAGATTGACACAGCTTTCGCTAGCGGCAGCGTATGCTCGTCAACGCTCGGCGCATTCTTGGGAGCGACAGACACAGAGGCGGACTTTCCATGGCCAGGGACTGCTGCGGGATTTCGCTGGGGTGATGCTGCCTGCGGTTGTTGGTTCAATCTCGACACAGCGAACGCAGCACCCCCAACGTATTCCGTATCTTGCACGCCCTCCATAATATCTGCTGTGTGGCTCTTTAGCAAAGCCGGCTTGGGACTTGGTTTCTCCACGGCCACTGCCGCATTTGGCACCGAGGTTTGCTTGACCCAGTCATCCGCATCATCTTCTTCGTCTTCATCCTCCGGGAAAGCGCCAGGGGTTGATGCCGTAGGGTCTTTCATTTTATGAGTCGGTGATTTGAGGCCTTGGCCAGGTTGTGGTACAGCCATTTCTGATGCATGGAAGGAATGCACGGATTTGGAAGGCCTGGGCTGCGATTTGCCCAGGCGGTTGATCTGATCTTGCAGCCTCTGAGTGTATGTCTTGTTATGGTTCAAGACTGTTGATGCCTGGTCCTGGTCGTCAACATCCATGGCGTCAAGGTGACCTTCCACTCCTTCAGCGCTGGGTTGAGTGTGTTGGCCACTCGCCTTATCGTCCACCTGGCGCCCAAAATGGCTCCTCCGGTTGTGGTCAAGATGGCTCAACCTGGAAGTCCTCGCGCCAGAGGGTTTTCCTCCCGTCAAAGGCTCGCGCGCGGGCAAAGATGCAAAATGAATGCTGCTTTTTCGCACAACAGGTTGGAAGGGGCTTGAAGCATCGGATTTTGAACGCGCATCATCTGAACCAAAAGGAGAGTCGGGAGATTCCATGTCTTCGTCGGCGGGCTCTGCAGTCTCGGTCCCCTGATTTGGCAGTAGCGGTGAGCCATGGTTTTCTGGTAACGATGGTGCTTCTGGCGCGAGGTCCTCTGCATGACCCCTTGCATGACCAGATTCCGTCGTGATTGCTGCGTGGGGCGAAGATGGCTCCTGGGCTACTGCATGTGGCAGATCAGGCGCGGATTCAACGGCATGCTCTGTCTCCGTGATTCGTGTAGGCAGATCATCATCAATGGGTGCCGGCGCAGAGCTTTGTTTCAGGGACAACAAATTCGCCGATGCTGGTAATCCAGGCGAGGACAGCCGAGGTGAGGCAAGTTCGTCATCCACCGCAGAGGAGCCCAGATGTGTTGCCTGGCTTCCGAAGTACCCCGAGTCCTGACTAGGGCCGCCGATGGGAGCCGTAGGCTTGATGGACGTCTCCTTCACTGGAACAGCTTTCGAAGGGCTTGGTGAGGCTCGGGCAATGGCAGACGCGGTCTTGGGCGATTTGACGCGATTTAATTCTTGGGCGAACCGATTCGTCAGGCCGTTCGGAGTGGAGGCGAACACATCGGAAAGTGGCTTGAGAAGGTCAGGCATTGCGGGATGATTCAAGACTATCCAACTCACCTGGCGCGCTGCCGAGGCAGGCGGTTTCCGTACTGTCCTTGGGGTTTTCCCCCGAAGTTTTCCAGGAGTTTTGAAGGTCTCTGCGATGTTGCTGCTGTGGCGTTAGCACAAGTTCAGCTGCGCAGAGCGGTCGGACCAGAGCGCTCACGTTTGATTCTCGTCGAATATTCCAGCCATGTGCTCATTGAGCCATTCTAGCTCATTTCGGGCAGAGAATGAGAACTCCTCGATTTCAGATTCGACAATTTGCCTCGCGCAAGAACGTTCTTCAGCGATCCAGGCGGCCGATCCGACCTGGAGTCGCGGTCCACGCATGGCCATGGTGGGATCTCGTCGGACAGTAGCGTTGTCCTGAGGATGGGCCAGTACCGTCGTCAGGTATTCCTCATACGGGCAGTTTGAAAGCGTCTGTTGCTGGAAAGGAGCGTGGAGAGAAAAATGCTGGACGTGTCTGGAGAGATGTTGTCTTGAACCGCAGCTTGTATCCCGTAAACCGTTGTTTTGATCAGGACTCAATTGGGTTAGTGCACTTGGTCTACCCGCCTCTGGCGGTGACGTGGAATCCAGACGAGACGCGTCGGGGCCGCAGGGCTAAGTGGAGTCCTCCAGCTGCCCGCAGTGGCCCGCACGTGCTGATAAGGCTATCAGATAGTAAACATCCCGCATTCGTGTTTACACCAAGAAGCTGTGGTGGTGTCGCGCGAGAGCTGTACCGCACCGTCGCAGGCGCGTGAGATAAATTGATCATATTTCCGTTCGTAGTGTGCGAATCGCTGCCTCCGTCAAGATGAGGGTGATAGAGGTCATCATCGATGTATGTCTTCGCATCTCGCCCACGTACGAGCGTTTACTCATTGCCGGCAGGGCTTCAAGTCGTACCAGACGCGAACCGTCATCTCAGGATGGTAAGTAGACGCCCCGGCGGGTTGGTCATTGCCAAGTGCTAAGTCCCAACATCAGGGATGAATCTTTCAATTCAATCACCGGTCTGAACGGTAGTGGAAAGTCGAACATTCTCGACGCTATTTGTTTCGTCCTAGGCATCACAAATATGTCTACAGTCCGAGCGCAAAACCTCCAGGTAAGGGCCTGTCTTGTGATACATCACCAGGCCGATATGCTGACGCACTGCAGGATCTGATATACAAGCGCGGACAAGCTGGGGTCCAGAAAGCCAGTGTCACAATCGTCTTCGACAACCGAGACAAGAAGAAGTCGCCCATAGGTTTCGAAGAATATGCATCTATCAGCGTCACGCGCCAGATCGTCCTCAATGGCTCGAATAAGTACCTCATCAATGGGCACCGCGCTCAGCAACAGACAGTCCAGAACCTCTTCCAATCGGTGCAGCTCAACATCAACAACCCCAATTTCCTCATCATGCAGGGTCGTATCACCAAAGTCTTGAACATGAAGGCTGTGGAAATCTTGGCCATGATTGAGGAGGCAGCCGGCACAAGGATGTTCGAGGACCGACGAGACAAGGCTCTGAAGACGATGGCAAAGAAAGAATTAAAGTTGCAGGAACTCCGAGAGTTACTGAAGGACGAGATTGAGCCCAAACTAGAGAAGCTACGCACCGAAAAGCGTGCCTTTCTCGACTTCCAACAGACACAGAATGATCTGGAACGTCTGACGCGGGTCGTGGTCGCATACGACTACTTGAAATGCCAGGATAAGCTTGCCCAATCGGCAGCAGATCTCGAAGGGAAACAACAGCGACACAAAGAGCTTGAGGACTCGTGCTCGAGAATGAAAAGTGAAATCGCACACTTGGAAGAGGATCTCAAGCGAGTGCGCGCCCAGCGGGACAAGGAGATGAAGAAAGGGGGCAAAGCACAGGCTCTCGAGGAAGCCGCGAAAAAGCATTCGAATGAGCTGGTTCGACTTGCCACTCTCATGGATCTGAAAAAGTCAAGCATGGCCGAAGAAGAAGAGAAGAGGGCCGCCATCGAAAGGTCAGTCGGGGAGCTCGAGGCATCTGTGCAGGAAAAGACCAAGATTTTTGAGATGGCAAAGGCGAAGTATGATTCTGCCAAAGAGGCCCTTGAAAAACAGTCAAAGGAGGCTGAAACCAAGGAGGAGCTTTTGCAGACACTCCAGACTGGCGTCGCCTCCAAAGACGGTCAAGAAAATGGCTACCAGGGCCAACTTCAAGACGCGCGCAACAGGGCGACCGCTGCGGCAACCGAGCAGGAACAAGCCAAAATCCGCATTGCTCATCTTCAAGACCGAGTCAAGGTTGAGGAGCCTAGAGCGCAAAAGGCAAAGGAGCAGAATGCAGCTCTTCTCCGAGATCTAGACTCCATGAAATCCCAGGCACAGAAGCTTGAGAAGGAACTCCAACGTCTTGGTTTCGAACCTGGCCGAGAGGAAGCCATGTACAAAGAGGAATCGCGACTACAGCAGACGATTCGCAATTTGCGGCAGGAGTCAGACAAGTTGAAACGCTCTGTAGCCAACATCGACTTCAACTACGCCGACCCAGTACCGAAATTTGACAGGTCTAAAGTGAAGGGCCTGGTTGCCCAACTCTTCACCCTCGACAAAGAGCACTCCAAGGCCGGCACCGCCCTAGAGATCTGTGCAGGTGGCCGCCTGTATAACGTCGTCGTTGACACCGAGGTTACCAGTACTCAACTCCTGCAGAAGGGAAAACTACGGAAGCGTGTTACCATTATTCCTCTGAACAAGATTGCTGCCTTCAAGGCCTCCGCGCAGACGATCGCCAATGCACAGAACCTCGCCCCTGGGAAAGTTGACCTCGCCCTATCTCTCATCGGTTACGACGACGAAGTCTCGGCTGCCATGGAATATGTATTTGGCAACACGCTCGTGTGTGCGGACGCCGAAACAGCAAGACGTGTCACATTTGACCCAAATGTGCGGATGCGCAGTATTACTCTCGAGGGCGACGCGTACGATCCTTCTGGGACTTTATCGGGCGGCAGTGCTCCCAACTCGAGCGGAGTGCTCCTCACCCTGCAGAAACTGAACAGCTTGATCCGCCAACTGGGCGAGTCTGAAGTGGCCCTGCGCGAGCTGCAGAAGCAGATGGCGGCAGAAAAGTCCAGGCTCGACCAGGCTCGTCAGACAAAGCAGGACCTAGACCTCAAATCCCATGAGATCAAGTTGGCCGAAGAGCAAATCAGTGGGAATTCCTCGTCATCGATTATTCAGGAGGTGGAGACAATGAAGGCCACTATCATAGAACTCAAAGAGGGCATCATCCAAGCCAAGTCCCGCCAATCCGAGGCCAACGCCGACGTGAAGCGGATCGAAAAGGACATGCGGGACTTTGACAACAACAAAGATGCCAAGTTGGTGGAGCTTGAGAAGTCGTTGATTCAACTCCGCGCCGAATTGGCGACAAACACGAGTGCACTAAAGGTTGTTCAGAAGGAGCTGCAGAGCGCACAACTAGACTCTGAGCAGGTTGGCGCCGAATTGTCAGCCGCTCGGGAACAGCTGTCCGAAGTCGAGATCGCCATCAAAGCACAGCAGCTGGACATTGAAGCCCTTTCAGGTCAACAGTCCGAGCTCCAAGAAACTCATGACGATGTGCAAGCCCAGCTTGAGGATGAGCGCGCCAAATTGCACCAGTACGACAGCGAGCTCCGCGCTCTGGAAGAAGCTGTACGAAGCAAGAACGCTCGCATCACTGAAGAGGGACTCGAGATGCAGAAGCTTGGACATCAGGTGGAGAAGTTCCACAAGGAACAGCAAAACGCAGCTGAGAATGTGTCGCGACTTGAAAATGACCATGAGTGGATTGAGGATGAGAAGGACAAATTTGGAAGGAGCGGGACTGCATACGACTTTCAGGGTCAGAACATTGCTGAGTGCAAGTCAACGCTCAAGAACTTGACCGAACGTTTCCAGGGCATGAAGAAGAAGATCAACCCCAAGGTCATGAACATGATTGACAGCGTGGAGAAGAAGGAGGTGTCCCTCAAGAATATGATCAAGACTGTCATTCGTGACAAGAGCAAGATCGAGGAGACGATTGTCAGTCTAGACGACTACAAAAAGAAGGCATTGCAGGAGACATGGGAGAAGGTGAATGGTGACTTTGGCCAGATCTTCTCAGAGCTGCTCCCGGGTGGCAGCTTCGCGAAGCTCGATCCTCCAGAGGGCAAGACAATCAGCGACGGCCTTGAGGTCAAGGTTTGCCTCGGTAAGGTGTGGAAGCAGAGCCTCACGGAGCTCAGCGGCGGTCAACGGTGCGACATTTCTTCCTGTGGAATGAGAGGATCACATTGCTAACGAGTCGTAGCTCCCTTGTCGCCCTGTCGCTAATCATGGCGCTGCTGCAATTCAAGCCCGCGCCCATGTACATCCTGGATGAGGTTGACGCAGCCTTGGATCTGTCGCATACACAAAACATCGGTCGCCTGATCAAGACCAGGTTCAAAGGATCGCAGTTTATCGTCGTCAGCTTAAAGGATGGCATGTTCCAAAACGCCAACCGCATCTTCCGCACGAGGTTTAGCGAGGGCACGAGTCACGTTCAGGCACTGACGCCAGCCGACTTGAAATGATGATGCGTGTGATGGGAATGGACCAGACCATGAGATATGAGGGAATGTTTGATCAACTGGGACAGCACAGCGTTTTTGCTTTTGGGGGGTAGGAAGGCTGGTTCGTTGAGCAACCTGCCTTGGACTGTATTGGGTCAATATGACTTTTGCGTCGTCCGTGAACCCAGGGCCCAGCGCCTATATTGGTATATAGACGTGCTTGCCAGTGCTGAGAGGTGTGATCTCCATGCCGACCTGCACGGTGAAGTCGAGCTCTCGCTCCTGACGACACTCGGGAAACATGGGGCATAGCTGCATCCCTAGGCAGCCGTACTTGGGCGACCCTTCATCAACATTCCGGTACATCCGCAGCGAGCGATCGGGTTCGTTGCGATGACGGACGCCCGTATCCTGATCCACGTTTGGCATTTTGCAGCTACAACATCAGCCAGAGAAATGCCACGAGGTGATGTGCACTTACCGGACGGTACGACATGATACATGGAATTGGGCCTTGTCGGTTTCGGTGCCCACGCGTACGGAGGTCCATTGCTCTTCCTCGTACGCCTTGGCTCCTGAGACTGTCGGCTACTTAATATCCGGTTCTGACAACGGTGCCTTATGCCAACTCACTGATCATGTTGGACCGAAATCGACGGGGGTCGAGTGTATTATCAAACGTGTCGTCATCAATCTTCGACTCAAGGTCCTTTAGACTGTCCAGGCTGAGGAGGTGGAGGGGATACTTGTTGAATGTTAACCCGGCCCAGCAAACTCCTTGTTACCTGGCTTACCGCATCGTGGAAATCAACGACAGGCTGGTACCCGACGTCTTGTTTCCTGGGCGCACATCTAAAAACCTCTCTCTGCCTTGACGGGTCCATCCTGAAGAGCCCGAGCCGATGCTTGATGCCAAGATATCTTTGCAGCTCGGGCGGCACCGCATTGCTTATGTTGAGTGCTGTGGTCACGTCGTTCCAGATCTTGACGTCTTCAAAGGCGTAACCCTTTGCCTCGATGACGTCCTTTGAAGGAAACGCAATGGGCAGCGTGAACACCTTTTCACACGTTGTCCCTGTCAATGCGTTTACGAGTCTCTGCCTCCAACCTGAGAATCCCGCCTCTACCCATGGGAACTTGACGACGACGATACCCGCACCGTCGGCCGACTTGGGCAACCACAGTCGGACTGTCACGTTGGCCAAGAGGGGTGCTTCTCTCTGCGTCAGGAAACGCCAGGTCGATTCATCGTCGCGTAGCTGTGCAAAGGTGAACAGCCTGTCGAACTCGAGTCCTGTGGGTAGGACTCGGCTTTTGCTGAGCTCGATTCCGCGACACGACTTGATCGGGTAGATCCAGAGGCTCCGCAAGATGACCTTGCCATCGGCGGAAGGCTCTCGGGGGCCAAGATTGGTCTGCGATGGCAGCAGACCTAGTCGGTCATGGGTGTTGGTGAGTGCAGTGTCGTTGGCAAGGGCCTCTAGAGGCGTGAAGTAGACATTGAGCACGATGGTGGCAGTGATCAGTGCCACGGCGGCAGGGATCTCCCAAGGAGCGAGGTCTGGCCAGAGCGACATTGTGGTCCTTGGTGTGATTTGAGTTGAACTTGCTTGTGCTGAGTGCGAGATGAGGTTGAGAATTGTCTCGCGAGACTGCTACAGCCGTGTCGATGTTGTCATGCGCGCGTTGTGATCAGACACATTTTGTGTGCCATACCAGAGGCTCAAATTGTCACGCCGCATGTGAGATTGTACCTCGATCCCTACTCAGAGCTCCATCTACCCAATTCTTGCTCAGGGAGGCCTTGATTGTGTGCTTTACCATGGGTCTTCTGCCTGGAGGCTGCAAGCTTGACAGCTCTAGGGTAGTCGTCGCAGCTGCCAAGGGACCGGAACCCAACCACGCGCAGGTGCTCGAGTTCACCTTCTCCCACGAGCACATCTCCCCCTGGCCTCCGGTCTCGGGACACAGCTCGAGGAACCACGTCTATTGGTGTTGAACATCCGTCCGCGCTTGGCCATTCAAGCGGCCATTTCATCGGCCGGGGGCCAAGCGGAAATCCGCCGTCATCCACCAGGACAAGTATCCACTGCCACTGGGATTACCATTTGGTAATTCAAGTTAGTGCGTGCATGCCAACCAACTCTGACCGGAGTCTCCGACCGCGCGTAGCAGTGAGAACCCCAGCCGAGCCGCCTCCATCTGCACTCCGCGAACCGCCACTGCACATATTCCTGACATTTGCAGCTGCCGAAAGAAACCAAGGATCGGACTAGGCAGGAAGCTCAGTACTGTACAATTACTTGGTACCTTACCTTCCTATACTTGCCACCAACCCAGCCAGACGGCGCCCTTGCCGCATACGGAAGTAGAACGGTGATCGCCTGGGACCTGCTTGATTCGATCGTGGTAGGCACCAAGGCTGTGGTCAACCATCCGCGGTTCACCTCCAGCGTGTGCTCACTTCGCCCGCCGCCCATTGGGCATGTGCCAGTCGTAATTTCTTGCGATTACTGTGACGACCGGAGGCCGTGCGACTGCCTCTACGCTGCGAGTCTGCACAGAAACTTGGGGAATGACGGCTGTCCATTTCAATTCCAGAACTCCAAAACCCCGGTACGCGGAGAGCGCCTCGTGAGCATCAATCGAGCGAGCTAGGCGGACAGGTCTCCAGCAGGGCTTGCTGGGTGGTGAGCGTTCTGCTGCTCTACAGGGTAGGTAGAATTGCGGCTCATCTTGCAACCGTACCCAGTTCAAGAGACCGGACAGATCGGGGACCTGGACTTTTATGGGCATTGAATGACAATCGAAGCAGCAGAGCCAGGCATTTGCGAAAGTATTACTGTGCCGCGCCGCACCTCACATTGTGAGCACAATGACAGGTCGGCGTTGGCAAGCCATGTCAAAAAAGTTGCGCCCTTACCAGGTCCACCACACCAGTTTACTCACTCCGCACCTGGATTCACCATCAAGCCCCAGGGTCTTACACGTACGGCATGACCTCCAACCGCGGTTGTCTACTACTTTATGTGCGTTTGTCTTCGGGCTAAGATGAGTAATTATTCCTCGCACCAGTCAGTAGAGGTGTAGCAATGACAGTGCCCTGCTCTGGTCCACCGTAGGATGGCCGGTGACATTCGCGTGCTCCATTCATGGGAGGAACCGGCAGCAAGCAAGGGTCTGCGCGCCGAGCAACACTGTCCTTTGCCGCGGGACCATGCCCATAGAAGGGCAACTCTGCGATACGTGACGAAGAGACTCGAGTCCCGCATCGTGTTTCGCTCATCTGCCGTTGACTGAGGCTGTCCCAGGGGCCCACCGCGGTGTCATGCCGCGAATGACGGACTTGTTGGCCCAACCCTCTTCTGGTAATGTTCGGCCGAGGATGCGTCGCCGTAATTACTGCACGCTGCGGCTTTGGCGATGCCTGCGCACCGCGCTTGTTCTCCCGTTACGCACATCTAGCGTTAGTGTCAAAGGAGGGCCGCATGGAGGCGGCATCTGTGCTCGAGTTTTCTAATGCACTCGCGCTTGGTAGCTGTCCCGAAATGCACAGATCCCGGTAATCGATCTGGCCACTGCCCGTTCATGTGACGCCTGCATGTGACGACGACGATCAATTTTTGCGCCGGCGGAAAGCTACCCGTCAGCTACGGTACGTACAGTACCTCACGTACTTGGTTGGTACTCACTACGTAGTCGTACTGAGTATGAAATTACTACCAACTGGTAGGTACAGTTCCAACACTGACTAGGAGGTGGCAATCGACAAGCACAGCGGGCAGCTGCCGCCGCCGCCGCACGATCTCATCCAGGGCTGACCCAGTCAGAGGATGCGGTCCCCATTATCATTCGTGCTTGATACGACGTAAAGGCGCGGATACCCGTCCCATAGTCGCGCGACCGGACCGGAACTGCCAGCCATCTTGCGGATTTTCAACGCAGCAGGCGGCTAATGTCACCGGACGCTAGCGACAACCGCCAAAAAAAAAAGAAAAGATGAAAAAAGTCAATGGCCTCTGTCATTGATAAGTGTAGAAGGCCCGCTGCAATGCTAGACGACAGAGGGCATGAGATTCACAGACGTGGCCTAACGTTTAAAGTCACCTTGGACAGGCAGACAGACAGAGAGGGAGACGACGGGGAGGCAGGCAGGCTGACGGGGGTGCTTGCCTTGTGGACAACGGGGTCAGCAACATTCCGACGAACCTACAAGCGTACAGCGGCTATCCACCCATAACCGTACCTTGGTCACCATGTGAGCTGGCACGAAAGAGCTGGATCACATTCATATGTGTGACGGTACTAACGTTAGTTACTTCTGATTATCCTTTCATCGACGCGATTCATGTCGCGTTGCGTCTTGCGCAGCGGGACGTCTGACAGCCGGGCCACGAGTGGATGCATACAAGCTTCTGTCATTTGAGCTGCATACGTGCTGTACGTACTCGTTACCAAGTAAGCACATGAGGCATGAGCAATAAATTAATAACTGCAGAGCGCCGTAGGAATCAATACCGTACCAACAAGCATTGTGGCCATTGCACGCCACTTTTCAATTTCTCCGAGACCTTGTGCTGAATATTACCTTACAGTACCCTGTTCATGTTCACGCCAAGGCGCCATGCTTCTGATCTCCTGAGAAGAGCCACCTGCGTGACTCGTGCAGTGCTTCGCTCTCTGAGCCGTCCAACGGATGCAAAGCTACTCAAGCTGATCGCCGTTGTGAGGCCCGTGACACGACCAGGGCTCGCTGGAGATTTGGTACATTTCCAGTCTGCGCCACTTTCCCCCCCCTCCAGCCAGTTGAGGCTAGTAGACTTGGACGCCCCTGTGGGCCTGCAGACAGAGCCCCGAGTCGTCGAGACTCGAAGCCTGACGGCATTTTGTGATCGCATGGCATTGATGGCTGCTTGACCTTGGGAGTTCACGTACGTACATGGGACGCTAAGGCAATTTAGCACCAACGACAAAGCACTAGTACGTAAGGTCGTTAGCCGTGCCAGTTATCTACCTTGC
This sequence comes from Emericellopsis terricola, assembly GCA_027569275.1. Lineage (NCBI taxonomy): Eukaryota > Fungi > Ascomycota > Sordariomycetes > Hypocreales > Bionectriaceae > Emericellopsis > Emericellopsis terricola. The sequence continues at coordinate 1,175,373 of JAPDEU010000004.1, read as the reverse complement.
CTAAGTGCTCGCCATACACGCGCGGGTCTCCATCTTCTCCATGCGGGCGGCAACTGAGATGCAGCCCATTTCCTTTTCCATGAGCCGCATCTGCCTCCCACTAAGCTAGGATCCAGCTGTCCACGGCCGCCGGCCTTTCCCTTCTGCCTGCAGCTGAGTGGTGTGGGCTGCTCATAACCTCCTCCATTGTGAGGCGGACTGCATGCCAGATGTCAGCAGCCAGCCAGGCAGTCACAACGCCCACAGCCATGGACGACCCGTACCGTCGATACCTCTCATCCATGTCAGGATTGGGAATGCATTTGGCAGACAGTCCCCAGCCTTCGCATCCCGCGCCCGCTGCGCTGCCCTCAGCTCTGTTTCATGATTTCACCCTGCACCAGGCACGAAAGCCCCAAGATGCTCAACAGCAGCAGCAACAGATCTCGCCCCAGAAGCGAAGCAAGTCAAAGAGCCGGGCGAGCAATTTCTCTACCGATGGGTCAGAGCCAGTGAAACACAAGCGGACCAGGTCTGGTTGTTTGACTTGCAGAAGCCGGCGTGTCAAGGTTGGCTCACCCACACCATCCCAACTGATGCCTCACGCACGAGCTGACACCGGCCGATGTAGTGTGATGAGAAGAGGCCAGTCTGCGATCGTAAGCACCTTGTTCGCGCCTTTGATCTGGCGCACTTTGCACGCAGCACTGTCATTAACTGTGAGCGCAGGATGTCAAAAAGGTGGTCGTGAATGCGTCTATCCGGAACCAAAGGCGTCGTCCAAAGAAGCGATCAGGTCGGGCGACACGTCGCCCCAGACCACGGAAAGAAGTGAGGGAGGAGATGGCGCGCGGCATTCAGAAAGAGGCCGCCATGGCGACCTAGGTCGACGTACCGAGAGCCTTGGCTCACCGTTGAGCTCGACAGGCGCGCCGGGTTACAGTCCAGCCGAACCATCGGGTCACACACCGTCACCGCGTGCCGTCGGTGGCACGTCGCCTTGGTCTCACCTCCCTGCAGACTTCCAGCGGCATCTGGACTGGATCGCCGAAAACATCACGAATCTCCATTTTGGCATAGCGCACAAGGCCGACAACTTTGTCGATATGCTATTACTACACGCTGCCACACAAGGCGAAGCTTTACTCAACGCCCTCGTAGCTTTCGGAGCCTACCTCACGGCCGTTCGAAACCCAGATGGCGACTTGGCCGAGTTCCTGAGGTACCACCACCGCAGCGTTACGCTATTGCTCGAGCATTTCAGAAAAGGCGAGAAGCACGACCTCAGCACGCTCTTGACGATTCTGCAGCTGGCGCAAATCGAAGAGTACTTGGGAGACTGGGTCAATGTCTTGGGCCACCAAAAAGCAGCCTTCCAGGTCCTGAACGCCCTCTTTGAACCTGCAACAGCCCCCTTGACGCCAATGGGGCGCGTGTGCTTTACGTGGTACGCGCGCTTCGATACATACATTGCTACCGTGGCCAACACGCCCCCCAGCCTCAACCGAACCTGGTTCGAGCATATGAGGAAATTTTATGAACACCAGCTGGTGCTCTACCCTGATGACCATAACTGGGTCTATGCGCACAAGTACTTTCGCCACCGGGAAGTGAGGTGGCGGCAAAATATGCTCTTCGCGAGAAAGCGCGGGTATGGAGACAATGACCCCAGTAGGTTCAACCAGGAGTACGATGAGATACTGCGCGACTTGATCCGAATGCGTCAAGACTGGCCTGCGGTGCTGGCCAGGCCAGACGATGTCGAGTCACGATTTGGGGGCAGAGAGCCAACACTGGACGAACTATTCCACATACTGGAAGGAGACTCGATTCCCGAATTACCGTCATACGAAGCGACAGAGCTCTATGCGTCATGGCACCTAGGCATGATTCTTCACTTAATTGCGTCGCCCCTTATGCCTTCGGAGGAAATCATGTCCAATGTCAGAAAGCATGCATATTCAATCCTCTGCTACAGTGAAGCCATGCGACGACGGTCGCCTCAGGGCGTGATGATAGGCCTTCAGTCGATGGTGCAGGTGGCCTGCTCAGTGCTACGCAAGGACGATCACAGGATAGCAATGTTGGTGAGGAGGGGGCTTGCTGAAATAGAGCAGATGGGGTGAGCCACTCCCTTGACATGAATGCCACAATGGCACTAACAGTACGATATAGGAGCATCCAGCCAGCCAGGCACCGCGAGCAGATGTCCCGCGATCTGAATGACCCATCCATCATGCGCTGGTGGCTCCCGAAGGATGAGGGTTTCACGCCCATGTTGCGAAAGATTCGAGAATATGCCGATGAGCGCAACGATGTTGCCCGCAACTCGCAGCAACAGGACGTCCGCGAAGCCAAGTTCCTGTACAAGCTCTTTGCGCAGATGGAAATAGGAGCGGACTGATAGTCAATGCAAAGCTCGTGACCAAGGCGCAGGACTATTCGTGACTAGCGAGACCATCCACTGGGAAGTGTTTAACATTAGCAGCGCGTATCCATATTGCAACACGGCACCTAGCGCGACAGACAGTCGCTTCAAGCCTCAACTGTCTCTTTCAGACTCCTTCTGTTCGCGTGAGCCACAGGTGGATGCAACTGCTCGCGCGTCATTTCTATTCCTTCTTTGGCCCATCCTCTTCCTTTGCGCCAACGTCATCATCCGCAGGCGTAGGCTCGCTAGATGCGGGTGTTCCGATGGCCTGCGATAGCTCTTGAGATCTCTTGTCTTTGCCCTCCGCAGCCTTTTCGTCGTTCGCAGCGTCTTGCGCCTCAGGGGACGGCTCTTCATCCTTGAGCCCCTCCGGCTCTTCTGCGCCGAGGTCGACCACCGTCTGGTCAGCGTCTGACGCGGCATCATCAGCCGACCCCTGGCTATTGTCCAGCATCGCCTCTTGCATGGCAGCTGTGCGAGGCGGCGGCCCAGCATCCTCCACCATCATCGGCACGTCCGCCGTCTCGGGCTCTTCACTCAGGGGGTCGGGTGTCGACAGGTGCATGTCCCTGACCTTGCGCGAAATGCCGTCAGTATCCTCCTCCTCTGCAGCCTCCATCACCGTTGTAACCGCGCTGCCCGTGGATGGGCTGCTTCGAATATGTCTTCGGGTGTTGGTGCGCGAAAACGAATGAATGTTGTCGTTGCCCTCCGGTACGCCCTGCTCCCGCTCCTGCGTATGCGGAGGCTTCAAAATCGTTGGTGTCGATTTCTCCGGCCCCGGCTCGGCTGAAGGAATCTCAAGGCCTTCAGCCTCAGGTGGGAGCTTGTAGTTTTCGGCAGGGAGTAGATCATACAGGTCGCACACTGTTTTGAAGAAGACGTACAGCCCTGTCTCGCCCTCCACTGACCAGAATACGCTCCGATGCTGGAACCAAGCATGGGCGAATATACGATGTAGCCTTCGAAACACATTCACCAGGTTCTTTACGCCCACATTCTTGCTGTGCGCGTCCGTGAGCGCCACGAAGCGGCTTGGGAAAAGTTTCTGGTCCGTCACGACGTTGGCCGCCCAGTCGAGGGTGTGGCAACAGTAGTCGATGGCACAGCAGCTCTTTGGCTGCTCGTGTACGGCGCAGAGGAACTGCCACTCCGACGCGCGCATCTCGGGGCAAGTGCTCGCGCTGCACGGAGGGGAATCGAAGAGAAACCCAACAATGAGGCTATTGCATTGCGAAATAAGGAATCGGCACAGCTCATACAGCCATAGTGTCTTGTCGATACCGGTCGGAGGTTGGGCGAGCTGGATGGCAGTGTCGCGGTCGATCGGCTTCGTGCTGCTCCCCGTGTGGTGATGATGGAGCGCAGCGAGGTGCTCCTGTAGTTGAAAGGCCGACTCGAGCTATGTCATTGTCAGCAAAGATCATCGCCAGTTTCGAGTTCTCTTGATGTACCTCGCTCAGGGGCACCAGAGGTGGTCCGGCCGCCATGTCTGCCGCCTTGGTTCCTGGATGTATCCGCCTCCTGGAATTGGCATCCAGCAAGCTCTGCTCTGCTTGGGACATGTGCAGGGTGGCCGCAGCACCCCCAGACGGCGACTTGGGGATTTCTGCCACCGGTGGTGGGCTTGGTAGCCGGGGTGAGCTTGGAGCAAGGGACATGATAAGCGGCGGAAAAGGTGGGAGTGCTGTTTGTTGTTCATGCGAAGTCGCGACAAGCTGCAGCGGTCGACTTGATGGTCCCCGGATTCCAATCCGGGCTTGCATAACTTACTTGTACAGGACTGGCATAGTGCCTGTGAATTGTGCACTGTGACGGCATCTGGCATGGCAGGTGGTTTGGTGGGGCAGTCGGGTTGGATGAGTCCAGTCGCATTGCTTCGCAGCAGCGATTCAGCAGGATATGCCTTGTTCACTCACAGTCTCTCACGGTCGTATGCAAAAGTCGTTCACTTGGTTTCTTTGAATTCGTTAATTTCGTACAATAAAATAACAGCGCACCCCCAAAACTTCTCGCAAAATGGATCTTGAGGATGACGCCCCGCCAGAGCTTGTCGACACCAGCACAACCCAGGTACCAGGTGTGACCGAGCAAGAAATCACTGTGAAGGTCCCAATCACAATAGTCACAGGTATTTCAATTCAGCAACGCCAGTTTGTATTGTAAGACTGACATTCAAAGGCTATCTTGGCGCTGGTAAAACGACCTTACTAAATTACATTCTCACAGCCCAACACGGGAAGAAGATTGCAGTCATCATGAATGGTAATCCGCCCCAGAGCGCCACTGTTACCTCGACTGACACCAATCAGAATTTGGAGATTGTGAGTGATACAGATCATGCACCAGTTTGGGGGAGCTTCACTCAAACCGCTTAGCGCTGGACATTGAGAAGTCCCTGACTGTCAACAAGGGAGGGGAACAGGTCGAGGAATGGCTCGAAGTTGGGAACGGGTGCATATGTTGTTCAGTGAAGTAAGGGCTAGTACCTAAGCCCTTCGACAAGCCAGGACTGATTTTATCAGGGACACGGGCGTCAATGCGATTGAGTCTCTAATGGCGAAGAAGGGAGCTTTCGACTACATCCTCCTTGAAACAACAGGACTCGCCGACCCAGGGAACCTAGCACCACTCTTCTGGGTGGATGATGGATTGGGCAGTACCATCTACCTCGACGGTATCGTCACCCTTGTGGACGCCAAGAACATTTTGCGCAGTCTCGAGGACCCAAAGGGCAGGATGGAGACGCAGGATCATGACGATCATGGGCCGCTGCTGACGACTGCCCACGTTCAGATATCACACGCTGATGTAGTGGTGTTGAACAAGGCTGATTTGGTGACCAAGGAGGAACTGGACCACGTCAAAGAACGGATTCAGTCCATCAATGGACTCGCCAAGATCCACGTTACAGAGAGGAGCGAAGTTCCAGAGCTCGAGGGCTTCCTTTTGGACCTCCACGCGTATGACCAATTCAGCGAAACTCAGGTCCCCCCAAAAGGACACAGCCACCTAGATCCTGTGAGTTTACTTACTTACTCCACGGTATCAGTGCTGATGAACAAGGCCATCTCTACGATTTCTTTCTCAATTGGCCTGCTGAAGCCAAGTCAGCTTGAAGATGTCGATCGCTGGTTGAGATCTGTACTGTGGGAGTCAGAGCTGCCCGAGCGAACCCAAGACACCCAATTTGAGATACATCGATCAAAAGGACGCTTGGTGTTTGACGATGGAAATGTCAAGATGTTACAGGGTGTGCAGGACATATTTGAGCTGATAGACGCTCCTAATAGCGCCGAGGAAGCTTTGAGGCAGGGTAAGATCATTTTGATCGGGAAGCATGTGGCGAATGTAGACTTTGAGACGAGTTTCAGACGGTTGCTTGGCTGGTAGGTAGGAAGAGTATCAAGTAAGATAGAAACGCCCTTGCACTGCGTGTGCAGCGGCCTGAAATGCCATGAAGTCAAACTAGAGCAGATTCAGCCCTCAGCCTCAGAATGTCAGTGGCACACATCCCACCTTGAAAACCATGCTTCTGATTGGCTCTAACCCTCGCCGGGGCGGGTGCATTTGTGTCCGGCCGCCCGCGACCCCGATCGCTAGGTTCCCCAGACCAGCAAGCCGCTCGAAGCTGCAGGCGTCTCTACTTACGGAGGGACACACCCTTGTCATCTGAACACCAACGCCAAAGACATCTCGCCCCAAGGGATAATTCAATCTCACGGACACGACAGCTCATCTGCTGCGGTTACTCGGAAGCGACGTAGCGAAAGAAAATTTCGATTTGACTCGGCGACAGACATCCAAGGAGGCACTGCAGGCACGTCGGAGCACCCACTGCGCAACTCGTCTGCCATTATGAATAGACCAGGTAGGACATCCCGACACCCACCAGGTGCTTTACATCCTCAAGTTCGATTGCCGGACGGAATACCTTCATCAAAGTCGCCAAACGCCCAGCGGTGATGAACAGGACAACCCACCCAACGATGTCCCTTGCCGCGTTCTTCGAAGCAGCGAGCCTTGAACAACACGAGGTACGGCTTAGGGTGGTGTTGTGACGGATGGTGCGCCCAGTACGCATAACAGGTTCGCCAAAGAGGGATACTACGTGCAGCCATCGTCAATGCGCCACCAGAAGCATTGGGTCTGGTCTTGCGATACAAAACAGCAATACTCTACGAGCACAACCGAGCAGTACAGATCAGCGGCTGATGTGTTTTTGTTGTAGGAATGCCGCCGACAATACGGCAAATGCCAAGCGGTTTTGGCGGGCAGCAACAAAATCAGCAAACTGCCAATCGTTCCGTCTCGAGTCGACTACCGAATGGGAAAATGCGTAGGTCCTGTCTGCCCCTCCTTTGCGACTGAGGCTGTTGGTCGCCTGAGAGGTCCGAGTGACGGTAGCAGGACAATTCCAGCTGACGTGGTATACAACAACAGCGAGCAACAACGCAGGCTGGGCATTTGGAGGTGGTGTGCCGATGGGCAGCGCTGGCCTTCAAAACCCCAACAGGCAATTGGGAAGCAATGTTAGCTTTGCCCAGAGTCTGAGTGGCTCTCAGCCCGCAACACCTTTGGATCTGTCGTACGTTCACTTTCCCTTGATCTTCCAATATCCTCTGAGCCTGCCTTTCTCTGTATCTACGCTAAGTACCTTGCAAACTGGACATCTGGAACTTTACGCACCCAACCACGTCCTGCCTGAGGTTGGCCTGCGTGGCAAAATCGATCAGAAGCGGACGAGGCTGGTGAGGAAGGTCCAATGTACGAAGACTGGGCCCAGATTGCCTGCTTCGTGGCAGCATACCCCGCTGTGTTCAGAACTGAGCGGGCAACTTTCCCATTCATTTACCATCATTCCTTGTACACACTTCATCAGAACGTTTACTAACTGCTTCGTCACAGGGAATTCCCCTCCTTGTCGAATAACGCGCAAATGCCTAGCTCAAGTCAAGGTTCGATGTGGTCGAGTACTCCAGCCAGCGGCACTCGAAATGTCACTGCGCCCGTGCAACGTAACCAGGGAACACCTCTCTCATTCCAAGTTGGGCAAGATGGTGTGTACAGTTCTCCATCGTCACGCATCGCCTCCACGCAAGGGGACTTTCGGTTCGGGAGTCAAGGCAGCGCGCCGGCATCATCGCAACAGGGCCAGTCTGGGGCCCCTGACGAATTTCCGCCTTTAAACCGCGGCGAAAATGGCGAGCTAGGCAATGAGAGGTTAGCTGCGATGGGACTCAGGCCTCATGAAGGGGCCCCGTCAGGTACGGCGGGGCCTTCGAATCGGGGGAATGGGCTCTTGAACGCGCTGTCGGCGACGAACCCTGGGAATGAGGTGAGATCGCCGCCTGGTATGGGGATGCCTGGTAAGTTGCATCAAGTCATTCCAAACAGGATTTAACAGTTTCAGGGTCTTCAAGATCGCACGATGAGGAAAGGTCAGGTAACGGGCCCGGGGGTTCTGGCGGCTCTGGAGAAGTGAAAGAAACCAAAGCCTTCGATGCTCCCGAGCCGATAGATCCGTTGAATGGCATGTCTGAGGCGGACAAATGGGGCATCAAGGGCCTGCGAACATTGATGAACAACTATCCTGACTACCATGCTATGGTAGTTGGGCTTGATCCGGCGTCTCTTGGTCTTGACGTCACATCGCCTGAGTATGTTCTTTAAAATGCCCGAGACGTGGGATGCGAAACTGACTGTGTGGCTAGGCCCATTTCGACACAAGTATACTCTTTGTTTGACGAGGCGCCACCGCGCCCGACGGTCAATGGCGCCAAGCCTCGGTTGCCCGAATGCTACAACGTGACCAACGTGCAACCTATAGAGACCAAAATTCAAGGGTTCAACGAAGAGACCTTGTTCTGGATCTTCTACAGCTGCCCACAAGACATCAAGCAACAGATGGCAGCTGAGCAACTGTAAGTGAGACAGCCAAGTTTTGGTGTCGCGACTAACTTGTCAGCAACAACCGCAACTGGAGATGGCACAAGAAGCATCAGATCTGGCTCACAAAAGACGAGCAAATGACTCCCCAAATATTGAGTCCAACCCACGAGCGAGGGTACTACATTGTCTGGGACACCAACAACTGGCGGAAAGACAGGGTATGTCATGACAAGGCTACCACGAAACGCGCCAATGCTGACAGTGGTACAGAAGGAGTTTACCCTCTATTATAACGACTTGGATACCTCCTTGACGCAAGCATCTGGACCGTAATCCAGGAGCGCAACAGGAATGCATTCGTAGCAGAGGCCGACTGCTCATTATGAAGGGGTCCATCGAGCGCAAGGCAGGTGATCGTACAGTACCATGTGGCGTTTTGACCACCGATAGGCGTGTCTGGGCGCTTCTCTGATTGCTGGCGCATGGAACGGTTAGAAACATGCCTGATGCGTATACGTCCTTGGGGTAATGAAACATATGAAGACAACGCTCTTGCTGTGTGATGGGCCCTCGATGAATTGAACCTACTTCGCATTCACTATTGATAGTTTGACTTGGGTACTATATTCTATCACATGCATATGGTACGGCAGAACTTGGTCGTGCTGATTACAGCGAACCAGCCGATGTTCTGCCGATTGCCCATACAACTTACCCGGTACGTTGCTTAACTGCGTTCATTTCAGCAGGGTCGGACGTTAAGCAGTGATGATGGCATTCACTCCGCCCGATCCACACAGCTCCGTTATCCAAGCCCATAATCATCAACCTGCTAAGCCGACGCCCGCCCCCCTGTTGGACAGCTATTGCACCAGGGCTGGCATCTCGACGACTTTCACCTTTTCCCCATTGAGGAAACCCGCGCTTGCTACGCGCTCAACTAGCCTCCACCGTGCCTGCTGCATGCTGCTGGACGCTGCCTTGGCATTTCTTGGCTTTGCGATAGCCTGCACGACAGCCATTGCGGAGTAATAACTAACGTTAGGCTCATCAGCACACCTCGAACCACGACCCGAGGTCTTTGGTATACGTCTCCGCACTGCTTTCGCCCAAGATCGGGCCCAACAGCAGCATGTCCGACGACCAGATCTCGCTGCCCTACTTTGCAGCGATTCTCATCATCCTGGGCTTTATTGTGCGCTATCTGTTCTTCAGTGGCGCGGGAACCCCCTCGGCGCAATCGTCGCGATCGCCCGAAGCGCTCCTCCGAGCGCGGGAAACTGCTGTCGAGAGAATACAGCAGATGTTCCCGCAGACAGACCGGCGCACTATCTTGTGGGATCTGCACAGGAATGGCATGAATATACAGAACACGACCGAGAGAATTCTAGCAGGGCGTCTCGAAACTGTGAGTTCACCCCCGGCACAACAGCTCCAAGTGCCGCCCGCTAACAGCGGCCTCAACAGCCTCCGATTACGTTCCAACCCCCTGCACCGCCCGCGCCGAGCACCACGAGTGGGAGCTCGTCGGCAGCCATTCCCAAAGTCGAAAAGCCATCGCAGCCCGACCTCATCACGCGCTACAATCTGGCGGGTCGCATTGGGAGCCCGGTCGAGGATACGACGAGCGTAGACCAGAAGACGAAGGCCTGGAGCTCGAACAGGGACGAAAGGCAGGCCACTTTGCAGAGGAGGCGGGAGGATATGATCCTCGCCGCCAGGCGGAAGATGGAGGCAAAGCTTGCGAAGGAGAAGTGCGCCTGAAGAGGTGGACGTGAGGCTTGTTGTTGTCGTGTTCACTGATCAGCATACCGCCCTATGAAGGCGTGTCAATAGACATATCACAAAACATTCATGTCGTCATATGAAGTGCCTGGTGGGCACGAACGTAGGCATGGTCCAATGTTGATCCATTCATTTGGTTTGACTGTTGTCCAGGACAACATGGAGGCTACTGGCCAGCCTGCGGCTTGTGCGCTCGCTCCCAAGTGAGGGCCTAGAAAAGGCATCGACAGGTTGGCAGTACCAGATGCTGACGTAGAATGCTTTGCTCTGTGGCGGCGGATTCCCCTCAGCCACGCAACCTAAACCATGTTAGATGGCAAGGATAGCCTGGATAGGCGAGAGCAAGCCTTTGTCGAAGCAACACGCTCAATATCCCTTTCCGATCTTCAATACGAAGTCCAAGGCCAGAATCACCTGAACGTTCGTCCGGAAACATTCACTGTGGCTAACAAGGCGAGGAAGCTGAGCTATGAAATGGGTCTAGATGCTCTCTGTACGTGATATGCCTTGGATCGGCACTGCTCAGCCTGAGCCCGCGTTGGCGGGGCGGTGTAGACCCTGGATTTAGCGCCACTACAAGAAGCACCAGGCTCAGCCTGCTCAGCCTGCCGAGGCCGCGAGGCGTGGCGGGTCTACGCACACGCGGACGGGAGGCATTGACGCTGGTGGGCATACAATTCATCACTATCATGAGTGACAAGGCATAGAGGCGAATTGCTCGGGGTCCTAGAATTTGTACATTTTTCTTGAGCTGTCCCTGTCGAAGCACAAATTGCGCCTGACCTGTTCAAATTGACGTCATCGTCGGTGAGCTGCAGTACCTGACCTTAGTGAGTGCAGCCCAACTTGAGCCGTAGTCACTCTCGTGCCAAGCGTCCAGCGACACTTACAGTACGACTCACGACCTGCCAAGATTTATGGTGCAGCGGTTCTTCAGTCTCAATTCAACCCGTCCTGATTGCAGTCTGCGCCCTCAGGCCCTACGAACAAGAGACTCTGCGTTGCCACTTATTGTTCGCATCGCGCGCGTCTGCCTGCGGTTCTGATCAGCTCTAGCACAGGCCTGTGCGTCCACTCAGCGCAACACGCTTATTCGGTCCTTTATAGCTCGTGACGAAGTTGGCGACCCTCACGCTCATTGCAAGTGCTTCTGGCTGCGAATATCCGACGGCCAGTTTCGGCGCACCTAGTCACGGCCAGACCGAAGAGATTCCGCAAACATTCGCTCGCCCTTGCCCAGCGCCAGACCGGCAATACGACGACAAACAAAATCACACAGCTCCGCGTTCCTAACCCGAGCGTTACGCAGCCACACGTGGCCTCGCAACATCTTTCTACACTGCATACAATTTGTCGGTTGTCTTCATGGCCAGTCAATAACACACGCGTCAGAATTGAGCTAGTCCTTCTGGAAGACTGTCTCCGTCGTTTGCGATGGTGGCCCCGAGGGACTATTATGCAGACCTCGAGCTGCCGCCCACGGCAGAGGCTGCCGAAATCAAGAAGCAGTACCGGAAGCTTGGTAAAGGACCACGTCTCACCTGCTTTTCTGTGGCTGACTCTGTGTAGCTCTCAAGTATCATCCCGATCGCAACCCTGGGCGTGAGCAGGAGGTCAACGCACAGTTCCTCATTATTCAAACCGCCCACGACATTCTCACGAACCCTACCGAACGAGCCAAATTCGATGCTACAAGAGGACGATCTGCTCCTGGGAAATCCTCTGGCGTCAGAGGGAACCCCTGGGCCGATGTTGGGACGCAATTCCCAGCGCCTCCTCGCCGAACGAATGCGCCGGGGCGAGGCCAAGCATCTGGTGCAGACCGGTGGAATACGCGCTTCTCATCGGGCGTGCCTCCCACTGCGCGCCAGCATGCGTCCTCCAAGTCCGAGTCCATGAAAAACGCAGCCAAAGCTTTCGAGAGCATGCGGCCAAAGCCCCATTCCAAGCCAGGAGCATCCTCAAGCGCAAAACCCTCGGCGCCACCTCCACCGACACCACCACGGACAGAGTCGGCGAGGCAACGCCAGCAGGCAGCCTTTGGTAACCGTAGGACGGGCTATCAGCCTCATGCCTCATCCTTTGGCGACGAACCGCCGGTCAGTAACAGCAACTACACGACCCGGCCAGACCCCTCGCGTGCTGTGCCACCGCAAGCGACAGACGAGTGGGAGCAACCCGAGGCCCCGAGAACAGAGAGGCCACAGGTCCCTCCGCGAATGCCCGACCCGCTCAGTCAGTTCCGCGACAATTCTGGTGCGGACGGTCGTCAGAGCTCCCCATACATGGCCCACTCTGGTGAGAGGACCAACCCGTTCGACGTGGACGCCACCAGAGGAGCGCCTCAGGTTCCACCGAAAGAGCCGAATGCGACCGCGTCAACGTTCGCCGTCCCCAGGTCACAAGGCTCATCCACGTTTAGTCGTAGGTGCATTCCCCGGAGACAAGTAGGACTTTGCTGACTGGATCAGAAACCGAGCAAGACGCGAGTGCCAGTCAAAGGCCCTCCTCAACAATGTATGAAGCACCTCGCAAGCATCGCTCTCCATTCTACACACAAAGCACCTGTTTCACAGCAAGGCCTTCATTCATTAGTCAGAAGCTTGAGTCGATCTAGGAGACGATTCATTGCAATGAGCCATCCCCGTGTCACACGCCAACGGGGTCTCGAGCTCCGCCGCGATCTCCTAGTGGAGAGCGTCCTATATTCCGAAAGCAAGCTTCATTCCTCCGAGATCAGCATGAAATACTGGAGCGGTTGATTGCCCACGCAAGAAACACACGGGAGAAGAGGATGCAGCCCCTCACAGCTCGGAGCGACCACGTTGAGGAGCAAGATGCTAACAAGAGATTCATTAGCTTCAGCCTTCCTGAGGAGACGCTGCCAAAGACGGCACGAACGCAAGATTTCCCACGCCGGAGCCCAGACAACATCGACACCAGCTTCACAAACGACGACCAAGGCCCGTGGCAGTTCAGTGCCGGAGGCCAGCCTGCCGCGTCCCCGGGGGCGTCTGCTGAGGAGCAGAGGCAAACCGAGACTCCGCCTGCGATCCCCCGTAAGGAGCCCATCGGGGAACATGAGCCGAAACCAAGTCCCGTGAATGCGCCGTTTAACCCAGAAGGATGGAGTTCACAATCGTGGAACGAGACGTTTGCGCCACCATCGCGAACGAGTTCCAACTCGTCCCCGTTGAAAGCGAGCCGGACCAACACACGACGAACAAACCCAGCCAAATCGGGGGCTGGCTCTACTCCCAAGGAAGCCATCCTCGTCGACAGCGACGAAGACGAGATATCCTTCATTGGGCGAGGCACAAGGCCGTCCGTCACATCGACCGGGAGCCCGCAGGCCATGGACATAGACTCTCCTCCGGTCTCCAGCAAGAATGCCCAGGAGCCTCGCAACGTGAATGTGGAACCGTCTCGCCCTGAATGGCGCAGCAGCGACCACGAGGGCATGGCGAAACGGGGTGACAAGACGACAACGCGGGCGAGCCATCTGAGCAACGTTGAGCCCAACGCCAACGGAGTGGGATCCGAAGATTCTGTCGAGTTCCAGGCGAATCTCGCCGAGCTGCGCAATGTGGCACCCTTTGCCAATGTCGACGGCAGCGGCCTGCATTCCTTCGGCAGCATGAAAGACAATCTACCCTTTGAGAGCAAGGCTTCGGAGGCAATCCCATTAGAGCCGAAGGAGGTGCACACGCAGCCGCTAGTGTTCCCTGAGGCACCGCAGGCGCCACGACCACCGCCCACCATGGCCGTGCCCGGGCTTGCCACGAACAGCGGGACATGGGCCAAGTACGTGGGCGAGTTTACCGAGTACTTGAAGAAGTGGGAGGAGTTTACGGGCCAGGTCACGGATCACTTTGCGGCCCGCAAAACGCAGATCATGGGGTTGCGCAAGGAGAAGGGCTACAGCTTTCTGGGCGCACGGAGCGATGCGGACTGCCTGGAGTACCTGAGGACTCTTCAGCAGGACAACGACGTGCGCTCAAGATGGAATGTAGCGTGCGACGAGCACGAGCAACGGGTGCGAGAATTTATTGCCTACCGGGAGAAGCTGAGGTAGTGCAGGGGATGAGCGTGGGTGGGTGCTTTGTGGAAGCCTCGACTCGCACATCCTTTTTGTTTTTTTTGCCGTGTATCCGCGCCATATTTCGGACATACCTGGGAGAAGCACGCCTCGTGCACTGTCTAGCACATCTCTGATTTCGTCTTCTCGGACGCAGGAACGCGTTCCGAGTGTCTGTGTCGGTGAGAGGATTTGGCATGGTAGCCGCTGATGAGTCGCCATTACCACTTACTCGGGGACAGGGGCGCATGTCGAAAATTTGGAGGGTACCAGAAGCTGCAGCGAGGTTATTCTTGTTGCCGTTGCGCATGAGTAAGGCGACGATACTGGTGAACGTGCCGAGCCTCTGATCAGGTTATCCTGGAGTTCCGATGGTCACTGTGACACGGAAGGGGGGACGGGGCGTCCTCGATGTGTTGGTGATTGGCATGAGTTCAAGCACAGCTCTCATCAGGCCATGTAAGGCTTGTGCACTTTTGAAGCGATACAGTTTAGCATTCCGTGGGGAGTTGATCAATGTGACCACATCTACAGCGCTGAGGTTGTGCAGATGATCCAGTATCAGTATAGTGCCTAGGTGACCCGACCCAATTTACATCCGCCTCACAGTGAGCTGGTACTGGTAATTTAGTGCACTAGCCGCCCAGCAGCAGCCTGCAACGGCAGCCCGAAGCGGCCCGCTGTCGACGACTCGACGTTTGCATGCGTCGCATCACTAACTGATATGCCTATGTCATTGAAAGCATCTTGTTAATTCCAGGACGTGCGGGCGTCTTCATGTCAACAGCCCCTGCCAGCGCCGCCCACCCTCCAGACGACGACATCGACAGCCAAACCAACATCTTCGACAACAGGGTCCTGTGTGAGACACACGTCGTTGGACAGAGCGAGACATTTCGAGTCGGTGTCTGCCAACAACCCGCCTGCTGCTGCAGTACTCCACTGCATGCCTGCCGGCTGGAGGCCCCGCCATGCGACAGACACACAGTCACCAGTTTCTCACCAACTCCCGCATCACTGCTGCTGCTGCTGCTGCTGCTGCTGCTGCTGCACCACCACCAGTCGGCGACGAGGAGGCCGCACCTCCTGCATCCACACGCACGCAGAGAACGACGACGACGACGCGTGCGCATCTCTGGGACAGCGAGCAGGCCGCCTTTCCTCTGCAATCCCTCCCGCCCCGTCGATCCCTACAGCACACCAACGACGACGACCCTGCACACACGCTTGCCCGTGTGGACTCCATCGCCGCATCGTCACCCTCGCCAGACTCTGCTGCCACCGCCTCGCATGATTCTCCGTGCATCCCATCCTCGACACCTCAACATGCCCAACTGTCCTCGAATCCTGGCGACGAGGCGATAGCATCCTCTGCCTCTGACCTCGCCTCTGACCCAGACGCAGGCACCGACGCAGACGCCATGGCTTCCCACCAGAGATCGCCGTTCCTCGACTCGCATGGCGCCAGCCGTGTGGACAGCCCGTATGGCTCCGTCTCCCAGACACCCAGCCGCAACGGCTCGCCCGTCAGCATCGACGAGACACATGACGGCACGCACCCGCTGCGTCGAGTGTCGGGCACCTCGAGGAGCGCCAACTCGAGACGGTCGGCACGGTCCAAGTCTTCCACGCGCATCTCCGAGGACCTCGACGGTTCCATGCTCGTCTCGGGCCTCGAGGGCCGCTTTGGCATGGCCGAGACCTCCATCGCCAGCGGCATCATGGAGGAGGACTTGAAGAGTGATGCCTCTGAGGCGCCGCTGTTTGGTGACGAAGCTGAGGAGGACGACCGGTCCAACGCCTCCCTCCACGAAGCTGCCGAGAACTCGCCCCATGAGGCCGTTCGTGCCTCGGTGCCCCCGACGGACGACACGACCCTCTCGATCAACACGCCGCGCATGTGGTGCCTGTCCGTGCTCTTCTCGATCCTCGGGTCCTCCACCAACTTATTCTTCTCGTTGCGCTATCCCAGCGTGGCCATCACGCCCGTCATTGCGCTCCTGCTCGTCCACCCGCTAGGTCACCTGTGGGACATTCTGCTCAAGCGGCCGCATGATCCTGGCGAGGAGTTTGTCGACGGCCAGCGCACGCCCTCCATCCTGGAGCAGGACGACTCGCTGCGGCCAAGACGTCGCGCGGCAACCTCATGGCGTCTCTGGCTGGCCCAGGGTCGCTGGAATGAAAAGGAGCACACGTGCGTCTACGTCAGCAGTAATGTTGCTTTTGGATTCGCATTCGCTACCGACGTCATTGTCGAGCAGACAAAGTTCTACAACCAAGAGGCGCCCATACTGTACCAGCTGCTGTTGACGATATCCACGCAGGTCCTGGGCTACGGCTTCGCCGGTCTGACGCGACGCTTCCTCGTCCGCCCCAGCGGCATGATCTGGCCCGGCACCCTCATGTCGGCGGCCATGTTCGGCACCCTGCACAAGCAGGACAACAAGCCTGCCAATGGCTGGAGAATCAGCAGGTGGAATTTCTTCTACGCCGTCTGGGCGGGTGCCTTCTTCTTCTACTTCTTGCCGGGCCTGCTGATGCCCGCACTCAGTTACTTCAACATCATCACCTGGTTCGCCCCCAAGAACGTGGTCGTCGCCAACCTCTTCGGTGTCTCGTCAGGCTTGGGCCTGTTTCCCCTGACCTTTGACTGGGCCCAGATCACATACATTGGCTCTCCCTTGCTGGTGCCATTCTGGGCCGCGGTCAATGTCATAGGAGGACTTGCCGTGGTCATGTGGATCGTTGCTCCCATCATGTACTACACCAACGTGCGATACACCTCGTACATGCCCATCATCTCGACAGCTGTCTTTGACAACACCGGCCACCTGTATAACGTCACTCGGATTCTGACGCCCGAGTTCCTCTTCGACCGCGAGGCCTACCAAAACTACAGTCGCGTCTTCCTGCCCGTCACCTACATGCTGAGCTACGGTGTACAGTTTGCGGGCCTGGCTTCTCTGCTCACACATACTGCATGCTGGCACGGCCAAGATATTTGGCGCACATGGAAAAAAGCATGGGCTGAGGCCCGAGAAGAGGACAAGGAGGTTTCGTACCATTCCATTCCCGATTCTGCAGACGGCGACTCATCACACGGAATTGGACCACGCCTGTCCCAAGCCTCCTCTCATGGCGAGGGTGGGCTTCTGAGCCGGGAGGATATACACTGTCGCTTGATGAAGCGATACCGCGATGTCCCCATGACGTGGTACCTCTTGACGTTTGTGTCCATGGCTGCCATTGGCATGTTCATCGTCGAGTAGTACGTCCCATCCGGTCTTGTTTTGGCTTATTATGTCGCTGACCTCCTCGTAGCTATCCCGTCCACCTGCCATGGTATGGCCTCCTGCTCTCCCTCGCCATTGGCGCCATCTTCTTCATACCCAACGGCATCATCATGGCCGTCACCAACCAGCACTCCTCCATCTACCTCATTTGCCAGCTGATTTGTGGCGCTGTGTTCCCTGGTCGCCCCATTGCCAACATGGTCTTTGTCACCTACGGCTACATCTCTTCGGCACAGGGCATCAAATTTGCCTCGGACCTCAAACTCGGCCACTACATGAAGATACCGCCCCGGACCATGTTCACCGTCCAGGTCGTCGCGACACTTGTATCGTCCGTCACGCAAATCGCCGTCCTCAACTGGATGTTTGCCAACGTCCGTGGTCTATGCACCTCGGAAGCCGTCAACGGCTTCACATGCCCCATTGCCCGCGTCCACTTCAACGGCTCCATTCTGTGGGGTGTCGTGGGCGTCAACGAGTTCTTTGGGCCCAATGCCCTGTACCGTGCGCTCGTCTGGTGCTTCCCGCTCGGGGCCATCCTGCCGATCCCTCTTTGGCTGTACTCGAGAAACAAGAAGCGCTCCATCATTCGCAAGGTCAACCTTCCCATCATCTTTGGTGCCATGTCCTGGATCCCGCCTGCGACAGGCCTCAACTTTTCCGTCTGGGCCCTCGTCTGCTATGTGTTCAACTACAACATCAAGCGGCGCGCCAGTGCATGGTGGGCAAAGTATACAATGACCCTCAGTGCGGCCCTGGACTCGGGCCTGGCATTTGGTATCCTCATTGTCTTCTTCGGCTTCATCTACCCCGGCTGGATGAGCAACTTTAGCTGGTGGGGCACAGAGGTGTACAAGCAAGGCTGCGACTGGCAAGCTTGTTCGTACAAGACACTCGCGGATGGGGAGACCTTTGGTCCTGACAGGTGGTGATGATTCTTTGCGTACAGGGGGGATTCCAAGATACCGAGTCCTGTGGCGCACCGCACATAGAATTCACGAGATATCATGAAATGTACATTCGCCAGGATATGCACTTGGCAAAATCTCACTTCCTCACGCGATGACCATGTGACTGCTTGGGAGCAAGTTCCTCCGCGGCATGTATCAAAATGCATCAAACATTCCGACCTGTACGCATGGATTATTGTACAGTATTGTTCTTGGTCTCATGTGCCATTCGCAGCTTCCCAACTCCAGCCCATGCCCTACCTGTCTATTTATCGTCTTGCCAATCCGGGTTCTGCCGCAGTTAGTCTCTGCTGCCAATGCGCGTGTACGTAGATGGACATACCTTTTTCAAGATGACCAAACCCTCCAGTGTGCTGCTCAGACTGATGTATTCCTCATCTTCAAGCTCGGCTCTCTCGCCATGTGCCAGCAGCACAGGTGTGCTCTGCGTCTGCCATCCCGTGATGGTCTTGGGGCGACCGGCCTGGCCCACGACGTCCACGGCTTGTCCGACACGGACATTAACCTTGAGCGGCTCGAGTTTCTCGTTGAGCGTCACCAGGAATCGAGGATGCATGGCGGTAACGAGGAAGTAAAGAAGGTAGTGGTGCGAAGAGGTGATGAACTCCTTGGGCTCAATCATGGCGACGATTGTCGACAGGAGACCAGCCGCTGCCACACGGGACAGGACTTGGCGGTCAGTGTGGAAGGGGTTCAGGGACATGGTGCCTTTGCCCATGTGCAAAAGGCCCTGCGCAATGCGGACCATGAACAGCGCGTCCTGATCGCGGTGGTAGTAGCTGGCCAGCTGACGGAGCAACTGGGCCAGTCTGGCATTGTTGGTGCCAGCACCCAGCATACCCATGGCGAAGATGGCGTTGATGGCAACTTCGGGATCGTTGTCGTGACTGTACCGCGACAATGTGTCATACACCTTCATCTGGGGGTTGCTGGGGCTGATGAGGCCCATGGCAAGGGGCACGGCTTTCCGGATATTGGCCTCACCATAATGCATGAGGTGGCCGAACTGTCGGAGCACCATCTCCTGACCAATGTCCTCACCCATCGCCACAAGGGCGATTCCGAGAACTGCGTACGATTGCAGCAACTCGTCACCCTTCTTCTCATCTGATTCTTCTTGGTGCTCGTTGCAGATGTGCAAAAGCTCTTGAATCTTCAACACAGCTCCAGTGCCAGCCCATGCGCAAATGTCCGCCAAGACGGCTGTTGACTTGGCCATCGGGTGCTCTATCACCCTGAGAACGTCCAAGATCACATCGACCTCCTCTTGCCGCCCAAAGAAAAGCAGCCCCAAGCCAAGACCTAGGAACCTGGTCCACTTGTCAGTGAGCTGATCCTTGCGGTCCTCGTCCATCAGCGTGTCCACAATAGCCTGACTGATGTCTGAATTCGACGTGCCGACGTAGATCAGACCACACGAGAGGGCGGCCATAGCGGAGGTCTGCATGCTGAGGCTGGAATCTGTGATTTTGGGGAGCAGATGCTCAAGCACTGCCTCCTTGTTGGCCCCTGCATAAGACACTCCAAGACCCATGATCGCTGCTGTCGAAATCATTAAGTTGCTGTTGTCAAGCTTCGCGGAGTCTGTGAGGAGAGCAATGGCCGGCTCAGCTTCTGACTGCACACCGGATGTCATAATACCAATGGCAAGGGCAGCTCCGGCTTGGATCTCTGGCTCCGTAGCATAGGTGTACTGATCAATCTTGTCCAGGCCATTCTCGAGGTCCCAAGCGAGCAGGGTACCAAGCGATGCCACTGTCGACATCTGGCCATCAGCCTTGGTCTTCCATACCCAGGGGTCTTCTTCAACTAGCATCATCTTGTCCTCTCCAAAGCCAGCGTTTACGAAGCCGTTGACAAAAGCAGCCGCAAGGTTGTGCCTCGCAGAGTCCAGGTTGGTCATACCAGCCACGCGGCTGCTCTCAAGATGACTCTTATAAATGTCTTCCGTGGTCTTGGGCTCCAGAATGTTCAATTCCTCTCCAAGGGACTTGAAGTATTCGGACAGCTTCATGTTTCCGAGGCACTCGCTCTCAGCATCGTCTTCAATCTCTGCGTCGAGGACGATTCTTTGACGAGCGAGTAAGAACGCCAACTGTGACTTCAACGCGGGATCCGTCACCTCATTGTAATCATTGCTGATGAGCTCGCTGTCATGCAGTCGAATGGCAAGGACCATGGCCTGCGTGTACTGCTTGTTCTTCATGTAGATTGTGTGTGCGGTCCGGAGGAAAGTCTCGTTGTCGGGGTATGTCAATAAGTTCACCATGCTGGCAAGGTACAAGCACACCCGGGGATAGGACTCGGAGTCGACATACTGGGGAAGCAACTCGATGATGTCCAGCTCGCTCATGAGGTCGACAGCGTCGGCTTCCGCGTTGCTCTTGATGAACAATGGCACGAGAATCAACGCGAGATCCACCAGATCCTTAGTCGGCTCATCTTCCGCTACCCGTTTCGCGTGGACCTCGCCAATCTCCAAGGCCAAGTGCCGTACGTATTCATGGCCCCAGGACGAGATGTCGGATGATGGCGCGAGCAACCGATACTTGAGTGTATCCTGCTTGTCCTCGTCCGAGAAGGTCATGCCGATCACTGACAGCACATCTGCCAACGAGTTCTTGTCGTCGCCCGCGGGCCACTCGTCGTACAATTTTGTGAGGGTTTCGTAGTGTGGTCGGAGAAATTTGAGCGGTTTTGGCACAGCTGTCATTGAGGAAGTCGACGTCTTGATCGAAGTCTTCATCGCCTCTAGCGCAGGCTTGTATAGCGATGTGTTGGTTTCCTGTCGCTCTGCGTCAGTATTGAGGATCGTATCAGTTTGAACATTTCGACTGACTGTCAAGCGCTCCACGATCATGTCAAGCTCATTCTTGAGCTGCTGATCCTCCTCGTTCAGCTCCTCGCCAGTGGCTGCCTCCGGTCAGTGATATGTTGTAGCCTCCGAGATAATATTACATACCATCCTTCTTCTCCTCATCTTCTTTCTTTCCGTTGGCCACAGTCTTTTCATTCTTGGGATCCTCGACAGCCTTGCCCTTGCCCTTGTCGGCCGACGTGGGCGCATCGCTGCCTTGAGCCATGTTGACGTCGTTGCCGGGGATAAACGGAAGGCAAATAAAAGTTGATTCGTATGGCTGATCTCCGCACGCGGTGTGCCGATTCCTAGGCCGTGTCGGGAAGCGAGCGCAACAAGTCCTTGTTGTGGGTACGGAGGGAGGTGATGTCGTGAATGGAAGCTGATGGAGTCGATCGCCCAACACCAACAGCTATCGCTGCTAGCCGTAGGCTAATCCTGGAGCTCTGGTTACGTGAGGCGCTGCCGCCTGCAAAAACGGGTCGGCAGGTCACGTGTGATTAGCTAATCGCTCTTGTCTCAGTCAGAATCGCAGCGCCGTGCTGCAATTTGCTAGAGATCACTGGCAGAAAAAAAGACAGTAGCCTGTTCATTTCAAGCATACATGTCATTTGTAAACTTGTGAAGCCGGAAGATTCATGTTCATGGAAAATGTTCGCACACCGGTACGTGCATATGTTGGACACTGACAAACGAGTAAGCTCGGAGTCCTAGATCGCCTTGGCTGCGCAATCGATAGGGTGATAAGAAACTTGCCATATCTTATCGGACTTTTTTCTTTATCCCCCGCCAAGGCACATCACGACCCCACGATCTAGGACATATTCTTCGTATCCTAGCACTATATTCACGGGGATAATCAGATATAACAGACAAATCGTCACAATGAAGCTCGATACGCGAGCCATGCGACATCTTGCGTCTGAGGACTGGCGCGTTCTCACAGCGGTATGTAGCTGTTGCGAGTCCGACCTTTGCCAAATCCATCCCACTAAGCCGCGTTGCAGGTTGAAATGGGCAGCAAAAACCACGAGATTGTCCCCACCCCTTTGATTGAAAAGCTGTCTCGTCTACGAGGCGGTGTCAACGGAGTTCACAGGAGTATCTCTGCGCTCGCCAAAGTCGGTCTCATTGCTCGTGTCAAGGAGGCCAAGTACGATGGGTACCGCCTGACCTACGGTGGTCTGGATTACCTCGCGCTACATACATATTCCTCGCGCAAAGAGGTGTACAGCGTGGGCGACCGGATAGGTGTTGGGAAAGAGAGCGACATTATGCTCGTCGCTGACGAAAACAACGTACAAAGAGTGCTCAAGATTCATCGCTTGGGCAGAATATCGTTTCGAACGGTCAAATCGAATCGAGATTACCTCAAGAACCGCCAGTCAGGATCATGGATGTACCTATCCCGACTAGCAGCCATGAAAGAGTTCGCATTCATGAAAGCACTATTGGAGGAAGGCCTGCCAGTGCCAACCCCCATTGCCCAGTCGCGGCACACCATCGTCATGTCCTTGATCGACGCCTTTCCTTTGCGCCAAATATCCAGTGTGCCGGATCCTGCGTCACTCTATGGGGAGTTGATCAGTCTCTTGCTTCGACTGGCGAAGCACGGTCTGATTCATGGTGACTATAATGAGTTCAATATCCTGATCAAGGAAAACACGACAGTGGATGAGAACGGCGAGGAATCAGTTACACTCGAGCCTGTCGTAATCGACTTTCCGCAAATGGTGTCGATGGAACACCAGAACGCAGAAATGTACTTCGACCGCGACGTGAACTGCATCAAACGATTTTTCTCACGGCGGTTTGGCTTTACCAGCGACGAGCCAGGACCTTTTTTCAAGGATGCGAAGAAGACGGTCGGTAAAGATGGCGCGAAAAGACTTGACGCCACGGTGGAAGCATCCGGCTTCACCAAGAAGATGTTGAAAGACTTGGAAGCCGCCATCAAAGAGAAGGCCAGCCAAAAAGAGGAAGGGTCTGCTTCGCATGATGGGGCGGAGAGTGATTTAGATGATGAGAGTGAACCAGGCGACAGTGACATTGGTGAAGATGCCGACGACTTTGAGCGGGGCGCTGATACAGACGACATTGATGGAGCCGGCAAGTTGTCAGTACGTGAGGATCCAAGTGTCGAAAGTCTCAGCAAACCAATGTCGCAGGTTGGACTGTAAGAAGCAAGTTTCCTCGCAAAATTTCGATACCCGGTATTTCTTGAACCTCAACAGTAGTATGTTGGCACAAGCAAGCTTCTTGTCTTCATTTGATTTGCGTTGAAATTACTCATCTCTTCGTGAATGCAATGCGTCTGTCGTTCCATGTATCGTGAACCCCCTCCGACAAAAGAGACAAAAGTGTAAGAAATGACCGGAGCAATTACAACAGACCTTCGCCATCTGCATCAGCTACCTCGGACCTTGAAATGAACCTCGATGGCTTGATCCCTTCCTTGACTGGTACATGACCATGGACCGTCCAAAAAAAACGAAAAAAATGAAAAAAAGCTCGACATTAGTGCCATCGATACGGCAACGAATGAATCATTACCCTCCCAAAATTACCACACACTCCTCCAGAGCAGTAGGGTCGTAATGAACGGCTCCTAAGTCTCCTTCCGGGCTGTCGTAACGATAGTGTCCTTCTTCTCCTTCTTGACGGAAGGAGATGACTGGATGCTCGCGTTGCCGCCGACGCCGGAGTATGAATCAGCATTGATGGTTGCACCCTCGTCGCACTCAGAAGAGTTTGGCGTGGTGACAGTGATCGCAGCCTCCTCAATGGAGCTTGTCGCCGTTCTATGAGCACGTTGTTAGACGAATCAACGACGATCATATTTCGAACCATACCGGGAGCCATCACGCCGAGATGCCGATGTCCCGTTGTCTCGAGTAGCGTCGGATTCGTCGCTGCCAAGGATTAGATTTGTCCATGCTGCTGTGTTGCCTCACGACTCACCTGCGCGTAGTGCCAAAGTTGCGACGCCAATCGCCTTGCTGGCCGTGCACAGACGTGGTCATGCCAACAAGAGGAGTGCCGTAAGCACCAATGTTGTACTCGTTGGTACGGAACTGACGGCGCTCAGCGGTAACGCGCTTGAGCTCCTTCTGGGCAGGGGTGTCCGCGAATCGGATGTTCATGAGCAGACCTTCTTCACCAATACCAACGCCGTTGAACTTTTGAATGATTTCCGCACAGATCTCACGACTCTCGAAACTGTCTTGAGGTCAGCTGGTATTCGACACTCTCGTGGTCATGGACTGACCGAGCGAAACCAACTCCGCGTGAGTTGCCCATGTTGTCCCGGAGAATCTTGCTGGAGAGGATGTTGTAGCCAAGGAAAATAGTGCCCAGCTCCTGCGTTCAAAAGTAAGTACATGTTTAGGCTCGTTGGTCGGAGGGGATGTTCTCACCACTTCAGTCAAGGTCTTGGGCAGATTCGAAATGTACAGGTTCGTGGAGCTCTCGTCGCCCTGGGCCTTAAGACGGGAGTTGAAAGACTCCTGTGAATGGTCAGAAAGTCCTCCTCTGAACAAAGTATTTGCACGCACACGAGCAAAGCCGACTTCATAGCCAAGGCTGTGAAAGCCGCGAATGCACTTCTCAGAGTCGCGTACGTCGAAGAACTTGGCAAATCCAAAGCTGTGAGTCATCAGCAACGAGTCTGTCGAATCGATGGGCTCGAGCCTCACCCTTTGCAAGCACCAGTGCCTGTGTCAATGATGGCCTTGGACGTCTCAACGGGGCCGAAACGAGCGGCGAAGAGATAGAGAAGCTCATCATCTGTGGTCGGATGCAGGCCACGAATGTAGACGTTGCGGTTGCCTGGGATGCGATTCTCGAGGCTCTGCTCAACTGACTTCATTTGGCCAGTCGGTGTGAAGACAGCGGGGACGGCCTTGGGAATTGCGGGCTCTTTGGCAAGGAGCTCCTCCATGGCAGACTCGGAGATTACAGCGACAGGATGCTTCTGTAGGTCGAAGTGAACTGACATGCCAAGTTGCGGAGGGGAAGGGGTCGTGTAGGCGGAGCGGTCATGGCTAGCAACGCGTGTGGCGCCCTCACGATGACCAAATCCACCCCAGTAGGGGGTAGTGGGTGTGGACTCGGTGGTAGAGTACGAGCCACGTCGATTCTCGAGACCCGGAACATCAGCATAACCACGCTCGAGGCGAGGAAGGTGTCGAGCAGGCGTGTAGGGCATCATGCTCAAAGGAGGCATGGGGATACCATAGTAGGCTCCTGGGAAACCAGGGCCGGGCATGTGGGCGTACTGATGTTCCTGAACCAGTGCTTGCTGAGGATGGTACAAGGGCTCGCCGAGGGGTGCCATCCAAACGTTGCCAGCGCTCAGAGTCGGCGGGCCATGGGGAACACCGTGCATGTTCATGTTGGCAAATGACGCGACCAAGTCGGACTCATCGGGAACCTGTTGAGCATAGCTCTGGTTGTTTGGACGGTTTGAAGGGGTGTTTGAATAGGCACCCTGATTGCCGTTGCCATTGCCGTGACTGTGGGCATTGCCGTTGCCATTGCCATTGCCGTGGCTGTGGCTATTGTTGTGGCCATTGTTGTGGCCGTTGCCGTGGCCGTGGCCTTTACCGTGGCCATTACCTTGTCCTTTACCGTCCATACTGACTGTTTGAAGTGCGTCGTGAGGATGGTATGTGTGGTATCTGGGTTTTCATGTAAGCTGGCTGCTATGAGATGCAAAGCTCTGTGGCTCCATTCGCAGGGGAAAAGCAAAATATGCGAATGTGCCCAGTGTCAGAGTACACACATACCTTTATTGCAAGAAATGCCTTCACAGAGAGATAGGCCTGACGATGATGGCCAAAGAATAGCAAACTGGACGTGTTTTTATGTCAGTAAGAGGCCTTCTGCATCGTCGTTGAGAATTGCAAGAGTAGTCATGGAATGGACTTGGTTGGAAAGACCAGGTAGAAGGATTCGATGATGTCGGTGATGTTGTGTGAAATTTGAACCAATGCAGTTCAATGTGACAGTGCTGAGAAGGGAGCTCGGGACTTACTCTGGCTCAGACAACAAGCTTCTGTGGCAATCAGGAAGACCGGCCACAATCAGCAAAGGAAGTCTGGCTGCCAGATCGCGAGATGGAGCGAGAGTAAGATAGAACCAGGCTATCAAGCAAGATGGGCAGGGGTTTGCAGTAACAAATCAACCGTCTGTGGGATCTTGACAGAAGACAGTGAGTGATGCCGTGAGATTGGGTTCGAAAGAGATGGATGGAGGAGGAGGAGGAGGAAAAGAAGAATAGAACCGGCAAAACAGGCGAGAGAGGAAGTAGAGGTAGCGAGCGAGAAGGACCGTGCAGACCACAACCAGGGAAGCCACTAACCTCTTCTTTCCCTTCGCGTATGTAACGGAAGGCGTGGGAGCGACTGCAGCAGGATGCCGGAAGGTGGCGGTGTTTGGTATTGGTCGACGCGTTCGGGAAAGACGAACGATGGTAAGGGCAATGTCGAATAATTGCTGGGGTAGTAGCTGCCACAATAGACAGAGAAGGCACGTTTGAGAAAAACAAGGCCAAGTATGACGGGAGTAAACGCAAGAGCGGTAAGTACGCGAGTATTGATGAACGTAACGAAGTTGTTGTCGCAGAAGAGGCCGCGCAGGGATCTTTGCGAGGCTGCTAGTGACGATGCAGAAGAAGAAAAGTGTGAAGGTCTGGAAAGATTCCCAGAAGATGTTCGAGTTCTTGAGCACCTCAGGAAAAGCCCAACGGCTCAGTGAAGTGGCTGAGTCACCGAGTAGGAAGTCCAGATGAATTTGGCTCCTATCAACGTGTCGTGTCGGAAAACACACTGTCCACAGTGGATGGAAGAGCAGACGCAGTGAGTGAGATTTGCCGTTGAGTTGACGGGGATCTCAAAGTATCAGTGATTCCGCACGCCTCTGCACTGCTCTCTCCAGTTTGTGGAAGAGCTGAACAAGACGCACAGCGTGGTGCAGCTCGCCCGACCTAGAAGGCTATGGCGATGGCGAAGGCTCAAGTCCGGAAGATCTTCTGTTCAGATGGACTCGAGAGGGGGGCTTTCTGAGTTTCGGAGCTCTTCTCGCGTTATCGTGAGTCTGTGCTGATGAGTGTTGAAAAATGGCCCCTTTTCCTGCCTTTCCAATGGCGCCTGTATTATGGAATGATGACCCGTTATCAGAACGACCAACGATGCCTTAAGTTGTGCAAATTGAAACCAAATTTCTCAATGGTGTAGATGATGAATGTCGTCTATATGTGGCGGATCATTGGCGTCGTGACTCGTGATACTCAGTCCCTGGCTAGACGCGCGCAAACTAGGTATATATTTCCTCAGCCGAGGCAAGGCAACCCGTCTAATAAGGATGATTATAAGAGAACTTTGCGTAAATGATAAAAGATTGCGACAGGCAGAAGCGGTACCGCCCGAAAAGCAGAGTAAAGAGGACGCTGTCAGTTTTATGAGCGGCTTCAGCAGCTGCCGAGTCTTGGTCGAGACATTGACTCGACTCCGCTCTTGGATCGACCGAACCGCCAGACATGCATCCTTCCATCAAACCACATGTATCCCTCCAGTAAGTGCAGCCAGTCACAAGGGCCAGATGGCGGCAGGCGGCAAAGCCTCAAGAGCCTGGGACAACATGCGCATGGGGGCCTGCCAGGTTGCAAGAGCATGGACGACATGCACCAGGCCTCTTGACCCCTAGTGGGAATAAGTAAGGGGATTCAAAGGGCAAGGTGCTTTGGAGACAACGGAGTTCATCTGCGTGGGTTGCTTCTGGAAGTTGTGAGCTGGCTCCGCAGACTCCTGCAGTGGCGAACGATGAGAGACATGGTGGTGTTCGTGACTGGGGAGACACACAGGCGCAGTAATCTTTGCGGAAGTCGTGGATTTGAAAAGAGCGCATTGCATGACATACCGCGCACCCCGTCAAACAGTTGGTGACCTGCCTGTTCAATTGATCGATTCAAGGCACGTCTTGCGCACGGGTGCATCCCTTGCGGCTGGCCGCCTCAGCTTCTGCAGGGCAGCTCCCGGGCGCAGGAAAAGTAATTACAGAAATTTTCTTGTTTACACTTACCAAGAGGGGACAAGGGCTAAACATTGGGATCGTGCTGGCTCTGCAGTTTCCTCGAATGCTAAAGCGTTTGCGGGCTGCACTCGATCATGCCTTCATTTCGACGGCCTTTTGAAGCCGTCACCACATGCAGCATCGAGACTGCTCTATCTCATGTCAGCAAAGAATCCTATTTCAAATCGCACATTGAGCGGGAGAAAATATACATCAAAAGCACAATGCTATTTGCCACTGCGCATCGGCGCTTCCCACTCAGAGGCAAACACAAGACAGCGATTAATGTCAGATATGCCGGCATCCACGAGTCTTCACGTCTTGAAACCGGCACACGGGGCTTGTGGGAGCTGGGATTGGAGTCTATTCGTCAAAAATTCGTCAAAAATAGGCAAACATGGCTCTCCCCTATACATGTCCCCCGTCATTCCCTACCTGATCTCCTCACAAGCTTTTATGTCTAGAATTTATCTTCCCGCCTCTTTGTCTAGCTTCGATACAGGCCCAACCCAAAACGGCAACCGACCGAGTCCCAAAAACACCCGATGGCAAGGGTGGGGCAACCTGCCACCATGCAATCGCCATGAAGATCCAAACCAGACGCCATCACGTACCTCATGACCAGACATCCTCCTGCGACGAATTAGCGCGACGGCCCAATGCACGGGAGACACACGCAATCTTACCTGGTACTGGTTCGACGACCTCATGCTCTTCACAATGTCCTCAGCCTTGGCCTCTGTCACGCC
Source organism: Emericellopsis terricola (assembly GCA_027569275.1). Lineage (NCBI taxonomy): Eukaryota > Fungi > Ascomycota > Sordariomycetes > Hypocreales > Bionectriaceae > Emericellopsis > Emericellopsis terricola. The sequence goes on along the minus strand of JAPDEU010000004.1, from coordinate 1,146,267 downwards.
GCGCTCCGCCGCGATGATCTTGGCCAGAACAGAATTGACCTCGCGCGCCATGTTGGCCGCGTCGCCACAGACGTAGAAGAAGCCCTTTTGGGACAGGAGCTCGTTGACTTGCTTGGCGTACTCCTGCAGGCGGTGCTGGACATAGACCTTCTTGGAGGTCTGCCGCGAAAAGGCTGTGATGAGCTCAAAGTTGTCTCCGAGAGCCTCCTTGTACTCCTTCCACTCATTCTCATAGATAAAGTCCTCCTCGGCCTTGCGGCACCCGAAGAAGAGGAGTGTCTTGCCGACAGGGGCACCGTTCTGGGCCTGCTTGGCGCGCTCCTGGACGAACCCGCGGAAGGGCGCCACACCAGTGCCAGGACCGATCATGATGACGGGCTTGGAGGGATCAGAGGGCAGCTTGAAGTTGGAGTGGCGGATGTGGACGGGAACGTGGATTCCATCGTACTTGTTGCGGGGCCCGAGCAGCTCATACGTCTGGCCAAAGGCGTCCGGGCTCGGGTCACCGTTCTGCTTCTGCTTGAGCGCAAGCAGGTAGTTGGTCGTGACGCCACGGAACGGTTCCGCGCGGCCGGGCACCATCTGGTTCTCGACGACGGCCGTGATGGAGACTTTCTTGGGTTGCACGAGAGACGATGACGAGATGGAGTAGTAGCGGGGCTGGAGCTTGTTGAGGCCCTCAATGACGGCGGAGAAGGGGATCTTTGTCCACTGTTCGCCATTGCTGACCTTGGCAAGCAGGCCGGCAATGTTGAACAACTGCGGAGCGGTCTTTTGGTGGAAGTAGTCCTTGTCACTTCCGAGCTTGACCATCTCCGCCTGGGCGGCTTCGTTGGGAGCAAACGCAGCCAAGGTGGCAACGAACTGACGAGAAATGGGCGCGCAGATCTCCATGTGGTAACGGACAATGGCGTCGTAGGTTGTGGGGGTAGGGAAGGGGACCTTGGCCGTGGGCTCGAGAGCCTTGACGCTGATGACGTTGTGGCGCTTCTCCTTGAGACCAAGAATGTCGAGGAACCTGTCGACCTCATCGCCGGGATTCGTGGGCCAGATGGCAATGTGATCACCGGTCTGGTACGACAAGTTGGAGCCACTAATGTCCACGTCAATGTGCAAGCAGTTCCTGTCCTTGACCGAGAAGAGCTCTCGTGATTCGGCAATGGGAGCAATGTACGGGTTGTGGGAGTTGAACGGGCCGCTGGCCTTGCCCTCGAGATGCATCTTGTTGGGTTCGCCAAGGTAGACCTCGGGAGAGTCTTGGGTGAGGTTGTCGCGGTCGACGATGCCAAAGACGGGCTCGTATACAGCCTCGCGCTCCTCGAGACCCATCTTCTCCGCGAGGGCAGTCCACATGGGTTCCTTCCAGGCCAAAAAATCCTCCTCCATGGTTCCAGCACCGTCGTCGCCCATGCCGGCTTCACCGATGCGGTGGGCACCAAACTTGATAAAGGCCTTGTCCACGTCGCGGACCACGGAGTTGTAGTGTTCGTAGGTGTTGTTGCCGAGGCCAAAAGCGACGTAGTTGAGGTTACCAAGCGCGGGTTCGTTGCCGGCGGAGAATGTAGTATCCTCTCCGGTGACCAACTCGTAGAAGTCGACGGCGTTATCGGTCGGTTCACCCTCGCCATAGGTGGCGAGGATGAACATGGCAATCTTATCGGAGGGGAAGGTGTCGAGGTTGTCGAAGTCGTAGTCCTCGAGGTCAGCCACCATGGTCTCCAGACCAAAGCGACTCTTGCCCTCCTTGGCCAGTCGAGAGGCGTAGTCCTCGGCCGTGCCAGTCTGCGAGCCATAGAAGATGACGCAGTTCTTGCCCGATTCCTCCATCTTTTCGACAATGTCTCTCGACTTGCCCGCCTTGGCACCGTTCACATTTGCGAAAGAATTGGCATAGGGATCCTTGGCCACACCCCAGTAGGTGCCCTTTGTGAAGTAGGCGAGCGTCCCGAGCAGGATGGCGCCCAGGACAATAATGTCCAGGGTGTCCAAGTTCGCCATGGTGTCCTTGTCGTCGTGGCACCGCTCAGGGATGTTTCCGGAAAGATGCTCTCGTCAGATGGGCTCGAAGAGCGAGGAGGGGCCGACTCGGAAATTGGAGTTTGAGTCTTGCGGGCTGCGCGCGCGAGTGCGTTGAACGACGACCGGTCTTGTCGGCTCGAGCTGCGAGACGTTGCGAGGATCACAGGCAACGAAGAACGAGCGCTGATATACGCTGCGCGGGACACGACGCAGAATTCAGGAGGGGGGGATCACAGGGGATCTTGAACAAACTTGAACCTATTAAGGGCCCAGAGTGGGCTGGCGGGCTGCGCTGGTGGCCGAGGCCAAGTGGGCCTTGTCCGCCGGGGTCTACAGTCTTACTTTGTACTTTTCGGGCCGGCCACGGTGGCACATGCAGAGATCTGTACGTCCTGGCGATTTATTTGGCCATATTCAACATGGCCTCTTTTTGGCCACATTGACCGAGATGCTATGTACTGTACTCTTCGCTGCGCCGGCACATGGCTTGCTTGCCTGCCTCGCAACCGTGACATTCTGCATCGCGAGCCCCAGTCACCACAGGCGTAACCTCTGGGAGTGAGCTGACGGTCTCGAGTACTGTCCTGTCCTGCCGGTCGTTGTCAAATACTCTATCCTTGTGTGCACGCCGGAATGCAGACTCTGAGGAGGGCGCATCATTGATTACCTACACTGGATGGGGAGCTGCGTCTTGTCTCGTCATCATCAACTGCCCCGACCAGTCATGATCTACGCAGGCAGGCAGATAAGGATCTTTCCGCCATCCGCCACTGTCACCCGGTACTGTAGGCCTTTCAAGGGATCAGCCCGGGTTGAGCCTCTAATAGGAAACCACAGGCAATTGACGGGGACAGGCCACAGCAACCGTTTTCGGAGCTTTGCCAGGTGTCTTTTGAGCTGCCCCGCGGCCAGTACCTTTTCGGCTCCCCCGCGGCGGGTCCCAATTGAGCCACGAACGAACACTGCGTACGAATTATGTTGCCCTGGACGGCAAGGCTCATGGCCGATCATGCCATGCAACCGTTGCGTGCGCGATGGGATCTCCGAAAGCCAGGCACCTCATCGGCGGGTCTCTTGTTCGTGGAAAGCCAGAACCGCACCAGTCGGTTCTTGGGTAACCTCTCGTCAATTACCGTGACAAGTCGGCAACTGCCTGCGCGGCCTGTGTCGGAGTATTCTTAGCGACGGCATAAACGTGTCATACATATATGCGCCGAGATTCCGCGCCTTGCTGTAGATTTTCCATCATCAAAGCTAGCCATTTACGTACTTCAACCGCACAGGTAACTCAGAAAACTCGTGCAGCAGCTGGTCCGTGCGAGATTCGCGGGTACAGTATGCACGCTGATATATGTCGCAAGCTTCGCGAATAGCGTGGCTTCTTCAACGAGCTTCAGCTTGATCCGCTGCCCCTTGTCTCCTGCTCTCGCGGTAATTGGCCTCCCCACGGTCTCTGCCGCCTCGCACGCCATCTGTATGAGTGTTCTGACTTGATACGGCAATAATTGCTGCTTTCGGTATAAGCGTCTATTCAGGGATCATCGCCTCCGGTCCGATCCCTTTTGTGTGTGGCGGTTTTTGCTTGGGCAGGCATGTACTGCCTGCTGGTCGTGTATGCACCCTGCCTACCCTGGAGCAAACAAATATGCTTGTCGCATGGATTAGTAGTGCTTGCAGTTGCCCCGCTCATGTGGCCTCCTTGTTGTTTCCTTTCAGTCGCCGAACAGCGCAGGTTTGAATAAGTCAAAAATGGTACTCGATCACAGTTCTTGCTGGCAGCTTCAGAGGATGCGTTCTTCTCTCACCCCCCACCATGGCAATCCGATAAACACGTCTTGTCGCCAGCTGTAGTGAATGCGAACATTGTCGTAACGGTCCGGCAGCTCAATGAGTTCCTGGCGATCCTTAAAATCCTGAGTATGAAGGACCATACAACAGGCATCTCACCTCAGCGTCGTACTTGTCAATATTCATTAGTAGAGGCGATGGTGGGCTCATCTCCAGACTCCACAGCTCAGGAACCCCGCTAAGCTAGGTTCAATTTAGATGCTCATAGCGGCGGGCGGCTACGCGCTCTCACTGGCTGTGGCCCTTGCATTTCCGCGTGGGAATGGCCAGCCCAAATTTACATCCTACGACCCCTGCCATCATCGGCAGTGCCATTCTCCTCTGTGCTGTCGTGGGACATGACATGTTCCCCTTGACGTGAGCCGCGGCCATTGCCAGAGCTTGGAGCTGAAATGACGACGCATCCATCATTGCTTTCGCCGCTGCTGTAGTCCGGCAACTCGCTGTGTCGCCGTCGCTTCCCGCCCCTTCCCGCTTGCACAACCACCAGCCCAGCTCTCACTCGCCCTGAATTGGCCGTCAACAAGTACCTGGGCGGCTGTTTGCATCCCCTGCAAGGCCACGGCGAGTCGAAAATAGAACATGAGGAGTTGATCGGATCGATCTGAGATGGGTATGTCCTCCCCTGCCCACGCGGTGTGCCCCTCCTGTCCCAGTTTCTTCATGTCGGTGGATGTGTATGGTACTGATCCTTGGTCTCGCTCCTCGCAGTGCCGCCGCAATCATTGCCGGACCACATTCAGGATCCGTCGAAATACGCCGCGCGGGCCGTATCAACATTTGATGGAGAAGACGAGCGCGTCGTCGACAGCGCCTGGCAACATACTGTGCGCCCCCCGCCGAGCATCGACCCCTCTCCCTCCTCCTCCTCCATTCGACGAGCAGCACATTCTCGAGAGTCCTCCGCCGAAAATAATGCAAGCCTAGCTTCACCGCGCGTCACCGCGTCGCAGTCACGCGAGCGTGTCGTGGACCCCAAAAGCGCCGTCTACGGACATCACAGGCAGACGTCCATCGTACATGGCATTCAGCACTCGAGAAATGGAAGCCTCGCAAGCCCAACGTCGAGTCCGCTCAGTCCCAAGGTCATAGCCGCTGCCGCCGCCGGTGGGGGAAGCTTCGAAAACATGACTCCAGGCGCCTCCATGGTCCCCCCTAGCGGCTTCCCGTTGGAGAGGACAGTCTCTGCTGGAGATCTGGCTCTGGGTGGTACCACGCAGAGGAGACCTGAGCGGAGGCAAAGCAAACCCCGTCGCAATCCTCCGCTCAGTCAATCGCACTCCAAAATCCATCGGGAGGAACAGAAAACAGTTGGCGAATACGCTCTGCACGTCTTGTTTACCTCCTTCATCGCCCAGGCAGAGGAGAAGCTCACAGAATGTATCACACCCACACATGAACCAGAGCCGAACGTGGAAAGCATTTGCGGTCCAGGAGTCGATCCCAATTTCGACCAGCTGATCAAGGCATTAGGCCATATCGCCAGCCCGAAGCCAAAAGCCCTCATAGACTCGATGATGTTATGGAGGAAAAGCAAGAGCGATGCAGCGCTGGAGGCTCGGAACCAGGGATCACAGCGCAGTACTACACAGGCGGCGCCTCTCCTGCGGAGAAATACGGAGCCAGTGCAGCCAGGCCAACCAGGCGCTGGGCCTGCGGACAGCTCTCTCCCAGCCAGCCTTTCCGCATCTGCGAAACAAGAGTTCGTAGCGCAGGCTGAGCGAAGGTCAGCAGTGTCCATTTACATCCTCTGCCGAGTCCTGATCGAAGTGGTGCGCCAGAGCAATCTGCGCGCCATCACCCCTGAAATGGAGGACAAGCTGGAGGACATTATCTTCGCCCAGCTGAAGAACGCAGACCCTGAACAGCTCCTCGTGTCGCCCCTGAAGCTAGCCAACTGGAATCTCTTCGCCAAACTCCTCGGTCACATGAGCGAACTCAATTTCGTGGGCGTCACGCAGCGATTCCTCGAGGAGCTCGATTCCAGCCTGCAGGACCGCGGGCTGCGGAGCCCAACGATAGCAAGCGGACGCGACCAAGAAGGCAAATTGGAGGTTGTCCTGGGGGGGATGCGGCACCTGCGGATCAGAATTTTGCCGGAAGAAGCCTGGGAGAGCTCTTGCGATTTTCTCATCCGTCTAGGTCGACTGTTCAGCAAGTCTCATGGCCAGAGGGTTAAGTGGGCCTTTTGCCAGATTGTTGATACTCTCGTCCTGCCGATCGCCGCGTCTGCCAGCAATAGCCACCTGATGCATCCCAAATGGGCAGAAGTTGTGTCTTCCATTTCTTCTCGAGTTGGCCAGATGCTCACCAAGCCACGACACTGGAGTGTTGCGTTTCCTTTGACGGCCACCATGCTCTGCGTCTCACCACCAGAGAGTTTTGGCATGCAGTGGGTTCAGCTCGTAATGACAACCCAGGGAAAAGTCAGAGATCGATCCACAAAGCCGCTCTGCCTTCAAGTCATTTCTCGTCTGCTATGGACATACGTATATCGCATCAACGACACTCCGCAGGGCGCCATCCGCAAGCTAGATGAGATTGTGAAACTGGTGCTCCCGACGTCCAGACGGAGCATCGTGGCATCCGATGCGGCCGTGATCGATCCACTCATCCAGATCATCCGGACCGTGGGATTTCGATATCCGGAGTACTGCTTTCGTCAGATCATCTTCCCGCTCATCAATGCCGATCTGTTTGAAAATGCCAAGGACCTGAGAGTAGAGCAGCTTGACCCTGACCGTATCGTGGTCGGGATACGGGCGTTCATGTGCATCATGTCAGATCTCGAGAAAGGTGAGCAGGGCCGTCCGCCGTTCCCTCAACTCTACAACGGGGGCTCCGCAGATGATCGGGCGCCAACTGGCTCCACGGTTGGTTCAAGGGAAGATACTGTCTCTAGGCCTGTGCTCACTCACGTCCTCTCTGATACAGTCAGGGAGTATTACCTCAAATTCTGTGACATTCTGGGCAAGATCACGAGGATATGTGACAATACTTTCGGAGGACAGGCAACCTTGGACGAGAAATTCGGCAGTCCAGGACCCAAGACACCGATCACGGACACGTTCAACTTTACTCGGCGCGAAGAGCAACAAACCCATCCAGATCAAAAGCAGGCTTTCTACGAACTTCTTCACGTGGCCGTGCAGGCTTTGCCTCGCTGCTTCTCCGAGGACATTCCCTTCAACCCCCTGATCAATCTGCTTTGCACTGGAACCGCTCACATCCAGTCGAACATTGCAGAGTCGTCCGCAACCTCCTTAAGAGCCATAGCACGCCACTCCAATGCGCAGGGCGTCATCATGGGATTTTCGAGGTTCATCTTCAATTTTGACGACCGGTACTCGACCATGTCCGACGGTGGTATGCTAGGAGCCGGCCACATTGAGAACACCCTTCGTTTATACGTTGAGCTCTTGCAGATTTGGATCGACGAGATTCGGCAGAAGATGAAACACGCAGACGCCGAAGTTCCTGGAATCGGCAATTCAGACAAGCGTGCCCTTAAGCTGGATCTTTCCAGCATTTGGGCTGAAGTGGACCAGGCTGAAGCGCATGGCCTTTTCTTTTTGTGCTCTCAATCGAGGCGCGTGCGCTACTATGCAATCACTGTCTTGAGACTCATCTCCGAATTTGATAAAGCCCTGGGGAAGGATATTTCTGTCGAGGACTCTGGCGAGGATTCTGGCAGACTCATCAACATCCTCGAGAACGACGCAGATGAAGTCATGAAATTCAACGAAGATCACCTGTCGGTGGCCGAGCGCAGTCGTTTGCATCGTGGGCTCAAGAATGCCGGCACCAACGGCGCAGGCAAAAAGAGTGCTGTGGTGGAGCTTTGCACCAGTGATGTGTCGTATGATACGACACTGTGGTTCAAAATCTTCCCCAACCTTGTCCGCTTGGCGTACGAGAAATGTCCCTTCACTGTGGCGATTTGTCGGGACCTTGTGTGCGACCGGACTCTGCAAATGTACAAAACCATCGTGCACCTATCGGAGCCATCCCGAGGGTACTACTACGGTAGCGAGGCTGGAGTCGCTCGAACACCAGGACGATCACCCACTGCGCATCCTGACGCCCTCATTGAACAGTGGAAGCTTTACCTCATCTTCGCCTGCGCTACGTTGGGTGAAACTGGCAGCAACACCACCTTTGGCAAAAATCAACACGCACGCAAGGACTCAAGGTCAAGTGGTGACAGAATCGTCACAGCTCGGACGCTGTTCAAATACCTATTCCCACTCCTCTCGGCATCCTCGGCGCCGATTCGAGAAGCCATTGTTGTCGCGATAGGGTCTATCAACAGACACATCTACAGAACACTCTTGGAGGAGCTGCAGGCCCAGGTGACACGACTCAACGATGATTCCAGAGCGCGCATTCACCAGCGTTCCAACAGTACGCCACCCCGTAATCGCAAGATGGATCTTTTGAGGACGGAGATTACCCATGTTTTCAAGGTCACTTCGCACTTCTTGAAGGAGCCGGAGTTTTACAACACAGATTTTTTCTTGGGAACCCTGACCGCGTATGCCAAAGACCTCAAGCTTTTCTTGATGGATGGAGATGTGCAAATGGACTGGGAGTTCCAAAAATTGCGGCGGCATTACTGTGGACTCATGGAGACGCTCTTTGAGGCCATCAACTGCACAAAGGACCCATCGCGATGGATGACCTTTGAGTCACGCAAGTCCGCCTTCTCCCTGATGGAAGATTGGTGTGGCTTTTCGCCAAACCATACCCAAATCCGAGTACGTGAGGACACCATGCGGCAATCGGTCATTGAGCAGCAGTCAACCGCCGAGCGGGGCATGGTCACGGCTGCCATGGAAAAGGAGAAGCGCGACCTACGCACGGCAGCCTTGAGTGCCATGGCCGTGCTGTGTGGCGGACCCATTGGTGTCACAACCGAAAGCGGTGTCACCCTCCAATTCGACGTGCGGCGTATGCTTGCCTGGGTGGAGGCTATATTCAACTCGGGCAGTGACAGAATGAACATTATCGGTCGAAAAGCACTCGAAAACCTCATTATGCACAACCAAGAGTATCCTTACCTTCTGGAACATTGTATCGCACGATGCTACCTGTCCAGCGCACCCAAGGTTCTTGAGAGCTATTTCATGGTGACTACACGGGTCCTAGAGAGCTGCCCCGGCTACCCGTGTCCATTTTGGAAGCTTCTGGGGCTCTGCTTGTTCACCTTGGGCAATGATCTGAGCGATGTGCGGTCCAAGTCGTCATCAGTGCTAAGGGCTCTGGATGCTAAACAGCAAAGGAACTCCAGGATCCAGGATTTCGACATCAGCATCTCAGACAAGACACAGGCTGTGTACAAGCTCGCGCAATTTGAGATCTCACAGAGGTTGGCGACGCAATACAATGAGCTGGCGTTCTATGTCTTTGCAGAATTTACCCTCTACTTCAAAGACCTACAACCGGCATCGCAGCGGAACATTGTGGCGGTCATGCTTCCCTGGGTACAGAGCGTCGAGCTCAAGGTGGACCCCAACGGAGGGCCTGCCGCGGAGTCCTATGTCTTCTTGGCCAACCTCATCGAGCTCACCATCAAATCGAGTGGCGCCTTGCACAACGAGGTACAGGCTCTGTGGCAGGCGGTTGCCACAGGTCCGTTCCCCGGAAACGTCCGTCTGGTGATGGATTTCGTCATCTCTTTGTGCTTGGAACGCCGTGAGCAGAATTTTGTGGAGTACGCGAAGCAGATTGTGGTGTTCTTGTCGACAACCAACAGCCCTCCCGGTGTTAAGGTCATCGAGTTCCTCCTTATGCACATTGATCCCAGGAGTATGGTGCCCAACGAGAAAAGAGAAGCCGTTCCTCCGCCTAGCGACGTCTCGCTCTTTCCGTACTGCGCAGATCTTGTCGAGGTCCTACCGGTCGGCACGAAACAAGCCGGGTTCTCGCTTGGGCAGCTGTCCATGATATTACTTGTGGACTTGATGGTGGCGCCGCTGCAGCTCCCCGAGGAAAACGTCCCGTTGCTGCTGCACGTTGTCACCGTTCTCTGGGATCACTACATGCCCATGGTGCAGGAGCAAGCTCGGGAAATGGTGGTGCATTTGATCCACGAACTGGTCATCTCCGCCATGGATGATCGGACACCGCCTTCCCAGAGAGAGGCTATCGAGGATCTCATCGATCGTGTCAGGAACCACGATCGCACGGTCGTCTGGGGTTACGAAGACAGCAACGGCAAGGTTGATGATCATGACAACAAGGTGCCCCCAGGCATGGAATACTTGACAACCGAGCTGGCAAAGACCTTTGAACTCACATACCCGAGGGTCAAGGAACAATGGAGTAAGCTGTCACTGACCTGGGCAACATCATGCCCAGTCAGGCATCTCGCATGCCGCTCATTCCAGGTGTTCCGGTGTGTGTTGACCTCACTCGATCAAAAGATGCTGGCAGATATGCTGGCCAGATTGTCCAACACGGTTGCAGACGAAGATCCAGAGATACAATTCTTTGCCATGGAGATCCTCACCACGCTCAAGACGCTCATCCTGAAGCTTGATCCTGAGCGTTTGATCAACTTCCCGCAGCTTTTTTGGACGATGTGTGCATGCTTGGATTCCATCAATGAGCGCGAATTCCTCGAAGCTGCCGAGATGCTCAACTTGTGGCTAGCCAAGGTCGATTTCCGCTCATCGAATGTACGACGCATCTTGGCAGAAGGGCAACCAGAGAGGTGGAACGGGCTCTATGAGGGGCTACAGCCATTGCTGCACAAGGGCTTGCGATCATCATTGTGCTGGCAGCCGACGCTCGACATTATGGACCAGCTAGTGCAGCTCCCCAGCGATGGGCTCATCGGCGACGACGATCGTCTTTTCTTCTCGCTGCTGGCCAACTTTCCACGATTTCTCGAGGAGCTCGATAACGGGATTCCCAGCGAAGCAACCCTCCACACAGCGCACATTCTGGCCGAGGAAGCCGACAGGCAAGGCCTGGAGACGACGGGCAACACGCTTGGGGAGTACACCGCTGGTAATTTCCGGAGCAGCGACGAGTTCTTGGGACAAATGTTCTCATCCATTCGTGATTATTACCTGCCTCATCATGACTTCAAGCTCATCACGACGTTGGTCGGTCTGCTGACCAACTCCCTCTCATGGGTCAAGGTGCAAACCATGCGCATTCTCTGCGTCGCATTGCCAGAGATTGACATGCGGAACCCAGAACTTTCTGGTCACGGATCTGATCTGATCTCCCCGCTTCTCCGGCTGTTGCAAACAGAATTTTGCATGGACGCCTTGAAGGTCTTGGACAACATCATGACCATGTCTGGAAGCCACATGGACAAGCAGCATCTGCGCATGAGTATGACACGATCGACTTCACGGGCCGTCCGCAAGGAGTATGAGCGAACACAGAGCTTATTTGGCATACCGGAGGCGTCGGGATGGGCGATACCTGTTCCCGCCAAGAAAACGGAGCTGACGCGGTCCAACATCCACGCAGCATTCTACATGTGTCAAGGTTCGGAAGGAACCCCCCCGGAAGCGACGCCCACTGCCGGCCTGGAGTTTGAGAAGGATGATTTCCAGTATAGCTACTGGGAGACCAGCAATGAGTCCCGGACAGCCACCATGTTGTCTGATGGCGGCAGGGACGAGGGGCCCATTAGCGACTTGGTTACCAAGCTGGATAGCTTGGATGAGTTTTTCGACGAGCCAACAAGCCCAACCACCGATGACGACCGCGAATCGTTGCGCACACTCACCGAGTTGACGCCCGAATCGTTCGAATCGGGTGCGCATCTGTACGACGAGCAAATCCTGCCCATCCTTCGAGAGGCGACCGTCAACAACACGGCATTCCAGAATGGGTTTGCCGAACGTCCTCATGTGAACTCCAACACTATGAACCCGGGGGCGTTCAGCGCCAGTGCTGTACCGGCGACACGGCCCGCCCTGCACAGCCGGTCCATTACGTCGCCATCCATGCCGATGGCACATCAAATGTCCCTAGCAGAAGTCATGTCGGACGATGAGCACATGAGTGGCGGCCTCTCAGACGCGGATGATGAGCGACCTATGCGCAACAAGCCTGGCAAGGCTGGATCGGGCATGCAAGAACCCACGACGAGGCCACATTCGCAAAGCTCACGCAGCACACTGCGTCGCTTCGCCAGCAGAAGCAGGTCCAGGGATATCCCGCCTGTGCCATCGCTGCCGACAGACAGGACGATGTGAAGAGGGAAACTCGCCTTGTGTTGACATGGATTTGTCCATTTGCGCGTTTCAGCTGGCGTGAAGGAGTAATACGAGCAATATTATAACCCTATATACCCGATAGAAAGAAAGACTATCCTGTTTATGTTGTACAGCGCTGCCCAGACGTGGATGTATGCTGAGATCCGAACCTGGTCCAGTGATTGTTAAAGCGTTTAGGTTCATATTCCGCCCACATGCATAAGCCTATCCCTCAACATGCGAGAGCTCACTCACTTCTCTGATGGTCAGCCTTCACGGTGTCACCTCCCAGAAAATATCATGCTTCGACAGCATGTGAGGCTGGCAGGCAAATTCGCTCGTGTCGCGAGGCAACAGCGGCCGTCGTCACCCAACTTGACACGACACTTCTCAGCAGAACGCGACGACACCACCACCACTCCACACCTGCTATACCCTGAGCCGCCAAGCGCACATCACAGCGATCTGGCATCATTTCTTGCGTATGCGGAACGCGGGAAGCTCGACAAGACGTCCACCGTCTACGTGGGCACTCTCTACGAGTATACCATAGCCAAGTCCCTAGCGCGCTATTGGTTCGACTTGAGGCGCGTGGGGGGCGCGTCGGACTACGGCATCGATCTACTCGGAGAATGGAAGCCCCCCGGCACATCACTATCTCTTCGCGTGCTCATTCAGTGCAAAGGGGGATCGCAACGCGTGGGACCGAACCTGATCCGGGAACTGGAGGGGGCCTTTGTCGGTGCGCCTCCCGGCTGGCGCGGCCAGGGTGTGCTGGGGCTCATGGTCGCCCAGCGGCCCGCGACAAAGGGTGTCCGGGAGTCGCTTGGGAGGAGCAAATGGCCAATGGGGTATCTGTTTGGCAAGGGCGACGGCCAGGTGAAGCAGATGATTTGGAATCGGCGTGCGGAGGAGGAAGGGCTGGAGGGCCTGGGCGTCACCACCAGACATGACGCGCGCACGGGACAGGCGGAGCTGGTGCTTATGAAGCACGGCAAGCTGTTGCCCCTGGTAGGAGGAGATGAGTAAACGAGAATGGAACAGGTGGTTTAGAAGTGATGCTCAAGGATCTGGTGTCATATCCATGCAGGTGACTTGGTTGAAATATGGCGGGCTAGCGGGGTTGGCGGACTTTCACTATTGCTGCTGTATCCGTACTGTCTTGGAGTGGTATGCACGAGAGATGTCCGCCTACAACATGTATCCTGGGTTGTCTAACCGCGCGGATGCTCCTTTGGGCTCGCGCGCGCGATGTAAGCCTGATTGCTGATGGTCGGTAATCAACATGAAAAGACCGCAATGATCTCGCAACTATCCTGGTCGTGAATTTGTCATCACCATACGAAACCGCGCTGGTGGACTTGGCGTCGATCAATGATGATGGAATGGCAATTGTCGCTGGGGTAAAGCGGGTCCTGAGCATCATTAGTAAAGGACATGGACGTTGAGGATTCTCGAGATGTCTATAAAGGCCACAAGCTCACTGACTGTACATGTTCTTTGAAGCACAAGACAACGCAAGCCGTGATTTCCACACCGTTACACAATTGTCCATCTCGACCCAGCGATAGCAACCATGTCCGCCTCTCTGAAGCCCTTCAAGCTCTACGACCACGCCAGGGGTCCCAATCCCAAAAAAGTCACCATCGTCCTTGAAGAGCTTGGTCTGCCTTATGAGTCTGTGAGTCAAGCGGCGCGCGATTATTGACCGCTTGCAGTGCTGACCAGGTTGTCCAGATTGTTGTTCCGGACTCCAAGGCCGAGTCCTTCACCAAGATCAATCCCAATGGGCGACTGCCGGCTCTGGTCGACCCCAACGCCGACGACTTCGTCATCTGGGAGTCTGGTGCCATCCTAGAATACCTCGTGGGCACCTATGACACCGAAAGCAAGCTGGATGGCCGCACTACGGCCGAGAAGTGGCAGCTCAAGCAGTATCTTCACTTTCAAATGTCCGGCCAGGGTCCTTACTACGGTCAAGCGGTCTGGTTCAACAAGTTCCATCACGAGGACCTTCCCTCTGCCAAGGCTCGCTATATTGACCAGGTTCTCCGCGTTTGCCAGGTGCTGGACAATATCCTGGAGGGAAAAACATATCTTGTTGGAGAGAAGCTGTGAGTTCTTTTGCTACCCTGAATAGTGCCTGGACCTTGAGGTGGGTTGCTAACGCGGCGGCAGGACATATGTCGACATTGCCTTTTTCCCGTGGGACTGGGTTCTGTTCAACATGCCCTTGGGTGACAACACCCTTGCCCAGCAGTACGACTTTGAGAACAAGTACCCCAATTTCACTGCCTGGCACAAGCGTGTCGGCGAGCGTGAGTCTGCCAAGAAGGCCTATGGACAGTGAGCCTTGGGGGCGGCGGGAGCTGGGTTGGTGTGTTGACGGGGGCATTGGCAGGGCCCGAATCTTGTTGTTAGAGTGTGGAAGCGAGTACGCAATGCTCAATCGTCCCAAATGGCTGCCTTGGCCCTCTCTGCCTCCTCTTTTTTGCGTGCCTCCTCCTGCCGTGCTGCCTCGCGTCGTTTCCGCTCCTGCTCCCTGAGGGCCTTTTGGTACTCCCTCTGCTCCTCCGTCTGCTTGGGTGCTTTGAGGCCAAGCCCCGCTGCAATCATCCGCCTCGCCACGGCGTCTGTCTTCTCAGGCCGGCGCTCGGGCGTCGCCTCGCCCCGACTAGCATAGCTCATCCCGGGGCCACTGTCCTGGTACATTGCGGTGGCTGGCATGGGTGCTGAAGGCGGTGCATTGGACGCGACCGGTTCTGATGGGGGCGATGCCGCCTTTTCCTTTGCGTTCAGAGTGCCGTTCGGGGGCTCGACATCTTCGTCTGACGCAATCTCCTCCCAGGAGTCGACGACGTCCTTAGCTTTTGTGCCCGGCATGGCCACTGTAGTCGCTGCAGAGACTTGTGGATGTGGCTATGTTATCCGACCTAAGAAAAACGGTCTCGTTCCTTCTTCGAACCGAAAATTACCAGACGGAGGCGCAAAGTGATAGAGCTGTGAGAGCCGGGGATATTCGTCAAACTAAATCCCGAGGCAGATGAGCTCACCTCTCCGAGTCTGTGACGCTGTGGAGACTGAACATTTGTCGCAGCCACGCATTCTCCACTTTTTAGTCGCGATGAGACAGCTCTACGTATAGTAGGACTGCACTAGCAAGTACATGCTTCTGCAACACTGACGGGAATTGAAACATGATTTTGGCTCTGTAGAGACGACGAGGTGCTTCTCAAGTGAGAAAAGCTTCTTTGGGACAAATGCGCACGCATTGACTCGGTTTGAATGCTTCTGCGTGCTTCCTTCACTTTCCGCTGGCTTGGTACCTCGCCAGTGACGGCGTATCGGACCAGGCAAGAACGACCTCCCGCCGCGCTCTTATCGCACGTGATCCTCCGGTGCCGGATGGCCGACCAAGTCGCTGCGCACGTGTAACAGTGCACGGAGCGCGACAGTCGAGTACATCATGTGATCACTACCATTGAGGCTGATGAATTCACCAAAATGGTATTACAGTAACCTATCTCCGCAAGCTCCTTCTGACGTTGGATGAGCAATGGATGGCAGTCGATGGCTTGCCCGCCATGATTGGCTGGACCTGCCGAAGATCAGCCGCATGGCGCCGTCACCAATTTTCGGGATGGATGATGTCGGACCTGCCGCAGCCTGGGCTAGTGCCGAGAAGAGAGCTTCGACGTGTGACGCCGACATCATCTCGCTTTCTGACTAATTCCCCTTCAACGCCGCAACGAGATCGAGTGCGCTCCATCCAGGGCCCATCCAACCGCCTCACCGTCTTCCCACCGTACATTCATCGCACGGCCAGACGGTTGTTCAATTATTCTGGCATTTACTTTTCCGGCCGTCGCTCGCTCACGAGCTCAGAGCAGTCTCGCGTGCGCGCCTCTCGTTGTCACAAAACTCTTCGAACGCCCCAACCAGCCGCCTCCGGACGGAAGACGGCGCCATGATCCCGAGGTCGCGCGCCTCCGGACGCCTTGTCCTCCACAGTACGGTAGTCCGTTCCGCTCGAGCGTCTTCGCGATTACCAGCGAGGACATGGCACTCCAGCCCGGCCTGCACATGCCCTCATGTCTGCAGCCGGGTCCTGCCCTCGCTTCGGGCCTCAGGGCAGACCGCTCCGTTCTCGGCAGCCGCACAGCTCAGGGACAAGAGAGACAAGGACAAGAAAAGCTTCTTCGACTCTTCCATCGAGCCGCCCACTGAACCGCTGTCAGAGGAGGAAGCGAGACTCAATCAGGATAGCCGCAAGGCAGAGCTGGAGGAGAAGAGCGAGGCGAGGAGCACGGCCGGCGACTCGTCGGCCGCGGCGAAGAATGAGAGTGCAGGGCAAGACGGCAAGGGAAGCGCCGCAGGTGGTGCCGCAGGAAGCTCAGGTTCTGGCGACGGATCGGGGGACGGCGGCAAGAAGGGCAAGAAACCATCAGAACGAGCTCTGTCGAAGCCCGTGGTACCGGATGTGTACCCCCAGGTTCTGGCCATCCCCATAGCGCGGAGACCGTTGTTCCCGGGGTTCTACAAGGCCATCACCATCAAGGATCCCGAGGTCGCGAGCGCCATCACCGAGTCCATCAAGCGCGGGCAACCATACGTCGGCGCGTTCCTCTTCAAGGACGAGAACCAGGATGACGATGTCATCCGCAACGTCGACGACGTCTATGACGTCGGCGTGTTTGCGCAAATCACAAGCGCCTTTCCAATCCACGGGCAGGAGGGTGCGCTCACTGCCATCCTGTACCCCCACCGAAGAATCAAGTTGTCCAGCTTGATTGCGCCGACGACGGAGGATGCAAAGAGCGCCAAGAAGACCGAAAAGTCGGAACCGACGGCGCCCGAGCCCATCCCCCAGAAGGCTGTTGCGGAAGAGTCGTCGCAGGCGCAGTCTGATAAGAAGGGTGACGTCGTGGCGAGCTTCGAGGAGGGGGCCGTCGAGAAGAAGCCCGACCAACAGGCGGAGAAGTACGAACCGACGTCTTTCCTCAAGCGGTATCCCGTCAGCCTGGTGAACGTGGAGAACATGACCGAAGAGCCGTTCGACCCCAAGAGCCAGGTGATTCGAGCCGTCACCAACGAGATTGTCAATGTCTTCAAAGAGGTGGCGACCATGAACAACCTGTTCCGCGACCAGATTTCGACCTTCTCCATGAGCCAGTCGACCGGCAACGTCACGTCGGAGCCTGCCAAGCTTGCCGACTTTGCGGCCGCCGTCTCGTCGGGAGAGCAGACGGAGCTGCAGGAAGTCTTGGCCTGCATGAATGTGGAGGAGAGGATGCAGAAGGCCCTGACTGTCCTCAAGAAGGAGCTCATGAACGCGCAGCTGCAGTCCAAGATCACCAAGGATGTCGAGCAGAAGATCACAAAGCGCCAGCGTGAGTACTGGCTCATGGAGCAGATGAAGGGCATCCGGAGAGAGCTCGGCCTGGAGAGTGATGGCAAGGAGAAGCTCGTGGAGAAGTTCAAGGAGAAGGCGGGCAAGCTGGCCATGCCCGAGGCCGTGCGCAAGGTCTTTGACGAGGAGCTGAACAAGCTGGCGCATCTCGAAGCGGCGGCGTCCGAGTTTAACGTGACGAGGAACTACCTGGACTGGCTCACCCAGATTCCCTGGGGCCAAAGGAGCGCGGAGAATTTTGGTATTCCCAACGCCCAGAAGGTGCTGGACGAGGATCACTACGGCCTCCAGGACGTGAAGGACCGTATCCTTGAGTTCATTGCCGTCGGCAAGCTCAGGGGTACCGTGGAAGGCAAGATTCTGTGCTTCGTCGGGCCGCCTGGTGTGGGCAAGACAAGTATTGGCAAATCCATCGCGCGGGCACTCAACCGCCAATACTACCGCTTCAGCGTGGGTGGCCTGACAGATGTGGCCGAAATCAAGGGTCACCGTCGTACCTACGTGGGTGCCTTGCCGGGTCGCATCATTCAGGCGTTGAAAAAGTGCCAAACGGAGAATCCCCTCATCCTCATCGATGAGGTGGACAAGATCGGCAAGGGATACCAGGGCGATCCGTCATCGGCTCTGCTCGAGCTGCTCGACCCTGAGCAGAACAGCTCGTTCCTGGACCACTACCTGGATGTGCCCGTGGATCTGTCCAAGGTTCTGTTTGTCTGCACGGCCAACATGACCGACACCATTCCGCGCCCTCTGTTGGACCGCATGGAGCTGATCCAGCTGTCCGGCTACGTCGCGGACGAGAAGAAGGCCATTGCCGACAAGTACCTCGCGCCTGCCGCCAAGGAGGCCGCGGGCTTGCAGAACGCCAAGGTGGACTTGACCGAGGAAGCGATCCAGGAGCTCATCAAGTCGTACTGCCGCGAGTCGGGCGTGCGCAACCTCAAGAAGCAGATTGAAAAGGTGTACAGGAAGTCCGCGCTCAAGATCGTCAAGGACCTTGGTGAGGACGTGCTCCCCGAGGAGGAGGCGCTGACCGAGGAGGGCAAGTCGGCGCTCGAGCAGTCGGAGAAGAAGGCAGCGGCCACCGGGGAGGCCGGTCAAGAACCGTCTCCCGAGGCGACCGCGGCCGAGACGACCGAGAAGCCCCGCCGGGCTCTGCGCGTGCCGGATTCCGTGCAGGTGACGATTGGCAAGGACAACCTGACCGACTACATTGGACCACCCGTGTTCACGTCGGACCGTCTGTACGAGGTCAGCCCGGCCGGTGTGGCCATGGGCCTGGCGTGGACGCAGCTCGGCGGCGCGGCCATGTACACCGAGTCGATTCTGCAGGCGCCTCTGCGGCCCGACAGCCGACCGGGCCTGGAGATTACGGGCAACATCAAGAATGTGATGAAGGAGTCTACGACGATTGCCTACTCGTTTGCCAAGTCGTTTGCGTTTACGCATTTCCCGGAGAACCGCTTCTTTGACCACGCCAAGATGCACATGCACATGCCCGACGGTGCGGTGTCCAAGGACGGCCCGTCGGCCGGTATCACGATGGCGACGTCGCTGCTCTCGCTGGCGCTCGACACGCCTGTGAACCCGACGGTGGCCATGACGGGCGAGCTGACGCTGACGGGCAAGGTGCTGCGGATTGGTGGGTTGCGGGAGAAGACGGTGGCGGCGCGACGGGCGGGCTGCACGACCGTCATCTTCCCACGGGACAACCTGTCCGACTGGCTGGAGCTGCCCGAGGTACGTGGTGCCCCCGATGATTTCTCTGTTGACACGGTGCTAACATTTCGGACTAGAACATCAAGGAGGGCATTACAGGGCATCCCGTCGAGTGGTATCCCGAGGTCTTTGACATTGTCTTTCCCAACCTGGACAAGGCCAAGGCGAACCGGGACAGGACGCTGCCTGGCAAGGACTCCAAGAAGACCTCTGAGGATGACGACTAGACGTGCATCATCATTCCTCGCTGTACCATGTATACAATGCGCATTTAGATTTGATGGGAACCAGGGATTGGGCGACGGTATATACAGCATTTGCATATTGTGATACAACTCTTCTCGACGATTGGTCTCTCCCTGTGTATTTGGTGTGCCACGAGTAGCAAGTCGTGACTGGGGCCATGGGCCGGTTGAGGTTCCATTATGCACGCCGTGTAGTCGTGCGTGCATTCGTATTGCCCGATTCTGCAGCGTGGGCTGAGCAGATCCAATGGCGCGCTGGCTGGCGCTGACGCAGTGCAGTCTTATGCAGGCATACCCAAAGACCCCCCCCGCATGGGCATGCAGGAGACAGACGAGGCGAGACCAGCGTTATTGGATTCTGTGCATGGTGACGGGGGAGCGAGACACCTGTAAGCTGTCACGACTGCGTGATGGAGGGTGCGCACAGAGGGACGGTCCGCGTGCGGGTGAGACAATGCATTACACGTGTGCGATGTAGTCTGACGCTCGCTGCTTTAAAGGATATATGCATACTTGATGATGATGGGTATTGCATACGCCTATATGCGCCCATACGCCCATACGCCCGTACGCCAAGACCATGTAGAAGAAAATGACGAGAGTGATGCTCAGACGAGCCCAAGGTTCCAGGCTACTCCAAAGGTCCCAGGGCGACAGTGGCGCCCGAGATCAAGATGGGCTGCTGGTCGCTGAAGGTGGACGTGTTGCTGCAGAGGTCCTTGGCCGCGGCGACCTGGAGGGCGTTTTGGTAGCACTCTTCGCTGCGAAAGGTGAGGATGTTGGCGATGCTGCCGCACGCAGACGAGGCGCCCGTGTCCTCTTGCTGGTCTTGGGTGCGGCGCGGGGCGCTCAGGTGGATGACTTTCCAGTGGACGAGGCCCAGGGGTCGCCAGATCTTCTCGACGCGGGGCATGTGCGTCTCGAGATAGTATTGCATGTCAAAGTGCGCCTCGCTGCCGTTGGGGTAGATGATCATGAGGTTGTAGGCCATGGCGGGTGGTGGGAAGGACGCGGCTGGGTCGAGGTGTGCTTGTCAATCGCTGGTCAGGGGTCTTTGGCGATCATGCGTTTGTGCAACCAGACACTGATTGCCCTTTCATTTGCAGACGTGTTTTTTTTCGTCCCCTTTTTCTCTGTCTCGTCCGGCTGTTTGCGACGCCGGCCTCTCCGAAGTTCCGGGGGTCGAAGCCTCGGGAAAAGTGGAGACTTCGGGAATGAGCCGCCGACTGGTGACGTCAGAGCCGGTGATCTCCAACGGCAGGGCTGTTGGAAGGGACACGTCGTCTTTGACCTGGAAGCAGACTTGTACGTGCTTCTTCTGTGATGTACGAAATATGGACAACCTATTTCTCAGGTATATGCGCCGTGGCCGACTATATCAATCCACGATTCATCAAGTGGTGACTCGTGAGCCCGCAACTCCGCGACCCACGCGCCCCGTCATGGCGGCTCCGTGACTCCGACGTCCGCGCGATGACGACGGGCTTCCTGAGGCTGTTTGAAAATTCTGGGGTTCTTGTTTAGGATGCCCGAAAAAGCACGTATAAGTACTCTTCCCTCGCGCCGCGCGACCTATGGTAAACTACGTCCAATCGTGTTTACCACCTACCCATCTGTCTTGTCGCACGCAGCCTCAGCATCCTATCAAACACGTCATGGGCTCACAAATCTCACCCGCCGAGTCCCGGCTCTTCAAGCCCCTCAAGGTGGGCAACTGCGACCTGCAGCACCGCATCGCCCTGGCACCACTCACACGGTACCGCAACGGCGACGGCGACCATGTGCCCCTGCCGCTCATGGAGAAGTACTATGCCGACCGCGGCTGCGTCCCAGGGACGCTGGTCATCTCCGAGGCCACGGCCATCGCCCACTCAGAAGAGGGCCATCCCAACAGCCCCGGGTTCGTGAGCGACGCGCAGGTCGAGGGGTGGCGCAAGATCATCCAGGCCGTGCACGACAATGGATCCTTCTTCTTCCAGCAGATCTGGGCCATGGGCAGGGCCGTCGATCCCGAGTTTGTCAAGGGCCGGGGCCACGACTACCGGTCCAGCAGCAACGTGCCCATGGCCCACATTGGCGTCGAGCCGCGCGCCATGACCGAGCAGGAGATTCTGCAGGTCATTGACGACTTTGCGGCCACAGCCAAGAGGGTCGTGGCGGCCGGGGGCGACGGCGTCGAGATTCACTCGGCCCACGGATACCTGCTCGACCAGTTCCTGACCGCGAGCATCAACACGCGGACGGACAGGTGGGGAGGATCCATATAGAACCGCGCGCGACTGACCCTCGAGGTGGTGCGCGCCGTGTCCGAGGCCATCGGCGCTGAGAGGGTGGGCATCCGCTTCTCGCCCTGGGCCGGCTTCCAGGGCTCCGAAAAGGGCGACGTGGAGCCGCTGTACACGTACATCATCGACGAGCTCAAGAAGATGGACGGCAGGCTGGCGTATATTTCGCTCGTCGAGGCGCGCGGCGACCCGGGCGAGCTCGTCATCGGCACCAAGCCCATCCACATGGGCAAGACGCTCGACTTTATCCTCGACAACTGGAACAACAGGAGCCCCGTCATGGTCGCCGGCGCGTACCAGCCAGACACGGCGGCGCAGGCGCTCGAGACGCGCTACGCAAAGTGGGACACCATGGTCGCCTTTGGCCGCTACTTCATCTCCAACCCGGACCTCGTCTACAGGATCCAGCACGACATCCCCCTCACGCCGTACAACCGGGCCACTTTCTACCTCAACAAGCAGTGGAAGGGCTACAACGACCAGCCCTTTAGCGACGAGTTTGCCAAGGCGCATCCCGACGTGGCCAACAAGTACCCCACGCCTGCGGACGTGGAGTAGACCAGGTGCTCGAGACGCCCCACCATAGACGCATACCACACAGAGTACATATAGAAATGATGAATGAATGACCATAGACTGTATTTTTGCACATCATTCCCGGCACTGCTTCAGTTTCACACCAAAGAAGACTGCTGGACATGTAAGCTCATCATGCGAAGGATCTGCTTGACAGTTTGCGGTTGGCCTTTGATGCCCTTCCCTAATTAGCGCTCAGGGCGGCATCGTGCGCTATACCCTATTCGGCCGACGATCTGCGCGGCAGCGCTGGCAAGCGCGTCCCGCACCCCACTATGCCACCTGGCATGCACGCCGCGCTCGTTCCAATCCGCCAGCCCAACCTCCTGGAAAAACGGTGCCTCTGCTCACCGCTACATCCGTACCCAACCCAACCCAGCCAGACTGCGAAGAAAGTCTTCAGGCATCGTATCGGCGTGTCGCGATGCCCAGTGCATCCGAGGCTGGTGCGGTTGCGGCGGTGGATGGACGGGAAATCCAGTGGCCTCCCCATTGGAGAGATCTGGTGACCTTTTGTAGACGGGACGGGCCTCGCGCCTGGCTCCTGCTGTTAACGAAGTTCCTGCTGTCCATTGGGCCGATGGTGGGAGCAGCCATCGCATCACCAAATCTACAGGGCAGGAGCTGCTGTGCCTGCGCCCTTCCGTAGCCCAGCCACCACAGCGCCCACATTCGCTCCAGCCCATTCTGTGTCATGAAGACGCCTCCATCCATTCCCTCCCTCACTCATCCATCCATTGCTCATCACGCGAAGCTTCACCAGCGCATATACGCACAATCGCACGCGCGTGCGCCCCCCGCTGTCACAGCCAGACCCATCCGCAGCGACCAATACCTCGCGCCCACACGCCAGCATAGCATCGTCTCGTCTCCTGTATGCGCCTACCATTTTGTGGGACGCTTCAGCAGACAGGCCACATTATTAGGCAGGCATGCGTCCGCCTCACGATCCTTGACGTCCGTCTGTCTCCCTGACTCCCTCCTCGCCCCCCCTCGTCCTCCAAGTTAGGTCCTCCAGAGTCCAGACTACCCCGGATTCCCTGCCTGCACTTGCCCGATTGCAGTGCCCGCTCAAGTACAGATATCAGGACGGCGCGTCCTGGTGTGCGACTTGTGTGACGTGTGTTGAGCGACATATACTGCGTTTTTGTGTCGCCGCTGCCGCCCACTCTCGCCGTGCATACGTTTGGGCCAGCTGCTGCAGCGGGAACGAACGCTGCCTTACCACGGACCGACGGTGGGAGACTGACTGTCCACCACATGAGCAGCAGAGTCCGTCGTCCTCGCAGTGTTCCGGCCCTCACGTCTCCCGTCATCATCGGCGACGGGCGTGGAGCAGATCGCTGCCCTCTCGGACAGTCTTTCTTGAGTCGTCTTCGGCTCGCCAGACATCGTTAACCGCCATCACCCACTGCCCGCGCCCCCCGCGCCTTCGGGCCTTGCCATCGCACCATGGCCCAGCCCGCTGACCCACAAACCGAGCCGCCGCCCACCTCCAGGCACAAGCACTTCTTTTCCAAGCTGCTCGACCGGGCGCACCAGCAGCGACGGCGCGCCGAGTCGGTGCCTCCCAAGGGCTTCTCTGGTTCCGAGGCTGCGCCCACGTTGCAGTCCACGGACGAGGCCGCCTCGGAGAACCAGCATCATGATCCAGTAAAGGCCGGCGGCAAGGCCCCGCGCCGCGTGTCCAGGAGCGTCGTGCCCGGCCTGCCTCGCGCGAAAACCTTCCAGCGTCAGCTGTCCGAGGACCGGGACCGTCTGGCGCCCATCGAGCTGACCCCCGAGGAGAGAAGGGCGGTTTCCATGGACAGGCGGTCACACATGTTGCGTGGGAGACATCTTGAACGCGCGGATCCGCGCCCCAGCGGTCCAGATGATGTGGGCGCCCTGGATCAGGAACCGGCCCCGTTCTCCTCAGCCATGTTCGCCCAGGATGTCACTGACCTCGATTCCAAAGTAATGGGCGATACGCAAGGAGGCGACGTGCACCATTCTCAAGGCCATGAATCGGATGCCATGACGGAGGATGAGACCATGTCCCATTCCGAGGTCGACGACTTTGACGAGACACTTCGCTTCGAGCTGGAAACGACGTGGATCCTCAACCTCAGCATGCGGTACAAGGACCGCTCCAACCGAGAAAAATTCTTTGTTACCTACCGCGAGAGCGAGCACCTGTGGCGGCGTGTCACCATTACGCTGGACTACCGGAATGCCCCCGAAGGCTCGCTGGAGGAGGAGCTGCTCGGCATGAAGCACCAGCGCGACAAGAGCTCGAAAATCTACGAGTCCATCCGCCAAAGCCTGCCAGAGATTCAGTTCTACGACACCGTCACCAACCTCAAGCTTGAGACGACCGACGACCGGCTCCATGTGCACGTGGTGGAAGACGGCAATGAGATCTTCAACTACCCCTCGGTCCACCAGGTGGGACACCTCGAGTGCAGGCTTGTCAAGGAGCGAGAGCTCGCCTTTGACCACCACATGTCCGGCTTTGTGTACAAAGTCTACGTCGACGGCCAACCGTTGATCAAGAAGGAGATTCCCGGGCCGGAGACGGTGGATGAGTTCCTCTACGAGATAAACGCCCTGAGCAGCCTCACATACTCGGACAATGTGATCAAATTCTATGGTTTGGTCGTCGACGAACAGCGCGAGTGCGTCAAGGGTCTCCTCATTAGCTACGCAGACGGTGGCGCCCTCGCCGACATCATCTACGACAACTACAAGATCAAGCACCAGGGCATAGCACAGTATCTCAAGGAGCGTTGGGCGCAGCAGATCATCCGCGGGTTGGCTGACATCCACGAGTCTGGCTTTGTGCAGGGTGACTTCACCCTCTCCAACATTGTCATTGACGAGTGGGAGAATGCCAAGATCATCGACATCAATCGGAGAGGCTGTCCCGTTGGCTGGGAGCCCCCAGAGGCGACGCCACTGATCGAGTCGAATCAGCGCATCTCCATGTACATTGGCGTCAAGTCCGACTTGTACCAGCTCGGCATGGTGCTGTGGGGACTGGCCATGGGTGAGGATGAACCGGATCGAGAGGGACGGCCGCTTGTCCTGGGAGACGACGCCCACGTGTCTGACTGGTACAAAGAGGTAACCAATATCTGCCTCCAACCGGACCCTCGGAAACGACGACAAGCCTCCATGCTCGTGGGGCTGTTGCCCGCTGACCCTGCGCCTGCGGCAAACCACCTGCCGTCGGCGGATGCCGCGCACGAAACGACGCAACAGGAGTATCACCCTGACGGGCGGCCCAGGATCAACGTCAACGACTTTGCCAGTCGATGGTTCAGCCCGGACCGATCCAATGGTGCGGGCGATGGCCGAGGCTACAGCTCGTGGCAGCACTATGCCCCACGAGGCCGCTCTCCCCCCAGCCCGATGCCGAGCAACGTCGACTATGGTTCCAAGTCCCCCCGCCGATTCCACACAGAGTCGAGCTGGGCTGCCAACCGGAACATTCGTCCCTGCTACAGCGACGTCGGTGCGGATGAGATGGCCCAGCAGCTCACACCGAGCGCCTCGGCGGCGGAGATGCCCCGGTTCCCCTTGCCGCAGGAGATGGAGGGCATGGCCAGCTGGATGGCAGACAGCCAACCACAAGGCTCGGCAGAGGCCACGCCGTGCCCGAACAATGTTCGCTCTTTTGACGAGGAGATCGCCAGCAAGGCAGGCGTACAAGGCACGGACAGCGATCTTCAAGCGCCAGAGCAGCCCGCGGAAGGGGCCTCGCAGCCGATACCAGGTGTTGAATCCGCCGAATCTCAGAGCAATGAAGCGGCTGTGCCAGAAGAGCAGGAGTCACCCGTCGAAGCTGGACAGGATGTGTTGCATAGTGGTGCTGAGCCTGTCGAAAAGGCGACGGACCCGTCTCCAGGCACAGAAGCTGCCGAGCCAAGCACTGCCGCACTCGCTGTGCAAGAAGAGGAGACAGATGGTGCCACTACGACTCCAGAGTCTAGTACCGTGGAAGTAGAGACTGGAGCCGACGGCCAAGTGCCCGATCGATCTGCGTGTCTATCCGACAGTACCGCACTGCTCGGAGTTGCCCAGCATGGCGAGAGGGTCCTGGCAGGAAAGTCTGCAGGGGGAGAGACGGCCGAAGAGACTCCTGCTGCGACAGACAAGGAAGAAATGAACGATATACGTGTCGCTGCGGACGTGACCGAAGAGGAGAGCCGACCCAAGACGGCATTCGAGGCACCGACAGAGGCGCCTGACGTTGAGCAGCCGCCGGCTCCTGCAGAGGAGGCAGCACCAGAAAAGGGCACTGAAGGACCCACACCCGACGTCGTGGACGATAAGGAGGAAGACAGCAAAGTGTGCGCAGCGGAGGCCGAACCAGCAGCGGACATCTCAGAGCAGGAATGCAATGTCCCCTCGACCGCATGCACAGCGGAGCTGTCGAGCGAGCCGGGGGGATCTCCGCCAGAGGCCAGCACGCAGCACGACGGGGAGACGGTAGAGCTGGCCGGGGCGAAGGACGGCGAGGCGCCACCCGAATATGTGGTGAGCACGACGCCTAGAATCTCCCCGTGTGAAGAACAGGACGAGTTGGACTTTGCGGCGGGCGAGCTCACGCCCAGCAAGGATCCAGCCCGGGTAACGGAACACGAAGGCGACTTTCACATTGTCTCGGGGCAGGAGGCGCTACTGACGACAGACGGCAAGTCATGATTTACGACCACGTTTTCTTTTGTTGACTTTATATACCACGCAAGACGCCTGTACACGGGCG
This sequence comes from Emericellopsis terricola, assembly GCA_027569275.1. Classification (NCBI taxonomy): domain Eukaryota; kingdom Fungi; phylum Ascomycota; class Sordariomycetes; order Hypocreales; family Bionectriaceae; genus Emericellopsis; species Emericellopsis terricola. The sequence continues at coordinate 1,119,193 of JAPDEU010000004.1, read as the reverse complement.
TAGGCGCGTGCATGATTGTACGGGTAGCATGATGCGCCAGGAAGGCAGTGGGCGAGGGGCACAGGGCAACAGCATGGCAGCTCCTTTGGCAGCTACCTTAGTCGGGTAGTAGGTAGACAGGTAGACACGGCACTTTTGCCTACGTTGGAAGGCCCTGCATGTAATTACAGATGAAATGACTTGACTCGACTTGACTGGAGCTGGAGCTGGAGCTGGAGCTTGACTGCGCGAGCTGGCCCTCTCTGGAGCTCTGCTGGCTCGCCACCTTCTTTGCCACTTCCGGAAGCTCGGGGTCCAGGCACGCAATGTGCAGTGGCGTGATGGGCGAGGCACGTGACCGAGGCGGTCGGGTGGCGCCAAGCGTCCCCGCGTCCCGGTGCCGAGCATTCCCTCTGGCCCTCGGTGTTTTTTCTGTTGGGGCTGGCCGGGCGGGCAGGTGCCGCTGATGTCGGTGTGCCAAAATGCCACTGATGGGTGGGTAGGATGATTACGTGCCCTACGCGCACCCGGCGACCTATGATGCGCATGCGTGGTCATGAAAAGGGCCACGACGGGGGCATGTGAACCCGAGGCATGGGAAGGGTTTTGAACTTGGATGGGGGGCATCGATGTGGTGCTGGAGGGCATGACAAGCGTGCTTTGCCGTTGATAAGTGTTGGGCAAGCCTGCATCTGCGATGGATGCAGACCAGGTGAAGGAGTGCCTGCCTGTGTGCTGTGCAATTGCCTTTGCTCTTGGAGGAACGTGAGCCTCTCTATTGGACACATCCAGGCCAAGACAGCTCAGCGCAGCTCACCACAGCAGACTGCCGTGGCGTCCAAAGGGCTCTCATCGGATAATGATTAAGCAAGCCGCCAGAATCTGGGATGTGGAGTGATGCATCGCCAAGAGGGTTTGCAGGGTGACGCACGAGGTACCAGGGCCCAGCCTTGCCACGGGCGGACCAATCACGGGGCGTGGCATGGCAGTACCGGACCCGCGACGAGAAAAGTTGTTGGGGAAGGGCGACGAATTTGCGGTTGAGGTTTGCGATCTGCAGGGGTGGCGTTATCGACAGATGGCGAGTGACGATGTCAGTACGGTGTCAGTGTCCTTGACGCAGAGCAACAGCAAGGCAGCGCCTGGTCTTGCTCGAGCCACCTGATGCACCGAGGCGAACAGACACCTCATGTGGAAGGTACAGCCGGTACAGACTCTTTTCCTGTGGCATCATCCTTCGCAGGTGCTCCTTCTGTCCGGGTCTCCGGGGGCGTGTGTGCAGTACAGATTGGGGGTGTGGGGAATCGCCCTCCGTCACGGCCTCACCCACGCACGACCAAGGGATCTCTCTGTGAGCGACTCTCCCGGTTCGTTCCAGGTCGCCAACAGGACAGACACGCAGGCGACTCCGACGAGTTCCACATTTTTTTGCCTCAAGGCAAGGACAGTGACAAAGCTGGGAGCCGAGCGAGTCCCTGTGCTGCCGCCACGCCAGCCCCAACCCGGAGACGCTCCAGCCCAACAACCACGCTCCACCCCATATCTGGATATCTTTCTTAAACCTACTTGGCCTCGCCCTCCGCTTGAACCTGCGTTTGCATCTCTCTCACCACTCACCCCATCCTGTGTGCCTGGTCCTTGAGTGTTCACACACACACAACACACAGCACCATGTCGACCTCAGTGCCCCAGGCCGTCCAGGCCAAGGCGTTCCCTGATGGCACCACCGACTACAAGCCGCTGCGCAATACCAGCGCCAACGACAAGAAGGTGCACATTGCCGACACGCCCATGACCTGGTCCAACATGCACAAGCACATCGACTGGCTCAACACGCTCTTCATCATCATCGTGCCCCTGGTCGGCCTCGCCTCGACGTACTGGGTGCCTCTCCAGTGGAAGACGGCCGTCTTCTCCGTCATCTACTACTTCAACACCGGACTCGGCATCACAGCTGGTCAGTTTGCCCTGACCCATATATATCGTACGCAAGACTAACCTGCCCCAGGCTACCACCGTCTCTGGTCTCACTCCTCATACAAGGCCACCCTGCCGCTCAAGATCTACCTCGCGGCCATGGGTGCCGGCGCCGTCGAGGGCTCCATCCGCTGGTGGTCCAAGGGCCACCGCGCGCACCACCGCTACACCGACACCGAGAAGGACCCCTACTCGGTCCGCAAGGGCCTCCTCTACTCCCACCTCGGCTGGATGGTCTTCAAGCAGAACCCCAAGCGCGCGGGCCGCACCGACATCACCGACCTGAACGAGGACCCCGTCGTCGTCTGGCAGCACGTCCACTTCCTCAAGTGCGTCGTCACCATGGGCCTCATCTTCCCCACCGTCGTCTGCGGCCTCGGCTGGGGCGACTGGCTCGGCGGCTACGTCTACGCCGGCATCCTGCGCATCTGCTTCGTCCAGCAGGCCACCTTTTGCGTCAACTCGCTCGCCCACTGGCTTGGCGACCAGCCCTTTGACGACCGCAACTCGCCCCGCGACCACGTCATCACCGCCCTCGTCACCCTCGGCGAGGGCTACCACAACTTCCACCACGAGTTCCCCTCGGACTACCGCAACGCCATTGAGTGGTGGCAGTACGACCCCACAAAGTGGGCCATCTGCCTCTGGAAGAAGCTCGGCCTCGCCTACGACCTCAAGGAGTTCCGCGCCAACGAGATCGAAAAGGGCCGCGTCCAGCAGATGCAGAAGAAGCTCGACCAGAAGCGCTCCCGCCTCGACTGGGGCACCCCGCTCGAGCAGCTCCCCGTCGTCGCCTGGGACGACTTTGTCGACCAGGCCAAGAACGGCGGCAAGGCCCTCACCGTCATCGCCGGCGTCATCCACGACGTCGGCGACTTCATCAAGGACCACCCCGGCGGCAAGGCCCTCATCTCCTCCGCCATCGGCAAGGACGCCACCGCCATCTTCAACGGCGGCGTCTACGACCACTCCAACGCCGCCCACAACCTCCTCTCCACCATGCGCGTCGGCGTCCTCCGCGGCGGCTGCGAGGTCGAGATCTGGAAGCGCGCACAGGCCGAGAACAAGGATGCCACCTACGTCAAGGACTCCACCGGCCAGCGCATCTACCGCGCCGGCAATCAGGTCACCAAGGTCGTCCAGCCGCCCAGCACCGCGGATGCCGCCTAAGTGGTCTGCCTGGCAGACACGGATAACGAGGGGAAGACTGTGGTGGTAATCGACGATTCAAGTCTGAAGCATGCATGATTGGCGTTTGGGGATTAAAAGAGACAACAATGTTGCCTGGTGGCGTTCCTTGGGTTTTGTTTCTTGCAAGTATAATAACACGACATGTTCTTGTACAACGGTTCCTCTATCACTGTGATGTCTTTTGATTGTGTTGATGCTCTTTGATGTACTGACAAGTTCATTTACTGACAAGCCTTGCTCGTTGTGTTACACGCGTCACGGCACTGCCATGCGCGTCCGCATCATGGCCAGCTCGGAGCTCTTGGCCCACGTCCCGTCCGGCTTCTGCCGGTAGCACAGCAGCTTGCCGTCGTCCCCCGTCGTGGCCAGGATCTGCCCGTCGTCGTCAAAGCCGACCCGCCATATCGGCGTGCGGTGGCTCTCGAGCCGCGACATCTCCACGTACTCATGCTTCACCTGCCCCGGCTGCCCCGTCCGCTGCCGCTCGCCATGGGCGCCCGACTTGGCGAGGCTGGCGCTCAGCGTCGACGGGTGGTGCCCGTGTCCCTTGTCCGCCGCTGACGTCGAAGACGACGATGCCTCGGCTTGCTGCGCGGACGAGGCGGCCTCGCGCGGCGCACCGCCCTCTGGCTTGAGCAGTGCCGACGCCGACCACGACCGGCCGTCCGACTCGCTGTACGGTGCCTCGAGCTTGAAGACGCGCGCGTAGCCGTCCTGGCACGCCGTCGCGATAATGTCGTAGCCTCGAATGTTGCCCGGGGCCCAGGCCACGTCGCGCACCAGCTTCTGGTGGCCCGAAATCTCCACCGCCAGATAGAACTCCTTGGACGTGGACTGGACGCCGTACGACGTGGTGACCACGTCCCGCGAGCGGTAGACCTTGACGGTGCTCATGCCGGCGACGACCAGGCCGAGCGCGTCCGAGGGCACGCCGGCGCGGATGGCCGTGTAGCAGGGCTCCGGGTTGGGGTCGAAGCGGACCTTGAAGGAGACCTCCTCGCCGCGGGCGGGGCGGGGACAGATGGCAAACTCGTCGACGGGGGTGTACTCTGTGAGGTTCTCGGGCTGGTCGTTCTCGAGGACGGTGAGGCGTCCGTCGGCGGCCAGCAGGGCGAGGTAGGTGTGCCTTGCGGCGCCGTCGTCGACGTGGCGGAGGCTGAAGCTGCGGTAGGGCGCCCTGCCCGAGGAGCGCGTGTCAAAGGCCGGGCGGCCCGTGGCCTTGGAGCCGCCGCTCGAGAAGCGCCTGCCGGGGGCGGCGCTCGGGTCCTCGGCCCAGAGGCGGAACCAGCCCTCGAGGCCGAGCGAGGCGAGCAGGTTGGGGTACACGGTCGCGGGGAGCCACTGGAGCTCGAGGACCTCGGCGCTGTGGGCGCTCCACGTGTCGCAGAGCCGCCAGGTGCCGTCGCGCGCGCGGTTGAAGACGCGGATCTTGCCGTCGACCGAGCCCGTCGCGCAGCGGTCGCCGTACGTGTTGAAGGCGATGGACCGCACCAGGTCCTTGTGCCCGTGCTGCAGGTTCAGGTCGAACGAGGGCTTGTCGTCGCTGGGCGACGGGGGCGCGGAGATCGTCGTCGACATGGCGGGCAGGTCGTGCTCGCCCCGTGACCACAGCGGATGGAGGCGCGCGTCCGAGGTTCGAGGCGTGCTGGTCGTCGGGTTACATGGGTTCTCTCAGGTCTGGTAGCGCATGGGTTGCGTCTCTACGCGTGCCCGGGATGGACGGCTGGCTGTGTGAGCAGATGGCGATCAATCGATGGTTCACAGATACTCACCAATAGGCAGATGCATGAATTGGACCAAATGAGCAGGAGATGGCAGAGCAATCTCTCAAGACTGTCGGTGGCGCAATGTCGTGGGAGGTGGTGAAGGGGACCCCCACCAGCTCCTGCAGTGCGTGCGGAAAGCACGACTCGGTACACGCACGTTGCCGAGTAGACGCATGGATGCATCTCCAAATTTCAACGTCTGTTCAACGCTTCATCGGCTTCCCCCCCTGGACCACCATGGCACACCTCGTCAACCCTCTGGCGACGCCTGCGCAGCTCTACAGCTTCAAGTCCTCCTCGCAGCTGCCAGACGACCTGCAAGAAGTCGTCTTCACCGCCACGCAATGCCTCACGCAAGCGGCAGGCTTGCTCTTGGAGCTCCCCCAGTCCACGACCGCGCAAGCCTGCGTCCTCCTCGCGCGGTACTGGCTGGTCGAGTCTCCCATGCTGCATGAGTTCAGCGTACGTCCACATACTCGCAGCACACGGAACAATGGCTGACTTGCTCGATCACACAGGACGTCTCGGCAGCCACACTCTTCATCGTCTCCAAGATGGGCCCGCTGCCACGCTCTGCGCGAGACATCACCAACGTCTACGCCTACCTGCTCTCCACGCAGTCGCCGCTCCTGCGCGCGGAGAAGCCCTCGAGCACGGATCCAGCAGAGTACTACCTCAGCGAGTCGGACTATTACGCGTTCCAGAACCGCATCCTCGCCCTGGAGGCCCGCATCCTGTACGCCCTCTCCTTCGACACGCACGTCTCCCTGCCGCATCCCCTGGCCATCACATATCTCCAGACGCTCGACTTTCTAGGCTTGGGGGCCAAAAAGGAGATATCTGCACGTGTGGTGCAGCAGCTCAACACAGCGCTGCTGTCACCCCAGATGCTCTACGTCACCCACCAGCCCCACGCCCTCGCCACCGCTGCCATTTACTGCGCGGCGCGCGATGTAGGCGCTAAAATGCCAGAGTCTGCTTGGTGGGAGGTCTTTGACGTGGACAGGGAAGAATTGGGCTTCCTCGTCGTGGGTCTCATGAGTGTCGACGGCATCATCAAGAAGCGCAGAGACGACATGCCGTGGATGAACGAAGGCGCCGTCACCCGCAGCAAGGTCGAGGCAGAATTGGCGCGACGCGGTCAGCGTGTGGCCAACGGCACCGCGCGAGGCCATGACGCAGAGGACGAGGTTATGCGCATGATGGACAACCGATGACGACAAAAGGCCGCGCATTCCGAACAAGCTCAAAACAGATCTCTGGCGCGGACACGGGTGTACATACCTGTTTTGACGGTCATGGCCGAGCTTGGGCCGGGGCGAAGGCTTTTGCCACAGGTGCTCTTCACCCCCTCACATGGCCTGCCAGGGTTGTGTCCGTTCAAGGCTAGCAGCGACCAGTCCTGCGACGAGACTCTAGCTCGGGCAGCAGACTGGCCTCTGGGTTTCCTCAAGGGACAGTCATCCGCGAGGGTCAGATCCGAAGCCGCCAAGTTGTCATCCATGCCCGCTACACCGTCATGATAGCTGCTGCCCTGGCGTATGTATTGACCAACAGCGTCTGATTATGTCCCGCGTCATGCGGGCACCGCAGTCCGGCCGCGCTGCGCCTAGCTTTACAACTGTGACAGGTCTGACGTCTTGCGTCGTGGGACAAGCTCGTCGACAGTTGGCGGCACCTCGGCGGAGCTGCCTGCGCTGCGTGCCCTTGGCCTGCCAGGTTACGTAGAGGGCTCGTCCCCCTCTGGATTTTGCCTTGGCCTCCCTCCAGCTTTGGTGCAATATCACAAGCCCCTGGCGGCCATGATCAACGTACAACACGCCTTCCAGACGCCAGCCTCCTCTGGGCAAGGCTTGCTTCCATGCAGCATATATAGATCAATGCCAATCCTGCCTCCTCTGTCTCCGTGCCCCATGCGTCCTGCCCGCCTGCTGATGTGCGTCACTGCTTTGAGCTCTTCATGACTTTAACAATCTAATTGCACACGGTACCTGTTGTTGCCTCGCCATCATGTGGGCCACGCGTAATACCACACAACCTATGCCAAATCTCGGCTCTCGCGGTGGGAGGACCGACGGTGTCGCGCTCGAGACGACCCAAGACTCGACTGCCGCTGGGTCCCTGAAATTCTTTGTCCGGTCCAACGGCCACTTGTACGAGGGCAGGGTCACAACCAAGGAGCAGCTGTGAGATGCCCGACCACCGCTCTCGCCTTGTGAGGATGCCGTGCTGACGAAAGGGGGTGCAGAGCGCAACAGAAAGCACTACAGCTCAAGGCCGAGATGAAGCGCATGGCGGACGAGGACGCCGAGCTCGTTCCCAAGAGGACAGACGAGGACGTCTCGGCCGCGCCGGCTACGGGACCCGTGAGCAGACCAGGCGTCTCGAGGTCGGTGTCTGTTCCCAACCTCCAGGCCGCTTCGGATGCATCGTTTGCGAGCAGTGCGAGCTCATAACGGCCAACAGGGCCAAGATTCGTGGGCCTATTGTAAGCCTGGGGACAGGGCCAGAATATTTGTCCTACTTGAGCCTCCAAGCCGGAATCGCAAGGGCTGGGTAGTTGAGACGAGCAGGCGGCTGAGAAGCAGGGCCATGTATCGTGTTTGTAGGCATAAACGATTCGGACAGCTTGGTGCATGCCCACATGTTGTTTGATGGTGCCGACGTGAATTTCTTGGAAAATGCTATCAATGCCAGCCTTTTAACATTTGACAACACTTAGTTACATGTATAGATGCAAACGGCCGCGGGAGAACTCATCAAGGAAGTATAGGGTAGGTCAATAGTCCCCGCAGCAGACGGCAAGAGCCATTGATAGACTGCGTCGGAGGTGAGTCCGTGACTGCCTGAATCTGGGGACAATGAGTGGGGCCGTGATCATGCATGCGCTATCCGTACGGAGTACGTACCGTATACGTACCAGGGTTCAGCCCATCGACATTCAAATTGCTCACCACCGGCAATCGCGCAAACATTCACCGTTGGCCTGCCCTACGAGCCCTTGGCTTTGATCGGCCAAGAGTTAAGAGTCCAGCTTCAACCCAGGGCAAGGGCGTGACGACGCGCTGCTTCGAAGGATGCTGCACCGCCACACCCATGCCGGCCGTGGGTACAGTACCATTCAGAGAGACCACCGCTCTACTGTAGTCTACGGCTCATGCCAGCGGCCCCCCGGCAATGACGACGACTCTCATCCTCACAAACTCCGGTCTTCTTGCACCCCTCACTCACGCGCCCAACCCAGCCTGGAGTCATTCAACACTGTCGCACCAGGAATTCCACAGTCATGCCGCTTCCGCTGGCGGCCAAAGGTACGTTTGCTCAGAGCTGCATGCTGCTTGTGACCGCCCACACATGGGCAAATAGAAAGTGCACCAGGCAGACATGGTGATTTGACGAGACAGGGCGGGACCCCTCCGTCCCCTCGCCCCCCAGAAACGACCTGCCGGTGAACCCTGGAGGTGGCAAACAGCTGCCAGGAACTCGCCTGACCGCAGCCAGTCCGCGCAACCTGTCCGCGCCACCTGCTGTCTGCCTCGTCGCTTCCTCTACCCTTTCCATATTGACCCGACTTCACTCTCACTTGTTCCCATTCCATGTGCAACCGCTCAAGATGCCCCCCGCTAATCACATGGTCCTGGCTTCAGGTGCTGCGGTCGCCGTCTCCGTTGCGGTCGCCGCCGCCATCGCCATCTACGAATCGCCCGAGTTTCGTCGCTACGCCGATGACGTCCGCCGACGTATTGCCGTCGCCCTGTACTCCATGGGCGAGGGCATAGACCCGTCCCGATCCGAGCCCCTCTTCAACCGTCCTGAGGACGTGCACGGCTTCCTGCAGTCCAGCGCCGAGCCCGGGGTCGACGCTGACGAGGAGACCAAGCGCCGTCAACGCGAGGAGCTCCTGTACTGGAACGCCGAGAGACTCAAGCGCGAGGAGGAGAAGGAGATGACGGAGAAGGAGAAGCCACGACAGCGCAGTGGCACGTTTGATGACTTCCTTGACCGAGATGTGAGCGGCGAGGTGGGTTCCTACGTGTACAGGTCGGGCGCGGACACCGGTCTGCACCACGAGGGCATGCGGCAGCGCGGCCAGGCGTCGGTCTATGCCAACCCCTTTGCCGATGAGCACGGGATCGGATTCAACGAAATGGACGACAGCCACATTGCCCCCACCAAGGAGGAGATGGAAGACCTCTACAGCGTCACCACCACCGCCGACGCGCCCACGACACCCGTCGCGGAACCCGTCGCCGACGACGATGCGTCCAGCCGATCCGAGACCGTCGAGGCCGAGTACCCGACCGCCGGGCAGGACGACGGTGCCTATGCTTCCATCCAGGCCTGGGCGCAGAACTCGTCGCCAGACCTGCTGTACTCCCCCATGCCGTCCACGCCGGCGCCGGCATCCGAGCCAGAGCTCGTCAGCGACGACGGACAGCCCACGCCCACGGACAGCATGTCCATCGTCGACGGGGCCGAGGGCATCGAGGACCGCTCGGAGGACGGCGTCGAGAGCGAGAGCGACGGCATGATGACCCCGTCCAGCTGGTCTGAGGTTGGCAGTGTCATCAGCGAGAGTGATGCGCCCGTGCCCACGGCCGGGCATGCATAAACTTCTCAGGGAGCTCTCACTATATGGTCTTTTCGGCACGGAGTACAGGACATGCATGGGCTAGTGTAATGGGTATCTACTGTCGCGGGATTTATAGGGCAATAGGAGAGGCGTACAGGCTGTGAATTCACTTTTTTAGTCACTTTTCGACTTCGTGTGAGGATCTGCACCTCGAGAAACACCTGAGAGCCTTGAGAGCATTGTGCGTCTATTGGGGGAGCCGGCACATACAAATCGGCCATTTGAACCTCATCTCAGCTTCGTTTCCTTGGGCGTTTAAACGTTGTGAAATTCCCACGTTGGATGGTCCGTAGTCTCGTCCCCCGTAAATAATCGCGTTGGATGCCGCAGATCCTTCAACATGCCTGGAATTCTCTCGAAAGTGACAACTAGTCAAGCTGTTCTGGGGCGCCTAGATGACGGCCACTTTGCACCACCGTGACTGAGCCACGGTTGGGTTGCCTGAGCACCTGGCAGGGCAACAGACCCATTTCAGGACGCGCGTGTTGCAAAGTCAAGTGTGTGCAAGCACGACGCCATGGACACCGGTACCATTCAACCGATCGATCCCACACCCTAGCGAGTAGGGCATCCCTTACAATTCACTCCAGTCTTCTTCACAGTCGAGCATCAAGCTCGGCAGCAATGAAAACAGTTGGCCATCAAAAATTGTAGGCCCTATGACCCCGAAGGGCAATAGCACACAAGATGGCGCCGCGCTGTGCAATGCAGGCCCCCTGTGCCTCACTGAGCTCATCATGAGCAGCCCAGCGACGCCTAAGGTAAGTATGCCAAAAATTCAAAAAGGGAAAGATGTGTGCCCGGGGATGGGGTGGTGGTTATATAGACGAGGAGGGTGGTCCGTGCTCGGGGAGTGATTGTGAGTTGTGGCCTGTGCTTGCTGCTCGCATTGAATTTGCGCCAATCAAAATGCCACAAAGGAAATGAGCAAGGCCAGCTTGGTCTCATGAATTGTGGATTCACTTGTGCGTTCTGCCGGGGCGGTGAGCAACTGTCATCAAGGTGACGACAACGTCCAGGTGCCTGAGGCGCGCTGATGAGCTCTGAAGCAAGACGGTCGCCCGACTCTCAAGCTCGAACTCGTGGACAATGGATCACGAAGGCTGATTGCAAAGACGGCCCTAAAATGATCATCAAAGCGGCCGTCATTGTCCCTGATTCATGCACGTGTGCGAAGAACATGCGAGGTCTGATCTCTCCAGTCTTTGGTAGAGTTGACATTCAACATCCTGCCGACCCATTGCTACAGCTCTGGTGATATTCCGTCTGTATTTTCCACTATGTGCTGATGCAACACCAACTGGGATAATTATCAATGGTCTTGGTTGTGTAGCCAGTCAATGGGGACATGTCCAATGCGGCCTCGTGCAGGTGTCAATAGCGGAATCTCCTCGATGTAATGACGATCTGATTTTTTGTGACGTATTACCTCTACAGTGCTATGCCTGGCTGCGATGCCAATCCGAGAGACTGTTCTGCACAGCGACAGCCCACGGCAAGCGTGAAGCTTCCGGTCACGTATCTACTGGACCAGCGGATTAGGGTAGGTCTCTCGTCCAAGAAGTGTGAAATAGCCCCCTGTACCTTGAATTCAAGACATATTTGAAGCAAGTGCACTGCTCAACACAAGCCGGCCAAGAACCTCTATAGATAATCAATCAAAGAAATTCAAATTGAGCCCATATATCAACACGGTGTTCGAGACTTGGGACGTGCAGAAGGGGTGCATTTATCATCGAGCCACGCATCTGCATCATGCACGAGGCTTTGGACACGCGCCCCTTCTCGGGAACTAAAGTGGCCCTTGCTTTTAGCGTCAACCGACCCTTTAATTGCATACTCTTGCCTACCGCTGCACCACATGACTCCTGGAACTTTTCATCCGCCAGCAGAAATGATGGTGTGAGCGAGTTATTACTGTGCCAGCGTGCCTGATGTGTGACGCAGGGACGTGCGACCGCGAATCCCAGATGGCTGGCCTTGGTCACTGAAATTGAAGTGACGTCGCGCGAAGGCTAGGGATGCGACAAAAAGGAACGGTTCGATCGTTGACCTCACTCCTCAGTGCGCAAAGTGCTCCTCGCTCGCCCATGCCTTGTCCTTCCCGCCTAGACAGATGACGGCGGTTCGTCCTGCGCGAAGCACAGTAGCGCCAGGATGGTGGCAGTTGACCAACTTGGCCACGAGCATCCTGGCCGTGTGTCTGCACCACGGGCCTCGTTTTGCGCATGTGTACTAACGTTAGGACGTCGCAGCATGCTAGCGCCGCCTAACGTCGGCTGCGCCAATCAATGGGTTGGGCGGGAATAATGTCCGGACCACCGCTTTCAAGTTGGCTCGGAACCACCAAATTCGATGTCTGGTGCGATCACACCCGCAGTGAAACACCCTGCCGGTGCTCACCGCATCTCCACGCAGAAGGAATTGATTGATGATGACGTACTGTGCCGTGCTTTTCACGAGAGGATGCATTGAGCCTTTCGACTACACTTGCAATTCGAATGGCGTCGAGAGGCTTCCTAGCCATTGCTGCTACACGGGCGCATCCGTAGTGAATATCGGGATGTCGCGTACATGGACCCCGGTGTCGGGATGTCGCTGGGTGGCCTGGGTGAAGCCAAGGTGGAACCTGGCCATGCAGGTGCACAAGCTTTTCCAGTGGAGGCGCACGAATCAGGATTCGCTCGCCGATTCTTTTGGACACGTCTCGAAGAACGAAAGCTAGCCCTGCGCACGGACCCTCTGTCAATCTTCAACCGCCAGCCAATCACTGACGGAACGCCTTCCAGGCATCCCGCTGGGTGGGTGGGCATGGATACGGCTACCCGTGTCCAGTGGCCGGGACGCGGACTGAGGGGCTCTTCTGGATTGACGTCGTGAGGAGAAAAATTGCAACAACACTGTTCGTTTCGCAAAGAAAACTATCTCTATCGCTTTCAACTGCATGTCTCGCAACGACTAGTCAGGGCTCACCGGCTGATCAAAGCGTCCTACCGGAAAGCGGGCGCATGAAGGCTGGACTCTATTGCGTGCGTCAAGGGTACACAGGCGGTCGCCAATACGAGCGTCGAGCACCAAGTTACCTGGCGGTTGCAGCATCCGACGTCGGCTCAAGGACGTGCAAAAGACACGGACGTACGTACTGTGTTTCACGCAGATGAGGCACATCTGCTTGCGCACAGGCTTTGCACAGGGCGTCGATCAATGGCCGCGGAAGGAGCGTGCAACTGAGACACAGCATTCCAAGCGGCGGCTGTGCCCGACCATGACCATGCGACGCGGACGACCACGTTGCTCGAGGACGGCCCAGCAAGCGTGCAATTGAAGAGAAACCAAAGATAGCAGACTACAACATGGATTCGGAGTAAATATTTGCATGAAATTCTATCTGGCCATGCACTCCAACTTCCCTTCCTTGCACATCCTGTCGCGGGCGGCGATAGCATTAGCCTGCAGCCGCACACACACCGGTCTCACCCCGCTAAGTGCATGCAGAAGGTGCAACCCTGGCTGCAGCGATCCACTGTCTCTGCTGATCCCGGAAGCAGGAGCCACCACGGACACACCCCACCATGGCCCGCGGCAACAGGTAGAAATAACCTCTTCGTCCATCCGTTGGACCCTTCCGTCCCTCCATCCTAGCAACCCTCACTCAATTACTTCAAGTGGCCAGTCTCTCTCCTACGATTGAAGTCTCGTCCTGTTCTGATCTTCCTTTGGGTCGATCAAGCAAGCTTCCTCCCCTACACTCCTTCCGCAGCGAACGAAGCAGGCACGCATTCCACTCACGGTATCCGTAGTGTCCGCTGCTGTAAGACTCTGCCGAGTACCCAAGCATGGCTCTAATCAAGCAGACGCGTACCCGCAACCCGGACGACTTCCCGATCCTGCAACTTTTCCTCCTGGGTAAGCGCTACTCTTGAAGACCTCCAGACACCCTGCGCGCCATGCTAACCTCGTTTTCTCAACAGCCATCGTACGTCTTGCCGAGCCGATTGCCCTCACCTCCATCTTCCCCTACGCCTGGGCCTTTGTCAAGCAATTCCACGTCGGGAACGAAGACAATGCCGCCTTCTACGCCGGTCTCCTCATCTCATCCTTCTCGCTCGCCGAGGCAGCTATGGGCATGTTCTGGGGCGGCCTCTCAGACCGCGTGGGGCGCAAGCCCGTGTTGGTTGTCGGCTGCCTTGGCACCATGCTCAGCATGATCTTGGTTGGATTCGCCTCCAACATCTGGATGGCGTTGATTGGACGCGCCGTCGGCGGCCTGCTGAACGGCAACATTGGCGTCATCCAGACCATGGTCGGCGAGCTTGTCACCAAGCCAGAGCATGAGCCGCGCGCATACTCCGTCATGCCCTTTGTGTGGAGCGTCGGTACAATCATTGGACCCTGCATTGGTGGTACGTTTGCCGAACCCCACGCATCCTGGCCAAATCTGTTCCCCGAGGGCAGCCTCTTTGATCGTTTCCCCTACCTCCTACCCAATCTCGTCTGCGCGGCACTGCTGGCGACCAGCATTGTGCTTGGCTTTTTCCTCCTCGACGAGACGCATCCAGACATGCAGCCGCGCGCATCGTTGCCGGCTGACACATATGTCTCGGAGGAGACGCCGTTGCTTGAGACATCGGACGCCATGAAGCGGCCCGCGGTCGACCTTCGCGATGAGACCTATGGCGCCATCAATGTCGGCGATGAGTGTGACGAGATCACGCGCGAGAAGGGTGCCGTCCCCAGCATCTGGACCAAGCGCATCATCAACTTGATCATTGCGCTTTGCATCTTCACCTACCACTCCATGACGTACGACCACCTCATGCCTATTTTCTTCGAGGACAAGCGCGTCGACTCCCTCATGCAGGCTGCCGCCAGCCACAGTGGCTCCCTATCCCCATTCTACTCGCCCGGTGGACTGGGCCTGTCCATGCCATCCGTCGGAATGATTATGGCTGTCAATGGAGTCATTGCCCTGTTTGTGCAGGCCGTCATCTTCCCAATTGCTGCCGAGCGGGTCGGCGTGTACAAGCTGTTCCTCATCGTCACAGTGCTACACCCCATTGCGTACGCACTTGTGCCTATGCTTCTCCTCGTCCCTCAAAACCTCATCTTCCCCGCCATCTACGCCTGCTTGACAGTGCGCAACGTACTCTCCATCATCCTCTACCCCCTCCTGCTGATCCTCCTCAAGGAGGCCACACCCTCACCCAAAGCACTCGGCGCCATCAACGGTCTGGCTGCCAGCGCCGGTGCGGCTTGCCGCATGGTCGCCCCTCCTGTTGCAGGGTACCTCTACACGTGGGGTAGTCGTATAGACTGCACTGCCATTGCCTGGTACGGCAGTGCGCTTGTGGCCATTGTTGGCGCAGCGCAGTGCTTCACGGTGACTCGAGAACGATGCGGCGACAGTCACGAAGAGGCTGTCCCCTTCCAACGCAAGCACCAGTCCCCTGTCGCGGTTGCTGAAGTTTCAGACGACCGAAGCGACTAGAGGGTTTTGTTTCTGAGTGAATCATTTTTCACCTGTTTCAAGACACGCCCGCCTTGCCAAAGGCGCGCGTGAAAAGAAATGTTGACCATTTTTACAGTTCCAGAGCGATGTCGCTGGAAAAGTTTGGGTCCAACGGATGCTGGTGTATTTGGCGTTTTGGGCATGCATGCTGTGCCATTGATGATATCCCCATAAATCATGTTTTCATGTTTTCCTGCGGGGCGTTACAGGCGTTAGAAGTCACGGTCATAGCATAGAGACAGGCGCTCGTACATAGATGAATGGATTATGAAATGTTCTGCACCACTTTTAGAGTTGCCATCGCCGAATGAGTCAAATGGCACAGACTCCCGTGGAGCTGCACAGAAGCAAGTTGGGAGGCCCAATGAGGATTTCGCCACACCACTCCAAAAAGTTGGAGATGCTCAATTTTCACCCGCAGTGACAACTTCACGCGATCGTCTCATCATCAGCTCGACATTCTCACGACTGCAGCCAAAATGGATCTTGACGCCATTGCTGACCAGGTCGCGAGGACCATGGCGCCTCAACAGGCGGCCGAGCCTCCATCCAACGACCCAACACAAGCGACCCGGCCCCAGCTGCCTCCAGGCCATGCGCTCCATCGCAACATGACGGTGGATGAGGTCGTTGCAGATTTGAACAAGTCGCCGCTGTTCATGACAGAATATGAGGAGAATGACGACACAGCTGCGCTGCAGGCCCTTGCGTACGAGGGCACGCCGCTAGAGAATGGCAGCGACTTTAAGGAAAAGGGCAATGAGTACTACAGGGCCAAAATGTGGACCGACGCCAACGAGTTTTACACAAAAGGCATCCAGGTGCTGGCACCTGAGGAGAAGAAAAGGCAAAACGGCGAGCTCACCACGGACAACGAGGGCAACGTGGACTCGGAGGAGACGATCCAGCAGCAGCGGGCCGTTTTGGAGTCGCTGTACGGGAACAGGGCGGCCTGCCATCTCGAGCTCAGGAACTACCGCTCGTGCTGGCTGGACTGTGCGTCGGCGCTGCGGCTGAACCCCAAGAACATCAAGGCGTACTATCGCAGCGCGCGCGCGTTGCTGGCGGTCGGCCGCATCGAGGAGGCGGACGACGCCTGCGCGCGCGGTCTCGCGCTCGACGAGACCAACAAGAGCCTCCAGCTCGTGGCGGACGACATTGTCGCCAAGGCCAAGGCGCGCGACGCCAAGCGCAAGCAGGACGCCGAGAGGGAGGCGCTGCTCAAGAGGCGCGCGTACCTGCTCAAGGCGGCGCTCAAGGCGCGCAACATTCCCACCCGGACCACGGACAAGCCGCCCGAGATGGAGGACGCCAAGCTCGAGCTCGTGCCCGACCCGGACGACCCGCGCAGCACGCTCAGCTTCCCCACGGTGCTGCTGTACCCCAAGGATCTCGAGTCGGACTTTATCAAGGCGTTCAACGAGATGCAGACGCTCGACGAGCACCTCGGGTACGTCTTCCCCCTGCCCTGGGACAAGCAGGGGCGGTACACCACCGAGGGCGTCGAGTGCTACGTCGAGACCAAGGAGGGCGGCCTCCTCAAGATGGGCAAGAGGGTGTCCTTGCTCAAGGTGCTGGGCACGGGCAAGGTCGAGGTTGTCGACGACGTGGTCAAGATCTTTGTCCTGCCAAAGGCTGACGCGGAGGAATGGGTCAAGACATTCAAGGAACAGAAGAAGGCCGCGGCGGGCAAGGCATAGAAGAAAAAGCGAATAAATTCTAATAAACATCTCTCCACCAATGCTCATCCCGCCATGCTCGCTATGTAGTTATAGATGCTACCTGAAAAAGACAGTGCAAAAGGTACCGGAAAAGGTACCCAGGCCGGTCGGTGCTGCGTACATGTACCTTTCAAGGAGTTTGGGATCTGGGCGGGTGCGTGGGGCTCGCCTTGTGCAAGGCTTCTAGTATTGATGCTGCTTCATAGTCCGTGCCCGTGCATCCGCGGGGGCCCCGACCCTGCTGTTCGTAGGACCTGCTTCGACGGCTTTCCTGTAGCCTCCCCAGAGCCAAGCGTCGACCTGCCATGGTCAGGTCATCGCTGTGGCGGGATGGCTCGACCCGGCGCCGTTTGCGGAGGGAGTCACCGTCATCGGCCTGGTGTCGCTTTCGCGTCCTTTCAAAAGGGTCGTCTGGCGATGGATGCTGCAGGTGCGCATCAAGCAGCTCAGCAGCGGACGGCGGCTGTTGGAGGGGCGAGGGGTGGTACTCGTGGGTACGGATGGGCGGTAATCGATGGGCTGCCTGGGGAGGGGGAGGATGGTAGTTTATGGCGCGCCACGCTGGGGGCTCTTTTCCTGTCGGTGGACCCTCTACGCCTTGTCTTTTCACTACATGTGTCTCCTCGTGCAGGAGGCTCCGTGGCGGTGTCGAGGGAGCACTGCGGTTGAAATAAGGGTCGCTGCGCGGATGCCGGCTGTACATCTCTTCCCACGACACATTGACTGGTGCGTACTGGACGCCGTGGTTCGTCATGGCTCCAAAGCGAGAATGTCGGTTGTCCTCATCTCGGGGATGGCTCGTCACAGGCATGGCCTTTGCAGACAGCCGGTACGCCAAGGCCTCGCTCCTGGCATTGGCAATCTCCTGGGGATCAATGTCCATGCGGCCGTAGTGCGGCGAGTCAGGCTTCACGCAGTCGTCGGGAAAGGTCGGTCCAAAGATGGGTATCAGTGCACCCGCGATGGGGTAGCAGAACTTGGCGCAGACTGCTCTCGCACAGCGATAGGGGATCCAGTAGCCTACAACGGGCGGGTCAGCCACGAGCGCGGGTGATTAAGGTAGATGGGGTGCTCAACTTGCCTTGCGCGATGCGATTGCCCCCCGTCATGTGGAAAGACACCTCGCGTAGACCCTCGTTGGCCTCGTGCATCTTGGCCGGCCCTGTCTTCTTGTGCTTGAGGCACTTGAAGAAGGGGCTAATGCGTACATAGCCGGGGCCGTTGGCATCCCACATGATCTCGTAAGGCTTGTCGTCTGCCGGGTCTGTGAATTTATACACAAAGACTGCCATCTGTCAGCAAATGTGCGGCGCTCTTTTTGGGGGGATGGCGGCTGACTTTCAAATTTCTCTCTCCCTGTCTTGGCCATGACATCCTTCTTGTCACTGCTGTAGGGGATATGTGCGGTGTAGGCGCCAATCTCGCCAAAGGGGTAGATCCTGTATGGCCGAATCATTCGCATGGCATTCTCGTCAAGGTCCTCAAAGGGTGGGAATTTGTAATGGCCCGTGGCTCGAGAGTAAGACAAGTCGCTCGAGTCCCTGGTCTTCTTGACCTTGGATGGTGCCGGCGCCGAGTCGCTGAAGAGCGGAAATGCATCAGGCACATCGGAAGCCGGGGAGGAGTAGTCGGATGCTAGTCACAGTGAGCTGAAAGAACCTTGATGTTGATAGCAGGGACAAGACAAACGTGGGGAGGTGGTGTTGAGGATCGACTGTATGGCGATGCGGTCTCCCATGGTCTTTTTGGGAGGACAACAGTCCGACAAAGGCAGTAGTGATCCAACATCCATGGACGGGGTATAGACTTGAAGTAAGAAAATAGAGATGCTCAACCGCAGGAGACCAGCCACTCCAGCGCTTGGTCAACTCTCAGCTTGACAAACGGAGCAGCGCATTGGCGCGTCAGTTCTCTTCGCGATGAACCAGGATCAACAGCACCCTTCTGCGCTCAAGTTACGGTCACAGCTGGGATTCCAGCCAAGTATTTTGCTCGATCTATCGCGTCGTCAAGGCGTGCTTCGTGCGAGCCTGTGAAATGGCCGAGCGGCTGTTTGTTTGTCTCCACCTGCGTTTTGACAAGGTCGTTAGCTGGAAGCCACAAAGTGACAGACGGCCAAAGGCGATGTGATGAAAAGTTGCGGTCATGAATGCCCGTCTTTGCCAGTTGACTGAACCGACCGCACTCACGAGCTCAGGAGTGCCGTACAGCATGGGTAGACTGTGCCGTGACACCAGTCGATGCCGAAACATTGCTCGCCCACGATGGCAAAGTCACTTGACCGTGCATCATACACCTCGGGCAAGCTTGCGAGGTTGACTGGGCACAGGCTTGCCCTTACCAGCCGACTCACTTTGGCTACACGATCCCGTGGCACGCTGGTTACCCCAGACTGGATGTGGACGCGCAAAGCGAGATGATGCTGCATGATGCTGCATAAGGCTCTGGCCTTACTGAACAGTTGAAGGAATGGATACCTTCCCAAACAGGTCCTCGAGGTGCCCCAACACAATATCCCGGACTCCTGCGTGATGGATGCCACCGCAAGATGTCGGGATATGCCGCGGACCCAGTTAGCAGCCTGTTGAGATGGCATCAGGCCCGGATCGGAACCAGCGAACGACGGCGTAACCTCACCAAACATGTTTGCACACGGATAGATTCAACGTGGAGGCGCAGACGCAAGTCATCAATGGCCTCTTTCGCCAAGTCCTGCTCTGAGGCTGACGGCCTTTGTCGGGTGCCGAAATGACTGCAATATCAACCCGAAGCGGGCTCACTATAGGGATCGGCAAACACGCCCCGGCCTATATTCCGATCCAATCTGAACTGTGCACATTGTACCCCAGTCGCGGTTGGACAGATGCACGAGAAAGGCCCGGTGGTACACAGCATACAAGTCTGCTGTCACACCAAACATGTCTTGGAATGCATGACATCCGTAACCGAAGCCGGGCCTCGCTGAGGCGCACAGATGCCACCCAATGTGGCCTCGATGGCACGAACCTCCCGCTGGCCCCGATACACGACGACATTGACTCAATCTCTGTTTGGGGACCAGGGCCAACACCGTTTTAAGTGCGGCAATTTCGTGATAGGGGAGGCCGCCGACGACATGTGCATTCCTTGTCCTTGAGAATGCTGCTCGGCAGGGCGAGGCTACTTGACTGACATTCTCGGAAGCATCTTGACACATGAAATGTTGAGGCTTGGCAACTACAGTCAGTATGGAGAGAGGAAGCCCGGGTATGGCCATGGTGTCCGGGAAAGCGAGCCCCGGTGAGCTGTTGCACGGCATTGTCTCAAACTGTGGCCATGACAAGAATTGCCACGAGGCGGGCACAATGTTGAGCAAACTCTGGCTGCCTGCTTTGCAACTCACGACTGTCCGTCACTGTTCGGTGACACAAGGTGCATGTTGAGGACAAGGCGCTATTTGACCCGTAGCCGACGGCAGCAACGCGGGAGACTGCATGGTCCTCGAGGACAGCTCCCTGGCAAGAGCTTGTGTGTCAATGCAAAGAGGTACATGCTGAAAGAATCGCGCAGGGAAGCTGGTACATCCTGGTCTCAAAAAGACGTCTATTCTCTGCGCTTGGAAGAGGCCCTTCGCATAGCGACTGTTGATGACCGTAAATTGCGGTTTGATACGGGATGCTCGCTCGTTTCAGATGGCCCGGGCCAAAAGGGCATCCAAACGACCCTCCCGTCAAGGAAGTGCCGACGGTCTCGGGACGCAAGTATCCTTGGCTAAGCAGAGAATATACAAAGACTCGAGGTGTCGAGGGTGTTGTCCAAAGCTAGGTCGCACCGTCGTACAAAGCACGCTTGCCGGGGGGTAGACGGACAGGAGCGGAGCCCTGGAACGACGCATCACCATCATAATAAGTGCGTGGAGGGTCTGCTGCACGACGGTGTACGACACTCTCTCTGTGACACATGATCTCTGATGGCGTGGTTGTCGAAGTCCAGGAACAAACGAGTCCAGGTTTGGTAATTCATCATGGGTCCTCGTCACGTGACGCTATTTGGCGCCACATGGCCGATATCAGGGACGCCACTGCACGCGTTGGGCGCCACTTTAGCTACGGTACCTTACCTTAGGGTCTCAACTCTCAAGCGCCACAGACACGCCAAGCCAAGATACCCCACTGGCCGCGACCCTCGAATCTTGACGCGTTTTGTTTATGTACATTGAACTGAGGAAACCACAACAACGCCGACTTAATCCAAGCCGCGCCCTGTTGATGCAGCACCTTTCTTCACCAACTATCTTCAGTCGTTGAATTGCTTTCGCATCATCGTGGCACACACCTTACGCCGCGCGCTCACACTGCGAACCTACGCAAGGGCGTCTCTTGCTCCTCAAACCAGTGTCTCCTGGATTGCGTTCACCTGCCCATGTAGATTCCTATACCCTGTTCAGTCGCTGTCGAAACACTCTGGCCTTACTTTTGAACGCCACAGAGCGTTATCTGTCAAAATCTCCACGATGGATTCAGACGTGTCCGCATTCATGTCCGAAGACGAGTCTGATGGCTTCGTTCCCGAGCCTGTGAGTTTTCTGCATTTTGACAATTGGCCTTCCGCCAGCACGCATCAAATCACCGGCACGAATCGCGTCAAGAACCACGGGTCTACGATTGCACATTTCAGGACCATCCGATCTGTGAATACGAGCACCGATACATCACCCCACCTAACCCCTCGACTCCTCTCAGCACGCCGTCACATTTACAACCACTTCATCTCGCACAGAACGCTGACATCTGCGACAGAAGAAGACCAAGGCTGTGGCTATCAAGAAGGCGCCGGCGCCTAAGCCAAAGAAGATGACACAGACCACTTTAAAAGTCAGCAAGAAGCGACCGGCTCCAGAGAACGACGACGAGGACAACGATTCAGCTGATGGCTCTGGATTCTCCAACACGCCGCCCAAGAAGCAGAAGAAGGCCGCACCTGTCAAAAAAACAGCAGGCGCTCCCCTTTCGGAGATGGAAAACGACGCCGTGACGGTCGACGAGACGTCGAAAGTCCCGGCCAAGAAGAAGACAGCCAGTGAGACGTACCAGAAACTCACCCAAAGAGAGCATATCATGCACCGTCCTGACACATATGTCGGCTCTATCGAAAAAACCACCCAGACAATGTGGGTCTACAACAAGGAAACGCAGTTGATGGAGTACAAGGAGGTCACTTTTGTGCCAGGCTTCTACAAGATATTCGACGAGATTTTGGTCAATGCTGCCGACAACAAGCAACGTGATGCCAGCATGTCTCACATGAAGATCACCATCAATCGAGAGGAGGGCGTCATCAGCGTCGAAAACAACGGCAAGGGTATCCCTGTCGTGATGCACGAAAAGGAGAAGATGTACATTCCTGAGATGATTTTTGGCGTTCTCCTCACGGGCGCCAACTACGACGACAATGAGAAGAAGACGGTCGGCGGACGAAACGGATATGGCGCCAAACTCTGCAACATTTTCAGCAGAGAGTTCACGCTCGAGTGTCAAGACAACGAGAATGGCAAGAGATACAAACAGACATGGACAGACAACATGCTCCACGTGACGAAACCAAAGATCACGGCGAGCAAGACATCCGATTTCGTGCGAGTCACATTCAAACCCGACTTTGAGAAGCTCAATATGCCTGAAGGTATCGACGATGCGCTGGAAAGTCTGCTTCTACGACGCGTTTACGATATGGCGGGCACAGTTCGTGGCGTCAAAACGTACCTAAACGGCGAGCACATCAAGATCAAAGACTTCAAAGCATACTGCAACATGTATGCCAAGGCGATTGCCCATACCAGAGCGCAGGAAGAGGGCGTGACCCCGGCGACGACCGTAGAGATAGACGATGACAAGGGCCATCCCCGGTGGGAGGTTGGCTTTACGGTCTCCGATGGAACATTTCAGCAAGTGTCATTCGTCAACTCCATCGCCACTACCTCGGGAGGAACACACGTCAACTACATTGCCGATCAGATGACGAGCGCGCTGCTGAAGCAGCTGAACAAGAAAGCAAAGGGACACACGTTGAAGCAGAATCATCTGCGCAACCACATCTTTGTCTTCGTCAATTGCCTGATCAACAACCCTTCCTTCACATCGCAGACCAAAGAGCAAACCACTACAAAGGTCAGCCAGTTCGGCAGCAAGTGCGAGCTCGGAGAGAAATTTCTCAAGAAGATTGCAGCATCGGATGCCCTGCAGAACATCATGGCCTTCGCAGAAAAGAAGGCCGACAAAATGATGGCGAAGAGTGACGGCAGCAAGCGCTCGCGAGTGAGCAATGCCAAGCTAGTCGAGGCCAACTTGGCTGGCACTCGCCGTGGACATGAATGTACTCTGATCCTGACCGAAGGTGACTCTGCCAAAGGTCTGGCTGTGGCTGGGCGCGCCATTCTCGACCCTGACCGCATCGGTGTCTTTCCGCTGCGAGGTAAAATGCTCAACGTCCGCGACGCTACCCCAGACCAAATCTCCAAGAACCAGGAAATCCAAAACATCAAGCAGTTCTTGGGCCTGAAGCACAAGGCTGTGTACACCGACAACAAAAGCCTACGTTACGGCCATCTGATGATCATGGCCGATCAGGATCACGACGGCAGTCACATCAAGGGACTCCTGATCAACTTCCTTCAAGTCATGTACCCGTCCTTACTCCAGGTCCCTGATTTCTTTCAGGGCTTCATCACTCCCATTGTCAAAGTATGGCAAGGTTCCAACCCCAAGAAACCTCTCAAGTCCAAGTCCTTTTTCACCCAACCACAGTACGAAGAGTGGAAACAGGCTCATCGCAATGAGCTCTCAAAATGGCAATCCAAATACCTCAAGGGTCTGGGATCATCGACTCCGGAAGATGCCCAAATTTACTTCAAAGACCTTGACAGCCACCTGAAGCAGTTTCGGACAGTACAGCCAGGTGAGCCCGAGCTCTATGATCTTGTTTTCAGCAAGAAAAAGGCCGATGCACGAAAGGCTTGGCTAGGAGAGTTTGTGCCGGGCACCTACCTCGATATGTCCGCGCCAGTCATCAGGCATTGTGACTTTGTCAACCGGGAATTGATTCTTTTCAGTATGGCCGACAATGTGCGATCTGTGCCATCCGTGCTGGACGGGTTCAAGCCGGGTCAGCGCAAAGTTATTTACGCATGTTTCAAGAGGAACTTGGTCAAGGACAAGAAAGTCGTTGAGCTGGCTGGTTACGTATCCGAACAGACCGCGTATCACCACGGTGAAACGTCCCTGCAACAGACCATCATTGGCTTGGCACAGAATTTTGTCGGTTCAAACAACATCAACTGCCTGGAGCCTAGCGGCACATTCGGTTCTCGGCTCGCCGGTGGCTCTGATGCTGCCAGTCCCCGTTACATCTTCACCCGCCTGTCGCCATTTGCGCGCAAGATTTTCAGCCCCTTGGACGAGCCCAACCTCAAATATCAAAAGGAAGAGAACAGGACAATTGAGCCGGATACCTACTCGCCCATCCTGCCCATGGTTTTGGTCAACGGCGCGGATGGTATCGGCACCGGTTGGAGTACCAATATTCCAAACTACCATCCAATGGACATTGTGAAGAATCTGAAGCGGCGCATGGGTCGTCTTGACCCGGAGAACACTGAGGAAGCTCCCTTCGAAACAATGATGCCTTGGTTTCGTGGGTGGAAAGGTGTCCCTGAGGCAGCTGGCCCTGACCGCTTCAAGTTTAATGGTGTCGCTTATCGGGACGACAAGAACCCAAACGAGATTATCATCACAGAACTCCCCATCCGCGTGTGGACCGACAACTTCAAGGCACAGCTTGAAAAGGTCATCAGCGGGGAAGATGGGCCCAGCTGGATCAAGGATTACAAGGAGTTCAACGATCATCAGACCGTGCATTTCGAGATCCAGGTGGATGACAAGCATATTGATAAAGTGATGGAGGCTGGGCTCCTGGAGAAATTCAAGCTACAGAAGCAGATAGCCACTTCCAACATGGTGGCCTTCGACGCTGAGGGCCGCATCCGCAAGTACGAGAAGGTCGAAGACATCCTGGAAGCGTACTATGTCCACCGATTCGAGATGTACACGAAGCGGAAGAAGCACTGGCTGGACGTGTACCATCGCGAGTTCCGCAAAGTGACCAACCAGGCCCGCTTCATTCAAGAGATCATCGACGGAAAGCTCATTGTCGGGAAGAAGAGGAAAGACATCTTGGTTCAAGAGCTCCGCGACCGTGATTACGAACCCTTCCCAAAAGGCGTCAACGCGAAAAAGAAGGACACCGAGGATGAGATGGATGAGTCTGGTGACGAAGAGAACGATGAATCCTCCTCCAGCGGAGATGCCCGTGACTATGACTATCTCTTGTCGGTGAGTGCTTCTTTGACTTCCTTTGACAACATAATCGTACTGACAAACTATAGATGCCCATCTGGTCACTGACTGCCGAACGTCTTGCCAAGCTCAAGGAGACTCTGGGGAACAAAAAGGCCCAGCATGACGAGCTTCTGGCGTTGAGCGAAAAGGATCTCTGGTGCCGTGACCTTGATGAATTCGCCGAGGAGTGGGAGAAGCAGGAATTGCTTGACGCGCAAATCGCAAAAGACATTCGAAGGACTGGCCGTCGCGTTTCGAAAAAGATTGGTGCTGGTCGTGGCAGGAAAGTCAAGGATGAGGATGACTATGAGCCCGAGTCCAAGGCAAAGACCAAGGCCAAGACCAGCAAGGCGGCTGCCGCGCCGTCAAATACGAAGAGCGCTCAAAGATTTGCAGAGATGTTTGGCAGCGGCAAGCCCGTTGTCAAGAAGGAGCCCAAGGCAGAGCCTAGTGAGGCCGTGGACGGGTTTTCCGACGACGATTTCGCTGCGCTGAGCAGGAGCAAGCCAACGTCTGCCTCTACGGTTAAGCCGGCTGTGAAGAAGGAGAACCCCGTCCTGTCACTTTCGGAAGACGAGGACCAGGAGCCTGTGCCGCAACCGACCCGCAACAAGCGCGCGGCTGCCTCCAAAGCCAAGATGTTCATCGACCTTGACTCCGACAGTGAAGAGGATGACGACATGATGCTTGGAGATGTCGGCGCCATGGTCAAAGGAATCGGCAAGTCGGAGGCTGAATCCAGCGGATCCGCCACTGGCACGGGCCGGTTAAGTCTACATGCCATGAGTCGGCCTGAATCGAGCAGTGGCCCCAGCACCTCTAAGCCCAAGTCAAAGCCATCGAAAGTGCTCGATGAGGACAGCGTGGACGACACCAACTACGAGATGCTTGCCAAGTCTTCGCCATACAAACCATCAAGCAAAGCCAAGGACATTGACGAGTTCCTCTCAGATGACGAAGATGACCAGCCAGCGATTGTCACCAAAACGGCATCCAAATCAAAGGCAGCCACTTCTGTGTCGGATGCTCTGCCCATTGTCAAGAAAGCGCGTGGCCGCCCTGCTGGGTCAAAGAACATGCCCACCAAGGAGCCAGCGAAGAAGGCAAAAGTCGCACCCAAGCAGACCACACTGTCGCCTGCGGCCAAGGCTTATGCATTGAAGAAGTCTGCAGCCAAAAAGCCAATACCGGTGGATGAGGATGAGGACGACGATATGGATGAACCCGAGTCCCCTGCGCCCAGGCCAGCGGCGCGTCCGAGGCCAGGCAGAGCTGCTGCCGCGAGGCGGCCAGTAGTCATTGACGACGACTCGACCATGGGGCTAGAGGAGGACGATGCGAGTGACGATGGGTTTGACGTGGATGATGATGACGACTAGAGAGTCTACGTGACGGCTTGCTCTTTTTTTTTTCAAAAGCATGCGCTTGCATCAACAAATCAAGGCATATATTTCTCTTTGTTGTGTGAAATGTCTGCTGCATTTGATTTCGTGATGGTTTCACGACTGGGACTTGTCGCCCAATAGCCTAGCTGGCCTAGATGCGGGGTTGAAATGTCAATGTGTGCGTCGTATGTCCTGACATGCAGCGAAAGCTCTCCCGATCATTTTGAAACATCTGGGGCGAGACTTTGGCACTTCCCCGACATGTTTAAGCTGTTATTAATACACACACGGAGCATACTGAAGATTAATTCTGTAATTCCACTGAGTAGACTATTCAATCCTATGTTTTGTCCATAATTTAGCATTATCATTTGGATTTTCAATGTGGTGCATACACCAAACTCGCCTGCGCTTCGGTTTGTCGATTTCCCCAAGCAGGGATCGCTGTGCAGGGTAAGGTGGGTGATTGTCTGCCATGGTGGGGGTGGGTCACTTGCGCTTGACCCCGCCAAGAGCTTCCCACGCCGCAAGTTGGAGTTCGCCAGTTCCAAACGCCCAGGAACTGTGCTCAGTCAACGAATTGCCAGTCTTGCCAGGATGGATCCTTCAGACACACCGCAGTCTCTATCTTCACTTTTAGAAGCTACCGAAAAGAGAAGGCGGGATCTCGAATCTAGGGCAGATACTTCCTCAGCTGCCTTTGCGACCGATGTCGAGTCCACCATCGCCCTCCATCAGCAGCTTCTCGAGCACCTCGCAGCTGCCTCCATCTTCACGGTAAACGAGTCTCTCGAGGATGTCGCCACGTCAGAGCTACCCTTCATGCTTACGGCGTACCACATGGCCGAGCTGATGGAGCGCGCGCCCGGTCACAACAAGGCGAGCGAACGAGTCCAGCATCTGCGTAAGACAAAGCGAATATACGATCTGTTCCTCAATCTCGTCGAATCATATGGACTCGTCAAGCCGCCTTACGACAAGCTTCTGGAGCGATGTCGCGAAGAGGACGATGAGTTTGGCATCGTGCCGCGGGGCATGGACATGACAGCCAAGCGCAACACCAAGATCGCCGCCTTCAAGGCGGAGAAGGAGCTCAAGGCCCAACTCGACGCGCTGCGCAAGAACCCACGCTACCTGGAGAACGGCGACGAAGAAGTGATCAGAGAAGTCTACGTGGCCAATGTGGCGTACTGCATACACAAGACGTTCCACGCGCTCGACTCGATCAATCGGGAGATTGACCTGCTCAAAGGCGTACCCGATCAGCCGGAGCAGCGGGTGCAAGAGATACGCGAAGACGACGACGACACGAGGCTTGACGCGCCGATGCGCATGAAGCTGGGCACGGGCGGCCCGTTGCTGTCGAGAGCCGGGAAACCGCTGCAGCCGTTCACCCTGCTGGGCGCCGACGCGCGAAACGAGCGCACGAAAGCTGTCTTTCGATCCGGGCACAACTTGCCGACCATGACGATTGACGAGTACCTCGAGGAGGAGAGGCGGCAAGGCAACGTTCTCCAGGGCGGCGAGGAGCCCAAGAAGCTCATTGACGAGGACGACTACGAGGCGATGGAGAGGGAGATGTACAAGGCGAGAGAATGGGACGAATTCAAGGACAACAACCCCAAGGGGTCCGGCAACACGATGAACATGGGTTGATCACGTCCAAGGGAGGGCTGATGAAAGCAAGGGGCACGCATGCATGGCGTTCAGGTGTCGGTGGTCGGTATATAGGTACTATGCATTCAAGTCGTATCGTCGTGATATCATCACCGCTGCATTATCTTGCTCATCTTTCGTGCTTGTTTCACCAAGCTGATCCAATTTTTGGCCAAAGCTTTGGTTTCCAAGTTTCGTGAAGCAAACCAGCGTAGTTTGAGTTGTCCAAGTTTGTGAAGCAAACCAGCGCATATAGCCAAGATATGAGGCATCCGAGGTCCACTGACCTCCTACTGGCAGAAACCTGCTGCGTAAGAACAAAGTGGCCTCAACTGTCAAAGCACGAACATGTTGGTTCGTTAGACCATCAAAGAGGGTTCGTTGTCCGTGCCGACGATTTCAAAGTCGTCCCTGCTGTCTCCGGACACCGAGTCCGCGCCAATAGTTGAGTCATCATCGGAGAAGTTTATGGAGTTCAGGACCAGATCGACAGCAAAGTCCGTGTTCTGGTGTTCAATAGGGGCCTCGAGGCGTGCCTGGTCATACTCAAAGTCCATGCTTGCAACACTCTCTGAGGCGATGGATGAGTCGGCAACAATGACCTTGTCCGGGCGGTAGACAGTCGAAATGCTATCATGCACGTCTACAGACCCAGCAGTCGTGCTCCCCTTCATGTTGAAAGCAGTGATTTCGTCCATGAGCGAGCCGGACAAGCTAGGCGGCGCGGAAGGAATACTGTGACCTGTGTGGTAGGCTGGCCCTGGACCGTTGGGCCCCATATCGGTCGGTGGGACATGGGGTTCAAATACACCCCCTGTACCGTCGTTGTTGCCGCCAGCCCACAGGGGCAGAAACTTTGTCTCGTTGACAGTGAGTGTCAAGAGGAGATGGTTGGTGATCTGAGGTTGCGGAACAAACTCGTGGTCTGGACGGATTCTGCATTCCGCTATCGAGCCCAAGGCATCTCTGACCTCGGCGTCGAAGAGGTCGAGGTCGAACAAGCGGGTGGTCTGGCACACACCACCAACAACATCTGCCGCCTCGTCAGGGCAGAGGAGAGTTTTCCATCCCTCATGATGCCGCAGTTCTGGGTGAGCCAAGATGAGCCCATTCAACCTGTTCTGGACTTCATCTACCAAATCGCCAAATCGCCGGAAAGGTGTGTCCGCGTGAAGGGACAACGACCACGAATAAAAGTTGACCCGCAAACTCCTGTAGAAGAAGACCAAGAGCAGATGCTGCGTCGGGTTCAATTTCCGCAGAATGTCTCTCGCACGTGTAAAGTGTTGGGGTTTGACGTATGTGGCACGATCCAGATCCACATCGGCGTACGCATCACAATCATCGGCATCCTCGCTGGTCAGACACGCTAACTCACTGTTCATCTTGTGCGTGAGGGCATCCATGAGATTTCGAAGCGCGATCTTTGCGGCATCAAAGGAACCATCATCACCATGTTCCAGAAGCCTTTGCATTTGCCTGAGACTGGTCCACTGAGGCATGTCTAGCCGATCACAGATGGACGAACTCTGCAACAGGTCCAGAGTGATTGTGACACGCTCAATGAGGGCCCTCGCTGCGTGTTCGATCAAGTTACTCCGCTCATCGTCGCAGACTTCGCGCTTGCGACGGCCAAAGACGGTCACCTGCGAGCGTTTCTCATTTTGGTCTCCGGCTTCTTCCAATGCCAATTCGTTCACCAAGATCCGATAGGAAGCCAAGGTGATCTGAGGCAGCTGGAGGGTAAAGCCAATGTCAAAGGCTTCCTCGGGAAGAACTTCGATGAACTCTGGGTTGAACAAGATCCAATCCTCAACGGACGACCTGACCACAGACGGACACTCGAAAATCTTGGCGAGGCCCACCATGGTCCAGAGACGTGCTGCTGAGTTGAGCTTGACGGACTTGCCTTCGATCATCATGAACAGGCGGATGATACCGTTTGCGTGGCGGAACGGGCAGTAATCGGGAATCTGGAACCAGGGAGGCGTTGCGAACACTTCTGTCACACCCACTTGACCGAGGCAAACGAGATCTGACGCGGAGGGCGGCAGAGTCCATTCCTCTGCTTCGGGACGCAGATCAGCCTTGGTCATTCCCATGGATTCCAAATAGGCTGCTGCCGCCTTGCTGCCCATGACCGCGATTTTGTTATCAACCTCCCTTTTTCGTTCTAGTCTTTGTTTATCCTCTTCGCGGTCCTGGGGGCACGAGCAAATGTCGTCGTGCCCACGGACCAGACGGGGGTCGCTCTTGTGGAGCAAATCGGCCGCCCACCAGTCTATTATGCCTTGAGAGAGTGACAAGGTCATCATCTGGAAGACTAGATCGTCGCCCTCGGTCGGAGGTGTCATGTCCAGGAAGAAGCGGATTCCCGGATAGTTGGCTGGATTGAGCTTACGACGTCTTCGGACCCTAGCTTGGTAGATTTCGTTGTCGAGCATGGCGGGAAACTTGCTATCACGCAGTGCCCGGAGCTTCTCTGAATGAACCCGGAAGATCTGATTGCGGAAGACAAGACCGGCACAGGTTGTCCCTGGTCTCCTGCTGGTATTGGTCTTGGGCACATCGACAAACACGAGCACGTCGCCTTGATCAAGCGTGATGTAGGCGAACTGGATCCGTTCATCATCGGCATCATGTGCGTTCCGATCGAGAGTGCTGCTCGTTGGCGGCAAGATGCCCTGGCTCTTGTTCTCTCCACAACTGTCTAGGCCTGGGCGGTCCGTCTCGAAAGATACACGTTTTTTTCCGTCCTGGGCGGTCGCACTGAGCGGCAGTTGTCCAGTGTGAATGAACGTGCGAGCCTGGTCCTCTGTCATCTCATGGTCAGATGGCGCGTCTTCAATTGGAATACGGTCTTTTCGAACATCATGTCCATCCGCACTGAGGTTGGCCGTTGGCAACGGTGTGGTGCTGCTGACTCCAAGGTCCTGGCGCTCTTCGACCGTTGCCATGATCAGGCTCGACGGTGTGGTTTGTGGGAGTACGTTCTGAATGGGGCACGCGGTCTGTGAAAGAAGTAAAAGGAACTGGAGGCGTTACAAGGCATGTTGAGATGCGACCCATACACTTGGCCATGCTGACACTCAGCCATGCTGTGAGTCAGCTGCCTTGCTGGGCTTCAGTCCATTGGGGCCCTGAGGGGACTATGCAAGTCCCAGGACCAACGGGTCGAATACCTGCATGCCTTGCTCGCCTATCGAATGCGCGGCGGATGTCGCCCTTCTATTGGTTGCGAACAGCGAAATGGTGTTGCGGTGACTGTCGTCCGTTCGTGAGTCAATAATCAAGGACACCAAGGACGATCATGTCCTGTAGGGGCACCCGCCTGGACAACTAGACGACGCAATCACCTTGACTCGAGCTGAAAACCGAGCACCAGGGCTGGCAATTGAAGAGATGCTGGTAACATCCAAGTCATCGCCCAGGCAGCCGTCTGTGGGTGGTCTCAAATGCGTGCCGCGTAAGGCTGCCGTCACTTCTTGCCGCCGCCGTGGACAGTGCGTGTCACGTTGTCGCAGGTTCTGTACGTACCGTAGCAATGGGCCACAAGTCTCCCTGCCAGTGTCTTTGTCTTCTCATGTATGCCATTCGCGGCAAGATTTATAAGCGGGCCTATAGTAAAGGGCAACTTGGTATTACTGTCCTTGAAGCAAACGCTCTCATATTGATAGCGCCTTGCAGAACGCCCAACTCCGTGTCTATGCAAAGCTTCCCATGCCCGCCAATGGGCAACCATACCACGCAACGCCCTGCACCGTCATTCACGGGCAGACAGCCCATATTACAAGGAACTTCCCCGTCTGGTGAACCCGTCCTCGCCGTCGGCCTCCTCATCCGATGAGGACACCAGCTGCTTGCGTTTCCCCTTGACGTCCCTGGGCTCTTTCCAGCTTCGCCGACTCACGGGCCTCTTGCCGCCCGGCCTGACGGGTGTCGTGTCCCCCTTAGCCCTTTTCGCTTGCTGGCTCTTGTGTTCCGAGTCGGAATTGCGTCTCGTCGAGGGTCCCGAGTCTTTCATCGCGCGCACCTCCTTGATGATGTCCGCGAACCCCTCCTCCAACGTCTTCATCCTCGCCAGCATCAAACGTCCCATCCGGTCACGGTCTGCAGCGTCCAGATTCCCAGCCACACGCCTCTGGTTATCCTTCATCATCGCCATGGCCATCTGCGTCTGAAAGCTGCCCGCCATGCCACTGTGGACATCATCGTTGGCGTACCGCAGGCTGGTATCCCCAGACAGCACGCTCAGATCGACCGACGGCAGCCTGCGTGCATCCCGTGGCCGGTTGCGTGGATCGATGCTCATCAGAGCTGTCCGCGTAATAATGCCGCTCGTATCAGTCAACCCGCGAGGCGCCATGACCGGTCGTGCCTGCTCGACTGCCGCCGGGGCCTGTCTCTGCGGTGACCGTCGCCGAGGTGAGGAGCGGTGCCCTGGCGTCTTGTCGCCTCCGCTGCGTCCGCTCTGCCGACCACTGCCAATCTGGTCGGCCCTCCCAGGCGAGGCCGCAGATGATGAACTGTGGGCCATCATGTGAGCTTGTCTAAGATCTCCTGGATTGAAGAGTATCGTGTTCGTAGACATGGTTCGGCTGTGCATGCCAGCGCGGCGTGTCGTGCCCTGTCGCGGGGTGGCTGGTACACGACGCCCAGAGGAGCCAGGAGACGACGGCAGCCTCACGACGCGCGATGTCATGGGCGTCGTGAAGTAATCCTCCTCTACATTGGCATCCGGATCCATGGCGCCCTTTCGGCTGCCGACCTCGTGCGTGACGTTGTCCTCCTCATCCTCATCGTTCGTGACAAGCTCGTCGTCCCCGTCGGCATCCGTGTTTTCTTTGTAGTCTTGGGCCACGAGCAGTGCGCTTTTCCTCGACTGTCTGCGAGGGAATGGCGGCAATCCTCCAATGTTCGACATCAGATCGGCAGGGTCGCTGGCGGCCGACCGCACATCGGAGATGTTTCTCTGATACGGATTGCGATCCCGACCAGCGCTCATCCGCCGATGCCAGTCCGGCAGCGCTCTGCTGTCCATAGTGGGCCAGTTGGGTGTCGCGCCGCCCTCCTCGTCGTGCTGCTCCATCCAGTTTCGGATGGCCGTCTGCGCCTTCTGCCTCTCGTTCCTACGCTGCGTCCTCAGCGTAGCAGGTTCCGGCATGCGCCTGAAAACCTCCTCCAACGCGCGGTCTTTCTGGAACCCTGCCACAGACTCCTCCCGCACCCGAATATTGGGACTGAATATTGCGCTTCTGTGCGCTGCGTCAATGAACGCAAGGCTCCTGTCGCGCCCGCCAGAGCTATTGTCAATGAGGTCCGTCGGCTCAAACACGCCAGGCGCAAGCCAGAACCTCTCGTACAGATAAATGCAGAACAGGACCGGGAAATGCGTGATCTTGATGATGGTGCGGTTGAGCTGGACAAACTCCTTGAGGGGCATGCAGTAGCGCAGTGGCATGAGAAGCCAGGCAAAGATGTTGCTTGGTGCAATGTAGGAGAACAAGGCATCGTTCTTGACCATGGAAATGGTGTTGATGGCAAATAAGAATCTGTGCATGTTAGGACTGCACCGAGCGGCCGGGAATTGTATGCACATACTGATGTTCTTCCGTCGCGTTTGAAGCAATCGCCATGAAGGAGTTGGTGAGAACCGTGATAAGGATGGTGCTGTGCACTGTCAGAGGCCGCCTCATGTTCGCATGATCTGAAAGGTACTTACACGATCAAGAAATGGCAAATGAACAGGAAGAGAACAAGAAGTCCTCGTCCGAGCCAGTTGTACGTGGGCCACCTATTCATGTTAGCGAACTGCCCTTGTTCCGCGGCGAAGGCTAGTTGCCAACTTACACATCCCACGCAGCCGGTGTGAAGCCCATGAGCAGCTGGAAAATCTTGAAAGCCACTTCGCCCCCATCGTTTTTGTTGTCTGACAGAACGAAGAAGACATAGAAGCCACTGCACATGATCAAAACCAGAACTAGCACTGCCACCAGATCCACAGCCATCAGTCGAAACGCAATCAGTAGCTGCGAGAAGTACTGATAGTGGTCCAGTGCGCTGAAGATGCGTGGCAGCAGCAGAATGGCATTGGCGGCCAGAACGTCGTACGCCATGTCGTTCCAATGGTGGGGGTCGACCATGAAGACGCCGTATGCGCGCATGCAGTAGTAGACGATGAGCAATACAAGGATGCCCAGGTCAAACAGATTCCACACGCTCATTATAAAGAGGGAAAAGCCCTGCTCGTTGAAACCGACCAGCTCATCCAGCATGAAACCAGCACTCCAGAACCAGAAGACGAGCTCCAACCCAGTGATCTTGGTAGATCGCTCGATTAGGACGGCAAGGAAGAGGCCAATCAGGATAGCAAGTGATAGGGTGGAGAGGAATGATCTATAACGAGGCACGCGAAGACGGGACAGCTTCAGCATCGAGGCTTGGCGAGGGTCGTATAACATCACTGTTCGCCTGCCCTGCGGAACTGGGGCATGTCTGTCCTTGGATGGCACTCTGCTGATCAAGGGAGTCGAGGCAGTGGGTTTGCCCACGCCGCCATTCAGACCTTGGGACGACGTGCTCTGCGGTGCCCGGTGTAGACTATCTGCTGCGGAGTAGAACGTGATTGCGCCGCTCCAGATAGCCTCAAGCTGCTGGATGACCACGGGGTGGGCCAGGAAGTGCTTTGCCGAGGCCCTGATGGCCACCTCTAGAGTAGAGGTCCGTGATGGGTTCAGCCCGCCCTTCTTCGAGCTGGCCCCAATCGCAAGATCATTGGACGAGAGACCGGGCAGGCCCTGCAGAGGATGAAAGTCATATGCGAGAGCATCAATGAGTTCTCTGGTCGAGTATTCTTTCAGAAGCTTCAGAGCCAAGAGCTCGCAAACTTTTGCCCTCGTGTTGCTCGTACCCGCGTTGGCGGCGTATCGCTGGGCCTCCTTGGTGAACTGCAGGCAGTTGGCCATGAGGGCATATATCGTGGCACGCGTAAAGTGCTGGCTTCGAATCTGACGCTGCATTGGCTTGACGAGGAATTGGGATACCTGCGGGGACCTCAATTGGTCCCATGACAAGGATGTTTCGGTGCGAGCGATGACAATGATGCGGATGGCATGGGTGATGCTGTAGACGGGCAGGGAGTCTGTTCAGAGTCAGATCCTCTTCTTCCATTTTACTTTGCCTAGGCATACCTAGGTGGGATGCAGAGAACAGCGGCAAGACAGGCAGCGTGCGTCGTCGACCATCTTCGTCGCCGTCGTCATCTTCGCCGCCGTCGTCATCGTCGTCGTCGTGGTCATCATGGTGATTGTCGGCTACGAAGCGAGCAGGTCTACCAAAATTGCGAGGGCCGTGACCTTGGTCATCGTGGTCATCGTCGTCGTCATCTTCGTCATCGTCATCCGCTTCGTCGGCCTCTGTAAAGTCGGCAGCAGGCACTCGAGGATTTCGTTGTTCGTGGGAGGGAGAGATGCCAGGGCTCTGGGACCCGACGGGAGGTCTAGCAGGACGCGGACGGAGGAAAGAGGGCACCATGCTGCAGGGAGAAGGGAACACAAAGCTCTACCGTACCTGCCGGTGGTCGAGACGCGTATCAGGACGCCATGAGGCCAGAAGGAAAAGCGCGGAATGGAGCTAGTTATGGTGGAGGAGAGGGTAGAGGGCTTGTCGCGGGCTGCTCTTTGCCTGCAACACGGACGGCAGTGGAGTGTGGGAAATGATCTGGGGATCGTGACATCCGCTTTGCGGTCGCGGCGTCCAACGTGCGAAATTGTCCAGGTCGCTACACGTACAGAACGGTGCTGATCCTTTGCAATAGAATGTGATCCTGTCAACACTTTGTATCAAGAATGGTCCTGCGATGCATTGGCAGTGTTGCAATCTACAGCCCAAGGCCCTTCTCCTGATCGATCGCTTTGAACTTGATCAGCCGCCAGACGGGAACAGACCACCACCCTGCGCCAAGTGGCTGGCTCCCTGACTAGCCTCAGCCGCGTGACACAGAACAGTTTTTCGGCAGGCTGAGAGGTTCACCTTGTGGCACGAACGACTATGCAGTCATGCAGACAACCTCGAATGCAGGTCATACAATGCGGTGAAGACGTGCGCGCGTGCGTCCCGCAGAACGTGGGCGAGCTGGACGGGCATCCTGTACGCATCGCACATCACGATGCCGATCTGCGATGCTAACCAACGTTAGACATGTCGAACTTGCTGGACGCATGACACACCCACATCGGTTGCAGGTCGCACGGAGTGGGTCGCTGCATGCCAGATTGGAGCAGCTCATTGAGTGACAATCAGGATTGTCTCGGTCGTGCAGCGGCCGGAGATGAATGGCGATTTCCATTGGAGAATGTTTCAAGGCTGATGCACCTGCGTATGCAAGGTGAGGGTTAGCTCCGCGGCCGGGGGCTCTTATCGTGGGGTCCAGCGGAGGCCTTGGATGGACTGTGAGGGGCACCCCGAGGATGACGCCTTTGGCTCAACGCTCATGATTCATTCCTCCAGCATGATACCGCACACGCTGAAGCATGTTCTCGGGCGCAATCGGAGCACTGGACTGGGGGTTATTCGTTGATGAACACCTAGATACATGTACGCACATCCGCTGACATTCTCATCCTGCGCGATTGAGAACTCGCCTTGACCAGGGCCTAAGCACTATTGCACGTATATTGAGCGCCCCAGTCACACACTCGCAGCCCTCGAAACGAACGTGGGGGCCACGATGGCCAACGCGCCATTCACAGAGGTGCAGCAAACCCCTCGATCTGCGTGTTTACAACGACAGCCCGTAGCTAAGAACAGGGGCTGGCTTTGATAGGGCATAACAGACGTTAGTAGCGAGAAGTCTTCATGTTCATCATAATCATATCGCCTGAGTTGTAAGAGACGGAGCTACTGTATCCAGCAATATTACAAGTATTACCTTAATATGAAGAAAATTATTGCCTTCGTTCCTCACAGGCCGCGAACACAATACTCCGAGGTTTGACGGACCTTTTGTTGCAGTTAAACCCCCTGATATTGAATTACAGGATGCTATCACTTTCGTTGAAAATTCAGGTGAACAGGGAAGTGCCGATGGCCGGCCCCCTGAGCTCGTTGCTCCGAGGACCACTACACGTACGTAGCCCTTGGTGAGGGATCAAGCTCACATCGTCGCAGTCCACACCACTATTGCCTTTGTCTTAAAGCTCGCCAGGAAGACGTATTGAGGACTGCGCAATGATATGTCTTTTTCTTGCTCTCGAAAAAAAAAAAAACTTTTTACGATGCCTCATATGCCATGGCTCTTGTATCTAACCGAGTTCGACTCGAGGGCCTCAGTCATGCACTCGTCCTCTTGACTGAGGACTGGATCAACGCGAAAATTTGACAACGTATCTTTACATGCTGGCTTAGAAGTTCAGCTGATTATTGAGACTCAAATCTTGGAACAGACTCAGGGTCGAAACCGGAGGCGAAGAGAATGCTTTCGGTACTTGGTCGCATCAGTGCGGACGGGAGTTGCACCCCGTGCGAGTGGCAGATGGCAGGAAATAGCAATCATCAAGGTCCTCGTAAGTTTGCACAGAGAGCAAACAAGGCCAATACCTTGGAGTCGCGCGGGCCAAAGTCAAAAGTCCATCCTGCTCACGAGCCTCATATATTCGGTCGGTCCTTCGAAAATCGCCAGCTACATACCTTACTCTCTTTCCGAAAATGCGCGCACAGCGATGTCTGAAGTTTGATTACTGCTCACTTCTTCACCATCATCAAAGTATCTGAACGCGAACTGCACGAGGATGACTCTTGAAGATGAATTTTATTTCAAAGAGCTCACCGAGAGTCTCCAAAGATGCACATTGCTAGGTCTATTACTGAGCGGCCTTTCCTATGTGTCGGGACGCCGCCTCCCTGTTTTAAGACGCTCAAAGACTCCTCCAGAATGCCGCGATGCATCATACAAGTCGAGCAACGATGAAAAGTCAGGCTTTACCCACGGACAAGATCATCGGATCTCCTTGGCAAACCTACCCGACGAGCTCTTGTTATTGATAATGGACCGCCTCTCTCCAGACTCTCTTTGGGCAATTCGACAGACATCCTCCGTCTTCTTCAGAATTTTTCAATCAAAGCAATTCCGCCGTTTTCAAGGAGACAGGTCCAGGTATGATCGCCAGAGACCTTTCAAGCTGGATGCCCTATGGCAGGCAGAGCGCAATGTTGTCAAGGCGCATATTCGATCATTCTTTTTGGAGGCCGCGCAGCCCCGGCAGCGATGCCCGTCTTGCGCTGAGGTCCACGAGCGCGGAGAAGACGATCCGCGGCTTATCAGGCTCCGCGATCAGTACTTTTGCGATGCCTGCCAAGAGAATCACGCCGGCATCTTCTTTCCAGCGCGGGGCCTGAGGGAGTACGAGGCTGGCTCCGACTCGAAATTGATATGCATTGGCAGAATGGGACAGGCGAGTTTGTGCAAGCATACGTTACATGCTCCCATTACTTGGAAAAGTATCGAGCAGCGCATGGGAAGAGAGAACTGGTCGCCCTTCAACGTCTACTGCCGTGACTCATCTCATGCCGCTCCTTCCATACAGTTACGCAACAACAGACGACAGATGTTGAGCGAATATCCGCGGCTAGTCTTAAAGGGCCGGTTGATTGAAGACGCGGTGAAGCTATCTTTTGGTTGGGACGTCCCCTTTTTCGACATCGACCCTGCAGATACACCCTTACTCAAGGACATTCGACGTGCCGCTAAAGCAATGGTCAATAATGGAGTCTTGCGTGATCTTAAGTGCTGCCAACACATGATTGACCGAGGTCAGTTACAAAGCTTTGCGTTGAGGATCTGTGGGTGTTTCATGAGGCTGGGCAATAAAACCTGCAGTGAGGGAGCCAGTGTCGAGCTTGGCTCCGATAAATCTTGCTCGTGCAAGACCAAGTCGGTCCTAGACTGTGAGGGTTGCGGCGGGCAATATTCTTGGCGGATTATACTTGGCCGACTAATGCTGAGCTATCGATATACCTGGTGTATACGAAGGGCAACAAGCCCCGCATGGCTCGGGTTTCTGGATAATGTACAAGACCTTGTCCGGAGCGAGGAAACCAAGCATCTGTTATGGTGCGATGAACCTGAGTGTCTCACTGGAGAACATAGACGGTGGATGGAGTTGGTTAAAGAGGACACGTGGCTGGAGTGCTTCAGAGTAGAGAAGTGAAAGGGAGCAGAGGATGATCTTTTTGACATGGAGTGGGCAAGCGAGCCTGACGTTCTCCGCCCTGGCTGGAAGAGTATGTATCGGATGCCTCCCAGTTACAGCGCAGCCAGAAGCTACACGAGAGACAAAGAGGCGAAGAAAATTCTCCGAAAGATCAGATCGGCGTGGGAGAAACAGAGACCATAGCAAGGGGCTTTAGCTGGAACATGTGTGCCGGATAGAGAAAGACGGCACAGGATGCTGATCACTTTGGTTGACAGAGCTTCATGCTTCATTGATTCCATCCTCGCCTTCCGAATCCGAATCTAAGTTTACTCAACGCGGACAATTCATTGTCCTCGAGATGAGTTTGGAAGAGGGGATGTTGGGGAATGGAATCCGTGCACTCATCATCTTGGAAGTCATGTTGCGTGTCTCGTGAGCTGGATTCCGCACCCGCAACCGCGCATGGTGAAGGATTTCACATGGAAGGCATCAGCTATCCCTGCTTGCAGTCTTGCGAGAGGTCTGAAAATATTCTCCTCCCGTCTTTGAAGCGCTCCTCACTGGACTCCCTCCGGCTCGTCGAAGAAAATGCCTGACATGTCTAACGTGTGGCATGGACGTCAGTAGCGACTGTAGTCACCATCGTAACTGTTACAGCGCGCTACATGCATTTCTTGAAGATTAAAGGAGTTCGTCAGTCTGCAGAAGCTGAATCTGACCCTTTCATGCCGGCACTTACGGAGTCATGGCCTGATCACTGAACCGAGTTTGTAGAGGGACCGCAATTCTTACTGCGCAAGCAGGCTCTCTGTGACAATACCAATTTTTTTGGGGCGATATTCGTGGAATTTTCTAGTCAATATTACCCAAATTGTTGTCGCAATACTGCTACTCTGCTCAATGTAGCAATTTCCATAGAAGCATGCTCATCCAGAGAAACTCGGCCACCGTCATTTTCCCCATGTTGCAGATGCAATGCTGATGCCTACTCATATTTAGCGCCACAGCAGGCGGGGCAGGGGAGGATGGTATGCCCGAAAGAGTTATCGATAAGTCCAATCCAGTGCCGTGAGTGGTCGACCCCTGCGCTTGTGTTAGCGCGAGCCTGTGATGGACGGTAGCCGACTGGTGTGGAGTCGTACACTCAGGGGAGCGAATAGGCTGGCGCTTCGCGCCGCGGCGAAATTGGAACCGTGGAAGGGGTCCCCAATCGCGTCCTCAGCACCGGCAACCGCGATGGCCAAGGAAAGAATTACCCCTGGCTCAGTAGTGAAGGGGTTCTTCAATCTGACCCAGGCCGACAGCTCTCTAGACCTAACGACATTATCCTTGCTTCCGTCCTGAATCGGCTGTCCGTTCCCTGCAGTCCTTGGTCTTCGTTTCAACCCTTCCTCTTGATTCCACCTCCTTGAGGCTACTGGCGACCAATCCGATTCCCCCTGCCCTACTAACCTGCGACAGCGTTTCACTTTCTCGGACAAGGCAAGGCCTGTCGAAGGATCAATCTTCGATCCGAGTCATAACCCGCGGCGCGATCGAAATCAAAGACCCATCTCGACGTGCAACATACCCCTCGTGTCACGTTCTTGTCACCCTGCGCCGACTGCGGCTCGCGTTGTATCGGAACTAGACCTGGTAACAGGCGCGACAACCCATTCCAGAGACAGTCAGAGGACACGCCAAGCTCATCCGTAAATCGACAACCCGAGTTTTCAACCCCCAGCAAGGAGGAGAGCTTGCCGACCTCTTCCAGCCATTCGGCACGGAAGGTTGCTCCAGTATGGCATCCGACGACAGAGCAAGCGAAAATGCACTCAAGTCTTCCGAGCCAGAGTCGCACGTGGCCCCACCTGAAGCAATTGACCGCCCAGAGGCAATTCCGACGCCCGAAGCGAAGTCAGACGAGGAAGATGCAGGGACCCCGAAAGTCACGCACGACTCCATGGTCACCGTGCGGTTATCGGAACCACCTGCTCTGTCTTTGGTCACGCGCGATACAACAGAGGAAGACCAACAAAACGAGCAACGCCATCACAGTATACCGCCGCAAAGTCCTTCAGGTGATACAGCAGATGGTGCAGGCGATGTGAGCGCGCAGAAGCGCACATCGGTCGAGTCCGCAGCGACACCCAATGGCTCCAGCACATTGAAAGATGAGCTAGCAAACGGGGAGGACAGTGACTCTCGCAGATCGTCAGATGCCGATTCGGTCGACTGGGAAGAACTCCAAAAGACGGAAGAAGCGCAGACCAAGGATGAGGAGACCGATAATGTGGGTTGCCCTAACGACTCCCTTGAGCCACTGGTGAGACACTTCCACATGCTAACCACGCTCTGCAGTCCACCGCACTTCTGTTGCAGCAACTAGAGCACGAGAACGCGAAGCTGGCAACGAACCCAAAAACCGTCAAAGTGCATGTCGCAAGTGTCTCCAGCACAAGAAGACCCCGTCCACCGTCCATGGCTCAGCTTCGACAAATGGTGGATGGACCGACACCACCCGCCTTACGCTATTCGATGCTGCCTCCACCGCCGATGACCGATCTTGAGTTCTGGGCCGCTTTGGTCAAGGATTATCAGCAGACTGCTGAGCGGCTACCGACCCTGTTGTCAAACAAAATCCACAAGGGCATCCCGCCGCCACTTCGAGGTGTGGTATGGCAGAGCATGTCAGGGGCTCGCGATGAGGCTCTCGAAGAACAATATGAGAGACTCAGCGGTGAATCGAGCCCCTATGAGCCTCTCATCGGCAAGGACCTTGGCCGGAGTTTTCCTGGTGTGGACATGTTCAGGGATCCCGAAGGCGATGGCCAACGCATGCTGGGTCGTGTGCTCAAGACCTTCAGCCTCTACGACACCAAGATCGGCTACTGCCAAGGCCTCGCCTTCCTGGTCGGCCCTCTCTTGATGCACATGCCTGACAAGCAAGCGTTTTGCGTTTTGGTTCGGTAAGTGGTTTTGTTGGCGAGAGGCAGACGAATGGCGAATTAACCTTTGCCAGTCTAATGGAGCGTTATGATCTCCGGACATGCTTCCTCCCTGATCTCTCTGGCCTTCACGTTCGCATCTACCAGTTCCGGCAACTTTTGAAGAACAACCTACCAGAGCTCTCGAAGCATTTTGAGGATCTGCAGGTCGATCCCGCATACGTATCGCAGTGGTTCCTCAGCTTCTTCGCCGTCACTTGCCCGCTGCCCATGTTGTTTCGAATATATGATGTCATTTTCGCCGAGGGTGCCTCGGAGACACTTATGCGCGTGGCACTATCGCTGATGCGTAAAAATGAGCAGAGGCTGCTGGCGTGCGTGGAATTGGAAGACGCTATGCAGTTGTTGCTGTCCCGAGGCCTTTGGGATTGCTATCACTACGACGCGGACGAG
Organism: Emericellopsis terricola; assembly: GCA_027569275.1. Classification (NCBI taxonomy): domain Eukaryota; kingdom Fungi; phylum Ascomycota; class Sordariomycetes; order Hypocreales; family Bionectriaceae; genus Emericellopsis; species Emericellopsis terricola. The sequence goes on along the minus strand of JAPDEU010000004.1, from coordinate 1,076,432 downwards.
TTCGTGGACGACTTTGTTAGCCTGACAAGCGAAGTGTCGAGAGAAAACCTGGGACAACTGGAGCAGGGATATCGTCGATCACTGGTCGTAGCTGCAAATGCCAGTCGCACATCGGACACGACAAATGCTGCAACGCGATTTTTGGGACGTATATGGGCCTCGTCGACGATTGTCCCCAAGTCCAATTCGACTCTCAGCCCAGTCACCGGTGCTGCATGCCGGCCATTGAGCATGCTGCGCCGCAGTACGTCGAAGCAGAGCCTCGCATCAACCCTGAATTCTATGGAAGCCAGCTCATCGAGCGTAACAAGTTCAGCCTCAACAGAAGCCTCAACAATTTCCCGAGACTCTTCGCGGATAGAAGACGAGGCATCAAGTCGAGAGTCGACACCCGTGGGCAACAAGACCGCAGCCAGTACGAAGACCCCCGATGAACGGTTACTGCACAATCAAATCGAGGATCTCCTGACAGCCATGGGCGAGCTACAACGGAGCCAGAGTATGCTAATAAACCAGCTGCAGCGTGAGAAAGATGAACGGCTAGCAGATCAGCAGGCAGTGCATCCCCTCTTGAATGCCCTCAAGCAACAGGCAGCTTCGGAGAACGAAGCGGGCGAAGATGAACTTCCCGCGGACAAAGAAAGCGAGGTTGCGGAGGACGATGTTGCAGCCACACCAGATCTTGCGACTTTGATAAAGAAGGTCGAAGCCCGATTCTCACAAGAGGGCATGGGTGCTGGCGAGTCAAACCTGCAGTGCAGGGCGCAGTTGCGCGAGGAATTGTCGATTGCCAAAGATCAACTCGCTACCGCAGCGTCGCATGCGCAGGGTCTGAACCGCCAGATCCACGACCTTAGCACTGAGGTCGGGTTGCTGAAGGACCAGCTACGCGAGAGCCACGCCCATGTCCGCCTACTCCACCAAGACAAGCACCGTCTTGAAAGTCAAATTAAGAAACTGCGCACGACCGGCGTACCTGTAGAGAACAAGCGTGAGCATGATCCAGAAACATCGAGCGTCAAGGGGAGTAGTGGTGGTCTTAGGGAACTCAAATTGGCCCGCAGCAAGTCCACCTCCTCGCAGTCGCAGGCGGGAAGGTTCTCAAAGCGCCTTTCGTCTCTCCCAGCGCGCCACGAATCGGCCATCTCCATGACGTCCACTGCAGGGCCAGGGACACCGACCACACCGGGAGCTGAGCTGGGCGTGCCACCGAGCATTGCTGAGCACGAAGAACTGCTTGTAGAACTTGCGAAGTCCAAGACAGCCGAGGCGGTGGCGCGTCAGGAGGCCGACGAAGCCCAGCAGAAGCTGGAGGCTTTCCGCAAAGCATGCGGCATTGTGTCTGGTGAGACACCTGCTATGCTGTCACCAGGGACCAACCCCATGACTGCTGTCGGTATGTTTGGCCGCCTCACTGGGCAGACAGCCACCACTCCTCCAGCAGACACCGCGTCGAAGCCACCACTCGTTTCCTCACCGAGCGGATCTTCGATAACTGGCGGAGGTTTCTGGGGGTGGCGACGGTGAAGAAGCATAGCCTTGCCAAAGCTCGGCGACATATGAACCGAATGTATCATGACGATCGGATACAGTCCCTGTGAACCATGCGTTCTGACGATAGCGCCGATGGAGGGCAATGGGGTTTTCTTTCATGATTGTAATCTTGAGAGCTGGAGCATATACGGTTTTGAAGTTGCTCGATACCTAGCGTTAGCGGAGTTTAGATGAGCATGGCGTTGCCCAAAATCAAATAGACGCAGAAATGCCGCCGATATTTCCATAAGGAAGCATCATAGGCAACGTTGGATACCAAATCGCGGCGCAATTTGCTCGAGAACTGTGGCGCCTTCACGTGTTTTGAAGTGGTCAGCAGCGGAGCAAAGTGGTGTCGTGATTTTGGCTGGCGATCACATGCCAACATCACAAGCGGACTCGAGCCAATGCACACATGGTTTCATGTCACTCTTCACGAATGTACAGCCTCTCAGGACGCCGAAACAATCGCCTGATCTATTAAATACTCTATGAATGATATATACAATGTGCACTTCATGGGTTCCAAACAGTAAGTCCCTGATATCGGGTCAAGTGACGGTATTCGACATGTGAGCTTGCTGGTCAAGGTGCCGGTCATAGTGGGGGGGATTTGTACCTGCAGGGACTTTTAGATCCGCCCGTCGCAACAGGGACAGCTAAGAGGAAGATGTCACTTTACATGCGATTACGACAAAAGTGGTGCTTTGCAGCTTCGTCGAGCTGTGGCAGATCCAAATGAAACTGTTAGACCTGCTGGGTTACTTTCAAATTTTATTTTCTCGTCAACGGCACTAGCAAGCGTTGGCTTCGAGCTGGTAATCAGTGGCGACAGAAGGTCCCACAGGGTACTGAGCTCCGTGCATGGGTTCGTGCCCGAGGCACACGGCTTGGCATGCACAATGCATGGATAACCAGGCATAGCGCGTCCCGAAGAGCACAAACGCCATTCGAGCCAGAGGATGGCGCCTGCATAATCACGAGCCAGCAGCGAATGCTCCGACTTTTGAGACGGCACGCGCGATAAGGGACTGGCTGACCACCAGCTGATGAAACCCTACTGATTCGTACTCTCAGCTGGCCTTTGCCCTCCACTCCAGAAGCAAATGGTCGTGTGAGGTGATGCGTTGAGCTCAACATCAGAGTGAAGTGGATGTTGCTGTTGATGTCATGGGGATGTATTGCGCAGGTCCAAATCACTGGAAACCCTGCTGTGATGTCGAAGTTTTCTCGCGTCCGTGGGTGTTGTGCGGTTTCACCCCTCCATGGGTGCGTCATTGCCCAGCTGCGGTGGGCTGTTGCAGCAGCAGCTGCCCACTTTCCCTTGCTTCGCGCCCACCACAAAATCCCTGACATGCGTGCCTGTTCATTCCACGCCCTGATGAGGTGCTGTACCGTGTGACGGAGTGGTAGGGTAGGCACCTGTAGCTTCCATCATCGATCATCATCCACGTCCCCACCAGCGGTCCCTTCCGTCGCTGTTTTCTTCCTTGCTCAACCACACAACTCGAGCTCCCATCCCAAGCAAACTGCTCGAGACACAGAACCGCCTCACTCTCTCTGCGAATCATCATAAGTAAGTAAAACAAAATTCTCTCCGCTGCACAATCGGGGTCCTATCCTACTTCACGCCGCCGTCCAATCCCTCCTTGACCAGCGGCTCAGCCTGTTTCCTCGTGCGCGCAACCGGCCAGAAACCCATCCTCCAGAATCAGCAGCCTACGAACGAACAATAGCTCACGCTCTTTTCCTAATAGAAACCCACGACTCTCCGCACTCAGATCAAAGTCCGCGCTCAGCGAGAAAACCGAAAGAAAAAAAGAAAGAAAAAGCAAGCTAGCTGCCTCTCGTCATCGTGATGGCCGAAATCCAGAAGCCCTCGGTCCTCGAGACCACCAAGGCCAGTATGGTAGGTGTTGTACGCACGTATATCGCATGAGCACTGCTGATAGCTTCACCAGTCTTCTACACTGCCTTCCATGGCCGTTATGTTTTGCTTACATGCCCGTCCCAGATGCCGCTGCAGCCTACAATTCCGTCACCTCTGGTACGTCACTGCTCGCATGCTCAATCAATGTGACGGTATTTCTAATGACATGGTAGGACCCGTCGCGCAAAACATTAAGAATCATACTGCGCAGGCCTCTTCCGAGCTCAACAACCTGGCTGCCTCCCGCAAGACGCCTGCTCAGCCTGCTGCTACGGGCCAGCCTCTGACACACTACCACTCGTTCTTCCACGAGCTTCTTTCCTGGAACAACCCTCGTATGTACGACCCGGGCCATATAAGCGCGACAATGCTGACCAGACAGGTGCATCCGCTATTGCTCTCGTTTCCATTATTTCCGCCATCTTCGCCGCCCGTTATCTCGACATCACCCGCTACTCACTCAAGCTTGCGTGGATCTCGCTCTTCACAACCGTCACAGCTGAGGTCATCGGCAAAGTCATTCTGAGCAATGGCCTGGCTACCCAGGTTCGCCCTCGTCGATACTACACAGTGTCCCGTGAGACAATCGACGGCCTCGTTGGCGACGTTCACGAACTTGTCAACTTTGTGGTGATTGAGGCGCAGCGCATTCTGTTTGTCGAAAACGTCTTTGCCTCTCTATCTGTAAGTGCTCGATTCTCCTCGTCAGACATCATATACTGATATTGGAATAGGTTGCCATCGTCTCCTTCATCGGATATCACCTGACCAAGCTGATGCCATACTGGGGTCTCGCTCTCCTCGGAACTGTCCTCACCTTCGTTCTACCCCTGATCTACGTCACCAACAAGGAGCTGATCGACCACCACGTCAAGAATGCCTCCGACGTCGTTGAGGCACAGACATCTCAGGTTCGCAGCGTCGCCCAGAAGCAAGCTGCGCAGGTGACCGCCATCGGAAAGCAGTATGCCGGCGATTACACTGGCAAAGTCCAAGAGCTGTTGCGCGGTAAGGGCGCTGCTACCGCTGAGACAAGCGAGAAGAAGGCTCAGAGCAGCCCTGCCTCCGCCGAAAAGGAACCTGCCAACCCTATTGCCTTCCCCAAGACCCCCACCGCTGAACCCGGGTTTCCTAGCGTTCCCACCGAGGAGCCCAAGACAGCTGCTGATGTTCCTGCTCCCGATGTACCCGCTGAGCCTGTCCTCCCTAACAAAGATGAGCCTTTGATCTCTTAAGCGGCTTTGCAGGAGCATAGCATGGACAGCAGCCCAGATGAGGATCTGAGAGTTCGAGCACAAACGATGATCCAAACCCAACGAAAGATGACAAAAAAAATCGAGAGCCCGGGTTGTGCAAGGCGTTTCAGCCCATGGACACAGCCACATCGTTTTTCACCTGTAACGGAACGCGGTCTGTTTGATGATAATGGCTGATGTGAGATCGAGAGACGAGGCGGTCGAGAATTTCACGAACATGGTTCGGGAGCTTCAGAGCTGTGAGCTGACGGGGTGATGAGTGCATTTTGCTTTTGATCGATATGATGCCTGGTAACATGCGGCGTCCTGGCGGCTTAGGGGGTCCTACGGTGTTTTGTTTTCCCAAGGCGCATCCGAGTCCTCGCGATAGTAGCTTCTTAGTCGAGATTGCATGGACAATGAATGACCTTTACTTATTTGGTATGCACCAGAACCGCCTTGATTTGGTAGTAGTGTGAGCTTTATGTACGATGTCTGCGTGAGCACAGTGTACCCTACTTTCTCCGCTTGCCACCTCCGCCACCATTTTCCGCGGCCATGCGCTTCCGGCCATTCTTGCTCCAGAACTCCTTGGACTCTCTCTTCTCACGCGCTTCCTTCTTCTCCAGGTTCTCGGCCATCTTCTTCTTGAATGCGGCTCTGTGCTCTTCCTTCTTTGCCCTTCTCTTGGCCGCCGCTTCGTTGCGAATGGTGAGAAGCTCTTGCATGAACGCCCTCGCCTTCTTCTCGTCAGGATCCTTGTTAACGACAGCACGCTTCTGCAGATATGTCGGTTTCTTTTGCTTTTTGGTCTGCACGATTTGGCTTCTGTACGGTAGCTCGGCTGCCAGGGCCCGCGGCACACGCAGGGGGTTGAAGTGGCGGTTCTCACGTTCCACGGGGCGGTACTGGCTGTTCTTGAGCTGGGGTGTCGCGACGCCCTCGTCGCGGCGGACCTGGCCCGTCAGACGCATAGGCTGCCATCCCACTAGGTTCGTGACCGGGTTGTAGAAGCGATGCGGCTTGACGGGATACCACGCCCGCAGAAAGACGAGGTCTGAGTACAAGATCTTATCCTCAAAGGTGGCGCGGAATTGGCCCTCTGGCTTGCTCAGGGCACGCTTGATCTGACCCCGGACGCCGGAGACGGTCTTGATGGAAGCGCCTTCAAACTTGGCAATTTCCAGAGATGATGTGAACATGTCCTTGATAAAGGCCGTGTTCTTGAAGATCTTTGCAGGTTGACCAGTGAGCTTGAGCTTCTTGACAATCTCGGTGGACTCGTCGACCGACAGGACGGTGCCTGTGGCGGCGATGCGGAAGCCAGGGGTGTCCTTGGAGAAGGAGTTGAAGCAGGCGAAGCCCGTGTTGGGGGCGATCAGGGGACCGTAAAAGGTGCCGAAGCAGTGCATGTGCTCGGGTGTGTACTTCAACATGCGGGATCGTGTCCGCGAGTCGGTCAGGGAGTAGATGGGCATGGACTGGAAGCGACGCCAGCCGAGGGAGAAGATGAGGGGGTCGTTGGTCTTGAGGATGCGCTTGTGCCAGCGGTGGCGCTTGATGCGGACCTGGACAAAGCCGAAGCGGTCCTCGGTGGGCGAGAGGCCGCCCACGACGATGGGCATGCGGGAGTTGAAGCGCTCGACAAACTCGGCCGGCACACCCTCGAGAACAATCTTTGCGTACCTGCCCGCGCGGTAGCCCTCGACGGCAGCGCGCTGCCGCTCGTCCAGCTCGGCGAACTCCTCCTTGTTGATGTCGAGTTGCTTCTGGATCATGGCCTTTTGGGCATCGTACCACTCGTCCTCGCCAAACTCTTGAATGTCGCCGCCTTCACGTCGGGCGTTGGCCTTGTCGTTGAGGAAACCTTCACGATCTTCCTCCTCGAACCGTTGCTTGAGCTCCGCCTTGCGCTTGGCGTTGGCGTCGCGCTCAGCTGCAATCTCTTCAGCCGTTTGCTGCTGGGGAGCCTCCTCTGGCGGAGCGGAGCCTTGGTCCTCTGCCTCGAGATCCTCGAACACACCGTCACCCTCGTCGTCCTCGTCATCGATGCCGTCAAATTCATCGTCTTCGTCGGATCCTTCGCCGTCCTCGCCACCTTCGCCGCGACTTCCTGTGGTGAAACGACTGCGAAGCGCGTCCACGTTCGCCTCGTCAGCCCATTTTGCGGCCAGGTCTTCGTAGTCGTAATCGGGTATCAATCGATCCTCCGTCCTGTCCTCGTCCTCTTGCTTGGTCTTTTTGAAAAAGTCGTCGTCATCCTCGTCGGCCTCGATGTCTTCCTCTTCCGATTCCTCGTCTTCTCCTCGCCAGCGCTTGAGCGCGTCTGCGGGAGATAATGAATCATCGTACATGAAGCGCGCCAGGTCGCCTGTGTGGTACGTGCGTCTCCTGCCGTACATCTTCATGGCCTTGGACTGGAGATCATCCTTCCATCGGATGGCAGCAGCCTCCTCGTCCGAATCGTAGTCTTCTTCCTCCTCATCCTCGACGCCTGATATCGAGCCCAGGTCAGAGTCACTGTCGGCAAAGGCGACGTCTCCCTCGGTGGCATCTTTGTCGTCGCTCTTGCGGAACATCTTGCCCATCTTGCTCTCTTGGAATTCCTCTTCCGAGTCGAACTCGTCGGCTTCGTCGCCGCTAGCGAAGCCTTCATCCTCGGGTTCTTCGTCCTCGTCCTCGTCGCGCTCGGCTATCCGCCCCTTGCGCTGCGATTTGCGGCCGGTGTCATCCTCCTCAGCCACCTCTTTGATCTCCTCGCCGCCCTCGAACAGTTGAACACCGTTTTCAGTCTGGCCAAGCAGACGACGCTCAGCTTGCAGACCGACAATCATCTCTTCTCCTTCGCCACGTTCGGCGTCTGGGGCGTCTTTGTCAAAGTTGAAGCCCTTTTCTCGCGTGATCCAGATAGCGTCACCGTCAATCTTAAGACCACTCCGATCCGACATTGGCGCGTACAGCCTCTTCTCTTTCTCATCTAGCCTGCGACGACCTGTCTTGCCTGTGATTTTGGCCAGTGCCTGCTCCATGGCTGGTGTCGGACAAGGATCAGGCAGTGCCTCCATGTTCGCAACGGTATAGTCGCCCAGCCCGGGAATATGTATCCGTTGCCCCTGTGACGAGAAGTTGGTGCCTCGGAGATATCCAGAGAGAACGATCGATCGGTCGCATTTCGGGTTCTCTTCGATCTTGGTCGGGTGGGTAATATCGCGGTAGCTGTCGATGACCGAGTAGGGGTGCGAGTTTCTCCACACCAAGGGCCGCGGGTTCTTCATGACCGACAGGAATCTGGACAAGTTGTGGATCTCGCGGTCGGGGTATCGTCCGTTCATCACGCCAGAGAGGTAGAAGAGATGCGCGCCTTGATACAACTCGGTCCATAACCTGCGCTTGAGTCTCTTCTTTGCGTCCTTGAGCGCCTGCGGCTTCCGAAACAGATCCAAGTGTGTGAGGATGCCGAACACGTTGCCTGGCATACCCGTTGCGCTGAGAACATTCAGGAACTCCATGGTCTCCATCTCGAAGCCGAAGTTTCCGTCGATCATGAGCAGCACAATGTCCGCGACCTTGGCCACGTCCACCATGGCCTCGAGTTCATTGGGGCATTCCAGGAAGGTGAGGCGCTGTTTTTTCGACGTGATGACCGTTATGGGTCCCTGGGGGTCGGTGACGGACTCTTTCGCATAGCGACGGATCAGAGATTTGAGGAGTGTCGTTTTGCCGACACCTGGAGGGCCGACAATGGCGACGAGGCGGGGGGGTGCCTCCTCGGGAAGACGATCGACGAGGGGAACATGGAGTCGTCTCTCTTTGATCTGGGGATGGGTCAGTTGAGAGTCTACCGGATGATTCAATCATCGACTCACATCCTGGGAGCGAGCGGCAGTCTTTGCGAGCTTGCCAGGCTTGGAGAAGGCAAAGGCTTTCGGGTTTTGCTCTGTCCCATGTACGTTAGCATCCTCATGTCCTGGTCGCGTGCGTTGGGGCCCGCGTCAGACATACCACCCGATGATTTCTTCTTCTCCTTCTTGTCCTTCTTCTCCTTGCCCGACTTGCGATGGGGCTTGTGCAATTGCTGCTCCATCGTTGCGGTTGCCGTCGTCCAGATTACGTCTCTCGAAGCATCGCTTGACGCAAAAAGTTGCGACACGCCGTGGACTTGCTGGGAAAAATTTCGGGCGATAACGGTTATCGATAACGTGGCAGTGGGGGGCTGCACTGTAACCGACGCTAAGTTATTAGTGGGAGGTTTGGTGGGTCGGCTGCCAAGATTCTGGTTCCTGGCACCCTGAGCCTCAGTTGATACACCATGTCGATTTGATCATCTGATCGCCCTGTTGAATGATGCACTGGGATAAGGCTGTTGGCCATTCGTCAATCGCCAATAGGGCAGGTCTTTCGGCCAATGACTGGCTGGGTTCAAGCTCGGCCCCTTGGCAAGCAACGCTGGCTCGGAGCACGTTGCTGCTGGTTTCGATCTCCTGACAAAGTCACACAGACTCGTGTTGGGCTTTCCATACGAGTGAAACACCATTCGGAAAGCGACAGTCATGCTATAAGACAATATCGGCTAAAATATTGAGACTGCTGTGTGTATAGTCAACTCATGGAGGGTCTACAATGCTTGGGTTGTCGAAGCTGCAGAGCCGTGTTGCGAAGAGCACATCCTCAGCTCAGTATCCCCAAGCCCATGTCAACCCCGGACCGTATTGTGTCTCCCGTGTCTGATCACCTCCTACTTCCTTCTGCAAAGACCTTGCCAGTCCATTTCATTGATCGAAGGAGCGCTCTGGCGTTGACAAATGACATTCTGCACAACGTTCGACCACCAAGAAAAGTGAGAGGAAGGGCTGAGTTCAGGAAACCTGACCTCGAAAGAGCTTCGTCGACGTCTTCATCAAAGCATCACTGGTAAGAATAACAGACAGCATGATGCCAGGCCTCAGAATTGGAACAGTGCTGTGACAAGGGCCCAAAGGAAGCCGAAGTGAAGTATAAATTAGGGTATCATGTCTCTCTCATTCATCGTGACGAGGACTGTCCTTTTTGGTACGGCATGCGCCCCCTCAGAAGCTGTCGTTGAGTATATCTTCGTTCATCTTAACCATGGTAGGGCTGTACTCGCTGGACTCTGGATCGGCGCCGGCATCAATGAGGATGTCGTCCACGATTCTTCTGCTCGCCTCTCGTGCTGTCATTTCTCAGTATTGTTTCGCCACGTAGTCTCATATATCAGCTTACCTGGCGTCTGCAGCAGCTTCGACGGAGGCAAAGCGAACTGGATCGTCTTGGGCGGGCTCATCCCCGCGTACAGGTCAGCATCGTCGTCGTCCACTTCCTCTCCAATGTCCCAATCTATGTGGACCTTGCTGGACTCGCCCTCGCCATCATCAAACGCACGTCGCGCCTTACGACCTGTCCCCGGGGTCTGCACACTTACCCCGGGCGTGCGAGGCGCCCGCTGCAGTGCCGCCGCCGCCGACCCTTTCTTGTACGGCGACATGAATGCCTCGCTTCGAAGTTTGGGTGCGGCAATTTCAGGAGACGACATGGGGGAGTCGTCCTTCCATGACGGCACGGCGAGTTCTTTGCCTTTGCCCTTGCCTTTGATGGGCGATATGCGCAGTGCGGGTTTCAGCGGTGTAGCTTGCACACGGTAGTTTTTGTCGAGTACACGGTGGAGCAGCGGGTCTTTGCTCTTTTGGAAAATTTCCTTGGTTTCCTCGCGCTCGAGTCGATGTCGTGGTGTCATGGACATGTCTGGTAATCTGGCCGTGTGCTGGGCAAAGATGACAGTCGAGTCCTCCTCCTCGTCTTGCAGGACTGTCGTGTCTTCGTTTTCTGGCATCTCCTTCTTCATATTCTCGTACGGCGAATCCAAATCGGCCAATTGAGTTCGCATGGTCTTCGTGGCTGGTACCCGCGGGGTGCTACCCGACAGCTCACCATCGTCTAGCAACGACTCGTCTCCTTCGTGATCCATTCGGCCGTGATCCGAGACATTGGTCATATCAACGTCCTCCCCACGTCGTGGCGTTTGAGTCATGATGGTATCGTCGCGTATCGCGGTGCTCTCGTCATTGTTGGTAGTTTCGGCGTCATTGTCCAGCGCTTCGTAGCCTGAGAGCGAGACATTGGCGGAGGCTTCGAAGAATTGCTTCCAAAATTTCGAGGCATCCCAGACTGCCCGTGAGTGATCACCATATTGCTCCACTAGAGGCAGGATGTTGGTCGTCACGATGCGGTGAGCTTTGCTGAAGTTGTGGTCGATTTCTGGGCAAAGGGTCAGCGAAGAGAGACCAACTTTTGGGAAGGATAGTGACCGGACCTTGCAAAGTCAGCGTGATCGACTGCTCCAGCTTCTCGAGCTCCTCTGTCAGCGTTAAGCTGCGCGGTGCCACGCTCTGACGCGACATGATGAAAAAGTAGTGGGTGGATGGAAAGCCCAGGATGGATCCAGGTTGGCGGTCACCGTCGTCGCGTGTGCAGGACGCGATGAGGGGCAGCGCCGCAACTGATACTTGTTGGTGGGGTCAAGCTGGAGGGGGACGATGGGAAGAATGAACATTGGACTCTGTACGTATTCGAGGAGACTGAGGCGATGAATCAAATTCACTACGCGCATTGGCTAGTATTCAATGTACGCCGTAAAAGTCATGAATGTCGAGCTTCAGAAGTAGCTGAGACACCATCGCGTCACCGCTGAGCACTTCCAGCCCAAGCTCTCCCTCTTCATCCCTCCGTTTGTCAACACGCGCTTTCTCAGCCATGCCACGGCAGACTGTCACAAATATCTGGATCTTCTTCTTGAACTGCTTGTAGAGAGCGGCGGAGGACAGGGCCGCGTCACTACTGTCCCCTGCGTTTCGCTTCCGCCTCAACTTCGCATACTGCAGGACAATTGCAAACACCTCTTCCAGCAGCTGCAGAATCCCCTTTTGCCGTTTGCGAAGGAAAAGAGACTGCGAAACGGCGGTGAGGACAGCGCTGTGCACCTCTCGCAGTTTCTCCGGGCTCGCCACGTCATCCGTAGGCTCCCTATCAAGCGATGATTCAATCTTGTCTAGCTTCTCCTCAAAAGCTTTCCATGGCAAAGCCACGCCAACGTCCAGGAAGTACGCCGCAACACTGGTCACAAAGTGCCTTGCTTCCCTCACAAATCTGTATCCGGTCTCATCGTCCTCGCGCAGCAGCATTGCCTCACGCCACAGCTGGGTCGTCACGAATACCAGACGCAGGACTCGCAGCATGAGTTTGAAGACACGATCGTACTGCACCAAGATCAAAGGCGTGAGAACAAAGCGCAACTCAGAGGGTGCCTTGTAGCTTAGTCGCAGAAAGTCCAGTGCCTCTAATGAGTCTGGGTTCATGCACTTGTCTATTTCTTCGTCTGACAAGTCGCGCACCGCGAAGCTCAACTCGCCAGGCAGATCAGTGGTCTGCGCAGTGACAGGCTTCGCATACGCGCCTCCCCAAGCTTGCGCGTCGAAACTGTCAACGAGCACCCCCATCAGTGCTAGTCGCAGCTCCGAGCTGGCGGGTGGCCACGTATCGCGCCCGCCCAACCGGAGTCCCATTGTATCACCTTGACGGGCGACACCAGCCTGCCGATCCGCTCTTTCGAGGTCTGGGTCGAAAAGCGCCTGAGATAGACGGCTTGAGAACGAGCCATTCCCAAAGAGCTGAAAGTCGCGCTGGAGTCGAAGATGGCTGCGGAGGTGGTGGCTCGTGAACAGTGCCCGAAGTGCTTCACGGTTGACAATCTGCGCTTGAGCTTGAATGAGCCTGCCAAAGCTGAGACTGGGGATCAGTGACCAGTGCAGGGCACCGCCTTGAGAGTCCTCTGTCGACACGTCATCACGGCCAGCCAGATGCTGACATATCAACGCATGCAAGGCATGTGTAGGGCCTGGCGCTTCCGGTTGCTTATCAAGGTCCTGCATTGATGCTGCAAAACGATTCTGCATTTCATCTGGGTCCAGTGTAAATAAGCTTGGGGCAGGTTGAGTCGTGGCCCTGGCTGACTTCACTTCATGACCCGGAGATGTTTTTCCCGGGCTGCGTGAATCCTCAATTGCTTGCACAAGTGATTCTTTGTACGCTTTGATCCTGGCTTCGAGGGCCTGTATCGCGTTCCATTCGAAGTTCCAGTCAAGGCTTGGTGCCGTTACTTTGTTCAGCGTCTGAGGCCTGGAAAGAACATGTTCTGGGTGGGACTCTCTCAAAAATCGCAGGTTACGGCCAACCTCAAAGGCCATTTCCAGAAGTTGTTCAGGCATGAAGCTGGGTGCCTGGCTTTTCTCCAGTCGAAAATCAATGTCCTCGCATTCCTCCCCGAGATCATCCGTGTAGGCCTCTGCCTCGACCTTTACAAATCCCTTAGTCTGTCCGCGATTTGACTTGCGTAGTGGGATGCCAGCCTCGGGTCTGGTGCCTATCCACTCCTCAAGGAGTTCTACCCAAGGCGAGGATACCTGACGAAGAAGCTCCTGCCAGATCTTTGGTAGTTGCCCTCGCGCCGTTTGGAACTGGAGCATCTGTTTTTCCACGTTTTCCAAAATCACCTTGTCGCCACCACCCAAGTCGATCGTCCTGACAAGGTGGTGGAGTGGATGTAGGATAGCCATCACAGCTCTCACGAGTTCCTGAAGCTTGAGCAGCGAGCTCCCTTGCCAATGAGACATGACTTGTTGCCTCAAAGAGCCAAGCACTTGGCACACGGCACTGGCTAAAGAGATGCCGCAGCGTGAAGGATTCCTGGCGTACATCTTGTTGATGAAGAATCCAAGCTCGAGGTACTGATTTCCGCAGGTGAGGCACAGCTTCTTCAGACTGGTGATGGCGCATGGAGAGAACCCGTACATTCGGAAATTCGGAATCGCATCGCAGAACCGTCTTCCATCCTCACTTTTCTGGAACAAAGCCGACTCATTGCCTACTGTTAGTGCGAGCAGCGAGGCCAGCACAGCACTCGCGGCAACAGCGGGGCCATTGGCCTGAGTGGACGGGCGCGTTTTCGATTCGATAGACACAAGCATGGACTCGAAAGCTTGAGGACCGGCTTCTGTCAAATTCAGAGGCGCAGGCGTGGGGCTGACATTTTGACTTAGGTGAGAATCCCATGTTCTGAGCGCGGGCGTCTGCTCTGAGGATGGAGCAGGCGCAGTCCACCAGTCATCATTGACATCCGAGGAGACCTCATCAAATGCATCTGGTATGGGTGCGTCCTGTTGAGGCACAGGCTGACTTGCAATCTCTTGTTCTGCACCGGCCACTTCATGCAGCCCTCGCCAGGAGAAGAGCACGCTGTCGGGTCGTGTGGTGTCGAGCAGCTTGGAGACGTTGCAATCTGGCCTCCATCAGCATGGGCGAAGACGATCTTGTCGCATGACTCACCAAGAAGTTGCTCGGAGAAGAAGGCATGCCCGTCACGATTGCTGTCCGGCAGCTCATCGACAAGGGAGGAAGTTGACCAGAAGTCAGGCACCTCGAACATGTTGGCCATGCCGTGCTTCTGGGGGCTCCAAAGCTCGATCACACACAAGAAGAAAAGTAGTAACAATACTCTATGGATGCGATTCCTCAAGTTTCCGCCCTGGAGCTAATACTCAAAATGCAAAGATGGCGAAAGGGCCGATGGCTGCCCCGCGACTGGCGCGCTTTGAAGGTCTTGGGGCGCGTTTGTTGCGACACGTGGTTGTAGGTTTTCGATACTTGGACAACCTGCTAATGCACGTGTAGATCAGAGTACCCTATACTTGTGTGCCAACATGATCTCATGCGCTGGACTGACTGCAATCCTTCAACCGGCGTTGGACCCTGATTCCGATTCCGAACCACAAGCAAATACCGTTTCCCGTCTTCAATTACGAAGCCTTATTCCCCCACGAACTTCGCAATCCGAAGGCCTTCGTCGGTGCCGCAATAGTCAATTCGTTTCGGACCAGAGTGAGCTGCGATGCCTCCTAGGAAACGAGGGCGCGGCGGCGCGCACGCTGTCACTGCTGCTGCCCCAGCGCGCGACGACGACAAAATGGACATTGACACGCCAAAACCCGATGACGCCAAGAGCGCTTCTCCAGAGAAGCAATCCGCCGTGGATCCAAACGATTGCTGGACGGACGACCAGATAGCCTCGCTGTTCAAAGGCGTCATCCGCTGGAAACCTGCCGGTCCGCCTGCCATCCAGCTTCGTTCACACAGGATGCAAAGAGCTGACGTTCTCAGGTATGCACAAGCATTTCCGGATGCTGGCCATCTCAGAGCACCTGCGAAACCACGGTTTCGACCCAGATTACCACAAACATACGCGCATCCCCAACATTTGGAAGAAGCTGGCCTCCTACTACAACCTACAGGCCATTGACGAGCGGGAGAGCTTTGATGACGACGAACCCGAGGACCGATATCTTGATTTCCAGCTACCGCTCCCCATCTTCTACGATGCAATCATGCGGCGCGCCAAGGCAGACCCCAGTTCCACGCCGTCATCTCCGCCAGAATTCGATCCCGAGGGCACAATTCCATCCTCGCCCCCCAAGAAGCGGAAGCGCGCGAACACCGGTTCGAGAACTAGGGGAATATCACGAGAGGACACAGAAGAGGTTTCCGTCGCGCAGAGCGAGAGACCTACTGGGCGGGGCTCTCGGGGACGCAGAAGGGTTGCGACCCACGCTGCCAAGGCAGAGAAGGCCGAGTCTACAGAGGACGAGGAAGAGGAGGAAGTAGAGGATAGCGAGGAAGAAGAGTCAGAATCGGACCAGACGGACGATCACAGTGAAGAGGAGGTCATCGCGACGCCATCCGCCAGGCCCACTCGAGGGTCCTCTGGCAGAGGGCGTGGCCGGGGCCGGGGCAGGGGCGGCCGGCGGCGTGGTCGATGAGGGGGATGTGAAAGTTTGCCAATGGAAATAGTGTATTGGAGTTTGATTGATACCCAAATAGGCTGTCCCCGTCAAGGACGGAGCAAGATAGTACTACGATGACGGCTCCTCGGCCATGCTAGCCTCCCATTCACCGATGTACTTGGTGTTCCGCCGCCAGTCTCTTCCGAACGGGAACATGGTCTCTACATCGGGCATCGCTCGCGTGTCGGTTCCGGGGGGTGCCCTCTTAGGCAACTCCTTGGGCGGCGCCTTTGCGAGGAGATCCCACATTTGTAGCTCCGCATGGTAACTGTTGTACTGGTCAAGGTCCTCCGCGCGCTGATCTTGGTCTCGCTCAATGGCTATGCGGTGAAAGAGGGACTTCTTCGTCTTGCGTGTCTTGGGGAACGTTGTCAGGGAGTAGTACAAGACCTCTTTGGCTTCTTGCTCGATGGCCAGCGACTCCAGATCATCGTCGTCAATGTCACCCTCTGATCCATGACTGTCTTGCGCCGAATCCGAAGTCAAGACGTCCTCGTTTTCATCTGCCTCCAGCTCCGGCTTAACTTCTGCATCTGGGACAGGTGTCGCCGCTCTCTTCGTAGCATCATCTTCCCAAACAAGTGCTTCTTCCACTTGATCGTAATCGAGAAGCTCGTCTTCGTCCTCAACTTCACCTTCGTCATACACAACCAGCCGCAGCCGGCGCGCACTCTTCCGCCAGAATTCCCTGGAATTGTGGGGAAGATTCAAAGCTTCGACGGCTGTCCGGATGTCCCTGCCCCGTACGAGGCACCGTTGATGGGGATGCCGTTCCCGCTGGCTTCGAATGCGCGTGGATGCCGCGTAGATGGCGGTCTGCACCAGCCTCCTCGTGATGGACACGGTGAGCGAGTAGAGGTCTTCAAAAGTCGATGTCCATATCGAAGGTGGGACATTGTCAATATGATTCCAGTTGTCCGCCGGTACGGACGAATTCAAGAAGATTCGTTGTGACACACTGAGCCAGTTGTGTAGGTGGAATAACTTGATCGAAGGCAATTCTGATGTAGCATGTAAAGAGTTGTCGCCGGCTCTCAGCCTCCTGGCCACATCTGGTGTTAGATCCCAAGCCTCGCCCCATCTCCTTTCTTCGCGGTGCTGCTCTCGGCGTTCCTGTTTCAGCGACAGAGCATCCGCAGCTTCGTCAAGGGCATGGCAGCACTGCTGACTGAGCTCCATGGCGGCGGGGTACTCCTCCATGGACATCAGGGCATGCCTCGCAGCACCGAGATATCGGCCTAGCCCGTTGTCAAGAGCTTCGATGTACTGGCGAACTTCCACAGGGCTCTTGCTTCCCACCGTCTCTGCGAGTCCGTTCAGATTGTCCTTGCCAAGACGCGCGACCGCCTCGAAGAAGAGCTTCTTCTCAATGCTTGACCAGAAAGTGAGGCCAAGTTGAGAACTGCGCATCTCGCCCTCGGCGCTGTCGTCCAGCGTGACCCGATGCGAGGCATCTTCGACAGCCTCATTGAATAGGTTGACATAGGCAGTGTTAAAGTTCCCTTTTTGCCTTTTTAGAGGCCTGAACGCGGCAGTGTTTTCGGCAGATCGCTTCAGGGGCAATTCATCAACGTCTTCATTCTCCGCCTCAACTGCGGAGGGCCGTCCTGGGCCCTCGTCTGGGAGACTCGCATGTGTTGCCAGGGCTGTCTGTTCCAGGGCTGTCTCACGATCCGGAGATTGTGTCTGTGGTGATAATGGCTCAATCTTCTCATGACCTGATTCCTCGGACCGCCCTGGACTTGAAGCGGCGGTGCGGCCTTCTACTGGCTGTTCATCATGGTCTTGAGGGCTCCCCGGATACTCTTTGGGTTCGGCGCCCACGTCTTGAACGTCAACCTGGGGTGGTTGCGGTGACGGTCGCCATGATACGGGCGATGGAATTGGAGAGGGGCTCTCCGGGAATGGGATCAAGTCTGCGAGCGCAGCGTCGTGGTCGTCGAGGGGCTCATACTCGTAGTCAGAGCTCATGGTATACCTTGTCTCGGTCGGGCACAGCGATAAACGGAGAATCGATCAAGCCTCATATTAAATGCTTCCCCTTTTATCGTAGCCAAGACGTAGGGATCAGAGTTCGCATGAAAACGTGCGTGGTGGGGGGCAGAGTGCGCGTGAACTTTGTTAGTCGTCTAGCCTTCGAGGTTGGGAACTGTCGCTGTGACATTTGCTTGGGGTTCCACGTGACTCCGCGAGCCTGCCGGTTTGCCAACGTCTTTCAAGTCATGGGGAAAGCATTTCCAGTATCACCCGACATCAACTTGTTTCACGTCTTCACAGTTCTTTTAGATTTATTGCTTTGAATTACCTGCCGAAACTTGTAACCATTCAAGTGCGCATGCAACAACAACAACCTGTCAGAGAGTCTAAGAGCGTGTTGAGGGTAGGCTGATTCACAGGTGCTGCTCAGAAATAAAGCCGGGGCGCGTAAAAGTGGATCGGACCCTCCCAAACGCCCAATGAGGTAATACAGTGCATTAACAGGCCATGGTATTGCTGCTTGGCCATGGCAGATAGTGCCAGTCCGAAAATTGCATCTCCTTGAACGCGACTTGGATTGCCTGCTGGTCAACCATCCTCGTTCCCGACCGTAGATGACCCCAACATCGCCATGTGCCATGCTACGCTTACTGTCACGGTGTCTTTATCAGACACGCCCAATATGTGGCCCCCAGCGATGGACGCCGAACTTGGTCCCAGTCCAGACCATCAGGCGATCGACACATGCGACCCAGGCGTCTGAACCCAAGTCACCCAAACTGCAGCTGCGCAGCTACCAGCTCGAGTGCATCAAGTCTGTCATCGCCGCTCTCAAACGCGGCCATAAGCGAGTCGGTATATCACTCGCAACGGGCAGCGGAAAGACTGTGAGTCGTCCCCACTCAACAAAGGCGTGAGATGCAACGTGAAGCTCATTCAGGGGGGGGATAGGTCATCTTCACACAGCTGATCGAAAGGATCGAGAAGCGTGCACAGGGGGGAGACAGCACACTCATCCTCGCGCATCGCCGTGAACTCGTTGAGCAGGCGGCTCGACACTGTCGGCTCAACTATCCCGAGAAGCGCATCGAGATTGAGATGGGCAACATCCATGCTTCGGGCGCAGCAGACATTACCATTGCCAGCGTGCAAAGCATCAACTCAAAGGATAGGCTGGAAAAGTATAATCCTGCCAACTACAAGCTAATCCTCGTGGACGAAGCACACCACATCGTGGCACCCGGATACATGCGAGTCCTGAGGCACTTTGGCCTCGACACAAAGCGCGACGATTCACCGGCTTTAGTTGGTGTGTCTGCCACATTTGCCCGATTCGACGGAGTCAAACTGGGCGCCGCCATTGATGAGATTGTGTATCATAAAGACTATGTCGACATGATCTCGGATAAATGGCTGTCAGACGTCGTCTTCACCACCGTCGAGTCAACGGCAAACCTATTGAGGGTCAAGAAGAATGCCTTTGGAGACTTTCAGACCAGCGATTTGTCACAGGCCGTGAACACGAACGAGGTCAACGACATCACAATCCGCAGCTGGATGGCCAAGGCAGCGAATCGCAAATCGACCCTCGTATTCTGCGTCGACGTCGCCCATGTCATAGGTTTGACCCGCAGGTTCCGCGAGTATGGCTTTGACGCCCGCTACGTGACTGGTGACACGCCACAAGTCGAGCGGGGGGAGACACTCGATGCATTCAGAAGGGGCGAGTTCCCCGTCCTTGTCAACTGCGGCGTCTTCACCGAGGGAACCGACATTCCCAACATTGACTGCATCATCCTTGCGCGGCCCACCAAGTCTCGGAATTTGTTGGTGCAGATGATTGGTCGGGGCATGCGTCTACACCCAGAGAAGGAGAACTGCCACATTATTGACCTCGTGTCGAGCTTAGACACCGGAATTGTCACTACGCCGACACTGTTTGGGCTGGATCCGAACGAGCTGGTTGACAGCATGTCTGTCAAGGGGATGAGGCGCCTCAAGCGCGAGAGAGACGCGGAAGCGGCTCAGATACGGGAGGCAGTTGCACGTGGGGAGGGGCCCCGAGTCGATTCCTCCACGGCGGTCACCTTTACAGATTACTCGTCTGTGGTCGACCTCATCGCCGATACCTCTGGCGAGCGCCATATTCGCGCCATCAGTGACTTTTCCTGGGTGCAAGTCGGCGCCGAGCGCTTCGTACTCAGTGCGCCCAGCGGCTCATACATACGCATCGACAAAATCGAACAGACATCCTCGGCCAAACCCGACCTCAACAGCAACAAGCCCATCTACAGGGCCGTCGAGATCCGCTCCTTGCCGCCAGGGGCCAGCAAGTCGCCCTTTTCCGCGCCTCGCGAGCTTCTGACTGCCTCCACATTCAGCGATGCGGTGCATGGGGCTGACAGCTACGCGCAGCATGCCTTTCCTTTGAGCTTCATCAGCCGGAGGCAGCAGTGGCGTCGGCGCGCGCCCACGCAGGGGCAGCTCGATTATATCAACAAGCTGCGCGGCAATTCGTCCCCCGTCAAGGTGGGCGACCTCACCAAAGGCAAGGCTGCAGACATGATCACGAAACTGAAGCACGGTGCCCGAGGATGGTTTGCCAAAATTGGGGCAGAACAGCGCAGGAAGGCAAAACAGGCGTTGATAGGAAGGGATAACGGCGCAAGGGAAAAGGTTCAAGTGGGACCTCTCGCAGCATAGCGTGTGGTGTCAACCATGTACCATCATATTGTCTCTGCATTTTTGTATCATAGCTGCAGGCGTTATGGATGGTGTCATTGTAGTTTAAGGGGCTACAAAAGGGGCTACCTCACGGCGCATATATGACACGATTTGTTTGTCAACACCATATCTTCCACAACAGATAGACTATTGATCCTATGCATTAGCATTTCAACAATCGTGCATTTTGCCTGCGACCTTCTGGGCAGGAACAAAAATCACAGAGACGAAGGTTCTTGAACGCAAATTGGGCATCACTTGTGTTCGATTGCAGCGGCTGTTGAAAAGCACAGCCTGCTGGTGCTCTAGGCCTGTTTGTCTTGGTCCGTCGCATGTATGATACTCCCAAGTATTGTATTTTCCCTTCAGCCCATACACTTGCTCGCTTTCGACGCCGTGCCCCTCCACCGACGGCGCAATCCGTGTCCCCGCCACTCGTCCAAACGTGGAAAAAAACCGAAACACTTCATCCAGGGTATTTTCATCATAATTTTTTTTGTTTTGCAAACGTTGCGTCGTTCCAATGGGTATAGAGGGAGAGCGGGTGTCAATCATCGAGACCGACACCGCGTGAGCGCCGCGGCCAGAAAGGTGCGAGAAGACAGGATCAAAACATGACACATCCGTACCCGTGGAAACAAACACCCAGTTGCAAAATTCGCAGAAACAATAAATCAAAATAAAAAACTTGAGCCGACCGATACGTAATCAGACGTTCAGGGTATACTTGACGCCAGGGTATATCCAGCCGGGGTATTCGCATGTAGAGCTTCTAATGAAAAATCTAACGGAAAGGGCCAAGAGGGCCGGGGTATCCAGAATTGAAAGAGTGAGATGTGGAGGGCCGCCCGCTGTCTCCGGAGGGGCGGGTGTGGTGACGTGGCGTGATTTCTCCAGACATGGGAATCGCCAGCTTATTATCGACGTGAGTGCTCAGAGGACGGGGAGCCCACGGGTTGTCGTCGTCGGCAAGATTGACGCCGCTGTCATTCCAAGGGTTCCTGTCTGCGTTGAAGCTGCGGGCGGACTCGATCGAGATCAGAGAGGACTTGGAGACGTTGCTCGAACCCTTGAAGAAGTTGCCGTTGGGGGAACGGGAGCTGTTCTTGCGGCGGTCGAGGAAGGACGATATGGCAGTCATACTTCCGGGCTTACGAAGACGATCCAAAATGCTGCTTCGTTCGCGAGCAACCTCGTCACCGTATGCGGGCTTGGTCTGAGCGTCGGTAGCCGAGGCCGGAGCATGCTGGAGAAGCTTGGAGTCAAAATACTGCAAGCTGTCTTCGAATGAGTCGGACTTGGGACGGGGGAGAGATCCCTTCACAACAGTGAGCTCCACGCCTTGGTTCGTCATCTGCTCCGTGAGGAAGTCAACTGCATCCCGAAGACCACCAGCGTTGTTACGAGTAAAGCCCCAGCAAAGCGTGACTGTGGGTTTCCCATCCTCAGTCAACTGCTCAGGCTGTTCCTGGGCAGAAAGTTCAACCTCGTGCTGGGTCCGCAGCTTGGTGACGAGCTCCTCAGTGAATTGCGGGCTCTTCAAAAAAGTAGCGAGCTCATCGCTCTTCTTCACAACGAGCTCGTGGTGGTCGGGCACCATGCCCAAGAATTCATCGACACAATGAGGAACCTGCCACTGAGGGCCGGTAACTGTGACCTCATCGCTTGCTTGCTCAGTGCTTGGGAAGTTGATCTTGCAGTTGTTCTTCTGCTCCAAAGTTTCAATGTCTTTGAGGCGGGCAATGAGCTGACGGTGGTAGAGCCGGTCCACATGGACGACTTGCGACGTGTACTCCGAGTCCTAAATATGTCAGCCCTTCACTTCTGCGCAGAGTACCAACAACTACTCACAGTTCGATCAACCATTTCAAGAATTTCGTTCTTGACAGCATCGAGATTTTGAGCGTTGCGGGCAGGAGTCCGACAGATGACGTTGTCAACTTTGATCTCATCATCTTCACGCCCCATACCACCCCGATCCATGGCATTCGAGAATTTGACAAACACAGAGTGCTTCTTCATGATGCGCTGGATGTGCTGTCCTCCAATGCCAATGATGCGCTTGTGGTACTGATCGGGGACATGGAAAGAGATGGACGCCGGCATCTCCTGCTCGACCAAGCTCAGTCCCTGGCTCATCGACTCATAGCTGGCTGCCATGACATCAATGTTGAAATTGTACTCGTTGAAACCGTCAAAGATGATCTGGACGTTGCCTGCTCCAAGTCAGCCTCCATGTGTCGAATGTCTGCGCATTTTACTTACTCTGGCCCATGATTTTGTTGATCTTGCCGTTCTTCTTTCCACTCACAAACTCCTTATGCTCGTTGGCCAGCTCAATTTTGACGCGAATTTGGTACTGAGATTGCGCAACGAAGTTGATCTGAGCCAGTACACTCAATGCCGCTTTGACCGCGTCGTCAGAGCCCGTGATGTTGAATGCCATCTTATCGAAGATCAAGTCGGCACCGGAAGTCGTGCAAATCTCACCAAGCATGTCCCTGACCTGGGAGGGGTTGGGAAGCTGGCGGGGATCGACCTGCTGAATAAACCACCCGGCAGCATAAAACTGACCGGCAAGGTTCATGAGCTCACGAACAGTACGCTCTACAGGGATGCCTTCGTTGCCCTGCACTCGCACAGTCGTACGTTGAGTTCCAAGTGCCGGAAACATGATGTACGTGCCGTTGGCCTCTAGAATCTTTCGAACCTTTTCCGTACGGTCGAGCAGAATGCTGTCAATTTTGGCAGCCGGGAGGGTGACGTCTTTGATGTATAGTCGGATCCGGGTGACGATTTCGTGGATTTTCTGCTTGGCCTCGCGGATGGCCTCTGGGGACTCGCCCGTGATGAAGATGTCGTTGGGATCCCGTCGGCTCGCATTTGGGGGCGAGTAGCGGTAAACTTGCGAGAAGAGCGGCGGAAAATAGATGGCAGTATTCGTGGCCGATTCCAGGAGCTTGATGTTCTTCCGATGACGCCCGCAGATGATTTGGTGGAGCGATTGGTCGACCTTGACGGAGTCGGCGATACGGCCAAGCTGTCGTGGTTATTAGCCCTACACTTGTCTGAGACGCTTGTCCATCACACGTACCAAAGTGTCAATGTGAATGAGCACTCGGACCTTCGCATGCTCTGAAGAAAGATGATCGCCGTAGATGGCGACCCTCCAGCGCTGGTCCATACGCATCTCGGTTTCGCCGGTCATTCCGTCGACCATGGGAGTCAGTTTGGGGCCGAGGAGGAAGATGTCAACTCCGCAGTAGTTGGAGATGTAGTCGAGAGTCTCGCAAACTTTCTCGCGCAGTTTCCCGGCAGCAAGATCACACACAAGATTCCCATCAACATCAATGGTGGTACACCGCTGTGCACCGTTAGCCACGCATCCTACAAGGCCGCCCGGGAGGGTCCCAATGCTTACCAATGATATGGGCGTATCGTTGAAGATGGCCTCACGACTTTTGTGGACAAGGTCCGGTGAGCCCGAGAGACACACAATCGTCGTCTGCTTGCCCTTGCCGTCACCAGCCGGTAGTGTCGAGACATGAGCTTCAATGGGCAAAGGTCCGGTCGTCAACCCGTTGCAGAGTCTTTCCAATGTGTTCACGGCGTTGACGTGGACTGGCAAGTCATGCACGGGCACATCGTCAGGTGCGTCCTCCGGGTGGGTCCAGCGAAGGACAGCGTCGGTCGTAGCGTGCAAGATGTCTTCGGTGTTGGGGCCGGCGAGATCGGACGCAAAAGGTACTTGGAAGGAGCAATGGATCGTAGCATCAGCGGCGTGAGGGGAACTGATCGGAGGTCCAGGCTGCGGCATTGTCTTCGGGTGAGCATTCATAGAATTGATGGGCACGTGAGTGTTGGGCCGGCCCATGACGAAGTTGGGGCCGATTCGCTCGCTCCATTGTCGCATGTTGGCCAACTTGTTCATGCTGGCGAGGGGCCAAGAGTCGAGGACGGGCTGCTCGGTGGACACCGGGGACAGGTTGGGGTCCCAAATCGTTCAGCCAAAGGCGAGCAGACGAGGCGAGGCGGCTGGTGGTCAGAGGGAGGGGGTATCGTGACAAGGTCCGGCCTGGAAATGTTGGCCCGAAGAAAACGCGGAAGAAATGAAGTAAAATGGAAAGGAAGTGTTGTTGAGAAGAAACAGCTGAGTGCCTCTCACGAGACACAAGTTGTGGAGGAGAGCGGAAGTAGAGTGAGACGGGTGGGGGGAGGACGAGAGAGAGGCAGAAGCAGTAGACCACTGATGGATCAATCTTGACTGGACGATAGCCTGGTCTGAAGCCCAAGAGCAGCACCAAGAAGCCCCCGAGCAATCGAAGTGACAAGTTGTCCGGGACGCGCGATGGGTGAGACTTTAAAGTGTAAAGAACCAGCACATGTCTAGAAGTATCTGCTAGCAGCCATAGCCATGGGCGCCAACTGGGTTCCGGGCTAGCCTCACGCTACCAATAGCACTGGATGGCGCAGCGCTGCTGACCCCTAACATGGACTACTGCAGGTGCCGTTGCGGGTCGTGAGCTCAGGACCCGTTTTTTTGTGCCGTCAAGCCTCGAAACTCACCGGTGATCAGCTTCATGACGGCTCACTGCTTTTTCCCGTGAGCACGAGTTGGTCGAATGGACGAATTTGCCTGGCAAGACATAATGAGGCAGAGAATAATCTAGGCAGCCTCTCGGCGCTGGCTGAAGTATCCCACAGGCGACGGGGGCCAACAAGCTCAGCCTGCATTCCTCCACATGACATACGTATCGGTTCTCCAGAGGATCTGCTCACCTCAGGCAACCGCAACCCACTGGGAGCCCTAGTGCACCTGCAACTGTGGCACTACGCGGCACCCCAACAACAACCGGGAACCGATTCGACCATGCCAGAACAAGAACTACTCCACAGTCTTCCAAGCTGAGCCTGCTGATGTTATTACTCAGGTCCTCAGACGGAGGCCAGTTTGCAGGTCCCAAATATCTCAACACACGTTGACCTGACTGCGCTGCCCCGCTGACATCTAAAAACCTGAAAGGCCAAGCAGGACTTCTTTTCTCGGACAAAACTTATGTAAAAGTAGACTCAATTCGAGGAAACAAGCCGTAAAAGACGAGTCCAGTTTCACAGGGAAGCCACCCACATGAACACAAGGTATTACCTTGCTACTGGGTGGGATAAGTACTTACGTAGAAATGAGCCACAAAAGGGCAATCGTCATCTACTAGTAATCATCCGAACCAAGCACACCATCTTCCACAGGCACTGTACCTTAGGCCTTAGGTACTAGCAGCACACGTGTGCCCTCGTAAAGTCCTCCAAGCGCAGCTCGCCTGCCACCCGTTGCATCAGACGGGAGCCGCGACGGGCGACCTGATGCCCAACTTAGTAACATGTCGGCTGCCTACCGGCTTGAGTTCCCCTCGCATTCCCCCTACCGATTACTCCACTAACAACATTCGATAGTGAGAATACACCCATTTGAACGAGCACAACTGAGGCGCAGGCTGCAGGGCAGCATTAGTAGCTGCTCATGCTGTACGCTGTACGCAAGTACTCTGAGTTACTACCCTGTCAGGGGATTGGCTTGGCATGTCCGGTTCTAAAGTCGCCCAGGTGACCCAATACGGCCACGTACAGCTGTGAAGAGATGCTATCACACAGAGATTACTTCTCGCACCACGGTCGAAGAGACGATAAATTGACACCAAATACAGATTCCCATTCTGCACGCTACCGTAACATCCCAAAACAATTGCAAGTCAGGCTATGCTTCACTCCAACGCCATGTTCCATCTACAAGATCCGTGACGCCAACAATTGCTCCTGGCCCTTCTTCGACACAATTATCGGTACAATCCTAGCCTATCATCCTGTGTATACACAACGCCAGCAGGAGCCCCTTGCGGACGTTCAACAAAAGCATCGTGTTGCGGCTGCGGATGCTCGTAATAACCCTCAGGAGGGCGGACACTGTAGCTGCGCTGGTACACGGGTTGCTCAGCCGGGCGAGGAGCAAATTCGACCATGTACGGCTGTGCCGCTTCTCTCCTGACTTGGGGTGGACCAAGACCTCCGTACCCTAGCCCTGGAGGCGCTCCTTCTGGTCTCACACTCTGCATGCGACCGTACTCCCGCGGCAATTCGTAATGTGTTGGTTCCGGAGGACGAACACTGGCGGCTCTTGTAACGAACTCCCGGGGTGGCTCAGCGCCAGGATGGCGGCCCGGAGGTGGCATGAGCTGCACATACTCAGCTGTTCCCCCGGCAGGTCGCACTGAATATTCTCTGGCTCGTCCCTCAGCCGATGCGTTGTATGATATATACTCTGGCTGCGTGACTACCCGTCGTGGAGGAGGATATGCAGAGGGTGCACGAGAGTAGGTGACAGCTCTATCGTCGAAGTGCTGTGGGTGCCGAGAAACCGCACGGGGACCTTGCTCGTATACTTCAGCTGCTACATGAGAGGGCGGGGGCGCCACAGATTGACGCGCTGCTAAGCGAGGTGGCTCGATGTATTCTCGTCCGTGGGCGTCTACGACGATCCTGGATGGCAGGGGCATTGGCTGACCAGCATAGGGGATCGCGTCAGGTCGGACACTCATCCTGGAGGTCTCGGGTGGCTCATGATAATAGCGAAGCGGTGGCCTGTATCCATCATCTACCGCCACGTGCGACACTGGTCGTTGGGGATATCCCACATCAGCAGGCACATCCTGAACGTAGTGAGGCTGTGGTTGTGGAATGTATCTCGGTTGAGGCACGCCGCTGTGTCGGCGTTCTGCCCCGACTGGTGGAGGGTAGGCGTAGCTACTCCCGCCACCATAAACAACAGAGCCGGGCTCGGCCCAGTAAGCCGATGGCGCGTACTGTGGCTGTTGAGCGACTGGAACAGCCAAATCGTCACGGTCAGGCCCCTCTGCTATTCGCTGCGCCTGCTTTTGCCGCTTGTTTGGTCTGATCACGTTGGGGGCAGATATTGGAGACTGGGATCGAGGCTCGGGCTTGATGTACGGGATAACATCCCCAGGCGCTTGCCTGTCGGCTTTCCTCTTCTTCTTCTTGCCCCTTTTCCTGTCTGTGCTTTTGCCACTCTGTGGCGAGCTATCGGGACTATTTATCGCGATGGGCTCATTGCGGAGAGCAGAAACCTGGGCTGGTGCTGCCGATGAGTAGGTACTATTCCCGAACCCGGCGGCTGGGGGGACTGCCCCATCTACAGGGTATGATGGGGCTGGTGCAGGTTGTGTGACAGTCGGCACTTTGTCGAGAGCTCGGAGTAGAGGTGACGGCGTATAACTGTCTGAATCTTCGGGCTCCGGAATGGCCTCGTTTGCGCTGGATGCTGGCTTCTGAGCTGATGCTTGGACAACCGCCCCTTGGGTCGCTACAGAATCCTTGGACAACCCATGGCCCGCCTGTACCGATATGTGACCTGAGTCGGGGTACCGCTGTGCATAATTGTTGAAGCCAGGTATCTGAAAGGAAGTCACCACACCGTTCGAGCTGACATCGGCATTCCCTGTCTGGAAAAGCTGTGTTTGAGGCAGGCTGTGTGCAGATGAAGCCTGGGCAGGTATTTGGGACTCGGGGGCTGAATTAAACGGCGCTTCGTTGTCGTGTTGTGGACAGTTCTTCTCGCGTGCCATCTCTTCGGAGACACGGTGGACGCGCGATGTCAACTGCGATTCGGGCGTGTCGTGACGTGACGAGTAGAATGTGTCGTTGTCGAAAGAATCACTTGCGGCCTCTTCGTTAGCAGTCAAGCCTTCAGCTTCAAACAGAGTGTTTTCCGGCGCTTGAGTCTGTACCAAGGCAAGGGCCTTTGCCAGCACCTCTGACAGGTTTAGGTCATTGTATGGTTCTGGCTTCTCTTGCTTTGCGCGCCGCTGCTGTTCAGCCTCCTCCTTGATCGCTCTCTCTATGCGAGCTCTCTTTGCTTGAAACTCGGCTCTGATCAGCTCGTCCGACTTCTGCAGAAGAATTGGATTGATCTCCGTGCTTCCTGTGCCATACACTCGCCTGGAAGTGAGTCCTGCTGGCGAGGCGGTGGTGTGGGCTACCGCTGCTTCAGAATTGTCTGAGTAAGATTGATTGTTACGCGCACTACGCTTGTGGCTCGATGATGCATCTTGCTGCTTCGAGCTTGATGATGACTGTGCCACCGGTGCGACACTAGAGGGAATCTTGATTGTCGGGTGTTGACCCATGACTACCTTGTCGCGAAATTGCAGGATCTTCTCGAGCTGCTCGATAGTAGACAGTGCCTTGCCTGATGCTTCGGCTTGAGCACGAGCTCCCGCGCCATTCGGCAACGAGGCATGGCCTTGCGCCAGTGTCTCTGCAGCCATGAGCCCTGCGCAAGCAATTTTGAATCCTGCGAGCTGGGGAAAACAGCACAGGAACGCCGATGGCGTGGATTATTGCGCGCCGAGGAATGGCTCGTGCAGGAATTCTCACGAGTGCCTGGCAGGCGACAGAGTGCTGTGCGCTGTGTTAACAATGGTGGCTGATGCTGTCGCGCGGTTTGAACGGACAGAAATCTCGCGTTGGGATATCATGGTTTGTGGAATAGCCCAGCTCAGTTGGCTGAATATGGAAGGCGGTCAAAATTAACTTGGGCGGCAATATCTGTCACCAAAGCCGTTCCAGGCCACGGTATGTCGTACCCTGCGCTCAGCGCTGTGGAGCACCTGATTTGCGCTCTCTTATCGTGATCACATGATTACTTGTGTGGTGATCGAGTGACATTCATGTTCGTCGTGGAGTGGCCGTTTGTATGGCTCAGATTAAGTTACTTCCAGTCTCCCGGATCTTCACATGACCTTCATCTTACTCGTGCTGTGCTACCTTATGCTGCATGCGCCAAGGCGGCTGCACCTCAGTAGTGGGGTACAGCCACTGAGCCCCGTCATCGGCTTCGGTGAGGACTCAGCGTCCGTACCTCGTCATACAATTGCCGTATACATATATTGCATTCGGCTTGGTTGATTGTCGCGAATTTCACAGCTACTTTCCGCAAGAATAATTGGAACGGTTTCGCGGATTCGACTGCACGGTTTCATCGCAACAGTCGCAAGTATGGGTGACGCTGGAGAAAACTCGACTACGAAGCCGGTGTTGTTCTTGTATGTTCAAGCGTTTTCATGACACGACAAGTTGTACTAACTCACATGGTGATAGCGACATCGACAACTGTCTATACCCGAAGAGTGAGCTCATGAGATAGCCACCGCTGGGCGGCTTCATTGCGGCATCTCACTGACCACACACAGGCACCAAGGTTTTTGAACTCATGGCCGACCTAATAGACAAGTACTTTGCGACTCACCTTGGCTTGGCTCACGAAGATGCTGTGCGACTTCACCGGGAATATTACACCAACTACGGTTTGGCCATAGAAGGACTAGTGCGACACCATGAAATCGATCCCCTCGACTACAATGCCAAGGTGGATGACGCGCTTCCTCTCGAGGATATTATCAAGCCCGACCCTGAGCTGCGCCAACTGCTCGAGGATATCGACAGGAGCAAAGTCAGAGTATGGCTCTTGACCAATGCCTACGTGAACCATGGGAAGCGCGTCATCAAATTGCTAAAGATCGAGGATCAATTCGAGGGTCTCACTTTTTGCGACTACGCGAAAGTGCCATTCGTGTGTAAACCTCAACCTGGCATGTATAAGAAAGCCATGCAAGAAGCGGGTGTGCAGACCTTTGAGGACTGCTATTTCGTCGGTAAGCACAGGACGCAGCACTTTGCACATGACAGGGACTGATGGACTACCTCAGACGACTCATACCAGAATTGCGTCGCCGCGAAAGACTTGGGGTGGAAGGTCGCCCACCTCGTGGAGGAGGACTTGCCGCTTCCCGAGAAGCAAGCATCTCAGTACCAAATTCGGCACTTGCGTGAGCTGCGCAATGTTTTCCCGCAATTCTTCAAATCATCTTGAATCTAGGCCCGAGATACCATAGACCAGGATAGCATAGACGATAAAGCCTCGTGCGGTAGCGCGCCGAGGAACAAGTGAGTATTTGATGGCCCAGCAAGCATCAAGCATGCGTGCCCTTGTCAATCCATGATGCAATGCCCGAAAAACGCCTCGCTATGAAAAACAAATCCTCACGAAAGAAACCCGAGACTCCCGACAACTTCACGGTCTGCGGATGCTTTGTATGACCCTGTCTAGCTCCGCAAGGATCTCGTCTTTTTCCTTGAGTGCCTCCTGCCTTTGTGCTTCGGCGGCCTTGAGGTCCTCCTCCAATTCCCGGATGGACTTTTCTTGGTCTTTTTCGCTGTTTTGCAAGCCGGGAAGCATCGATATGAGGTACTCGATCTGTTGTTCTTTCGTGATCAGGTCGCGCGAGAGTTCGCTTAGTCCTGCCTGGAAGTCCTCGGCAGGCAGCGGATCAACTTGAAAGACTGTCAACGTCCGTCGAAGAAGAAGTCTTCCAACACCTTACTAGTCTGCTGCATCTCTTCGGGCTTCACCTCGCGGACCTTATCGTTCGGGCCAAGGGTTTGATAGTCGTGCCGCTTGTGCACAAAGTGCACGGCAGCAACGAATTGCTGGGCCAGCTGGACCTAGGTCAGTTTGATGCAGTATAGTACAACTCATACAATTTACCTGGTCAACAGCATCCTGAAGCTGGGTGAGGCGGTCACTCATAGTCACTGACCACGAGGAGCGGGCGTCGTCAATGACAACAGATTTGTTGAACTCCAGTAGTGACGATCTCTGTAGCCGCGATTCGAAGAGCTGCCGATGGCGGGGCGGGATTCGCACGAAACTCACAGTGCGATTCTTGTTCACACAGTGTGTTAGACTGTAACGCTCCTTGCAGGCGCGGCCAAGTGAACACCCTGTTGTTTAAGGTCGGTCCCAGGGCCATTGTGTCACGGCGCATCCCTAACTCCAGCACGCCGCAAATCTGTCCACATCGTTCGCTGTTGGCTACATTAACCCCCGCTAGCGACTCTTGTACTTTTGACTCGCACTATCGAGGAACTCGACTGTTCATTACCGCCCCGTGTCGGTCTCGAACTCAACCATCATCCAACATGGCGACCCCGCCACCTCAAGGCGCAGGTCGAGGTGTGCCTATTTCGATACCGCTGCCACCAGGGATGCCTCCAATCCAGCCGGGTCAGCGCCCAACCCCCGAGCAGATTCAGTATGTCCAGCAGAAGTTGCGAGTCGATGCGGAGGCAGCGGGCATGACTGTTCCCGAGTTCATTGAGCAGATCCGGAGGCAGGCTGCCCAAAGAGCGCAGCAGCAAGGTCAGGCGCAGGAGGGCCAAGGGCCTCAAGGGCCGCAGGGCCAGCCACAGCAGGGCGAACAAGGACAGCAGGGACAGCCAGGGCCACACCAACATGGCCATCCTCAGCAAATGCGCCCTCAGCGCCAGGCCATCAACCCAGGACCGCCCAAGCCCGAGGCCCTTGCCTTGGCCAAGTTTCTCCGGGGGCAGAACTTGAAGCCTCGCACGTGCATCCTCAACGGAGAGCGTCGAGATATGTTTCGGGGTAATTATGGTTCTCCTACCTGCAATGTCCTTTCATTGACATGGGAACAGTTAAGCGAGCTCTCCGAGCCCTTGAGTCGCCCGCATACGAGAAAGCACGCAAGAAGAACCCACTCCTTCCCGCGATCACAGACAGGGCCTCGCTCGAAAATGCCTTTAAGCTCCTCCCGCTTAGCATGCTTGCGCTTAGGGTGACAAAGATCGAAGATCCACCGGGTCCCAACGGCAAGAAGGCCAAGCGGGTCAAGGGTCAGTGGACCGTCAAGATTGAGCAGCAGCAGGAGGCCGCAGACGATATGTACTATGCATGGCTCTGGGAGGGTAGTCAGGTCAAGCGCCAGCTGTATGCTGCCTTGGCACTCGTCGCCATCTTCGCCGTGGTTCTGTACCCGCTCTGGCCACTCAAGCTTCGCTTGGGTGTGTACTATCTGAGCTGGGGCATGCTGGGCCTCCTTGGATTGTTCTTCTTGATGGCGATTTTCCGCGTCATTCTTTTCTGCGTCACCTACTTCGCAGTGCCTCCCGGTCTCTGGCTGTACCCCAATTTGTGGGAGGATGTCTCTTTCATGGACAGCTTCCGACCCGTCTGGGCGTGGCATCAGGTAAGCCTTCTTCACAAGGCGCCATGCGGCATGTGCGATATTAACCAGCGCTAGACCGAGAAACCCAAGAAGAAGAAGAAGGCCAAGGCTGATAAGGGCGGCAGTGTCGCGTCCAATGCCGCCTTTGCTGCTTCGACTGGCCAACCTGCCCCTGCTTCCGCCACGACCACTGGCACCGACACGCAGGTCAACTCGGGCGAAGTCCAGCAGCGGTCCTATGTTGCCCCCAAGGTTGAGGAGGATGGAAACGATGATGCCTAGTCGACCTACGTCGACGACATGGGTTGGTTTGGCGAGGGTTTGGCGTTTTGGGCAGGCCATGATGTTGTGCACCGAAAAAATGGAAGAGGGAACGTAGATTGGGCGAATCCAAAGGGTGAACGAAACATCAATGCTCCTGCGGCAATGTGGTGATGGCTCTATATGATTCAATTGTTTCTATTTGGTACGAGGACCGCTCACGCCGACGCCATGGCCGTGTCCGAGGCCGATCCTCCCTCCTTGCAACCGCTTATCTACTGCTCGCTGCCCTTGCTGCGCTCATAATACTTGATGGCGTTCTCAGACTTGGCGCAGGTGGTGACGAAGCTATCAATGACCGGGACGCGCAGTCCCTGGGCACGCTGCGGAGCACCGTAGACGTGGTAGTAGTACCAAATCTCGTGGAGCTCGGTGCGGCCGTTGTCCAAGGATCCCTTGCCGGCCTCGGTCTCGTTGAAGCGGGGACCGGCGCAGCCGACAAAGGGGAGCTCGCCAAAGCCCTGGGTCAGAGCCTCCTGAATGTCGCTCAGCGTGTACGACGTGCTGTTGGAGGGAACAATGTCGTGGGTGGCGAGCCAGCCCCAGCTCGGCAGCGTGCGGAAGTAGGCAATGGTGGTCTCAAAGTAGTCCCAGAGATCGTCAAACTGGTGCATGTTGGGGCCCTGTCTCGGTCAGCTGGCTGGTCATGTACGGCGTGCGCAGCTGGTTTTGTGTCCGCCACGTACATAGCATTCAGTCTGGAAGGTAGAGAAGCAGGTGGCGTGCTTGCTGTACTCGTGGGCCCAGAGGATCCAGCTTTCCTGGTCGAGGCCAGTCCAGTACTTGTCCATGTATGCCTTCAGGTCGGCCTTGCCATTGGGCTCGAACCACTCTGTGATGGGCTCGCCCTCGTACGGCACCACGGGCGTGCCGTCGGGTTTACCCGTGGTGGTGTTGGGGTAAGGCAGAGGGTCGTATTGGCGCGACAAGTCACAGTACTGGGTGTAGGAGCCTGGGAGTAGCGTTTCAGCGCCCTGATCCGCGCAGTGCAGCTTTCTATTGTTTGGCAACACTCACCGTTGCAAAAGTCGGGCCACAGGCCGTGGATGGTCCACGAGCGCTTGGGAAGAAGCTGGTCGCGATCCTCGAGGCCGGTGTAGGTGTTCCAGTACTGGGTCAGGAGCACGAGACCACCAAACGTCTCTGTGCAGCAGGTGTCGACGATCTCGGGATCCGCCCTGGGGCTGCAGGAGAGGATGGGGTCCGCTGGGGTTGGAGGTTAGTTTTCTTACGTCTGTCACGACCGAAATTGATACGCACAGAGAACGCAGGTGTGATTCTGGTCGGTGATGCCGGGATACAGGCCAGCCGCGACTAGACGCGCGAGCGCGGCGACAGCAATCAGGGAGCCTTGACGATACATTGCGCAGTTTCACTCAGACTGACGGACGATGATGTCTGACGGCACTCGCTTGCGATCAACGGGGGCCATACCGCCCTTTTTATCGCGCTTTTGAGGCCCTCTTTCCACGTCGCATTGATCGTCAATTCGACTGCAAAGATCCTTTGTGCAGCTGCGCGCGAGGAGCACATTCCCTTTGCAGACATCTCCATATGGCACAGTTCTGGCGTGCCATTGGCCTTTTCCACTTCTAATCATCATGGGTGCACGAAAGAGCAGAGCAGGTGCTCAGTCGGCGGGATGTGGTTGGCCGTTCAGCGTGTTTTCGACACTAGCGTCCGGGGGGACCGGCATATCGGCACCTTTGCTCACTTTGGCGCAAAATTTGAGTAGGATGCTGCTCAATTTCTGCGTGAAGCTTTTGCGAATCTCGAGATACCCTCACATTGCCTGCGAGGAGCAAGTCAGCATGGCGTTGCGGCATTCGAGTTGGGGTACTTGCCAGTCTTGCCTTCGATTGGGTGGGCCACCTGAGCAATGGCTGGTGATCTAGCGGCACCCAAGGACTGCATACTCGGCTCAAGCTTTAAGGTGCGCATAATGAGCCGGGTCGCGAGCGCCGATGAGCTGGCCAGGGCATGGCGGACCGACAGGGCTTCTGGCTATTGTGGCCATGGAAAAGGAAGACGTTGCGAACAGGTTTCCCATTGGGACCAAAGCCTTAAATTAATTAGATTGCCTATCTTGGCACCAACTTGCAACTGGTTGGATGGTGGCGGCCGCTAGAACGACCCTAGGTCAGGCAGGGAACTTTCAGCCTGGGCCAAGTCGGATGGGATCATGGGAATCATGATCACGATGGCAATTTGGAAATGCGGTCTGGAGCTGAGCCGCAGGTACGTAGCAAGGGCCAAGGGACCGGACGTCACACGTGGAATTGGGGAATCCGGGCGCGAAGCATGGTGCGATGGTCACGAGCTCGCTGGCGCAGGTTGGACTTGGGAGGGCTTGACAGATGGTGTGAACCACAGATCCTTGGCTAGCAGTCGCGAAACATGAGCAACTACCTGATCAATTACCATACCGAAGGTACTACGTACTTATTATTTAGTAATGTCTAAACATCGTGCTTTGGAGCAACACCACCTCCCAAGGCATTTCATTACAGTAGCTTCAAACTCCACTGCCTGCGGGCTGGGGCAGGTACGGAGCTGAAAAACCGATAGTTTGTGCGCCTGATTGCGCGTGGCAAAGCAGGTACGACCCGCGGTGCCATGCATGTGAAGGTAATAATACCTCACACCATGTCCGTTCCGGCATTCCGAGTATGGAATTACCAAAGTAGGTACGCAAGATAGAGTTGGCCAGTGGCTTTTTATTCCTCCGGGGGCAGGGGTAATGAGATGTAAGGTACCAGGGCACGCACTGTCAGGTCAACGTGCTCACACACTTGTTTGCCTCGCAGTTCCTAGCTGCTAAGGTACTTGGCTTTAGGAGCACGTCTTTCCACTTGCGCAGATACATGTCCATGCGAGATCCTCGCGTCGTCCCTCATGTCACGGTGTCACCTGGCCTTTGCCGCCATTATGCGCGGGTCGGTTCTAGCTCCTTGGCCCCAGGATCCGATATCTTGGCGGACGCAGCAGGTGCAGCAGTCCTCTGCGTGCGTGGGGTGGGGCAGGGCCGCCTGGCCGACACGAGTGGGCTTGATTGCGCCATACTGTAGCAGCACGCAGGACACGCGGATCCTGCAGTCGAGAATCCGCGGCACTCTGCCAGATCCCCGGCAGGATGTAAGGTGTCGGACCCCATCTCCCTGCACGGAGTTGTCGCGATGAAGAGAAAAAAAAAAAAAAGCCCTGCCCGATCACGGTTGGGACAACCGGCCCTCGATCGCGCACGATTACCTACCGGACGAGTCAAGCGCTCTCATGATGGGGTTCAATATGGTGTCAATCACACTCATCACCAACCGACGGTTGAGCAATCGCGGACAATGGCCCACACAGCAGGGCCTGACACAGCGACCAGACAAGGCAGCAGCAGCTGATAAAACACGGGACAATAGGTTGCATCCTTCTCCCATTCTTCGGTTGTTGTTGGCCTGTTCTCGCCTCAGGGGCGGATGCAGAGCGGGACATGGCTGTTGCTCTGCGCTGCTGTCGCTCCGTTTCTCAATCGGCTCTGGAGTCTGCGTACTAGCTACGTACCTACAGTAGCCCAACGGGCCCATTCGAGACTTGTCGGGGAGCCATTTGGTACAGACGCTACGCCAGCGCTGTGTCAGAAATCGCATGCATGCCCGCCGCGGTACCCCGCGTGGCGTCGTGTCCGTTTGCTGATCGACCTTCAGCGACCGGATAGCTGGATCAGCAATTCGACTTCCCCAGTCTCCTGCGTAGCAGCGCAAGCGACCCAAGACACCTCGGCCAGAGCGGAATGCATGCTTGGCAGTGCTAGCTCGTATGGCCACATCCATGCGTACTTAATTAGTCGCCCTTCCAAACCTGATTTGATGCTGGTGTTGGTTCATTACATACGTTCTGGGGCAAGTGCGTGTTGTTGGGCGGGCAGACCGACGGGGTGCAGCCGTGGGCCCAGGAGGCCTAATGCCACAGAAGACGGCGACCATGTCGGCAACTCGTGCCAAAAAATCCTGCGCTATTATTACAATCATCCACTCATAACGACAAGGAGTACACGAGCGCTTCCGGCTGTTTCTCCGTTCCTGGAGGCTAGATTACTATTCAGCAGACTTGTTGACTGGATGGCGCAGGGTAGTGACCCTGGGCCCTGGCCGGACGCTGGAAGGGGTCCCCTGCAGGCCAGCCAGTGCACGCATGTGCATGTAGGATCACAGCATGCAGATGTCCATGTATGCGTCCCTCGTCGATCAAACCCCAGTCACCATGCCTGGGTGATCATGCACCCTTGACTGCACGTCGTGGGGGGATACACAATAGCAACGCCCGCAGCACGGCCATTCCGCTCCAAGATGATTACAGTACGTACGTACAGACAGCCATGCACGGGCGCACTCGTTGCCTGAGGTGGTCCAGCACGCGCACCAAGGCACTTGTTAGCGGCATGGCACTTGGCGGAGAGCAACTTGATCTTGATCACCTTGGCCCCATCTCCCAAGGTACACTACTACGTAACGCGAGCCACCGCCTATCGACAATGTGGCTTTCTTAGCATTTCCGGGACACGTGGGGCTGTTCGAACACACCTGGCGTTGTTCATTGTTCATTACAGCACAGCACTGGCTGTACATACTCGCAGCAAAGTTGAGGCGTTCAGCCCAGCAGACCATCGCAACGCCTCCCACCAGGTAGCCAAGACCTGCCTGTCCACACACCCACCCGTCCAAGTGCATCTGAACATGTTCCTGGCGGGCGCTAGCCTCGTCCCCCTTTCTCGACGTGCCTGGTTTTCATGCATCGCCGGCCGGCGAGGACCAACCATCCTTGGGCTGCTGGGGACACACCTCGGCCCGGCTCTGGTCTCGATCTGAAACCATCACACGATGGTCTGGGGGGGTGTGGGTGTGGGTGGTGGCAGTATAGGTTGACGCTTGCTCTTATTGATGACTGCTGCTGCTCCTCTTTAAAATAAAGCGAACCGCGATCCACGCCATGCGCCTGAGGGACGGAGACCTGCAGTTTTTTTCCTTTGCGGGCTTGAGCGCTCGAGTTGCCCATCCGCGCCATGAATTCGTCCATCCCCCTACCAACTCCGCCACCGACCGATAACGAGTTCTCCTTCCTTGAGGCGCTCAACATCGGTCCCTCGAGTGAACAGCTGTCTCTCATGCCCAAGGAGAGGCTCGGCATAGCCACAAGCACTTCTCTCCGTGAACCCACCTTCCACAAGGGTCTCGGAGCCGCTCCCATCATCACAGAAACGCCCATCAGATCCCCAGACCGAGCACGACTCGGAACAGCCAAGATGGCGTCGGCGGGTGCCACATCTCGCGCCCAGGCGCAGAGCCTTGACGTGTGCGAGAAGACCACCAAGATTGGCGACCGCATCTCGGTCCACATGCTCGAGTACCTGACCTCGGTCAAGCAGCAGAACATCCCCATGGGGCTGGACGAACTCGCCCACGGCTTCCTGTCCACTTGCCAGGTCCTGCTCACGCTGCAGACCGGGCTCGAGGAATGCTCCAAGACCGGCCAGTACTTCCCCGCCGATCTTCTCGTCGAGCTGGAGAAGAAGTTTCGCGTCTGCCAGGTCGATTTCAACCTCCTCGACCAGATGCTCCTCAAGGGCCTCGAGCTCGAGAGAAAGAGCCACGGCGCCATGGGCAAGATGAAGCGTGGTTTCAGCAAGCTCTTTGGTGACATTGACTTTACAAAGATGACGGCCGCCCTGGAGCAGACCCGCGAATCCCTGAGGATGAGCGCCCTCATGTTCCAGTGGAGTCTCGGCCACGAGAAGATCGAGAGCTCGCAGGGCATTGGCTTCACGGGGTTAGCAGCCGCCCTGAACAAGCTGGACAACAAAAAGACGGGCGTCCCTCTCGACAGGACCAAGTCCCTGGACGCGAACCGCTCGCACCCGCACCTTGCCCACCAAGCCAGCCACGCCGTCCAGCCCCCCTTGCCACCGCTGCCGTGGGCGGAGAGATCAACCTCCATCAACCAGGCGCCAGCAACGGCCACGCTCGATTCGCCAGTCGAGTCGCGCACCCAGACGACCGACAGTCGACATTGGAGCACGACTACGCCCAGCTCGGTTGCCTCGCACGAGCGCACCGTCCAGAACCACCAGTTCGATCGGCTCAGCTCCTTTGAGGAAACTCTCTCCCATCACACGAGTAGCGAGACGGCGGCTGACGGGCTCCTGGAGGAAATCGCCGCCCTCGATCTCGGCTCGACCGCGAGCAAGGGTGTCGTACGCCTCAAGGTGGATTCCTTCTCCATGCCGCGATGGACGCCCCGTGCCAGCGGCGGGGCCGACGCCGTGGGCATGAAGAGTGCCTTGACCGCTGCCATTCGCGGCCGTAACCACAGACTGGTCGAGCAGCTGCTGGACCGCGGTGTCTCGCCCAACACGGGACCCGACATCAACGCCTTGGTCGAAGCCGTGCGGGTGCAAGACTCGGAGAGCATCCGACTCCTGCTCTGCTTCGGGGCCGATCCCAACGGCAGCGACCGCGAGGGCATGACGCCGCTGGCCTGCGCTGTCGACAAGGGCTACCTCCCCGGCGCGGTCCTGCTCGCCAAGTACGGGGCTGACCCCAACGTCCGAGCAGGCCCCGGTGACGAATCCCCCATGGCCATGGCCACACTGGACAACAAGGTCAACCTGGCGCACCTGATGCTCATGTACGGGGCCGACGTGAGCCTTCTCAACGCGGAGGGCGACACGATGCTCATCAGCGCCATCAACAAGAAGACGCCCGTCAAGTTTGTCGACCTCTTGCTCGAGTACGGTGCCGATCCCAACGGGAAGAGCGAGGAGGGCAAGACGGCCCTCTTTGAGGCCATCACATCGTCGCGCCCAGACATTGTGACCAGCTTGCTGAACCATGGCGCCAACCCCAACCTGCCTGGGCCCAAGCACATGCTGTGGCCCTCGACCTACAAGCCGCAGTGCCTCCAAATCATGCTGGACCACGGCGCGGACCCCAAGAAGGCCCCCGGCATCATGGAGCTGGCCTCCAGTCTCAACAAGCTCGAGTCGGTCAAGATCCTCCTCAAGGCGGGCGTCGACCCGAACGCCAAGAAAGACGGCGTGTACACGCCGCTGTGCACATCGATCCGCGACAACCACCCAGACATCTTCCAGCTGCTCCTGAGCAACGGTGCCGACCCCAACGTCCCCGCAAGCGAGTATCCCGCCTTCAAGTGCATCACGCACAACAGACTACACTTTTTGCCGCAGCTGGTCGCCGCGGGTGCGGATCTCAACAGTCCCAAGGGCATCGTCGAGACGGCCGTGGCCTTCAACAGCATGGAGGGTCTCGTCTGGCTTCTGGACCAGGGCATGGACCCCAACGAGCGCAACCCCAAGGGCCAGTCGCCCCTGACGACGGCCATCCGCGAGAGGCGCACCGAGATGGTCGACCTCCTCATCATGCGCGGCGCCGACCCCAACAAGCGCGGCGAGGACTGGCCCGTGTGCATGGCCGTGCACTGCCCCGTCATCCTCCAGCGCATCCTGTCCGTCCTCGCCGAGCCCCGCGCGTTCAAGGGCGTCGTTGAGCGCGCCGTCGCCGCCAACCAGCTCGAGTCGGTCAAGCTCCTCCTTGCGGCGGGCGTGTCCGTCGAGGACAAGAACGGCGGCGTCTTCTCCCCGCTGACGACGGCCATCCGCGAGGACCGCCGCGAGATTGTCAAGTTCCTCCTCGACCCCCGGGGCGGCAACGCCGACATCAACGCGCCCGGCGAGCACCTGCCCATCGTCAAGGCCGTGCGCCGCTACCACGGCGAGGACACGGCCATCATGGAGATGCTCCTCGACCACGGCGCCAACCCCAACAAGATGTACCGCGGCTGGAATGCCATGTTCCAAGCCATTGAGAACGGCGACCTGAACGTCCTCCGACTCCTCAAGGAGAAGGGCGGCGGCGCCGATCTCGAGGTGAAGGACGAGATGGGCCGCACCGTGCTCGAGATGGCGGAGCAGAGAGGATGGGTCGAGGCTGTCAAGTTGCTGCTCGAGGAGAACCCGAGCTAGTCGGGCACGTTTGATATCGGGAGGATCTTTGGGGGGGCGTCTGGCGCATCACATCTTTCTACACGGTGTACCGGCGGAGACCGGGCTTGCCGCGACGGCAATTTTCATATGTTGGACTGATGTAATACCCCTTGCGATTGGCAGTATTTATCCATGGGCGATAGTCTCGCACTTGATGTTACCATAATTCCTTAAGATTCATGTTCGTGCAACTACTGCCACTTATTACGTGAAACCAGGGCGTTAGTGACGTTGTCAAGCTACTCTCAGATGCTTTCACTGCGGCAGGCAGCCGTATGCCTCTTGATCAAGTGGCGGAGGCGGGAAGTGTGACTTTCTGACAATCAGGTTGAGGTCATCATTCACAAATCTGGCCTCCTCTTCAATCCGGTATGGTGTAGTGGCTAACATTTGACGCTCTCACTTCTCCGAAGACCAGTGCCGTCAAGCCCAGGGTTCGATTCCCTGTACCGGAGTTCCCTTTTGCACTTTTCCCCGTCAGGTTTTGGGAATTCTCAAGCAAGCTTCTCTCCTTTTAGCTAGACTGCCATGTTTTTTGGTCACGAGCACTGCGTTCCGTGGCAATGCTATTGTGCTATTGTCAAATGGGCATTCAAAACAACGCCGCGGCCGTGTTTCTGCCAGGCTGTAGTCAAGTGGCAGTAGACCCCAGGTGAGTGTCCGATCACAGCTGGAACGAAGGATTATATCGAGGCCAACCCGCCATGGACATCATTTCATGAAGTTGATGTACTGAATCCTCGCCTCCTCGCTACATTGCTTTGACGCTGCACCCTCGTCCCCACTCTGCGCAAGCTCGGCGGCACGATATCTTCCTCGTCATCATCTGCAACGGCTTGCTCAGGTACAGCCTGGGCGTGACCCCGGTTGGTGCTCATCGCTCGTCTGAATCGTTGGACTGAGATGGTGACACTGGCCACTCGGCTCAGGGTGACTGAGGCGTCGCCAGCCGCCGGGGATTCGACACTCTCCCCTGCATTCGTGGTAGCGGTCCTTGGTTTGCGCTTGGCGCGCACTTGCTCGACGTAATCGCTGTACTGTGGCCTCTCGAACAAGCCGCTACGGAATGCATTGACGCCTACCAAGAGCTTGGTCAGTTCCACGAGTTCCTCAAGGTACTCGACAACCTCCATGAGCCCAGCCGCATTGGCGTTCCAAGCGAGGAAATTGCGCTGCGTCACAAATGACGCCGCGAACTCGAGGCCTTGCCCGCTGGCGTCAGCCGCCGTCCGGCTTCTATCCCGTGCCATCTTCTCCTCAACGATCTCGCATACGCGGTCAATAAGCCGCAACTGCGCAATGCGTGGAGACGGTAAGAATTGTGGCAGGGGGAGCCAGGTCGTCAGCGCCTCGTGAACAGAGAAGAGCATCAAGTTATTGGCGGCGGCTGCATTGCGCCTATACGCGTACACTTGCGCATGCAGGTCCTCCAGCACGGTCGAGCCATATGCTTTCCGAATATCAACCACAGTGTCGAGCCTGTCGATGATCTGGTGCAGAACGTAGATGATTTCCTTGTAAATGGGCTCCAGTGGCTTGAAGCTCCCCTTGAGTCGTGGTTCGCTCAGGCAGAAAGGAAGGAAGGTTTCAGCGGCATCAAGGGATGCCTGTGCTTTGCTCTTTGCATGAGAGAACGCTTTGTACAGCCTCTCGGAGCGGTAATTCGGCCGTGACGGGCTGCTGATCCCCACTTGTATAGCGGAATGCATGTTTTGTACATGGCGAACAGCAGCTGAGAGCGAGTCGACGAGGCGATGGCGCGCTCGTACCGGGAAGACAAATACTTCAACGGCAAGAGCGACAACAGAGCCCACGAGGAACGCGATCAACCGAAGCTGAAAGATGTCGACGGCAGAGCCGAGTTGGTTGACGGCAGCTGCGCAGCGCGGCCATTAGCTCAGAATACAAACAAACAAGGTTCAAGGACTTACCAGTCGCGACAACGCACATTGACGTTGTTGCGATCATGCCCGCCTTCACGTACTTGGTGCCCAGCTGAACGTAGAAGGACAGTATGATGCCGAATGCAAGGACGACAACCACGCCCACACGATTGCCGCGGCTGATCTCGAACGCTGCGAAGCCCAGCACGCAGCCAAAAATAACGCCAAAGAGCCGCACGATCACGATGGAGATGGATGTGCCGATGGAGACCTCAAAGGCCAGAACTAGTTGCATAGGTGCCCATATTCCGCGGACACTACCGTACCATTGCTGCCATGATGGCACGAACGAGGGCCAGCTGACGATCATGACTGCCATGGTTAACCTCAAAGAGTACTTCAGGTCTTCCGATTGCTGGGCCCATTCTACCATGTCAGCGAGACATACCCTCAGCCTGCTCCAAGCGGTGCCCTTGGATGGCTGGATTGACGTCGAGGGCGTCTCGGTCGCGGAGTTGAGTACCTTGCGGCCGAGTCGCCAGCGCCCACTGATGCCGAGCTCCTTTTCCTCGTCATTTGGTACCGAACCATCCGAACTAGCTCTCTCCAAAGCATCTGCGGAATGATGTGACCTATGTTTCTTGTCACCAAGTTTCCCCTTGCGAGCGTTTTCTGGCAGAATTCTGGCGTCGGACTCGCCTGCTGTGGACAGCCAATCGCCAATGTCAGCATAATGCGGGATCCAGAGGCGAGGCCGGTCGTTACGCTTTCTGCGTCGATCAACGAGCTCCCGGGCATGCTGGAGCATTTGCAGCACCTGCAATGCGGATTGCCGTAAACCCAGGATGAAAGATGATATGAGAAACATTTCCATGCGAGGGGCAATGTCGATGCCCTGTTCCGTCTCCGACAAAGACGCCAGCTTCAATTCTCGCGACGTCTGCTCGTCAAAATTGCGAATGGCGTCGCGAAAAGCATCAATGTGAAGATCAATCTCTTCCATCTGGATGCCGTGCGGCCTACGCAAACCTGAGGGTAGTTTGGGGACATCGTAGCAGTAGGCAACACACGCCATGACCATGAGAGCGGCTGTGCGGAATTCCTCGCCAAAGCTCGTCGCGGGCTCCCGCAGACGTTCCAAGACACCTTCCAGCTTCTGCACACTCGCCGTTGTGATTTCTCTCAACGGTTTGACGTCGTCGATCGAAATGATCCGCTCTCCATCATCTTCAACGTCATCCTCAGTGAGTGGATGTAGGGCGCGCGGCCCAAGCGGAGTATCTGGGCTGATGGGGGGGTTGCTTGCTTGGGGGGAAGGTTCTGCTTCAGAGGCTGCACTCAGCATCACATACTTGTTCTCACAGGCATTAATGAGAGTGACCACGTTCTGAATAAGCCCGGACGCGCCACCCTTGCTGATGGGTTTCAATGCCTTGGGCGAGAGCGGCGAAATAGAAAACTCAAAGTTGACTTCATCCTGGGCCATCTTGCATCGCGCAAGCGATGCTCGGAGACTGGGTTTCTTTGCGGACAACTCTACGAATGTTGTCAAGTGGACTGCTTTCCTTGAGCTTGCCTGTTTACCTGTGATCCGAAATGGATTAGGAAAGTCGGCCACGAAACTGGTCCACCATGACTTTCTTTTCCTCGAGGCACTTGTCTTAGGTGCGTTGGATGGCTTTCGCCTCGTCTCCGGCGCGTCTCCTCCGGGGGTGATGAACCAATGCGTCGCGCGCTCCACTGTCTCCAAGGTTTCCCAGAGTGTGTCTAACGTAGACGTGCCGAGGAAGCTTGTAGAGAGCTCGGGAAAGATGGCAAGATTGACAATGAACACAATCCCTCCGCTAGTCAGGATCGGATACATAATGTCTGTGAATAACCGCACAGTGACCTCGCTCTTGATGCCCAGTAGAATGGTTCCAGCAGCGATCAGCAGGAACCATACGGGAACAAAGAGACGGGGTTTTGCAGACCGCACGAAGCCGTGAAAGAGCGTTGCTGCTAGCCAGAACACGGCTCGTACCGTTGACGCGCCTGCCGGGTTGTCGGCGGGGACGACAGTCGATAGGTAGAGACCGAGTAGCGCCCAGCTCACACCAACAGCTGCCCCAATGGTGATGAGGACCAGTGATTCAATCATCATAGCCATGCGCTGCCCCGGGTGCGCAAAGACGACTGTCATCGGGAGGAGGTAGGTGTTGACCCCATAGGCGTCCACAACCTCAGGAACCACCGCGATAGAGGCAGCAATGATACATG
Source organism: Emericellopsis terricola (assembly GCA_027569275.1). Classification (NCBI taxonomy): domain Eukaryota; kingdom Fungi; phylum Ascomycota; class Sordariomycetes; order Hypocreales; family Bionectriaceae; genus Emericellopsis; species Emericellopsis terricola. Next base: position 1,031,521 of record JAPDEU010000004.1, on the reverse strand, counting down.
CCAAGGACGACTTGAATATGCGTTGCCATAGTTGGTTCGCTTGCCAGTCGCCCCAGAGAGCATTCCTGAGCCTCGTGAGCCGCGATGACGAAGGAGTAGGTGACGCCATTCCTGCTTTCCTCCCTCATCCATTGCAAGATTGGAGGGAGCAGGCGTGCCTCACTATACCACCACAATACATGAGAGGGAACAGTTTTAAGCGGTCACTGTCGCAATAAACCGCGTCTTGACGGGACTTCTGTCTTGCTGAGGACACTAAGTTGCTAGTGGTGGCAGGTGGTGATGATGCGGAAACCAGGAGGAGTAACTGAGGTGCTTTATCGATAGGACATCATTATAGGTGTACGTGCCTTGTGGCCGGGGTGCTATATCCCCCCACTCATCCAGGGATCCGTCGCGCGACAAGCGAGCGACCCTCCAACAGCGCGCTGATCCTCAAGCCTACCCGCTTGTCCTCCCCCATCACTTCGAATGCGAGGACCTCAATGCCACGATGTTGTCCTTCATCCTGATCCAGAACCGACAGTAAGGTCCCACGCGCTCTCCGGCAGATGCGCAGCACGCTGACAACCGTCAGGGGCAAGACTCGTCTCGCCAAGTGGTACGCCCCTTACACCGACGAGGAAAAGATCAAGCTCAAGGGTGAGGTGCATCGCCTCGTCGCACCGCGCGACCAAAAATACCAATCCAACTTTGTCGAGTTCCGCAACAACAAGGTCATCTACAGGCGATACGCCGGGTTGTTCTTCTGCGCCTGCGTCGACACAAACGACAACGAACTCGCCTACCTCGAGGCCATACACTTCTTCGTGGAGGTCCTGGATGCCTTCTTCGGCAACGTCTGCGAGCTGGATCTGGTCTTCAACTTCTATAAGGTCTATGCGATCCTAGATGAGGTCTTCCTGGCCGGCGAGATTGAGGAGACTAGCAAACAAGTTGTCTTGACAAGATTGGAACATTTGGATAAACTGGAATAAGGAGTTCGAACGTGGGCTCTAGCAAGCGACGGTTCACGCAGCATGGTCGGAGTTCGGCGCATCGGTCATTTGTGTAGGTAGCTAAGTATTGGTGCCCAGCGGAGACTGCACAACCTGCTCATAGGTGTCACCTACATGGCAAGGCAATGGATCCTTTTTATTTGATCTCAGTTCGGCTCAGCCCAGAAGAAACCATGGACATCTTGTCCTATTCTAGCGGACAAGAGCCATCTCCCCATGTCTGGCGCCCGGACCACTGCGTCAAAGTGGCTCAAGCAAGCGGCACGCGACCACCGGATTCTGCACAATTCAGTGAGCGCGTGTTCGAGAAGCTTGGGGAGGACTCACATGTGTTCGAAAAGGCATCCACATCTGGTTGCCACCGGCTGTTTCAGGATCCTGCCACAATTCTAGAGCAGATGGTCTCGTTGGCGTGCGCAACCGTACATTCTCTCTGTTCACGAACAAGGTCTGGACGCCCTGATGGTACAGGCGCATTCGAGCCGAATAATGATCGGTCTGGTAGGAATAGGTCTGTTTCGGAGGGTTAGACGCCCAAGGAACATTGTTGAGATCTCCAACTCTAGCGGCCAGTCTGGCATCGCCGTCGTCGTGGGAGACCTCCGGGGATGATGCAGCACGAGACATCCTCTGATATCTTGAGACTGGCGTGCCCGGCCCTCCAACCTCACCAAGTCTTCCTTCCGGCGAGGGCAGGGAATGGAATGTCCTTGTACTGGTTCGCGTGGCGGACGAGGCCGCGATTTCTTGGCTCAGCTCGTCCAGAAAGCTGGTGCATTCAAGCTCAGCCACAAGATCCCCCCGGCTAGAGATTCCCATGTTCTCAGCTGCATCAGTCGTCCCAGGCGCGTTCGTGGACTCTTCGTCTTCCTGTCACGTATGATCAGCTTCAATTTCTGGCGATGAGATGGCGCGCCTACATCGTCCCATGGACTCAGACGACCAGACGAGAGCTCCCGCCGCCTCTCCATAGCCACAGGAAGGTTGAAGGAGCCGCGATTATAGCCATTGCGCACACCAAAATGATCACCACATACTCTTGACTCTTTCCCCATTTCCGCATGGGCTGCCTTGGGGACGTTGCAGGTCATCGGACTATTGTCGAGTCTCCTCTTCTTGCGTTCGGCTCCAAGAGAGACTGCATCCTCTGACCTCTTGCGAGCGTGGCCACAATGTGTCGCTGAATTCTATGCAGCGCCACCTGTCACGGCGCTCCAACGACCTTCCATCACGCTCGGGCTGACTGTGGGCGCACAGGCTAGGTCAGCTTTTGACTGTGCATGGAAATCGTCCCATCGAGTGTCAGGCAGATTATCTATTTGGGATATCCCGTTTCGTCGCTGGCTGGGAGTCTGGCTGAGCCATACTGGCTTTGCTGGAGTGTGTTGAGATACCCTTGGGTCACTACCGCCACAGAAGTTCATCCCCAGGCTATAAGGAGATCTTCGCTCGGTGGAAGGAGTGCACAAAGGCCGTGCTGATCCGGAGTCTTTCGGAGTCGGGGAATACGCTTTCGAACGTCCTTCTGTAGCTCATGGTCAAAGAAGGTGCCCGCTCGACTCGAGCTGCCGTACACGTACCTGCCCTTTTTTTGTCCCCCAGTCTAACAACGAGAGTATTAGTGGACGAGTCAGGGACTGCATCAGAGGTCCCATGGTCATGGCGCGATTCGACGGCTTCCTTCAAGGCCGAGGCAATACTTTTGAGAGGCGAACTGGAAACCAAAGCCGCCAGTTTGCTTTTGATGCTCTCCGTCCTGGAAGGCTCTGCTGCTAGCGCGCCCTGGGCATCGTTCGACCCTTGTTCGAGGAGCTCGCCATTCTGAGGATCCATTCTTGGCGTAAGGGGTTCAGTGCAGAACGTGAAATTTGGCTTTCCCAGTGGTTGAAGGTTTGGATTATCAGTCGGCGCTAGGGTGTCTTTGTTCACGGATGCTGATGCTTTCTTGGTGGCCTCCTTTCCCTTTTTCTTCTTCTTCTTCGCTTTCGTAAACGGAATGGGTACGTTGCGTGTCTCTTCGTAGTGTCGACGGATACCTTGGGCAATGTCGTCCATGAACTGCATGACGTGTTGCTTCTGGGCTGCGCATGTGCTCGTGTCTGCCGTATTTCTACACCCGTCCCAGATGTGCTCTATCTCCTCACGAACACGACCGCATCTCTCTAGAAACAAACAGTAATTGTCAGCCAGTTGCCGAGAGTCCGCGTAGTCACGATCCTGGTATGGCTGCTGCCAGAGCCAAAACGTGTAAAGCGTGGTCTTTTCGCTGTCGCTGACGAGGTCCCACTTCTGTTTGAGCTTCTTCCAGAGTGTTTTCTCTCTCCAGCCAACAAAGCTCGGGATGGGAGACGTTCCAAGTGGGAAATTGGTTGTGAGTGTGTTGGTCAAGGCCGATTCGCTCTCAATCGTGGACGGCCAAGATGGTACGGACATGGTGATGGAAGGGCGATCAGACATATGATCATAGGCTGACCAGGGGGGTAAAGCTTCCTAGATACTCAACTTAATTCAAGTTCAAGAAAAAGTGAGAGGTTTGGGCAGCGTCAGCCAGCCAGTCAGTGCGTGCTGAAGTGACCTCACCGCCGGGCGGGTCAACATGCAGGCAGGCGCGACCGGCGGGTGAATTGCAGCTGATCTCTTTGACAATATCCGCTCCAGAGGGTAACTCGATGCCTTTAATTTCTCGCACATTTGGAGCCCAAATCAATAACACGGATTGAGCAAACACGGTTGAGATCAAAGATACACCTAAAACAGAGACTGCGGGCAATATTCTGACTCTGCTTTGCCAAACGTGGTGGATGGCAAGAAAGGGGCGCTTCCCCCTGGAAAGTAAACAATACCGAGTTGATGGGCATTTGACATTATGGACGGCAAAATTGGTACAAGTCGTCAATTTGAGGGGGGGGGAGGTCCTCGTTGACGATAGTTTCATGTGTTACACATCAGTTCCATGTACAGACTGCAATCCTAACAAATGGTGCAGTGAAGTCGTCTTCACCGAAGACGTTCGGACAAACAGCTTGCCTCCAACAAAGTCCTTGCAGCAATCATAACCTTGCGCGCATTGTTCATAATCTCTAGGGCTTCTTCAACGCGGCGAAGCGCTTCTCGAGATCACTAATGTCCGGCACCGACCCCTCTGGCCCCTTCTTCTTCCGCGCTGCCGCATCCTCCATCTTCTTACTTGGTTTCAACTCTACTGATCCTAGCGTCACCTTGGGATGCACATTATCTGTGGTCATGCGTGGAGGCGTCACTGTCAAAGGGCTGGTTGGCCCCGCCGGCCGTAGCGACTTGGCTGGTGTGGCTGCTGTCGCGGGAAGCCCGTCGCTGCCTGCCGGTCCCGTGGACGCCTTCACCTTGACTCCGTCGGTCGGCTCGTCATCGTCTTCGTCGTCCTCAAATTCCGGGGGCGGAGGAGTCAGTCTCTTAGGCCAGTCCACCCCGTACGCTCTCGCAATCTCCTCGAGATATCCCTGCACCAGCTCCTGCTTCGGTGGCTCGACGCTCAGCTTGCGAACCACTTTTGCGCTCACCTTGCCATCCGAGTTCTCCAGCGCCGTCAGAGTGAATTCTTTCCCGTACTTATCTGCCAGCAGATTTTTGACAATGTTCAGCTCTTTAATCTCCGTCTTGGGCGCCGCGTAGATGATGCTCTTGACCGCTTCCTCGAGACCGGGGTCGCAGACCGGCCCTTCCAACAGGCCAGCGCGCGCAAGCAGGAGCTCGCAGTATAGCTCCAGAAGCTCGTGTAGTTCGGACGTGATGTCGCTACGGATGATGTTCTCTACGCGGATGGTGGCGGAGTCGATCTTGCCAGCCTCGAGAAGCTGCGCCATCGCGCGCCGTTGGGTCTTGCCGAGTTGCTCATCTCTCTGTTGCGTCAGGCGTAATCGAGCTATCGCCAGCTTGAGCTGTACTTTGAGCTTGTTCTGGTGGTTGACACGCTTGTCAGTTGCTTCGTCGCATCACGGGGTGTGGCGCGCAAAAGGTGATGACATACAATGAAAACAGGGCCGGAATTAGGAGGAGGCATGTTTGTTGGGAGGTTAAGAGAGGACCAGCGGATGACAGAAGCTTCACACCAGAAGACTCTTTGGAGATAAAGATGCGCACAGCAGTGAGAAGATGATGAAGATGATGAAGCTCTCGCAAGCTGCAAGACGCAACCTGGGGCCATCATGCTGCCTGCGCAGCGTCAGTGCGGGTGCGCTGCGGGGTGTCGCGCCGCCTTTCGGGCAGCTGGCCCCACCTGCCCAATCCCGGCCGAACCATCAACGTCATCCTATCTGCCCTGACGATCACACATGGTCTACAACAAGCACCTACCACAGGGCCAGAGGAAGCAGATGAATCGAATATGAAGGGTGCTAAATGGCTGGTAATTCTCAGAATATCATAGCATAGTGTTACCATTTGCTCACGGGTCTCTAGTAGACTCTCATTCCCGGTGCGCAGGTCCATGCATCCAAAAGCGCCGTATGATGCTGCCTAACGCCGGAAACAACACAGCAAACCGACGCGATCCCAAACTACATCGTATTACAGCGGCGTACACCACGAGTCTTCGTACACCAGCTTGGACTGGCTTCATTCCATGTCGCTGGCGTCTGGTACCACCAGCACGCCATCGGTGGCTTCGCCCTCGAACACGTCCTTGCCTTCGTAGGTTACGCGTCTCCAGCCGCAAAGCTCTTTGCCGTCCTTGATCCATTCCATGGTCGGGAAGTAGTGATCGTTCTTCTTCATTGTGATCATCCAGGGCACGGAGTCGAACGTTACTGCTTTCATTCGGAAGTCTGTCACTGTTAGTGAATGCTATGGGAGAGGCAGGGAAAGCACTCACAGGTGTTGTCCGGAATCTTGCGAGTTTCACGGATAAACGACTCGAGATCGGGAGTCGGTGTGCCATTTACGGCCGTGATAAAGTTGGTTGGCGCGACACCATATTGGTATGCCGGAGATCCGCGGACGCGACTCGACACGTACACTTCTGAATGAAGCATGCTAATTTGCTGCCTCACGGCCTGGTGAGGACGGTGGAAAATAGCACCGCAGAAGGAGACCGCATGGTCCGTCTCAAGGTCGTCTGCTTTGACTGTCGGCACACTGAGCTGGATCTCTTGGCATTGCCGGACAATCGTAGCATCAAGCATCTCATGGGAGTACATTGCGTCAAAGTCAGAGATGGTCGTGCAGATGTTGCCATTCAAGGTCAACACAATGTCGCCTTCCAACAAGGTGGCAGGGTGGTTCCCGCGCTCAAACGTGCGCTTGCTGACCATGAAGAGCTGGTGGTGAGAGGGATTGGTCTCTCTCACCTTACGAATCCATTCGTCAGAAACGCCCATAACAGTGGCCTGCGACATAGCGATGGCTCGCAGCTCCACGGAGAGAATTCGGAGAGAAGGTGTCTCTCCTTTCTGGATAGCAGACAGGACGGGAAGAAGAGTCTTGGTACTCAGGCCTAGGTAGTACTCTTCGTCTCTTTGACTACAAGGCGAGCGCTCGCCCAGGTAGAGGAGCCACAGCGCCTGCACCTTACCGTCCGGTGAGGTGAGTACGCCACTGCTGCATGTGGAGCCCAGATTGCTATCAATAGTGATGGCATCCACGTTGATGGCTCGGTATCGAGGGGCTGCCGAGTTGGCGGGTATTGCGACTGCTGTGATCTCAGTGACCGTAGTAGAGCCATGGACCACCCTCCCTATCCTGTTGTGGCCTACAAAGTAGGTCTTTTCGCCTTGCTTCAACTCTTGATCGCTGAGCCTGGCGGACTTGACGTCTGCATCCACCAATGACGGGTCGTATTGCACAATGGCGTAGTTCTGCAGAGGGTGCAGGAAGACGACTTTGCCTTCCACAATGATTGCGTCGGCGATTGTGATTGTGATATCGCAGAGGTCGTAGGGCACAATCGCTCTCGAGATGAGCACGAGGCCCTTCTCCGCATCGATGACAAGACCCATGCCCCCACGGCGGCTCTTGGGAAAACCATCGAGCTTGAGCGGCATCGCACAGTTGACGTGCACAAAACTGTGCACGAGGTCGCCGATGCCGGGATCAGGAACGTGATCAAGCTCTATGAACCCAGCTGATCTGCGTTTCGGCGGCACTGGCGGTAGGGGATCGCCAAGATCTGAAAAGTCCCATAGTCCTGTATTGTCGTTGCGGACAGCGAGTTTCATTTTTGCGGACCAGTGGCGGTCGATGTAGACGATTGTGGTGTTGAGTGTGTGCAAATCCCTAAGATGCTTGAAAGTCACCACAATCCTGGCCTTGTCTGGAATGGTCTTCATCACTTGGACAAAAGTGTCGAGATCGGGAACTGGCTTATGGTCGATTGTCTGCACGATCCATCCGTTGTCGGGGCTGTCGAAACGGAAGGATCCGGCTGCCTCACAGACATAGACGCCCTGAACTGCAACGCCATAGAGCCGAGCTTGTTGGTAAGACAGGTTGTGGAAGCTCCCGCCTGCCACTGTGACGAAGCGGTCAGGGGTGATGGCGTGGAGATCACCGACCTCAATATCCACTTCGACATCCTCGCCGCCGCGATTCAACAACATCTTGATGGTCTTTCCGACGTTGGAGTCAAGAATGTCGTCCAGCCGCAAGAACTGAGTGATCAACTGGCCATTGACCTTGATCAAAAGGTCGCCTTCTTGAATTTTCTTGTGCGAAGGGCCCTGGGGCAAGATGATCTCCGCAACCAGCATCACAGTCTCGGTGGGAAATTCTTTCCGTATGGCTGCTTCCCATTCGGCGGTCAATCCTAGCCTGCGGCACTCGTCAAAGGGCTTGAGGAGGAACTGGCATTGAATATCACCGCGCTCGACCGGCTTGCCCTCTTGAATGCACTTCAACGCCCGGAGCGGTCGGTCTAGCGGCAGGAAGTAGTCGGTCGATGCGCCGTCGGAGCGTCCGCCTGCTTGTAGCGCGATGGCAGCTCCATCCTTGCTGACAACGGGACTGCCCGAACTGCCACCACTGGCTGCCGCGTTGGCCTGGTAGTAGCATGTGTTGAAATCGCTGTAACCATCCCCATATTCGGGGGCGTTTCGATCGAGCCGACTGATCACACCAGACAGGATACTGAGCTTCTCTCCTGCGTCGTTGCCCACGACTCGAATCTCCACACCCACTGCTGCCGTCAGCGCTGAAGAATGGCAAGTGGACATCGCACTCACCTTGTGCTTGCTCGGGCTTGAGCTCCAAGCCATCCACAACCATGTATTTGATTGCCTTGGGGTCGTAGCGCAAGATTCCAAAGTCATGCACAGGATCGCGGTACACTGGGTAGCAGTCGACTTCCTCGTGATTGTCAAACACACAATGGCCCCAGAAGGGACCTGCGCCGACAACGTGTCTGTTTGTCATGATGTACCTGTTTGCTTCGTCAGCACTGTCGCACCAACGCTCCACTACCACCACTTTTGGGGGGTTGTCAACGTACCCACGCTCAGCATCGACAACGAAGCCGGTCGCCTCGCTTGTGAGAGCTGGTTCTGTGTCGAAAGAACATGTCTGGCAGAATCGGATGGAGACTACGCTGCGCACGACATCTTTGATGGTGTCTCTCCATTCGCCCAGGCTCAACGGGGTCCCGACAAGATCTGCCTCAAGGTCGGAGATGTCTTCGTATTCGTACTCGGCGTCGTGAACATATTCGATGTCGTCTTCTTCGGAACGGTTTCCGTTGACTACGCGCTTGGCTGGCGGTGCTTGATCGGGCGAGCCAGGGGCTTTCCTTTTGCTGGCTCGAGTCGCGCGCCCGGTGCCGTTCATTGTCGCCGCAACGGTTGTGGATTTCCAGTCTCCGGATAGAGATAGTACTGATGGATTCCAAGTCGCGAGAAGCGAAAACAACGTAGAGCCGAGGCAAGGACTACCTGTCGCAACACGTCCGGAGTAAATCGCACGACCGGTAAGCAGTGACCGTGAGCTGGTACTCGAGCGAGTTTTCGTGTACGTAAACGGCGAAAAATGAGGAGGGAACAGCGGACAGAGGACACTCGCGCGACGCCCTTGACAGGTGAAGGATGAGGCGCTTGAACGGTGTCGGAGGGATGGAAAATATCCCAAGCACCCAAGACTGGGGAAAACTTGATGGCCGAAGCGAATGGCTGAGGTTTGTAAAAAAAGGTGGATCACGGTCTGCACAATGGTGTCAGCCCCCTGCACAACCAACCACCATAGCGTGAACCGATCCCCTAAAAACAGTGGCACTAGCAGCCGGGATTGTGGGACTGGGTGGTGCCTTGATTGCATGAGGATCCCGTCAGGTAGTAGCCTCGCAAACGCCGTCGTTGTACCCCTTTGTTCATTCACATTCGCCACCATCCAGATTATAGTTTACTCGCCCTGTGCTTTGAGTGCGAACATACCGCCAACTGTTGATCTAAGATGAGTCGTTCACGTTCAAGCCGCCTGGGGCCGATTCGATACTCCTGCACTTTACCCTGACAACGAGTCTTCCATGCCATCCATCCCATACAAGCCAAAGCCGAGCGTTCCCGCAGACGCAGGTTACAGTGTAGTAAGACATGCATCTTTCGTGAGCATCACCAGCCTGACCGGCACATTGAATGCAAGGCTCCAGTGTCCTGCGAGACGTCGCATGACCCATGCAGCCTTCCCTCAAATGATTTCCTAAGCCGTCTCGACCGTCGCCATTGTTGGCGCCCATGTGGACACGAGCCAACCCGCACACGCATGCCATCTCTAGGATCCCCAGATGTTCAAGGGCTCTGGGTCCTGGTCATCTGTGATTGGCGTGTCACCACAAAACCAAGCGGAAGGTCGCAGCCTTCTTTACTCCAACCTGACCTCCTGCAGCCGTGGCCGTGTCTCACATCCCACACAAGCCAGTACTACAGTTCAACAAACAGATATTCACAAAGTCACGAGGTAACTCTGCGCATTTCGTGGCGAAATTGTTGCTCAGCGATGCTATCAGGTCATGAGGTCCAACCACTTCCCCATCAGCAAAGCTACCGGTAGCCTATACTGTCCGCCTGCTGATGCTTTCTTCGAACAACGAGACTCGAACCTGTGCATAGTTGCAAGTCAGGCGAAAAGTGAACATAAAGTCCATGGAATAGGCCACATCCCCAAACTCAAGCCAACATGTCTGTGAGCGCAGTGTTGCGTGAAGAACAAGAAGCGATGCTCAGTCCATGTCACTGTCCTCGTTTTTCTTGATGGATACGTCGTCATCGTCGACGAGGTCTTCGTCCATCGTCTCTTTTTCCTTTTTGACCTTGCCCTTGGGCTTTGTCGGAGTGCGAGCTGCGTGATCGTGAGCTGGGACCTGCGAGGACTTGTCGACAGGCGGCTTACCTTTCTTCTTCGTTGGGGTGGCTTGCTCGTCGTCGTCGTTTCCGGCGTCGGCGGCTTTCCTGCCACGCTTACGTGCTACATTTTCGTCAGTCTCGCTCGCATTGTGCGCGCACGCACTCACGAGTCGCCTTGGCCGCGGGCTCCGTGTCGATATCCGGGAGTTCAGCAATGTCTTTCTGGATCTTGGTCCATTGGTTTTGAAGGGACTTTAGAGTCCGTCCAGGCATGTTGATGCGCGCCCATGGCATTGGCTTGCCCTCCTTGTAGACGGCGATGATGCGTAAGAGGAATTCGAGCTAGAGCATCACGTTAGTTTACTCATGGACGGCAGACAAGCGGATATCGTCGCCGGGAAGGTGGATGTGGCATACCTTTGCTGCCTCTGTCCAGGCACCCGCCTTCGCATTGTTATCTTCGTGCTCGCCCATGGCTTTGAAGTGAGTCTGCAACGGTTGAATGCTTCTCTATCTATGAGGGCGATGGTATGATGTTGAAGGATAGAGAGCTGAGGTGTGCAGATGATGGCGCAGAAGAGTTTTGCAAGTGGAAGTCGAAGTGAGAGTGAGTTGTGCTAACTTGATTCCTCGTGATCGGAGGTGTCACTTCAGCCGAAACTGGTGATGTACGCGTCACTCATGAAGTGATATTAGTATATACTAATCCCACCCAAAAAGCCAATACCCAATACGCTGCTTCTCGAGCCTCCTAATCATAGGTATGCTTTGTGTCAGCATAGTGGAACAGATCAGCATATACATGCGCCCTGTGCATTCTCCACACATAATCGTTTGTGCCTGCCACGACTCGCGTTTAGTTCAGGGACATCTGAAAGAAGGGCCTTAAGAGAAAATATTGAACGGATGAAGACCCTGGGTTTCTCCCTGAGCTTCTCTCCGGCCTGTGGTCAGTCGTTCAGATGGTCTCAAAATGATACGCAGTGTTGAGAGAGAGTCACCGTCCTTCGGAGAGATGACGACCATGTATGTGACCTATGGCCCATGAATGTTAAATATTTTCGATAATATCTCGCTGAATAGAATTTACCCGGTACTCAACTCGCCAACGACCGGAAGCTCATTGGAGCTGTTACCGTGCTGCTGGACGATGGTGGTCGCTAGGTGTGGTTGACGATTGGAGGTGGGGTGTAGTAGCTGCGGCAAACCAGATGTCCATGTATCGGCTCCATCTCCGCAATTTTTAGCTACCCCATACTCTCTCAGTTCCGCCATAACAACAATGACAAGATTTATCTCGGATCAAAGACTCAACAGTGAAACATGAATTCGTCGCTTACAGCAGCCAAGAAGCAGCTGCGAGCTACCGTGAAGCAGAGGCTGTCGTCTCTAGGCATGGATACCGTACGAGCCCAAAGTTGGTAACATTGATGCACTCCACACGAACCAATGTCTGACACGTGAAGGCGCCAATGTCTTCAGCACCCTGCAAAATTTCAAACCATACCAAGAAGCCCAGACCATCAGTGTCTACTTGTCTATGCCTTCAGCGGAAATCCAAACTGACGCAATCGTGCGTCACGCGCTCAGCCAGGGCAAGCATGTCTTCATCCCCTACCTGCACAAGTCGCCGCTGCAAATTCCGGACACGCCATCTCGCGTCATGGACATGGTGCTCCTTGAAGGTTTAGAGGACTATGAAAGCTTGCAACCCGACAAGTGGGGGATTCCAAGTGTCGACCCTGCAACAGTGGGCGACAGGCAGCGAGTCCTGGGCGAGCCTGGGGCGCACAGCGACAAGGTCTCGACCCTGGATCTCATGCTTCTGCCAGGCGTGGCATTCGATTTTGACGCATCGGGCGGCGTCCGTCGCCTAGGTCACGGCATGGGGTTTTACGACTTCTTCCTGAACCGCTATCTTGCGCAGCACGGTTTACACGCGGATGACGACTCTTCACTGCAGCTCTGGGGCCTGTCCCTCTCAGAGCAGCTGTTGTGCCCGGACTCTGGTGAAGAAGTCCCAATGGGACCGCAAGATAGACGATTGCACGGCCTACTACTTGGAAATGGACAGGTCCGAGAGTCTGGATCAAACATGATGTCTGCCTAGACGCGCAAGATGAAGGAGATGAGGCCGTGCACCTCAAAATGTACGTAGTAGAAAGGCGTCCGGGCCGGATCAACCAACCGCCGGTTGCCATGCGCCCAAAATTTGCCCCGCCAAATTACTTGCTCCTCATGTCATCACACTGCGGCGTTCAGGTGCAAACAATGCCCAGCAGTTCGCTGAAGCCTAGTATCGTGACTCTACCTAGAAGCAAGTCAACCAAGAGTTGGCAGTAGGTGAACATTGTCCCTCCCACAACCATACCTAGTTGGCACCACATTTATCTTCTCTTGCTCTGTCCGCCAGGCTTTGAATTCTCAGTTGTCGTGGCCTTCACTGTGCCCTCGTCAAGAGCGATCCTTCTTTGGTCTTCTCACCCCGCGCATCCAGCGACTTGTAAGGCTGCTCGGCCTTTCAAAGCATACCTGATCGCGCTGCACCGTACAGTTATCGAACCGCCGAACTTCCACAGCTGAACCCTCTTCCCACACGGCGAACTATGGCCACGAACGGCAGTGAGCCGACCTTCGCGGCAGCAGATGTGCTCGCGGCGGTTGCGACAATGCGGGGTGGGCAGCAGGAGAACAAGAAGAAGGCGCATGAGTATCTCGAGAAGTTTCAGAAGTCGGTAGGTTGCGAATTCGCTATCGCAAGTGGTGGGTATCTTGGGCATGGCTGATAAGCGGTACAGAAAGGCTCCTGGGCCACTATCGTAGGTCTGTTGCAAGAGCAGGCCGATCCAGAGGCTGTCCTGTTCGCAGCCATTACACTTCGGGGAAAGGTAGCTAGACAGACACTGAAGGCTGCGAATCAGACTGACATCTCCAGATTACCTACGATCTTCAGACGCAAGTTCCCGCGGCCGAATTTGCGGCTCTCCGAAACCAAATCCTCATACTCCTCCAGCGCTATGCGAATGGACCCAAGCCTATCCGTGTACAGCTCTGCGTGTGCCTGGCGATCCTCGCCATCCAGATGAAGGACTGGAACGATGTTCTGCCCTCGGTCGTCGAGGCCCTCAGCAGCGCCGAAGGTAGTCATGCCGCCATCCTCGACTTTCTACGAGTGCTGCCGGAAGAGGTCACCGAAGGCCGCAAAATCACCTTGTCTGTATGTGGAAAAACGCAACCGCCGGCCGAAGCACCCTCCGAATCGACTTGGTTTCGGGCGATCGGTATCAGCAGGAGCAAAGTCTAATGCGGGAACTAGGAAGACGACCTTGCAGCCAGGACACAGTCTCTGTTGGCGGACAACGCTGAACAAGTTGTCACACTCCTCATCAACTACTCACAATCTTCGCGTAAGTGAGCGCACATCACGTCGGGTTATTCGAGGCTGACTTTGCCAGCGGCCGCTGCCGAGAATCCTCAGCTCATGGAATGCTTGACCTCGTGGTTGCGCGAGGTGCCGGTCGCCAACATTGTGAATTCGCCACTTCTCAATATTATATTCAACGGTTTGACGTCCGAGAGTTGTGCTCAAGAAGCGGCCGAATGTCTCACGACGGTGTTGAGGGAGACGGCCGACGTGGACGAGAGCCAGGATGTCATCCAGGTGCTCTTCCCTCGAATCATCACACTACAGACACAAATCGACAAGGTAGTCGAGGAAGAAGACACTGAGCGCCTCAAGTCGTTGACCAAGGTGTTTGCGACGGCAGCCGAGTGTTGGGTCGTCGCCATTGCTCGCCAACCGGAGCAGTTCAAACCGCTGGTGGGAGCTGTCCTCGAATGCGCCGCCAAGGACAAGGAGAAGGACGTGATCGAGTACACATTCAATTTCTGGTACGACCTGAAGCAGTACCTGGTGCTGGACAGGTACGTCGAGAGCAGAGTCGCCATGGTCGACGTCTACTCGCAGCTGGTGGACGTTCTCCTCAACCAACTACAGTATCCCACGCCTGAGGACGGCAACGAGGCCGACCTCTTCGACGGCGACCGCGAGCAGGAGGAGAAGTTTAGGGAGTTCCGACACCACATGGGCGACACACTGAAGGATGCATGTGAAGTACTCGGTGTCACCGAGTGTTTGAACAAGGTGCTCCACTCCATCCAGTCCTGGATGGGCAAATATGCCAGCCAGGCCTCCGGTGCCTCTGTGCCGCACTGGCAAGAGCTTGAAGCGCCTCTCTTTGGTGTACGCGCGCTTGGCAAGATGGTCGACAAGGACGAGAGTATTGTTCTGCCCCAGCTCATGCCGCTGCTCGTGCAGATCCCTCCCCATGAAAAGCTGCGCTTCGCCACCATCATGGTCCTTGGACGATACACCGAATGGACGGCTGCCCATCCTGAATTCCTCGAGGCCCAGTTCAAGTATATTACGTCCGCATTTGAATCGGATTCCAAGGAAATCACCCGAGCGGCCGCCTTGTCTATGAAGTTCTTCTGCCAAGACTGCAAGCACTTGTTGAGTGGCCAGGTCCTGCAGCTGCAGACCTTCTACGACTCGGTGTTGGACAAGCTTCCTGATGTCAGCAAGGAGGAGATTACAGACGGCGTGGCCAGTGTCGTGGCGGTGCAGGCTTCCGGAGACATTTACAACCTGCTCAAGACGTACTGCGACCCCCTGATGCAGCGTCTGATGAACAAGGCAAACGCAGCTACTGATGAGGACAGCAAGCTCGCATTGGCTGGTAAGTTGTCCACTATTGGACCGCGCAAAAAATGTCCTGACGGATTTGCTAGATCACCTGCAGCTCTTGACCTTGTTCATCCAGAATGTTGTCCCGTCGACGAACCCCGGACAGGAGAATCCCGCAGTCAAGTACTGGGAGGAGAATTTCAATGTGCTGGCCACCGTTCTGGAGAACTTCATCAACTTCTCTCCCATCTGCGAGAGGATATGCCGCTGCTGGAGGAACATGGTCATCTCATACCGAACGTCGATGGCTAGCCTGCTCCCGAGCATGGCCAACAAGCTCGCACAAGGCTTCAGCGCCTCTAGGGAAGGTTGCTTCCTGTGGGTGACGTCGGCCATCCTGCGCGAGTTTTCGGAGGACCGCGAGCACGTTGAGCAGAGCACCACGGACGATATTTATCGATTCTTTGAGGCGCAGACCACGGTCTTCTTGGAGGCCCTGTCCGCATTGCAACCTCGTGAGCTGCCTGATGTCATCGACGATTTCTTCCGCTTGATGATCGACGCGCTGCTCTACTACCCCCAACGCCTAGTGCCATCTCCCTTGATGGGTCCGATTTTCGAGGCTGCCATCTACGCGCTGACCCTGGAGCAGCGTGATCCCCTCTCGTCGACTTTGCACTTCCTACGAGACCTGCTCTCGTACGGTGGTGACAACCCTGCCAGCAGCCACAGGATACCGGAGCCGGATAGGCTGCAGCTTCAGGAGCTTGTGAAGCAGCTTATTGCGCAGAATGGCTACGGCCTGGTGAAGCAGATCATGGCGGGCATGATGATCACCTTCCCGGAGGACTGCTTCGCGGATGGCAGCGGGGTCCTCCTCGCTCTCTTTGAGCTCCTCCCCCAGCAGACCACGGAGTGGGTTTCGCAGACGATCCACCTCCTGCCCGAGGGCACCGTGTCTCCGGCTGAGGCTGATCGCTTGCTGACCAAGATCAGACAAAAGCTGCACGTGCCCGAAGAAGGAGGCATCCGGGGCGTGCGCGTCCTGCTGCAGGATTTTACCAACACCTACAGACGGCGCAACGTGGCGCCGAGGGACGGCCTAGGTCAACTCGAGGCCTCGCGCTTCCAGTTTTCCGGATGAACGACGGTGCTGAGGCGTACATAGAATGTTACATAATGCGAAAATTTGTTGCTCGGTGGTTTCAGGCATTTTCAAGCGGGCTGGTCGTTTCAAAGGGGCATTGGGGGCATGTGTGTTGCAGATGGTATACCTGGGAATCAACGAGGTGGCATAGGTAGAAGATAATGACACGCAGTGAGGAACATTGGTTGCCCTCACGTGGGAGTGACGGTATCGTGGGCTGGCCCCTTGTA
The DNA here is from genome assembly GCA_027569275.1 of Emericellopsis terricola. Taxonomy (NCBI): domain Eukaryota; kingdom Fungi; phylum Ascomycota; class Sordariomycetes; order Hypocreales; family Bionectriaceae; genus Emericellopsis; species Emericellopsis terricola. The sequence goes on along the minus strand of JAPDEU010000004.1, from coordinate 1,015,160 downwards.
AGGTGAGAGACTACGTGGCAGGTGCCTAGTATCAGAATGGCCTCACACTGCTCTCTTGCAGGCCTTCCTCATACATAATCATGGTCCAAGAGCCTACGATATGGACGACGTTTTCTGGTCGGAACCTACACTCTGCCCCATCAAATTCAAGCCGTTGACCGCTGTCAGCGCGATGAGCTCTACTTCGATCAACGCTCAGGTGGCGCCTCCAGTCGAAACTGGCGTAATGGCTGCGTCTGGCGAGGTATTTGTGGCCGAGGCGGAAAATGATCGCTGCTAACAGCCAGCCCTAGGACAATACCTCGCTTCTGCAAGGAATTACGTTCCGCGAGACGAAAACCGACGACACCATCACCGATGAACAGGAAGTGAGCATCATGGACCTTAGCCAGGACCAGCTTGAGTATGGCGGCAGCTTCTGCGGATCCGTTGGTCCAGCCACGGGTTCTAGCACAGCCGTCTTGAGATCGCCGTCAGTTTGGTCCCCGACAACGACCACACCGCCGATCAATGTTGCGACACAGGAAGCAAACTGGCTACGCGATACAGTCCAAGCGCAGAATATCCGAATTCAGCAGCTCGAAAAATTGATTAGCAAACTCGAGGACCGGGTGCGGGCTCTCGACGACCTCAGACAGGCGACAACCGGGCTCTTCGAAGAGCAGTATATGCAGCGCCGGCAGGAGCACGACAGGCTGCGCGACGCAGTTCAATATCTCGATGCGGAGGCGGCCGAAATTGCCGCGGAAGATGAAACGGGCCTGGTGACGGACGTCGACAAGCAAGTGAAGAGACATGCGCTGCAGGTCGCTCGCGGTGCGGCTGGTGCTACAGAAGACAATATGAACAAGGCATACAGGAGACTTTTGCATGCCAAACTGAAGTCCATGGACATGTGTACGAAGGTAGAACGAGGGTGTCGCTAATCAATCATGGCGGAGACGATGTGTCGTTGGGTGTACACCCTGTTCTGTCTGAAAACGGCTCGATTCATGAGAGAATATGGCCACATCAAGACTCATGTATAGTTCCCCGTTGCAACGAAAACCGCTTCAATAGAGTGCGGGCGTACCGCTGTGATGTGCAAAAGCGATGTGCTGGTATTGATGAGCATGTCACCCCTTTTTCGGGAGAAAAACAAATGATCCCTGTCCACGCTTGTGTACTTCCAACAGTTGGCTGGGAATGTCGCGCTGAACAACCTGGACTGCATCCTAGAAAACCAAAGACGAAGTTGGACTCGTTGCCTTTCTTGTGATTGGAATAGCCATTGACAAGTGCAAAAAAGAAATAGGGGTTGTTGGCGGCAAAAGATTTGGACGAACAGGGAATTGAACCCTGGACCTCTTCCATGCTAAGGAAGAATCATACCACTAGACCATTCGCCCGAAGACCGCTGGAACTCGGATAGAAGGTCGGTTTAAAGTAAAGCTTATATACTAGTAATAATTTTAGCGACCGCGGCTGCGGGAATCTTGCCGCCCCTTTTGTCTCTTGAGGGCGTCTTCTGCCCCGTCTCTCGACGATCGACCAGCAAATGCTTGCAACTGACTTCTGGACTTTCACCGAATTTTAGTCTGCATTTCTGGAGACGCTCGGCCAGTCCTCCCACTGCATGAGCTCCTCCATGGAAGTGAGCTTCCGCGGACAGTCGGTCTTGCGAGCGTCAGCAAGTGACCCCGACTAAGGGTATGATAATGCACTTAGCTGCCGTCGCTCTGGAGCTGAAGGTCCAGCCCTGGATATGCCTTCCAGATGGGCACATGGTCCGATGGCGACGGTGCTCATTTGGGCGGCGACCTATGGGTAGTGCTCGTAGGTCGCCTTGATGTTGGCGAGCTTGCTGTCGAAGTGCCACAGCTTGGGCCACCCTTTGATGGCGTGCCTCAAGGTGGACATGACGAACCGCTTGAGGGTCTTGATAATGGATTCGTGTGATGCGTCAACGGCCACGCTGATGCCCTGCGCAACCTCGCTGCCAGCAGTACTCGAGAGGCTTGAGCTTGTCGCTGCAGGGCAGAGTGTCCAGATTCAGGCCATTGAAGTGATGCGTGAAGAAGCCCGTGTTGGAGTAGATGACGTGGCGCCCTCAAAGGCCCGTTCCAGTGACTGTTTGTTGTTCAGATCACTCTGCCCCATCTCAGTTCGGTACTGTCCAACTATCACAGTCCGAGCGGCGGATACGACCATCTGCTTCAATGTTCCGAAGACTGAATCGTGAGTCCGCGGCCCCTTCACATCTGCTCCCGGCATGGTGATCAATTCTCTTTCCTTGGGAATTTCAAGTTACTGATGTTGTTCAGTGGCGTATTCCATGCAGGAACCCGAAGTAAAACTCCCTACTGTGGATATCAGACTGCCACACCGCATCAACCACGTTTGCACACGCGCACGTTCGTCTTCTCAGCCTCAATCAAACAGCTGGCCTTGCCGCGTGACTGATTTCTGAAATCAACACCCACAGAGTGAAGCGATTTTGGGACCATTCTCGCCCACGACTAGAGTCCATGAATGAAAGCCACTACGCCTCTCGACGCAAACTCTACTGCTTGCCCTATCGAACTCTCTGATTATTCAGTATCAACCGTCTTAAATTCTACTTTTGGTGTGAGTTCTACGCCGGGCAAATTCAAAATCACCAATGAGCAAGGAAAGTGTCGATTAGGGCAATCACGCATTCACAGGATTGGAGCTGGAGCGACCCCGGCTTGGAGGGAAGACTATAAAATGGTAGGCGATGAACTTGTGGCCTTGTTTCCATCCGACTCGATTACCACTTACAAATTTGGGCTGCTCGTCGCAACTTTTATTGATCGCTGATACCAACAACATATTGGCTGCTGGCTGGGGAACACACTCGCTGCTGAACACAGCACCATGTTCCACCTCCTAATCGGCGCTCTTTCTTTCATCTTTGTTTATTTTTCTATAAGAAAATTCTTCTCTACAAAAAAAAGGATACCTGTCTTGAGCCGCTCGATTGCTTTGAATCGGAATGCTGCTCGTCAGGCTGAAGACAGGGCTCACGCTCACGAGTTGCTGGTCCAGTTGCCCGACGATATTCTACTCCTCATCATGCATCAGTTGTCTGGTGACTCCCTATGGGCGCTCCGGCAGACATGCTCGGTCTTCTTTCGAATCTTTCAATCTGATGATTTTGGCCAGTATCACGGAGACTCGGTCCCAAAAGATCGTCACTGGCCCTTTGCCGTGAGTGCCCTGACGCCACATGAGCGAGAGATCACCCGACAGCATGTAAGATCGTCGCAACGTTTCAACCATGCAGGCAAGCCGACGCGATTTTGTACAGCATGCGCCGACGTCCGCGGCCGTGGAGAACTTGACCCCCGCTTGATCAGGCTTCGCAAGCTGTACTATTGTGGTGCGTGTGGAATGCATCACGCAGGCATCTTTTTTCCCGCCAAAGCTCTTGAGGAATACAAAAAAGGCACTGATATTGCATGCATCGGCTCAGTGGGCCGGGCAACGCTATTGAGTGACAGCTCGCTTGTCCCTGTGACGTGGCACACCCTGGTAAAGGTCATGTTCCAGAGCGATTTTGCCACAGATATGTCTGAAATTTGCGTTGCTCTTCGGTCAATCCCAGCAGAAATTTTTGGGCACAGGAAAATGTGGGAATTGTTTGCGCTTCCGCGACTAAAGATTGAGCCAGCATACAATAGAGAGCACAGCAAAGTCCTCCTTCGATGGGATGTTCCGCTTTTCAAGATCGATTCTTCCGATATACCTCGTCTTAGTCAGATTCGACAATTCGCCGTCGATTTGATCAACGATGGCGCGCTGCTAGGACTCAAATGCTGCCAACACGTGCTCGGGAGCGGGGAGCTCCAGGACTTTGCCATGTCTGCCATCTGCGCATGTTTTGCAACTCCAGGCAACGATGTCTGTGCAGGAGACGGCTCCTGGGAGGGGAAAAAAGAAGAAGACCACGCCTGCATATGCGGGAGACAGAGAGAGCTGGAGTGTCGAGAATGTGGAGGCCAGTACAGCTGGCGATTGCTTTCGGGGACAGTCTGGCTGAGCTACCGCTACGGGTGGCAGGTCCGCAGACCAACAAGTCCTGGCTGGCTGGGGCTCGTGGATGATTTACCCGACATGGTGTACACAGAAGAGAACAAGCACCTTCTATGGTGTGATCAGCCAGGGTGTCACACGGCGCAAGGGCGACGATGGATGGAGCTGATCAAAGAAGAGACGTGGTTGCAGTGCTTCAGGTTCGAGACAACTGGGAGCATGGCTGATGAGAACGACACGATGATCAAGGATTTGAAGTTCATGTTGGGTCGGAGAAGGAGGAGTTCATTGAAATTGGACCAAGGGTATCAACCACCACCCAGGCTTCCTGAAAAGCACTACAAACCCATCTTCTACCTGAACCATGTCCGCCAACACGCCAGGACAGTGCTGGAGGAAATCAAGTCGGCGAGGAAGCATCATTGCTCACCGTGACTCCCAGGCGAGTTGAATCCGTCCTCCAAAACAGCCGTGTCAAGGACCAGAGGAATCCTCATTTGATCAGGCTTCGCCGTCAGAAGTGCCAAAACCTGCCATGCCTAATTCGGCCAAGCGAGAATGAAGCTCGGCGAGTTTAGATTTGTGGGACAAGAGTTTCTCGTCGGCCTCTGCAATAGCCTTGTTGCGGGATAAGAGTTCCTTGTCGGCCTTTACTATAGCCTTATTACAGGACAAGAGTTCCTTGTCGGCCTTTGTAATAGCCTTGTTATAGGATAAGAGTTCTTTATCGGCCTTTATAATAGCTTTATTATAAGATAAAAGTTCCTCGTCAGCCTTTATAATAGCCTTATTATAAGATAAGAGTTCCTTATTAGCCTTTATAATAGCTTTATTATAGGATAAGAGTTCCTCGTCGGCCTTTATAATAGCTTTATTATAAGATAAGAGTTCCTCGTCAGCCTTTATAATAGCCTTATTATAAGATAAGAGTTCCTTGTCAGCCTTTATAATAGCCTTGTTACGGGACAAGAGTTCCTCGTCGGCCTCTGCAATAGCCTTGTTGCGGGACAAGTGTTCCTTCTCGGCCTCTGCAACAGCCTCCTGGTGGTGGATAGTGTTGGTTTCGAGCTGTACGATTGTCTCTCTGAGAAGGAAGATCATTCCCTCAAGTCTCATCACTTCGTCTTCCGACCCTGACCTAAGTTAGCTCCCGTAGTGTCAATGACTCCCAAGAGAAACATACCAGCAATCTTGTCCTCGCGTTCCAATTTTCTCTTTTCCAAGTCCCACTTCTCCTGTTCTCTCTTTTCCTTTCCCAGGATCTGCTTCTGTTCCGCATCCAACTTCGCCTGGACCATTGCGGCATGGGACTTCTCGATTGTCTTGTACTTGCGCCATCCCAGAATGCCAGTGCTGATCAGGGCTACGAAGAGTGAAACTACACCACTGATGAGTCCATCTATCCAATCCAGGTTGGTGGTGAACATGGTACGGCAAGATCGTCGGGGAGGGAACCGTGCAAGAAAGGTAGGAGGGTTTGTAGAGATGACTGGAAAGATGAAGGATGAAGACCAAGAGAAATCATTCTGTAACAATGGTTTATATGCTCCAGAGCTGGTCGGGCAAACTGGACCAACTTCATCGGCGCCTCACTTTTGTCTGAATGAGCTGTTTTCCACAATGAATCGAGACCAGCCACCGGAGCTCGTGACCAAACAAACAAGAAGCAGGCCCACTGGTGGTGGCTGTGTAGAATATGGGATGAGATGAGTTTCTGTACGCTTGCTTGGAACCAGACGAAAACGAGGCCAACACTGTGGTCGTGACGGCAAACAAGGAGTTTGGGCGTGGATGGTTGTTCCAAAGTGGATTGGGATCTCAGCGTGTTTGAAAACTATGGAAAATATAGACCCGTGGTATCTATTATTGTTGCGTTAGAAAATGTAGTTGGAAGGGTCAGTATGGCCAATGGCAAGGTGAAAAGGGGCCAGCGCAACGCATCTCCTTCGCAGCTTTGGGACGAATAGCGCGAGGAGGTGACGACGCATCGGCACATCACGTTACAAGAATCCACGCCCTGGTAGCATGAGCGATGCTAAACGAAACGAGGCAGACACGTAAGCTCACAGCAAACATCCCGGAAGCGTGAGATTGTAGCTTCTCTGAGTATTGTGGTCAATACTGAGCAAGAACATGGAGACAGCGCCAAAGGACAGTCTGATCAATATGAGGCTCCAGTATGGAGACAATGGTCGATGGAAACTTTGTCAATATCGATCCACGATATAAGGCCAGTAATCAAGGAAAGTCGGGTTAATACGAAACTGCGGTCTGCAGCCAATGGTCGATGGAAGCCTCGTCAATATCGACCTGTGATCCAGAGACAATAACAAACTAAGATCAGCTCGCTACCTCGTTCCCCAGCAGCCTCCCAATCTCCTCCGCAATCGCCAGCGTCTTCTCCTCCGTCAGCCTCCTCCCGATCACCTGCACCGCGACGGGGGCACCATGGTACGCCTCGGGGTCATCTAGCGAAATGTTCAGTCAGTTCCGTCTCGACACCACCACGTCTCGGTGGCACTCACACTCTGCTTGCACCGCCTCGTCCATCTTGTTCAACGGACGAAACTCTCCGTTGCGCGCATCCACCTCCTTATCCGCAAAGGTGACAGGCACCGTGACGCTCGTAAAGTCGAGCACGTTGATGGCCGTCGCGTAGCCATAGTACTTGAACTGGTTGTGGCGGATGGCGGCAGTGGGCGTGATGGGCGCGACAATCGCGTCGAGCGCCCGGCCGTGCTTCTTCTCAAAGGCCTCCATGGCCCGAAGGTACTCCATTTGGTAGTTCCACTTGCGGAGCTGGGCGTCCCAGACCTCGTTCACGTCGAGCTTGGGGCGCGACGGGTCGAGCAAGTCCTGGATATTGGGAATGGCGGGCTCCCCGGACTCCTTGAGGACGCCAAATATATCCTGCCATCAGTCAGCCATCGCGATTCCATCTCTACTCGTGGCCACGCGCGACGTTACCGCTCCGCCATCCGACGCGTAGACCTTGTTCGCAAGGTCGACAGCATACGGATGCTTGTACGGCTCCCATGGGAGCACAGTGTGCCCAGCCTTTTGCAGGCTCTCCACGACCGTCCTCATGCCGCGCAGGATAGGCGGGTGAGGCAGCACATTGCCGTCGCAGTCGAAGAAGCCCAGCGTCAGCTGACCAGATGCAATCTTGGCCTTGGCCGCATCTTCCTCGCTCTGGCGCCAGGGCATTGGGACAACCTTGGGATCATACGCCCATGGCTGCTGCGCGAGCACCGACGCCACAAACAGCCGCAGATCAGCGACAGAGTGGCCCAGGGGTCCGACGACGCTGTGAATCGTCTCCTGGCCCTCCATACTATTCGCCATCTTGGCATACGGCAGTCGCCCATGACTAGGTCGCAGGCCATACAAGAAGTTGAACGCGGCGGGCACGCGAATCGACCCTCCAATATCCGTGCCAATGCCCAGGACGGCGCCTCGAAAACCTACCATGGCCCCTTCCCCTCCCGAGCTGCCGCCGCACGACCACGTCTTGTTGCGCGGGTTCACCGTGCGGCCGTTGACATTGTTGATCGTCTCGCAGACCATGAGACTCTGCGGCACGCTCGTCTTGGCGTAGAAGACGGCGCCCGCCCGTTCCAGCAGGTCGACCATGACGGACGCCTCCTTGTCCACCTTGTCGATCCACGCCGTGTAGCCCATGTGCGTCCGCCTACCCTTGACGCGCAGCTGGTCCTTGAGCGAGATGGGCAGACCGTGCAGCGGGCCCACGGGCGTGCCGTGCGCGGCGAGGTGCTCGTCCAGTGTCCTCGCGCGGGCAAGCGCTGCGTCCGGGAAGAAGTCGTGGAGGCAGTTGACCGCCTGGTGCGCCAGCGCGGCTCGCTTGCAAAAGGCCGTCGTCACGGCGACGCTGGAGAGCTGGCCCGTGCTGAGTTTCCGGACCAGGTCCGTGGCTGATGTGTTGGTGATGTCGAGTTCCGCCTCGGACAGCACGTGGGTGTCCTTGGGGAGAGACAGCGTCGACTGCATGTCCTGGGGGATGGGGACCCTCCATTCTTGTGGAATAGAGGCCTCGAGGCGCGCCTTCTCCGCGCGGGCAGTGTCTTCCCAGGTCATTGTGAGTATGAACAGCGTCTTGGCAAAGTCAGTAGGAAGCAAGATACTGTGACATTGATGAAGATACTGGCGCCATCCTTAAGTACATGCGCGCGAGGCCATGTCTCCAACACACCTCTCATAGCCCCCGCGCGCCATTACCCCATGGACACACCCAGTGAGATAAGGGTGGCGGAACGACGGCTCTTCCCACAGATCATGGAGTCGGTGATGGGTCTCATCCCCGCAGTCGAGCCTCACTTATCGTCCTGCATGACGTCGGATGATACGTCGGGTCAACGGAAAAGGGGTGGGGCAGCAGGGGGTTTGGGGTAGCTGTCGCGAGCCTTGGAGTAAGGACAATGAAGACGATGTTGATGCTGGGAGTGAGAGTGAGGAGGGCGTAGAAAGGATCCTAGAGCTGTACTTTGCTTTCAGAAGAGGCTACAAGTCGCCTGGACGCCGGGAACCCTATCGATTTATTACAAAGTCTTAATATCTACGCATGAACGAAGCCACGAGCCAGCCTCCTGGCATGTCGAGCATCCTCGACTTTTGACACACCAACACCTCCCTCAAGCCACCTGTTCCCGCTGCCTCTTCACAATGTAGTACGTGATCAAGCTCTTGGGGTCGTCCTTGACCCCCTTCATCACGGCCCAGAACTTGGTCTCCCCCACGCTCGAGTGCAATGCAACGCACATCTGCACGGCGTCCATCCTTACGCCCGAGTCGGCGCTCTCGAGGCAGCGTCCCGCAAGCGAGGCAAGGCTCGCCATCTCACTGTCCCCAAGTACGCTCTCCGTCTGCGGCTGTTTCTCAAGCAGCGTCTTCAGAATGTGCAACCCCATGCTGAGCGCCCGGCAATCCTCGACCGAGGCATCCGTGCACGAGTGGAGGCGTCGCGCCAAGACACAGATGATCTCGGCCGGGTCACCCAGCGACACCAGCGTGTCCGACAGCAGCTCCAGGCCACTAACAATGTGAGACCTGTTGTCGTAGGTGCTCCTCGTCTTCATCAGAGACTCCAGGCACTTTGACACGTGCGGCTTGAAACTGTCCCGGTCCTTCTTGAGCAGGAGCTTGATCGTGGTCAGGATCTGCGCCTTCACATCCTGCACCTTGTCCGCGGCAACGGAGGGCAGAGGGTCCTCGAGGTACTCAAACAGACCAAGCAGGAGCACCTCGAACTTCTCGTCGCTCAAGGTCGTCTTGCTATCCCGCACGAGAGACTGCAGCTTGCGAAAGCCGTGAACCTCGAGAGACTTGGCCCTGATTTTAGCAATGCCACTGTCCAGCAAACGAGAGTTCTGCCGCGTCTTCTCGGGCGAGTCGGTGGTGCCCTCTATAATGTTGGCAGGAGGCTGAAGAGCAGCGCCCTCGTTCACGGGCCTGTCTTCGAGCACAGGCGTGGTCATGGTGGGCCTGGATGCCGGCTTGTCGTCGACAAAGGGGTCTTCATACACCTTGACAGACTCGTGCGCAGAAGGCGCAGGACGGATGGGCAGGGTTACCTCAGGCGCGGCCACAGCTGGCACCGGTGTCGGTTCAGGCACCTCGGTGGGCTCTGGAACGGCCTCTGAAGAGGCGACAGCTTCAGGCGCTTCCTCGGCCTCGACATCTGGCTCGGAGCGGGGCGCCTCTTCAGACGGTGGCAGTTGCTCAGGCTCGTGCTCAGCCTCAAGAACAGGCTCAGGTTCTGCTTCTGGTGCTGGAACATTGTCCTCTGGCGGCGCAGGTCCTGTAGCGAACACCTCCCTCTCGCCCGACTCCACCGGCATCGCCTCTGGCATGGCGACTGGTGCCTCGTGCTCGCTCAGCACCGGACTAGATACTGTTGGCACCACCGCGGGTGCCGCGGGCGCTGCAGAGTGCGCGCTCTTAAGTTTCGCAGGACTGCCGCGCGTGGACAGCGCTGACTGGGGCCTCGCGCTGGGCGACCGCACGTGCGACTCGCTCGCATGCGACGCATGGCCGGGCCGTGGTCGTTGCGCCGTCCTCCTAGGCGGCGTCTCCTTGGTCTGCGGCCGCGACAGGGGAGCCCTAGTCCTCGTGGCGCCCGGGCTGTCGGCCTCCATCGCGGCTGGGTGCTCCCGAACCGAGTAGGGGCCTGCCGTGGCTGGACGAGCCGCCATCTCCGGTCGCCTGCGTGCCGGCCGCATGGGAGCCACCGACATGCCGCTAGCATTGACGGAAATGGTGCCCGACTCTGGGCGCGCCCTAGCACCCGGAGGCTTGGCAGCACCATGGCTCGGCTTGGGATCGGACACTTTGCGCACGGGCGACAAGTGCGCCATGGCAGACCCGGGTCTGGCCGGCAGCTTCTTGGCCTCGAGCGCAGCCCTCTTTTGGGCGAGGACATGGTCACGGACGCTGGGTTTGGACATGGTACTCTTGGAGAGGCCAAGGCCGGGCCGGACAGGTCCGGGCCCCTCGGTCTTGCTGGGCGCGTTGGGGTTGCTTGAGTCCTTATTTAACAGCTTCTGCGCCGTGGCATCCAGGTCCTCCTTGAGTGCATCGGCCCGAGCCGGGAAGATGCCCCAGAATGTCCAGAATGTAGACCTCATGCGCTCCCTGACGGCAGGGTTGGCATCAGCCAGGCCCCTCTTGATGCTCTTCTCAATCAGGTCCAGTCCGCCGGAATGCTCGAGATGGCTCTTGTGGCCGGCCTCCTTGTTCAGGATGATCTTGAGCCAGCCGGTGGCGTAGGTCCTCGGCTGCACATTCTTGTCCTGTGCGGCGCCGTGAATGTGCTGCATCAGGCGATGGTTGTACGTGACGCGGCTGAGCATGGTCTCAATGGTCGTGTTGGCCAGCTGGGAGCTGAGCTTCTTGGTGCCTGCTGACAGCTTGACGAGCGTCTGCATGAGCAGTTCCACCAGGGGATCCATGCCCGGCCCGAAGGTGCTGGCGACATCCTGGACGAGGCCACAGCCCTCCTTGGACAGACTGGTCCGCAGCGAGTTGATGCACTTGATGATGCCGTCGAGCACAGACTTCAAGCCCGTGATGAAGGTCTCTGGAAAGTCCGTCGGCGCGTTGCCCGCATTGAGCTTGCGCAGGGTCGTCATGTTGGCCTCGCGCTGAATCCAGTTCTCCTCCGACTCCCTGCCCTCGAAGCACCACGCCATTCCCTTGAAGATTTCGTCGAGCTCGCGGTTGGTGTTGACGTACTGGGGTTCGATGTTGTCCGCGGCGCGCATTTCGAGTGCCGGTGTGGTGGATCTGTCGACCTGCGTCGAGCTTGTGCTTGCGCTGAGCGCTTGCCTCTTAGGGGCGGGCGCGTGCACGGGCGCATCGACGGGCGTCTGCGGTCGAACAGCCGCGGACGCGGGGGCCGAGGCCGACGCCGAGGTGGGCACAATGGCCTTGACAATGGCCTGTTCAATGGCAGGGCGCACCTTGAAGTTCTTGAGCTGGCGCTTGAGGTCCGACTTGGCGGGTCCAGGCGCGTTGCTGAAGAGCTCAATGACGGTGCTTTTTGCTGCGTCACGTACCATGCCATCGGCGTCCTCCAGGAGCTCCATGAGGAGGGGCACGTAGCCACGGAACGGCAGGCCTTGTTCCTGGTGCATCTGCAAGAGCCATGCCATGGCGGCCTCCTTGGCGCGCGGGTTCTTGCCCGTCATGGCATTGTTGCGCACGACCCTCTCGACCTCGGCTGGCGCAACGGTGTAGTAGGTCTTGAGGGCGCCGTGAGCCGTGGCCCGCAGCTTGTCCTTGTGGTCGCCAAGTTTTTCGACAATGAGGGGCAGCGTGCGTGCGGCTTCCTTGGCGAGGAGCTTGGGCTCCTGTCGGGTCAAACGAGTGAGTAGGTGGTTCAGCGAGGTGAAGCCCACGTTGACAATGGACGTGTGCTGTGACATGGAGGCTGCGCGCAGGCCGTCAAAGAGCTGGGGGACGGACGTCTCGGGGACATTGTGCTGCTTGATGCCGGACTTGATGAGGTTGAGGTAGTTAACTTTTGCGTCGAGGCTTTGGTCGGAGCGGAGGATGGTGCCCAGGTCCAGGACCTGCTGGTCGGTGAGCTTGCCGTCGGCCATGGGTAGCTGTCGCGCACGAGGGGTCAGTCTTTGCAGCCGTCCTGGTCAATGGGCATGTGTGGGGGTTGCGCGCAGGTACGTACGGATGATGAGCCCCAAGCCAAGGGGGGGCTGGACTGGAATGCAACGGTCGAGTTGTCTCCTATGAATAGAGGCAGAACAGGCGGTGCGTTTCTCTCGACGTGACGTTCATTGAGGGAGGGGCGTGCACGCGGCAGGCAGCGGGGAATGCTAGCAAGATAGAAGTCTGTCGTGGGCGAACTAGCTGAGCTGGGGGATCGTCAGCGAGTGTTGACGATCGAGGAGGTTCCAGTGTTGACGTGCCTGCCTCTTTGAGGCTGCGCTAGCCCAGAAGCCACACACGCACGTTGCCAGGGGTTTCCGTGGCTCTATCTGCGGGGCTCGCTATAGGGAAGGTGGTCCTCGGGAAAGTGGCTCTAGGGTAGGTGGCTGCAGCCCCGCACCCCTCTGTCAACATCAGCATCACTATCACCATCGACACAACACGTACTAACTTAAGCCAGTGCACAAGGTACATATCGTACAGCCAGTTTGCTGGCGATAAATCAAAACTGGCCTCTGAGACCATCTTGAGAGGATTCTGCGTGACAAACGGCTCAAAGGGACGCTAGATCCCAACCCGGACGCGATCATTCCTCTCACTCTAACGTCTGAACCCCCAGCACCACCAACACCTCCCCTCGCCATGCCTCCTCTCGAGCCCCAGACATCACCAGCACCGCAGTCTCCCCTCGTTGCCATGTCCCCCGCGGCCGCCCCTCCGAGCGAGGAGCAGTCACACTTTGACCTCCCCAAGCTGCGCCTCGAGGTGCGCGACCTGTCCCACAAGGGCGCCTCCATCTTCCTCTCCACCACCAACGCCGTCGACGTCCTCCACAAGGCCTGCCGCGCCGTCCTCACGCTGCTCTACCACTCGCCCCACGACCACACCACCACCGCCCCGCCCACGCGCTCCGTGACGCTCATTCTGCGGGCCATGCCCGGCGTCGCGTACACGACCGGCACAGAGTTGGACAATGACCACAAGGAGATCCACCTGTCCCTGCAGTACGTCGCCTCCATCCGCCCCGAGACCCGCCAGGCCCAGGAGATCGAGGGCGTCATCACCCACGAGCTCGTGCACTGCTTCCAGCACAACGGTCGCGGGTCCTGCCCGGGTGGCCTGATCGAGGGCGTCGCCGACTGGGTCCGCCTGCGGTGCGACCTCGCCCCCCCGCACTGGAAGAGGGACGCCGGCGACAAGTGGGACGCAGGCTACCAGCACACCGGCTACTTCCTCGACTACCTCGAGCAGCGCTTCGGGGCGGGCATCGTGCGTCGGCTCAACGAGAAGCTCCGCGTAGCACGCTACGAGGAAAAGGCGTTCTGGACAGAGCTCGTGGGGCGCCCGGTCAAGGACCTCTGGGACGACTACGTCAGGACGTTGCAGGACGGCAAAGAATCATGAGGCCAGCTCATTGTGACATTGTCTCGTCCAAAACTATACCAAACGCGTATCTGTGATGCACCATTCCTGTTCCATCGGAAGCAAAAACGTAACCACCACATCCGTAACCATACCCTACGCTACCAACAAGCAAAAAAGACCACTTGCACCCGCGTAACAGAAAAGCCATCCATCGCACATTTTTCAGGGAACACGTGTCAAACTCCAGGGCAATGAATGTAGGAATGAGTCCAAGACTGTTGTATCCATCCAGGTCGCAAGAAGAAGACGAAGAAGATGCAGATGAAGAAGAAGCAGAAGCAGAAGAGGGACATGCGACGCAGCTGGCTGCGCGCTCGGTATCATAAGCAAGCGCGGAGCAAAGGCAAGGCAAGTAGAGGGAAATAGATTTCAGGCGTCGGTGAAAATGGTGCGGCTGTTCTCGAGCACAAACTGCACCGCCAGGTTCTTGGCGTGCATGTCCGTCATCTCACGCTCGATGCTGCGGTCGAACATGATGGTCGGTGCGAAGACGACAGCCAGGTTCTTGGGCGTCATCAGGTTCTCGCTCTGCCGTTGCGCCACGCGGTCGAGGTGGAACATGAGGAACTCGAGGCAGTCCCGGTGGCTCTGGGGCAGGGTCGCAAAGGTCCTGCGCAGGTGCTCACATCGCTCTGCTTCGTCCACAATGCCTGCGTGTGCCGTTAATACCACTGCAAAGATAGAGTCAAGCAACAAAGGGGAACAAGAAATAACTCACTCGTAGACTCGAGGACCCGGTCGTACACATCGTACGTCAGCAAAGGCACCGGGAGCTTGCGGAAATACTGCTTCAGTACGCTGGTGACGGCCGTAATGTCCAGATCAGGGTCAGAAATGTCAAAGCTCTCGTCGCGGTCGAAGCCATCTTTGATGAGGTTGATCTGCGAGTTGCCGCCCGTCTTGCGGTAGATGCCCTCCTGATCCATGCCCCGTAGCTCGACCTCCTCGATGCAGCGGGTCACGACGCTGGGGATCTGCCGCCGCTCGTACTCGGCGCGCTCCGTCAGGTCAGAGCCAAAGAGCGTCGTGGACGCGTCGGGCACGGGCATCGGAGACGATACGGCGCTTGCGGACTGCGACTTTGGCATGTTGTTCTTCTTGCTGAAGAATCCAAAGCCTTGGCGGCCCTGGTCCTGCTGCCTCTGGTGCTGGAGGTGGTGGTGGTTGCTACCGTTCGGAGGCGCGTTGTTCGTGCCGGACGGAGTCGTGACGGGTGGTGACTCGACAACCGTCGTCGAGTTGTACGGGATGCCAATGTCGCCGCCCGCCAAAGTGGTCGGGCCACGCTCGCATCGATCGTTCTGCTGGAAGGCCACCACAGCGCCCCTGACACCCTTGGCCACGTTCTGTGCGAGGCCCTTGGAGCCCTTCTTCCAGTTGAATTTCTTGACCTGGCCCTTTCGCACTTGGACGACAGTGGGGCCCGTTTCAACAATCGAATCATCGTCGGCAAGGAGGGTGGGACCTGTCGACATGCTCGCGTTGTCCAGGTTGATAGATGAGGATGCCGCCTTGTGGTCGCCGTAGATGCCCAGACCATTCATGCCCTTGCTTTCCATGGAGCTGTTCTTCATCCGTCCCTGGAGCTCGCGCGTGAGGTCATTGTTCATGTCCGCGAGCTGCGCGTTCTTGGTGGACAGTTGCTCAAACTCCATTAGAGCACGATCACGGTCGGCAGTGGCCCTCATCTTCTCCTCCAGGAGCACGTCACGTTCCTTGTGCAGCTGCGCAATGCTCTCCGACATATCATTCTTCACCCGCTCCAGCTTCTGCACGAAATCCTTGATAGCCGAATCCTCCAGTTTGCGGGCATCCACGGGCGTCTTGGTCTCCTTGGCCCTTTCCACGTATCCGGTGAGGACCTCGAGTTGGCGAATCATAATCTCACTCTGCGTGTCCAGCTCCGACACCATCTTCTTCTTCTCCATCAGCTTCTTGCTAGCGTTTTGCAGATCGGCGTCGGTTGAGAACCGCCTCTCCAGCTCAGCTACGCGAA
This sequence comes from Emericellopsis terricola, assembly GCA_027569275.1. Taxonomy (NCBI): domain Eukaryota; kingdom Fungi; phylum Ascomycota; class Sordariomycetes; order Hypocreales; family Bionectriaceae; genus Emericellopsis; species Emericellopsis terricola. The sequence goes on along the minus strand of JAPDEU010000004.1, from coordinate 999,523 downwards.
GCTCCGAAGACCGAAGCTGGCGTTTCAGCAGGGCAGGGTCATCGCCCGACGACAGAGACACTGGGCTGGTGAGATCAGACATCTTTCCATTGCGCTCATCAATGGGCGTAGTTCGCTGCCAACGAGGCGAAATCGTGCCTCGAGTCGTCTCGCTGATACTGCGTGCGTGGCTTGCGCGCGAGGGTGTTTGTGCCGTCGATTCCACGCTGTTTGTCCGACCATGGCGCACTAAGTTGGATGCGCGCCTCATCATGGACGATGAACCTTCGTCGGTTCCTAGGATTCTAGCCATATCTTCATCCATGCTAAAGTCACCCCCGCTGCTCCACCTGGGCAGCTTGGGGGATGTCTTGGGCTCGCCATTGTTCTGTCCAGCTTGTGGCGGCACAGGTGCAGTTCGAGGGGCCATGTAGGTATCAGTGCCGGTCCGCTCGGACAATTGCGGCCTCTTATCGCGGTTCACATCATCTGCTGACTTGAGGGGGGCTTGCATTGATTAGCATTCGTGTGCGCGAGATGCGTTCATGAAATGGACTCACCGGGCTTGGCTGCGGGCGGAACCTCTTTCCTTGCAATGGCGCGGTTGTTGTCTGGTCGGGGCGGCGCCCTCGACACAGACTCCATAGACTGGCGTCCGTCTGCTGGGTCGGGCTTCCTCGTGTCCTGCGATCGCCGAGGAGGTACAGCTTCGCTGTTCTTGCGAGAACCCAGCTGCGGCGTCGTGCCGTAGTCGGAGGAGGCGCTGCTGTTATCAGAATTGGCTTTCCGGGTGTTGGGGGCGTCCTGCAACTTGAATTCGCTTGCGACATGCTTCCCTCTCGGTGGCAGCTTGGGCGAGGGTGCTTCCTCGTGCTGTGGTTGCTTGGAGGGGTTTCGCGGCAGCGGCCCGCCCTGCGAGTTGCCGTAGTCGGACGACTGCTGGCGAGCCTTATCCTGGAAAGCGATATGCGGCGTAGAAGCCTGCGATTCTGTGCGCTTCTCGGAAGACAAGGAGGATTTCGGCATGCCGAAGTAGTCCTTCTTCTTGTCGGCCGCGCCGCCCGCACCGCGCGCATCTGTGTTCAGCCCGGGGCTCGAGTCAAGCGCAACTGGGATCAAGAAGCCATCCTCCCCAGTCGTCCCATTGCTCATCATAGTCGAGCTGCGGTTGCTGCGGTATGGGTGGGAAGAGAGCCCCAGGCCTTCTGCCTTGGGGGCGCGCTCTGGCGATCGTGCTGCCGGCCTGGATCCGCTCCTGGAGGAAGGTTCCGACTGCTTGTGCCCTTGCCGAGGTGGTGGCGAGAGTTCGGTTGGCACATCAGAGTCTGGGTCGACCCGATCATTGGAGAAGGCGTTGTTGGGTATCACGTTGGGCGGCAAAGCAGGCAGGGATTTCTCCGTTACCATGGGCGATTGGTCTTTGTCCCGACCCTTGGCAGCTGCCGCGGCTTTGGACCGTTTCCTCCGCCGCGACATGAGCGTCTCGTGACAGCTCATGCAGAATATGCCCTGGGAAGTACGTGCATATCGCAGGTTTTCGATCTTGCGCTTGCAGTTGCGGCATCGGAAGCAAGTCGAGCAGAAGGCTTGGTCCCCCGTTAGGATAGCTAGGTCCTCGATCTTGTTGTTGCAGGCACTGCAGCTGTATGTGCAGTTGTTGCAGATGAGGGAGCCATCGCCCAGGAGCAATAGGTTTGCGTCTGCGTCGAGGGATGTGCCGCAGGTGTTGCAGCGGAAACAGTCGAGATGCCATCGATTGCCAGCTGCGAGCTCATGTCAGTTGCGGTTCTAGGTGACAATACAACCGTAAGCGCAGCGAGTGTGAATAGGAACATGTCAAAATGGAGGTTTGGGCAAGACATGCAGGAGCGGCATTCGAGGCGCCGGTGCAGGAGACTGTGAGACGTACCAAGTTCAAAAGCCTTTCCCTCCTCGAGAATCTCGCCGCAGCCTTTGCATGGATACAAATCATCATTGTCCATGGACTGGGTCTCGAGGTAATCGTCCACGATACTGGTCATCTCTGCGGCTGGTTGCGCGCTGCGCAGAGCAAAGAGCGTGAAAGGATGCTATCGACTTGGGAGGGGTATCTCGCAGGGAGAAACGATCGTCTTTTTTCCCGGAAACCGCGTGCGTAGCGTAGGATAGCCCGAGATGTTGCAACGATCGACTGGGCGGGGGTCGCGAGTTCGACGAGCTGCGTTGTGGAAGGTTCGTAAAGAGCTTGGGGCTGGCTGGGACCTGATGCAGTTGGACGTGAAGCTATGAGGGCGTCTTAGGTACGGTATCTGTCAGCGAGTGTCGTAGGAGCGCTCCCCGGAAAGTAAGGTTAGCGTTGCCAGCGAGAGATGGCGCACGATTCTGGTGCTGCGTGACTCTGGCGGACTCAATGGGAGGCCGCGAGAATGACGAAACTCCGAAATGAAGAGCGAGGACGCCAGCAGATGCGAACGCTATCGTGGAGGAAACGGCCAGAAGGACAGACGGAGAAGCGACGGTGGTGCCGCCATGTGTCGCACAGTTGGCTGTGGACAAAGGGCAATCTTGGGAATCCACCTGGCTCCAGCGGCCACGCACACAGGGGCTGCTAGCGTGAGAATTCGCAAGTGGCCTGGGTGGGGACGCCTCGCTAATAACCGCTAATTGATCCGTATCAGGGGTCGGGCTTTTGGGCTGATGGAGAATCGACAACACATTGTAGTCTCGTCAGCTGTACAGTACCTACACGCTCAGTGGACAGTCACTCACGGCATTGCATTTGCCGTAACCAGAATCAGTTCGCCGGCATTGGACTGACCGATTTACGACTGGCAATTGCACAGAGGAATAATGCCAGAGTCCTGTTGGGCGTCCTTACTGGTGGTGTTGGTGTGGTGCTCTTCATGAGCTGCCTGTGCCGGTGTCTCTGCCCATGCAAGTCGTGCCTGGTGCTAGGCTAAGCCGGGCTAAGCTAGGCTTCTGTCGGTAAGCACGTCTCTTTCTGTGGGAGGATTGTGATGGCTCAGCGTCAGCACTTGGACTGTTCAACATGATCACGTTTGAAAGGCATGCCCAGCGCATGGGAAAACCTCTGACAGCAGCGAGCCTCAGTATGGTCTACAAGTCTCCTGATGCGATAATTACAGGGCTGAGCTGTTCTCCATGCGCGCATGTTTTTAACAATACCTACGATTTGGTTGCTTCGACGCGGTCTGTTTGCACCGTGACCAAACTTGGAGCGGAGCTGTTTTGGAGAAAACGCTGAGCTGACCGTTTTGGTCGTTGGAGACCTGTAAGTTACAAGTCAGGTACGACAGTGCAAAAAAATGACGGCCTGTTCGTAACACTATAGAGTAGGTATTGTGTAGGTACATTTAAATAGAAGAATTCCATAACGTTTTTATTCTAAGGTTAATATTTACTTGTGGTAATCATAATAGTCTATAGATGCGGGGTATTGACTATAGCTACGGGTGCGGTGTTGTGCATGGCTCGGAACTTTTGCTATAACACTGGCTACATATTAGACAGGCCATTGCCTGTTCATGGCCAGAGCTTTCAACCGTGACGGCAGCTGAGATCCCTGGCGATGAACGCGAAAGTCTTGAATGGATCACGAATTAGCAAAGCGAGCCCTTTACTCAGAGTTGGACTCAATCGCTCTTCCCCTGTCGCACGGCACGGTCCTCAGCCATTGGTAAGCGGAAAGGATTCATCAGAGCTAGCCGAATGAGATTGTCTCTCACACCGGACTCCTTTTATTCAACACGCATTGTGATATCAGCTTTTGCGTGCCCAGATCCTGCCAAACGATCCTGCGGTCGACTATCCTTAGCTGCTCACAAGGCTTTCTGCTACTAATTCAAGTAGAAAATCACCAGTACTGGTCCGCGTGAATGGGGTCTTCACGCGCCAGCAACAATATCTTCATGTGCTCTCATAATCGAGGAAGCCCATCAATCCTAGCACATGTGAGGTGTGCCAAGTCGTGTGCCGCAGATCATGCCGGACACTTGCCAGATCATAAAAAACTGCAGGCCTGTCTTGCTGCACAAACAAGCCGGCATAAATTGGTACACGTACGTGCTACTGCACGTACTAGCGAGGGGACCGCAGCAGGACAGTTGCGCCTTCCTGTTCCTGAAAGCACCCCTGGTCACTGCATCCGTCAACAAAATGTGCAACGCGTGCAGCTTGACCTGAGCTGCTGAATGCAACGTCAAAGCATTTGCCTCCTGATCAACTGCAGCCTCGACATGACCGGCACACGACCTCCCGCGCAACAACACGGCAGCAAGCGACGAATGTGGAATCACGGACCGGGGCGTTGGCCCCTCCAGATGCGCATGGATATCCCTGCCTCGAAACGCGCCCAGTGGAGCCCCAGCAGAAGAAAGATGAAACAGCCGCGATGGTGATAAAGTTGAACCAGGCTCCCAGCAGACAACCCTTGATTTTTGCTAAGAACGTAGCATGACAGCGCGAGGCAGGCGGCCGCAAGCCCCTACTCCGCTGTGGCTTTCGAAGTTGAAAGTGGGTATGTAAATCACACAGTCGAGCCACCGTTTCACGCCATGTCTCAAACATCGTCAACATGCCCTCTCCTTTCCATGCCGTCGGCGCCGATGCCTGAGCCTCCGATGCACATGTGCCAACCTGTCGTATAATATTCTCTCGCACATGTTGCCTTTATTGCCTTTCCAGCGTTTCATGCGCAACCGACTTGTCCGCAGTTTCTCGAAACGGAAAGTGTGGTGAGGCTGACCATGGGATCCCCTGACGCACCAAAAGTTTGCATGCTCGGTTCTTGGGTCACTTGGCTTCCAAGCCACTGGGCAGTCTACCCTCCACGATGACTGAGATCATTGATCGGGTAGTTCAGGGCTCCAATTTCTGTGCCAGGCGACCGCTGCCGAATCTATATTGCGGTGAAGATCGCCCCATTGCGAGGGAAGATTGGTCTGATCACCAAGGGGAAGAAATAACGTGCTGGGTGTGACGCAAATGGGATGCAGCCAGGAATGCATCTTGGACGTGATAGAATGGTTCTTTCTCGGCAGATTTGCACGCACATGCCACCGATGCTGGGAGACGGCAAGGCCCCTGACACATCGGGGACTGCAAGCCACGTTCATCAAACACAACAAGTTCCAGCAATCGCAAGTTGTACTTGATTAGGATCAACTTCCGCCATTGGTAGTATTGCTCAAAACGTAGAATGAATGCATGACTGGAGACTCACAGTCTATCAATGTGTTCTCACTCGGCCATGATCTTCTTGACCTTCTCCAGTAAAAGACCACTCTCACGACCCAGCTTCTTCTTGCCGTCCTTGCCCCTCGTTTTCGCCATCGCCCTCTTGTATCTTTCTCGTTCCGCCAATTTCTGCTCGCGTTCTGCGCGCCGGCGAGCTGCCTCTTCTTTGCGTGCCTCTATTTCAGCTTTGCGCTCTGCAGCCTTGGCCAGCTGCTTGTCGTAGTATCCTGGGCGCCTGGTGCGACGGCGCATTCCGTCAGGATTAACTGGCTCACCATTCGCAATGGCGTTTTTCTGGGCAATCTCTTCGTCCTTGAGCATCAGCTGCCGCGTGGGATGAAGCACTTCACCACCTTCCTCGTCGCCATGCTGCGGCTTGTCCTCGTTTCCTTGGCCAGGTTGTGACGGCGGCTGCGGTTGCTCCTTCTTCTCTACCTCTGCCTTGACCTTGGCATATTGTTTCTTGACTTTTGCCTTGTGGATAAGATCCTGCTTGATCTTGGTGACTGTGTCGCGTGAGATGTCTGTTTTGCCACGGAGAGGAGCCGTGCGACTCACCTTTCCGTCGCCAGGGTCCGTCTGGAAGATTATCTGGACCGACTCGGAATCCCTTCTTGGGCTTCTTGGGTTCTTGCGATGACTTTGCATCGTCTAGTGGACGTTTGGGGGCCATGTCGGGCTCGTGTGGATGAGATGAGGTTGAGAATCCTGGCTCACGAATTTTTTTGAGATACGCTTTGAGTGGCGGTCGACAGCCACAGGGCAGTATCCTCCGTCGCGATTACCAGCGTCGCACACAAGAGGGCTCGATTTTGAATGTGAATATCTCGGCAATCTATCTGGGGCTCAAATGCCATGTCTTTCGTGTCACCAAAGCATGTTCAACTTTTTCCTCATGCTCGCTTCCATACTGCCCGACCGCAGCCTGTGGAAGATGTAACATTGGCGCAGGTCCTGTGGCCCCGCCAGGGATTATTCAGTTAACTCTGCCGAACCGCCCACATTTACCGCGAAAGTTCAAGAGATTATGCCAACACAGTTCACGTAGAATTAAAGAGATCCCGGGCACTGAGCTTCCACGATTCGAACTTTGACCTTTTCCGGCCTTACCAATAGTTCCAAGCACGAAAGCATACAGGTAGAGTACATGTGCTCGCGGCAGGTACATGTACGGCTAGGCCGCAGCTTCCCCATAATGACGGCATAATAAAAGGGCCCTGAATCAGACTTCCGGCGCTTAATTGTGCGTTCCGTTCACCGCTTACGGAAGTGTCACCTCACGTACCTTAAGGTAGCTTCCCGATAATTGGAGTCGGCCAGTCACCTGCCACACGTCGTCGCTCGTCACCTCCGGCCAAACGTCTCTTGGGCACGAGTTCTGCCTAACCGCAATCAGTTTGTTCGTATTCTTGTATTGTCTCCTCCTTGCTTCATGTTTTGGTATACGGCCTTGCACCGAATTTTCGATTACCCATCCGAACCCTGTTTCAGTCAAGTGAATACCACCGTTGCCAACCGCCGACCTTCGCCTGCATCCGCATCTATCCGTCGGCTCCAGCGGCTGACACTTCGCTTCAAGGCCCGACAAACGACAGCCGACAAGAGACACGGGGCACAGGCAGGAACCGTTTTGGGCGTTCTCTACGATTACATGAGTTCTCAAGATCCAGGACAGCCTCGGAGCCGCAGCTTTGCTGTGGTTCAGACGAAAAGCCATGCCTATCGCACACGATGATCTGAGCGAACAGGACGACATCGTAGAAGTCTCCAGTCTGGACGGTTCTTTTCCTAGACAGAGTCAGCCGCCAGTGAGCCATCCGTCACGCGAAAGTTCAAAAAATGAGCTTTGCGAGGGTCCTGTTTCAAGCAGCCCGCTGGTGATGCCAAGTCGCAACTGCGATGAAGACATGACCTCCAGCCGGGAAGAGCTCATCGAGAGGCTGAAGAAGGGCGAGAGCCCAACATGGATACCAAGCCGCCATGTACGTTCCTCAGAATACTATCCCATGACTTCGCTCACACTGCCCCAGCTTGAAACTCTACTCCGGCGCCAAAGCCCCGAGTCGCAGCGTCCAGTCGAGAATCACTCGATAGCCGAATCGCCCGAGCTGCTTCCGGCAGCAAGAATCTTACCAGATAAAGCCATGCTACAAGAAACACCAGAAGTGAAGATGTGCGACGGCATGAGCCTGGAAAGGCCTGGCTCAGCCCTACACTCGGGCAACTTTACGGACGAGGATGGCAGCGACGCAAGCAGACGGCCGCGGCTGAGGCAATCGCAACTCGATGTGTGGGCAGCTACCTCGCCCCCTCGAGACTCCATATCGTACGTACGCCATAGCCAGATTCAGGATCGTTCGGGGCCCCATCGTCGTGGCTCAATACCACGGGCCACCGCGTCGGTCTCCCTGTCCTCTTCACTTTCCACGAGTCTTGCTTTTCAGCCTCCGACCAGCCCGCTGGTGCGCTCAGAGATCAACGAGGATCTAGAAATAGCGGAGGCCCTGGACCACATGGAGATTCCGTCACCAAGACCAAATGCACGGAGGCATACTCTGTATTCTGCACAGTTTTCGCCTTACTCCTCCTCTTCGCCTCGATCGGGCCTGGTAAGCCAAAGACGTCAAGGTTCCTTTCCTTCGCAAGCGCACCAGCCCAGGAGGTCTCTAAGTTTCCTGAATGGGACTGATGGGGCATCGTCACCGCCGACCCCGAACATGATAAGGCCTCCCCGTCGGTCATCTTTCAGTACAGACGCCTCCCCCCTTTCGCGCCACGCTGCGATGGTCGGCTCGTACGAGGAAAGCATACTTCGCGGGCGCATGTCAACGACACCGTCCAAACCCCTCGACTTTCTGGCCCAAATTGCGGTTCTAGGAATGGGGAAATGCAAGTCGAGTCTGCGGTGTCCGGCACACGTCACTCTTCCCTTCCATGCAGTCTACTACAGCTACGACAGTACGCCTCAAGGGCGTCCCACGCTGGATGCAAGCCCCAGCCCCTATGTCGGGCAGATCGATCTTGAGAACGGCCTCCCTAACCAGGACGATTCGCGGTCGAGGAGGAAGGCGCAGAGCCGATGCAATGGTCGAGCTTCGTCAGATATGGCACTGGCCACCCGAGCGGAGGATGATGCCGTTGAGGAGAATCGACCTCAAAAATCAAGGAAGTCGAGCGCCTCGGCCAGAGCGCCCCCAGGAGGCAGCTATCGCATACCGGAGAAGGGACAGCTCCAAATTATCATTAAAAACCAAAATAAGACTGCTGTAAAGCTCTTCCTTGTACCTTACGACCTTGTGGGCATGGAACCCGGCACGAAAACCTTTGTTCGACAGCGTTGCTTCTCTGCGGGTCCGATCATTGACGACGGGCCGCCTGTGGGACACGGGGCCCCAGACAAACAGACACTGCGCTACCTCATCCATTTGCACATATGTTGCCCTTCCAAGGGTCGCTTCTATCTCTACAAGAGTATCAGAGTCGTCTTTGCCAACAGGGTGCCTGATGGCAAAGAAAGGCTGCGAAGCGAAATCACTTGGCCTGAGCCTCGATTCACACCGTACAAGGCCGTCAGAGTGATGCACCCGCCAATATCGATGGTAAGTGGTGCAGGGGCGGCTCTCACAGCTGAAAAGGCCTTCCGAAGGCGAAGCTCGGGAATCCATTTTCCCAATATCGCGCGTGACTTGTCGGATGGCATGCCCATCAGTCCTCCTTATCCCCTCGCGTCAACCCTGTCGTCCGGCCGTATCTCAATTATTGAACCTGTGCCGTTCGTATTCCCACCTCGCGGGCGGTACGACAACGAAGCGAGGCCCGCTGCTACAGAGCAAATGGAGGGCGTGCAGTCCTCCGACTCCAAACCCCTGACTCGTCCCTTGGGCGACTCCAGCGCCGGATCAGTCTGGGACGCCAGTCAATACACAAAGCTGAGCAAAGGAGACCAAGGGTACGGCATTAATGGATTTGCCTCTAGGAGCCCAAGCTCGGAAGGATTGCTCTCCCAGCGACTACGGTCATTGAGACCGACTTCACCATCTGATGAAGGCTGACAGCGCTCCCACACGACAGGGACACGTGCGATATACTGCCTATCTTCATATGCCAGGCAGCGTTCCTATAGCCTCTCACCTAGTACACAAGCCATTTACAGATTGCGTCAATGTTGCAAAGCGTTGCAGATCACTTCAAAAGCAGAGCTTGTAATTACTGTGTGCATCCAGCGCTGACGTACAATTAATGATACATATCTATATGCGCCTGTTCTATGTGCCGTCGAGTGGATGAATAGATCAAGCACCAGAATTGTACAATGCTAGTATACAGTGCCGTGGAACACGGCACAAAAAAGTCATGATAATACATCATCCCCGCCCAGTGAATGCTCCCAGTCGTCAAACGCCATGCTGCCTGCCACGCACAATGCTGTCATAACAGAACGCGGCTGCCTGGCCTAGTTGGACCCGCTGCCAAAGAACTTCTCCTCAAACGTACGAGTATCAATCCGGGCGTCGCCAGCCGCCCCATCCTTCTGCTTCTTCTTGTTCTTCTTACTGTCTGGAGTCGAGTTGGAGGGGTCATCCGCCTCGTCCTCCTCTGGTAAAGGGGCGTCGTAGCTGACGTGGACAATGGGACGGCGGACCACCTGCGGCTTGAGCACCTCTTCCTCTTCGGCGTACGGATCGTATGGCGGGTCGCCTGAAGCGATGAGCATCTTCCGGATCCGGGCGATGGCGTTGGACACGGACGAGGCTGTGTTGGGATGATACGCAATCTTCCTCATGCGCTCATTCTGGCGTCGACGGACATTGTTCCAAAAGTCTGTGCGTCGAGCTTTGGCGCTGCCCTTGCCCCTGCTCGGTTGCGACGGGTCGAAAGGCTCCGTCGGTGGGGGCAGGGGAGGATAGTTGAGGGTGTATTTCCTCCCGGCAGGATCGGCCGCCTTGAATTGTTCCTCAACCTCAGCGCCTTGCAGCGCGAGGCGCCTTTGACGGATGGACGAGAAGGACTTTTGATCCTTGACAGGGATCGAGTCCCAATCCAGTATGAGCCCACGGGCGCGTGACCGGACAGGTGAAGGGCTTTGTCTGTCGGCAATCTCCCGGAGTGGTGAGGACCAGTACCAGGATTGGTCGGCTGGGAGGTGCTCCCGCTTCGCCTCTGGATCTTCTGGTGGACGCTGGTCGGCAGGCAAGCTGGCACGCTGCTCGTCTCTCGCCTCTTGTTGCAGAAGAGCATCACCGAGCTTCTTGACCTTGAGCTGCTCAGGCGAGCGCGGAGTGATGACGCCCACAGGATCAGTCAGTTTGCTGATGTGGTCGCGCAGAATCTTGTACATCTCAAAGGTGTCCTCGTAGGTCTCGGGCGCGACCGCCGCGCGGACCATCTTCTCTGACAGTTCCGAGTCGGTCATAGCCACGGCATCAATCTCTTCTAGTTGCCGCTCGAGCGCGCCTACCATCTGCCGCAGCTCGCCCAAGGACATGGTCGCCAACATCTTCACCGCCGCCTTGTGCACGCGCATGCTGGGGTTGATCTTGTGCTCCGAGCCGGGTGGAGGCTCGTAGCGTCGAAAGGCTCGCTTCAGCAAGGGCATTGTGGCCTCGATGCGCTTGACCCTGCGCATCGCGGTGGCGTACAGAGGCGCGTCGAGCGTGGCGTCTACCCAGACGTTCCGCATTTCTTGGATGAGGAGCGGCGGGACCCTGGGGAATCGAGTGCTTCTGGTCTTGCGGCGCTCGTCGTTGGTGGGAAACATGGTCCACCAGTTCGTCCACGTCGGCATGAGGTACTTTTCCGTCAGCTCCATGGCGCGGTCGGCTTCGCCGTTATCCAGCATGGTCTTGAGCACGCGTTTCCATACCACCCAAGTGAACATGAATCCGACTTGGAGGCATTCGTCGACGACTTCGCGGAGTCTCCTGCCCATGTGTTGGGTCGCGCACGTCTCTGTGAACCGGAGCAGCATGGGGTTTATGTCGTACTTGAAGCCCGGATAGACCTGTGTGCCGTTGGGTGGACACCACTTCTTCAACAGCTTCATCCAAGTGTCGTCCCAGATCGCATGTACACGGTCGTAGTCCTCGGATTTGTACGCCTTGGTCATCAGAGAGGTGATGAGTGTGTGCGGTAGCATTTCGCCCTTCTCTACCTCTGGAAAGAGCTCTGCATACAGACCGATCAGTTCATCGACGAGATGCGGCCGGTTCATGTCGATCATGAGGCGGGCAGCCTGGCCAATGTTTTGCGTGACGATGCGCAGGCGGCGCACATCACGGGCAACGTCTTGCTGCTCCACCTCTCTTCTCAGAGACGCAAGAATCCTTTCCGACATTTGGTTCACGTCGATCGCGGACGGATAGTATTTGAGAAGCATCTGGGTGTAGGACACCATTGCGTTGAAGGGGATGGGTATCGAGTGGTTTTCCATCATCACCATCAGCCGCTCAGCATCGGGGCGATTGTTGCCGCGGACGGTCCCCGCCATGACGATCGAAAAGTGCTCAGAATCAACCAAAAAAGGCGAATGCTTGAGCGTGTCGCGGAGGATGGACATGGCTTGAATGATGGAATGAACTTGCGTCAAGGCTCGAAGTACACACGCCAGTGTGTCGCGGTCCCACTCGTACTTGAGCTCCTTCATGGTGGCCAGAATGTCGTAGACTCTCTTTGTCTCGCCTTCCAGGCCGTAATGCAGGATCAGGGCATTCCAGCTGTGCGTGCCCACGTTGATGCGGCGACCGTGCAGCTCACGACAGATGGCTTCGGCAGCCCTGACCTGCCCACTCTTGCAGTACGCCGTGATCAGGGGGTGCACTACCTCCTTGTCCAGTCCCAGACGCCGCTTCTGCACTTCGTCGAAGAAGCCGAGAACAGTCTCGACATCACCCTTTCTGGCAGGAATGGCCATGAGCTGGGAGAAAGTCTGGCGGTTTGGCTCGGAAACGGCGCAGATGCGGTCAAAGCAGGTCATGACATCGTCCCACTTGCCCAGTCGCATGTGCGCCTTGAGGAGGATGTTCCAGCACGTAATGTCCGGCTCGACGCCATAGTCGTCCCTCATGATCTGGATTTGGCGCTCCACCGCCTTGACATTGCCCCCTTGTGCATGGACGTTGAGCAGACTGGTGAAGCCCTTGGGTTTGGTCAGCTTGTCGGGCAGGGCCCGCACGTAGCGAGTCCACAGCTCCGTCACCTTCTGGACATTGCCTTCTTGGGCGTAGAGCTTGAGGTATTTCGTGAACGCCCAGTCGCTCAGCTCGCCGTGAAAGGAGACCCAGTCTTCCCGGAGCTGCTCCAAGGCTTCCTTGTTTTGCGGAAAGTGCAGTTTGAAGACACCGCGAAGAGTGAAAAAGTCTGGTTTGGCCCCAGGCATGAGTCGGTAATCTTGGTAGATGCCGTAGAGTCCGTACGCCGTGGTTTTGTCGTGGATTTTCTCGTACCAGCGATCAAACATCCGCCAGAGGTATTCGTCGTACCATTCATGGTTCTGCCAAAATGCCAGTATCGTCCGTGCGTGGATCGGTGCACAGGGCTTTCGCAGCGTGGCCACGGCGAATGCGCGTCGGAGAACGAGCAGCGAGTTCCTGGTGAGCTCTTCCGTCTCCAGCCACCTTTCCACCAGTCGGTCATCGGCCGCCAGCCAGCGCTCAAAGGAAAAGTACAATCCGGCCAACTTGTCGAGCTCGAAGATTGGCTCTAGCAATTTCGTGTCCAAAGTCTCCTGCAGGTTGTGACGTGCCAGCATTCTCGTATTCGCCAGCCAGACATCCATCATTGTCGTCCATTGTTGCTTGTTGATAGAGTCGATCAGGAGGTACTGCAGGCCTCCCGTGAGATCCTTCTCGGCAATGCCCTTTTTGAAGATATCAATAGCCGCCTGCTGGTCACCATTGCGCAGGTGGACGAGCACCACGGCAGAGAGGTACTCATTGTCCCAGTACTCGACATCTGTTTTGGGGATGAGCGATGCGACACGGTCGCGCTCGACGATGTTATCTGCTCTCGACAAGTACGCGACCACCTTGGGCCGCATGATCGGTCGGTCATGATCTTGCAGCAAGAGGTACAGATCCCAGACCTCGCGATATCGCTCGCCTTGCGTGTCTGCCAAGTATTGCTCAAGGTGCTCCTTGGCGGCCGCGATCCGGCTCTTGCCGACAAAGACAGCCGCCATGTCCTCCGTTCTCTTATCGAATTCGCGTCCTTGTGGCGGTTCCGATGCTGTGCGCGCAAATACGTCGACCGGCTGTACGTTGACCTCGGAATCCCAATTTGGCGTCGGAGACACGGCATCGTCATAGATGGCCATTTCCGCCGTTTCTTGACGCCCGTTGCCCAGGCCTTGCTCCCCCTCGTCGTCGCGTACCTGGTTCTCGGTTTGATGGTCCCAGCTGACAGAGTCATTTTCTCCCCCGTTCGGGGATATCGAGGTGGACTCGGAATGCTCCGCCAGATCCACCCAGCCATCATAGTCAGGCTCTGCTGCATCATCCAAGGCATCAACCCCTTCAAATCGGTTCAGTCTCGATTCCCGAGAGGCTTTCGAGCCATGGTCCGTCGTTGCCCGTGCTGTGCGTGATGTCTCTGCTACCAAGTCGGCTATTTCTTGTGCGTCCTCGTTAACGTCATGATCCGACCAGCGCCCGCCGTCGCCCATGTTGGTCCGAGCGGTTCTGGAGGAGATCTGCTCCTCCGTCTTCGGTTCTCGCGAAGTATCATGACGCTGCGCTATTGACGGTGGTCTGTGGATTGCGTCTCGCTGCGCAGGGCTGCCCGAGGTGGCGAGGCCTCGGCCAGCTTGCGCGACATGGTGCTCTGCGTCATCCGACGCATGCGACCGAACAGCAGTACTGGTAGAGTGCAGTCTCCGAGCGCAGCCGTTCCAGCAGACAGGTGCCCGTCTAGGTCGCGGGATCAGAGGCCCATCCTTGCGAAGCAGACCAAGTGTTCCTCTCGGGTACAAAAAGTCCAGCCACGGCGAGCTCGACGGCCGCGACGAGGACGCTTGGCTGTCCCTCTGATTCGTTCTCCTCCGTGTCACCGCCTTGGTATGCGCTCCATGGCTGTGTGCGAGACTCTGCAGCGGCCTCAGGCGTCGTGAGGGTCGCGTGGTCGATCGGGTCAATATCCGGCGAAGATGGCGGCCTGATTCGAGTCGGGCGGCCGTTCTCTGCAGCATACCGCACCTTCTGGTCGTTGGTCAACCAGTTGCAGGCGTTGAGGGCGTTGTGCAGGAGCAGGTGCGCGGGATGGCTAGGGGGCGGCATGGGAAGATGGACGACGTCAAAAACTTTTGGAGAATCGGCTCATGAAGAAGCTGGGTCGCCTTTCGGGTACATAATTGATGTACAAGTGGGGCCCGGGAGCGCTGCTCGCGCCAATGGACGCGTCGCTCCGAAACCCGGTGGGTGACTGACACAATAATGGCTGAATCTGCCGCCGCGAAAAATATGACTACTGACCCATCTTTAATGACAGCCGTCATGCATGCATTACACGTACAATCTGTGCACCGTCGATAAGATCAAGGACATGTCCGACGCAGTTGGAACTCGTGCCAAGTACATTGAGCACACTGTATGGAAGAAAAGTCGGAAATTCCATGCACAAGAATCACTGTCTGCGCTGCGTTGAACTTGGTCTGTCTCGTTGATCATGAGTAATAATATGTGCCTGCCTTATCTCGTACAGCGTCGAATGAACTGCATAAAGCAAGAAATGCAAACGCCAAACCCTGTCACCAATCCCGCTTCTGCGTGCTTGTGCCAAAGACATTTTGGGTATCCCCCTCTCTTGCAATCAATCTTGAACGTCGTATCTGCCACCATGGCATTGCTGCGTGTCTCGCACGCTGTCCAAACTGTAGTGGTACATGGACCTTCTAGGCCGTGGGTCTCCCATCCGCCGCAGAGCAGAGTGCTTTGTCGGGCGGGGGAGGTCATAAATCTGTGGCCAGTCGCCCGCTGGCCAAACACAGCATGCATGGTCTCATGCATTGTGAGCCGAGCCTGACGTGCGCGAGGCCTCCTCGTCAACGTGGACCTGGTGCCGCAGCGAGGAGTGTGCATCAACCGCCTTAGGTTGCAGGTCACCCTCCAGTCGTCGGGGACCCCTGTGGCGGCTTGGTGCCCGGCAGCGCCGTTGTGTCCAGGCCGCTGCATGAGACGGTGATGAGGTTCTGGCTGGTCGCGAGGGACAGTGTTCACGGCGTGCGTCACGCAAATGGTTGTTGATCAGCACTTGACGTGTAGGGGAGAGCATCGATCTCGACGGGTTGCGGGAGGTGGGAGCATATGGAGAGGATGCTCGTTGTCGGGAACGGCCTCTGAATGTGCTGGAGTCGACCTTGTCCACCCGCTCGACCTTGAGCGTTGGCCTCGGGTGGCTGCGGTTTCGTGTGCGACCTCGCATCATATCGGCGCCCAGGAAAGCGGAGTGGTTGTTGGGAATGTCGATGCTACGAGTGACGGCTTGCATTCTCTGCAAAGAGAGGCGTTGGTCTGTGTGAAGGAGGTGGGCAGGTCGTAGAGGTGGCAGGGCAAGCTAGTGATGGTGATGGTGAGATTGAGAAAGACAGTGACTCCTGGTCAAGATGAATGCACCAATTGATGTGCTGGGTATGAACGAGGTAGAATGAGAAGGTTTGGAAAGGATTGGTCAAGACAGTGACTCCTTGGAAATGACAAGAAGACTCTCGGTTGCTTCGGTAATAGTTGGTATAACCAAGACGGTCAAAGCTTCCACGGGCAGAAAGGTGGGCAGAGCGTCAGATCTTATCAATGCAGGCCGGTAGTGTACGAGGGTCGACGAAAGGACTAAAAAACACACGCGGTCGAAACAGACTAAGACATTTGTTGGTACGTAGGGAGGGGACTCGCCTGGTGGGTGGATGGGCGGTTGGAACGACGGGCGTTGGAGACGACTGGACTGATGGATCGTGGATGATGGATTGGCTTGACACCACCACCGGCAAGCCGCGTGCCTCCGCATCCTTGTTGCCTCGCACTTGTTCTCCAACACACATGCAAGCTGCTGCTCCCTCTGTACGTAAGATAAGGTAATAGGGCGAGCTAACGTTAGTGCTGTGCCAGCGGGAGCTCACGCGGCTCAGTTGGCACGGACATGCCGCCCATCACGACAGATGGTCACCACACAGCCACAGGTCCCGACAGACACCGTCCCAGGCGGCGTGAGGGCACTCATGAGGGGGTCGAGCCGTACTGATCTCATGTTCTGCGGAAGATCTGGCCTGATAGGAGTCCGTGAGTGCGCGACCTCATCGTGGTGCTGATCCCGTCCATTCTGGTCTAGAGACCGACAGCGATCAGTCAGTCCGTCCCGTCCCCTGCCCCTCCTCCGCAATCCGCTGGAGGCAGGAACGGACCCTTGGACGCTGCTTCAAATACTTCATCATTTTACTATCGTGACCACGTTCAGTTCGGTGAGGCACAGGATGGAAAGTATACCTGTGCATACTCGTCGTCAATGGCAAGTTACATTGGGCCGGGCAACCACATGCAGTCAAGGAGAGGCGACTTTTTTTTTTTCTGTCTTGCATACCATTCCAGGGACAGTTGTCTCACGCGACACCACCAGGATCAGGCACCAACAATCCCAAATCCTTCGAGGCGTTGCTCGACTTACTCGCCAGCGAGCCGATGCTGCGTCATGTCCGCGCTGTACTGTACTTGGTATGTACGTATAGTCCTCACCAAGTGCTTTCTTTCCCCGCTCGTACGCCCGTTGCTTTGCTTGGGGGAGTGGCAAAGGGGCGCTGCCATCGGAGACTTCTGGCTGGATACCAACCGGCACGCTGGGCCATTTTGTGGCGTTTGGGGGTTGAGACGCGTGCTGGTGGAATAGAGTTTGGGCCAGGCTGCGGATCGCCCATCCGCGTGACGACTAACTCCTGGGCTTGGTGGGCGAGGGAACCTGGGGAAGCGAGCACTGGCAGCCCGAGAGAGGGTCCCCTCTGCCTGGCTGTTGATTGCCACCGTGCGGTCTCGACCTTTGCCGTCCTTGCACCAAGAAAAAATGCTTCGACTCTGGATCGTCTACGTAGATGCTGGTTGGCGTCAAAAGTCAAGTGAATGGCGAACCGTCGTCAAGCTTATTCATCTCCGGTACGTGACGCTTGTGGGACCCCTCCCGCGCCGACTTTGACAACCCGGCAGATGGACCATCTTGATGCATGGGTGGTCTCTGGGTACAGTCTTGCTCAATTTGGGGAATGTGAAGACTCTAGAGATCTGCCTTTTCGGACAGCATAATATATGAGAGGCCCACGTTGTAGGAGAGGCGTTTGGAAGAAGCTTGCGATGCTGCTCATTAAGGTGCGCAAGATCAATGGCACTGGTCCTGGTACGCTGACAAGCGCTGCAGCACTGGCACTCTACGTGCACAGTGGACAGCAGGCATGGGTCCCACTTTTGCTCGCCTGGCAGGGCTCCGACAGGCTGGAGCTGCCAAGGTCGAGCTGGCAGGAACTTTTCAGCTTGAAGTCTGTCCACTGCCCGGGCAGGCAGGCAGGCAGGCAGACGGTCTCCACAACCCCTGACGACAGGCTGCAGCTGGCTCGCAACTGCCTTTGCATGTGCGAAATCCGGATACGGCGGTCGCGTCGTGACACCAGAAACGCATCATCACTCTGCATCACTCGTTGCGTCGAGGCGACGGGAGTTCACCACGACCAGGCTGTCCCTTTCTTATTCTCCGCTCTCTTCTAATTGCACCCCTGCTCCGCCTCTCGTTTCGCTCCAAGGGAAATCCGCGACGAGATTGTTCCCATCCCTGCGCCAGGATCCTACGTCCACCCCTTTTTTTTTTTGTGAACTGGGAACGAGCTGCCAGATCGACAGCGTACGTGGCATCCGTCCGGCACGGACAGGCCAGGGTGGAAGCAACCAGGCGCCATGCCGCGTGACCGCCCTGCGACGACGGGCTACGAGCGCCTCGCCCAGGCCGACGAGCTCTCCGACTCGGACAACGACAGCATCGCCATTGACCAGCCCACGGCACCTCTCGCCGCGCCTCGCTACGCCCCCATCTCGAACCCGCCCCGCCCGAGCCACCGCTCCGGTCTGCACACGCCTGCGTCGTCGCGTCCCATCATCCACCACCGGTCGGGGAGCGGTGCGGGCGTCGACCTCAAGGCCATCAACGCGCGGCTGGAGCGCTGGGCGGACGAGATCGCATCGAGGTTCAAGCGAGGCCGTGGAAAGCACCATTCTGGCGAGGAAGAGCGGTATGAGATTCACCACTCCGTGTTCCAGCCCCCCGAGGGCGTGAGGCCGATATCCCCGGAGGATCTGGGCGGCCTGCAGACAGGACACATGACGCAGGGCGAGTTTGAGCGGATCGTGGAGCGTGTGCGGACAGCCATCAGCCAAGAGATCCACCCGAGCATGATCTCGCAGGGCAGCTCGGGGAGCTACTTTGCCCGCGACCCGGACGGCAAGATTGTCGGTGTCTTCAAGCCCAAGGATGAGGAGCCATACGCCGCGGGCAACCCCAAATGGAACAAGTGGATACACCGGAATTTGTTCCCCTGCTTCTTTGGGCGGGCATGGTAGGCACAGGTCGGGCCCCTTTCGTGAGACGAGACTGATTCTCTTGGCAGCTTGATCCCCAACCTCTCGTACGTGAGCGAAGCGGCCGCCTACGTCCTCGACTGCCAGCTGCGCACGCACTTGGTGCCGTACACGGATGTTGTCTGGCTTGCCTCCAAGTCGTTTCACTACCCCTTCTGGGACAGACGCAAGTTCCACCGCAAGAAGCGACCGCTGCCGGCCAAGCCGGGCAGTTTCCAAGTGTTCCTCAAGGGGTTCAAGGACGCCAACGTGTTCCTGCGAGAGAACCCCTGGCCGGATCAGTACTGGTCCGGCCTGCGGACGAGCGATTCGCAGCGACGGAGGAGGAAGAAGAGGTGGACAGAGAATTGCCGGCCGTCGAGCCGGCCGTCGAACGATGCGTCTGACAGCGACGAAGAGGACGCGCTCGCGTCGGAGCCGACGCCCTCGCCGGAGCGATTCGTCTGGACAGAGCCCCTGAAGCAGTCATTGCGAGAAGAGCTGGAGAAGCTGGTCATTCTGGACTATATCATGCGGAATACAGACCGTGGCCTGGACAATTGGATGATCAAGGTCGACTGGGAGACGGGGAAGGCATCGATTGCGTCGGACCCCATCCGCCTGAACATGGAGACGGTGTCGGAAGAGCCAGGCCCACGGCCGGCGCCCGCAGGCCGGAGTCACAGCGCCGGGGCGACACCGCGCGCGGCGAATCCCTATCAGAGCCACCAGCCCATGGAGGCCAAGAACAAGAAGCGCGCGGGTCACCAGCCATCCATCGCGATTGGAGCCATTGACAACTCGCTCTCGTGGCCGTGGAAGCACCCGGACGCATGGCGGAGGTACGTGCGATTCTAAAATGGGCACGCACGGATACTGACCCTTTTTTAGCTTCCCCTTTGGCTGGCTCTTTCTCCCAGTGGACCTGATTGGGCGGCCGTTTTCGCAAAAGACGCGCGATCACTTCCTGCCGCTGCTGACCTCGACGGCGTGGTGGACGCAGACGACGATGGCGCTGAAGAGGGTGTTCCAGAACGACAATGACTTCAAGGAGCGCATGTTTGCGAAGCAGCTGGCCGTGATGAAGGGCCAGGCGTGGAACGTGGTGGAGGCGCTGAAGCAGCCGGATCACGGGCCGCTGGAGCTGACGCGGCGGACCAAGGTGTGCGTCTGGGACGACCTGGTGGACGTGCCGGTGGCGGTTCCCATGCAGGTGACGACGTCGGGCGAGGAGGCGCAGGCGTGGGACGTGCCGCCGCGGGCGTCGATGGATGAGGCGGACATTGCGGCGTCTGCGCCGCTGGGCAAGGCCAAGGCGGAGGACCTGCTGGGGCTCGGGAGCGCGATGGCGAGCGCGCCGGCGGACATGCCGCACCCGGGGCGGTTCGAGATTGCGTCGCCGAGCGAGGCGCCCACGTCGCCGTTGAGCGAGCGGGGCAAGCCGACGTTTGGGGGGCTGGAGCGGCCGGCGCACCTCAAGCACCAGATGCCGACGTACCACGGGGCGTCGACGGCGGCGTCGCCAGCGAGCCGTCGGCAGCGGCGGTACTCGTTCACGCCGGCGATCCGGCGCAGCAACAGCAGCATCGCGCGGCAGCTGTACGACGGGGACGACCTGGAGGGGGACATTGGGTACGCGGCGGCCGAGGGGCAGATGGGGAACCAGCGAAAGGTGATTGTGGAGCGGCTCGAGACGGTCAAGACGAGCCCCTTTTTCACGTGGTGCTGAGGTCCATGGCGGGTGGGAGCTCAGTCCGCTGGGATGGCCCAAGTGGACGCTCGGTGTGTACGATGGAGGAGTTGCTTGTGAGAACATGTGCCCGGTTGCTGTACGATAAAGCCGTCATTTTCTGGGATATGCGCACGGTAGCATGATAGACGGAGATGGAGTCCAATGGCGTTGGATTGACGGCTAGGCCATGGCCTGTACTGTCACAAAATAGAAGGGATATCGTTGAGGCATTGCATATGATTTTCTAGATTGTCTTGGTGTGTCACGTCGTAAAAGACGTTACTGTATAAAGTACTTGTATGGTGGTGCATGGACGTAGCGGATCCACATCTGTGCGCCGCCAAGACAGACGAAGCTCTGGAATTTATCATGACCGAGCTTTTTCCTTCTTGCACGTCTACCACCTCGACGCGACAATCGACATGGCATCACGCTTTTCTCTCCAGCTGCTGCGGCGGACGCAGCCATGCACGGCTCGCTGTGCTAGCAGCAGCAGCAGCAGCAGCTACAGCGGCGCCCACGCGTACCGACCATTCCACAACCGCCTCTACTCGACGACGGCCAACGACACCAGCGCGCCTTCGTCCGCCCCGTTCATGGCGACGCTCAAGACGGAGCTCAAGAGCGCAATGCGCAGCAAGGACACGCTCCGCGCGACGGTGCTGCGTGCCATCATGGCGCACAACCTCAACGCGTCCAAGACCAAGACGCCGATCCGCACAGACGCAGAGCTCGTGCTGGCGATCCTGCGCATGCGGCGGGCGGTGGAGGAGGCGCGTGCCGAGGCGGCGCAGGTCGGGCGGGATGACCTGGTGGCCAAGGCGGACGACGAGGTGCGCGTGTACGAGGCGGTGGTCGGGCTGAGCGACGTCGCGGTGCTGGGGCCCGAGGAGCTGGGGCCGCTCGTCGAGGAGCAGGTCGAGGCGGTCTACAAGGATGCGGCGCCGGGGACCAAGGCGAATGCCGTCGTGGGCCAGGTCATGGGGAGGGTGAGGGCGGCGACGGCGGGCAAGGTCGTGGAGCCGCAGATGCTGTCGGCCATGGTGAGGAAGGCGGTCGAGGGGCGGGGGCAGTGAGGGCGTGTACGAGGGAATTCACTGTATAGTATTCAAATGTATAATTACATGGCTGCGTATTATCTAGGGGGTTGCAGGCTGTCTGGCTACTAGTATGTAGGGGCTGCCGACGTCGGAGGACTGAGTCACCACCAGGCTACAGCTCAACCGCTGTGCTGCCATTCAATTCCTACCACCACCAACTCCTACAACCACCTTCAGTGCACCATGGCGCGCACCAACATTACGTCTGGCTCGGCCTTTGAGGCCCAGATTGGCTACTCGCGGGCCGTGGTGGTGGACGACTGGGTCCTCGTGTCGGGGACGACGGGGTGCGTCCACACTGTCAACAGGCCCTCATCCGCACTGCTGACGTGTTCCAGATACGACTATGCGACGGGCGCCATCTCGGACTCGGTCGCGGAGCAGGCGGAGCAGACGCTGCGGAACATTCGCCACGCGCTGGCCCAGGCCGGGTGCACCATGGCGGACGTGGTGCGGGTGCAGTACATTCTGCCCAACAAGGACGACTTTGCGGCGACGTGGCCGGTGCTGCGCCGGTGGTTTGGCGAGGTCGGGCCGGCGGCGACGATGATCGAGGCCGGGCTCCTCAAGGAGGAGATGAAGATTGAGGTCGAGGTGACGGCCAAGAAGGGGGCGGCCCAGAGTGCATAGACAGGCAGGCAGAGATCAAGAGAGAAGTCTCAGAGAAAGAGGGTGGCTACCGTGGCGCCCGCGGCAAACATGCTCGTGATGGTGACGACGCTCGAGGTGGAGAGCAGCGACATGCCGCTGATGCCGTGGCCCGACGTGCACCCACCCGCGACCCGCGACCCGAGGATCATGAGGGCGCCGCCGGCGACGGCACGCAGGGGCGCCAGCTCGAGGACGGGACCCATGACGAGCTGGGGCATGAGACGCGCGAGGGCCCAGGCGCCCCCGGCCACGCCGCTGGCGAAGACCATGTTGGCGTAGCCCGGCTGGGCAGTCGAGAGACCACCCAGGAGCCACCAGACGTACTTGCCGGCCTCCTCGTAGGCGCCCGAGACGCCCATCATGGAGCGTCGGGTGAGGAGGGAGACGAGCTGGGCGGCGCCGATGAGCAGGCCGCCCTGCCAGCCGGGGATGGCGACGTTTGTCGCTGAAGGGTCGGTGTAGGTGGCCGTGGCGACGACGGCGGCGGCGCAGGCGGCGGCGAGCAGGAGGGCGGTGGCGGGCCTGGGCAGGCCGAGGCGGTCGTCGAGGGTGTCGGCGTGCGGCTTGGTGCCGGCCCTGTCGTTGCTGGCCTGGACGGCGCGGGCGACGACGCCGGTGTAGAGGAGGCCGCCGAGGACGGCGCCCTGGAAGACGTGGAAGCCCGTGGCGACGCCGGCGCCCATCTGGGCGAGCATGGTGCCGGGGCACGAGCCGGAGAGGGCCATGCCCGCGCCGAGGAGGGCGCCGCCGAGGATGTTGCCGTCGTACCGGCTCAGCAGGCCCAGGGGCGAGCTGCGTCGGGCGGGCAGGGTGACCCATCCGAGGCGCTCGACGAGGGTGTAGGCGACGCTGGGGGGTCAGCAGGCTGGGCAAGACGTGAGGACAGAGAGACATACGCGCTGGTGGCCGTGGCGGCGAGAAAGGCCTGGATCATGTGGCTGTTTTCGAACTGGAGCTGGGCGAGGACAATGGCCGGGTTGTAGAAGCCCGCGCTGAGCATGGCGGCGCCAAAGGCAGCCCCGGAGAGGAACGTGGCCATGGTGAGTGGCGATGTATGGACGTGCAATGTCGACTGGTCTGTTGCTCTTCTTGTGCCTGATGGCTTCTTATAGATGGCGACCAGCCCTGGAAAATTGCGCACGCGGACACCAAGTCCAACGCCATGACGGACCGTCCAGGCACGGGCAGTCCCTGTCCACTGGTCGCCGACCCTTCCTACACGGTAATAATTAATTAGGGACGTCTGCGACAGACAACGTGGGCGCCAGGCCTATGGCGTGCGCGCAATGGCGCGAGTCGTGCGGCCGACGACAGACAAAGGCGCACCCACTCAGGGCGCCTGCAGGAGGCCGATCCGGACGAGTGGAGCCCGAGGAGACGTCAAGTCGCCGACGTTCTTTGATGAGGAGGAGGATGCGCACGGGAGCATGTGGGCGAGGTGGTGCTGGGCCAAGACGTCCATCGTGAGGCAGATGCTACATGGGCCAGACATCCAAGCAATGCTGCTCAGGAGCAGGCGAAATGAGGAAGAGAATGAGAAGAGAAATAAGAAAAGAAAAAAGAACAGCATGACGCAGGTCCGCTTCTCCGCGTCCGCCGTCCCGGCTCAGGCTGTCCAGATCCTCGGCATTTCGCTGCGGGGGAGGCTCATCACTCGCTCATCCATGCTATCATCACGGCATAATTCATCCTCACACGTCCTCATTGTGTAGTTCATAGCCATTCTTCGTTTCTTATCGTCTGCGACCCGAAAGCCGACCGACAACGACCATGTCGCGCGTGCTGCACATCAAAAAGATCGACGGCAAGCCGGGCCAGGTCTACTACCCGTGCGCCCTCATGTCCTCAATATAAGATCTACTTGGACTGACTGCGGCAGCCTCCAGATCAAGACCGTCCCCAAGCCGACGCCCGGCGACCATGAGGTGCTCGTCCGCCTGACGGCCGCCGCCCTCAACCACCGCGACCTCTTCATCCGCCACCACCAGTACCCGGCCATCTCCTTCGACGCGCCCATGCTCGCCGACGGCGGCGGCGTCGTCGAGGCCCTCGGTCCCAGCGTCGCCCGCCGTGACCTCGCCCCCGGCCAGCGCGTCCTCCTCACACCCATGCGCGGCTGGGAGAGCGACCCCGTCGCCCCCGAGTCCGGCGTCGTCGCCGTCACCGGCGGCACCACCCTCACCCCCGTCGGCTGCGCCCAGGACTACGTCGTCGTCCACGAGTCCGAGCTCGCCCCCATGCCCGACCACCTCTCCCCCGTCGAGGGCGCCGCCCTGCCCCTCTGCGGCCTCACCGCCTGGCGCGCCCTCGTCACCAAGGCGGGTGTCTCCGAGTCTGACTCCCAAGCAAAGAACATCCTCGTCACGGGCATCGGCGGCGGCGTCGCCCTCAACGTCCTCCAGTTCGCCGTCGCCCTCGGCGCCAGCGTCTACGTCACCTCGGGCGACCGCGCCAAGATCGACAGGGCCGTCGCCATGGGCGCGCGCGGAGGCGTCCTCTACACCGACAAGGACTGGGAGAAGCAGCTCAAGGCCCTGCTGCCCCGCGACAGGCCGTTCCTGGACGCTGTCGTCGACGGTGCCGGCGGAGACGTCGTCGCCCGCAGCGTCCGCCTCCTCCGCCCCGGCGGCATCATCTCCCAGTACGGCATGACCGTCTCGCCCAAGATGAACTGGCTCATGGGCGCCGTCCTCCAGAACGTCGAGCTCCGCGGCACCACCATGGGCAGCAAGCGCGAGTTCCGCGACATGCTCGCCTTTGTCGAGCGCCACCGCATCCGCCCCGTCATCAGCCAGGTCGTCCGTGGACTGGATGACCTCCCCGCCATCGACCGCCTCTTTGCCGACATGGAGGCCGGCCGCCAGTTTGGCAAGCTCGTCGTCGAGTTTGACGCCGACGCTGCGGCGAAGCTGTAACATGTAGTGTGAAGGAACAAATGTAGAGAAATTCGTGTGATTCCTGGGTATCTGTCTACATGCTGTGTCATCGTGGCCCATAGTGCACTAATCTCCATCCCCCTTCCTGCGCTTCTTCTTGGGCCGGTCCTCTTCCGGGGGCACAAACTCGGCGGCGCGCGCCTTGGCCTTGTCGGCCTTGTGCTCCTTCTGCTTCTCCATGCGCTCGTGCTGGGCGGCGCGGTCCTTGTCGCCCTTGCTCATAAAGTAGCTCGCGTCCTCGAGGGCCAGGTCGACCTTGCTCTTCTCGGGGGCGGGCGGGAAGGGCGTGTAGACCTTTTTGCTCTTGTCGGTGACCTTGTGGGGCTGGCGGCGGCGGCTGAGCGTCTTCTTCTTAAAGTTGGGGAGGAAGCGGTCCCAGCTCTCGTGGGCGAGGGCCGGGTCCTTGGCGAGCTCGCGCTTGATCATGAGCTCCTTGACGTGGTAGATGGGGTGGATGTTGGCCATGCAGTCCTCGACGACGCGGCGCACGTCCTTGAGGCCCTTGTAGGGCCCCATGGCGGACACGGTGTTGCCGTGCACGAGGATGTACGTCTGCGTCAGCAGCTCGAGCGCCTTGAGCGTCGTGCCGTTGGGGCCCAGGATGCGCTGCCGCCGCTTCACGAAGCGGTCCTTGTTGTTGACGAGGTTGCGGATCTTGATTATGTCGCAGGCCACCCCGTCCTCGAGGATCTTGAGCGCCTGCGGCGCCGGCACGCTGCGCGCCAGCAGCTTGATGAGGTCCCGCGCGTTGAGGATGGCCGCCGGGTCGTACGTCTTGCGCGTCGTCTTGACCGTCATGCACCCCTCCACCAGGTCCAGCGTGCACGCGATCCCCTGCCGCTCCAGCGCCTTGGTCACCAGCGGCCACGCCTCCTTGAGGTACACCTCGCGGTACTTGGGGAACAGCGTCGCAAACGACGACTCCTCCGCGAACGTGCCCCCCGCATTGTCCTCGGGCTTGAACGCCTCCACCTTCCACTTGTCAATGTCGTCCGTGTCCCACGGCTTGTCTTTTTTGTGCGTCGACGGCATCTTGGGTAGTCCTTCTCGTAGTTCGTGTTTCGTATTTCGTAAGATAGGCTGGCGTGTCAATAATTGACAAGTATGTCACGCAGATGAAGGCAGGCAGAGATAATTGAAGAGATAATTGAAGGGCATCTCGTGATGGCCGCAGAACCAGAAACTTTAAAGTGGCACCCTCGACGGGTGGGGCACAGAGACCCCTGCACGGCCAATCACAGCCGCCGGCATCGACAACGTACCTCGCTGGAAATCTTTCCCATCCACCACGACTCCCAGACCCCCAGACTATCCCAAGACCACCACCATCCAGCATGTCGAAAAAGGGAGGCGCCGCGCTCGACCAGGTCGTCAAGCTCATCGTCGGCGCGGGCCAGGCCAGCCCCAGCCCGCCCGTCGGCCCCGCGCTCGGCAGCAAGGGCGTCAAGTCGATGGACTTTTGCAAGGTTGGTCTCGATGGAAGGGCATTAAATGTTGGACAGACTGACAAAGCCAGGAGTTCAACGCGCGCACGGCGCACATCATCGCCGGCACGCCCATCCCCTGCCGCGTCACCGTCCGCCCCGACCGCTCGTTCCACTTTGACGTCCGCACGCCGCAGACGTCCTGGCTGCTCAAGAACGCCGTCGGCGCGCCCCAGGGGAAGCGCGGGCCCAAGGCCGCCAGCAGGCCGGGTCACGAGACCGTCGGCACCATCAGCCTCAAGCACGTCTACGAGATTGCCAAGATCAAGCAGACCGAGATGCGCCTCTCGGGGCTCTCGCTCAAGGGCATGTGCCGCGCCATCATACACCAGTGCAAGTCCATGGGCATTGGCGTCGTGGCGTGAGGAGAGGTCCTCGGGTCGGGGGGTCACCGGGCGTACGGAGTACTGTGTATGGAAGACTGTGTAACTACTACTGTATCATAGAGCATTGGGACGACTGCCGCAGCACAATTGTACATGGAAGTAAAGGCATTGGCCCAGACACTGGACTTGATTCGTGTAGTCATTGGGACGTAGTCGAGTGAACAGCGGATATGTCCAGGGTAGGCTGGATCGGCGTTGGCGGAGCGCAGGCTCCGGTCTCGGATTAGGCTACCCTTTACAGGACAGGATAGGGCACAGGTCTGCACGCAGTAATTGCAGCAGAGCAGGACGTACGTTTGTCATTGCTTGTCACGCGTGTAGTCTGGGTACAGTAACAAGGCCGCCATATCGCAGACGGATTCACTGCATCGTCGTAGCTGGGTAGAGTAGAAGCATAGGTGCTGCAGGTCCCATATGATAAGACCCGGATTCCACGTGAAGCCTGGACTGCACGTCACCGTGACAGGGCCTCGCAACTCCCCCACCAGACGCTGCTAAGCTGCAACAGCGTCCGCTGGATTGACAATGGATCGACGGATGACACTCGTGAATGGGTCTTCCTTACCGATAGCTGTTTGCTGTGCTGTGCCTGGGACCCTGCGGCCTTGCCGGCCCTTCCGGATTGCGCCGTTTGCGCGCACGCCCTGGACGCTGCTGCAAGGTGCCCCGCCATGTCATCGCCCGCCGCCCGTTCCGTGCCTCGTCCGTCCCACTACGTATCCCGCCTCGCACAGCGGCGCCTTCTCGCTGGCCCTGCCCTGCACATCTTGCATACTTACGTAGCAATCTTGTCACGAGTATCGTCAATTGCCCTCCTCTGGCCTTCTTCTTCATGGTGGCACACCTCCATTCTTAGCGATCATGCCGCTTGCACCAGAGGCCGCGCAGGCCGCCGCGTCCCAGGACGACCCTGCGTCCACCAACGCCAGCAGGCCAGCCGCGAGCGTTCCCAGCCATCACGACGACGATGACGTCCCCGCCGTCCGGTTTTCCTCCTCCGTCCAAGAGATCTCGCCCGAGCAAGCCCATGTAGCGCCCGTGGAGGGTGTCGCGACGCAGTTGTCCCCTGGGCCCGCGGACCAGCTGCCAGGCTATCACGCAAATTCAAGCCACCCGCGGCCTCGTTTGCAGGAGAGGCGCATGAATACGTTCCAGTTCGAGGCCTTTTCGCTGCCGCCATCCAGGGTGCGTGACGTCGGCTGTCTTGGATCCCAGGACACTCGCTGACGGAAGATACACAGGTTCCCTCGCGGGAGGACGACTCGCCGGACAGCTCGCGGATACCGACGCCGGCCTCGGCACACTTCCAACCGTCGCCCCATGGCAGCCCCAGACTCTCCGCCATGGCCTCGCCTCCCCTGACGCCGTCCGGGTCCGGGGCAGCCAGCACGGCTGAGAAGCTCCAGGCGTCCACCGCGAGGCCCGAGACGGCGGACGTGAACGACCCTAGCGCTATCACGCCCCAGGCGTCCACGTCACACGACAAGTCACCCCAGCAGCCCCCTGACCGTCATGCGCTCCCCCACCGACCAGCCTCGCCCGGCAGCCGCAACATGCAAAGGTCGGCCTCGGCTGAGGACCGTGAAATCGACACAAGGTCCCATCGAAGGGGCATGTTTGGTGGTGGTGGCGGCGGCAGCAGCGGCGGCAGCAGCGGCGGCGGCTCCGTCCCCGTTTCGCGCGAATCTAGTCCATCGCGCAACGCGGCGTCCAACTTTTACTCGAGGCCCATGGCCCTGGGCGCGGAGCCGAACGACCCGTACGCCAAGGACCGTCGCCCCCAGCAGCACGCCCACCACCACAGCAAGAAGCACATTGACCCCCGGTTCATCTTTAGCCGGAAGAAGAAGTCGTCAAAGAGCCACGCCTCCCCGCCGGGCTCGTCCAAGAACAGCATATCCGACAAGCGCGCCTCGGGCCTTTTCAGCAGGAACACGAGCAACGAAACCGGCGGCGACAACGATGCCGCCTCGGTCAGCGGCCACCAGCAGAACCCCAGCGCCGGGTCCATGTCCGACCTGAAGCGCTTCTTCAAGGGGGGCAAGAAGCACCACAAGAACAAGCGTGACGCGTCGCCCGCCCCCTCCGTCCGCACCGGGTACCAGACGCCCCCGGCCGCTCGCTCCACGCAGCAGCTCCCCTTTGGCGAGGACCACGGCCTGTCGAGCAAGTACGGCAAGATGGGCCGCGTCCTGGGGTCCGGCGCGGGCGGCTCCGTCAAGCTCATGAAGCGCAAGGAGGACGACACCGTCTTCGCCGTCAAGGAGTTCCGCGCCCGGAACCAGTACGAGACGGAAAAGGAGTACAACAAGAAGGTCATGGCCGAGTTTTGCGTCGGCTCGACCCTGCACCACGGCAACATCATCGAGACGCTCGACATTCTCCAGGAAAAGGGCCGCTGGTACGAGGTCATGGAGTACGCGCCCTTTGACCTCTTTGCCACCGTCATGACGGGCAAGATGAGCCGGGAGGAGATTCGGTGCTGCTTCCTCCAGATCCTCAACGGCGTCACCTACCTGCACAGCATGGGCCTCGCCCACCGCGACCTCAAGCTGGACAATGTCGTCATCAACAGCAAGGGCATCATGAAGATTATCGACTTTGGAAGCGCCCACGTCTTTCGCTACCCGTTCGAGTCGGGCATTGTGCCGGCCAAGGGTGAGTGGCCTCACACACATCTAAGAGCATACTGACGCAAATCGCAGGCATCGTCGGGTCGGACCCCTATCTGGCGCCCGAGGTCTACAAGACCAAAGAGTACGACGCCGCGGCCGTGGACATTTGGTCGCTCGCCATCATCTTCTGCTGCATGACTCTGCGGAGATTCCCCTGGAAGCTGCCGCAGGAGGATAAGGACAACTCGTACAGGCTGTTTGCGGCCGACCCGACGCCCGGCCACGACCCGGCCAAGCTGGTGCATCCCAGCAGGAGGCCCGCGAGTCTCGTCGAGGGGGCGCATGACGAGGACGCCCACAGGAGCGAGCGGAGGCACGAGAGCAAGCACGAGCATCACCACGAGAAGAAGGACAAGGAGCCGTCGCAGGACGGCGGACACGGTGCGGCGTCCAGCCAGCAGCAGCAGCAGGGGACCGGCGAGAAGAAGGACGTCATCAAGGGCCCCTGGCGGATCCTGCGGCTGCTGCCCAGGGAGAGTAGGTACATCATCTGGCGCATGCTCGACGTCGAGCCCAAGACGCGGGCCACCATGGAGGAGATTCTCGCAGAGCCCTGGGTCGCCGACTCGCTCATCTGCCAGCAGACGGACGACGGCGCCGTCATCCTGGCCGAGGACCACGAGCACACGCTGCAGCCGCCGGGCAACACGCCGGCCACCTGAGCGGGCCGTGGGATGGGGGGAGAATTAGATACATTTGTACGGCATTACGAGTTTGTTCCATAACATGGTCGTGGGCACGGATTGTCATCAGCAAAGGATAGCGGTTGAATGAATAGAGCGTACTGTATTACTTGTCTCCTTGTGACCTGGACAAGTGCGACCTCATCATGTGCTGTCGCGTTGCAAGAAAGAGATGGCTGTCTTTCCCAAGAGTGAGCTGCTAGATGATGGACAGTCCTCATACGATTGAAGCTGAAGGCGTGACGATAGAGTGCTGTTGAGAACTGGCATGTCGTTGTGATCTCGGAGCGGGTCATCTCCGCTGCCGAGCGAGTGAAGCTGGGAAAAAATTCTGGAACCTCTTCGAAAGCTCCATCCAGCCCGGCAGGTCTGGCCCAAGCTCCACATCGCGACGCTCTTCAGCTTCGACCTCATTCCTTCTTCCTCTTTTCCCACCGCATCCCATCTCTGTACCACTGCCGCATCGTACTCACCGCTTCATCCACCTCAATCGCCAGTCTTCCCGTCTCACTTCGACAACACACACGTCACAATGGTACGCAATGCATCCCTGTCCTCCGTCTGCGGCGCCCGCGCGAGCATCGGTTCCCCTCGGCTATGCGCCGCGCTGCACCATCGAGACACGCAGTCCATTGCACACGGCCGCTAACACCCGACTACAGGCCACCTCCATCCGCTCCATCCGCTCCCTCGTGCCCCTCCTGGACCGCGTGCTCGTCCAGCGCATCAAGGCAGAGACCAAGACCGCCGGTGGCATCCTGCTCCCCGAGTCGGCCGTCGAGAAGCTCAACGAGGCCAAGGTCCTCGCCGTCGGCCCCGGCGCCCTCGATAAGAAGGGCAACAGGCTGCCCATGGGCGTCAAGGAGGGCGACCGCGTTCTGATCCCCCAGGTAGGCACACTCTTCGCAGACTGGAACCGAGGCGGAAGTGCTAACTTTTGGTGCAGTTTGGCGGCTCCCCCGTCAAGGCCGGAGAGGAGGAGTTCCAGCTCTTCCGCGACAGCGAGTACGTGTTTCTATGAGTAACTGTGTCACAGGCCAACCATGCTAACGCCAGTAGGATCCTCGCCAAGATCAACGAGTAATCGGACACCACATCGTCCAGCACCCTCCATTCGCAAGCGCCGTGCAAGGCTCGCTGTACCACCAAACATGTATCAAAATGTGAAAAAAAAAAACTTAGGACAAACTCATGTCATGCCATAGGAGGAGCGTATTCTGTTTTGCATAGAGCAACGGTGTAATATAGGGCTGTCAATCGCAACGCGCTTACGAGAACATCTGTGCGAACCAAGACCAATCGGTGTGCATGCTGTCATTGAGGAGGCCATGACGAGGGTGATCATCACCGTGTCGTTGGATTGGACCATGTCGCTTCGTCCACGTCAGACGAAGCATACCTCTACCGCCGACCGTGATGCGCCCTCCACAAGAGATCGGCAGCCCGTGGTTGAACACGGTAATACGTAACCAGACGCCCAGCGGTCGTTATGGTAATATTATGGTACGTATGTGCGACTATGTTAGGACTATGCAAGGCCTATGCAGCTTGTTAGCCCTGTCAATTTAAGATTGGAGGAGATACATAGGCACGCCGATCCCATCCACGCATCCGGGTGGGCGGACTGAAACAAACGAAAAAGGCAACCCGTGTGCAACACCCATGAAACAAACGACGTTCTCTACGCATGTAAGCTAGAAGCAAACCACGGCCTGCTTGAGGACATGGCTCATGATCAGAGTGAGGAGCACTTACGCGCGTTGTCGTTGACCGTACATTGAGCTTCGTTACAAGGGGGCTGTGGAAGCGCCGTCCAGAGCCCGCCGGCTCTCACGACGGGACTCAGCACCCAACAAACAATGCACAAGACGACTTGAAACAAACGTCGGCCTTCTAGTTGTCCTGCCATGTGGGGGCCAGCGCGGCAAGCCCCTGATGTTCGGCCGGCGGCTATGTCGCACTACTGCACGCGCCCGACCTTTGTGTTCCCCTTCATCGCACTTTGATCCTTTTGCTACTCGTCCTTGCCGATCGCAGGCCGGCCGTGGGTGGATAATGCAGGCATCGTCGTACCGACAGGGCGGCAGCCGCATGTTTCGCGAGTTTGCGGCTCGTTGGGCGGGTGTGCTTGGACGAACTACTCACAGAACTCTCGACATATATAGTCTCCCATAGTGCCAGGACCTGCTATGTTGGACCACAACCTTCGTTGACAGTCGTCCGTCTTGCTTCTACCTTTTCTCATTCATTCATTCTTCTATTCGACACTCCTTTGATCCGGCCTTGAAGGTCTTGCAACTTGCTCTTCGCCGCCCAGCTTGACGCTGTCTCCTGACGTACAAGTCACCGGTCTTGACGATCGTCCCCATGCTCTACATCTATATACCATTCGTTCCAACCATGAAATCCATCCTTGCGACTCTGGGCCTGGCCTCCCTGTCCAGCGCCCACACTCTCTTCACCACCTTCTTCATCAATGGCGAGAACCAAGGTGACGGCACTTGTGTGCGCCTGCCCAAGGACGGCAGGACGTCCAACTCGCCCATCTACCCACTGACGGGCGATGTCATGGCCTGCGGTTGGTGTGACCCGTATAATGAGCAGGGTGCCTTGTTACTGACCATGACCAGGTCGTGACGGCCAGGACGCTGTCCCATTTGTCTGTCCTGCCTCTGGCGGCTCCACGATCACATTCGAGTATCGCGAACATCCCAACGCGGCGGAGCCCGGTGTCGTTGACGGGAGCCACAAGGGACCGTGCGCCGTCTACCTGAAAAAGATGGACGACATGTTCTCCGACTCGGCCGCGGGCGATGGCTGGTTCAAGATCTGGGAGGACGGCTACAACGCGGACACGGGCAAGTGGTGCGTCGACACGCTCATCGAGAACAACGGCCTCCTGTCCGTCAACCTGCCCACCGGCCTGCCCAGCGGCTACTACCTCGCCCGCCCCGAGGTGCTCGCCCTGCACGCCGCCTACCGCGGCGACCCGCAGTTCTACCACTCGTGCGCCCAGATCTTCATCGAGGACGGACCCGACACCGCGCTCGCCATCCCGAGCGAGTACGCCGTCAGCATCCCCGGGTACATTGCGGCGGACCATCCCGGCGTGACGTTCAACCTGTACCAGGCCGCGCCGACGGACTACCAGATCCCCGGCCCGCCCGTCTTCCACCCCGTGTCCACCTCCTCGGGCGTGAAGCAGGTCCAATCCAAGGGCACCATCCCCGACAACTGCATCCTCAAGAACGGCAACTGGTGCGCCAAGCCCGTCCCGGCGTCCAGCGACAGCCAGAGCTGCTGGGACAGCGCCGAGGACTGCTGGAACCAGAGCCAGCATTGCTGGGACACGGCCCCCGTCTCGGGCCACAAGGGCTGCTCGGTCTGGGCCGACTACTGCAAGAGCATCGGCGCGGCTTGCGAGGCTGGCAACTTTGACGGCCCGCCTCAGTTCACAGGCAAGGAGGTGTTTGCTCCCGTTCCCGGCCCCATTCCAGACGTCTACGGGGAGACCTCTGACAAGACCACGGTCGACGCCGGCGCGGGCGAGGTGGTCGAAGAGGGCGGCGACAAGACAGAGGAGGAGACCCAAGGCGCGGACGAGGCTAACAGTCCCAGTGCGCCCGAGGACGTCGAGGAGCCAGCCGCCGCGCCAGAGCCCCAGCCTGAACCCGAGACGCCTCAGCTGGTCATCTCCAAGGACGGGCGCTGCGGTGGCAAGACGGGCCAGACCTGTGTGGGCAGCGCGTTTGGCGACTGCTGCTCCAAGAAGGGCCGCTGCGGGCGCAAGACGAGGCACTGCACATGTGGGTGCCAGAGCGACTTTGGCAAGTGCCGCGACTACTAAATAATATGCTTGGTCTCAGCACGAAGGCGTGCTCGGGTCAGGATGTCCCGCTTCTTTCGATTCTTGTACAAGTCATTATAATCATCACGGGGTTGTGGAATGCCGTGGCTCTGCAATTGCGGAATCCATGGCGATAAATGTTCCTCTCACCACAATATTTTTCGAACAATTGAGAAGTTCAACATGTCTTCGGCATCAGAATGTGTGACTGGTATATTATGAGGAGTGGTCGCTCCGAGGAGGCTGCATAGCGAATCGTCTACTGCCAGGGACAGTTGGGGCTGGTTATGGAATCCCGTTCGCAGTCGTGACTTGCTTGACCTGTAGAGACAACAAGCCTTGCCAATTTACTAAGAAGAGTCATCAATGAGAGAGCCAAAGCGCATCGGGAGCAACGCAGGCTACGCGCTGCCCGCTCTGTGGTAGCCCCTTTCGACGGTGAAACTCAAGAGGCGAACGGATTATAGACCTCTCTGCTGCTGCCGCATCCTGGTGTTGGATATACCACAACGTAATTTACTGCTGTGGCTGCAGGATGCGGATACCTGCTGCGTACGTGTTCGCCCCCTGGCTAGTTGGTAAGCAGTGCTCTTGAAGCGAGTGCTGCCCCTCGGAAGGCTGCACGGCTGATGATGGTGTTTGTTGGTCGAGTGGTCATTCTGCCCAGAAGGCGTCCCTGATAGGGGATTTCAAAAGGAAATGATCGACTAACGTTAGCAACACCGCCAAGTATTGTGACAGTCGAGACATTTGCTGTGCAGACCGTGCTGCACGTGGACTGTGACGCCATCGGCAGCGAGGGCAGCCAGACGCAAGACACTCTGCAGCCAGGCACGCATGCTGCCTGAGGTGGTGTCATGACGCCAGTGCCGTGCGCACAGCCACTGCCGCAAAAGGCGGATGCCTGCGACTTGGTTTCGATTTTCGCCGCTCGGTGCAGGCCAGGGTCCCGTTGTGGTTGCGAAGAGGACAATTCCCGATGCCGTCCAGACTTCCAATGGCTGCCTGCCTAAGGTACAGTAGGTGCCTATCCTTGCTGCTCGGTGGGCTGCCGATAGCGCGAAACCGCCAACTTCACTGGCGCACCCACTGTGATCAGCGGCCCCCGACCCACCGGCCCGACGTTGGTAGGCTGTTGAATGATGAATCTCCAGGTCCTGCCCACGCTCGGATCCCACTGTGGGTGAATGATGAATCCCTTGAGGTGGTGAACGAGGCCCGTCTCTGTCCGCCAGTCCAGTCCTTCATTCCCGTCTCTATCCTCCCGCCCAGCTCGCTCCTCTGCATCACCGTCGACGTTTGGTCCAGAAAGATCACGCCGAGCCGAGCCTAGAGCCATCACCGTCTAGCGTGGCGCTCCCATTTTGACGACGACGCTGCCCGGCTGCGCAACAAACTCCCTCCCAACCCAAGCGACCTCACCTCCACGAAGTGTCCCCACGCAAACCACCGACGACCACACTTGCAGAACCGCCCGCGCGCCCCCCAACGCCTCGAGCAGAACTCGCCCATCATGTCGAGTAATCGCAACTATGACTTTCTCGTACGAATCCCCCAAGATCCTCCTCTGCCGCCGCACGAACCATTGCCACCTCCACGACGCAGCCCGGCCAGCACAACGGGCCCGCGCCTCGTCGCAAGGAACCCACCGAGAGACCCCTATCTGTCCCTGCTCCCCACATCGCAATGCTCGCAACACTATGACGGTCCTCCTGCTAACGTGCGCTCGCCTGGTAGATCAAGCTGCTCCTCATAGGAGACTCGGGTGTCGGCAAATCATGCTGCCTCCTGCGCTTCAGCGAAGATTCCTTCACCCCCTCCTTCATCACCACAATCGGCATCGACTTCAAGATCCGCACCATTGAGCTCGACGGCAAGCGCGTCAAGCTCCAGATCTGGGACACGGCCGGCCAGGAGCGTTTCCGCACAATCACCACCGCCTACTACCGCGGTGCCATGGGCATCCTGCTCGTGTACGACGTCACCGACGAGCGATCATTCAACAGTGGGATTCCCTCTCTAGTCTAGTCCGCGGGCCATTGGATCACTGACCACCCACACAGACATCCGCACATGGTTTGCCAACGTGGAGCAACACGCCACCGAGGGCGTCAACAAGATCCTCATTGGCAACAAGTGCGACTGGGAGGACAAGCGCGTCATCAGCACCGAGCAGGGCCAGGCCCTCGCCGACGAGCTCGGCATCCCCTTCCTCGAGGTCTCCGCCAAGAGCAACATCAACATCGACAAGGCCTTTTACTCGCTCGCCGCCGACATCAAGAAGCGTCTCGTCGACAACACCAAGAATGAGCAGACGGCGAGCACGGGCGTCGCCGTGGGAGACAAGACCAACGGCGGTGGCAGCAAATGCTGCTAAGCCGTGCCCGAGGCGTGAAAGAGCATGATAGTCTATTCTATAGAGGGCGTCTCGTGCGTCCGGGAGGGCCACGGGGGCTGGAGACCGGGCCAGCTCACGTCTCTGTCGTTATATAGGAGTGATCAACGGCACGATCACGAGGAGTAGAGAGAGGTTGGCAGCCACGGAGCCGCCCGCGCCGGTCACACATCAAGGGGAGGGAGAGCTTGTTGTTATCATGTTCCGTTTGTGTTGCTGTACAGCCATCCTGCGTTGGTCTCTTGGCGCGATCTCTTTTGCGATCCAACCCACCCTTTAGAGCAGATGCCGGTCTGGAGTTTCTGGGTTCATTTGAGCTGGGGCTAATGCGAATATCCGTCGTTCCTTGTTTTTCTAAGACGATTCCTTGTTCGCTTGCAGCACGCTACGTAGTCATGTACACTATTATGATACAGCATGGTACATCGGGAAGAGAAGTGTCATCGCTCGTCTACCAGTTGAGCACCGCAACGCGACACATGTGTCGCTGCCTGGGCCCTTGCCCCTTCTCGCCTCCACAGTCCAGCACTTTTCCGTTCCACTGACGCTGGAACCGCCTGGCTTCCCACTCCGTCTCGCATGCCAGGGCAAAGCGGGACGTCGTCTGGTCTTCGGCCGCCATCCAAGATTTGGCGTGCGGCAGCGCAATGGGCTCTGCCACGTCCCACGACTCGCCTCTTTGTGCGCCGTCGGCCTCAATCTCCGCCCAGAGGGCCTTTTGATGGACCCGCCCGGGCACCATTTCCACAATCACAGTCGGCGGCTTCGTCCCCAGACCCGATGGGCCGAGTTGTTCCTGCAGCTGTCTCTGCCACGTCACCGTCTTGTCGCTCGTCCTTTTCCTCTGCATGGAGACGTTGGGCTGCGAGGGCGTCAGGAGCGTCAGCGCGGACAGCTCCCGGGCGGCCGGCAAGCCCTCTGGCGAGTGCAGGTGCGCGGGGAGCGTCGCCTCCCAGAGGCCACTGGGCGTCTCGTACTTCCAGCGCGCGATGGCCTGCAGGCGCTGCAGCTTTTGCGCGTACGCCGTCGCGGCCGCCGCCGTCGCAAAGGTGACGTGATACGTGCCTCGGGGCCTGAGCGTGGTTGGACAGCGTAGTTGGGTCACTATGGCTTCGGTCAGCTGTTGCGTGAGGGTGGAAGGAGAAAGTGGTGGTCGCGCACCCATCTTGATGCCGTGGTTCCACGCGGAGAGGGATCGTGGAGCCAGCCTGTGAAAGTCACTGGGCGTCAGATTGGGACTGACGCCCGAGACGACCAGCATGAGTTTGTTTTCGTCCGTTTCTGGTGTCTCGCTGGCCTCAGCCTCTTGACCTGCCGTCGAGCCCTGCTCCTCCAGCTCATACGGCGCAGCGTTGGTTTTTCTTAGCTCCAACGGCTGTCTTTTGTTGACGACAGGTGTGGTTCTGCCGCGAGCATCTTGTCTTCGTGCCGGCGCATCCCTCCTAAAGGTTGGCGTATGCCTCTGTCTCTGCGATGCGAGCGGCCATGCCTCATGTGCCCAGCTGCGCGAGTCGGCAGGTCTGTGTTCCTGTGTTGGCCTGGCAGAGACCTGTCTGATAGGGTGGTTGACTGGCTTCTTGGAAGCGTCCGTGTCCCAAGCTGCCTGGCGTTGGGGGCGGTGCGTCCCTTCTCGCGCGCGACTGAGGCTGCGCTGATTGCCACGGCCAAACGCTTCACTGGCGAAGAGTTTCCCGGAGAGTCGCATATGGGAATTCTTACCGCAGGATGGTCATTTAGAAAGCAGACTGTACATTGACGCGGTGAGGGGATACTTTCGGAGGGCCATGTTGCCCTGGCGCCTCCATCAGCAGCGAAGTGACGCTCCAAAGTTTTTAGTGGGTCACACACACTCAACCATCTCACTTCTCACTTTACTCACATGCAGCAGCTTCATATAGATGCCCACGAGACATGCAATTTTGGGTCCATGAGTGAGACTCTTCGCTCGAATGCACAACTGTCAGCTTTCAACTTGATGAACTGAAATCGGCAACAAAGTCTGAAGCACGACCTCTCCACCA
This sequence comes from Emericellopsis terricola, assembly GCA_027569275.1. NCBI lineage: Eukaryota > Fungi > Ascomycota > Sordariomycetes > Hypocreales > Bionectriaceae > Emericellopsis > Emericellopsis terricola. Next base: position 960,828 of record JAPDEU010000004.1, on the reverse strand, counting down.
GTGCTGAAGATGCCGCCTGCGAAAGTCGTCGAGGCCAAGGTTCGGCCCCTGGCGAACCAGAGCCTCGAGAAGGCGAGTCTCCAGGGCGCTGCGAGGCTCTATGTAAATCGAGATGCTCTCATCACCTTGACGGGGAGCCTCGACAACGGGAAACCATGCCTCGTCGAAAAGATGGACAGCGACGTGCCCCTGCAACGCGAAGGAAGCCTCTGGGTCTTGACGGATAAGAATATCAGCCCAAACGTGGTCATGATGAGCAGGGCCTTTCAGGAAGCCACTGGTTTCAAAATTGGAGACGCTGTCAGGATCACAACGCCCGAGGGAAAGACAGAGGTGGAGGATGCGGAGGAGATTGTAGTCCTGGACATCACCGAGGACACGGAAGATGGCTCGGACTGGAGGTACCCGCCGTCCTGGGAGTCCACCATTGCAGGCTTACTGCGTGAGTACATGGACAAAAGACCCCTTTTTGAAGACACCATACTGATATCCTGCTCCCCGTAGACAAGGCTGGAGAAGTATACCCAGGCATGACCCTCGAGGCGAATGCGAGCAAGCTCCGGCGAAACTTCAAGGTGGTCTCTGCCAACTCCCGCAGAACGAGCGTGGCGCGCTTCAAGACGGAGTCGACGGCGATTCGTATCGTCAAAGACAATGCATCCGTGGCCGACGAACCCGAGACACCACGAGGAGACCTCTCCATCGCACCAGTCCCTGGCATGGCCAACCAGACGAAGCACATCAACAACTTCCTCTCCAACTTCTCCCGCCCGCTCGCATTCCCCCATGCGCGCAGATCATGCGGCTACGTGATCCACGGCGGGCACGGCACAGGCAGGACCTTTATTCTCCAGCGCGTGGCCGAGACAAACTGGGGCAAGGTACATTGGATCAAGCCATCAGATAAGCTAGCCGCGATCAGGGAGACATTCAAGCAGGCACAGACGCAACAGCCGGCCATGATCCTCATTGACGATTTTGAGAAGCTGATCCCGTCCGACCGCCAGAACCGCGACGCCATCATAGAGACCCTCGCCGATGAGCTTGACGATCTCTCCGCAAGGACCAGGACGCTCGGGGCTTTACCCCAGTTGGTCATCTTGGTTACGTGTACTGATTACTACACCGATATTCCCGTCGAGCTCCAGACCATTACGAGGCTGAGGGCCAACGTTGCCTTGCCCATACCAAGAGCCCCTGAACGCCTCGAGATCCTCAAGTACCATGATCCTCCCATGCACCCCGACGAGAGGGATGCCTGCCTGGAGGAAATCGCCAGCAAAACACACGCGTACAACTGCAGAGATCTCAGCTACATTGTACATGATGCCATGGCTCTGCGCGAGACGGCACTCGCGCAGCAGCTCGACAGCGATCACAAGTCGAATGGCCAGCCCGACGCCGACGGGATCAACCATCACTACGTCACCCGCGAGGACATGCTGACGGCCCAGAGAGGCATCCGACCAGCCGCCATGCGGGACATCAACCTCCAGCCCCCCATCGTCCACTGGACCGACGTCGGCGGACAGGAAGAGGTGAAGAAGAGGCTTTCGCACATGATCCGCCTGACCAAGAACACGGACCCCAAGGTGCGCGCCTTCCTGCCCAAGCCCCCCAAGGGCCTGCTGCTCTACGGGCCCCCCGGCTGCTCCAAGACGCTCTCCGCCCAGGCCATGGCCACCGAGGCCTCGTTCAACTTCTTCGCCGTCAAGGCCGCCGAGCTGCTCAACATGTACGTCGGCGAGTCGGAGCGCGCGGTGCGCGACCTCTTTCAGCGCGCGCGCGCCGCCTCCCCGTCCATCATCTTCTTTGACGAGATCGACTCCATGGGCGGCACCCGCACGGGTCCCAACGCGACGAAATCCGCCGGCGGCGTCAACATGCTGACCTCGCTGCTCACGGAGATGGACGGCTTCGAGAGCCTCGAGGGCGTCCTCATCCTGGCGGCCACCAACAGACCCGACGCCATGGACCCTGCGCTCCTCCGCCCCGGTCGCTTCGATCACATTGTCTACGTCGGCCCGCCCGAGCAGGAGGCCCGCGAGGCCGTCTTCAGCGTCCACCTACGGGGCAAGACGCTCGCGCCCGACGTCGACATTCCCGAGCTCGCGCGCCGCGCAGAGGGCTACTCGGGCGCCGAGATTGCGTCGATATGCTCCAAGACGGCCGAGGAGGTCCACAGAAAGTACCTCGACGGGGAAGGCGAGCTTGTCATCTCCATGGAGGGCTTGCTGGCGACCATGGCCCAGCAGTCCAAGGGTATCACCAAGGACATGATTGATGGGTACGAGAGATGGGCCCAGCGGTTCAAGAGTAAATAGAAGCAGACATTGAATGAAAAAACTTTGGCAGCACCTCCACGTCCAGTAGAAGTAAAAATCCAAAGAATTAGAATGACGGGAATCTATTCTCTAAGTACTTGTACTGCAAAAGCAACTTGCCACGTCAGTGACACACAAAGTCCAGTCACGTCCTCCTCGAGGATAGGGGTTGATGGCAGGGGAATAATGTCAATATATCATTGCAACGCCGGCCAGACGCCAACCTATGTATGGGTGGCCCGTCTCTGCATCCGTCTTCGCTCCCAGTACCGTCTGAGCCAATGGCTTGTGTTCCATGCCAATTTGTGAAAATGATCAGTTCTTCATACAAGTGACCGAAACGCCTTCGCCTTTGAATATTTGCTGCATGCATGCTCATGCCTCCCCCTCCTCTCAAGCACCGTCGTCCGCACCCGAGCCGCCCGCACCGGACTTGAGCGCCGGCGAGAGACTGATCGCAATCTTCTTGGGCGCGCCGTTGCCGCTGCTGGGGCCAAAGCTCTTCCGCCGCCGCGCCACGCTGGACGAGACTGTCGCGCTCGAGCCAGAGGACGAGGTACTGTTTCGTCGCTTGTTCTGCATCAGCTTGTCCATCTCGTCCTCCTCGTCCTCCTCGCGCCTCCTCTTCTCCGTGATGCGTTCCGGCGGTGCAACGGCGTTTGCGCCCGGCTCAGAGCCCTCGCTGCTCGGCGACGACAGAGTTCCCGGCGCCTGTCCGTTGGGATCGGCATTTTCGTCCCCTTCTTCATCCGACGGGTAGTCGACCAGGGGCTTGGTGGGCGTCGCTGGCCCGTTGCTCGCCAGGGTCCTTTGCCCAACCTTCTCAGGGTTCTCATCATCTTCCTCTGGATCTGACGTGTTCCAGTACTCCTCCTCTGCAGGATCCATGGTGATGTGTTCCATCATCCTCGAGTTGGGCGCCTGTCTCTTGCCCGACTCATCATCCGTCTCGAGGAACAGTTCCATGTTGACAGTGTAGCCCTGTGTGTGGTCGTAACGCTGAAGAAGCTCGCGGAAAGTCTGGAGATAGCTCAAGTCCAACAATTGCTGCCGGTGATTCTCGACCAGGTGCTTCACCAGATTCTTGATATTCTCTTTTTTGATAAACTCGAACATCTCCAGAGACGCCGAACTCAGAAGGTTGTCGCGAGAAATGGCCTTTGAGACAACTCGGAGGATGGGGTCAAATACGCGCTTGTCTGTTAAATGGTTGATGAAGAACTCTTCCTGCATGCCAATGAGGGCCCGGAAAAATCGAATCGCAACTAGGGCGGGTTAGCATACTGAAACCGCTGCCAATACCAATGCTGCTCACCCAGCTGCAAGAACTTCTCAGGCGACTGGAGAAGTTGCGCAATCCTCGCCACGATATCGTTGTTCATGACGAAGTACCGACTGAGTGCGTGGTGCTGGCGGATGAAGAAACAGAGTATCTCTACCAGATAGCTAAACATGGACGCTTGCTGTACCGAGAAGTGCATGTCGACCCGATGCTCCAAGTCCGTCAGGGGCTTGAAGAGCTTCGCAGCCGAGCGCTCGTAGAATTGCTGCAAGAACAGCTCCTGCTGAGGATCCGCCTGCGGCCGCGGCCGTCCGTGGAAGTCGCCATTTGCTGCGGCCTGCTGAAACTTTTCCGGCATTTGCTGCTGCATCATCAAACCTTGGTCCAACAGGACCTTGATGGCCTCCGAAATCTGAGACTTGACCCCGAGATCCACTTCCACGAGCAAGAGCTCGATCAGTGAGTCGGTCAACGGTGGCTGATTCTCGTTCATCTGGCGATATATGGTTTGGCGGATCATTTGGGGGTCGTGGTCGATGATCGAGATGAGAATGTCTGTAGCGCCTACCCGCGCGGCGACATCGCTGTGTTTAAGACCGTAGATGATGACCTGTAGCAGGCCGTGTGAAACAAAATTGTTGTACAGGTTCTGTCGTGACGGGGGCTGGATATTCTTCGCGATCGCGCAGCATTGCTGGATGAACAGGACCGCTTCCTTCTTTGACTTGGGATCGGCGTGTGGATTGGCAAAGATTCCGAAAAGGTCCTTTAGAAACTGAGCGTTGCCTTGAAGGTGCTGCACAATGTCGACTTGGTTAAAAAAGATCAGCGAGTTGAGTACCGAAAAGGTCGGATCGTCGAGGATGCGGGCGAGGACCACATCTTTCAGGTATTGTAAACGGTACGTCTGGTGTATCTTCCGCCTTGTGCTTTCGTCTTCGATTGGGACGACCTCCTTATATCGGCCTTTGTTATCCAACCAGTGACGATGATTAGCCTTGTGGCTGGGGAAGTCGGGATCGTACTCGAGGGCCCCGACGACGCCCAAGACGCACTCGTCCGAGACGGCGTGCTCGATGATCGATGTGTCGTTGAGGAGAATGATGCTCTTCATAATGTTGCATAGGCGGTGTAGGTCCTGCAGACTCTCGAGATCCTCGGCCATGTCTACCAGCGGGATCAGTTTGCCAATGTAGTCCTCTGCCATGATGGCCTTTGTGAGCGCTTCCCTGCCGTTGACAGTCGAGCCCATTATGCGCATGCTGGTCTCAATTTCGCTCAAGTTGCCCAGCTCGGCAGCGGGAAGGTTGACGGCAGGGGGGCCGTCCATGGCGAGATCCTCAGACAGTGTGTCGTCCAGACCGCCCAAGTTATTTTGCAACGCGTGCTGGACGTTGCTCACGAACCTCCATATTGCAGAACATCCCTCGGACTCTTGGAAACTAAGCGCCATGTCGATGCCACTAATGGGTTCCGTCCACACAATGAGGGTTTCTGGTTGCGCGGTTAGCTTTTGCCTACTGGAAAGGCAATGTGACGTGGTGCGCACCTTGTTGCTTCTGGAACATGTCCTCCTTATGGATCTTAGTCTCTAGAAGTAAACGTTCCGGCTGATCCTCAGACTCGACGATGACCTTTGGTTCCTTGCGACCCTCGGCATTCTGGATACGGCGTCAGTCACGCGACCGTCTAACATGGGGCACCGACGCGAGGGCACGCGCAAAATCGATCGACACGCGAGCAAACTGCCGCGATGGCACAACGAACGGAAGCTACATACCTGCACGAGATTCGCCATGCAGAACCCGGTGCCGCGATCGAACCAGTCATTGTTGCGGAGTTCGTAGACCTTGACGCGCTTTTTGTCCGTAGCGTGATGAGGCACTGGCTGTGCCATCATCAAGGGCTCGGTGTCACCCTCCGCAGGGAGGTTCTGATTGTATGCGACCAGGTCGGGGGCGATGTCGAGGTGTTGTTGGAGGGATAACTCGGTCGTCGTGTCGCTAGAGGAGAGGATGGTGAGCGCCGCCACGTTTCCGGGTGAGGGTGCGCCGAGGGCGAGGCCGCGGACGCGCGCAGGGAAGAATCGGCTGGTGAAGCGACGAGATCCTGGAAGACCGGGGAGGAAGCGATGCGACACGTGCAACGAGGTGCGCGCGCTTGTGCTGGCGTGGTGAGGCGATTGCGGTGCTCAATGCGACATGCAAAATGGTGAGATGTGGAGGCCAAGGGCCGGATGCTCCACGGCTGGGGGCGACGCACCGCGACCGTGCGCAGACACCGGCCGACGAACGGCAGCGAGGTACGTACGAGGAGCGACACGCGACAAGGGCCACGACAGGCCTGTCGTGCTAGCGCAGGGTCTAGGTGGTCAAGCTCTGATAACAAAAGTCTCGGCCGGAATTCCGGTGACGTGGGCGACAGCAAAACACGACAGTGAGAGCCAAAAGTGATGATGAGTTGTGGCGGTCACAAAAAGTCGGCAATGGTTCCTGCGCGGCTGCGTGTGTGCACAGGGGCGCCTGGTTCTCGGGATAGCAGCCCAGGCTGTCGTCGCAGGAGCCAGGGCGACAGGGCCGATGCGTCGAGTAGATCCCGTAGCTGGCGGCACTGGACGATACTGGTCGGTCTCTCCCGTGAAAATTGAGGGACGTGGGTGGCAGGATGGGTCTCCCGACGTGCGCGGACAGAGGGGTACCCCAGCACTAGTGCGAGCAAAGTCGATCACGGCTGGCCTGTCTTGTCACGACGCAACAGGCGGCGCCTCCGCAGTTGGGCAGCACGTCAGGCTCGGAGCTGGGGTCACAAATGTACGGATGCCTTGGGACTCGAGCGGGCTGGCTGGTTGATTGCTTGACCTTGGCGCGGGTGCCAATGTGTGATGAAGTGTGCAGTTGAGGGAGTGATGCAATGCGATGCAGGCAGCGAAACCACCGATGGCCGGCGTTAAAACCACCAGCCACTTGCCCCCGAGGCGCAGGCGCCTTCGAGTCGCGACTGCCTAGCACATTCGGAAAGCTCGTCGGTGGCGACCAGCGACAGGGCGGCTAACTGACGGGCCGACGAGCACGTGACCTTAGACGCTGGGTCACGGCTCCATTGATCGCTCAGAATGTCAGTGACATGTGGCCAATCGGACCAGCCTTCTCTCTTCAAGCATCGGGGAGATGCCGCAGATGGCACAGATTTATCCAAGAGAATTCTGTCGGCGTAAGGGCTGCGAATTTCTGATTCTCGTGTTTGAGTATCATTCTCTCTCCATCTGCCAATTATACACGTGTCATAATAGTGCAGTCACGTAAACCCAACGTTATAACATCAGAGGATTCCAGCCCGGGGCAGTCGATAACTAACGTTAGCCTGCGTACAGGCCTGGAAGCCAAAGAACCACAGGCAGTCGGACGTGAATTCTTTGGAAACCATGCGTATCTAAACAAGTAGTATCTTCCTTGAAAAAGAACGATAACAATTCCCAGCCAAGACAAGGTGGGTCAGCAATGTCCGCACCTCACACGTGGCTCCTTCGCGAGCACACTACCGTACGTATAATCGCAATGCGCGTCAGCCTGGTCAACGCGACGACACTTGGCATACCCTGAACTAAGACCCGGGGAGAGACGTTCACCATCTGCACGGCTAAAGGTCTGTGCAGTTGCAAAGCCAGCTATCGAGCTCCGCTGTGCCGTTTCAGATGCCACATGCCACGCGTCCTGTAGATAACCAACTTTGCTATTCCATCGAGATCCCCACGAATCCTTGGTGGTTGCCAAGTTGTTGGCTGCGTTTGAGGGCCGCCCTCACCTACGCCTTGCAGCACGACCGCAGCGCGGAGTGCTTGGCCTGGCCTGGCGCAGTGATGGATGAGAATCTGTCAGATTGGGGATGCCTTGTCATCATGTTCACACAGACAGGGCCCGCAAAAGAGCAAGTTTACAGGGTACTTATGGATGTGTGTTGGTGCAAGCAACTGCCCGAAAGCGCCTAGGCCGGCTTGTCTTGGGAGGATAACGTTTGGTCACCGACCCGGGAAAAAAGCGATAGACATGCAAGGCCAAGGGTCTGCTGGTTCATCTGGAAAAGGTACCACCGCCGGCTCAAATGGCCCAGCCAATGGGCCGGCTCAATGGCAGGCGACCCATGGCGCCACGGTCCATCGTCCTGCCTCGTGTGCAGCGCCTCCCTCCAAGCCAAGCCTCTCTCGCTCCACCGTCGCTGCGGGCAACCCATCAGCGGTTTTGAAACCCTGAAGTTCCTGAACCAGCAGGCGGACATGCTTCATGGACACGGGAAGGAGCAGACCCCCGCAGGTCCCGAATCCCCGATCCCGCCTAATTAAATACGAGGACCAAACCACCTCAACGGATGCAGTGGCCATGACTTGGGCGATTCCCTCCTCCGAGCTTGTCGTCCGTTCCTCGGTCGTGACACTTCCCATCTGTGTCCTGCGCAATCTGACACCCGCCGCCTAGTACGATTACGCATTGGTCGGCTGCAGCCACAGCCGCTACCTGCTCCTGACGATCAATCAATCAGCTGGTGGCACCCGCAGGGCCATTCCAGAAGGCATTCCGATCGATTCAAAGCCGACAAGCCACAAAACCTTAAACAGAACAGCGTCTCTCAACATCGTCAGAGTCAATTGACGCTACACGTGCAGGTGCGCGTGTGAGACGGCGTACCGCATTCCAGTTGCTTGCGTGGGAGTGGACCACCGCTCGTCGGAAAAATGTCCATCTTCTCTCATCTTCGCAAGAGCAGGCAGACGGCCAAAGAACACAACGCCAAACTGGCCGAGCAGAAGCAACTGGAAGCGTCCAAAACACCGTACCGCCACGTCCCTACACACGCAGCCGCGGACGCATATGCCTGCACACCACCAGCATGGCGGGAAGCCAGCGACCGGGCGAGGATTATCGAGCAGAATAGGAGACGAAGTGCCATGACGCCTGCATCCCACCACATGAGCATGCCCGGACCTAATTTTCCGCGCGTTGGAAGCAGCTTGTCGAACGTGTCGTACCCGGGGCAGGCTCACCCAGGCTCCTCTGCTCGGATACCTCGCACGTACAGCTACACAGGCGTGTCGCCGTACGGCTATGGCAGCCGAGACATCATCTACTCGATTCCCGACGTCAACCATTCGCAGCCAGAAGGCATCGATGAGCAATTTCCTGCGGAAAGCAACTCCGACTCTACGAGCTCGCAGGGCGATTTGGAGATGAAGGCTCCGAGGGCACAATTCACTGCCGCAGCATCATCGTCTCATAGGCTGCACCCTCGCTCTCGCTCACGACAAGCTTCGGATGCTTCCCTTGACAGAAAAGCCATGGCGACGGCAGCCAGCATCAAAGTTTCGACGCGTGACACCCGACCTCCTGCGTCCGTCCGCGGGTTCAATTTTGTGAACAGCTCCGCAGCTTCGACACCAGGAGCTGTTGGGGCTGTGCCCGCACCTCTGCCTATGGAAATTACGCCGTCACAGTCAGAAGAAGTGTCTACTGCGAGCGTGGCGCCTACACGCCATAGCTCAGCCATGTCGTTACCAGCGCTCACGCCGGCTTCATCCAAATACTCCTCACCATCAATGGCTCCGTCACCTTCGCCCTATGATACCCCAGCATCTGGGTTCTACCTAAACTCAGGTGATCCCGCCTCGTACCTGAACTTGGCATATTGTGCGGAGCCTGTGGAGCAAATTGGAATATCCGGGCCTGGGGCGACGGCAAAAGCCGAAGTTCGAGAGGATGGCTACAAGCAAATGGATCACACTGTGACCACCCCTCATACACCCACCGTCCGTGAGAACGCGGCAGTGGAATCTCTTGACGGTAAGAAGACGTCAAAGAAAGTTGGAAGGCTGGTGAAGAGAAACCGTGCTGCGGTGTAGTGACGGTCGCACATATCGTGCTTGCACAAGGTCCTCGACATTTGATATAGGGTCATGCGTGGACGTGGCATGTCTCCGGTCGTTTGTTTAGATGGCGTTCTGGTGGGCTTGGAATCTTTAAGCGTTGGCATTTGGACAGTTACGGTTGGGCGGCGCATATCAGACACTTGCTTGACATTTGAGGACGAAGAAAAAAGTTCCATCCATTGATTTTATGCCGTCTTCAATGTTACAGCCATGTGAGACGTGTGTCACCCAGCCAGCGTTGCACAACAGGCGAAGTGCTGCCTCCTGTCGGGGCCTGTAGCTCCTGATCACCGCCTGAATGCCCTGAGCGGCCAGTGACAACCTAACCCCCCACGGGCGCCGACAGGCACCGCCAGCTAGCGACCCGACGGGTCCGGGCATCCCCACGCGGCATGTGCGGCCACCTATCCTTGCCCCTCCAGGCACGCCCAACTCCGAGGGAGATTGGACCTGGCGATCCCACCTAGGCTTGCGCACGTCAAGGTCCCTGAATCCCGGTCTCACCTTGTTCCCGTCTTGTACCTCCCACTTCATTCCCACCTCACTTTCTTCACCGACACGACACCCTATAACGACCTCGCCCGTTTCTCATATTGATCTCCTCCGCACGCATGCGTCCATCCTAGTACCTCACAAGCTCAGCATGGATGCGCTTCAAGCGCAAGCAGGGCGCTTCCTTGTGCCCCTCTACGCATGGATCACAGCTACGCCCATCTACGTATTGCTAGCTCTCTTTGTCGCCTGCGTCCTGTGCGCTCTCGTTCTGGTCGGTGAAATCCCCGCGCACGGTGTCTGGAACTATCTGACCGCCTGCAGCTCTTTGCCGTCCTCCATCTCGTCGCACCGAAACCGCGCCCTGTCTTCCCCTCCGAGAAGAGCTACATCACCTCGTCCTCCAGCTCGTCCCAAAAGAGCACCACGCCCCAGCCTCTGCCCTGCTGGTACGACCGATGGCTCGCCGAACGTCGTCTGGCCGAGCAGAAAGGGCTCGCTCCCACCGCCGCCGGGGACGACCCTGCCCACAACTTTGGCTCCATCGAACGCGCGGAACTGAGGCTGAGCGTCGTGTTCCCCGCCTACAATGAAGAGAAGCGCGTCATTCCCACACTGGAGGAGGCGGTGGACTACCTGGACGAGCATTTCGGCCGGCCCGGCGCGCCTGCTACCAAGGCCAAGGGTGCTAAGAGAAGCGCTGGCGGCAGACACGCGCACGACGAGGAGACATCTGGCTACGAAATCATCATTGTCAACGATGGCAGCACGGACAAGACTGTTGAGGTCATCCTGGACTTTGCGCGCGAGAGGAAGCTGGACGATGTGCTTCGCATCGTCACGCTGGAGAAGAATCGTGGCAAAGGCGGCGGCGTGACGCATGGCCTGCGCCATGTAAGGGGCGAGTACGTGCTCTTCGCGGACGCCGATGGCGCATCTAAATTCAGTGACGTCGCCAAGCTCATCGAGGGCTGTGAGGAGGTGGTGGATGCTTCCCATCGAGGCGTCGCCATTGGGAGCCGCGCTCACCTGGTCGGTAGCGACGCCGTGGTCAAGGTATGCTTCTAATAAACGGCACTCCCCGAGTTATCAGTATTGACATGCATGACAGCGCTCCGCTCTGCGAAACTTCCTCATGCGCTCGTTCCACCTCGTGCTCACCATTCTCACCCCGCCGGCCACCTCGCGCATCCGGGACACGCAGTGTGGCTTCAAGCTCTTTACGCGCGCTGCCCTCCCGCACATTGTGCCATACATGCACACCGAGGGCTGGATCTTTGACATTGAGATGCTCATGCTCGCGGAATCTGCGCCGGCGATACCCATCCTGGGCTCCGACGGGTCCGTCATCGGCTCGAGTGCTGGCATCAAGGTCGTCGAGGTGCCCATTGAGTGGCACGAGGTCGAGGGCAGTAAGTTGAATGTGGTCCAGGACAGTCTCAAGATGGCGTTGGGCCTTGCGGTCTTGCGAGCGAGCTGGATGATGGGAGTCTATAGAAGACGACTCACGTAGCGTCCACAACGTCATGCTGGACCTGTGCGCGCGCACATGAAACGGACAGTGTGCGCAGGGGGGAGAGAGAGGGAAGAGTATAGATTAGTGCAGGGCCATGCAGCTGACTGTGTGCATTATGATTAATTGAACTATACAAAAGTCTATGCAATCAATACTATCGCATCAATAATAGGGACTGCTATCCCGTTCCCTTTGGGAACATATGCTCCTTCCCCCTGAAAGGGGCTCACAACACCCGTAACGCCGCTTGGAATACATGTGCAAAATGCGTGCGATCAAATTCAACGCTCATTCGTCCTGGTCATACTGCGGCGCGGCGGCCATCATTGGAATCCCTCCCGCCACATGACGGGCACGAAGACGACGCAGGCCTTCCACAAGATGAGGATCATGTCGATGAGGGCGAGCGGGGCTTTCCAAACCCCCCACACGGAACCGACGACATCGCAGGCGTTCAGCCATATGGAGAGGAACGCGACGCTGAAGAAGTGGTACGCCAAGACCACGGGTCGCTGGAGAATGGCGCCGAGCAAGCCGGCCGGGGCGTCGGTCATGCCTCGTTCAAAGTACCCAAAGCAGCCACGCTGCAGGGCGCGCAACTGGGTATCGTTGGCCGCGAAAAGCGAGTACAGAGCCTGCGCAAGCACATTGACAATGCCGGTGAGGCGCTTCCTCCTCCAGTACAATGTGTTCATTGCCGAACGAACAGCGTGCGCATCGCTGAGGTTCGGGACCTGACTGGGGTGCAGGAGTTCGGACAGCATGAGAGCATCGTTGAATGCGACCGTCATACCGCCACCGGTGATCGGGTGGCGCATGTTCATGGCGTCACCGAGCAGAATTAGACCGTCTGTCGACTGCTTGGACGGAGGCAGCCAACTGTTGGGCATGCTGCGAGGGATCTTGCCGTCGGCGAGGGCGGTCACCATGGCCGAACGGATAGGCTCGGGCACGGCGGGGAGGACGCAGTTGTTGATGTAGCCCCTGACACCACCAGCGGCCGGGCTGGCTTCGGGAATGTCAGAAGGCACGTCGATCAGGGCACGGGTCTCGCGGCTGCCAATCTGGTACAGCAGAACCGGGAACGCGTTGCCAATCACAACGAGGGCATGGTAGGGCTCCGGCAGTGGGCAGTCGATCAGTTCCAGGGCGTAGAACTTGCTTCGCACGACCGGGGTCGAGGTGATGACCCCCTTTCGGAACTTGGACGCATATCCATCCGCTATGATGTTGAGCTGCCCAAAGAAGCAATCCCTAGTCTTCTCGCCCGTCTCCTTGTTCGTTGTGCGTGTCTCGACGCCGAGGACTTCGTCGCTGACTTCGCTCTTGATCGTGTTTGTGACTTCGGTTTCGACAACGGTGATGTTGGGGTGCGCCATACACGCTCGCCGTAACTGCATGATGAATCGTCCATGGTGGAAGGCCCTCCCGACAGGCCTCTTGCCTTCTTTGCCGGACCCTCCCCACTGGTGGATGACCTGTCCCTCGTCGTCGATGGTGGGATACGAAATCTTAGTCGGTGTGCCATGGTACAGAACTGTGTACCCCTTGCAGGGAATGGAATCGATGCCCTCCAAGCACTGTTCCAGCCCTAATTTCTTGAGCGCTGCCACGCCACCAGGTTGGAGCAGCTCGCCCACGATGCGGTCCGGCTCGTGCATCCATCGTTCGAGTAGGATGACGGAGCGTCCCTGGTTGGCGAGTGCGTATGAGATTGCGCAGCCAAAGATGCCGGCGCCGACGACGACGACGTCGGCTTCGTGCGCCTGCTCGCGTCGGAGTCTGTTGCGTTCGACCGTCTCGTCCATAGTACGAGTTTTTGGAGTGGTGTCGTGGGAGGTGGTTGAGGAGAGCGAAATTCGAAGAACGTGGTGCTTGGCCTGCACGGAGGAGCGAGTTTCCACGACAGAAAGAGGTTGGTCTGGAGGCTTAGTGGGTGTTGATCGAAGGGCCGATGGAACGATAGCGGAAGCGGGACCTGCAAGATCCTCGAGATCGGGGGCAAATTCGGAAAGTGGCCAGTGCCCACCACGAGTGATGATCTCAGCGGCTACAGTTTTGTCTTGGACGGTGCGTGGCTATGCGATACCACGCAATATGAAGACTGAATTCTTTACGTATTCAGGAAATGCTGCTACTGATGACAAGGAAAGAATGGCCGCTGCCCGCCATGCACGTTCGAACATGCGATGAGGGCAATTCATAGTCGCCGCCTTCCAGCAGAACCCTGAAACCTTTCCCGAGTATTTATCTCATTTCGAATTTCCAGGGGCACCTTCCTGGGCTGGGCAGCACCTTTTGGGACGCCAGCAGAGCTGGTGGCGCCACTTTGACCCTCACCGCCGACGCCGTTTGGCCAATCATGAGCGGGCGACCTCCCGCGGGCCTCTGCAAGCACATGTGATCGTCTGACAGACATCGTACGATTTAGAGCGGAGATGATGCTGTGAATGGTGAGAACGAACACTCGTACAAGTAACGTACACTTCTGGTATTGAGACTGCGCATGATCCGTGTCTTTGGAGACGAGTCGGAGCATGGATGAGGTGGTTGCGCCCGACGCCAGCATGTGAAGAGGGTCACAAGGTGGAGAGTGACATAATTACAGAGACCGACTTGAATTGAGCATCTCGAAAAGGAGCTATGTTACAGCACGGGATGGGGCGATGCGTTTCGAAACGTCCCCTTTACTGTACAGTGATAGAACCATGACATGACCAGGCACCGGTATCTTGGCGCGTGGCTGAAGGCATGGCATGCATGGCCAGAGGGACAGAGCAGGGCCTCTCTCCCACGCAAGCCACTTCCAACCCCTAGCCAAAAGCCACGGCATGACGATGCTCTGTTGGGAAGTGAATGTGAGGCTGCGAGTGACGTGTCCAGGACAAGACATCCCGCTGCAGTTCTGGCCGATTGAATGACGAGGTGGCCTCTTGTTTCGCGACACTGTCAGAGCGCTTGATGGGCTCGGACGCCCTCTTCACAGGCACAGGCCTGACCACGTCCTCCTCGGCCTCGAGAGACGACGCGCTGATGTCAAGAACGGCCTGCAGAAGCTCCTCTTTCTGGGCTCTGGTTCGCCGACGCACAAAGACACTGTCGTACGCTTGGACCAGCTTGGTCACGCTTGATGCGTAGGACTCGGTGGCCTTGCCTTGCTTTCGTGCCCAGTTCAGCCGCTTCGCCATCAACTTGGTGGCCGCCTTGATCGCACGCCTGCTGGTGCTACATGTCGCCCACGCGCGCGGCCTCTCCTGAAACTGGTCCAGCAGCGAGTGCATTTTCTGGAATCTTTCCGCGCGGCTGTACGCCTGCAAGAGATTGGAAAAGATGTGAGCACTGTGCAGATAGTCGATTTCCCCAGTGGGCTGGCGGCCTTTCACACGCGCTGCCATTTCGCAAATCTCCACCATGGCCTCCCGATGATCTTGCTTCATAGCACAGCGTGCGGCCGTTGTGAAGACCATGTCGTGCACGTAGTGACCGAGCGCTATCTGCTTCTGCAAAACTTGCAGCGGATCTTTGCCTTGCTCAAGCTGGGCCATGAGATATGGTGTCAGCGCCTGTCCCATGACATTGCCCTGGGTTTTTGCCGACTTGACAAGCGCCTCGGCGCTGTTGATATCACCGTCGTCCAGCTCGATGCGCGCCATCACAGCCAATGACAAGCACCTCGCTGAGGTCCCAAGCACCGCAGTGCGTGCGGCAGTGAATTCATCCCACACCACACGCCACGACTGATTCAATGCTGCTTTTTGCATACGGGCAAAAATTTCAGGCTCGCGGGTGTAGGTTCCAGAAGCACTCTTCTCCACAGCAGTGATGTACGCAGTTTTCCAGTCTCTCTTCTCCAGCGAGAACGTTGGCATCTTGGCCAGGGCTGGATCAAGCTGGCGCAGGCGCTCCTCAAACAACTGGAAGGCTTCTCCGCCAACGCGCCAGTGTGTGCAGCATTCTCGAAGTATCAAGTGTAGATACTTGCTGTCGGCCTTGCAGCCGTTGTCGAAGCAAAAGCGAAGCCATGAAAGCATCTTCTCATGCTCCATCGTAGCAGAGTACCGCTCCACCACTGATATCAACCACTGTCGCTTGATGGCTATCCCATGCCTTTCGACTGCTTGGCGGATCATGTCCTCGAGCTGTGCCGCGTCGAGGAAAGGTGTCCAGGCGGCGATGAATCGGTTGACGGAGGTTCGAGAATATTGCACGTCGCTGTCCACGAGGAGACGGCCCAGTTCTGCGAAATGGACTGCACAATCCGGTGCTTGCTGCGCGCACGCACTGGCACACAGCACCGACACCTGAATTGAAACATCCTCAAGGGCGCGCGCAGCATCAATCTCCTTCAAACGCTGACTCTGGGCCAGGATTTCAACACGATCGCTTTGTAGAGTAGCGACGTGCAGCAGCCACCTGTGCAGCTTGAATGCGAAATCCGAATCAAAGTCCACATGGGACTCGAGGCCAGCAGATTTCAAGTACTCAAAAAGCGACCGCGTGCTCTCGACGTTGACGTTCCCGTCGTATTGGTACCGTTTCAAGACTCGAAACACGGAAGTGGTGGTCAGCGGGTATCTCTTGTCCCTGCGCCACCATTCAAGCAAACGCTGGGCAACAACGGTGTTTCCCAAGTGCGGAAGATGGGACAATGCTCGGACCAGAAACAGCTCAGAGTCCCGATAGAAAGGTCTTATTTCCTCAAAACAGAGACCAAGCTGAGCGGTCTTGGATCGCAAGGTGGTCCGGATGAGACGTTGTGCGACGTGGTCGAATTGGACAAAGTGATCACCTTCCAAGTTCTTGACGTTCGCGTGTCGTAAGAGCTTGCTCAAGTGGCCGTGGTATGTCTTGGTTGATTCGGGGCTGCAAGCAGGAGACTCCAGCAGTTTAGCGAGAGAGTTGAGAATAGCGACAAACCGATTGATATCAGTGTCGCCATCTGCAGTCGTCTCTCTGGCGATAAAGGAGTCCACTGTAGACAGCACAGTCTTGGGATCCTCTGCTACTTCAGACAGGACAGCTGCCGCATCCAAGTGAGGTTTTGGCCCTGTGCTCGGTGTCCTATTTGCCGCTCGAGTTTTGGGCCGTCGGGAAGCCCTGTTGCTCTCCTCTGATATGTGGCTCAATGAAGGACCAATCTTTCGGGGGCCGACAGATCGCGCGTGGACAGTTGTGCCCTCGAAGTGTTGGCCTTGTCTTGGCCCAGCGGAATCGACAGAAGCGACTACGGTTGACTCGCTTGCCCGGGCTGGGACTCTGTCATTCTCTTCCGAGCGGTTACGATTCGTGCTTTGTCGTTTTCTTCGACGTGGTGCGTTCCCTGATTGGGCTTGGTCGAAGGATGGGTTGTTTCGCGGTGGTCGTGATTCGTCCCTGTACATGGCCGAGCCGAGCTGAGTCTTGACCGTGGAAAGTCTTCGTGCATTGTCTATAGCCGCTCGCGCAACTTCGGTGCGTCTCCGCCGTTCCTCGGCCAGCAAGACGACAGAGCATGATGTACCGAATGCGATGCCCCTTAACGCATGAAGGGCAGCCCGGGAAGGAACCGGCTTCGGCACGGTCATTGCGAAAGTCGACGCCTTTGTTCAAGGCAGTCCACGACCGGTCACATTGAGTTTGCTTGAGCAGTTAAAATTGTCGATAGCGAGTAACTGCTCGTCTGGGCAGGTAGTGTTAATTACGGCACGCGAGGTTGGAGGGAAAAAATGGTAAGGCTATCTGGACCGGCAATATGTCGGCATCATCCAGTCTGGAAGTGGGGCGCTGATCGCGGGACAAACGCAGATCATCGGTTATTCACACCCAGTCGCTCCAAATCGCTTGAATCACCAAGGCTGTCCCGTGTAGGATCTGCTTCCGCCAGCTGATTTGGCTTTTCTGCGACATGCAAAGTGTCTACGCCATGCTTCCAATAATTGGGTCCCACTTCACGCTGGAATTGACATTACGGCCCATGTCGCGCTTGGTAGCCTGCCTCTCGATGACTAGCAAGCACGTGCGACGTCAGAGCTGATGCGGCAACCCATACTTGGCCCTGCGCGACAAAGATATGCTGCGCTACCCGTTTGCGTGAAAATATGAGTATCGAGAAATTCCGATCTAATCTCGAAGCAGATTCAATTTCTCTTTCTCGCGTTGTGATTGCCGGACTTAAGTTGGCATTGCTTTAATGGCCGAGGGCTTTTCCGTAAACACCGAGACCAGAGTTGTGACATCAAGCATCTCCTCACCGCTTAGTGAGTCAAAGGAAAGAGCCGCTATGCTGGTCCAATTGGTGCTGCCGATTCCAGCACCGTTCGTTCCACTCACACGTAATCCTGCTACCTGCCTGTGAAGTATGATTTCACCTTGACTGCCGAGCGGAGTCGCGGGGTGAATGGAGCTGGCAGGAGCCTTCGATAGTGTCCCGCATCCGTGGCCGCCACTCCGGTCCCTTCAGCGGGCCGCATTGAACAGGGTTGGTGGTTGAGGAGCAGCACGCATGGGAGTAGGTAGGACCTAGCGTTAATAGCTCTGGGAGCTCGAGGAGGGCAAGTACTTAAAGGATCAAGCCATCCGCTCCCACTGCTGTTCCAGAGAGCTTAGTCGAAACAACTCCAGCATCGCTTGATATCTTAGTACATAATCTACGATCCCATCATGTCGACAACGAAAACGAGTCCTCTGCCATCAGCCCCTGCGCCTGTCGGTCCACTGGGACGATACCGTCTCCTGTCACCCAATGCAGCGGTTCGGGTCAGTCCTATATGCCTTGGTGCCATGAACTTTGGCAATGCATGGTCAGTACTTGGTCGGGTTGTTTATGTCAAGCAGGCTAATGGCTCCATAGGAAGGACTACATGGGCTCGTGCGATCGCGCAGCCACTGAAAGTATCTTGGACTTTTTCTACGAACAGGTATGACCTCTTAACACTCATGCTCAACATCTGCTAACAACCGCGTGAAGGGTGGTGTGTAGCCCCTTGGCATCCTCGAGCCCGAAATACCCGCTAATGATCAGGTAACTTCATTGACACCGCAAACAATTATCAGTTCGAAGAGTCAGAGAAATGGATTGGAGAATGGATGAAGCAACGCGGCAATCGGGACCAAATGGGTAACGTGCATGTCGCTCAGATGAAGATCCAGCGAACTGACCAAACGCAGTCATTGCAACCAAGTACACGACCAACTTCAAAGGCGGTCCCGGCCACCCGCATGTTCAAGCCAACTTTTCGGGCAATGGCACCAAGAGTCTCCATTTATCGGTCGAAGCCAGTCTTCGGAAGCTGCAAACCACGTACATCGACCTGCTCTACGTTCACTGGTGGGACTATTCAACCTCGATTCCTGAATTGATGCAGTCCCTGAATCACCTCGTGGCTGCTGGGAAGGTACTGTACTTGGGTATCAGTGATGCGCCAGCCTGGGTCGTCAGCAAAGCAAACGAGTACGCAAGGAACCATGGGTTGCGCCAATTCTCCGTTTACCAAGGCCGGTGGTCAGCAGCATGCCGAGACTTTGAGAGGGACATTATACCCATGTGCAAAGACGAGGGCATGGGTATTGCACCATGGGGCGCACTCGGCGGAGGCCGTTTCAAGAGCCAGGAACAGCGGAATGCTCAAGGTGGGCGGGCAGTCGAGCTGAACGAGCTTGACATCAAGATCAGCGACTCTCTTGAGAAAGTGGCCAGGCGTCTTGGAACAACCATTACTAGTGTTGCTATGGCATATGTCATGCACAAGGCGCCCAACGTGTTCCCCATTGTCGGTGGACGCACCGTGGAGCACCTCAAAGGCAATATTGAAGCGCTCACGCTGCAGTTGTCACGCGAAGACATTGACGAGATTGAGTCGGCTGCCCCATTCGAGCTGGGCTTCCCACATAGCATGCTCTGGGGCAGCCAAGTTCCCGAGAACAATAAGCAGGTCACCCTATTGAGAATGGCCGGCACCTTTGACTACGTTCCAGAACCACAGGTACGCTCGGACGAGTCTTGCGTCTTGATCAAACATGAGCTGACACATAATAGCCAGTCGCCCCGTATAAGAAAGAAGCCTAGGGGGCTCATGGGAATGCTCGCAATTAGAAGTCGGCCCCAGGAGCTGTTCGCTCTCAGGTCAACTATTTTGGCGAACCAAACGTCGCGCAGCCGCGGGTGCAAACTTATGAGAGGAACGCTGTTGATCGCACAGCATGGTGATGCTGCAGTTGAGCGTGACGAGGAGAGGATGCCCTGGCGGGAAACAGTGTGAACGTAAAAGACAGACAGAGACATGCAACATCAGGTGTTTACTTGCCGTCGCCGACCTGAAAACGAAGCAACCACCTTCCGATGTGTTACTTGTCGCTACAGAAGCATTTAGCTTCTTGAGCGGAAGAAAGAGGTCCAGAATGTGATATTCCCTCCCCCCTGGGCGCTGCTCTAGCTGAGTCGAAGAGTGTTCATTGGCCTAGTGTACTCCATTTCACCCAATGCCCGTGCTACTGGCAAGTTTATTGGCTTTCTAGTAACGATGAGGACCCTTACTAGATGAGAACCCAATGCTCCGCCCCTTGTGGAATATCCCAGCCTGTCCATGCCTCCCAGTATGATTCATGCCATGAAGAGTTGGTGGAGTGGCGCAACACACCGTCTGAAGCCCTGCCTGCGACCCTCGCCAAGAACATTCTCCGCTTACTTCAAAGTCTGAAGCTGGAAAAGGAGGGCGATCTTGTCCCAACGTTTACCTTCAACATGTACGAAGCGGATGGCGTTGATATTTGGCCCCAGGGGAGAATATGCCGGAGGATTATGACCGCGATGGTCTGGGAGAGAAGAGACAGATTTCTTCCTTGGATGCGGAGATTATTGTATTCATAGAAGCGAGAAAGATGGCGAGAAGAATTACTGTAGATGAGGCTCGGCATCATGGCCAGGAGGAGGTGGCTGATTTTCTCGAGCATATTCTTGACCAGTCATATCCTACCGAATTTAGTGACAATGAGAGCGCAAGGAAACTAGCCAGGTCCGTCGTCCCTCAAACGCATGGCTTTCGGGAAGAGGAAAGTGTCTGCGGTGGGTGAGATGGATCCGAGCTTCATGAAGCTATCGACGTATCTACTGTACACACGGGCTACTGTTCTGGTGGGCTGACCCGAGGGTCGATTGGAAATTGAACAGACTTGTACTTCCAAATTTTTCCCTTGGTTGGCTGTCGTAGACCAAAGACACAGGGGCAGAGGACAAGCAAGTTACGGCAAAGGCTCACTTGGTTTGGTGAAGGTCTTGACTTTGGGGTCGACACGAGGTCCCGAGACCACCTCTCCTGCTCGCGACTTGTCAAACTCGAATGGCCTTCTAGGACAGAAGAGTTAAGTCTGGAGGAGTTTGCAGGAAAGCTGCCAGAGGAGGCGACCATGGAAGGTCTGTCAGAAATGGACTATAGACTCTCTACCATGAGTTTGCTGCTGAGCGAGGATATGTAGACTGGGCTTTGGGAGCGTCCACGCCAACCGCATGGCGGTAGAGAAAGCCGAGGACAGCGCGTTGCCGATTCCAAGTAGCATAGAGCAAAGGTATAGACCTTGTCGCAGGCGCCTGTACCTTTGACAGACTGCTCTGAGTGATTTGAGGCCGAATTGTGTGACGCGATGGTGTTGACGCCTCCCCGGCTGCTCTTCCGTCCATCAAATGGAATCTCGATGCTACTCAGGCATCGAGACTCTCAGGTGCATCATTTCCATGGCTAGATACCTTCAGTCACCGTTTTTTGGTATTGAACTCACTCCGTGAGGGTCGTGAATCCTGTTCAAGTGTACGTTGCTCTCAGACCCTTTCACAAGAATAGCTCTCGTAAATCCCAGGAAACACATGTTACCTAACAGTTGCAAGCTAATTAGCACATTCGACCCAGGAGATACGCCTCAAGCAGGGGAGAAAGGCTGGCCGGCTCAGGGGTTGGACAAGATTCTCAAAAAGACTGAGCCATTGTGAGTTCGACAGTTTCACGTTGAACACCTTAACCAATGCTCAAGTCTGTCATATCCTGCAGACGCCAGCCAGTACTGGCCTCCTGATTACACGAAACACAGAAGCCCACATTAGTTACCAGCTACAGAGCAAAAGGAGAATCTCGCCAAAACAAAAACATACAACAGCCGGTATTCGCTGGTCGTCACCGACCCAACTACTAATCGGCCCCTTAGCGGCTTGACTCTGGGAGAGCGGACGGGATCCCTTATTTTCCACTAGGTGTGGTCGTATGTGATAATCTTGTCTGATGTTATTGTAATTATACGTATCAGATATGTATTCAAAATGCTGGCTTGCGTCACGACCAAGGCGGGGGCCGCAGCCTGCGGGCCGTCCCAGGTGGTTTGGTGGGGTCGGGTTTGCAGCCTTTTAGGGGATAATGGTACATAGCTTAATTCTGGTAACTTTCTAGATCCTCTTGCGCGCAAACCATTCCAGTTATCTTGTACCCCAATAGTCATGATGCAGTCTGCATCGACTAAACTTCTTGGAAGAGGCAGCTTTTTGCAATAACCAAGACATCACGGCCCGGCCCATCGCGCATGCGGAAACAGCTCTTTGCACAAATCCCAGTTCTCATGTTCTCCCGTCGGCTCTCCCTGCAGAGTTTGCTGAGGAATCAATGTCTCCAATGCTCCTTATAGCCATGAAGCTGGAGCTATTCAAGTGCTGCCAGCTGCCGGGTCCACGGTTTATCGTACCCATGAGCTGATCTTTCCTAGCGACTGCTGTCTGAGGATGGAGAAGCAGAACATGATCGATCGAGACGCAAGAGACATTCTGGCAGACGATGGCATCAATCAATTGCACAGACGGATCCCAATGTAGGGGTGGATTCTGGGGATTCAATTGTCTGATCTGATTATGCTGTGTTGTCTTGGTCTGATTCATTCAAGTTCCTTGTGATAATGTTTCATGTTTGTATGCGTACAAGTGCTTTGATTCAGGCATCCGTGTCAGGTGCCAAACTTCCAATTTCCCCTCTTTTCATCATACCACCAGTCTCGGCGAAATGGAGTACGCGCATCCAGGCATCTTCTACCACCCAGCAACTCTCAACTACGATCGTCGCAGAAAAGATTTCTCTACTCAAGAACCGGCGCTCATCTAAGCTCACATGTATGTCAAAAATCATTATTGCGCTTCATATCCTGGACAGCGGAGCTAACCGCATTCTTCCACAGGCCGCAATAAGCTGCTCCTAGTAACTTCAACTACTCGTCAATCGCCCTGTTCAAGTGCTTCGTTCTTCTCTCGGTCTGTCCTTCACGCCATGAGAGTTCCATCGCTTCCATTCACCCCGCATGATTTCCGTCGGTACCCTAAGTACGCCCGGCTCACGAGCGAGGCCGAAGCACTGTCTCCCGAGCTTATCGCAAAGCTTCACGCCGTAGTGAGGACAGGAACATATGAGGATGTTGAGTATACGCTCCACATCGAGGCAACATTGGCCTGTGGTAATGCTCCGTCACTCGCTATACTCTTCATGGCAATCGAACCGACAACAGGCAATACATTGATCCACACAGCGATAGCTGCGAAGCGCCTCGATCTGATCGATCTTATACGAGAGCATAGGTGTCACGACATAGTAGAGTACAATCAGCCACTCCACGTATTGTATAGCCACCAGACGCACGACGGTGACACGATCCTTCACTTAGCGGTACGATCCGGCAGACAAGACCTTCTGACGGCCGCGCTACAGGTATACAGAATAAGTTACCTCGATGCTCCCGATGACAGATTACTATTACCTGAGGCCGAATTCGCTGAGGCAGCACGGAGAGGACCCCCGATATGGGACGACCTCAATGATCAAGAGAATGCTAGGCGAGTCGGGGAGCTCTCCTTCCTCCTTCAGCGTAATAACCTTGGCCGAACTGCTATTGATGAGGCAAGGGCTCTCGGTCGTATGGATATGGCGACGTTCTTGGAGAGGGCTGTGCAGCTGGATGACCCTAGTGGACAATGGGTTGATGCACCTGCTCGATCTATGTGGCAAGGAATTCTTGATAATTACTACGGTCTACCGGAATGAACGTATTGGAACGTTTATTTACATGTACAATCAGCAAGTGAGCCTAGACAATGGAAAGGTGGGAGTGAGCAAAAGTGACACTGAGTGTTGGCGGAGGCTGCTGAAGCTGTGGCCTGATAAGCGCACCTCAAGACTTTCAGTTATATTCATTCAGAACTGTCCTCCTTTGGCACAAACGCCACGCCATGTATGCCAGCACTCAGCCACGGGTCGCGAATAGGCCGTAGAACTCAACTCTATGACCGTTGACGGGTTCCAATCTGAGGGTGTAATAATACGCGACAGCCATAACAGCGAAAGTTTCTGGATTTCGCAAAGCATCTGCTGCCGACAACCTCCATAGTCTGGCAATATTGTATTCTTCCCCCCTCGCGGGTGCCGTGTCTTCATTCCCTAGGACGACGTGGAATAGCTCGTGAAAGAGAGTTGAAGAGGTGGGCAGGATATTAGCGAGTCTCTGAGCCCCTCGAGGGAAAGTCCCAAGGTTTCCAGGAATTAGAGCACTTGGTAGCGGTTCTATTGTGACAGCGCCTAGGCCAATATCGGACGCGAATGTCTTTGGACACATCGTCAAAGTAATGGGGAGCAGCAGGTCAGAGACGACGGCCTGGTTGTCTGGAGCGTTACAATACTTGTATTGAGGCCACGCTTTGTCGAAAATATAGGCGTTATGAAGCCGGCTGTAGTACTGGAAGTGAGCAAGTACGCTTGTCAGCAACGAATCTACCTCCTTCTATGGTAGGATAATAGACGGGCCCGAGGTGTACTGACTGGGGTCTTTACTCTGCTCTTTCTCCGCGCCAGCATGTACTCTTCAATCTCTTCGAACTTGAGTGGTCTCCGTGACGAATCGTCAGAAAGGATCACCTGCCCGTTGTGGTCCAGAGCATCGCTGTCCAAAGTTCTGTGCTCCAGCCACCCCTCGTTGCAAAGGAGGAACGGCTTTTCATCAGCCGGGATCGTGTTCTGAGTCAAGAAGAGTAGCAATTCTTCATAGTAAGCTAGGAACTCCGAGTCAGCGCTATACATCAAAATGGGAGAGGCAGAAGAGAGGGTAGGGGGCGAGAAGAGGTTTGACACACCCTTGAGGAGCCTCCTGTCATCGGCGGTATTTCCGCGCACAAAAACGTTGAGAAGACGCCTTGCCTCATCTTTGCTATCATAGTCGTCAACTAATCGGGAGCCGACCAGTGCTAATTCCTCAGCCTCCTCCAAAAAGCCCTGGAGTCTCTCAGAGCCAAGTTCTTGACAGCCGCCACGGTTTGCCGTCGAGAAGTCGACTCGAAAGAGTGCCTGTGCATCTAATACATCCGCTCGCGCCAATGTGTAATAGAGAGTGAAGCTCAGAAAGACGAGAAATGTGAAGAGGCCCGCCATGATGGGTGTAGGTTGAGGATCGCAGGGCTTCGACTTTCGCGTTCTGTGTGATTGCCGGGATTCCTTTTCCCTATTTCTTTTTCAAGTACAGAAATAAGATGTAACAGAGCTGTTCAGAGCAATGTTTGGCAAAATAGAACGGGAATGGGGAAAGACAAGCTCCTCGGACATACACAGAGGATGCGACGGATTCACCGACGGCGACAAGCGACGTGTCACAGAGCCGAGGCGGTAAAATTGGAATTCCAATAGCGGGAGATATTAATCACTAAGTTCCATGCATAAGCTCGATTGCGCCGCACGGCGTGCGTTCGTACATGCAACAAGGGCATGCGTTCGTACATGCAACAGGGGCATGCCAAAGGTCATGCGCAGGGACGTGACCAACATGCATAACGAATACTTGGCGGCGTTTACCCCTTGCCCACCCCCTATCGCACGTTTTCTCACGGACGCCTCTCTTGACAGGCGGTCAAGGAGAGTTTCGAACCGCAATTGGACGCTGGGGTTCTCTTCACAAGGCTTGCTCTGCTGGCATGATATAGCCTCAAAAGTACAGCCAAAGTAGCTAACATGAATCGTCCAAATGCGAAATAGAGATGCGGTCAGGATCCTGCGCGCTCCATAAGCCAATTTCATCAATGTAACTTGTGCGCGGAGATGGATCTCATATTGTTCCTGCAGGGCGGTCAAGATAACACCCTTTACTATCGGAACACATACGTGTTGGGAACTGCGTGCGTCTCACATGTGTACATACCAGATATCCCTTGTGATTTCGGAAGGAGAGCTGTACGTACTGGAAGCTGAAGACGGCCGCCTTGAGAGTCCCCTGAATATTCTTGACAAATATGCAGAAGAAGCCTGTGACGTGCGGACCAATATTGCCCTAGCTGGCAACAGTCGCTTTACACTTGACCTTCGAGCGACCTACTCCCAAAGACACCCTTTCCCAGCTATTTGAGAGTGAATCACTTATTTTCCGTCTCAACTAGAATCGGTCATGGTCTAATTCACTGCCTGGAAATGGTTGATCTTTCCAATCGAGCTCCCACACTTCTGCCAATGTACCCTTCTTCAAGTGACAATTCCTGTTGAGAAACTGTTCTGCCACGCGTAAATCGTGACGAGACAGCCGGGGAAGTTGCAATCGTTTTTTCAGTGACCCAGAGAGCTCCTGAACTTCTCTGGAATCGTCACATTGTATAAACGCGGCCGTGGGCTCCTCGAGTTGCCTGAGTCGAATCCCCAAATGTCTTCGACTACATCACCCGAGCCCACTTTACCGAAGTCTTCCTGGTAGTACGACTCGGGAACGGTGCGGAGGGGCGCAGACCTGTCCGTCGTGGCGAATATTCGAACGAGTACGCACCCAGACCCAGTATTCACCACCCAGCCGCCACCTTCGTAAACATCCTCGTCTGAGTCATAATCGGAGCCTTCGCAGTCCTGGAGGATGATGGCAAAGGAGTCAATGCAACCGAGGTAGGATTCCCCCGTTTCGCCCGATGGATACTTGGTCTTTTTCTCGCCGCAGCCTGACTGGTCCGGGGCCCAACTCATCATGGCCCAGACATAGTAGTCAGCTGCGGCATACTCAAAGATCTTAGCGATGTCTTCGGGCCGGAGCACAAATTCCCGATCGCAGAAGCCTTGCACGGCCTCAAGGCTGTTGTCGACGCTGAACCTGGCGGCGTTATCAGGCTCATCGTAGTCGCTGTAGCACTCAGCTTTCACATCGTAGACGTCAGTGCCTGTGGGGTAAGAGTAGTCCGGTGTCGAAGGCGGCTCTTTGGTTGTGGTGCTCGGAGGGCCAATATCACCAAAATCCCAGTCGCCGAGCTCACTCAGGTAGGTGATGGCGCTCCTAGCGGCGCTGAGGGTCTCGGTGAACGGCCCGATGCTGTTGCTCGGGTCTACGCTGTCGCGTGTTTGGCCGACGGCGGGGGCCAGCGTCACAGTGTCTGGAAGGTCTGATGTTGAGATGCATTCTGTCACCTCGCTGCAAGTCGCGGTACAAGTCAGTGTAGGTGACTGTGTGCAGCGCTCGCGGCACGCATCGTAAGTTATTTCCTCGCAGTCATTGCGCGGGTCATTGGGGCCTGTTGGCCCCGCAGTCGGGTATGGCAGTGGACTGTTGGGATCAATGGAGTCTTGGAAGCCTGGTTATCTGTCAGAACATCTTCATGGAGTCGGGTCCGCTAGGGTGTGGATGGTGTCTGCTACTCACCGGGAGGATCTCCATCACGCCAGTTACAGTTGAACAGGCAGGGCCTGCCACACAAGAACCGGCACAACATGCCGCATCCCGACCTACAAAGCGGACCGTCTGGTCCGGTCTTGTGGACGATGGTTGGGCCGATAACGTCAGTGTCATACTCGTCATCGTTCTCATCATCATCTTCCTCATTTTCAGGCCACGGCCATGGGGGCGGATAGATCGTGCGGGTGTTTGGGGGCACGCTGACGTTGGTGGGGTCTGAGGACTTGGGCCTGTTGGTGATGACCGTAGTCGGCACCGCAATGCTGTGTGTGACGCGGAACGTGGTGTCGGTGACATTGTCGGCGATGACAACATTGCGCACAGGAATCTTGGTCAGCGTGACTGGCGACGGGGTGATGACTGTCGTGTGCGTGATACTCTCATACACAGTCGTCGTGACAGTCGAGTCGCCCTGCTCGAACTCGGTGCTTGTAAACCAACCGACCTCGACTGATGTCGTATACTTGCGAAACGAAATGGTGGTTGGTGACGGCAGTGGTATCGGTGGGAACACGTAGGTGCAAGGGGGAAAACACTGAACTGTGCCCGTCGTGCCATCATCAACGTCCCAGACCCCTGGGTCGAGGTAAACGACGCCAGAGCCTGTCTCCGAATCGTCCTTGGCGCCCTCACCTTGGAGATCGATGGCCCAGTCCGATACTCCCCCAAAGTTCCAGTCCTTGTACTTTTGGGACCGCCGAGACTTGGTGAGCTCGGTCATGTAAGAAACCCATTCGACAGAATCGTATACAAGGTAGTCGGAGTCGGTCTTCAAATCGTACCAGCTCTTGATGGCGCCTCCATTGTCAATGATCTCCTCGATCTCAAAGTTGGATATGTAACCGCTGGTTTCTGTGCACCTGCCCTTCTTCGCTGGGGAATCATCTCTCCCACCCAAGAAAGTGCCTGAAGACTATGTTTAGTCCATGTCCCGTCGTTTAGGCAAAAGATTTGGTAGCACAGAGGTGAACTTACACATTTCTCCGCGACATGTCGCGTCTGCCATCTTGAAGGAACGTCCATAGCTTGTGATGCCGACCACCACCTTGTGCGATGGAACGCCGGCCTTTGTCACCATGACAAGAGAGTCAAACGTCTGCGTTACATTGACGTGAGAGCGCAGGCAGTTTCCAGCTCTGCAGCCTTCCATGGACCATTCTCTTCCAACGTCCCATTGGCCTAAGATAACGCTTAGGGTCAGTTCCCGTCGGGTTCGGCATGGTCTCCTTCCATTTTGACTTACCATGAAGATCGTAGGTCATAAGAACGATGTAATCAAGCACTGGTGCCATTTCCTTGATGGGAAAACCTTTGAGGTACCAGAAGGAGGCAGCAGCAGCAATGGCCAGGCTCTTATCGCTTGGAAGCTTCTGACGAACAAGCTTCAGAAAGGCAAGGTAGTCTTCACCGTCCTGCTCCGATCCTGGTTCGGATCCTGCAATGTCTGTCGCTCCGGGATACTCCCAGTCAAAATCAAGTCCGTCCAGGTTGTGTTTTACGGCAAACTCGACAACCCGACTCGCAAACTCTTCCCGGTTCGCGGACGACACAGCCTTTCGGAACAGGCCCGAGGTGGCTGGAGCATTGGAAAACTCCCAGCCACCAAAGGACAGGATCTTCTTGTAGTCTGTCTTGGCTTTGACGAAAGCATCCCACTGCGTTTTCTGGTCGTCCTTGATGACAACCTCCAGATCGGGAGAGAACTCGCCAAACGCAAAGTGAACATGGGTATAGCCCCTTTTTATGTCATTGACGTGCATGTTTAGACACGGGCGATTGTAGTTCCAGCCTTCAAAGTACCCAATGTTCCTGTACTGACTTGGGCCCTGATCGTTGTTGACCAGTTCCATGCCGCAATTATCAATGCAGCCGTGTTCCCCAGGTTTTGACGTGCCCGGATTTCCCGTAATGGACTCGGATATGATGCAAAAGTCCTTTGTGGTGCCGCACTTGCCCCATATGTTGCAGCAGACGTCCAGGGGGCAGGGATTCAGCTCTGCCAGTTCCTCTCCATCCTCGGGAGGTTTGGTCCCCGGAACTGTCGGTCCGCAGTCGGCGTTCTGGACAGGATTGGGCATGGGGGGGCGTCCTTCACTGACACAGATACGCAGCCCAACCGGCAGGGCGCAGCCAACCCAGCCCCACGTTTTCTTGTTGAAGTCGAACAAGTCGGCTCGTTCCAATCCGTACGATCTGGCAATCATGTCGCAGCCTTCATCCTGCTTCACCTCGTGGTAATGACAGCTTCCGTCCGGGTTTGGGTCCGGCGTAAGGTCTGGGAGAGTGCCAGAGGAGCAGCAGACGGGCTGCCCCGGCATGAGCGTCGTTCCGCACAACCCCTTGTTGAAGCTCTTGAAGGCAGTGAGACCAATTCCGCACCGCGCAGCGAGTGAGTCACAAATATCAAGATACTCAACCTTGATACTGCGACACTCGGCTCTAGCTTCCAGTCGTCTATTCATGTGTCGAGACGATACCGTGGTGGACTCGGAATTGTTGCCACTCTTGAATACCCATATTGGTGAGTCGATAGTGGACAGTGTCTTAGCCCTTGTCATCTCAGAGACACGACCACCTTCGTTCCAAGACCTCATGATCTGCTGCACCGCGCCAAAGTCGTCACTAGTATCGGTAACGACACCGAACAAGTCTGCCGCCGTACAAAAGCCCTCGCACATATCTAGTGCCTTTCTCTGGACTTGAGGTTCGTCACTCTCTAAGGCGTCCATGACTTGATCAAGCATGGCGGTTGAGGTCTGGACAAAGTCGACTTGAGAGCCAGCGTAAATACCGATGAGCGTGCCGTGATAGTAGGCGAACATGATCTTTTTGTTGCAGAGCGAGCGCTCTTTTGAAAGTCTCTTTCTGAGAGCATCGGCAAGGGTGATCAAGTCTTTAGCTGCGTTGTCACTAAGGACGTCACCCGAAGCCTCCCACCGACTCATGTGGACGGGAACGCTTGACTTGGTGACGCTGCGCGTGCCGCAAATGGAATCATCATTTCCGTTGGCGTCCTCGTCACGCCGGCTGAGGTCTCCAACATCCTTGGCATCGGGAGAAACGTAACCAGTGTCCGCGAGATAATTGATGGTGCTCTCATCGTTGCCCAGAGTACAAGCGCGGATGGTGGTATGGGTACCAGGGTCCCCGACCTTGGTGTAGATGTTGAAGCTGAGCAGAAGGGGTTCATCGCAAGTAGCCAACCCCTTGACATCGTGGTAGACGAACCATTCCGTCTCATTCTGAGCGCGATCGCAAGCTCGAGGGCAAGGTTGCTTGTCAAGCTCCAGCCGCTCGAACTGCGTCGACACGAAGGCTTTTGTAAATGTTGTAACGAAGCACAGCACTAGCAGCTGGCATGACCAGCCGCGATGCCGCTGCCACATTCCGGACACAGGAGAGGGCGCTGCCGGTGGGGGAAAGATTTGCTTGAAGAACGGAGCAGGCCCGGAACAATACACTCTGCTTTTACACAGCACCTAGAAAAAGAACCAGTTGTGTTTTGCATGTACGGACGTTTTACTTTTGAGACAATCGACGGTCATACAGGCACCATCTTGTAAAGGCGGTGCGGACCGCCTGTTCCCCTGCTGAACCCATTACAGGCGCCTGCAGCAACCAGGGGATTCGGGCTGTGGCGAAAGAGTGGAACATTGTGTGAATGTGATGAAGAGCAGGGGATGTCGAGTCTGCTGAGTATTAATTACAGTCGGAGAGAATACGCCAGTGTACGACCTGACCACTCACAGAGCATACAGCGGGCGGGACATAGATTTTTCTTGGCAGCGGCTAGGCTTGGCTATGCTTATTTGGAGCACTGTGGTAACCTCAACCTCACAGCCTCCCGACGTGCATGAAAAGTTCCTGCATGTTTCAATCCCATGCCACATCTGGGGGCTGCCCGAAGTGCGAACCAACAGTCCCTTCCACGCTAGGCTAGGGACGTCCCCTGGACCCCTGCACACATTCGATGACCTGATCCCTCTTTGCTCTGCTCTGCTGTGCATTGGAGCAATGGATGTCAGCCCACAAACAAACGTACAAACCGAGCAAGCGATCCCAAATCAAAGACTCAGACCCAATCTGGCAAGTGGCTCGCTTCCCGATGTCGATTCGCCCGACGCAGGGAACCTTGCCTGCGGCGGATGAAGGTTCAAGGTGGCGCAAGGTTCAGGCAAGGCAAAGTCAAGAGAACCAACAGTTTGTGAAGGACGTCCGAATCCTTGCATCAAACCCTTGCAAAGCGCGTTCCCGCATACCAGGCCAATGCAGAAAACCTGCGCTGTGCGGAGGAGAATCGGGTTTCTTCAGGGTCCAACTCTTAATAGTGCCCAGCACCAACGCTTGGCGTAATCCTCGTAATCTACTACTAGTTCCGCGTCTTTTCACCGGCAGCGCTCTCCTCCCTTGCAGACCCGGCCGTGTCCAGAGACTGTGAGTTCATTCCATGAGCGAGGACACTCTCCAAACCCTTGTGCCACACGCTGCTACTCACTGCACCGCTGCACCGCCGGGCACATAGGCCAAATAGACCATGGCCACCTTACAAAGTGCAGCTAGCGAATATGCTCGCAAAAGGCCATCATCGGATGCCTGAGCCGCAGCGTGCGCTGCTACTGTGACCTTCTCACACAGTCACCTCCACACCAGGCGACGGAAGTCCGCTGCACACATTCGATGACCGGATATCTTCATGTCATTCTGTGCACTAGAGCGATGGATTTCATGTCAGCCTACAAACGTGCAAAACGTGGAAGCAATCCCAGACCTTAGAGATTCAGAGTTAATCAGGTACGTACAGTGGCTTGCATCCCGGTGTCGTTTTGCCCGACTTTGGTGCCGTGCGGGCGGCGGATGAAGGTGGCGCGATGAGCAGGAAAGCTGAAGAGAACCAACAGTTTGTGGAGTAGGCCCGAGTTCTTGCATCAACCCTTAATTTAAGAAGCGATTCCCATATATCAGCCTGATATGGAAACCTGCGCGCCGCGGATTTTTGGGTCCAAGGACACAATCTCCAATGGCCAGCGCCATGCTTGGCGTGATACCTGTGCTCTAGTCTCGCGTCAATCACCACCAACACTCCATTCCGCTGCGGTGCCAGCCGTGTCCAGAAACATGGGAGCAAACTTTCATGACAGAGTACATTCCCAAACCCCGTTGCCTCGGCTCGCTTGTGCGGCGTGCCCAGGGTCATCGGTAGCCTTGCTGCCGCATCGCGGTTGCCGCTGGGGATGAATTCTAGTCCGAATCGCTTGTCTCTCGCATTACATTTGTCCCTTCCTGACTACCCATATCCAATGGTTTGTGAAGTACACCTTGACTTATCTTGCTCGTTTTTTCCTATTTGCACCTTGCTCTATCTTGCGTCTTGTGCTTACGTTCCTTCCGCAGTCGCGCAGCACTTGAGTCCCCTCCATTATGGCAGCCCTATTCAATCTCATTCTCTTCCTCTGTGTTGCTCTCCACTGCACAATTGTGCGGACAGCCGCTCTGGCCGCTGATACGCTCTTTCAAATCGACTTCTCTACTGACGAACATGGCGGCTGTGCCACTGTAGGCCGCGAAACAATCCAGAGGCTTCTGGACGAGTCTGAAACCCTGGCGCGGGTTGGCTTACAACTAGTCAATGACTATGGTACCGAGCCTGCAGCTACGCGGCTCATCAACAGCTATGTGCGTTCTAACAACGCAGGTCATCGGAACACCCTCAAGTGTACGTTGTTTTGTTCTCTGTCTGAGCTTCTGTTTCTCTCTAGTTCTCCATCAGCACATGAAGTACTGATCAAAAACGTACAGCGTACTATGACGCTGTCCAACGATTTTTGACCCAGGGCAGGGGCTCTGGCAGCGACAGGTGGTATCTCCTCTGCAGCGACAACTGGGTAAAGATGTATACTATGGATGATGATGCCTTGGACAGTGATGGAAACCCATTCTTTTCAGACCCAGAGAATGCGATCGGCGTAAAGATTCGAGATGTGCCCGAGCTGGTGTTGAAGCAACAACAGAGCGCTCTTCACACTCCTGTGAGTTTGCCCCTGCATCCTGAATATCGTCCGCGTCAGGAAACCGGATAGACCAAATGTCACAGATAGTTTCTTACTTACCCTATAGTACTGGAGCCATCTCCACCGCGGTTATCTCTTCGACGATGAGTACGACAACACCGGCAGCTTTTGTGCGTTTAGTGATTTAAACTATGCCGTAACCTCCGACCTTTTGCGGCCAGCCACGATCACTTTATGCCCGCAAAGCTTCAGAAAAGGCGCCATCCTAGGCAGCGTGTATCCACAAGCACGACGAAGCGCGACAGTCGTTAGAACACCAGGAGCAATTCCTCGAACCGCTCAGTAGATAAAAAACCTTATGCCCACCTCTGCCACGCTATTCCATGAGCTTTTCCATCTGGTTGTCGGAGTGGATAACACGTATCCCCCGGACGGTGAGGAGTATGAAATCACCGAATTACGCACAATGAATCCCTCACATGCTGTTGTAAACCCGGAGACGTATACTGTTATGTCTGTGGCGTACTACTTTAAGGTGTATCCTCGGCTTGGGAATAGACGCAGGGTTGATGGAGACAGCATTGAGTTTTACGCCTACTTTACGACCCAAGGCTGAGTGTTCAGGAAGATAGTCTAGTAGAGGTAGCGGTCACAGAAGAAAGTCTACGGATACATTTTAGGCTTCCCATATTAGGCGACTTCTCATTAGCTCGTGCGACGTATGTATTTTAGTATTATTTTCTAGTTATGGAAGCGAAATTGCTATTCTTTCCTGTGTCAATTGCATGGCAACCTGCCCTACTGTCCTGGTAGGCCGTAATACTCATCGGAACTCTCTCGCCAAAGCTGCACCGTAGATTCGTCAAGCCGTTGTCCGTGAGGGTCGTAAAGGTTTAAGTTCCTGTCTAACCACGCCACAATATCAGCATAGCCAGACGCCCTCGCCTCGTCAGAGGCAGTCCTCCCCTCCTTGTTTTGCTGAAGAAGAAACGTTAAGCACCCAATCTCCGAGGACTCCAAGCGCCCTATATTGCCATCGTGATGATATCGGCTCCTCATGTTTTCCTCGACTAGTTGTAGGGCTTCATCGGCGTCTTGAATGTTCCAATTCTTGTATAACTGTATCGCAGCCTTGACGAGCTCGAGTTCGCCAGATCGTACTGCTAAGTGAAGGATAGTATCGCCGTCGTTATTCTGATGGCAGAAAAGGGCATAATATGGTTTTCTAAATAACCCCGGTCTGTGTGTCCTTATGTGCCGGAGGATATCTAAGATATCCGTCCGCCGCGCAAGCATGGCTGTGTGCAAGAGTGTATTCCCTGTGGACGGTTCTACCGCCATGTAGAGCACGCCCCTCTTCGGGGCACAACACTTGTCGACCGCTATTTCCATCGCGTCCTCGACTTCATCGTATGTCCCAGTCCTGACGACAGCGTGGAGCTCTGCGATAAGCTCAGGAGTCGGCGCTTCGGCACGAGGAGCGACCACAGAGTGCTTAGGATACCGACGGAAGTCACTCGGGCTGAATGGGAGTGTCGGAATCTTCATGACTTCCTAGTTGGATTGAAACGTTAGAGACGCTTGCAGGTAACCGACGGCGAGCAATCGAGAAGGTAGTAGCGCTTTGTAGTAGCTGTAGAATGGTTGCTATGATGAATGCACCGCTGTTGACGCAGCTGTGCTGTCAAGAATAACGTGCTGGACTACGGAGCAGAGAGGGACTTGTTTCCGTGATTTAGGTGCTGTCATGTTGCATCTACGTAGTATTACCACTATCCTTTCCCCGCTTAGTCGGGCTGTTAACGTATGCATTAGATCATTATTGAGTTAGGAGCAAAAAGAATCAGACGTAGAGTATTTACTTCTAGCTCGACTCAAGCATATTAACGTTTGCAATCTAGGGGGTCACAACACGCGAAAAAGCCATCTTTGTGAGACATGATTTAACTGAGCTAATAATACACAATTAGTGGCTCTGTGTCGAAGCTAGCGAAGACGCTTCCAAATTGCTATTTAGTGCCTGAGGCCGCAGCGTGCGCTGCTAATTTCCTCCTGACTGGGTTATCAGCGGACCTGACTGGCATTTACGCCGTAGTCCAATCAAGGACTCTAGGCCTCACGGAGAAGGTCCAATGCCCCTCATCAATAAACGGCTTGCCGCTAGTATTTCCTCTTGCATAATCCAAGGCTCTTGTGTACCTAGTGGGTTTTGTAGGTAGGTGTATGCAGAATGCTTTATTAGGCAGCTGCACGGATCCTTGGCAAAGACGGTGGGAACTCGTGCCGCGCCTAACCCTTGCTCACAGCAGGCCAGACCTGGGAAGCTTGCAATAGAATGCTGATCTTTATCAGGTAGTGATCGATATTGTCTAGCTATACAATTAAGTAGCCACTTAGTATTAGTATTTCCTGGTAGGTTGTGTCCATAGAGTATACAGGCGGATCGCCTAAGTCCGGTATGGCTAGGCAACAGTAAGCAATGGTACGTTCTGAGAACTGACTGTGAGTTGACGGAAAGGGACAAGGAGGATGCAACTAACTGTCAGTCCGCTTGCGCCGCTAGAGTCCAAACCCAACGATAACCAACGTGCATAGAGGGGAAAGCGGCAGGGTCCCAGGAATAGTCACCGCTGGCGGACATGAAATGACTTGTTCCCGGACGCAGCCGAGGTTTTATTGCATGCAGTTGTGTGACCAACTTGCATGGCGAAGTCTAGGCCGCAACTGGTCCCTGTCAATCTGCGTGCATAATTTCCGCCACGAAGCATCTCTCTCACGATATAAGTCCGCAAGTTGACCATGAGCGCGATGATGGATCTGCCTGCTCGTGTCATCGACGCTCGCCATCGTAACTCTGGCCTTTCGAGATCCCTGACGTGATGGCTTCCGTGACAAGATTGCAGTCGAGGCTCCTAGCCGCTGTCCTTGGGGTCTGCGCGATTCAGACCGTGCAAGGAATGCCCACGGCCACATCCACGTCAACGCCGGTTCCAACGGAGAATGCGATAGGACGACTCAGCCGTGGCGGGCGCATCATGGACCCGGATCCAAGTATGCCTCATGACCCAGATACTAACCCTGATTGCACTTGGTGGTGGGACAATGACGGGAGCATTAGTTGTGAGGACATGCCCCGCGAATGGGGTATAAGTCGCGAGAACTTTCTGGCTTGGGTAAGACATGCCGCGTCCTGCCCCAGAAGAGATTCTGATGGACTTGGGTTTTGCTGACGCCTCCATCTACGCGCAGAATCCTTCCATCAATGAGGATTGCAGTAACTTCATTGCTGGTCGCTCATACTGTGTCGAGGCTCCATCTTCTCCTCTGCCGAGCAACCCGACTGTTACATCCCAAGAGCCAGGGACAACTACGGCCCCGAGCAACGGTGTTGAGACGCCACAACCCACGCAGCCGGGCATGATTGGGACTTGTGAAAGCTTCTACCTTGTGCAGAAGGGCGACTCGTGTTCCGTCATTGCGTCCAACAATGGCATCCCGCTTCAGAGTTTCGTCAGCTGGAACCCCTCTGTCATGTCTGACTGCAGCGGACTCTGGGCCGAAGCTTACGTCTGCGTTCGTATCCTCGGATACCAGTCTACTACCGACAAGCCCTCATCCACGACCTCTGCTGGTAACGGCATTGTGACGCCGCAACCTACGCAACCAAACATGGTAAACAACTGTAACAAGTTCTATTTCGTGGAACAAGGTGACGATTGCGCCGCCATTGCCTCATCAAATGGCATCTCACAGGCGCAGTTCATTTTGTGGAATCCATCTGTTCAGTCAGACTGCTCTGGGCTCTGGGCCAACGTCTACGCGTGTGTTCAATTGATGGGAACTCCCACGAGTTCAAGCGCGAGGCCTTCGACTACGCAAGGCAACGGCATCGCAACCCCGGTGCCGAGCCAGCCCGGCATGGTGGAGAATTGCGATCAATTTCATCTCCTTTCCTCTGGTGAAACCTGCGCCTCCATTGGGGCGCAGTACGGGGTTGCCGCCGCGCAAGTCCAACAATGGAATGGGTTGACCAGCGCGTGTGCCGGATTATGGGCCAATGCTTACGTCTGCGTGCGGACAATTGGTTATAAACCGACAATCAATCTGCAATGCGCGTCTACCGGCAAGACTTGGGGTGGCAATCAGCCTGCCGCCCTGTCTAGTGTTGGGAATTGGTGTAACGGTGACTCGAGCACGGATGGCAGCGGCGCCTACAGGGTGGCGCAAACGAAGAATGGCTGCTATAATGCTCCCAATGGCTCAAATAAGATTCTGTTCACGGCTCGGAATGACTTTGGAGCGCCCACCACGCTCTCTGTGGCTCGATGCGAGGAGATCATGCGGGCACAGATCAACGGTTGCACAATGGGTGGTTCTGGTATTTCGGAAGGCTGGTGGTTCAGGTAAGATTCCGAGCCCTTCTGAGTGCTGGAAAATTCGTGGCATGCTTACCATTATCTAGTGCCGTGGTCGTTGCGGGAAGATGTTGAGGATTGCTTCCGAAAGTAAGTTGAGGATGAACAGATGCATTGGTAAGAGCTGCACCGATAGTAGTCATGATTGTTAGCTTGAGACCAACATTCAGTATTATGTCTGCTTGAATTGGAGACATAGTATCATTCCGGACACAGGGCTGCTTGTTGAAACACATTTGCTTCATCATCGTGAGTCCTTTGTGGATTGTGACTAGTGTGGTTACCTTAATCTAGGTTTGCCATGGTGCCGCCAAGATGATTTCTCCGCCTACTTGATTTCTCTTTCGGTGGCTGATATCTGAGCGACTGTCTACTTTGGCGTCCCGGTCTGCCTGAGTCCTTGGGAGGAAGAGCCAAGACATACGTACGGTCAGCAAGGCTCGAGGTGCTATTGAAAAATCTTCTTCGCGGGAGCGATTCTGTAATAATCTCAGCCTAGCCCCAAGCCTTAGTGCATTGGGCGAGTGCTTCCTCGGGATTGTGCGTACGCAGTGGGCTGGAGTCGTCGGGAACGCATGTTGAGAAGGCGTTGCACGAGCAAATTCACAATGATCTAACTTGGGTATTTTGTGGCAAGACACCCGGTTTTTGGAAGGACTTGGAGTCCATGCTCCAAAGCCACGGGGCAAGCACCGGCGAGGCGAAGGACCACCTCAACAGGGACGGCCACGCCCTGGAATCACCTGATAGCAATGGGGAGGCTCAGTATTGTGAAACCAATCGGCCGGCCCGGAATGTCGCGTCGAACGTGGTTGATTCCATTCACTACATGTATTGAATGCAATGTGCATAGATGTAGCTTCCTCTGCTCTGATGTGCAACTGCGATCACGCCCAGCGCGAAACACAGAACTGCTTAATTGTCACTTACTTTGCTATGTGGGCAATGGTTGATACTCACAAGGGAACTGTTGAGTAACTCCCTCGCACGATGTGCACGAGTCAATCTTGTCCGTGTTCGTACCCTGGCAGGGCACACAAACCCAGAATGGTTCACAAAACAAAGGGCCCTTGACCGGCATGCTTGACCCAAGCACTACACTAGTTGTATTTATTCTAGAACCCTACCTAACTATCCCTGTGCAGCCACTCGATGCGGCGCTCCTGACCTCGACGTGCTACAGTTGGAAGAGACTTCATGTTCCTTGCAGCGCAGCTGCCTCGACACGCCAGCCACACTGATCCGACGCCGACTCGCCGATAGCCAGCCCAGCCTTCGTCCGACAAGGAGCCTAGACTGACTGTTGACAGAGCGATCAGGCCAACATAGAGGAGACCACTCAACCCTGATGCCGCCTCCTTCGCTGACGGGGATTAGATTGTCTGTATACGCATGCTATTCCGGCTCGACCGTTTGACCTTGACTATTTTAGGTGGCTATCATGTACTTCAGTAAAGGCTACCTGCTTCTTGGGGATAAAGAGTGTTAAATCTGGAAGACTTCCCTCCCAAAAATGAAGTCTCCAGGGTCCGAAGACTGATTCCAAGGCCCAGCGGAACAAGAACTGGACGGTATCCCGTATTTTCCGCTGGCTGTGGTCGTATGTACGGGTTGTGTAAGTATATGATATGCTACATGGCGCCAAACACTGTCCGCGGAGCCATTGCAAGCCGCCTGGCTTCACAAGATAGCACCTGTCATAAAATGCAGTATGTGTCATATTTTTCCACCGAGCGGAACTCCATGACAAAATTTCTTGAAGCTGGGATTCATGGATTGTTGCTGGGATGGAAGTCGAGCGGGCTGCTCTTTCCTCAACGTTAGGCGCCATCTCGATGATGACCAGGCACCTCAGCTGCCATAGGCCGCAGACACTGCAAAAGAAATTGATTCTCGAACTTCAAATGTTCTCAAAGAGCCGCGCAAAATAAGGACGCTCTGAATTAAGGATTACCAAAGCTGTCCTGAGTGGATCTCCTTCTGATGAGCCAGCCAATATTCCTATCAAGCTCAAAATCCAGATCAGAGGAACCTCGACGTACGAAGTCACGAGATCAACAATACCAAAGGTGGTTGAAAGTTTCTGACAAATGCGAACAAGCTAACCAATTGAAGAATCCCGGAAAGCCCCCCATCGTCGAAGACACGGCGAGGGCGTGGCGCGAACGATACTCTAAAAGTGTTCCGGCCGCCGCTCGTAGACGACCGGACGTTCATCCCTACAAGATCATCAAAAAGAAGGAGAGTGTCCGCCGAGACTATCGTAGATGACATGCCACAACGGTCAGCGTCTCCTCTGAACAGTCTTCGCGCAGGGAGATCTGGCTCTGAAACGGTGAGAGCTCTCGAGAAGGCACAAGCAAAGGCTCTCAAGAGTGTTCCCGCCAATGCGCCGAACATCGTTGAGAAGAAGGGGAGATTCACTTTTTGCCAGGGCGTGAGGATCCAGGACTATCAGATGCCACCGGCGACGACGACCAATGCCCGCATGGACGAAAGGCAACTCCAGTGTCGAGATGGGTTCGACACTCAGGAGATTGCGCCAACATCATTTCAGCAAATGGCCAGGCGTAGTGAGGTGTTTCCGTGCTGAAAGTCACTCGCAAGAACGACCATGGTGGCCGCGCCAAAAGACACGAGATGATTAAGTGTTCCGTACCGCATATCATCAGTAGAAGATACATTCCGGGATATCAGTCCTCGGTCTGACCCATAACGCCATGATGAGTGACACATCCTACCGCACAATCACTGCCTCATTTCGCTCCCTTGCCCTTCGCCTCGTTCTCCCCTAGCTCGCGAATGAGAATCGACGTCTTGCCCTCCCCGCTGTAATCTTCCTGTCCGGTTTCGAATCCAGGACACACGCCGATGGCAAGGTATTTGCCATCCTTCGAAAATGACATGGCGGCAATGCTGTCTGGGAACTTTTGGTACTGCTTCAACCTCCTCTTCGCCTCAGCATCCCACAATGCAACTGTGCTGTCTCCGCCGCCGGACGCAAAAGTGCCGTGCACTGGGTGAAACTCCAGTGCATTGACCGGGTACACAATGTCGCCGTCACCGTCCGGTGCAGGCTGACGGTGGCATTTGAATGCATACTTTCTCGCCTGGGACTCCGCTGTGTCTTCGAACCACTCCACCGCCACGCGGCCCTCGATACTGCTGGTTGCGTAGCCAGCATCAGAGGGCATGCAGGCCACGGCGCGAGTCAGATACCGGAGCGACGACTCGCGCTGCTGCCATGGTTTGAGCTCTTTTTCTCCTGAGGAGAACATGTTCTGAATGGTCTGAAGATCGTAGATGTTGATTATCCGCCCCGTCATGGCCACGACCACCTTGGAAGGGCTGGCCGCGACGGCATGGGGCTTACCAGGGAGGGAGACTCGGATCGGCGTGCTGGAGGAGTCGCGGACATTATGAAGGTTCAGGCTGCAATCCCATGATGCAGAGATGAGGACCCCTATGACCAGTCAGCGCGCGGTCAGGACGCCAAGACCTTGGTTCGGCTGGGAACTCACCGTGGGCCGGGCTGTACACCACACAACGCGCTGGAGCGGCATGTTTGCTCATAGCCATCATTTCGCCGGTCTCCAAATTGACCCTGTCCGTTTGTCAGCTGGCTGTTGCGCAACATTTCTTTCAGGGGTTGCCAGACTTGTTCACAACCCAATCCATGCCTGCCGTGTAGGCTTCGTTCTCATTGTCGCCGAAACAGACATCCAAAACGGGAGCTCGGTGCTCGTATGTCTTGAGCAGACTCGACTCGGGTTTCGCGACGTCATATGCGTAGAGTTTCCGGTCCCATGAAGCTGCCAACAGTTTCGTCGAACCGCCCGGCGCGAATGCGAGCGCCGAGATCGCGTCGCCTGGTGGCGGCGAAAGCTCGTACTGTGTTGCTGGGCATTCATTAGCATGCTTCCTTGTGCAAATTGATTCGAAAAGTCAAGCGCATACACACCTGGAGCCATGCTTGATCGACTGTT
Source organism: Emericellopsis terricola (assembly GCA_027569275.1). Lineage (NCBI taxonomy): Eukaryota > Fungi > Ascomycota > Sordariomycetes > Hypocreales > Bionectriaceae > Emericellopsis > Emericellopsis terricola. The sequence goes on along the minus strand of JAPDEU010000004.1, from coordinate 919,213 downwards.
GCTGGGCAGTCTCGCAGACGTTGGAAATCTCAATGTTTACTTTGCTAACGGACAGCGGGTGCTCAGCCACATTAGACCTGCCGCAGCTTGCCGCTTGGAAGAGCTTGGTCAGCCACACGTGCACCCCGCCAACGCCACACCCCACCATCCATGCGTCAGGCCTCCGTGGTAAAATGTCAAAATTGTGACTCTTTTCCCACATCTCACGAGCCATCGAGCAGCTGCGCCTGTGCGACTTTAGAAATAGCTGCGATCCCCTCTTCTCTGCATCGCTAACGAACCTTTCAAATCCGCTTCGCAGAACGCATACAGCTCGTCAGACGTTCCCGCGTGATCGGGCCTCTTCCCCACCTTGAACAGCAATCATAAGACACCGCCTCTCTTCGAATATCCCGGTCGCACCAAACTACCGCCATCATGTCGTTATCGAATTGCCGTTTCTACGAGGAGAAGTTCCCGGAGATTGACAGCTTTGTCATGGTGAATGTCAAGCAGGTGCGTCGGGATCAGCCGACCGGGCGCATGGACATTTGGGCCAGCGCCTCGGTTTCAGGGGGCACAAGATGGTTGACTGCTGGATCCAGATCGCCGAGATGGGTGCCTATGTGAAGCTCCTCGAGTACGATAATATCGACGGCATGATTCTGCTTTCCGAACTGTCGCGTCGACGTATCAGGTCTATCCAGAAGCTCATCCGTGTTGGGCGCAACGAAGTTGTCGTGGTCCTGCGTGTGGACAAGGAGAAGGGTATGGCTGACCAACAGCCGCCGAGAACGACACGCATTGACTGGATGCCTAGGTTACATTGATCTTTCGAAACGCCGTGTCTCTCCCGAGGATATTGTCAAGTGCGAGGAGCGCTACAACAAGAGCAAGATGGTCCACTCCATTATGCGCCACGTCGCCGAGAAGACCAACACTCCCATCGAGAGCCTATACGAGAGCATAGCCTGGCCACTCAACAAAAAGTTCGGCCATGCTATTGACGCCTTCAAGCTGTCCATCACGTACGTGTGCATACCGAACTTGACAGGGTTCCAGGCTGACAAGGCATAGCAACCCCGAAGTGTGGAACGACATCACCTTCCCCTCTACTCCCATCGCCGACGAGCTCAAGTCCTATATTGGCAAGCGACTCACACCTCAGCCTACCAAGGTCCGAGCCGACATCGAGGTCACGTGCTTTGGATATGAGGGTATCGATGCCGTCAAGGACGCCCTGCGCAAGGCTGAGGAGAAGAACACCGAGGACTCACAGGTCAAGGTCAAGCTGGTGTCGCCACCGCTGTACGTCTTGACCAACACGTGCTTGGATAAAGCGGCGGGCATCACATTGCTGGAGGAGGCCATTGTGGATGTGCGCAAGAGCATCGAGGCAGCCGGCGGCAACCTGTCCGTGAAGATGGAGCCCAAGGCCGTTACCGAGAGCGATGATGCCGAGCTCCAGGCCCTCATGGAGAAGCGCGAGCGTGAGAACGCCGAAGTCAGCGGTGACGAGAGTGTCAGTGACAGCGACGAGAACATTCCTGAGACGGTTTAGGTCGGGCCTGGCTTGTCACGAATCGCATGAGACTGATGACTTGGATTTTTGGGCTTCATGGTATCGAGAGAGTACGGAAGGGACTCTGGAAACGGCATTAGAGGCTGTATTCGCGGATGGCTACAAAAAGTGTCGTTTGTGAGTGGCAGGTAAAAGTGTGTCCAAGTGTCAAACCACGTAGCGACGTGGAGCTGCACTAATCGAAACCATTGGAACAATGTGCAGGCCGTGTCAGTGCTGTGTGAAGAAACTAAGAACAATGTGTCATCTCATTATCGACCACAAAAAGTGCCAGCTTAAAGATAGACTGCAGCTCTACTTTAATCTTTGCATGGGAAAATTCGTGACTTCGCGCGCATGGTAAGGTAAGGTAGGAAATCACACAGCGTCATGCCAGTACGCACTCCACATGAACCTCACCCCAATCGTAGCGCCATCTCTCTATCGCACCCTGCACCACGCGCCGTGGTAGACCCAACCACATCGCACCGAGGTCGCGCCAATACACAGAAAGGCTTCGATATGAGCGCGCGGTCCTTCTGGAGGCCAGGGAAGGGCCAAACTCGTGCGGCGGTCTACAGCTTTCTTGGGCTGGTCAGCTGGTTCCCCGTCATCGCGAGTTTCAATCTATATGTTGCCGAAGTCACACGGATCAATGGCAAGTCCATGTATCCCTTTATGAACGCCGACCGGGACAGCACGCTGCGGCGAGATGTGTGTCTGAACTGGAAATGGGGTGCCAACAAGAACTTGGAAAGAGGCATGGTGGTCACGCTCAGGTACGTCGTTATTAGCCATGACGACACCGCAAGAAGTTACTGACCCCAAGGAGGAGTCCGAATCAGCCTGAAAACATTGCTGTGAAGCGCGTCGTCGCCTTGGAGGGAGACGTCATCAGGACAAAGGCGCCATATCCTGTTGCTACAGTCATGGTTCCAGCAGAACACGTTTGGGTGGAAGGTGACGGGCCACCAGGAACAAGCTTGGACAGCAACACGTACGGGCCTGTGTCGAAGCAGCTGATCACAGGAAAGATCACACATGTTCTTTATCCCTTTCACAAGTTCGGTCCCCTCGAGTGGCGAGATCACAAAAGGCCGCTGGTGTACTAGGATAGCGAGGATCACAGATCCAAGGATGTACGATTTGTCAAAATAGAGGTTCGGGGGCGCTGGGAGTTGATGACATGTTTCCAAGCCTTCAGACTACTCGATTCGCATTCTGTTTTGTTATTGAACTCGTGCATCAGCGTTGCGCATCTGCCATAAGCCACTGTTTCAAGAGACACCAAGACGGAACGATGGAAAGCCATATCAAAAAGACCGATGGTAATTTTCGACGACCACTGACTAGGATTTTTTTTACATACTAGATGTTCTGATCACCGAGTGCCACGCAGAGGAACGCGCAAGGGCGAATGACGATACCGGCGATAACGGCCGCAAACCCGCACGGCGATTTTGGAGCTTTAGAAATTTCTCTCCCAACAGCATCACCCGTACGGGCCACGCGAGCGCCCACTCATTCGCCTGCAACACCACGTGTGAGCCATTGGCGATTCTTCCTGAACTTCGAATGCCCCAGGAATGTCCCCACAACATTCGCTTCAGTCCCGTTCGCGACACTCTTCTCAGCGCTTCCGTCGAGCCCATCTTGAACCCTCAGTCGCAAGTTTCGAAACCGGTCGCGGCGCCTAGCACGGCCTGGAACGGCGGGAGATCGAACCAAACCGCGCGATCTGAGCATATCCGAGGGCTCGCGCGCGAGCACACACTACCTTATGAGTCCCGATGGCGAGGATATCGAATCCGAGGGTCGGCCACCCTATCTCCACGTACGAACCGATCCCTTCGACGTCATCTCGCTCATGCGGTAGAGACTAACCCCATCGCAGGCCATGATCGCGGGTGGCCTGGGCGGCTCAACGGGCGACATGCTCATGCACTCTCTCGACACAGTCAAGACGCGCCAGCAAGGCGATCCCCACATCCCGAGCAAGTACACCTCCCTCGGTCAGACGTACTGGACAATATGGCGCCAGGAAGGCATACGCAAGGGCTTGTATGGGGGCTGGCTACCGGCTTTTGGAGGCTCGTTTCCGGGCACCGTCATGTTCTTTGGCACGTACGAGTGGAGTAAACGGTTCCTTCTGGACCACGGGTGCCAGCAGCATCTGGCCTACCTGTCGGCTGGTAAGGGCAACTGAGAATGGCGAAGAGCCAGCTCGCAGAGTACAAGCTAACGACTACGCAGGCTTCCTAGGCGACCTGGCTGCCTCCATCGTATACGTTCCCTCCGAGGTGCTGAAAACCCGACTCCAACTACAGGGCCAATACAACAACCCGCACTTCAAGTCGGGCTACAATTATCGTGGTACGATCGATGCTGCACGGACCATTGTGCGCACAGAAGGCGCGGCTGCGCTTTTCCACGGGTACCAGGCCACACTATATCGTGATCTACCCTTCTCCGCCTTGCAGTTCATGTTCTGGGAACAGTTCCACACCTGGGCGCGGCAGTACAAGCAAAGTCGCGACGTTGGGGTCCCCCTCGAGCTACTGACGGGCGGTTTGGCGGGCGGCCTGGCAGGCGTGATCACCTGCCCTCTGGACGTCGTCAAGACGCGGCTGCAGACGCAGGTCAACGAACCTGTCGCTTCCAGTGCCCTCTCAAAAGAGGCCGGCACAAGCACACAACGGAGACACATTTCTACGTCATCGCCAAACACGCATCGCCCGAAGCCAGGAGCCGCGGCCCTGCACACGTCCTCCGTGATAAAGGGGCTCCATGTGCTGTACCGCAGCGAGGGGATAGCCGGCTGGTTCAGGGGCGTGGGACCGCGTGGCTTGTGGACATTTGTCCAGAGCGGATGCATGTTGTTCTTGTACCAGCGGCTGTTGCGCCAGATGAATGTCTGGTTTCCCCAGGAGGAAGAGTCCAGGGCCATGTGAAAGGGGGGAGGGGGGCGTCAAGCTTGTTTATGCATTTTGTGAATATGTACAACCACCATATAGACGGGGGATGGAGCTAGAGGTCGAGAGGGACATTGTACACAAGCCCGCATCGTTTGGCGTTACGGGACGGATAGAGCCTCGACATGAGTCTGCCAGGCAACCCACAACACTAACACACACACACACACATAACAATAGAGGACAGGTCATTGAATGTTCAAACGGTCATTTTCGATTCGTGCACAAAGCTGTGCTAGCTTGACAAGCAATGACGGCTATGCTGCGCTTTCATGATTTCGTAATGTCGTCGTATTCCCTTACAATGTCCAACTCAAACATCGGGGTCGCTGTCATAACCCGCCTGTGCCTCTTCGAAGTCATCCACTCGTGTCATCAATTCGTCCCTCGCCAAGCAGACCACCGTCGCGACTGTCAGAGCGTTCCAGACGTTCTGGTGCTTGTCATCGAAGCGACAGTCCACTTGGAAGCTGATGGGCGCATTCACCCCCTTTTCCGCATCGGCTGTCACAACCACGACTGTCAGGCCCAGCACATACAAGCCATATACCACAGGGCATCGCCGGGACATGACCAAGTCGTTGGTCGGTGATCGCGTGTATCGAGGTACCATGTAGGGTGATGGATCATCTGACAGGTCTTCCATTTTGATGGCAACGTTGGGTGGCGTCAACCACGGGTTGGGGCTGTCCGTCTCGATGCTAGGCTTCGCCTTGTCCCACTTAGGAACATGATCGCGAGAGTCCCTTCTCGAGCTGCCACGGCGGCGGCGCTTGGGGTTGTGTTTCGGCGTCTCCACAACGGATTCGTGTCGCTCGCTGGCCAAGTCGTCCTCAAACTCGAGCTCCGGCGTCACTGAAATTGGTCTTTTCCTCTTTAGACACATGGACCGTTTCCTCCTTAAATTGCGACCCAAGGGGGTCATTTGTGTGAATGTTGTATCAACCTTGTCCCAAAAGTTCGGTTTTCGGTCGACACGGTAGAACTCTCGGTGTTTCTTAATCAGAGAGCGCATGTGTGTCGTGATTGATTCGACAATGTCTTCCTCGTCCCCGTCAACATTGACCATGCCGACAACCACATTGGGCAGCATTCGCCGCTTGTCGTAGCCCCCATCTCGGGCGGCCCAGTCAATGAGATTCTCAATGGCGTCGGTAATAAGGCGGGCCCCTCGATAGCGAAGACGTGCCTGCTCTTTCTGGCTGGGCATAGTCTTCGACTCGATCAATGTATTCACCGCCAGGCTCACATCAATCATGCGTGTGATCGCATTGGTAGCTGCCAAGACGTCAGTGTTAATCACAATAGAGAAAAGGGAATCCGGATGCCTTACCTCGATACTCCGTCATGCCGTTTTTACAGTGGGCATAGATAATGGGATGGGAATCCCGCGTGTCGAATACCTTCTCGTGGATTGGAAAGTTGCGAAAATCCAGGAACCAATGCTGTGGCATAATCGGGAGGTTTTGCCGCATGAACAAGATTTCGAATAGCCTCTCCTCATCGGGAGCCCATTCTTCCCAACCCTTGTACTGTGCCTTGGCCTCTGCCAGCTCCTCAGCCAACGTGAGCTTCATGATCTCCTCTTCGGATAATGCCAAAGTCGATTGGTTCTCGTCTCGCTCTGATTCTGACTCTTGCCGGTCTTGTTCTTTTTCTTCCTCTGATTCCATTTTATTTTTTGGCGCCCTGGTGTAAATAACACCGGGTACCGTTGGTTTCACATGAAGCGCTTGTGAAAGGGGTTGTTCGCAAGCGGCAGGCGAACTTGCGAACGTTCTATTGTCTGTGGTTGTATTCATGTGTTCAATTTTGAACAGCCTCTTGAGGCTGCTTGACCAGCCCGAGAGGCGTCTTTTCGTCTTTGTTGCGAACGACATGTTGCTTTCACGTGTTGGGCTTCAAGTTGGTGAATGCTCAAGAAAGAGAGTCGACAATGTACGTGGAGAACCAACGAGCGGGTCATTGGAGAGGAGCAACAAAGACAGGTGGGCCAGCCACGTAGATGCGATCAGCCAAGCTCAAAGGGTATTCAATTTCTGGTCAGGACGAAGTGAGAAATGAAAGAGACCTGAATTTCCTCGGGCACCTTCACCGACCTCGTGAGGCCCATGTCAAGGTGGGCCGCCCCTGCCCATTCAATGCGGCCAGGGGACCAATCTACCTGCTGTGCCAGCGCGACAGCTGCTCCACTTCTTGTCGTATAGCCAATCAGACGCGCTATGCTGGACGACGCATCTCGAATTTCTTCAACTTCGCGACGAGCCACAGCGATCGAACATAGCTACACATAACAGCTGCGACCATGGCTGTACCAGCAACGAAAGCAGCGGCAAGCCTGTCGTCGCCAGGCTTCCGCTTGGGAAGGAAGGAAGTATTTTTGTGAGTGAGAGAGCCCGCGCCGCAAGCGCACACTCACTGATTGCCTAGGCCCGACCACATCGTCACCCTCATCCGGAGAAAGAGATTTGCCCCCAACGAGGCCTTCTTCCAGGTCCCCTTACGATTCACAAAGTTCGATCTGCGCGATTACCTCTGGAATCTCTACAATGTCGAGGTCACCAAAGTCGGTGTGATGGTGAAGCAGAACGCCATGGTCCAGCGACCGGGCCTTGCCAATTCATTCTTCCGCCCTCGACCATACAAATTCATGACCGTCGAACTCGCGCAGCCATTTCAATGGCCTGAGCTGCCCGACAACCCCAATGCATTCATGAAGGACATGTTCGACATGCGAGACCGCGCCGAGTACAAGAGCCGTCAGTCGAGTCAGGAGAATGGAAATGCTATCATTCCGTCCAAGGCTGTGGTGGAGAATGGCAAGCCCAAGCCTTATGATGAGGAGAGACTGCAGCTGAGGAAGGCTGCCGAAGACCTGCTCACGGGCAAGAAGAGGTGGCAGAACGGTTTTGAGCTGGACCCCAAGTTTGACGCCATTGCGACCAAGACGAACAAGAAGGACGGGTCCAAGGAGATTGTGCACAAGCGGACGGTCGAGGGCCAGGTTGCGGCGAGCGTACAGGCTGGCCAGGTGCGGGCTGCGCAAACCCCTACCCGTGAGCCAGCCTCCCGTCAAGACAAGAAGAGCTCTCCGGCGGCACAGAAGCGTTGGGCCAAGGCGCAAAAGGGACAGTGGTTGCCCTCGGTGGGGAAATAAGCTACGACTGGCAGCAGGAGGCGTGATTGTACCATGACGAGATGTATATTACTGTAATTGGCTAGTTATGAGCGGGTTGCATCATCTGGCAAAGTCCAATGTACATTTTGCTGGAACTTGAGCACGTCGTCGCCCCAACTCCACCAACCAGCAGTCAGATGCCGCGCAAACACCTCGAGCGCGAGATACTCTGGGGCCAACACATCCGCAAAGAGTCGCCGTAGGCTCGGCTTCCGAGAGTGAAGATCAGGCACAGCCATGAGAGTTTGAGACTTTAACCCGGGGGGCGTCATCGCACCCATGCGCTTGGCGATGATGAGCTTCTCCCAGGGCTTCCGCCACTCTGAATCCATGGAGTAGATTGGTTCGCCAGAGACGGTGACCTTGAGCCAAGTCCATTCCGCTACCTGCTCCAGCTGCCACGACGTGAACAACGCCTTGATGAAGTCGAGCACACTGGACTTGTTAGTAATCCACACGGCCACAAGACCTTCCTGTGAAAGATGCGAAGGCACTGGGATCTGATGCAAGAGACGATGCATGTCTTCGAGCCGGCGAACAGTCCCATAGTTATCAGTCTTGCGTCGCACAGACTTATTCGGCCATGGCGGGTCCATTAGAATAAGATCAAATACAGGCGCGGTCTCTCGAACATGGTCGCTCAGCTCTTCCAACGAGCCATGGAGGACGTGTGCGCCCGGAGGCGTGAACACTTGATCGGCTACAGGCGGTCCATCTACTAGTCGAGGTAGGCAGTAGTCTCCATGAAAATTACGGCGGCAGTGATCGAGGGCATCCTCCGCCACGGCGGCGGTCATCAAATCGGCTATCTGCGCCGCAGGCGATTTATTCTGGACTCCGGCCAAGGTCGCGTGACCACCACGAACCCGTTTCGGCTCAGGTAACGCATAGGGCTCGGTGATGGGTTGAGCCGATTTGAGGCGTCGTGGGGGAGGGGCCTGCCCGGGCAGCGCTTGGCTCTCCTCCAGCGAGCGTGGGATATCGAGAACAATTACCGAATGATCAGCATTGCGGTACAGGATCGACTCTGTGTCCATCACAGAAGGGCACGACTACCCTCTACAGCCAGATCAATGCGGTTGAGGCAGTGAGACGTGTGCTGGCTGTGGCCTGAATGAGTGAGTGAGTGAGTGAGTGAGTGAGTGAAGTGAGCGGGCGATTGAGGCTGGAGCTCGGCAATCCTCGGCTAGCGGATCACTGTCCCCTCATTGGAAAGTGCGATCCCAGGTGCACCTGCAGTGCGCGCACAAAGCGTTGTGGGGGGCCCTGCGTCCGATCATAGCGAATTGTGTGGCGCTGAGAGAATCTGCGGCCCGCATGACGTCCAGCCCGAGCGGTCCCTGACCCGCGTAATTACAGCAATTATTCTTCGATCTGAACCGGACTGCTCCTCGACAGACAAGATCCTCGACCAAGTCAAACTATCCGTTCACTTTGCACTTGTCGAGCGCTTCGCACCTTTGGTTTTCGTTTTCTCTATCGCGTACCAAGTTTGCACCAGGCATGGTGGTCGCATAGCACGTCCATAATCTTCCTCGTCCTCAACAGCACGCGGAGAACCACCACACCGCCCGCCTTGTCGCTTTTCTCCGGTCATGAGCCATGCCTCCTCAATGTCCGAGGTGACCAGCGACGACACATCTGGCCGAACGGCAGCGGTGCCGTCGCAGCAGACGCGGCCAGTCAGTTCCGACGTCAGCAGTCGAGCAAGCACGCGGTCCTGGGACTATATCTGGAGATCCGGAGTCGCGGGTGGCATAGCAGGATGTGCGGTAGGTTGATATAGTTTACCCGTTTCAAGGGAACGTACTAAGTGGCACAGGGCAAAACCGTCGTCGCGCCACTTGACCGCGTCAAGATCCTCTTTCAGGCCAGCAGTCCCCAGTTTGCGAAATACTCGGGGTCGTGGTTCGGCGTCGCGACAGCAATGAAAGATATATATGCACAAGACGGCAGCCGCGGCCTGTTCCGCGGCCACTCGGCTACTCTGCTTCGAATCTTCCCCTACGCCGGCATTAAGTTCCTCGCCTACGAGCAGATTCGGTCGCTCGTCATCCCCTCGAAAGATCACGAGACACCCTGGCGGCGGTTGGTGAGCGGCAGCTTGGCAGGCGTGACTTCGGTCTTCTTCACATACCCTCTGGAGGTCATACGCGTACGCATGGCTTTCGAGACGAAACACGAGGGGCGGTCGTCGCTCACATCGACGTGTCGCCAAATCTACAACGAGTCGCCCATCAACCATGCAACCACGGTGAAACTACCTCATGCGCCACAGCCAGTCCAGGCGGCCGCCGAGGCGGTACAAAAGGTCGCCCCTCGCATAGGCATTGGCAACTTTTACCGCGGATTCTTCCCCACCATGCTCGGGATGCTCCCGTACGCCGGCATGTCCTTTTTGACGCACGATACAGTGAGCGACCTCCTGCGTCATCCTTCGATAGCAAAACACACCACTTTGCCCATGAAAAAGAACCATCCTCAAGACAAGCCCGCGGCTTTACGGTCGTGGGCTGAGCTGACTTCCGGAGGCATTGCGGGCATTGTGTCCCAAACAGCGTCATATCCACTTGAAGTGATCCGTCGGCGGATGCAGGTCGGCGGTGCCGTGGGCGACGGCCGCAGGCTGGGGCTGTCCGAGACGGCTGGCATGATTTTCAGGGAAAGGGGCTTCAAGGGATTCTTTGTGGGCCTGACGATCGGGTACGTCAAGGTGATGCCCATGGCTGCTGTGGCCTTCTATACCTACGAGCGGGCCAAGCTTTTGATGGGGATTTGAAGAGTGGGCTTGGGGCTTGAAGGCGTTTTGGCGTTTGACCGGGGAACATTGATGTCATCTGGGATTGACTTGGCTAGAGCATGCATGGAATGGGTTGCGTGGGTTTTAGAGACTACCTATATATCCAGCGGCACCAGCATGGGCACCGTCGATGCCCACAAGTTTCTTCACATACCTTTCAGACCAACGAGTGGGCGTCAATCCAATCACATCCTGGTCAGATATCTGGCCGGCTGGATTTCCTCTGTATTCCCTACGCCGTACTCAGAGTTCCGGTGCTCGTACAAAGTGACCTACGACGGAGCTCCTCTCTGCAGCCTACTTACCCTGGAGCTCTGCGCCTCAACGCCAAAAGGTTGTCGAAGGGTTTCAAGCGATCGGGCGCCAGATGGCTTGATTAGATGTCAGATATATATTTCTAATTGGTTGCCCTTGATGACTTGCTTCTCTTTGCGTTTCTCCCATACTCACAATGTGTCCGTAGCACGTTTGCACGAGGACGTGGGCTAACCACTGACGCACGGCCTTCAGCACTCTACAGTCTGGACCGACGGTCGACTCTGGTGTTCGCAGATCAACTGAAGTCCTTCCAAATGCTCTCCATTAGCTAGGTAATATATGGATCAATGAATATGACTTAAAAATGTCTGGCTCAACCAAGTTTAAGAGCCTTGTGCCAGATCAATGCAAGGCTGTCGTGGGTGCGCCAGGCATGATTGGCTGAAACCACGGCAGAGAGCCAGGTAGCTCGAGGTTGAGAAAAGCTCCAACTTCATCCATCGATTCGACACCCACGACGCGCCAGACTGCCTCCAGCCAACACACCAAGCAGGCGCGCACAAACTGTTCTCGCATCCTTTCCCGACAGTGCCGCCACCATGGCCGACTCCGATCCCCTCATTCTGCTACGCGAAGCCATTAAAACGCAGGCACCATACTACCCAACCGCGTCCTCTGACCCAGCCTCGCCGCAGGTCGACCTAGCCCAGGCGACGCACCTGGCCTTTCCGACGCGCGGGGTGGCGTTGCCCATCGCGACGCCGACGCGCTTCATCTCCAACGACAAGCCCTTTGACCTGCGCTCCATCTACTTTGCGTGGCTCAACCGCGATCAGCTCATCCCCCAGTACAATGCCGAGGCGACCGCGCTCAACGAATCGCTGGGGGACAAGGGCAAGGTGCAGAACCTTGGCTACATTGAGAAACTCGATTTGATCACATGGCTCGAGGGCGCGGAGAGTGAATACATTGTCCCCCTCGCAGGCGGCGAGGCCGCGGCCGCTGGAGACGAAGCGGCAGCGGCCAAGGCGGGCGCGGCGGCGTCCACGGCCAGAGCTGGCAAGGGAACACTGGATCCAAGGCTAGCCAGCGTGTACAATGGCGAGAGGAAGATGGGCGATCGTAACACTGTCTTGCGGGGGATCAAGCCTACGGTATGTTGGCTCGAGATGCAGGAGCTTCCTGGAATAGCTGTGGTCTGACATTACGAAACAGGATTTCTCGCACGTCCGCAAGCTCGCAGCGCCCTTCCTGACCCGAAAGTCGCAGTCTGCGCCAACATCAAGCACAGCGAATCCGAGCACGTCAGTGTCCGCCAAGTCGACCGGTCGCCGGCCTGACCCGATCATCCTCTTGTCGCCCTCTGCCTCTGCTCTGCTGCGCCTGAGCAACATCCGCACGTTCCTCCAGGACGGCAAGTACACTCCCGCAGACACGGCTGCCTCCACGGCATCCATGCTCCACGTGCAGCGCAGCATGCCGAACATCGACCCCAACCGGCCGCTGAGGTTCATTCTGGTGGAGGGGCCGGAGCAGTTCAAGCCTGAATACTGGAACCGCGTCGTGGCTGTCTTCACCACCGGCCAAACATGGCAGTTTAAGAACTACAAGTGGAGCAGCCCAAACGAGCTGTTCAAGCACGTGCTGGGCGTGTACGTGGGCTGGCGAGGTGACGCACCGCCTGATAACGTCAAGGACTGGGGCCACCGCGTCGTGTCGACGGCCGTGGATCGATGGAGGGGCGAGGGCCACGAAGCGTCGCGCTTCAGGGACAAGGAGATCACCGAGCAGATCTGGAAGGCGATCGAGGTCTCGATGGTGCACAAGGGGTGGAGGAAGGATGCTGCGCCGTCGTCCATCTAAGGGCGGTGGCGGCTGTAATACAACATGTTGGCCAGTGCGAGCTCGTCGGTTCGACGAGCCGAATAGCGACGGCGTTTTGGGTTCGTCTTTTGAGAAATTCTATAGAGAGGACTGGGCTATAGAGACCGGTCAAAAGCGCCAACGGACTTGACCGATATCGTGCCACAGGTGCCGTGAGTGTGCTATGGCTGCATGTAGGCCTGTGTCCGCGACCGGACGGGACAGAAGGATGGCATTGCATTCGCACAGCCAACCTCTCGGCCGAGAAGCACGCATTGAACATGCGTGGCACAGCCTGGGGACCGAGAGGCGCTCCTTGTCACCCGCCTTGGCGGGCGGAGGACCCTGAGATGAGTGCGGCGGCACGCGTATACGTAGCAGGCCTGGTCATCAAGACGAGCTGAGACACATCTACCGCAATCCATTACATATACTGTACGGTCTTTCAGGGATTTGTCCCACAACCCAAGCGGTGTGGCGCAGGATCGTAGCCAGCAGCGAAGCGTCCCTGCTGTCAAACGCTCCCAACAACGTGGCTCTGAGTACAGCAGCTCGCTCGCTCGAGGAAGCCACACCGCAGCACCCCTTCGGCGCGTCCGAGATGAGGCATCGTGTTCATTAGGCCTAATGCACAGTATGTTCCGTCGCGCTCGGACGGACGGATCATTCTGGCCAACGCAACATACATGTCATCTCTCTGGCCTCAGATGCGTTCTACAGTACGTGTATCCGGACGCACGTGCCTAATCGATACATCGGTGCGGGTTGACAGAGCCGTTTGTGGGCGAACGACCGGCCTCGTTTCGCGGACCAACACGAATTAGACTGGCAGCTCCACGAATTTCTACAGATTAGCCTCCGTCGCGGCGGGTCATGGGATCTTCGTGCAAGGGGTCTTGTCGGGCAGGGCGGTCGGCGTTAGGCGGGCGATCTGCTCTAGCACGCAGTGTTGCACACAAAGGTCGCGCTCGGAGTTCTGGAGGTTGGTTGCTCGCCCGCAATGGCCCTAATTATCAATTACTACTGTGATGTTCGCGTGAGAACGGGAGATCAGAAAGAGGAGCAATTGCCGGGCCATTGCATGCTGGGCGGTGGATCTTGTTTCACGGCCTCGTGGCGCGCGACAGCTGTTGGTTTCGCGTGGCATTTCCTCGCACGGCATCCATGGGATCGGCTACAGCACTGTACTAATACTAACGAGGTGCGGAATGAGGCAACATGGTTGTGTGTGTGTGACAGCATCCCAACGGTCGGACCGCAACCGACACGGACACAGGCGACACAGCACGTCTCACCCATCGCCTGGCTCGCCCTGTTCGGCGACCTCGTCTGCACGTAGCGCGGGATCACACACCCCCTCGTGCAAACCAACAGGGTGGTCGACCCCCCGCGCGCGCACATGGCCAAGTACTTTGTAGCCCCCCCCCTCTCTTCTCTGGATGACAGGGATCGTTGCCTTGTCACAAGCCTCACCGCCCAGTGGGGAGCCAATTTGTGGCTTGCGAGACCCTCGTTGTGCTTGTGCGGTGGGTGGTCTAGCCCATCTGTCGGCCGATGTTGCTTGATAGCTGCGATCTATTGTCGGATGCGGCTTGCCCGTGACGATAGCTCCATCGGCGGAGATGTGGGCGGGCCATGATCAAGTTGCTAATTACTAGTACTGTAGCATTCTAGAATGTGTTCAGTTTGGAGGTAAATCGGAGACTGGGCGGGCACTTTGCTGGCGGTGCTGTAGGCTCAGGCCATATTGACGCGACCACGCGTGCTTATTAATATGCACGATGGCTATCACTGACAAGGGCTTCATTCCTTGTCTCACGTCCGATGCAACGGGTCCACGCGATGGCGCGGAGTTGCGGACTTTGTCTTGGCATTCTTTTCCCCCCCCTCCCACGCTATCTCTCTTGTGATACAGCTGACATTGTGGTGATGAGCGTGTGCATACATCCGTCCGATGGCTTGGACGCGGGGCGCTTGCTCGCTCGGTTACAGCAGCATGTGCAGCATCTTTCCATCAAACCTACGCGGCTGGGGGGGGGGGGGGGGGGGGGTGGTTACACCTACGCGCGCGCACTCGTTCCTTGACAATTAGGGTCGTCATGACCCAACGCGGCCACACGGCTCATGGCCCAAGACCATGGCTACTGTGCGGCCGCCCAAGGGCACGCTCCAGAGGGGTTCCTCCCTCGGACTGAACGGATAATACCCATGCGATGATGTGAAGAAGAGGGACTCTCGTGCAAGGGGAAACATAACGGCTGGCTTGCTCGCTTGTGCTTGCTCGGGCAGTCGAGAGCCCTGCCTATATCGCCCGCGACGTACCATGCCATGTGGCTCATGTTGGGGGAGGGAGGGCACTAATCGGCAGGTCACCCGCCCGTAAACAACAAGATTGCCATGCGTTTTCAGCCTCCCCAGTCCTTGAGTGTTTCGGGAGCCTTGTCCCCTCCCCTGTCCATTCTCACAGCACCATGCGACCCAACAAATGTCGGTCGCTGACTCTTCCTGTGGGCTGTGGAGAGTTTGGCGGACCAACTGGTAATGACTGTACGTACTACGTACTGTGATTAGTACTGCAGCCTTGTTGGTCGATCATGGCCACGTTGGTTCATCCTACCGACACGTGCCAAGCCAAGCACTCCCAGCGACATGAGTCGTGCGGAATGGGCTCGTCCGTAGTTCATTGCCTAAATACATGTTGGGAGACTCGTTGGTTGCTTGTCGCTACGTATCGTCTCCAATCATCCGAGAAGGCGGTAATGACGCTGCTGACTGCATGAGTGGCTTGGTCGCGGCCAGGTGCGCATAACTGTCATGCGTGCTCGGCTGCGTACTGAGTCAAGCGATCCGGGACGCTGGCTCTGCCGTGGCCAGGCCGCTGTCGAAGGATGGTGACGAGGGCAGCAGCGTCTCGCAGAGGTCTAGACGAGTTGTCTCTTTCAGGGTTCTTGCTGTTCTCGATTCGAGTGGAGAGCTGCGCTGCTTCGGGTGCCCACTGCGCGCGCATCATCATGCTGTGAGTGCCCGCCCGCGCGGTCGTGCCATCTCCTCTTGTTCCCGCCCCTTCCCCTCCCGCATGAGAAGCCTGATGGAAATCTGTCAACTCGCGAAGGGGCCCCTCGACATCCCTGTGCTTGGCACGGCCACGGGCGCACGAGGCTGCTCTATCCATTCCACGTGGCACACGGTTCCACCCAGCCTCTGGCCGGGCTTTTGCTCAGTGCCACAGTGGTCGAGCGGCATGTGTACCAAGATGGCGTTCTCCCGTCGCATGCGGTGATACATACAGTGGGAGGAGCAGGTATGCACACTGTATTTTCCTTTTCCGTCGGTCGTCCTGCTAGCCACACTCCTCCACTGAATTGCGATCCACCGCGCCCGTGGCACACAGTACAGCACGAGCGTCCGGCTGATACTCCGTGCTCGTTACCCTACAGCCGCCTTGGCCTGCCAGCTGTTCTATGCTTTTTGCAAAGCTTGACTGGTTTGGGCGTCCCCGTATATCAGCACTCCGATTAAACGTGATCTTGTTGCCCAAGGTAGACTCGAGCCACCGCGCTCGCGGCTGGTCCCGAGGAAACTCGCTGTGCTATCCTACGCTGCCGCGAGAAACACGTTGGCGCGGATGAGGGCGGACAGCGTCGCTTCCAGCCAATACTCACGCCACGACCCCTTGACGCATCGATAGCATGACAATGCCCGCTGTGGGTAAACCACACCCGATTCCAACGTCCCTATTAATGCCGAGCACAGCGGCTTATTACTCGTGGCGAATGACATGGCCCAAGTGACACCCAGCACCAGCCACGTGGGAGTTTCATGAATGCCGTGAGCGGGGATTATGCAGCTATCGGAGAGTTTGGCGGCCCTCACTCGACACGTCCCAAATCGTCACCAATGCCTCCAGTCACGGGGTGGACCAGACTTACACCGCAGAGCTACCCCGTAACGAACTTGCTCGCACGTTTGTCGAGGCGACCGCATCGTGTCAAGCCGCTGCACTGGCTGAAGGACTGGCTGAAGGCATGCGGAAACACGCCCACGCCTGGGAACACGGGCTGCATTCCACTCGACAGCATCTACAGGCCGCGTCGGTGCGCCCCCCATCAGGATCCATGTATCCATGCATCCGCAAAGGCAATTTCGGCCAAGGTGCTATTATGGCTGCCTGACGCCTCGTCGGGGGCCCCGTCAGCCGGTCGCCAGCATGCCTCCAGGAGAAATGCGGATAATCAGTGGCCTCCTGGAGTTTAGACGGGTTCAGTTCACTGACATTGATACGACGGGGTGGAGATGTGCTGTTCCCCGCGCACGCGTCACGTCAACCCGTCATGGTACGTAGCGCCAACGCCGTCAGATCCCAGTCCAGGCCAATGGTGGCGTCGCAGGTGCCATGTGACTTCCAGGAGCCTTGCGATAGTGAACCATCGACCTCGGACCACGCAGCACGTGCTGTGATAACAAAGGCATCCTGCGTAACTGCCGTACTGATGAATTGTGAGTTATTATTAGACGGAGAGTCCCTGAATCGGCATCGACACTGTCGATGCGGAAGTTTTCCGGATTGGAGCGGGTAGACAGACGCCCATCCTAGTCGGCGGTAACGGGACTCGGGGCCGGTCGATCTGACGGTGCGCATCCGCTGCGGGTGTCAACCGAGGCAGATATCTGCCTGGCGGAGGCTCCAGGATTCAGTCCGTGTGTACGTAGTAATGAGCTGCGGAGAGCACCACGCGGTCATGGTCGATGGGCGAATGGAGGATCGCTGTTAAATTGCCGAGATGCTACGGTACAGTACATACGTGATGGTCCAGCCACCGCAGCCACTACAGCACAGGATTGGCAGCAAAGTATGTCGTGCAGACATGTTGATGCACGTGCATGTACGTCGCAGCTCAGCATGTGCGAAGCGATGCCCTTTCACGTGTAGGTTCACGGGAACATGACACCATGCCTTCCGCTGGTGGTGGCATCCAACCCCAATGTCTCACCCAACGGAGTGATGTGCATCGAGCTGACAGGAGGCACACCGTGTTGGCCTGCAAATCATCAATGGCCAGAGTGCGTGCGATGACGGCTGCCTTTGCAACTTGCGGTCACACGTGGTACATACCTTGTACGTACATGTACATACTTGTACGTATAGAAGTAGGCTTATCTCCAGAATCATCCACAAAGTTGTTGAAGCTCGCAAAGCGGCATCATGATCTCGGCGCTTGCCCGCATATTTTGTCCACTCCGTCTGCCGGCCCTGCAGTGCATTGAGCCTACTGCAATAATTGATCAATCCACATGCGCTGCGCCCTGGCTCGACTGAATTCTGCGCCCCCAGCACGAATGGAAACAATAAACACCAGCGGCGGTCGGCGCG
The DNA here is from genome assembly GCA_027569275.1 of Emericellopsis terricola. NCBI lineage: Eukaryota > Fungi > Ascomycota > Sordariomycetes > Hypocreales > Bionectriaceae > Emericellopsis > Emericellopsis terricola. The sequence goes on along the minus strand of JAPDEU010000004.1, from coordinate 901,231 downwards.
CCAGCTGAAATCACTTGCAAAATGGCGTGATGGACAACTGCAGCCATGAGCTGCATACGATCGGTGCGGGCTTTTGGCATGCAAACACGAAACTACAGTACAGTGTACAGTACGTATGCACAGATAAGTCGGGCCCCATCCCCAGGCCGGGGGACCTCAATTTCGATGCGCACGTTTCTGCGCGGAGTTTCTGGAGCGTGGCGCTAGCAGATGCCGACAGATGACGGTTTGCTGCCGCTCGCAAGCTTTGCGAAATATTCGGCTACCGTAAGAGCTGTGCCTACACAAGCACAAGGGTGTGTTCGCGAATCCGTCTCTCCTGCCAACCCGCAACGGTGCTTGCCTTCGGTTATTCTCCCTGGACGGTGAGGGCGAAGAAAAACTTTCTTGGCGCCATGCTCAATTGCTGGACGAGCCGAGCTTTAAAAGCTAGCACAACATAAGCTTCCCCGTCCCGTGTTGCGCGACGGCTGTGGAATGCGGCTGTGCCGGGATGGTTATCCGCGCGCCTGTCTCCAAGACGATCTGCTGGAGTGCCAACTGGCCCGGGCCTTTCATGAAGGGTTTTTGGATCTTCGCGAACTGATTCGTGCAACGGAGCAAACCTTATTGTCGTCGATCCTCATTTGTAAGTGGTTTGACCGACAACTGGAATTCCAGCGCCCGGACACTGTGCAACTGCTGTGCCAGTTAAACCCGGGGCCAGTAACGTTAAACGACGGTTGGCGCAGATACAGTGCACGGGCGGGACTGATAACGGCGTTAAAAAACACGCAACCCTATCCGCAGTTGTACCGTGAAAACGGTCTGGATGTGGCATCCCGTTGCTCACCGCCAACAAACGTTGCAACCCTGCGACGCAAGAAGGCGAGGAGGGCGTGCGGCCCAGGACGGCCCACCCAAAGGGGCAGGGACAGGGGTTCATGCACATGGTTGCGTGGCGGCAACGTGATGTCGCAGGCGGCGGAGATGCAGAGAATTTCTGAGCGTGGATTGTGGGCAAACGCCACGCGCCGATCTGTGCTGAGCCCAAGAGCGGACTCTATAATTGGGGCATTCTCCTGGCGCATTTGGCTGTCCTGTACGCTGCAGGAACTTTTGTCACCCGTCTTGCAGCACAGTGCTGTGCGTGTTGGTCGGTGGATCGCCATGAATGCTGGACAGACAAGCCAAACAAGCGCCGTGCCGGTGTGGAATTGAGAGTCTGTTTCAGCGTGAGCATCCCTTTCTCGGAATGGCACCTGGCCAAGCCCTTCACGTATCCTGTTGATCTGTTGATCAGAGGTCGCACATGTTGCGGTGCAGCAGGCGAGGGACCGGGTGCTCCGGCACTTCTAGTGGCGATATCCGATCCTTTGAGACATCATCAACGTGAAGGTGCTAGGCATGGACAGTTCATTGGAGGCTGGAGCACTCCTACAGTATATGTCTTGGGTGTTGGGCTGCTAATTAACTTAGCTGTCAGCCCTTGCCGAGGAATCATAATGGGAACACAGTTGGCCAAAGACTCATGTTCTCAGTGTGGGATGAGGTGACGATTGTGGGGCAGATCCAGATCGCAACCGACGTGACAGCCACCTTGGGGCAGCCACTGCTGCTACTCTTGCTCAACATGGAGGCTCTGCGCATGTTGCGAATACTTTGGTATTGGAGACTAATGAGCACAGGGAAATGTAAGGAAAATTGGCGATGATTGCGCAGGTCACGGGCCAAGTCAACACTCTGATGCACATGCTGGTGGCCGGGTTTTCTGCTGGGCAGGGCATGGATCGCTGTAATTGAGTACCTGTGGTCGTGCCTGCCTCAGCGCCAAACACTCAGGGCTCGCCCCAAGAAATGCTTCATAACTCAGTTTTCGAAGTGCATCTCCATCTTGAGTCTGAGATGATTTCTACATCTGTAAAATGGGGTCAGGGAGAACTATTGTATTGGCATGGGCAGTGAAATACCCTGCAAGGCATCAGCCACATGACAAGAGTCATGTCGCAGTGGACGCGCTGCCACGTGGAGATTTCCAGACCGCGAGTACCGTTGGCGGTCCCCCCTAGTCACGACATGTATGACGAAGCGAGGGGCGCTGCGGTGAGCGCCGTCCGCTGGGGCCTTGAGAGCTGAGGCAAAGAAAACCCCGATTTGCATGTCTTAACCAAGTGGACGAGTTGTGGACAATTATACCCAGGGCCACAAGCCCACCCGCCGCTGACAGCTCGATTTGTCCACTGAGAATGGGGCCACGATGTCGACGCGAATGGACGGACGCCGTGGGGAGGGGTGGTGGTATCACATCGATGGAGACGTGGAAGGAAGGCGGTGCGCACTGTACCCACCCACATTCGCACTGCACTTTGCCGTCGCTCCTGCCCCCCTCTCTTCTCCTCGACGCGTGGAGTGCCTGAAATGTGCGGATGGCTCCAGGCGATGCAGGCCCAGCGGCAGGCCAGGGCAGCCATGAGGTCAACGACCGGCGGCCGGATTGTGGACAAAGCAACCTAATCGTCAAGAGTGCATACAAGCGCAAGGACCAGCACCGCCGAAAACGTTGCCCGCAATTCACCACGCGAGCGACGCGCACAGAGGGCCGGAACCCCCGTTCCTCCGTGGACCTTTGTCTTCTCTCACCTCTGCAAACTTTCTTTTCGCCCAACATCCTGCAGCGAGGGCGTTTTGAAGAGATTGAACAGCCGCAAACGACAGATTCCCATCCCCCACGCGTGTAATTACCAGCCATTACCTCACCTCAGCAGTTACGTGCTGCTGATGGTCCGTCCCTAGACCAGACTAGTACAGTAGGCGTCAGGTTTCGTCTCCGGTCATCCACGCCTCCGTCGTTCAGTTCCATCGTCCCCAAACCAGAGGAACCCACCCACACTAAAACGCACGCCTATTCTCTTTCTTCGGGGCGCACTCCTCAGCTTTCAAATCTTGTCCATCCTCCTGGCCTTGCCTTGCCTTACATTTCCGTCCGTCTAGTTGTTCTCACCAGCCAGTGCCAAAAACCGATCAGGCCCCCTACTAGCCTCTTCCCACCTAGATGGCCGCTGTCTCGCGACCTTCGATCCCTGATTCACTGACGCTGGACTTGGACTACTCTGCCTCCTCCTCCTCCCCCTCCTCTTCCACCCATCATCGATCATCCAACCCTGCTGTCGTTGCCGCTGTCGCTGCCGCTGCTCCTGCCTCGCAATCTCAGTCCACCCAAGGCCGTCAGCAGTTTGAAGACGGCGGCCACTGCACCACGGCCACTGCACCACCACCACCTCAATTCGTGCGACATTCCAGCTCGGCATCCCTCTCTAGCAAGGCCGGCCAGCGCGCCCAGAGCGGCATCTTTTCCTTTGCCGCCGCTGCTTTTGACAAGTCGACGGTCCGACCCCGCCACTCACTCGCTCGTCTTTCCCTCACACCTGGTGGTCACCTGCCAACCACGGAACCCACCAGCCCGGCGAGAAAGTCGATCTTCAGGATCCCTTCAAATCAGTCGCTCTCACACGGCCCCAGCGCCGAAGGCAAGACGCCCGCCGCAACCGCAACCGCAGACTTGGAGTCGCAACTGCTGTCCCAACCATACTCTGAGACAGACCCCAACACGCCACCACCCGTCAAGGTCCCTCCGCGCGACAGCAAGATGCACCAAACGTCCTCGCGCTTGTTGCGCATGACGGACGACGAGCGTCCGTTCACAAAGGTACCTCGATTCCCCTTGCCAAGTCAATCTTGGAAATTTTCTTCGCCGTGCTCCCCCCCGCGCTAACACGCACAGGACTTCAAGGATCTCTTCTCAACACTCATCGTCAGCCTCCTGCCGCTCTCATCGCATCGTGTCCGCCTGTCCAAGGTTGACTACACATTCTTGTCGGAAGATGCCATCAACAACCTGGGCTCTCTCAAATTCTCACAGTCAAATCGCATGCCAGACCCCAAAGATCCGTCGCGCATTGTCACCACCACGACCACGACCACCTTCAGCATGGCCAAGGACATGGCGCGGTCAATCTGCCAGCGATTCCTCGAGGCTCGCTTCATTGAGAGCGCCGACGGCAAATACCAGCAGGTGTACAACATGAAGGGTTCCGTGTGGCAATTGACCCCCAAGGGCATCACCGTGCTGGACATGTTCTGCTCCAGGAACGGCATTCAGCAGAAGCAGGTCGCCGAGCTGACCGCGCTCCACTCGACGCAGCTCGTGATTTTGGAGCGCGATTTGCAGACAGATAAGCTCCTGCACGATCGCGGCACCATTGAGGTCATCTTCCGCCGCTTTGTGGGTGCGGATGGGCGCAACGTCAAGAGCAGTGTGAACGCTGCGGACTCGGACTCGTTGCACGACTACAAGGACGGCCTGACGGGCGTGAAGATGGCCGCAGAGCGCAAGATCAACGGCAAGACATACCGCGAGACGTTGACGGGCAAGGCCGCATCGGACTGGTTGATGGACTGCTCGACCATTGTCGACCGTCGGGAGACCATGGAGATTGCCACGCTATTCGTCGAATACGACCTCTTGGAGCCCGTCGCGCAGGATCGCAACTTTATGTCCCAGAATGCTGGCAGCAACTTGTTCCAGCCGACCAAGTATGCCATTTACCAGATTACGCAGCGGGGCAAGGACGTGATTGCTGGCCACAGCCGGGGTCGCCGGTCCGAGAGCGATGGCGGCGCGAATGCTGCCCGCAATGCCATTACGAGGGACTCGAATACGCAGCGACTGGACAAGATCCTGGCGGACCCCGCCCTCCGTCTGCTTTTCCGCGAGAACCTGAGGGAGACCCATTGCGAGGAGAACCTGTCCTTCTACAAGGACGTGGATGAGTTCGTCCGGTCTTGCAAGGCCGCGATCCGGCTAGCCCAGAAGAACCCCTCCTCCACGTCGCTGGACAGCGTCAAGGAGATCATGGCGCAAGCGTATGGCATCTACAATGCGTTCTTGGCGCCCGGTTCGCCATGTGAGCTCAACATTGACCATCAGCTGCGGAACAATTTGGCCACGCGGATGACGAAGGCTGTTGGGCAGGACGTGACCATGGTCGATACCTTGCAGGAGGTCACTTCGCTCTTTGAAGATGCGCAGAATGCCGTGTTCAAGCTCATGGCCAGCGTAAGTGGCCGCACACGGGGTCGGAGACAGATATGGTGCGCTAACACGATTATGACAGGACTCTGTGCCCAAGTTCCTGCGCAGCCCAAAGTACGAGCAGCAATTACGCAGCTACGAATTCGACAGCATGGGCCGCGGCCCCGAACGCAGCCAAAGCCGGTCGAATCGAAATTGAATCAGCATACCCCGTCGCAAAGTTTCTGCGGCCCGCCGTTCCTATGCACCGACAGCCGTCGTGGTGTAGGCACGGCCTAGCAGACAGCAACGAGGGGGCTCCCTGCATGGTTGCTGTTGCCCGTACTGTACGGCACACCTCGTCGTCCACGCCATCACCAGCTTTGAGACACTTTGCGCAAGAGCCAGCTTGGGCGATGCGTTCTGTTGTCAGAGTCTTTCGCCGCCGGCGTTTTGCTCAAGTTGGGGAGTCGTTGGACATGGCGCACCCGGTTAGCCGAGCAGGACTGCTGGACCTAAGCACGGTTGTTGCTTGCTCTCTCACGATTCCACGAACCGACCGGATGGTCGTCACCCGCCCGAGCACAGACCCTGACGGTTGTGCACGCGTATAGACACTCTCAACCTACGTCGCATATGCATCAGTGGCGTTTTATCGAATATTCTTTTATTGTTTTGGATTTCATTTCTACCGCATTTGTTTTTTATGTTTCTTTCAATTCGTTGCCACGTTGGCATTGTGCATCTGCGCATGGTCACTCTTTCTGGGCTGCGGCCCGCAGGAATGGTTCTGTCGCACCACCTTTGATGGTCGAGCACGGCCCCGGCCGTCCTATACCTCGCGGTGATGCACGCGCGAGGAGGAGGAGGATGAGGGAAACGAGGGCGTTTGCGAAACGGCATAGAACGATGCGCTCCGGAAGGGCCGTCGTCATTGATACAAATTCCCGAGAATAATTGTTTTTGCGCGGATGGCCCGCGTGGTGGAATGGCCGAGTGCGCTGTCGGGCGAGAGGGGCCCCCTTGGACCCGACCCGAGCCACGGGGAACACGATCGTGGCCGATGAGACACGAGAACCAGACAGACAGTTGGTACTCTTGTTGTGGGGGGGGGGGCGGGCGGAAGACTGGCTGTGGATTGCACGCATGTACGTACAGAGCGAGAGAGACGCATTCAGCGAGGGGCCCACGCAGGCTCCGTCCAGCACGAGAAAAACCAATCATTGAATGACTGCCGTACATGGCCGCGAGCGAATGTGGAATGTGGCATGTCGTTGCCGCGGTGTTGGATTGCTTGTCGGATGGGAGATGCCTGTGGACTGGCCCGTCTCGCAATCTCCAGCGGCGCGCCTCTGGAATGTCGACGCGAGGAATGTGGGAGTGTCGTCGTCCGGCTTGGTAATTACGACCCATTGTTGATTGTATCTGTCCGCTTGCGTACGACGCGAGAGGTCTTCTCGTCGACGAGACATAAAAGGATGTCTGCTGAACCCGTCCATGTGCCTGCTTCTGATCCCTTTTCAGTACACCACAGCCCATCATCCACTCGCTAAGCAATCCTCATTCATATATTCACTACAGTCACTCTTTCCCGACCACGAACTTGAACCTTTTTTCCTCCTTCGGAAAACATCACTCTCACCCCCCAACAAGCAAACATGTTCTCCAAGACTGCCCTCGTCGCCCTGGCCGCTGCCGCCTCCGTCGTCTCGGCCGGCCACTACGCCCAGCCTCACCAGAACGGTACCGTCGTGACCACCACCAAGGTCGTCGACGTGTACACCACCTACTGCCCCGAGCCCACCGTCTTCGAGCTCGGCACCAAGACGTACACGGTCACCGCGCCCACCACGCTGACCATCACCGACTGCCCCTGCACCGTCGTCGAGGTATGTTCCCAACTGCCCAGCACGTGGCCTACCATGAATCGTTGCTGACAAGATATATAGCCCTGCTACACATGCGAGGCCAAGCCTACCGGCCCTGTCCAGCCTCCTGTTCAGCCCGGGGAGCCTGGCAACCCCGTGGCCCCCATCACCTCGGGCCAGCCCGCCCAGCCGACCCTCGTCGCTGGCGCTGAGCAGGTCGGCGTGGCCGCCATGGCTGGTTTTGCTGCTCTCGGTCTCTTCTTGTAAGCAGTGAGGAAGTCGATGAACCGGGGGGGGGGGGGGAAGATGACGCCGCCTTGCAGAGGCGAGCATGTCCCAGTGGTGCAGATGATACAAAGTAGACGGGCACGGGAGGTAATACAAATGAGTGGTGTTTCCGAAACAGAAAAAGGAAGATGCTTCCAGATTCCCAAAATATGCTATTGCTTGTACATGGCGCTTCGGGGCTCGGGCTCACTGCCCGGTGCCTCCACGAGTGCAATTGTGTCCCGACGCTCCTGTTGGGTGTGAGGATGGTGCGTGCTCTGGTAGACGCTCTGCTGCCCTGCGCCGGTGGACACAAAGGCGCCGCCGTCGACGGGGTTGGGCAGCTTGCTCTCGCGGTCGTCGCGGCTCTCTTGCTCGGCTTTTTTCGCGAGCGCGTCGACGAGGTGGGCGTGGGCCTTCTTCAAGGTCTTGCGTACGAAGCCGGCCATGAGGACGTTGCAGGTAAAGTCGACCTCCTCGCGCAGGTAGAGGCCGTCCGGGGGGATGCCCATGCCGAGCTCGTGCCTCTCGGGCTCCTCGCCGGGCTCGTTGCCGCCGACGCTCCACTTGTCGCGAATCTCGAGCCCGAAGCCCGCGTAGCAGTGCGTCTGCAGGCCCCAGGGCATGTCGTGGAAGCAGCACGTGTACGACGTCAGGCCCGACAGCGCCGCCACGCCGGGCACGTACTCGATCCGGTCGGTGATCGAGTGCCACTCGCACGCGACCTCCTCGGGCGGCGCGTGCGCGGGTGGCGCGATGACGCTGTGCTTGACCACCAGCGGGTTCAGCTCAATCATCTGCGCGTGGTCGTGGAGGAACGCCACCGCCTGCTGCCGGTTGATGCAGCGTGGTAACGGCGTGATGCTCGTGAATGTGGTGCGCTTCTGCATCGTCATCGTCATGGTCGTTGCGCGGCGCGTGGTTGGGGAGAGGCGGCAGGATGATTGTGAGAGATGAGCAGCAGGTGAGGCTGAGTTGGGACGATCAGCGTCAGTAAAGACCAGGATCATGGCAGTCCTGGTTGGACGTCTCATGTCGGCTCTCTGACCCCCTGATGGCCATACCACGTTTCAGCATTTTCCCTCCCTGTCTGTAGGCTCACATTGTGCAGATGCGTTTGCTGACAATGGTCTGAAAATATATGCCCATCATGCTGCGTCAACATTTCCAAGGACGCGGGAAACCATCAATCCGATACGTCGTGTCTGCCATATAGTAACAGTGTAGGGTAGCCAGACGTAGCTACAAGTGAAGGCAGAGCGTCAACAAGTCGGATCACATGGTATGCACAGTCGCCTCGAGCAAATCAAAGACACGAGGTACCGACACGGCTGTCTAGGTCTATTGTTCTTGCCCTATACTGTACTGTATCAATGTCTAAGAACCGTACCCACTACGCCAAGCCCAACTCGCGATAGAAGGGCTCTGTGCTGGGCGCCCGACCGAGGAACTCTGTCAGGAATTCCATCTCGTCCTGGGCGCCGCCCTTCTCCAGCACAATCTTGCGGTACCGTCGGCCTTGCTCCTTGTCCATGGGGTTCGCCTTGAAGTGCGTGTGGAACATGTCTGTGGAGAACACCTCGGACCACAGGTAGCCATAGTAGCCAGCATCGTAGCCACCGATAAAGTGGCCAATGTTGGCGTGGCGGTTGCCCCAGTTGCTACAAATGTCAGTGTCGTATTCCCAAGCAGCAGAACGCATAAGACTCACTATCCCTTGCCGATATCCTCCGGTCCCTTGATGCCGGAGATGTCGTGACGCAGCTGGTTCCACAGCCGGCCGGCATCCATCTTGGTGATGGCCTCGTGCGACTCGGGGCTGTGGATCGTCATGTCAAAGGTGCCAATCAGGACCTGCGCCAGGTTCCCGGTCGCCGAGTTGAGGTTCTTGGTCGCAATGAGCTTCGACACGAGGTCATCGGGGATGGACTCGCCCGACTCCCAGTGGCGCGAGAGCGACTTGAGCACGGACGGTGTCCAGCACCAGTTCTCGAGCATCTGCGACGGCGCCTCGACAAAGTCGCCCACCACGCTCGTGCCGTGGAAGTAGCTGTACTTGGTGCGGCCGACGAGGTCGTGGATGCCGTGGCCCAGCTCGTGGAAGAGCGTCACCACCTCATTGTGCTTGAGCAGCGAGGGCTTCTTGGCCGACGGCTTGCTAAAGTTGCAGACCAGGGCCGTCGCCGGATAGTTGCGCGAGCCGTCCGTGCGAACGTAGCCAGGCTCCAGGTTGAAGTTGGCATTGTGGGAGTACTTGCCCTCGCGGGGGTGCAGGTCGATGTACAGGTAGCCGACAAACTCGCCGCCTGCCGCCTCGTCGTTCCAGACCGAGTACAGACGGACCTCTTCGTGCCAGACAATGTCCTCCGCCTTGCCCGTCTTACTGATCTGCTTTCGGTCCTCCTCCTTGACCTCGACAAAGAGCAGGCCAAAGATCTCCTCAAAGATCTGGAGCATGCCGTTGAAGGTCGACTCGACCGGGAAGTACTGCGAGATCTTGATCTCGTCGACATTGTACTCCTTCTCCTTCATGATGCGGGAGTAGAAGGAAGTGTCCCACATGTAAAAGTTGCCGTCAAATTCCTCCCCGCGCTCGGCATAGTCCTTTCTCTTGTACTCGAGCAGCGCAGCCACGTCCTTCTTGCCGCCCTCGGCGAGGCGGGTCCGGAGGTCGCCCAAGAACTCGTTCACCTTGGCGGGGGACTTGGCCATCTTGTCCTCAATGTTGACGCTGGCATGGTTGGGGTACCCCAGGAGACGGGCCGCCTCGTCGCGCAGCTCCAGGATCTCCTGGAAGAGGGGCACGTTGTGGTTGGCCTTGTTGGCGTCGGCGATGATGTACCGCGCCCTCGTGTCGGCATTCTTGGCGTACTTGACCACGGGGAAGAAGTGCGTGTACTTGAAGGTCAGCTTGACCTTGCCCTCGTTCTCGCCTGTGCCCTTTTCGAGCTCGGCAATGTTGATGTCGTCCTCGGGCACGCCGTCGAGCTCCTCGGGGGTGAACCAGATGACACTCTTGTCCTCGTTGAGGTTCTTTTGGCACTGGATGCAGAGCTGGGCCAGGCGCTTCTGGACCTCCTTGAAGCGGTCCCTCTTGGGGCCCTCTGGGATGAGCAGCCCGTTGCGGACATACCTCTTGCGTTCCTTCTCGAGCACGCGCAGGGATTCCGTGTCGAGCTTCTCGGCCTCGCGCTGGTTGAAGGCTGCCTCGACCACGTCAAAGACGTCCTGGCGCATCTTGCACTCAATGTCAAAGTCGCTGGTAATGTCGTCCGCCTTGGTCGACGCATCGCGCAGCTTGGGGTCGGGGCTCGTGTGCTGGTAAAAGTTGAGGACGCGGCGGAGGACAGCCGAGCCGTCATCGTCCACGAGAATGGGCGCAATGGTGTTCTGAAAGGTGGCATTCTCCGGCTTGACCTTGGCCACAATTTCGTCAAGATCCTTCTTGTACTCGGCATTGAGCCGCTCCGTCTCGCTGATAATGGTCTCGGCCGTGTGGGTGAAGAGCGGCGGCGCCTGGGGCGGCTGCCTGAACTTGGCGTGCGCCATTGTGCTCGTCGTGACGGCGCGGATGGCCAGCAGGGATCGGAATGCGGGCGGTTTAAGGTGGTTGACGACAGAGGACAAGCGGGGAAAAGCGCGTGAAGCCAGGGTGACGGCGAGGGCGAGGATGAGGAGAGAGAGGAGATGGAGGAGGAGGCGACGGGGACTGACGCGCGCCAGGGTCGATGATTGCTGCTGCTGCTGCTGGGACAGCTGGGAGGCGGGGTCGAGGGGGCGAAGGAGACGACGTGCTAGTCGAAAATAGCAGAGGCCAATGGACGGCAGGGTTTCTCGAGGCGGTGGATGATGCGAGGATGGAGTCGGGTTGCTTTAGGTAGCGGCACGCAAGGACAACGGATCGGAGGGTGTAGATGCTGCAGGTGCGGGTGGACTGATGATGCGCATGCCACCTCCTTCCTCCGCAGGCTGTCTAGCGGTGACGGCCGCGTACCCCACCAGCTGCCAGTCATGGTGGGGCCTCAGGGTCCAAGATGAGCTGAGCCTGAGGACGTGAAGATGGGCCCGGCGTACCGCACGACGGCGACAAGGAGCATCGATGGGGGTGGACAGCAGCTCGGCTGTGGGTATTATTGCGCATGCACGTATCGATGCGGCACTGGCTACCGGCGCCACACTCTACAGCTCCTTGCACCACTTCGCCAGCACATTGTTCAGCTTCACTCCCAGGGGTATCTCCTCCAATGCCACGTCGACCTTCCACATCCGTCCCTCTAGACTCCCGTGCGCCATGCCCTTGCCTCCGTTGATGCCAGAAGGGACCAGCAGGCCGAGACTGATCAGCCTCTCCCACGCGATGCCAGCGACTCCCCGGCTCCATACGCGGACACCGCCTCCCACCGCCAGCATCCCCGACGAAGCAGACTGGATGCGCTGCCGGCCGACGAGCGACGTGTACTCGTCGTACGCCATGGCAAAGTTGACCGTGTCCGTGTGCGCCACAATGTCGAGACGGGCCGCCGCGATCAGCAGGCCCAGGTCCAGATCGGACAGGGCCGGCAGGAGATGCATTTTCGACTCCGGAGCGCTCAGCGACGTCGCCGTGGAGGCAACCGCGGGGACCTCCAGGCTCAAGTTCGTTGCCGACAGTGACGCCAGGGGCAGGACCCACTCGCTCAGGAAAGCGGACGGTGACTTGTTGGTGTAGTAGTGGTACTGCAGCAGCTCCCGAAACGCTGGGAGCTTGTACAGGTCCTCAATCTTCGAGACCCAGTACTGGTGGAACTGCGCATACCCGTCTACGTTCTTGTCGAGGCCCTCCTTTTTCGCATCGCCCTCGTCGACGACTAGTCCCTGCTTGCACACGTGCCAGTACGCTGGTAAGGATCGAGGCATGGTAAGATAGACGTAGCGGTGACTGAAACGACTCTTGACCCTCTTTTCGAGCATCTCCACTACGTTCAGCCGAGTCGTGCAGCCCAGCACGGCAATGGGCGCCTTTCGGGACTGCGCCACGTCAAAGAGATTGTACAAGAGCGTCTGCCGAGGGTGTGCCGCGAACATGTCAAACTCGTCAATGACAAAGACGATGGACTGCGAGGTGACGCCCTCGTCCGTACCCAAGATCTCCGATGGATGAGACAGCAGGGCCAGCAGCGACGCCATGGTATCCGCGTAGTTGGTCCTGTTCATCAGGTCGTCGTCCACTTGCATCTCCTTGCCCAGCTGGCGCCAGATCTCCTTCAACGCCAGCTTGTCGTCGGTGTGTATGAAGCCGTTCAGTCGTACCACGTGAAAATCGTTGCCGTGCTCCTTGTAGATGTCATCAATCACACTCTCCAGCATCGTTGTCTTGCCGCTGCCGCGCGCGCCAATCAGCAGCATGGAGTTGCCCTCGCCAGCGACCACCGTCTGCTCAATCATCTGGTGGCACTTTTCCCGCACCTCATGCAGGCCAAACATCTCGATCCTCCGCTGACCCAGGCACCGGTCCAGGAGGACACGCTGCAATGACCGCACATGGTGCTCCAGATTCGGTATATCGGGTAGATCGCCTGCACTTGCGGGCACTGGCACAGCCGTCGCGCCCAAACGGACGGGCGCATTTGACTTTGGCGTCGTGGCTAAGGCATCATCCTGTGAGCAGCTCTTACACAACCAATCGCCCTCGGGTATCACCTCCACGCCATAACAGAGCTGGTGAACGGCATAGTCGCAATTGTCGCAGAGAATAATCTCGTTCGGTGGCTTCGAATGCGGCTTGTGGCATATACCACAAACAATGTCGATAACGGGTAGCGGCTCGGGCGCGGGCTTCGCAGGTGCTGGCGTCCCTTTGGTGGGTAGATCTGCAAAGAACAGCTCTGTACCAAGTTTCTTGTCAAACTTGACGCTTTTCGGCGTGGCGGCCCGGTTTTTGGAGGGCGACAGGATGCCTCGTGGTGTGGTGGACGCCCCTGGCGCCCAGAGTCGCTTCACCGTGTTTTTAGATGGCGTCGCAATGTTCTCCGACGTCGATAGCACATCTTCGTCGTCATCTTCTTCCACAAGCTTGATAGGTATCGGCGTTTTCCTCGGCCGCCCAACCGGTCTCTTGGTAGGCGTTGCTGTCGCAGATGAAGTCTTGGCCGGCGATTTGCTGGGGGGTTTAACGGGTGATTTGACCGGCGATATGCCCTTTGATGTCGAGAACCTCGGCTGCCCCTTTGGCGATTCGGTGATGGGCTTGCCCGTCCTGAAATTCAGCGGCGGCCGGTGAGGCTTGTCGCTTTTCGGTTTGCCTGTCCGGAAATCGAGCGGTGGTCGATGTGGCCTGGCGGGAGACGCGACAGCAGATCCCGGGGCCTTGTCTGGGGCAGGGGAACCTGATTGGGGCGGATTGGCGCCATTGGGTGCCGACTTGAATTCGTCTAGCTTTCGCTTCTTGGCTGATGCGGTGGTCGCAGTCGCAGACGGAGAATCGATGCGCTGAGCACCGCTGGGTGCCCCAGCCTCACCCGCAGGTTTCGTCATCGATGCGGCTTTGGCAAGAGAGGCATTTGGCGAAGCAGTCCGGGAGGAGCAGCACAAGATTGATGGGTTGGAGATGGGCGTCACGTATTGTTCGTGGTTCGGTAGACGACGCGTGTGAATCCAGGAGTTGACGCGGTCCGGTCATTCGATGCGCACAGCTTTAGCTTACCCTGCAGGTTCTAACACCCTGCTTTACCAGTTTCGGCCGATCCCCAGATTTTCAGGTGGTTTCGAGCTGCGTTTACAAACAATTGCGTGACTGAAGCGCTACTCAAACAGGGAATTCGATACCGGTAAATACAGGAAGCACGCGGGAGCCCGACGGCCAGGTCCATTCCAAGGAAGTTCGCCTGAACGCGCTGTCATGTGACCTAAACCACTATGACGAGATGATGGCATGCGTCTGCCTCAACCATAAACCAGAAGTCCCTTTCACCATTTCCGTAGACCTGCGACAGTGACACGCGTCGCTTGGGCAGCGCAGCTGACACGGCGGCGACCAAGGAGTCGGAGCCAGCGACCGTGACATCGTTTCATGGCGAGCAGCCAAGATCCAGTCACAGTGCAACGCACCAGCGGATACTGCCGACGCGCCTCGACAGCGTATCATTTCCACTTGCTTAAGCGCCAGGCGTCGGCTCAATGCGCACGACAGGCATCTAGAACTTGACCTGCAACTCACCATGACGGCGGACGAGACTCGCAATACGCACTCGTGCACAGCCAAGGTGCTTTGCGCCCCGAGTCGGTTGCTGCGAGCCTATTGCTGGACATGTCCACCAGCAATTGCGCAGTCCTGTCCACAAGACGCAACAATGGTCTCTGCCCTGGCTGACGAGCTATGGCATGAGAACGCCAGAGCCGCCCGTTTCTTGAAGCGAAACTTGCCAATGGAAATCAAAACGTCCCCGCTCGCTCAGACGCAGATCAGACGTGGATGCGACGAAACAAGCTCAAAGACGCTTGCTCCACTGCATGTTTGTGCCGGAATCGTTTCGACTTGAACCCAAGTCTGGCCGCTGCATATGTATCGTGAGGTCAGCGAGCCTGCCTTGTTTTTGACAGAATGCTCCTTGAACACCCTTGAACTGGCCTTGTGCGGGTCTGTGCTTCTCGCCAAGGGTCATGGGCAATCCAGAAAGGCCCTCACCTTGTTCACTGCCGGCTCAACAGCCAGCATCAGCCCGAATAATGCTCATGGTTGCATTAGTGTCCACGCGTGCATGGAGAGTATCCATGATCCGGAGAAAAAGATGGCCTTGCCGCCTGTGACCCAGACTCGTGTATCATGTGCAGCAGCACGACTGCCAGGGGCGGCCTCCTTGGCGGCCAACTTTGACGCCCATCTTGTCGTATAAAGACGATGACAGGCGCTGACGCCCATGGCACCGCCTAGTCGTTGTTCATTGCAGTACGCGCCTCCTGTTCACGGCTTCTTTCTCTTCTCTTTCATACGTTCCTTTCTACATCGTTGCATTTGGATAACGTCGAGCTGGTCTCCTTTCCATTTATCTGTTTTGTTTGAACATTGAGTCGGTCACTACTACACCTGCATCGTCGATACAAGTAGATCTTGGAAAGACTGTTTGAGATATTGAACTCGCCCGTTTCCTACGATATGGTCGCCTTGACCAGATGTGCAGCTGCGGCTGCGGTCGTATTCAGTACTGGAGTTCTGGCTGCGCCCATCGGCAAGACCGCTGCCTCCGATCTCGTGGTGGATGACATTGTTGGATTTGATGAAGCGCTGGTCAAAACCACCTACCAGACACAGAAAACGAGCCAGGAGTCCATCGTACCCAACGTCCACACTGTCACCCACCAGAATATCGCACGCACAGAGAACCCCATCGCGCCGCCTTACACCCCTGATACGGGCCAGCTCATCGAGGTGACCAAGCGCTTCATTGTCGGCGCCTCGGACGATCGCCACCACTGGAGCGTCAGCGAGTTCCCGTTCCACTCGGTCGGCCGGATCGTGTGGGAGAACGGCATCTTCTGCTCCGGCGCCCTCGTCGGCCCTCGTCATGTGCTGACTGCGCGTCATTGCATACCAGAGGCTGGCGCCGTGAGCGGCACTTTTGCACCTGGGTATGATGGCGGGGAGCGCTTCGGCCATGCGGCGATCACCAATGTCCTCAAGATAGAGGGCGAGAAAGCCGGGGCGTGCGAGACACAGGACGACTGGGCCATCCTGGTCCTCGACCAGAAGCTCGGCGACAAACTGGGATACTTTGGCGTCAAGGTGCCCGATGTCTCCCTCTTTGACAAGCCCATTCTCTCTCATCTCGGCTACCCTGGCGACAAGGACGGCGGCGGCTCCCCCCAGCGCATCATCGATGTAACGGTTCACTCGAGCAACAGCCTCGACTGTGACGCCACTGGGCCCGTGTATACTGACGCCGACACGGCCGGCGGCCAGTCGGGTGGTCCGCTGTGGGAGCTAGACGGCAACATGGACCGCTGGATCTGGGGTACCCTCTCCATCGGGGTGTCATGGGGACAAGGCTTAGGCTATTCGGGGTTTGCTTCAGGTGCGCAGATGGTTGATACTGTGAATATGGCGAGGAAGGACTTTCCGTAGATTTGAATTCATAGTATGGTATGAACCATACTTATTGCACAGCGAATCACATGTACGCAGCGTGCGACAAAACCCTGAATTCGTGAGTGAAGATGACAAGGGCCTTAGACGGGGACCGTATTGCACACATCCATGCACTTGATTTCCAGGGATGATCTTGGCCGATAGGTCGGTTTTTAGGGGCAACAAGACAGAGATAATGGAATGAAACCTCACCTCCACTCCAACGGTCAACCACGGCCATGACCACCGTCCAGGAGGTTCGATGATGCTGCCTGCCGACCATGGTAGACACAAACTCCCCTGCATGTCTTTGGAAGATTACTGTTGGCTGGACAACGCGGACTTTCCGGCCTATGCCTTCGGACGCGAAACTCGAACGCCCTAGCTGGATCCTTCTCGGAAAATGATTGTCGTTGAATATTTCGAAGTGCCAGGGCGTACAAGTCATGGCGAACGGGCCGATCTTGGGTCCTCATCCTCCCTTCGCGAGACTGAATGGGGACAGTCCGAACGGGAGCTTCAGTTCCATGCCCAGCTTGAGCATCATGATGCTGTACGTGATTTAATCCACCATTACCGCTCCCATCCATACGGGGTGGCATGGAGGCGATGAAGTAGCCTTGAGGGCGTTTATAGGGTGCGTGGGCCAATGGTGGTGTTGGAATTCTGACTGCTTCCTAGACCTGATCAGCTGTCTTGCCATGTTTCTTCTGGGATTCACATACGTTACCAGGGTATGATGTCGAGTAAGTCGACCTCGTGCCTGCCTCTCTGTCAGTATCACCACAACTGCCTGGTGAGTAAACATACGCTGCAGGTCAAGCTCGGATGCTGGGGTGCACGGAGGGGTGTCAGCGCGTATGAGTTCCCTGACGGAACTGGACACACTGCTCAGAGACTCGCCCGATTCTTTGCGATGCCAGGGTGCCTTGCCAAAAATCTTTCTCGACGTGCTTGGTTGCGCCATCTCTTGACCGAGCCAAGCTTCTGGTACCTTATCGTCAATCTGCCTCATTCCCTCGACTGCAACATTTGTTAGGTGCGCAGTCTCCAGTGATTGACGTATACCAAGAGCGTCATCAGATGCCTTCTCATGAGTACTACTCCCAAGGGCCCTCTTTGTCTTCAAGAAGAGTCTCTTTACCGCACCAGGACTCGGAGGAGCTTTGCTCGAATTATTCAGAGTACCCGTTGTGTCGTGTGAGCCTTTGTTTCCAAGGCCGCTGAGCTTTGGAAAGCCGATTTCCCGGTCATCATGCAGGTGTTGTCTTGGTGCTTCGATTACCGGCTGCTGTAGAAACCTCACGTGTGTATCCTCTTGCAAGTAAGGACTGGCATGGCTTATTCCCCTCGGAGGGATCGAAAGTACTGTAGGTGTTCTTTGACCCGATACCCCGGTAGGATGCAGCAGGGCGGACGAGCTTCGTATTTCACCTGTCGCGAACATGGAGCGAGGACTGCAACGCCACAGCCCGGGAGATGCGGTGCTTCTTTGTGAGTAGACCTCAACCTGACGTTCCGCCTAGAATCCATCGGGGTACCAGACCCATTCATAGCCCTCGCGTGGAGGGCGAGGGGGATCTACGCTGCGAAGCGGCGGGGACGTTATGAGCTGCGGGACAGCATCCGGCGGAAATGCCGAAACAGGGGGAACAAGTTCCGAATCAGCTTGCTGTGCTTGTCCTTCGCTGGAAACCGCGGCTCGGTAGGGCGCATCCCTCGAAAGGCGGAATGGGAGCTCGGCGACAGGCCTGCTTGTTGACGGCGAGAACGATGAAGGAGATGAAGAGTGTCCCTTGGCACTGGACATGTCATCGGCCAAGAAGCCAAGCGACGGAATAGTGGCGGTGATGTAAAGGATAAAATGCGCCCATAGGAGATGTACGGAGCTGGGAAAACGATTCCCACAGGAAAGGAAAGAAAAAAAAAGAAAAGGAAAAGTAATGATGAAGTTGCAGAGTCCACATCGTCGGGCCAAATATGTTTCCCCCCCAAAAATAGGTACCTTCAACTGCCTTAGAAGGGCAAGCCATCTGGACTTGCCTTCTTAGATGTCATCCCCCGTCGGGCAGGAAGTGTCTGACAGCCCCTCTTGCTGTGCCGTCGCTCCATGTCCAGACGTTTGAATCATAGAGCCAGATACATAGTAGGATATCACATTTGTCAAACTGAGAAGGCGATGACATTGTCCTTCAACTTTTCGCTGCGAAAAATGACAACCTGGGCCCCAGGCCCGATCCTGTGCGCCAAACGCCGTGTATCGTGCCGCTCTTTCTATAGCTACCTCATGCCAAGAACCCTAATCAATCATCATGGTATCATCGCCGTCCAAGCCCACCGTCGGCGCCTCCAGCGGCACGCCTCGCCCGCGCCCAGCGAGCAATTCTCTCCTGACCTCGGGCCCGATGGCGGAGTGGCCATGGCTCAACAACAGGTCCAGCAACGCCTCGCGCTGGTCTTCTGTGATGTCGCCCTTGTATCGTTGGGCGAATGCGAGCAAGCTCTGATGCCAGATGACGGGCAGCTTGGTCCTGGTGTTCTCGGCCACTCCAGCCATGGCGTCGGTGCCGGCCTGAACGCTCGCCGGGTCGATGCTGCGGAAGCGCAGGAAGTGGAAGACGAGGGCGTCAATGACCTGATACGGCAAGGCATACTTCTTCTCCAAGAGCGTCTTGATGAAAATGTTGGTCGCACCACCACCCTCCGTACCCTGCGAAGCTTCCTGGGCAGCGATCTCGCACAGTCCCTTGAGGGCCGCCGCAGACTGGAGCACAGGCACAGAGACCCTTGCGAGCACGGCCGAGATGATGTGTGCCTCGCGCAGGGTGCAAGACCCGCTGCTCACCAGCGGAAACAGGAAACCCTTGAAGAAGGCCGATGGCTTGTACAGTGCTTTCTTGAGACAGTTGAAGAGGTGCACGTTGAGCTTCTTGTTCTCGTATATGTCCTCTCGCACCTTTTCCAGTACAATCATCTCCAGGAACCTCTGGCAGATGGCTGGCTTGCTCGATGCGAAGATGCGGGTGGCTTGGAACGTGGCGTTGGGCGTCCACTTCTCCGGCTGTGTGACGAAGATGATGTCTTCCCAGTGAGGGATGGTGGGGAGAATCTTGAAAGGCTTGGGAAGAGGGCCTGACTTGTAACGCGCAAGGATCTCACCGATTCTATGCCTGTTAGCTGCTCTGGTCTTCCCAACCCTGTGGGGCACGGCTCTGCCTACTTGGTGTACGCCTCGACAACCTTGGGCGGGAGCTCATAGTCCTCTTCCGGGACGCCAGCTGCTTTCCGTGCCTCGGTAGCCTCATGTGCCGCAATCTTCTCCAAAATCAGGTCGGCCAGGTTGACCGGCTCCTCTTGCTCCTCGTCCCCTGAAGGCTTCTGGTCCCAGCCGTGCTTGAGCAGGTCGTCAGCCTCCTCATCCGGCATGAACTTGCGGTACGTCGCCAGATCTTCGGGATCGACCTCAATCTCCTCGACCTCTTCGTCGTCCTGATCCGCCCACGCTGCGTCATCGTCGTCGTCGCCGTACACCTGCTCCTCCTCGAATCGCGAGTCGTAGCCGAAGCTGTCCGCGCCGGCTGGTGCTTGCGGTTTCGGCCGTGAAGCTTCCTCCTCCTCTGCGAGCTCTCTGCCTATACGCAGAATGTTCTTGGATGCCTTGGAGTCGACAAACGTCTCGTCTTCGTTGTCGCCACGAGACTTGCGCTTTCCAGGCTTGTTGCGCAGGACGCCCGTCGCGACAATGTCGTCTTCGAGGGGATTGTGGCGGCGGGCATCACGGCCCTTTGGGGTCGTTGCTTTGGGCATGATGAGTTATGGCAGGGCCGTCAAGTTGGGCAAGACGTCGGTCGATGCTGGTGGTGGTCAATGGCAAGCCCAGCCCGAGTTGTCTGGGGAATTCAAAATTTTGTGGCTTATCGATACAGCTGGACGGACCCCTCTTTCCAGATTGGGACTAGAGGCATCGTGGATGGCATTGAATGCGGTACGTACTGCGTCTGGAAGTCTCAGCACTAGAGGGACAGACGCACAGGACTGAATGCTGGGCAGCTACAGTATGGCGTTGGATCTTCCATGTTTGAGTTTAATGTTGAGTCCCTTGAATGAGCAGGTCTCGATATGAGGCGACACGGGCGGCTGTGGCATCGTATGGCAGTCAGCTGCATTGGGCCATGAATGAATCCCGGCCGGACAGGAAGTCGACTCATCGGCGTGGGCGCTGCTCACCAGAGCCTAGCGCCCAGAGAGCGTTGAATGGCCATTATTAAATCGAGGCCAAAATCCAGTCATATCCGCGCGCCGGTCATTACTTGGGGCGGCCCCTGATCTACAAATAACATCTTTCCAATCGACCCATGACGCTCGGGCAATCCACCTCGGGACCCTTTTAACAAAATCCGACCCCACATCGACGTCAATCCAAGTGCCCCTCCAAGAATTTCGTCTCACTGAGTACAATTCTCACAAGATCTTTCACACCACGCCTACATACTCTCACAATGCCGACAGAACTCGAAGAGGTACAGCCCAAAAAATGGCCCTGTACTCACTGGTGCCAGGCCCAAGTTCACTTGGCTAATTTCGCCGCAGCTAGTTGGCTTCATCGCAAGCCCAAATCCACAGATTCGCCTCTTGGCAGTGGAAAATCTGGTGCCATATTCCACCTCAGACCCGAGCATATTCAAAGTGAACGACAACATTCCGATAAGAAACCTAAGAGTTCTTGTCCGGGACCACCCTGTACGCCGTCCCCGCGACCAAACGACGGTCCAAGTCACGCATGGGACGACAAGACGCTGACGACGCCTAACAGAAAATCGCAGAACATGCCTTGACCATGTTGATCAACCTTTCTGGCGAGGACGCTGTGCAAGAGATGCTGGCGAAAGACGACAAGTTCCTCGAGCTCCTGTTCCAGAAGATCGTCGTATGTAACGGGCACTTGCGTCGGACAGGCGTTTGCAGTCATACTGACAGACATCCAGAAAGCAGAGGAACCCAACGCCAATCTATTGGCCATGCTCCTCGCCAACCTCACCAAGAACGCAGCCCTCGCCGAAATCAACACCAGGAAACAGCCGTCACCTGATGCCCTGTCCAAGAGCCACTTTATCCTGGACCAGCTCATGGACCTCTTCGTCAAGGGTCAAGACGGCACATACAACAAGCACGCCGACTATGACTACCTGGCCTATTGCTTTGCCGACCTTGCCAAGCACGAGTCGATACGCAAGTACTTCCTCACCAAGCAAGACTACGACGGCGTCGTGCCCCTGAGCAAACTGCTCGTTTTCACGGAGCACAAGAGCGATATTCGACGCAAGGGCGTCGCCAGCACCATTAAAAACGTCGCGTTTGAAGTGCACGCGCACCCAGAGCTCCTGTCCGACAGCGAGATTGGCATCTTGACATATGTGCTGCTCCCCATCATGGGCAGCGAGGAGTACGATGTGGACGAGACGATGGACATGTTGCCCGACCTGCAGCTGCTGCCGCCGGACAAGAAGCGGGAGCCCGACAACACCATTGTCGTCACGCACCTCGAGACGCTCATGCTCTTGACTACGACGAGAAAGGGGCGCGACATTATGCGCGAGGTCAAGGTGTACCCCATTGTGAGGGAGACGCACGCGCGCGTGCAGGACGAGGACGTCAAAGAGGCATGTGACCGTCTGGTGCAAGTTCTGATGCGGGATGAAGAAGGCGAGGGCGAGGAGACGGAGAGGAAGATTCAGGAGATTGTCGATGAGGATGATGAGATTGTGGAGGTGTAGAACTAAACATGGGTTCGCAAGACAAAAAGCCACAACGACAGAGTCCCTTCCCAAAACGATAGCATCGCATCAAGTGACCTCGCTCAAGACAAACGCCGCCAACGCCTTCGTTACCTTGTCATTCTACAGCATCACTTATCGTTCCTTTTCCACGTCCTCGTCATGTTCGCGAAAAACACTCTTCCGCAGCGGGCTGACCATGGTCGTCCTGACGCTAATGTAGTCATCGGCCGCGACGTCGCTAGCTGTAGGCGGCGACAAGGGACTGGGCTGGTCGCTCATACGCCTCTCACTGAGGCTGGGACGTGATTCATGGCCCTCCATCACCTCAGACATGGAGCGTATGTGCTGGTGCTGGCCAAAGCTCGCTTGTTGTCCAGGCTCGGGCGAGACGGGGAGGGAGGGCGACTCGCGAGGGAGCGAATAATCTACCGAGGAAGGCCAAATGGAGCTCGCACCGCTGAAATCGGTCGTGTTAAAGGACGAGTACGACATGGTGCGCTGCTGAGATGCCGAGCCGGCTCCAGCCAGCCGGGAGTGCTTCTGGATGACCTCGCTGTGGGACAGACCCGTGTCCGAAAGCTCCACGGGTGGCGAAGTATCGTCGAGTTCGGCAATGGGTGTTCCCGCTGCCTCGACAGTCGTGGGAGGCGGCGAGTACATGGGCTGGGCCACAACAGGGACGGCCTTTCGGTCCATCATCTCGGGAGACTGAGGCGTATCGTCTGACGTGGTCACGGTAGCCGCCTTCTCTGTCGGTTGCCCCCTGATCCACGACATGATGCGATGGCCAGGATCTTCCGTGCCGTAGTCGCTGGGCGGAGTCCGGAACATGCCCCGTCTGCGCAAGAGACACCATCCTACCAAGAGACCCGTGACGGCCATCAGCCCTAGTACGACGCCCAGCACAGGCGCGACCCAGCTAGGAAGGCCACCACTCTCCCCGCTGTCATTGTCGCCCGCATCATTTGGGAGATCGGGACGGCTGCTGGTCTCGGGGACAGCTGCATATGGTCCCCACGTCGAGATCTTGGGCATGTCATACGTCTGGGAGAAGACCTTCTCGAGATCGGTATTGTCCCAGCCCGAAGGCTCGGGGGTGGTCATCGTCGCGCCTCCCGTCGCATCGCCGCCGATGGTGTCCCTGACCTTTTCTGGCACGCCATAGTCACTGTACTTGTCCGGGTCGTACGAGTCCATCCATTCGCCGCTCGTGAGGTTGAACATGACAATGGGGCCATCCTTGAGGCATGAGTAGGATGCGCCAGGCTTCGATGTGTCGCCGCCGATAATCATCATCTGATCGTCGTATGGCTTGAAGCACTTGTGTCCAGCGCGCGCGTGGACGTCCTCGCCCTTATTCAAATGTGTCCAGGTAAAAGACGGCAAAGACAAGACCCAGACATCATCGTAAAATGGCTCCAGAGGATGCAGGCCATCATTTCCGCCGTAGTAGTAAATGTTGTAACTGGACGAGTCCTGCGCAACGGCAACCACCGCGCAGCCTCGGGCGCGCATGCCAGGCCCGTCGACTGTGGCCTGTCTGTACCAGTCGCCGCCCGCAACGTCGTAAATGTCAATCGTTTCCATGAACTCGGGGCTTTCATCTTCCTGATGGCCGTCAGCTGTAGCATTCGTCATGGACACGGGCTACTCACACTGGCTTTCTCGTTGTCAGACTTTGGGATCTGGCTCGCCCAGTACGGATGGGTGACGCCTCCCAGAACGACAAGGATACCTTGCTTGCCAACAGGTACCCAGACAGTTTCCGCATTGGATCTGCCTTTCACGCCACCAGTCAAGGAGCTATTGGACCAGTCCAGAGAAGTCTGCGTTGTCATATCGACCTCGATCAGTCTGTCTGATATTATCTGGGCGCGCTTTCCCTCGTCCGGACCCGCGTTGCTCCAGATAGCAGTATGGCTTTCTGTTGTCAAGCCTGAGAAATACCATGCCTTGTTCTCCGCAGGGGCGCTGACGGCCGAGCCATAGGCAACGTAGCGGCTGACGTTGTTGTTGAGCTTGGGTTCATCGAATCCCCGCTGCCACGCAGGCTTGTCAGGCCCGTATTGGTAGACCTGATAACCTAGCACATCGTCTCGTTCAGGCGCATCGTACTGCTCAGGGATCACAAAGACAGCGCCTCCGTACATGTAGAACTGATAGTCGTTTGCGAGCATGCCGCCATCAATTGTGTTAGGTGCGCTGTTGGCATTGCCGGCTCCACCGCGCGCCTTTGAAATAGTGTCCTTGAGCAAGATGCCCGTGGTGTTGTCCTTTGCATCGAACGGGTTGCTGAGATTGTACGTCAAGATATGGCCCTGGAAGTTGCCTGTGTCAGACGCTTGACTGTATCGTCCATCGGCCAAGCCGCGCGACCACCAGATCTCTCCACCATCCAGGTAGATAGTGTCGCGGACGAGAGCAGCTGTAATAAGTCAGCTAATCGGAACTCGCAGAGTACAGATTTCAGAATCACCTCTTGGCTGCGACCAGATACATATACTGCTGTTTACTTGATCCTCTGACCACCCCGTCCACTGTGCACTGGCGCCCGCGGCGAGCGCCACAAGGGAATGAGATTTGATGCGCATGGAAAATGTGCCGTGCTCCTCCTGTACTTCTGCAGCGAAAATCAGAGTCGACAAAGACCCCAGTAGGACAGCCTACTGTGACGAGGGTGCAGTGCTTAAAGTGAACAGAGTAGTGTCACCCCAAAGGCCAACGAAGCAGAGCAATCACAGTCAGGTGGGCAAGAGAGTATCCCTGTGACAGGAGGCTCCATACTATGTTTGGCTTAGATTTCCCCGGAAAAGCCATTCAAGACACTTGAAACTCGCAGAACCAGAATGAGAATTGCCACAAGATCAAGGAGGGAGGGTCCAATGCCTCAATGGTGCTGGCCAATGCCCAGGAAGCTGGCACAGGGAGGAGGCTCGGAACATCCGTAGTGGATGCGATCGCTGCGCGTAAGAATATGTTCGACAAGAAAACATGAATGCTGCTAACCACTCCTCCATCTCCGGGTACCCCTTTGAGCAGCTCACCCGTGCTTGGGCTTAGAAGCGAGACGTCTGTGCTGGCCTGACCGCGAATACTACCATGCACAGCCCTGTCGATGCCAGAGCAGGGGTGGGTTGTTCACGGGCGCACAGCTAAGCCCAAAAGAGGAAGGCCAGCGTGCGGGCCGCATTTTGGCTCGATAAATGGTCCGCGAGGGCCATTGTTGTTGCGGTCGGAAAGAGGGCTCAATAGACATGGTGGTGGAGTCGTGTCGTGGTGGCGCCAGGGCCATGCGACGTCTGGGTCTTTCGAGAAGACGCTGCTCTTCCAATGACCGTCGTGCATGAAATTATCAGGCTGCGAGAACATGTGTCCCCGTATACCGAATCACGGTCTCCGTTGCGAAGCGAAGCAGCCAGAGAGCCTCGCCCTGTTCGCTTACGGATTCAGCCCCCAGTGATCGTCGTCCTGTTGTTGTTTTGATGCAGCGACATTGGATGCGCTGGAAAGGTGTACGAGCTGGCCGTGAAATTTGGCCCATTCGTCATGTAATGGTTGAATGATTGGGATTATGGGAAATTGGATCAAGATGTGGTATCTTTCAATTGCTTGGTTCCTTTCCCCTCAGCGGCTCCTTCCCGGATGGAGGTCGCTGGTGCTGTCTGCTGTCGAAGGGCAGGCGCGGGGCAGGGACGTTGCATGACTGTGCAGTGGAAGGCGCCAGCTGTCGATGTTACTGTAGTGACGGGCGCCCGCTCCAAGTTGACGATTCTTCATGTCTGCTAATCAGTGCAACCGTGGATCTCGTTAGCCATAGTCTACAGTACTGGTGTTCTCGCATCGCAAGCTGCATGCGGAGAGTGGCTTGCGCCTGTGTTGCGTAGCCTTGTTGCGGGGTGTCATGTCATACTTGTAGAGCGAATCGCCCAATCAGGAAATCTCCCAGTGAACCCAGCCAACTAGCGTGACAGTTAGCAGATGGCCCCACCAGGGAAGGTGCGAGTTCCGGAGGCTCTTCCATCACCTGTCCGTCCATTAATAACCGTCTTCACAGTCTTGCCTCATTCTCGCCACTCACTGATCATCCTGCGAACTGACCACTCTCGCATCCGTGAGCCACACGCCTGCACATACCCACACACGCGCGCACGGACAGCCTCGCAGTCGACCGTCATCAGGCAGATACGCGTCGAGCTCTCTTTATCTCCGCTGGCCCTCGCAGCGTACTCCGCACCTCAGCCCGTTACCATCCTCAATGGCAGTGTCATGCACCGGCCACAATGCATCTCCTTGAGACATGGCAGCACTTTTGTGGACGAACTCGACTGCTGGCTCAGTCAGGCTACCCACCCCCCCTTGCAGCCTAGTCGTGCATCGAGCCTGATTGATTGTTCCCAACATGGCACAACTGGCGAAGAACCAGCTGCTACACTCTCTTGGCCGACTGACCGCATTGAGACTGACCACCCCTCTCGAGATCGAGAGACTGCATATTTCAGCAATTTTGCCTGTTCGTGGTGTCTGCAGCGACGAGTTCCACCTTGCGCCTCTGTTTGCCAAAGAGAGACATCCCCTGCCAGAGCTTGTCTGGATAGTCGGGCATAGCATGGTGAACTTCAGATTCCACAATGACCGCATTCTGTTTCTATTCACTTGAAGCTCAGTGTATGCCCCCTTTTCCCCTCTCGAATATTACGCCAAGGACAGCGAAGCAAGAGACGCGGATCATGTCCACCGCGATGGAGCATCGCAGGCACAGTCACCCTGATTCCCCTGCTGCAACGCTTCTCCATATTTTGTTCCACCGATGACTGTTTATACAGATCGTGGCTGAACAGTGTCTTACTTGTGCAGGTGGAGTAGTGTCCCCCTCCTCACTTGCATCGCCGCTTCTCAGCACACCAGTGTGGCCATCGTGGTTTCTTTCCGTCCTTCGAGTCGCTGAGCCAGTCGAGGCATCCTAGTTGGTTCAAAGTGCGTCAATTTAATCTTTAAAGACAGGAGATCACGGAAAATGTGGCAGCCGCTCGCTGAAAGGCGTTATTACACACCAACGACCCCGTCTTGTTTATTTCGCTTTTCCTGCGGCTGACTGCTTGCCCACTCCTACCGACAAATGTCAGGCTGCGACCCAAGATGGGCCCCCATGTCGGTCAGAGCCGCATCCTTGTCCGAATGAGCGACGTCTGCCTGTAAGCCGTGCCGGGCTGCAGAGCTGAGGCCTTCTCGTCCCTGCTATGCCGAGCCCTCTGACTGCAAACATGTACAGACGTGCAGTGCGCACTTTCTCCAAGTTAACCCTCCATCCAAGTAGATGGATCGTCCCTTGAACAGCCTCCTGTCCGGTTCTGGCTTACAAATTGCGATTGTCTTCTTGTTCCCATGAGATGGCTCGCTTTCTTTGCCGTCTCCCGAGCCTTTACTAGCTCTAAGCCACACACCATCGACCACGACTCTAGACTGTAGTATTGTCTTCCAATAATTGGCGAAAGGTGATGAATTGGGCGAAAGTAGTAGCAACCCTGTCTTGAGGCCGTTGGTTTCCGGCACTGTTCAGGGTCGCATGCGGTGGTGGCTTGCTCAATAGGCCGAGCCAGTCGCCAGGCTTGGAGCTCGGACGGTGACATTCGGGGAACACGGGCTGTTGGTCGCCATCCAACGGGCTTCTCTGCCCTTAGAAGGCTTAGACGAAGACGAGCACGGGCGCTTTGACGCACTGACGTGCCGTCAGCCTCCATATGCGAGATCCCAAGAACGGCACCAAGGTACGAGGAGTCGCGCCGCGCTATCGCGCAACCTTTACTCTCTCAACACATGCGAGTCATATCTTCTCTTTCATCGGCTCCTTAACCAAGGCTCTAAAGCTTGACCACGGTCTCTTCCGCAACGGTTGACTTGGAAACAACTGCCATCACGTTCGCTTCAGTCAAGATGCGTGTTGCATATGCGCTCAGCGCATTGAGCGCATTCGCTAGGATCGCTCTCTCTCAAGATGTCCCATCATCGATGGCTGAGCAGGCCGATGCTGCTACTATCACTGGAGGATACGCGGCTTATGCGACGGAAGTTGTTGACGACTACGCTGCGGCTGCCGGCTGCTCGCACACGTGCACTGTACGAGTAACAGAGATTATCAGTGTCATTGTAAGTTCAGTAACACAGGGACAAGAGTAGCCAAGCTGGAGATCTCTGTTAATTCTCTTCCAGACTTACTCGATGGTCACGGTGACGGAAACACAACCTGGCACGACGATAAGTTATCCAGTCACTGTCACTGTTACCGAGACTGCTACCGCTACACCAACCGGTTCTCCGGCCACCGTGACTGTTACAAAGACTGCCACGGCGACAGCCTCCGTTTGCACGCCGCAGAGCGTTCAATGGACCACCGTGTCCGTCGTGGAAACAGCTACACAGACATATACGGTCTCCTACCCGATCGTCACAAGCACCTACGTGGAGTGTGTTGAGCCTGGAGCGGGATACCCGACCGAGGGCTATCCTGCGCCTGACCCTGCGCCAACATATGGGGGCGACGTAGCCGGGGGACTTGACGAACGCCATTGTGGTGACTGTGAACCTCCGCCACCGACATGTGGTTATATCACCGTCACGGACTGGCAGACGACTGTCCTCACGACAGTTGAGACTGTCATCTCTGGCTCGGCCACCACCGTGACGGTGCCAACGACGATTGCAACCACTATCCCCACCACCATTATCGGAACTGAGTATATCACTCATACCTCTCCCACCACCATTTGGGAGGAGATCACGACGACCACAACATCGACTGTCACCACGGAGATCCCTTTTACCGTGATCGAGGACAACACCGTCATCATCACGACTGCCACGACCGAGTATGAGACCGTCATTAGCACAGTTCTCAGCAGCTACCCCGTGACCTCTTGGGTTACCGACGTGATCACCGATGTTGTCACCGAAACGCGACCAGGAGAGACAATCACCGGGCCGGGCGCGACAGTGACCCAGCCTGGGCCAACAGTAACCGTCCCTCCAGAGACCATGACGCTCCCTGGCGAGGTAATCACTCTGCCTGCCAGCACTGTCACCGTCACAGTCACCAAGGACGGTGAGACCATCACCACAACAGTCGTCAAACCGCCGGACACAATCACTCAGCCCGGCCAAGTCATCACCGTCACACCCATCTTCGAAGTCACCCTCTGTCCGACCCCGACGGGTGCAATGGCGCCCCTGAGCACCAACAGCGACGATACTTTTGGCTGCGCGCCCGGATACGTCTGCAACCCCGCCAAACCCGCCGGGTGCAACTTTTGGCCAGGCTTGCCGTCGCCCGAATACCTTTGCAAGCCTGACGAGTGCATCCTCGCGCCTCCGTTCCCCAATGTGACCTGGCCCGAGGGAGAGACTGACTACTACCCTCCCACCTATGGCTACTTTGACCTCAACCCTGAAGCTTTCGGATTGTCATTTGATATTTTTGAATACGAGGTGTACGAGGAGGTCAGGGAAAGTACCACCGTGACCATCACCACCGGCAACTGGGAGTCCCAGGCCAGCTTGAGCGAATGGCCGCGCCCTACCACGACAACGACTACCAGCGCCACCCTCGGGCCATATCGCACGATCCGTCGCGCTCTCAGCAAGCGTGATACAGATACTCCAGCTGTGTGCTTCGCCGTCTGCAACAATGCCATGAAGATTGCGTTGTCACTCGGGAAATCCGCCTCCCTCTGCGAAGATAACTCCTCATTCACGGATGCCTACGCTACGTGCCAGACCTGTGTTCTGGAATTTGGCGACGAGACAGAGGATCCTCTCCGCAACTACATTGATCCCGAGTTCAAGCAGTTCCTGGACTACTGCGCTGGTGACGATGCGGAGCCCACGGCCACCTCCGCCACTGCCCCCGAGTCGGCAGTCACAAGCCCACCACTGGTGACCACCACAGCACAGGAGGAAGTGAGCTCGGGCACCTTTGCGCCCATTGAGCCGTCTACGACTACCAGTGACTCCACTACCTCTACCGCTTCCACCACCACCTCCATTCAGCCTACTTCTACAACTACGACTGAAGTCGTCAGCGAGGAGCCATCGTCGACGACGACTGAGGCCATCAGCGAAGAGACTTCATCGACGACAACCATCGCCGAGTCTACCACGGATCAGGTTTCGACAACAGTACCTGTGGATACGACGACTGCCATCCAGAGCGTGACCGAAAGCGTGTCAACAACAACGGTTGAGGAACCAGCCACAGCTTCTCCCGAGCAGCCCAGCACCACTAAGACAATTCCCATCTCGAGTGATGGCTTCGTGACCATGACCACAAAAGAAGCAGATTCCACCATCACCACAGAAGAGCCCTCCAGTACAGAAACATCTGCGGTCGTCGTACCCAGCGCTCTTCCAGAGGACGTCACCACCATCGAAGGCGGCACTCTGATTTCCGTCACCACCGTCAATAGCACCCCCCTAACGACCCCAGTCGTCGTCTCCACGCAGGATGGCACTCCCGTGGCCGTTCCCGTGTCCATGACCACCATTGACGGCACTGTCATGCCGGTGCCACTCCCGACGGGTGGAGATGCCCCTGACAACGACAGTGACGGGCAGCACGGCGGTCAAGTCCCCACGCCAAGCTTTACCGTGTCGGGCACCTCCACCATCCCCGTCATCCCCGAGCCGACTGATGGCGACGCGCCCACGCCAACCCCTATCCCAGGCGCAGCTGCCGCCGCGGGTCGTGGCGTTCCCTCTTGGACCCTGGGCGCCATTGTTCTTACCTTTTTCTTCCTCGCCTGAACTTCATCTCTTCCACCGCGCGATGATGGTTGGAGAAGAGAGGAGCCGCTCGGCCAGGGTGGGACGCTTTGATATATACACTTGACCCTTTTCGCACATTCACGACAGTCTTTACGGATATGATAAAGAAACATGAGCCTGATACTGCAGGAGAAAAGGAGCACACGAAGCCTTTTTGGACAAATAATACGCGGGCTTCTTCAACATTACGCTCCTTTCGGGACATGGCATGATATTAGCGTGGTTTGGCTTGTTTTGATTGAATTTGGGAGCAGATGACGCATAGATTTTTAATGGCATTCTAATGATCGTTGGACGGCGAGGCCGATGTAATACCGCTTGAAATTCAGAATGATTGATGGGTTACGTCGCAGAGTCATCCTTGTCCATAAAAACCCAAAAGTGTAATCAATGACCTGCATATTGGTAACGCCTCATCAGCCCAGCCCGTCATGAATCCGACATTAATCCACCTCGATACCCTCAAGCACAGTCATGGCCCGTCCACCTTCGCTCTCAAAGCGATTCACCATGCGCTCACACTCGCCCCTGAGCATGTCCTCGGCCAGGCGCGCGTTGTGGTAGACCCACTCCTCCACCGTCATGCTCTTTTCCTTCGCCGTCAGCTCGCCGCCCTTACGCAGGAGACGATCCACCGTGTTCTCGTCTGCCCGGGTAGCGCCCTTGAGAGGCGACTCAAGAACAGCATCAAGATCTACGGCCTGCCAAGGTGTCTTGCTCTGCAGGTTCGACAGTATGTTCCGCTTAGACGGAGAGAGGCGAGTTGGCGTCTCTGCCACGGGCGCCAGTGCGATCCGTTTGGTGGTCACGCTAGCAGAGGGCCTTGAACTGGGAGGCTGATTCTCCGCATCAGACGACTGGGGCGACTGCGAAGGAGAAATGCCGGCCTGGCGCGCCGAGGTGGCACTATGGCCGGGCGTCGAAGGCGGATGGGCGGCCTGCCTGGCCAAAGGAGACAAAGGTATCGCAACTGCCTCCCGGATAGGGGACAGGTCACGCTCATCCTCCAAAATCTGCAACTCGTCGCTATGCGGCTCAAGAGCCTGCCTGGCTTCGGCGTCCATCGCTTCCTGTTGAAGTTGGGCCTCCGCTTCCTCGGACTTGCTTTCAATGGATGACTTCTTGGGCGGTCTTCCACGCCCACGTTTGGGCGGCTGTTCTCCTGCCTGCGACTGGGAGCTGGCTATAGCAGACGCTTCTTGAGCCGCCTTGGACGGACGCCCTCGCCCACGCTTCGCAGCCGCGGGGGGCTCCAATGATGCTGCCGGCTCAACCGTGTGCGCGTCGGTATCGACTGCTTCTACGGTGGCCTCGGTCGACACCTTGGACGGTCGGCCACGGCCCTTCTTAGCTGGCTTCTGTATTGCCTCCACTACCACAACCGAATCGTCTGCCGGCTCTACACTCTCAGTGAGAGCCTGTGGTCCCAGGGAGGCTTTGGAAGGTCGACCGCGGGGTCGCTTGGCTGCTTGCGGTGCTTCCGAAGCAGATTCAATTTCCACCTTCTCTGCTTGCAGAACTGGACCAGGAGCCGGTGCAGCCTTCTTTGAAGCCTTTTTGGCTTTGACAGGGGCCTGAATGACAGGCTGAGGATCCTCCATTGGCAGATCTGCGAACTCCACGGATTTCTGCGAGGCAAGCGAAGCTTTCGAAGGGCGACCCCGTGGCTTCTTCTTCAACAAAGGCTCCTCTGCAGGCTCCTCCGTCTGGAATGATACTCGAGAAGCGACAGAATGAAACGAAGGTTGCGCATCTGAAAACCGATCCAGTCCCGCCTCTGGATTCTTGACCACTGTGTCTGTGCTGCCGATGCTCTCGTATCTCCCTGCGTGAATGTCGACATCTTGAAGCTCCAACTCGGGTTCGACTTCAGGTTGAGGCTCAGGTTCGGGCTCTGGCTCTTCAACAGGAGGCGTTGCGATCACTTTCGTCTTCTTCGTCTTTGTTTGCTTTGATACTTTTCGTGTGCCGGCCTTGCGGCCCTTTTTCGGAACGGTCAGCTGCGCTGGTTCTTCTTGCAGAACCGGTTCCTGATCCAAGTCAGGCTGAGGAGGGGCTGCTATCCTCGCCTCTGTCGGCTCGACTTCCATCTCATGACGCAGGGCCTCGAGCTCGGCATCCACCTCCTCATCCTCGGGCTCCGCTGGTGGCATGGGGTCAAACATGGCGTAGTTGGCTGACTTATTTAACCCCGCTGCAACGTCTTTGACAGCTTTCGCTTTGACCTTCCTTCGCTCCGAATCAGAGTCGGCGGCAATATCGTCATCGTCTGACAGAGGGCGTTCTAGGTCGGCCTCAAGCTGCCTTTCGATTTCATCATCATCGGGAAACATTCCTGGGACGTCTTGTGTAGGAGGCTCCGCCATCTTTTGTGCCTTTGACTGTGATACCTTCCGTGGCTTCGCCGCAGATGCTCGTCCTTTCTTTGCTGCAGGCTTCTTCTTGAGAGCTGGCGCCGGGGCGTCCGTCATCTGTGAATCCTCTATGGACTCGACGACAGAGCCCTCGACCGCCACGCTTCCCGCCCTCTTGGTCGCTCTCTTCTTGCGCGCAGGCGCTTCCGAGGTCACAGTTAGAGTCGAGTCCTCGACAGCGTCGCTGGGGCGCTTCTTTCCGCGAGCAGCCTTCTGAGGGAGTGGTGCCTCAGGGGTTACTTCTCGATCCCCCTCCAGCGGCGCCACTTCAGAATACACATGCTCTTCAGGTTCGGGTGTGGGTTCTCCTTTCTTGGCCTTGGTTTTCTTTCCCCTTGTGCTCGTTGCCGCCTTTGATGCTCGAGCCTTTTTCGTCGCCATGGTCGATGTCGTCGACAGAATGGTGTCGTTTCCAGCTGCCGTGGCGAGCGTCGTGTCGGCTATTGAAGGCGCCTCGGAAGTGAATGTCGCTACAGACTGCGTCGAGAGCCGGGACACCTTTGATCCTCGGGCCGCCTTGGCACGGGAGGCTTTTGGTTTTGGCAGCGCGGACAAGGCAAAGAAGGGGCAGCTTGGTGATCGGCTGTAGTGTTCGTCGCTGTTGTTGTGAGTGCGTGGTCCGTCGCAATGGGTATAAGGGGAAGCTTACTATGGCTTGTCATTCTGCTCCCAGCCATCCAGCCCGAGGCCACAGTACGTGCACGTTGTGTTGTCGTTGGCTTCAGGCGTGGGTGTGTATTTCCAGCCCGCATCAACAAGCTGGGTGGCATCGTCTGTCAGCAAGAGTGGCCCCGTTCGTTCGAGGCAGGAACAACTCACCTGCTTCGTCTTGCATTTCCAGCCCCGCTTGGCATCGTGTGGCCACCGCCCAGCGAATGTGGCCTTTCTCGCCTCGACCATTTCTTTCTCGGCAGGATGCACGTTGGCGTACCCTTCCACCTCGCTTTCCACTGCCGCGCAGATCGCCCAGCCGCATGATGCGGAGTGCTTGAGATGCTCAATGAGCGGGTCGTCGCCCTCTTCCCAGCCATCCATGGCTTTGTGGCAGAGGTAGCAGGTGACATTGTCGGGGTTTTCGGGCCATGGCTGGAAGTAGAAGCCGGCGCGTGCGAGCTGTGACGGTCAGTAACGCGACGGCGAGGCCAAGCGCGGCGGCATGGCGTCTCACCTGCTCTGGGTCGATCTTCTTATGAGGCCAATTGAGCGCTCGCGCTCCCTTGGCTGTCGAGCCGCGCTTCTTTGTCTTCTGGAAGGAGGCCAGCCGGCCTTCAAAGGTGAAGTATTGGTCGTCCGTCGATTCGACTTCCATCTTGCCAGCTGCCAGGCAATCCAACTCTGTACGCGTGCAAGTTCGAGTATGGTGACGCGGTTCTGCCGCGCGAAAGGTTTAGTCGACCGACTTGTAGGTTCGCGACGTGACTGGCGAGAGCGCGTTTGTAGGGATAGTTGACAATACGAAAGCAAGGATGCCAGCAACGGATGATCATGAAGCGCAAGGTAGAGTCCAAAAGAAGCGTAACGACAGCGAATCCTGCTACCAATGCAACTGTAAACAAACCGTGTCCGATGTCGACGTTGCGCACAAGCTGCTCAATTCCGTGTCCCACGTCTGGGGATCCGACATTCGACGGTGGAGTCGTGTTTGTTTACAGCGCGACCCTGCGGCCGGCTTGCGATAAGTGGGGCCACTCTGCGATCTCGGCATTGGCTTCATTGTCTCACCCTGATTCCCAGTGCCAACTACCTCACACGGACTGGCTCCAGCCAAGCAGGATCAAGCAGCTCTTATATTTCATACCATGTCAAAGCTCCTTGGCATAGTGGTGCTCGGGGATTGGCATGTGGCACTTGGTTCACACGGAGCCATCCGGCCTACATGTCCTTGCATTTCTAGTCACCCATGGCATGCGTCGACGTCGGTCTGGTCTGGCTCGAGGACAAGCGACATGTGACTTCTATTTCATCTTCGGGGTTGTGATTCCCAACATCACAGCTTTCCAGCAGCCTTAGCCAGCCTCTCACCATCGACTAGTACGCACCAGCCCTCGCTCCCTCGACCTCCATCACCGTAGACAACGTTCTCAAAGTTGCCCTCCTCATTGGCAAACGCCAGGACGGCATCGTCCCAGGTCCCAGGCTGCAGGAAGACGCTGGGCACGCCCACGCTCTTGGCCTCCTTGAGCACGTCAATCGTGATGGCGGGGTGGGTGATGATGCTCACGGCCGTCTCCTTGGGGCGGGGAAGGGCGGTGAGGTTGCGTACAGCCGGGTAGTCCTTGCCGTCCACGGTGACATGGCCTGATGAAGGGTTGATGGGTGTCACGGGCAGGTTGTGCGCCAGATACCAGGCGAACACTGATCGACAAAGTCAGGGATGTTGTCCGCAGGTCCTCTTGGACATTGGCCACCGCCAAAGTGAGGTACTTACCCTTGTGGCCAAACTTGGCAGTGTTGCTGCTAGCACCGACCACGGCAAACGCCGATGCGGCGAAGAACTTGCGTGCAGTTGCTTCCGATGCCATGTTGCTGAAGGGACTAGGTGTCTGGTGGTTCGTTTGTCACTTGGGCGTTGTGTCTTTGTGTAGTTGGTCGACTCAGTCGTCCTCTGGCAGGTTGATCTTTCGTAGAGCACGACATGTGGGAGATCCGAGGCTACGAGAGTAATATACCTCAGGAAGCCCACCAAAAGATGCCGAGGATATGCCGAACAAACTCATGCACGGAAATCTCGTTGGATTCTCGGCAAGATCGTTTTTGGGATGGCCGACGAAATCTGGATCTTGAGGCAGGGCGAGCCGCCTGGCTTGCCATAGCCATCAGCAGACAATTGTAGCTCATGGAGGGCGTTTTGAGTCCTAGTACGAAACACCTTTAACTGGAGGATATAAATGCCATGGACCTCAGAAGATGTTAGCACAGTTGTCACGATGCGTGATAATATGGACTGCGAACCGTCTCAGCCATTTGAAGAAGAAAAGCTCATTGCGAAAGGAGGGTGCCATAGCTCCTGGTGCTCCCCTGATGAGTCCAAGCAACACGCCATCGCGTCAGCGAGAAGTTATTGGAGCGAAGCGGCGCAGCACCCGATGAGTGCCTCATTATCCCCATTCATGACAGAACTGAGATGCATCCTGCATGACGATGCGACGTCAATCCATGCGCGTGAGA
Organism: Emericellopsis terricola; assembly: GCA_027569275.1. NCBI lineage: Eukaryota > Fungi > Ascomycota > Sordariomycetes > Hypocreales > Bionectriaceae > Emericellopsis > Emericellopsis terricola. The sequence continues at coordinate 864,773 of JAPDEU010000004.1, read as the reverse complement.
GGTTGAGGAAGGTAAGGGTCCAGGTCGCGGTTGCCGTGGCAGCGCTGGGCTAGCGGCAAAACATCCATAACTTGTACAAACTGCGAATAAACAGGGGCCGCCAAGTTGTGCAGCAGGGGGGACGTTGACCGCCGCCGCCAAACGTGGAGCAACAAAAGTCTTGGGCTGCCGCGGTGGCTGTCCCTCCTTCTCCCTGTGCATACACACTTCGTCCTTGAGCATCACGACCTGCTTCCATTTCTCGCAGCAGTACCACGATTTCTCTCGCAGCATTCGTAGTCGCACACGCACATCCACATACCATGGTGAGTCCTCGCTGGCACCACTGGCACTACTGGGCCCGCCTCCCCCCCAAAGCCTGAGGCCACGCGGTGTTGCCCGGCCACCCAATCAATCAACCACAATCCCGTCCGAATGGCCACCACGTTCAGCGCAGCGCAACACAGTGCAGCGCACACGTAAACGCGAGCAGGGCGCAGGATCGACGACCCCCACCAGCTGTGTCCGTTCGCAATCATCCTCAGCCATCTCGCTCGCACTCGTTCTTCCCAGTCATTCGCACTCTCTCCCTCACGCCGCCTCGCACAACCGATCTTGCGCAATGTCTAATAACAGTGATTCCCAGGCTTCTACAAACTACAAGGAGGCGTTTGCGCTGTTCGACAAGCGCGGCAACGGTCGCGTCACCCTCGACAGCCTTGGTGACCTGCTTCGCGCCTGTGGCCAGAACCCCACACTCGCAGAGATTCAGGACCTCGAGAAGAGCGTTGGCGGAGAGTGTACGTCCAGGACCCTTGTTTGCGGAGGAAACCAAGGTCTGAACCCGTGCTGACCCCGCTGCAGTCGATTTCGAGACCTTTCAGCGCGTGCTCAACCGCCCCGGCGGCTTCCGCGACCCTGGCGAGCCCGAGGAGTACTGCCGCGGCTTCCAGGTCTTTGACAAGGACATGACGGGCTTCATTGGCGTCGGGCAGCTCAAGTACATCCTGACCAACCTCGGCGAGAAGATGACCGACGACGAGGTGGACGAGCTGCTCAAGGCCGTCGACACGAGCTCAGGGCAGGTCAACTACACTGGTAAGCCCACCCCTCTCATTGGCAAGCGTGCGCGAGCTGACAAGGTGCGCAGACTTGGTGAGGACCATCCTTGCCAACTAGACCAGGGCGGGCAGACTGTCGAACGAGCGCAGGAATCTCATGGGAATGGCGTTGCTTGGATGATTTCGGAATGGAATGGCACAATACGGACCACGTATGCACGACGATGCGTCATGATCGGCGTGGCTGGGAGCTTTGCGCTCGATGTATGAATGACTTATGGTAGATACTAGGAGGCGAGCATGCAATTGTATTCTGCTTTCCTTCTACGCGTGGCTGAGCGCAGGCGCATGGTGCTGGTGATGTCCGCTTGTCACAGGGCAAGGATACACGACCTGGTGCAAAAGGGCGAGATCAGTCGCTTGACCTCTGGTCAACCGATGGTCAATCCTGGCAGGGCGACTTTGAGTGGCCACAATGCGCAACGTCACACTACGGGTTGGGTAGCAGAGTTGTCGGCATCCGAGTGGTACAGTGCGACCGCAATCATCATCAGGCGATTGGACCTGGAGCGCTGAGGCGGCCAGCTGCAGGTTGATTGCAGGATCAGCAAGCGGTGGTCCGGCAGCCCCAAGCCGTGGAGAGCTGCGCGCGACAGAAATTCTCGTCTGGAATCACCTCCGCCAAAGCAAGGTTGTTGGTTTGCCCCGCAAACAGCATCTGCATGTGGTCGACTGCACACGAGGCTGAACATGATCAATGCGGTAATTAAATGAGCAGTTGGTCCCAACGTCAGGGACCTACAGTATCCACCAGATGGCGTGCGTGTTGGCTGCCCGAATCACTGCATCGAAGCGAGCTATTGTCCCTACACTGACGAGCCTCGCTTGCCTCACGCTGATGTGGGTGGTGGTGCGCCGCTCAACAGCAAGGAGGTCGGTACACCGTCACGCATCTCATTCATTGGGCCTGATTCTGGGGATGAATCGAGGCAAACAAGCTCCGTACATCTGTGGCAGTCATCCAGCACCCCTTGCCATCCTCGAGGCGACGGGTACGCGGGAGGCACATCCTGTGCTCGAGTTGGCCAGAAAACAAGGAGGGTAGCCGCATGTCGTACGGCATCTTGTTACCGTCTGTGGCCCATGAGCCCCTTCTGTTCGTCTGATTATTAGCAAGCCATGACTCGGACTGGCCTGGCCTGGGCACGGACGAGCTGAGCTTCCCATCTCCTTCTCCTGTGAATGCTCTTGGCCTTTTGTTTTTCACTCTCGTCTGGCTTCTCTCTCTCTCTCTAAGACCAGAGGCTAGGCACAGTCTTGCTTAAGGCTCGCGAACGAACACTCGCTGCGAGCTCGACAGTCACATTAGCCAAGCAAGAAGGCTCTGGCTTTGCTATTTCATGACTTTCTGCGGCGGATCGACGATCCATGACCGAGGGGCAAGGCCTCCATCGCATAACGAGCAGGCTGCGACCCTGCACTGACCCTTTGCCATGTCGAGCGCCAGCCTGCCCAACATCCCCGAGTCCGAGCAGCTCGACAGCTGGCAGTCAACCACACTCATTTCGCTCGAACGTACCGGCGGCTGCATCTCCTTGGTGGCTGTTCTCCTGATATTTATTGCCTACTATCTCGCCCCCGAGGTGCGCAATGTACAGAATCGCTTCATTGCCTTTGCGAGCGTCGCCAATGTCGGCGCCAGCATTGCCAGCATCATCGCCATGAACGGGCTGGCGGCTGGCAAGGAATCTCCCCTCTGCCAGACGCAGGCTTTCCTCTTCCAGATGTTCATGCAGAGCGACCCCTGGTGGTCGCTTGCCATGGCCGTCAACGTCTTTCTCGTCTTCTACTTTCGCGCCAAGCCAGACTCGTTCCAGCGCTGGTGGTGGCTGTACTGCATCATCTGCTACGGGGGACCGTTTTGCATTGCGTTGACGCTCCTCGTCATCAGAAACGACGAGCGGGGTTTGGTGTACGGCGAGGCTACGGTCAGTAGACGCTTGGGGACCTTCGCAGGCTGGGAGTGACTGACACGTTGCGCAGATTTGGTGCTGGGTAGACCGAGAGTGGGACGACATCCGCATCTACACATACTACATGCTCATATGGATCTGCATTGTCGGCTCCATCGGCCTCTACGCGGCCGTGGGCTACCTCGTCTGGCGGACGCGGAACAGCGTCCACTCCTTTTCCAACCACTCGCTGCACCAAACGTCGGACGACTCCATCAAGACAAAGTCGCCTCGCCCGCCACCCCACCTCTTCTCCTCGCGCCAGTTCCGGCTGGCAGGCCACCGGTCTGGATCGCTCAAGCTGCCCGACGTACCGTCTGACGGATTCTACGGCACCGTCATCACCGAGGTCCAGATCTTCCACACGGATGCCTCGATGCCGAGCCTGCCTTGTGAGCCCAAGAGGGCAGCGAGGGCCTCGTTCAACGCTGACAGGGCCGCCACGAGGACGGCACCCGAGCGAGGTGACGCGGAGACCATGGCACACCAGTACTCCACTTTTGTGTCGGCCGCTCCTGCGCTGTCGCTCCACGATCCGCCCAAGACGAGGCGATGCCTCAGTATCCTGGCCATGTGCGGCATCGCGGATCCGATCAAAAGAGCCTACCTCCGAACAAGTCTGCTGTTCGCGCTGAGCGTGCTGGTGACGTGGATCCCAAGCAGCATGAACCGCATCCACAGCTGGCGGACGGCCTCGTCGCCGTACGGGTACCACGTCGCTACTGCCGCTGTGCTGCCCCTACAGGGCCTCTGGAACGCCGTCATCTTCTTCGTCACCAGCAAGAAGATGCTGCGCCATGCGTGGCGCCGCTGGCGGTACGAGGGCACCGCCGTACCGTCGCTCCACATAGATCCGCGACTGGAACCCACGGCGAGCAACGCCGTCCGTCGTCAGAGGGCGGACGAAGAGAGCAGCGACAATGGGGATGTGTGCACAATGGGCAGCGATGTACAGCTGCGAGGCATGAGTGACGCAATGAACAAAGGCTCTGATGACGCGTGAGTTGATCTTGAGGATGGGATGGGATGGGGAGTTTGGGACCCAGTGCTTGTTCGCATGGTCGCATAACGGCCAAGGGATGGAGGTTGTGTTGCTGGCCACCAGGTCGTTGCCGCGTTCACAACAACGAGCGCCGAGGTCGGTAGTTGGAGGTGCACTGTTTATGGTGAGCAGCTCCTGGGCTAGATGTAAGAGGTAAATAGCGAGCAGAAGGATGTGAAACCCGCAGGGCCAACTTTTGCGCCTCCCATCCCATTGTGCACAATGTCTTGATCTGTTCCCCTCTCTCGACAACTTTGCACTATATGGAGGCGATCACTATGGCTTGGCCTGAATTAGAGAAGCGCTGGACCTCGGACTCTTCAGCCGCGAGAAGGAGCTTGCGCGTGCGTACGAGGAGTTCTGCAATGGGTCAGGATCCGTCCCATAAGACAACAAACCGACAGTGGGCACACACCTTTGTACTCGAGGTTGTACGTGACGGGCGGATAGTCATCGGGCCCCGAGATGACAGGCATCCGCTCCTGCGCGCCATGCGTGACCTGGAACCGGACGCCCACGCCCTGGTCTGGTCCCACCCACAGGATGCCGTCGCCGTGGCCCTCTGCCTGTTGCGCGAGCCACTCCCGCCACGCCCTGATGACGCCCTCGCTCATGGGCACGCAGCTGGTGAACAGGCCAGGCCTGGGTCCCGCTCTGACGAGGTTGACCTGGGTGCAGAGCTGGGAGAAGAGGCTGCCGTCGTCGAGGGAGATGATCTCTGTGGCGGTGTCGTCGAGGACTTGGGCGTCGCGACGCCGACGACGATTCTCCTCGGCCACGACGGGCTTGAAAGATGAATACATCCTTTTCAGGTCACTTGCCTCCAGTTGCCTTGTCGTCGTGTTAATCTCACCACCCCGCGTAGAGGTGCCCAGGTAACGACAGAAGAGGTAGGGCGTGTTGATCTTGGCACTGGGGTGGTAGCACTCGAGGATGAGATCGTTGTTGGGCAGGGAGGAGACATTGACGAGGCGACGATGGAGAAGACGGGTGATGAGCAGATGAAAGCGCTGGCTGACGGCAGCAAGGGGCAGAAGGTCTGTCGTGGGGAAGAGGTCGAAGATGGTGACCAAGATCTGAGGCGCTTGTGAGCTTGGACGATGCGATGGGTGGATCGTCAACTCACCTCGTTGGGCAGCGTCTCGACAGACATGGCTTGTTCGGCTGGATAGGACATGGTGGATAAGGTGTGTCGTTGAAAAGGACTATCATGTGAAGACAATAAGGGGCAAAGCAACACTAAGTTGACTCGAAAAGACTCGAAAAAGGGATCAGTTCGATCAGACCGACCAAATGGGCGTTCAGTGAGGTTGAAATACACTAGAGACGATGCCTCTCAAGCCAGCATGCCGGTCCACGGTGAGAGTGAGCCAGGGACTTCTGCAAGGGCGCCTCGTTTATTGGCTTCTGGCATTGCATCAGTCAATTTAATGGACGATGGACCACGGCGATTGGCCTGTCACGGCGCGTGCGCAACAAGATGCACTCGCAGCGGTTGAAATAGGATGAAGACGGAGGTGAACGGGAGGGAGTGGAGGGGAACTGATGTAGGGTGCATTAGCAGGCACTATCGGAGATACGCCCCAGGCCCGCGGACCTCTGTTAGTCCCAGATCGCTGCATGGCTGATCGCACTCCATCACCATGCCAGGCTGACTACCCTGCACGCGTCGGAACCAATACTGCTGTCCACTTTTCATCACCAAACCAAGGCCTGTCTGTGCTTGCGGCGGTCCGTCGTTACTCAAGTATTTAATTCATGAGGCACTGCCAGTAGCTACAATGATGAAGCAAGCCGTTGGCAATCACCCAGGGACAAGGCGTGGCTGTGACGCAGCATGCCGCAGGCACTGGGATAAGCGTTGAATAAGTCGCACGACACCGAGTGATCCAAACTTGAGCAACGGTCTTTTGCCATGCAGCGTACGGAAAATGTTGCCTACGGGGATTTGACGTATTTCATGGATGGTCTGTTAGGTTGACTCATGCAGTAGCTGGAGAGCTGCTCCCTATACAATACTTCGGACTTTCAGTTCCACGCAACTTTGGACGAAGCCACACGTAGGTGTGCACTATATGAAAAGCGCCGTGGCAACATAAGGTGTCAAAACATGAGCACAAACCCGACCCAGCATGCGTGCGGAGTCAACTGCTCACTGCATGTGTAGAACTCGATAGGCCTCCGTTGTAAGTTGGGGATGCTCGTGGGGAAAGTGTCTAAGATACTCCGTTCACGGTGCTGTATCTGTGGGTACCGTACTGCGGAAGGACCCAGCCTCCTTCCGCACGCAGTGAAAGTGGGACTGTTCCTTCCGCAGCGGTTGCTCCCAGCCAATGAAACCGCACTGCCAGTTCAGCCTGGTCAGCCGAGGCCGGCCGCGTCTCAGGCTGCGACGCCTGACATCACCACGAGGTGCATCCGTAGCTACTCGTAATCAACCGTTTCTTCCTCAACCATCGTTTTCCCCGTCCTTTATCGTTCGTACGCTTCCATCAACAACCATCATCATGAAGTTTTCGCGTGCTACCATTTTGACGGCTTGCGCCTCCGCAGCCACCGCTCGCTTCATCGAGAAGCATGAGGCCAACGCTTTGGAGGTCTTCCCCGCTGTCAGCGATGACAAGTTCCTCATCGAGCTTTCGCCCGGCAAGACGCGATGGGTGACCGAGGAAGAGAAGTGGGAGCTGCGCAGAGTATGTAGGCCTACGCCCATGGCATGAAAATACCAGCTAACGATGCGCACAGAATGGCCAGAACTTTATGGACATTACCGACCACCAGGACTTCCGCGCTGAAGCTATTCGTCCGGCTGCCGTGACCTTTCCGTCCGAGTGCACCCAACAGAAGAAGGTCAATGCGCTCTTCCGCCACCTCGACAAGGACAACATGCAGGCTAATCTCGAGGGCCTGAGCGGCTTTTATACGCGGTACTACAAGTCGGACACGGGCCTCCAGGCGTCAGACTATGTCCTCAAAAAGGCCAAGAGCCTCATCAAGGCCGCCGAGGCGGACAGCGCAGACGCTTCTGGGTTCGCCCACAGTTGGAAGCAGCACTCTGTCATTGTCACGATTCCTGGCGAGACCAACTCGACAGTCGTGGTCGGCGCCCACCTTGACTCGACGAACCTGTGGCTGCCCACGATTCTCGCGGCGCCCGGCGCCGACGACGACGGCAGTGGCACCGTGACCATCCTCGAGGTCCTCAAGGCCCTCCTGGAGGACGAGAATATCACGGGCGGCAAGGCCCGCAACACCATCGAGTTCCACTGGTACAGTGCCGAGGAGGGCGGCCTCCTGGGCAGCCAGGCCATCTTCTCCGAGTACAACAAGGACGGCCGCGATGTCAAGGCCATGCTCCAGCAGGACATGACGGGTTACGTGCAGAAGACGCTCGATGCCAACAAGCCCGAGAGCATCGGCGTCATCATGGACTTTGTCGACAGCGGTCTGACAACGTTCATCAAGCGCGTCATCGAGGAGTACTGCAATATTCCCTGGGTCGAAACCAAGTGTGGCTACGCCTGCTCGGACCACGCATCGGCCTCCAAGTACGGCTACCCCTCCGCCTTTGCCATCGAGTCCGCATTCGAGGACTCGAACCCCCACATCCATTCGACCGACGACACCATCAAGCACCTGTCCTTCCAGCACATGGTGGAGCACGCAAGGATGACGCTGGGTCTCGTGTACGAGCTTGCTCACTACGATTTTGACAGCAAGCACGACGATGGCGATGAGCTGTAGACCGATTCTCCATAGAGTCTACATAGATATGATTCCAGTTCTATTTTCTGTCCTTGCCAGGGTATCATTGATGTGTTGTGCTCCACCTCTTTCCTGTCCTGAAACGCCTTCATTGTCCAGGTGGTTGCTGCGGCCATTGCGGCTGCTGCCCGCCTTGTTGATTCTGTCCTTGCATCTGACTCACCAACGCCGCAATGAGCGCTGGATTCATAAAGGCATTGCTGCCACCTTGTTGCTGCTGCTGCGGCTGTTGCGGGTAGTGATGACCCTGTACGGCACCAGGCCAACCTGGGGGAGGAGGGGGCGCCGCTTGTTGCTGGCCGGATGGTGCTTGCGGCCAGCCAGGGATCTGGAACCCAAAGTTGGGCAGGGCGGGCGGCTGCGCTGGTGCTTGACCATTCCAACCGGGCGGCGGCGGCGGCTGGAATGACTGGGGCTGCTGATGGGTTTGCTGATACTGCTGCTGCTGTGGATGGCGTTGCTGTTGTTGCTGATGATAGCCCTGAGGAGGAGCTGAGTAGCCTTCCCCGGGACCGCTGTGACCACCACCACGCCCGCCTCTCCCACGCCCGCCCCTACCGCCTCCACGCGCATCCCCTCGTCCCCTGCCCCTGTGGCTCGGCCTGCTCGGCTCCTCCTGCGAGACAGGACCGCCACCGAAGCCCGGAGGCCGCGTCAGGGGCTTGTAAGGCCCATCGTCGTCGTCGTAGTTGAGCTCGCCGCCCGGCCCCATACCCTGGCCCGCGGTGGCGGGCGGCTCACGGCCTCCTTTTGTGGCCGCGTGCTTCTTCCGCTTCTTCTCCTTGAGCGCACGCTTGTACTCTGCTTCCTTCTCGTCGTCTGAGAACTCCATCTCCTCTTCGGGCACTTCCTCGTCGTGAATGTTGCTCGCGTCTGTGCCCTTTGCGTTCTTGAGCGGCTCCGTGAAGACAAAGCTGGCGTGGTCAACCGGGTAGAAGACCTTTGTGCCGATCTGCACGCCCAGCTCCTTGATCTCCTCGGCCGAGTTGAAGTGCATGGTGTACATAGGCTGCAGCACCTTGCCAATCGTCTCGGCCACGGCGCCGATGACGACGCGCTCCTCGTTGCACACCACCGACCCCGTGTCGAGGACCTGGTACTCGCCTGGTGTGAACGCTTTGATGAGGATCATGTTCTCGACCACCTGCTCAACCAAGCCGAGCTCTTCAATTTTCATCTCGGGGGTGATGTTCACGTCCGGACGGGGAATGAACTCTTCGGGGAGTTCATTCTTGGTGCGGAGCTGTGCGCCTGCGCCTGACTTGCCGCCCCGGTCGCCCTCGTCGTCCGAACCGCCCTCGGCCTCCATCAGCATGCGTGCTGTCTCCTCCACCCCGAGGAGCTCATACCCTTCGTCATCCGAGTCTTCGTCGGAGGACGAGTCGCTGCTCGAGTCGGAGCTGACGTAGGGAGACGAGTCGACTTCGAATTCTGGGTTCTCGCTGGCTGGAGCCCCGGCCGAGTTTTGCGCAAGCGATTGTTGCCCACTGGTAGAAGTGCCCTGGTGCGCGACGAGCGCAGCCTCCGCGTCGTCGCCTTGGAGCCCGCCCAGGGCTGCCTCCAGTGCGCTTGTGAGCGAAGGGGGGCTCGCAGGTCGGTCCATCATCGTGGCATCGTCGGCCGCCGCAGCGGCAGGCTGTGGTACTGGCGCGTCCGCTGTGTTCGTAGGTTGTGACGTGGTGCTCTCGCCTGTGCCGCCCATGACGAGTTCATTATGTGTGGGCGATGTGGCTGTCACCGCGCCGTCACCCTCGACTCCAATGGGCTGTGCTTGATTGGGCTGAGAACTCGTGTTGTTGTAATCAGACTGATCTGCGTTGCTCGCATCAGGTACGGCGATATAGTCGCGCTGAGATTCGCTAACGTTTCTCGAGGCAGGTTGCGGCTGGTCGGTAGGAGGCGGATTTGGCTGGGCCTGGCCCAAGCCAGGAATCTGGAAGCCAGACATTGCACTTGGACAAGGGGAAAGATAGGTCCTTGTCCCTCTTAGTGAAAGTGCAGAGTCTATGGATGAGATAGATTGAGGCAAGGAAGGATTACTGAGTATGGGTTGACGGGATATCCCAAGCCTAGGAAACTAGAATTTCTAGGCTGGCGATGATGTCGATCGGGGGGACCCTTGGGAAAAAAAATCCAGGTGAGCCGGCTGCGGAAAGGTGGGGCAGCAGCGACCTGCATTAGCTCCTTCTTCACCCTTCACCGAGGCTCACCGAAGCCAGCCCAGGGGCGCTTCTGGTGGAAGGAACAGTGGGCTCTCTCCCAAAGTTAGGAGATGACATCGTCAGAGCTACCGCTCGCCTTGCCCTACCCACATGAGCATTTCATCTCCTCGTCACCTTCACCTTCGCCTTCACACACCTAACTCTCCTCCTCCCACAACTCAAACACGATGCCGCCAGTCGACACAAGTCATGAGTTTGTACATCCGGAAGCCTCGCACGCCCGGAAAAAGTGAGTTCCCAGTGCTGCACCAGGCCACCGTCTCCAGATCCTCAGGAGCTCCCAACGCTGATTAAATCCCCGCAGAATCCCAAGTATCTATCTGATCAAGCCAATCCGGGCATTTGGGTACTTCCTCGCCGCGGCCATTGTCTCTGCTCTTTTCGCGCCGATCCAGGACTGTGATGAGACATTCAACTACTGGGAACCGACGCACTACCTTTCCCACGGCTACGGGCTGCAGACATGGGAATACTCCCCCGACTATGCCATCCGTAGCTGGCTGTACATTGCTTTGCACGCCGTGATTGGGAATTTTAGGCGAATTCTCCCACGTCCCGACAAGGTACAACCGCTTCACCTGCCGGGACCCGAAGAAGAAGGCTGACAGTGGCTAGGTTGCCGAGTTCTATTTCGTTCGCATCGGACTGGCGTTCATCTGCGCCTTCTCCCAGACACTCATGTACCAATCCGTAACCCTGGCCATCAACGGACGGATTGGCGCCATCTTTCTCATTGCGCTCGTGACGAGCCCTGGCAACTTTCATGCCAGTACGGCCTACCTCCCCTCAAGCTTCGCCATGTACATGTGCATGCTTGGAGCAGCCGCATTTATGAACTGGCGTGGGGGCCTGAAGACGACACAGGGAATCACATGGTTTGCCGTGGGCGGTGTCCTGGGGTGGCCATTTGCCGCCGCCCTCTGCGCGCCCTTTGTATTGGAAGAGATTGTGCTCATGGCCTTTGGCGATTCGACTGCATTGTTCGAGTGCTTTATTCGACTGGGCAAGGGCGTCGTTGCGGGCCTACTTGTCGTGGTGAGTAACGCGTGTTTCGACATGGTCATGCGGCGCTGACGGGGACAGATTGGCGACGCGCTTGTGAACCTCTTCTTCTACAAGAAGCTGGTCATTGTCTCGTGGAATATTGTCAAGTACAACATTTTCTCCACAGACAGGGGCCCCGATCTGTACGGCACGGAGCCGTGGACATTCTACTTCAAGAACCTCGTCCTCAACTTCAATGTTTGGTTTCTGCTAGCCATGCTGGCGCTTCCAATCCTGCTGCTACAGAGAACAGTTTCATTGTCTCATCATGGTACATCTGGGCTCCGCACAATCGTCTTCACTGCGCCTTTCTACATGTGGCTGGCCATCTTCACGGCCCAGCCTCACAAGGAAGAGCGTTTCATGTATCCGGCCTATCCCTTCTTGGCGCTCAATGCGTCGCTCTCGCTTCACAGTATCCTGACGGTCCTTGGGTCCTCAGATCGCACGACCCTCGTTGGCAAGATCCCCGCCCGCGTCAAGGTCTTCGCCGTCGGGTCGGTGCTCGGGCTCGCAGCCATGCTCTCCGCGGGTCGGGCCTTTGGGCAGTACAGTGGCTTTTCCGCGCCCCTCAAAATCTACGAGCCCCTCCGCCGTGGCGTTGGTCGCTACGGGGACCTGGTTTGTCTGGGGAAAGAGTGGTATCGTTTCCCTTCCTCGTACTTCCTTCCTCGAGACATGCATGCCAAGTTTGTGCGGTCCGAGTTCCGCGGGCTGCTGCCGGGGGAATTTTCGGAGGCGGACACGGGCTTTGGGTTCTGGAGTGGGACATGGCTACCCACCAGTGGCCTCAATGACCGCAACGAGGAGGACCTGACTAAGTACGTCGAGCTGTCCATGTGCTCTCTGCTGGTTGATACGCAGTACCCAGACCGAACCGAGCCGCTGCCGCCCAACGAGCCGGATTACATTGCCGACGAGGATGCGTGGCGCATTGTCCGCTGCGAGCCGTTCCTGGACGCGGCCAACACGCACATCCTATCGCGAATCATGTGGGTTCCAGACCTGGCAATTGTGCCTGAAAAGCTGAAGCGAAAGTGGGGACGTCATTGCTTGTTGGAGCGAAGGAAATAATTCAGGCGACTATCGCATCGATCCGCAAACATTGGCTGTTGCACATGAGGAAATAATGACCCGAAGAATTTCATGACATGAAGCCTTGAAATGCTTGGCTTGCAAGTCAGGTCGATCAAATGTCCCTTGGTGGTGGGACGGGAGTCGTGACTAGTGAGGTCATCGATGACCACCCACCTGACCGGGCTGGTCACTGCTAAGACTTGGCGGCGGCCGTCACATTGAACGTAACAACTTACTCCCAATCACATCAGCATCACACGTGCAGCTCAAACCATCTTTTAACCTTCGTAGCGCAGCGTTGGATCCACGATTCTTTGAGCAGAATGGCGTCGCTCCTCTTAGCAGTATTCAGCTGTGCTTATTCCAACATCGTAGCCCGCAAGCACGAAAAAGAGCAGCAGAAAGTGCAGCAGCACTACCTGCAGGACAATGTGCACACGGCTTCCGGGACGAACTCATCGGTGCAGCGATCCAAAGGCAAGAAGAAAGGCGAGACACTACGGGCCAAAGCCGCGCGCAAACTGCGTGGCGACAAAGGCGGTAACCCGTCACCGCTGGGCGATCCTATCAGCGTCAAGGCCGAGACGAGCGAGCGACCGCCGACGGATGGCGAGAGGGTCAGTACATCGGGCACGACGCTAAGGGGTACCGAGGAAAGAAACGACGAAGCGAGCCGGTCTTCGAGATCAACTCAGGTATAGAGCAGTCGGCGGTGTCTTGTTAGGAGGGCCGACTTGTCATGAGTGGTGGGTCAGTCCAGAGTATAGGCACACTGCGGATATGCCTTTGAACTGCTGCATGTCGCATGCCTTGGGGAAGCGTCAAATCAGTACATACATGAAGATGGATTCTGCGCCATGGTGCTACGGGCGGGTCATTTCAACCTGTTTTCGACGGTTGTTTACACGGTCGCCGGGCTGCCTGTCCTCATGTTGCCTCTGCAGCGGACGTGCCAGGCAGCATCACACAACCACGTCATGTCGACATGTAATTAGGGGACATGATAGCCCATGGGAATGTGGGTGACTGACCTTTGCCATAACCCCTGAGAATGGCGCCATAAGGGAGAGCGAAGGGGCATTACTTAAAAGAGGAGTACGCTGTGTCTATAGCAGGCCTGAGGAATGTGGATGCGATGAGGCATGTCTTACGCCTCCGGCGTGTCGTGCGGATGTCGACGTGTGTGTTCCCCCGACTCGGGGACCTCGTTGCCCGACGTGGCTTGCGGTCGAAGTGTCGGAAGCCTAGTTACTGACCGCCCATCTGGCCCAAAGGGCCAAAAAGCTTGGTTTAGTTTAACTTAGTCACTGTTACGTACCAAAAGCTGCGGTGGGAGGAGACGTGGGTCCAGGCCAGGTTGCCGACCGGGCCGTCGCATGCATGCCGGCGGCTCCCTTTGGTCGCTCGCTTTCGAGGCGCGCGGCGAATGAACACGCGAAAACGATTGTCACGGCTTCTCTACCTGACAAGGATGCGTCTATGCTGACCAAGAAAGGCAAATTGGCTGCTGGGACTGGCGAATGTTGATTTGGACTCGAACAGGGTCGGCTCGGGAACCGGAAGCGGGGCCGTCCGGGGCCGAGAGCGGAGCCTCAAAGCCGGAGAAAGTGGGCCCGAAACCGGCATCCACCGCCGACGGCCGACGACTGCCGCCGGCCAGTCGGGAATGCCAGGGTGCCTGGCAAGACACGCATGACTCAATGTGCGCCAATCAGCCACGATGAAAAGTTTGATCGCATCGAACAACTGGGTCGTCCCTTGCCAGAGATCCGCTCCGCCGGGAGAGCTAGGCGTCGAACAAGTGGACACCCGGGGAAAAGCAAGATTTGGATGGGCCTCCCGCAGGACGGCGCGCGGCTCACCGTCCGACAGCCACGACAGCGTCCGTTCCGAGAGTGTTTAAAGGACGTCTTGCATCCCCCCCAGTAGCGTCAGATGTCTCCCTTTTTGCATTCCTGGCTCCATCACCTCATCACACGTTTTTGACCCTTTCGTTTGGGTCACAGCGTGGTATCATCCCCTGGCAATCGTAGATCGCTCGCCTCTGCTCTTATGCATGCTGTGGGTGTTTCCCAGCAACGACTGATAAAAGCCACCACGTTACCCGTGGCGATACCATCACCTCAAGCACTATCGTGGCACCGTACCACCACGGCGCCCCATTGCCACCATGGCAGACGACCAGAAACCGCCGTCCAAGGCGTCCAGACTCGGTCACTTCATCACATCGTCCGTCCTCGGCATCGACACTAATGAGCGCTACGCCCGCCAGCCCGACGACCTGGGCACACGTGCCCACACGATCCTTGAACCAGCCGACATTTACCTCGAACAGGAGCCCAGTGTCAACGAGTTCCTCCGCGAACTGATGCCTACCCGCGCGGCAGCCGCCGACTACATCCAGAGCCTCTTTCCGAGCGCTTCATGGATCCAACGATACAACGGACGCTGGCTGCTTGGCGACTTCATCGCTGGGTTGACCATTGGTCTGGTCGTGGTGCCCCAGGCGATGGCGTATGCCATCCTGGCGCAGCTGCCGCCTGCATATGGGCTGTATACTTCCTTCACGGGCGCTGTGCTCTACTGGCTATTCGGCACATCAAAGGATATTGTCATTGGGGTAAGCCATAATTCTAATGTTACCATTGAGGAGAGCTGATGCTGACGCGGGCATAGACAACTGCCGTCGGGTCACTACTGGTAGGCCAGGTCGTCAGCAGCGTGCAGGAACAGGCGCCAGGCGAGTACAACAACGAGGACATTGCGCATGCTCTAAGCCTCCTCGCCGGCGCTGTCATGCTCTTCTTTGGCCTCCTGCGGCTCGGTTGGATCATCGAGTTCATCCCCTACATTCCCATCTCTGCCTTTGTCACGGCGGCCAGCATCACCATCATGTCCACGCAGGTGCCCACCTTACTGGGCCTGCGCGACATCAACACCCGCGAGTCGCCGTACAAGGTGATCATTGCCACGCTCAAGGCGCTCCCCGACACCAAGATGGACGCCGTCATTGGCATCACCTCCATCGTGCTCCTGTTCGCCATCCGCGACCTATGCGCCTTCATGGAGAAGCGCCAGCCCGCTCACAAGCGCACGTGGTCCTTCATCTCCTCCCTGCGCCTCACCTTTGTCATGCTGCTCTTCACGCTGGTGAGTTACCTCGTCAACCGCACGCGCGGCCTCGACAACTCGCCCTTCCGCATCGTGGGCCACATTGAGGCTGGCTTCCAGCAGGCCGGCCTGCCGCGTCCCGACGCCAAGCTGCTCAAGCTCATCCTGCCCGAGCTGCCGGCCATCTCCATCATCCTCATCATCGAGCACATTGCCATCGCCAAGGCCATGGGCCGCATGTTCAACTACACCGTCACGCCGTCGCAGGAGATTGTCGCCCTGGGCGCCGCCAACATGTTCAGCCCCTTTGTCGGCGGCTACGTCTGCACAGGATCCTTTGGCGCTTCGGCCGTCCTGTCCAAGGCGGGCAGCCGCACACCCCTTGCCGGTCTCTTCAGCGCAGGCATCCTCGTGCTGGCACTGTACGTGCTCACGGCTGTGTTCCAGTACATTCCCAACGCGGCGCTGGCCGGCCTCATCATCCACGCGGTCGTCAATCTCATCGCGCCGCCCAAGAACCTGTACAAGTACTGGCAACTGGCGCCTCTCGACCTTGTCATCTGGGTCATTGGTGTACTCGTGGCCATATTCGACTCGCTGGAGACCTCCATCTACGCTGGTATCGCGCTTTCCTTTGCCGTGCTGCTCGTGCGTCTCGCCCGAACAAAGGGCCAGTTTCTGGGACGCGTGCGCACGCATCGTGTCGTCTCGTCGAGCAACGAGGACGCAGAAGATGAGCACGACAAGAACACGAGCAGCCCCGACGCCTTGCCATGTTCATCGCGCAACAGCTACGAAGTAGTTTCCGAGCGCGACCAATTCCTCCCGCTCGACCGTCGCGACGCCTCCAACCCAGGCATCGTCGTCGACACGCCGTACCCCGGTGTCTTCATCTACCGCTTCAGCGAGGGATACAACTACACCAACCAAGCCCTCCACATGGACGTCCTCACCAGGTGCATCATGGAGAACACGCAGAGGACATCCGAGGAGCACTATGACCGACCGTCCGACCGCCTGTGGAACGATCCCGGTCCGCAAGCCAGCAACTCGGGGGCGGCGGAGAACAGGCCCCTCCTGCGTGCCGTCGTCTTCGACTGCGCCGCCGTCAACAACATGGACATCACGAGCGTCCAGGGCCTGATTGACTTGCGCAACACGCTCGAGCGGTACTGCGCCCCTGACGTGCCCGAGCTGCATTTTGCCAACGTGCATAACCGATGGACGCGACGCGCGCTGGCTGCCTCGGGGTTCGGCTATCCTTCCTCGCAGAACGACGAGGCACTGCGCTCGTGGCAGCCCGCGTACACCATCGCTGCTGTGCTGGACCCGGGTCTGCGGCCAGACAGCAGCAGGAAGCCCTCCGCCGACGTGGAGAATGGCGATGCTAAGTCTTCCACCATCACTTTGCAGAACGAAAAAAGGGGCATGGCCAGTGTATGGGGCGTTGACAGGCCCTTCTTCCACGGAGATCTGTGGGAGGCCGTGGACGTGGCTGTGCGGGATGCGCAGCGCAAGGATGACAGGACCAACTGTCGGGGAGGATGCATGGAGTCTGAGGGCGAGGGAGATGAAGCAGACGGAGAGCGGACGGAGAGGCATTAGATGGGCTTTGTTTTTTCTGCATTCTTGGGCGTTCTCGCAGCCATGGATTTCCATGGCCATGATACCACCTGACATACTGATGACTAGACTAGCGCGCATTTTGCAATTTGCATCGTTCACATAATGATAACTCCACTCCTCCACACGATTAACCCTCCATGATCAATACGTTCTTCAGAAACCCGGCTCCGTGATGTCCCGGATGCGCGTAATGGTCCATCGCTGGGTCGGACGCCCAATGTTGGCCCAGTTCATGGCGACCCTGGGCCCGCCCTCCATGGTGTCCAGGTAGTAGTCGCCGCCCGTGTAGAGGTTCTCGAGATGCCACGTGCCGTCGCCCCATGGCAGGATCTTCCAAAACTGGCCGCTGTAGGGCCCGGCCTCGGCCAGATGGGGCTTGAGCTTGTCGTTGCCGTACACGTCGAGCTGCCGTCCAGCGCCCAGGTACAAGGTGCGCAGGGCGTAGGTGCCGGCGCCGCCCGACGGGACAATCTGCCAGTACTGTCCGGAGAAGTTGCCGGTGCGGTCCATGTGTATGAGGCCCTCGACGTTGCCGGCGCCGTCGTTGATCACGTCGAGCGCGTGGCCCTGGAACGTGTTGGTGAGACGGTACCACGCCCTGGGGTCAAAGGGGTTGTCGCCCGGTGGCGGGCCCTGGGCCTTGACGGTAATGTCAAGCGTCATCGAGGGCGACGCGGCGGGGATGTTGGTCACGCTCACAAACGAATCGGCGCCCGCGTGCGACTTGCTGTTAGGGTTGGACGTGGCGCTGAAGGCTGTGTTGCCCGCAATGCCGGGATAGGGGTCACCCGCATCGCCGTAGTAACCAATCTTGAGCTGGTTCAGCCCATCGGCCTGCTCGAGTCCCACTTGCGGATGGTTCTCGTCCGTGTTGCCGTAGATGCTGTCGTCAATGTGCCAGACGAGAAGGCCCCCGCCAGGAAGAGACTCGTCGAAGTTGGTAGTGCCACGGTTCTCGAGGAGGAAATACTCCTTGCTGGTACTGTCGCCGTCTTTCCAAAGCCGATGGATCTTGTTCCCCGTTTTGACCTCGTCCACCGTGATTCTGCAGTTCTCGGTTTCGTTGACCACATGGACCCATCCCTGCGCTGCTTTGCACCCTGTTGTATGTGTGAGCGGCGCGGGTTCGGAAAAGACGGTCAGCTAGGCAGGCTTACACGCAGACGGGTGGACAGGTCGGTCACCACCACCGCCCCAGCTTCCTCCGGACATGAGGCACCAGCCGCCGATTCCACTCGAGCTGCTGTCCGTGTCGTACAGGTCAGGCCATCCGAACACTGCAATGACGTTAGCTGCCAAAAGATCCATGTCCAATGCACGTAATGCATCAGGAGACACGTACGCAGGTGTCCAATCTCATGGGCGCTGACGCCAATCTTGGCATCGTCCGGGATGGTCAAGAAGCCATAGACTTTGACGTCTACAAGTTGCATCACCCGTTAGTTGGCGGAGCAGCTGGATGGGCAGGCCGGACTCACCGTCCAGAGGTTGCTCCTGGCGAATGTTCCACTTGACACTCCAGATGTCGTTGGGGTCACCGCTCACTTCGGCACCTGTTCCCGCATGGACGACGCAGAAGACGTCAATCTGCATGTCCAGTTAGCGACGCCTGAGAATCACTTCCTTCTCACCACTCACGTAGCCGTTCTTGTCATTGTCGTATCGGTTGAAATTAGTCTTGCCGGCGGCCTGCATGACAGCCTCGTCGGCCATCGTCATGCTGTTCGGTTCAGGCCATCCGTATCCGTAATTACCATTGGCGTAGTAGGCTTTTTCACGGCTGAGCGTGAAAGGGCCGATGGCCTCCCCGGTGAGGGACACAGCGCCATGCGAGGCCTCCTCATAAAACTCGGTGACAGAGCCCGTGGGAATCTCGCCCTTGGAGAAGAACAGCTTCTCAAACCTCTCCTTGGCATTGGGCGCCATTTTCACGTCTGTGAACTCGACGAGAACCAAGATCACACTGCGGCGTCATGTTAGTCAAGCGCCGCTACGGTACGTATGAAAGGGGGTGTACTTGACGGCGCCTCTCAGCGGCGTTCTGTCAATCGCCGCACGGCGCATGGTGCTCAGAGAGGCATGGCGGCCAAAGTGGCTCGGGGGAAAGATTGTGCCATCGTTGAGACCAATCATTGTGCCGGTTCGCTGGCCTTGGGCCATGAGCAGCTGCTTCTTCTTGAAAGCGGCCTCCTGAGGCGTGCCCTTCACCTTGGCAGATTCAGCCTTTTGCCTGGCAACCAGGTCGGGATGGGGTGCGACCCGACATGGGCCGCCATTCTGGCATCCGGTCATCATTCTGAGTGTGCGAAAGTGGCCTAGAGGTCTGTGTTGTTTGAAAGGATGTGGGCAGGGGGGAATAGCAGTGACGAATACTTGCGATGCAAGTGTGTTGAGAAAGGTTCTTCTCCATCGGAAGACTGCAACAACTTATATGTCGCCCGACGTTCTCCAAGAGATCAAGAGCGGCGTCAATACGGAGTTGAGCAGAGACATGCCATGCGGGCTGACCCGTCATCGAGTGATGGTATGCACACAGGCAGGTAAAGCTGATCCAATATTGTGAAACGTAGCGACGATCCAGACCGCGTGGCTTGGCCACAGCAACCCTCCCATATTCATATCGTGGAACCCGTCATGGCTCATGTCTGTAAGCAGGCCGTGTCGACCTCATGGCCGTTTTCAGCTCTCTCAGCCCACTTGCCGCCATGGTGAGGCCGTGCATGCACGAGTATACTGCGAGTAGTGGGCAGCAAGCGGACCCAAATCGACGCCTGAGGTCTCTTCTGATCTAGACCACGGCCCTCGAATTGAAGCCTAGCCAATTATGCAGAGGTGACGGGCGAGGCAGCCACGTCTGACTGGGCGGTTACTGATTGGTTTTCACGCAGCAATGGTCAGCTTTCAGCCCTACCCGCCACGGTGAGACGGCACCGCATACGGCAACCTCGTATGTCGGAGACCAGAACCTCCGGGTCAAGCCACTTGTCAAGGTCGCCGTAGTCCCCGCCTTGGATGGGCCAATCGGCAAGGCATAATCCCTCCAGCGTGAGGGCGAGCGCGAACAAAACCCTGACAGCGCCCAATCATGCGACCTCTCTTCATGATCAGCGATGTGCTATGTGCGGGCATCAGCCCATCAGCAAAATGCCCGGGGGAGCAAGGAGAGTAAAAGTGCCGAGACGGGAGGGCCGACGCGAGGGCCGATGCGACGCAGGGCTGCGGCAGTCAGCGCTCACTGCATGACCGGTACGAAGCAGGCAACAATGAACGTATTTGGGACCAAAAGTCCCCCTTGAAGCACAAGCCACGCTCACACCCGTGCGAAACTTTCGCCCTGCTCAACGAATGACCGCGCAGTCTTACACCGTTATGGGACTGGGAGCCACTTGATCGTGAGGGTTGGCCGCAGTGATGCAGCGTGCGACCTGACCAAGCCTAAGCTCACCAGTCGATGTGGATGAGGCCTCCAGATGCTCGCGGAGAAAGCAAAGGTAAAGCGATACCTGGGAGCCGAGGGAAAGAATCGGCAGATGGACAAAGGAGTTCCTAATTTTCCGATTCCTCATATCATTTGTGGAGGGGTTTACCAGTATTCGGCGAAGCAGCAATGTGAAGACAATGATTGCAGACCCGCCATATCGTCCTTGTGCGACTGATGCGATGGACGCGCAGAGGTCAATGCATCAATAACCTGACAAAAGACGTTCAAAATTGGCCTCGAAAGGTCTCCCTTGGGGTGAGACAATAGAGCTCCTTGTTCGCATACAGCTCCGACGGACAGAATGATAAGAGTCTGGGATTCCTCTGTTTGCTGCAAGCGAGCATCAGTGTAGCTTTGATTCATTTGCTGTCGTTCGATCCATTTTGACAGACATTATTGAATGCAATGCCAACCGCCACCATCACCATGGCTGCTCGCAAGACATCCCGCGTACCCAAGAAAAGCCACCCACCCACACCGGTGCGGCAGACACGACGCCGTGCACTCCTTCCCGGCGGCACTCCTTTGATGACAGGTCTCGACTGGCGAGGCAAACCGCAAGAGCCTCTACCGGA
This sequence comes from Emericellopsis terricola, assembly GCA_027569275.1. Lineage (NCBI taxonomy): Eukaryota > Fungi > Ascomycota > Sordariomycetes > Hypocreales > Bionectriaceae > Emericellopsis > Emericellopsis terricola. Next base: position 843,778 of record JAPDEU010000004.1, on the reverse strand, counting down.
GAATACCAAGCTCATAGCCCAGGCGGCAGAGGAGCCGGCTGCGAGCCAAGTAACCTGGGCCCAAAAGGCCTATCCATACGGCACGTCTCCGGGAACCCAACTTGCAGTCGAAAGTGCGAATTCGGCTCGGATTCGTCTGTATCAAGCCGCCACCACTATGATAAACGCAAGGACTTGCAATGGCTGCAGTGATGATCAAGCAAAGCCAAGTGTCCAGCTTGACGAAAGCATTCCAGGCTTGCATCTGCTGGCGTCCTGCGCGAGCGGAAAGAAGACGTCTGCAGCTGCAGAAATATTGGAGAATGAGTCCACACACAAGCCAAATTGTGCCGTGGACAGCGGCCTGGTCTCTGGAGAACTGGCATCCATGAGTTCTACAGCAGATGACGGCGACACTAGCGAAACTGACGAGCCCATGACATCCAAATCCCCCTGTTCATCAGCGAGCAGCTCTTCTCTGACTTCGCAAGGCCCTCATGGTGATGCTAAAACGAAGCATCACATGAACAGCCACAGTCCGACTGGGCACAATGGGCTCAAGCGGCAACGGTGGGACGACGAGTGTGATCCAGAACTCAGAGAATCGTGGAAGCGTGTTTGTTCGTCTGAACATATTGCGCTTTTCCATGATTCGAGCCCAAAGAGATGTGCTTTCAACGATGCGGAGACCAGCAATAGCGGCCAATGTGCTCCACAGCTGAAGCTCCTTGGCTCAGCAACTGGTGATGGCAGTTCTGAGCGGCATGCGCAAGATAGCCAGGCAACCAAGTATGGTCCGCACAGCCAAGGGTCTCATGAGGAACACGACCCATGCCACGTGCCGGGCAAAACGGTGCCAACAATTCCGGAGAATCCGCTCCAAGGGGAGGACGAGGATCCCGTCGTCGCGTATCTGGTGATGGACGCCACGTTCAAAGAATGTACCTCATTGCTGACAGATAGCCTGCACCCTGCGAGTGATCTGGATCTTGAGGATCTTGGGGAAGGCCTGTGCTGGCTTCTAAACATTGATGACCTGCAATGTCCTCTTGCGGATGGTGCCGGCTGGACTGAGAACTGGCTCGACAAGGTCCAGTCCACCAAAAGAAATTCAAGGCTCGAGGCAGGTCGTCCTTTGAATGACTTGGTGCTGCCGTCACAGCCTGAAGCTTGCTGGGATAGCTGTCGTATGTCGGACGCCGGGGCATCGGTGCACGATGGTGACGATGGAACTGATTGGGATGGAGAGGAATAGGACTTGGCCCCGCAATACGACAAGTCTCGCCTCGTCTGTCGACTTTGACGGCGGTTGTCGCACCGTTTAGAAACCCATGCCATCATCGTCGCTGGCATCATTGTCCAGGTCGGCGTCACCTCTTTGCTCTTCTTCCTCACGACGCGTGAGCTCGGCGCTGGCCCCAATCTTGCGAACGCCCTCAATAACACCACTGATCAGGCCTCGGCTCTCAGCCAGCTCCATGGCACCCACGCCGCGGAGACTCATCACGCCATCGACGCCCGCCTGCAGCTGTGCAGGGATGGCTCTCAGCTTGGCAGCTCGCACTTCTTGTAGATCACGAAGTAAGCTCCGCACTTCTGCCGAGGATGCGATGTCGTCCCCTGCGTGGGCGAGCAGCATTTCGGCCAACTCGAACCAGTGGTATGGGATCGCCCCGGCGGGAGCGTCTGATGTACAAGAGGAGAGAAACGGGGCCGAGAGAGGCGTCATGCCAGGTCGATTGGTTCTTTGCGCGTTGCCTCGCCCATCAGCACGTGCAGAAGGAGGCGGCGGCGGCGCCCAGCCCGTGGGATCGATAGTAGTTTCGTGTTTGATGATCTCTGCGAGGGAGTCGGGATGCAGCCACGGCGGGGGTACGATATTGGCTCTTCGCTGCTTCTTGAGCAAGAGAGCGAGCCACAGAGGGACATTCTCGCGTCTCGGGGGTCGCAGTGTCGGCGTAGTGCCCTGAGGTACGGTCAGGATAAGATAGCTTCCTCAGCCGGAGACTGGCAACGCGTCGCGGGGGACGAGGCGCGCTGCTGTCCTTTCTGAAAAACTCACCGATAAAAGATCGATCCTGTCCAGCTTTTGGCGAGGTACAATCGTGATCAGCTCCATCTCGCACAAGAATGCGATTTCTGAGGGGACCAGCCCCGGCGGAAGAGGCAATGCCATTGTCAGTCTATCTGGAATGGTGTACAGAACTGTCGAACAAAATGTCCATCTTTCCGGAGCTTGCCCAAGTTGCTCTGGCGTGGCGTGCGGCGTACCTGCCGCTCGTTCCGCACTTTCCTTGCCCCACCATCCGTCCGTCCCTCGTGCCTACCGCGTTCTCCCATCACCTCACTCGCGTCTTTCAGGGCAAGAGCCGCTCCAGAAAGTTGACTGTCTCCCTCCGTCAAAGCCCCGCCTCATTTTCCCCTTCTCTGAAGATGTACCATTATAAGAGTCACTAATCAGACTTCGACTTCGATCCTCCCAGCGGCCGCTCAACGCAACTGCAATCCAGACTCAGTCGCTCAAACACAACCCCATACGCGTCCTAGGCAACTTCAAAATCCACTGCCAGTTTCGCTGCTCGTCACGCTCATCGCGCGGGATTCTTCATGCTGAACTAGTGAAGATGTGAACAGCTCCTGGCTTGGGTTGAGACTTTGATTCGCGATGAACAGGAGGCTTTTGTGCAGCGCGCCATGCAGCATGGCATCGACCTCGGCATGCGTCAGCGTCCGCCCTTGGGTGTTCATATGCAATTCGCTGAGCATCTGACAACCATTGTACATGTGTGCCTGGGCGCTTTTGTCGTCCCCATGCAGCATCTCGAATACAATGAAGAAAAGGCAGCAAAGTGTGGCACACTCAAGGTCACCACCGCTCTTCGCCTCGGCACGCAGCTGGCTTAGAGCAAGACCGTGGTAATTCAGTGCCCGGCGATAACAAGTGCTCGAGTGCTCGTCGCTATTTTCCTCCCAGCTGGGTCGTTTCGAATCCAGGAGTGCGTGGATGGCCAGGTTGGAATACCAGACTGAGGCGCTACTCCGCAGTAGTGACGGGGCCCTAACTTGCCAAAATGTGCTGTTGAAGGTGTTGCCGGGGCTATGTCGCCATAGGCCATCGCGCCCTCGTTCCAATTCAAATGTCGGATACCCGGCGCATACCTCATGCGCTTGAGTGACCAGCTTCCTGCTCTCTTCCACCAGAGGACGAAACCACCGTGGAGACCCGAGCGCCTCATCTTTACTCTCGGGCGACACAGTTCGCTGCCTTTTCTTTCTCGAGCCGTCGGATGACTTACTCTGTGTTCTCGGATCTTCGTACCCGTCACAGTGTCCTTGCCACTTGATGCAACGCTGACAGCCCGGTTTGCCTTCATCGCATTTGACGTGGCGCCTCCTGTCAACGATCAGATGTGTCACTTCAAAGTCATCATTGGAGATTTTTACTTGCAGGTGACGCAGCCTGTGCGAACTTTGGCCACCATTGCTCTCGTGGCCCTCGGACGATTGGATAGTGCAAATATGGACGTGGTCCCTGGATCAGGCTCCTTGGGGTTGGCCCTGTCGAAGCGTCGGTTAGTGGTGACCCAGCAGCCATAGACCGTGGCGACTCACATTCTTGCGGTCAGCGCGTGCCCTTGTCCGTCCTCGTTTGCTCGCAGACAAAGCTGGGTTTGTTGTGCAAGCAGCCGTCGACTGAGCGTGTGCCTTTGTGCTTGTCAAGGAACAAAGAGCGAGTCTGCAACCGATGCTCGTGAGCGTCGGCTTGAAATCACACGTCACGAGTTATAAATTATTGCATCCATCAAGTCACTCCGAAAGGGTGTCATTCCGCAGTCAGACGAACGCCTGGTGCCTGGACGTGGAGGCTTGGCTTGCAGGATGGCCACCATACCAATGCCCGCCAATTCTGGCACACCATGGGCCACTTTGCGTCTCGTCAGTCCTCACCGGGGTGTATAACACTTGCTTGGGCGACTTTATCAGTGCTACATCGGCTGCGGACTCGCTCAAGCCCGTGCTGACTCTGGAGACAATCAGCTAACCATGTCCTGCCATCATTCACTCCGTCATTAAGTGACAGAGGCAAGGAACAGGTTCCGTTCAACCTCGTGCTCAGCCCTATCTTCCTCTCACTTTGCCGCCTGTCAGCAACGGCACTGGGAAGCTCCACCCACGCCGGGTATGCAAGCTGCGGGGATTGAAAGCGGCAGTGGGCAAATAAGGTCGCCGGACGGGCCTACATTGGCTGACCACAGGCAATCAAGCCTACGGCTGCGGTTGGTCTGACAGTCTGACCCCAATCGGCGGGCGATGTCTCCTCATTCGGCCATGACTGTGGATGCCAATGCAGCATCTGGCAGCCAGGGAAATGACCACTACCAGTCCGTAGTTGAATGAAGTGGGTACTTCTGAGTCTTCGTTTCGTTGTGCAGCACCGACGCACATACTACAGTATGAAGTTTCCGGGAGATCTAGGACACAAAGACTGGAGAATCTTGTTAGACATCTTGGGGGTGCTGATCAAGGCATTCTTTCGAGCACTGGCATTATGTATACTCTCTAGCCTCTATGCAGCACGCCCAAACAAACCAGAGGCGATCGCAAGGCTTCCACATACACGGCTATGGGCCGAGACAGCCGGTGGGTGTGTTGCAGGCGAGCTCGAGGCCGCGTGCGACACTGAAGACACCGGTGGGAAAAAGAGGCACTCACTGCTGAATGACAGCACGGGTCGCACGTTTTTTGCAGCCCCAAACGACCCTCGCAGACTGCTCAGCTGTCGGCAACGCCGTGTCTCGCTTCGACGCATACGGTGATAATGTGCCGTGATATTGTATGCACCGGTAAAGAGCCACATGCGTCCAGTCCGGCAACCGAAAGGGCGGAGGCATCTCTGATAGGCTGGCAATCAATATCGCGTTTCCAATTCCGTTTCCATGCTGACGCAATTGGCTGCGCCATATTCCGGACCGTACGATCATGGCACGACAGGCATCAAAGGAGGCTCACCCGGTGTGGATTGTCCGGTGCCACATTGTCTGACGGCATGACATGGGCCACACCCCCTGTGGACCAAGCCCTGCTCTTCTTGGCGGAACCAGAAGCAAGTCATCCAGCATGCGGCTCTCTAAAAGTTGCCGTAATGGATGCTGCCAAACGCCGGAAGTCTTCCCCACCCGGCGCGTTGTGGAGATTTGCTGCCCCGGGGGATCGGCCATGGACTCACAATTGCTCACCCGCGCAATGAGGGGTTGCGTATTATTAAGCTCTCAATCGAGTCGACAGACGTGCGGTGCGCCTCACCTCGCTTTCTCAAACAACACGCGGCCGGCAGGAGACAGAAGCACAAGGAACAAGAAGGGTCTCTGTCGTTGCAAGGAACATCGGGCGTAGCAAACCAGACCCGTCGGCTCGCAGCCTCCAGCGTCAGAATGTCCAGCCAGGACCTCCTCCTCACTGCCCCAACGGATGACGAGCGCATCCTGTCGTGGAAAGGGACACATCCACTCTGGGGCGCGGCTCTCCCTTTAGAAGACTACCTGGAGCGAGAACGACGCCAGCTCGATCTCCCTTTGGCCCGCAATGGTGGTCTGACCAATTGGATCCTCACTGACGCCGCATCACCCTCAGACCGCCCCCGTCCCATCTTGTCATCGTGCGAGACACTCAAGAAACAGGTCCTCGTCAAGTGGCAGGATGGGAGTGTCACGGAGGGAACCGCACATGGCGTGGCCAGCGTCTTCACACAGCCCCAGCATCGCGGCAACGGCTATGCGTCCGCCATGATGAAAAAGCTCTCCGAAACGTTGGCAAACCAGGAAAAGACGAGCAAGGGCTCGGCCATCTGTTCGGTCCTCTGGTCAGACGTTGGCAAAAAGTTCTACGCTCGGAGCGGATGGCAGCCTTTTGCCAGCAATCATATCGAGTTTCCCGCCACCCAGACGCCAGCTCCCACACTCGAGAACATCGAGATTATTGATAACTTGGAGGGCCTGGCTCCTCTGGTGGAGGCGGATGAGACCATCCTCCGGGCTAAGTTTGCCTCGGCGGCACAAGGCCCCAAGATCCAAGTTGCGTTGCTTCCGTCTTTGGATCAATGTCACTGGCATCTTCTCCGCGAGCGATTCGTCTCACAATCTCTGTTTCCCGGAAAGACCGCCAATCCTGCCCACGGGGCTATTTACACGTCTCCTTCAAGCGCGAAGAGAGTCTGGGCCATCTGGACCAGGAGCTACTCGGGAACCGTGGCCCAGACAGAGAAAAACACCCTGTACTTCCTCCGTTTCGTCGTCGAAGATGGGACCACCGACGCGGAACTCGCCACGGCTCTACAGGGGCTGACTGACGTGGCAAGAAGTCTCGCCGGTCAGTGGGCATGCGCCAAAGTCGAGATGTGGAACCCAGACGACAAGATCAGGGCTGCCGCTGAGGCAATTGGGGGCAAGTACGTGAGCAGGGAGAGTAGCAGTATACCGGCCCTCAACTGGTTCGCCGACGGGCCTGCCGAAGACATTGAATGGGTTTGGAGCGAAAAGTATGCATGGTGCTGAGGTCATACTCTCATTGAGCCGAAGGGTCTTGCAGGATTCAAAGGGAACCAAAAGCAACATCAATTTTCTAGAGCTTTCTACATCGGCCCCATAGACATCCGTCAACACCGTGTGCTACCTGTAGAGAAGAAAACGCGTCACGATATACCAGCCGGAGCGCCGTGTTGCCCTCCCTGAGCCGAAAATCAAACAGTGACGACAATGTAAAACGACCACGCCCGCTCCTGTAAATGCCCAAACCTAGTCTTTCTGTCTGTCTACTGCACATATGCATCATGACCTCGAATACCGGGTTGGAGTTCCGTGCCTGAATTAGTAGCTGCGTCCGAACATGACCCATTTCTGCGCCTTTTCCTTGCACTCGGGGTTGAGACACTCCGTCTCGCCGGCGACAATGCCCTCTGGCTGCTCAAAGGGAATACACAAGCTCTTCATGCCCATGGCAGGGAGCTTCTGGTTCTCGGGAACGTCCGAGGTATCCTCAGCACGGGTGGTGAGCTCCTTGATGCGGTCCTCGCACTTCATGCCCAGGCAGAAGGGAATCAGGCAGACGTTGCGGTCATCCAGGGCAGGGAGAACCTTTTCCCACTCGGTGATCTGCAGGCGATGCTCAGAGAAGGCCTTGTCGGCCTTGGCGTACATGTCGCTCTGAATGGTCTCGAGCAGCGCGGGGACCTTCTCGGCCACTTCGGAGAGCGGAATCTTGTCCTTGAAGCCAGTGTCACGGCGGGCATAGCTGATCACCTGAGCCTCGGCATCCTTGGGCCCGAATTCGATACGCAGGGGGACACCCTTGAGTTCCCAGTCGTTGAACTTCCAGGCTGGGGTATAGCCTTCCCGGAAGTCGGCCTCGCAGCGCACACCGGCCTTTTTGAGATTGGCCCGGATTGCCTCAATGTCCTCGTCGTGCTTCTTCTTGGCCTCGGGGGTCGTGTTCTTGTTGATACCGACGGGGACGATGATGGCTTGAATCTTGGCCACGCGAGGAGGCAGCACCAGTCCCTTGTCGTCACCGTGCACCATGACCATGACACCGATAACACGGGTGGAAAGACCCCATGAGTTCTGCCACACGTGACGGTGCGTACCTTTGACAGTCGGGTCCTCCACAGTGATGTCGAACATTTTGCTGAAGTTCTGTCCAAGACAGTGCGACGTCGCTCCCTGAATGCCGCGACCGTTGGATGGAATGTAGCCCTCGACGGTCGTGGTGTAGTAGCCACCCGCAAACTTCTCGTTCTCGGTCTTGTAGCCGCGCACAACGGGGACAGCGAGCAGTTGTTCATAGACACCAGCGTACAGCTCAAGAATTTCCAGGACCTCCTTGCCAGCCAGCTCCTCTGTCAGGTGTGCGGTGTGGCCCTCCTGCCACAAGAACTCGCGCGTCCGCAAGAATGGAGTTGTCTGTTTTGCCTCCCAGCGCACGACCGAGTTCCACTGGTTCAGTCGGAGGGGCAGATCGCGGTGGCTGCGGATCCATTTCGAGTAGTACGGGTACATGACGGCTTCGGAAGTGGGACGGATGGCGACGGGCACCTCGAGGTCCTTGTCGCCGCTGTGCGTGCACGTTAGCTGGATCAAGCCCAACAGTGGCTGAAACGCAAAGTACTTACGCCTTGGTGACCCAGGCCAGCTCAGGGGCGAAGCCTTCCACGTGATTCTTCTCCTTCTCGAGAGACTTGGAGGACAGGAAGATGGGGAAGCTTGTCTCCTCCACGCCCATCTCCTCGATGTGGCTGGTGAACCATTTGCGGATCGTGCTCCAGATGTGCATGGTCAAGGGACGGAGAACGAAGAAGCCCGAGATCTCTTGGTAGTACTCAACCATTTCCGCCTTGAGAACAACCTCCTGGTACCATTGAGGGAAGTTGACCGACTTGGAGACCGTGATGCCAATAATGTCGTCCTGCTTCTTGCCTCCACCGCCGCCCTCCTTCTTGCCTCCCACAATAGCCATGTTGGCTTGCTTTGCGGCCTTGGCCGCCTTCTCCGCAGCCATTTTGGCTTGCTTCTCGGCCTTCTTGAGCGCACTCTTTGAGGGCTCCTGCTTCTGGTCTTGGGCGTTGGCCTCCATGTCGACGTGGTCGATGGCGGGGCTCTCGATTAAGCACGTGAGGTTTGTTTCTGGTTCAAGACCTGACAGAAGAGGTCGCGGAGACACGGTGATCGGCTTCCGACTGCCTGGATGCCAATGGCGACAAGTTTCAGGGCGACAAATGACTTGACAAGCAGAGGGGAGGGGCCGAAGGGGGGGTGAAGATGTCGGGAGGGGATCCCGAAAAAAACAGAGACAACGTATGACTCGAGATTGGGCAGCGATCCAGGCAGTTCCAGGCCGACGGCTAGCGCTGGAACTGCCACAGAACTGGCAGTCGCAAAGGCGAATTTGCCCCGCAGTCGTTGCGCCTCCCCTCGTTGTCGTGCCTGATGCACGATGAGGGGCACTCAGAAAATTCACTAGGTCCATTGATAGTCGCGCGCGGCCAATCAGACAGCGCACCGCTCACTAATTTACTTATGCAGCGGCCTAGGGCCCGTTATCGGCAGGCCTTATCACCTGGGCTGGTGGTGAGTTTCCGATGAATAGCATCAAGGCCCCCAAACAGTCACACGGGGTGAACGTTGCTCACATGGCCAGTGCCCGCTGACCAAATTGGTGGCAGACTCAACACAGGCTGCGTCGCCGGTCATTCACTGACGCTGGTCTGTTGTGAGGATATTTGAAGATCAATAAGACATATCGATTGCTCTGTGGCTTGAGAAAGTGGTTCAACCAACCTCGTATGTTCAGGAACAAGTTGTTTGTAACGTATGCATTTGATAGAGCTCAGACAATTCACAATCATCTATTCACGTTTCGCGTCCAGTTGCTTTGTTTCAAAGTCACTATATCATGGGAAGTAATTGTCATTGATCCCTTGAAGAGGATTAAAGTGAGAGCTACAGTATGTCAATCCATACCAAGTCGCTCCACGTCGAAACTTACGGAACCTCATATTGGAGATGGGGGCGCTATTCTTGTTTAGGAGTAGCGCGCCATGGCTGGATTAATCAGAGACCGTACGCCGGGCAAAAAATCGAGGGGCACAAACATTGGACCTCCAAGCCGGTGAGAGCTCCTTCAGCAGCAGCCCACTAAGCTCAGGAAGGGGGTGCATTCACACGATAGGCACCAGCACGATTGGCTTTTTCACCTCGACCATCCTAACCTTTTTCTTCACCCCTCATCGAACGACTGCCACCATAAAGGTTGAGCTTTGCAACGACCATGGCATCCATGTTCGAGCAGCCCCGCAACGGCACCCTTTTCTTGGGCGGCCAAAAGATTTCGGGATCCGACATTCGTGACCAGAACGGTACGCCATGTTCTGTGCTGACTTCGAATCCACCGTTAACAGTATCAAGTGCTGGCTACCCAAGCGATTGCAAATGTCGTGAAGAGCTCGTTTGGCCCCAGCGGGCTGGACAAGATGATGGTGGACGACATTGGCGTAAGAATCCGTCTACGCTTTCCGCCAGAGGAACTCGGATCTAACGGATGGCATAGGACGTTACCGTGACTAACGATGGTGCGACGATTCTCAGCCTCCTCGACGTCGACGATCCCGCGGGCAAGATCCTGGTCGATCTAGCGCAACAGCAAGACAAGGAAGTCGGTGATGGCACAACCTCCGTCGTCCTGATCGCAGCAGAACTCCTCCGCCGAGGCAACGAGCTGATGAAGAACCGGATACACCCCACCACGATCATCACCGGCTACCGTCTTGCCCTCCGCGAGGCCATCAAGTACCTGAGCGAGAACGTGAGCATCAAGGTCGAGAACCTGGGTCGCGAGTCCCTCATCAATATTGCCAAGACCTCCATGTCCAGCAAAATCATCGGCGCCGACTCCGACTTCTTCGCCGAGATGGTCGTCGACGCCATGCAAGCGGTTAAGTCTACCAACAACCGCAACGAGACAAAGTACCCGGTCAAGGCCGTGAACATTCTCAAAGCCCACGGCAAGGGCGTCCGCGAGTCGATGCTGGTCAAGGGCTACGCTCTGAACTGCACAGTCGCCTCGCAGGCCATGCCCACGCGCATCCAGGATGCCAAGATTGCCATCCTCGACATGAACCTGCAGAAGGAGAAGATGAAGCTCGGTGTGCACGTCACCGTCGACGACCCTCAGCAGCTGGAGCAGATCCGCGCCCGCGAGTCAGGCATGATGCTGGAGAGGATCGAGTTGATGTTCAAGGCCGGTGCCAATGTTGTGTTGACCACCAAGGGCATCGACGACATGTGCATGAAGATGTTTGTGGAGCGCGGGGCCATGGGTGTCAGGCGATGCAAAAAGGAGGACCTCCGGAGAATCGCAAAGGCGACGGGCGCCACTCTGCTCAGCACATTCTCGGACCTCAACGGCGACGAGAAGTTTGACCCTTCGTACCTGGGTCACGCCGAGGAGGTTGTCCAGGAGCGTATTTCCGATGACGAGTGCATTCTCGTCAAGGGCACCAAGACTCACTCGTCGGCGTCCATCATCCTCCGCGGGCCTAATGACTTTTCGCTTGACGAGATGGAGCGCTCTGTCCACGATTCGCTCTGCGCCGTGAAGCGCACGCTGGAGAGCGGCAGCATCGTGCCCGGCGGAGGCGCTGTCGAGACGGCGCTTCACATCTACTTGGAGGAGTTTGCCGGCACCGTCGGCTCTCGCGAGCAGCTTGCCATTGGCGAGTTTGCCCAATCCCTTCTGGTCATCCCCAAGACCTTGGCCGTGAATGCGGCAAAGGACGCTGCCGAGCTCGTGGCCCAGCTGCGCTCGCGGCACGCGCTGAGCCAGCGCATCCAGGAGGGTGACGGCAGCGAGGACGAGAAGACCCTGGCTCGCAAAAAGGGCTACCGCAACTACGGCCTCGACCTAGCCAAGGGCAAGGTGGTGGACGAGCTCAAGCTCGGTGTCTTGGAGCCCAGCATCAGCAAGGTGCGGCAGCTCAAGAGTGCGGTTGAGGCGTGCATCAGCATCATGCGCATTGACACCCTGATCAAACTGGATCCAGAGCAACCGCGGGATGATGGACATGGTCACTAGAGGCGTAATGTAGAACCACACGAGCAATGACGAAACAAAAAAGATGCCCGGTCACATGGACCACAGATTCATGAAAGCCCCGCCAACCTGACAGGTCGTTCTTCGAACGACAGGTATCCCATTCGATTGTGACAAAAGGAACGTTTTGGATTTTGTATTCTGATACATGAATCCTCCGCCGGCGCGCGTCTAGAGAACATAGAGAGCAAGCCTCTGTAGTGACGACTACTCCAGTTTCCACTTCTCTCATCGCAGGCTGCCTCGTCACTCGACAGCCCTCTCGTCTAGCACCGCACAGTCTAATCGCTCGGCCGCCATCCAATATTCGTACACAACACGATTATAGTTGATGTTGTTGTCATTGTCGTTCGCTTAGCCGATGATCAGCTTTCCCTCCTCGGGGAAATCGTATGCGGGAACCTCGAGGTTGAGGGGGGCAGGGCCCTTTCTTATCCTGCCAGAGATGTCGTAGTGAGATCCGTGGCAAGGGCAGAACCAACCGCCGAAGTCGCCGGCCTCGCCAATGGGCACACAACCCAGGTGGGTGCAGACACCTATCGACAGAGAGTCAGTACATTACGTCGACTGTGAACCACCAACATCCGTGTTTCGGGAGAAACGCACCCAACATGACGAGCCACTCGGGCTTCTGGACACGGTCCTCATCGGCCTGGGGATCGCGAAGCGACTGGATGTTGACCTTGTTGGCCTCGGCGATCTCATCCTGGGTACGGTGGCGGATGAACACGGGCTTGCCACGCCACTTGATGATAACCTACGGCATGTCAGCGACGACCAATCCATGCGGGATGATAACCTCGGTGACCACTCACGTTCTTGCCCTCGGGAATGGAGTTGAGGTCAACCTCGACCTTGGCCATGGCCAGGACATCAGCGGAGGCTGACATGTTCACCAAGAACTCTGTTTCCACGCATCAGCACTCTGTTTCCCCTCCCACGAATCTCGTCCTCCGGCAATATCGCCAACAGCAATTGATGCTTCCCAACGCCGATTGGCTTGCTTCCGAAGGGGGGGGGCCAAAACCCACCTTGCACTGTGCTCTTGGCTCCGGCCGCCGTGATGGCACCCATGCCACCGACCATGAAGTACTGGAACAGCTTGTTCTTTCCGGGGCTGGCGGTCGAAGTGTACTTTCCAAAGTCGGGGACCTGGTTGGCCTTGCCCTCGCCGGTCTTGAAGGGGCTGCTGTACGAGGTCCATGATGTCGCGTTGTCGCTGCGGACGGCCGTGGTGCTGAGGGCGCGGACGGGGGCGGCCACCGACGACGATGTGGCGCGGAGGCACGCGCGGGAAGCGTGGGTGAGGGCCGCCATTGTGTGCGAGAAATGTCGGGAGGTTTGGATGGATGTTGGTTGGGAGAGAGGTGGTGCGCACGGGCAATTGGAGGTTTGAGGTGTTTGATGATGCCTGCGTTGCCGAAAGTTTTGGGATTTGGCCCGGGATGCCTGAGGCGACAAATTCCCGGTGCGAGATGTTCAAATTGACCCCTTGTGATTCGCTTGTTCCGTCTGGTGGGTCCCGATCTCTTCCGCCACCACAGAAACGTCAACGCCGTCTGATTCGCATCAGCTACAGCAACGATACATGGCAACTATAAAGTCCCCGGAAGTGGTTCATTCGTGAATTCGTCTATAGTCCTGGTGTTGGTACACTCATTCAGTGGCGTCCTGCTCAGTGCAGCAGTCTCAGCTCCTCCACGTAATTCCGCATCTCCTCTGCGCTCGGCCCTAGCCCTTCGCAAATAACCTCTTGCTGGCTCTCATTCAGATCCAAGAACCTTTCCAGAACCTCGCCGTCCAAGAACCGATAAGGCTTCTCACCTGTCCTATGCTCACCTCGGTACGCGCGCCAGTCGTCAAAAGTGAGTTCGCCAGGAGTCTCCATGTGCTGGACTAGCCGTTCTTGGAAACCCATCAACAGCTTCTCCGACCCAGGCTGCACTTCACCAAACAGCCACATGGAGCCCTCGACCTACGTGTGATCAGCGGATGTGAGCCAATGTACAATAGCGAAAGCACTCACCGACCCAAGGAACGCCTTGGCTTGTACCAGGGTGTTCTCTGTAGGTGCGACGTGGAGGCGCCGGATGCGGTTGATCTGCTCACCCAAGTTCATCTCGCTAGTGATCTCCAACCTCTTCTGGTCTTGCTCGGTAGGTGCATCGGCATTCTGTCTGAGAACCAGGAGATTCCCTAGAGCATCCGACTCAAGCCATCGACCGCCCCCCAAATGGCAAACAGAGGTCGTTTGACTCGGCTGGTAGTCGCGGGCGCGCTCGATAAGCCTGGCCTTGGATTCATTCGTTGGCGCTTGAAACTCCACCAAAGTCAGTGATTGCTTCAGGTCGCCCAGTCCGATCATGTTTCCTGAAATATCTAGGTCAATAGGCATGGAAGATGGTCGATAAGCGGCTAGCTTCTCCAGCGACGCAGTGGCAGAGGTGTCCTCGACATATCTATACGCAACCAGGGTCTTGCTAAGCCCTGCAATCAGGTATCCGTCCAGTATGCCCAGACAACGGCAGTTGCCCTTGAGTTTGTGGCTTAGAAGCTGGTAAGGCTTTCGGTTCTCGTCGACGCCAAGGACAACAATTCGGCCCCGGATATGGTCGCTGGCAGCGGCCTCGTCGCTGTCTAATAGGACCGATGTGCCGATGATAAACCTTTCCGCGGGGTTGCCATTGGCGTCAGGAAGTTCGGCACGAATAAGGCACTCTACCATCTCCAGTCCCGCCGGTGCCTCTTGTAACTCAAAGGGATCCCCAAGCTTTTTAAACACCACCTCGTCCACGAGCTGAAAGGAGCTGCTGACAATCTCTGTATTGTTCTCGAGCGTCTTCTTAATACAACCCAGGCCGAATGCCTTCAAGCCGGGCGCATAAGCTAGTCGACGAATAGTCTGGTTCACGGTCAAGGGCTTCACATGCGTCAGACGTTGCTTATCAATCTTACTTAAGCGCACATGACGGTCGGTGGAGAGGATGATAGAATCAGGGAAAGCCGCCGAGTCGAACGGAGCCACAAAGGTAGCATCGTCAGCCGTCGTCGCTGAGTATACAAGGCGTCCGTCGGAGCTGTAGATAAGACTGGGATGATCCGTCGTGGCGAATACATTCGAGATCCCTGACTCTTGTGGCAAGATGTGTAGTCTTGCTGCCCTGCTGCCCAGGGTGACGGTCTTTCGCCCGGACAATTCGGACCCTTGGGCGCCGACGCTGAAACTGACAATGTTGCCATCCTCGGTGGCGACAAGTAAGGTTGGCCCTGACTGGTCAGGCTGGTGTAGTTGGACCAGGGCTACATCCCTTGGGACTGCGGCACTATCGCTTGTTTGCCGCAATGACTCGCCGCGGATGGAGTCGAGCGTATCCAGTCTTATTAGAGAAATCGTGCCCGATGTCCACCATCCAACGACGCCAACGTCAGTACAACACGAGCTCGCGTGGAGGCATGACATTTGCTCAGGAATGCCGCCCTCGGCGTTTTGGGTCGTGTCCTTCTGCCTGGCCGCCAGGTTCTTCGAGAGGTCTAGCGAGACTAGGATCGTGCCGTCAATTGACATTAACAGCCATTGGTCATTGGCCGAGGCTGCCGTAACGATTTGATTACTGGGCGTGTCCCACTGCGTAATAGTCATGCCGCTCTCGCCGTCTGTCAGCCTCGCGAAATTAGGTGTCACTTGCAAGAATAGCCCGCTGGGGAGACTTCTTGCTAGCAGTGTTTCCGAGTCGAGCGCGAACCCGCCAAAGTCATACACTTCCTCAATAGACTCACCATCCTCACTAAATCGGAATACGCGTGTCTCGTGCAATAGTGATACCAGAACGACAGAGTGGGTAGTAGAGCCTGGTAATTTGAGAGTGTGTAGCCCACGCGTGCCCTCAATCTCGTCCAGCATGCCCGTGTCGGCAAGCCCGACACCGCTGCGTATACTTCGCAGCGACCCATCCTTGTACGCGCCGCAGCCGGCAACGATGCGTGCCTGGCCTGACGAAAATGCATTGCCGGCAAGATCGTTGCCCTCGCGGTTGCCCATGTCCATTATGGCAAAATCAAGTATGGGCGCGTTGTTGCGGATGGTATCAATGAGCTGGACTCTCTTAAGCGACAAATCAAGAGATAGCACCTGGCAGTCGCCATGGCGAGATGCCACAAAAAGTTTATCATCGCCCAGATACACCAGTTGTGAGGCTCGAGAAGGCTCGGTCTCTTCGTCGTCCGAATAAAGCTGCAGCTTGCTGACGGTCATCCCCTGAACGACTTCGCCAGCTTGCTCCAATGCTGTTTCAAGTGTCAAGACATCGAGTCTTCCGTAGTCATCTGCGAGGATGAAGGTTCTGTCGTCATACTGCTCCCATGCCACGTACAGCTTGGGCTCTCTCAACCCAACTGAGATCTTGTTGTAGTACGTGCTGTCAAAGTATGTAAGGAGCGTCTCTCCGACTACCAAGAGACCACCAAGAAGAGGCTTTGCATCTGCCTTTTGCCGAGATTGGTATCTCTTCTCATCGGGTATGCGGACGGGGATCAAGGTCCTGGCATAGTGGTCTTCGATCGTTGCTTGGAAGGCTCGGTCTTTGTGCGGGTCGAATTTAGAAATGTTGTTGCCGGCGTCGTCCTTGGTCAGACGATATACGGCCAGTTGAGCCTCTTCTTGGTGGAGGCGGCTGTTGTACAGGAGCACAATCGTGGGATGGCCGTCGGGGGTGTGCACAAAGGTGCTATCCTTGATCCAGAGCTCAGTCAAACGGACCTGCTCCTGCATATCTAACTTGAGCTTTTCGGGTGCACGAGTCCTCAACCGAAAAGGATTGAGCACGCCCTCCCACAAGTGCATGACCATGAACCTGCCCGTAGGGTCCACCAGACACTGGTTTTGGCTTAACGAATGCCGCATGTAGGGCTCGGAGTCGTCGACCAGTCCATTTTCCTTGACCGTGTCGAGCCGCCTTGTTTGGGGGTTCCAGAGCACTGTAAAATACTGCTGGCGGTCGGTGCCAACGAACAAGAGCTCGGGAGCATCCTTGGGCTGTAACCTCTGAAGCATGACAATTGTGCCATAGATTAGTCGCGTATCTGTGCAAATCAATCCATCTTCTGTGTACCGCCAGACTTCGATTCGGTTCGCTTTACTGTGCGTGACTCCTGGTTAGATATCGATTCCACCGTCTTGGGTCTGATCGGGAACCATTGGAGGGGTCTGGTCTTACGCGATGATCAGATCCTCTTCATCCGGCGACTTCAAATGCATTCGCAGCGCGTGACGCGGGCTCGTCGCCCTGTGTACGGGCGCGACGTACGCCATGTCGATTCATGGGGTGGGATGATGGTCGAGTTGGGGGGAGCTTGAATGCACTGGCGAGTTCGTGCACTGTGCTCGCGGAGCTCGAGCTTAGCAGCCAGGAAGAAGGTCAACTGCGTCACGAACTGCACCTGCCGGACTTCACATCCGGACCCCACCATAAACGAGCTAAGATAGCATAGACAGATATTCAACCACCTCCTCCACCTAAGTATCTCTGCAACAAGGGCTACTATCTCCTCGACTAACACCATTCCCTCCTTATCTCGTCTAGAATAGACAGGTCCTCATTCTTATCTCGTTTAGATATTAAGTAAGTCGCGGCAAGTGCACCAAGTAATATGATAATTAAGCAACAGGATTTCATATTAGGCCAATGGAACACAGTGTTCGACCTGACTGGTCTGCTTGTTTCGCACACTGATTGGTTACATGTTGATTAGTGAAAAAAGCAGGACGCACGTGAGAGGCGTGTGCTATCATATGTTATGTCGTGACAAAACGTCGACCAAAGGGCACTCTCTACACGTCAACCATAGGGCGCTCTCTAACTTAATTCAAAAGCGAAAAAAAATCTCTCATGACCGAAAAATACTACACGTTGAGCAGCCTTTGTGATCACTAACGACTTCTATCCGAGAGGGATCCTTGCAATCGCAAGAGCCATGGAAAATAAAGATACCAACCCAGACTTGCCGCCATTCGTGGTAGACCGCCTTCCGCAGACCGAAATATGCAAGGCGACCTTGAGCCTTGCCTGGCGAGTGCTTTCCAAGCCCATCTTCAATCACTGCGTGCGCACCTTCCTACTCGCTCGATGGCTCGCTGAGAAAGAGGGCAGCGAGTGGGGCGACGCTAGCAACCTGCCCTTGCTTTTCGCTGCCTGCGTTTGCCACGATCTTGGTGCCAGTGACGCATATAACGGCAGCCAACGGTTTGAGGTAGAAGGGGCGGATGCTGCCAAAACTCATCTGCTGTCGCACGGTATATCGGAGTCGGAGAGCCATCAAGTCTGGATCGCAATCGCACTGCACACCAGTCCAGGCATCGCGGAGCGCATCTACCCGCTATCCCGTATGGTACGATACGGAGTCATGATGGACTTTTCAGCAGCTACCCGGATGGCCATGGGAGCCGTCGCCTACTCTACAGAGATTGAGACACACCTGCCACGACTTGATATCGAGAAGGTACTCGGTGATACAGTTGTGCACCAAGCAGACCTATCAGAATGTGTGGGACGACCTGCTGGCCTCAGCTGGCCCAGCTCAGACAAGCATCCCAAGGCGAGCTGGCCTGGTATCCTCCTACGGGCACACCTGGAGAACCCAACTCACGAAGGTGTCAATCCAGCGTTTTAGATATTCCTATCGTCAGGGGTATTCGCGTTACTAAACGTGTCGTCTGTGCTTTGCCTTTCGACGAGTTTTGCGGCTGATGAAGAACAACCCTTCACAAGCGCAGCAGGCGGAACCGAGGATCACACTCTGGTATAACGGTCTCTTCTTTCACCTCAGGTCCTCACATCCGGACCCCACCATACCTTGGTTGATCAATTCGCATGGTGACCACTCATCGGCGACCGCCGGTTGCCAGACGGTGGGGAGTCCCAATGCGGCTAGTCTAGGAACGTCTTCCCCACAGTGGCTTCGGGTTCGACCACACTTCTTAGAATTCTTGTTCTTAACGGCCTTCACTGGCAACTGACTTCTTTTTCGTCTTCCTTCCCTCATACCATTCACTTGTCGATTCAGTCTCCACTTCTAATCTGTGCTGAATATTGATTACAGATCTTCTTTATTCACGCCCTTGGACTATCCACATGCCGCATGTCATTCACAATGCAGAGGACACCTGCCTAATCAACCAATCTGCCCAGCAGGGCAAGGACGAGTCTCGTCCTTGCCCTGGCGATGCCGTTGCTTCGTCTCCCAACCCGACACATCATGACGATGTCGAGAAGTGCATGACTTCTACCAACAATCTTGGTCAAGTCGACACTCCTGTCGCCGATGTCTCGTTGGACCATCCTGATGGCGGACTTCAGGCATGGTTGGTTGTTTTTGGCTCGTTCTGTGCCATGGGCGCCATTTATGGCCTGATCAACACGTCCGCCGTTTTTGAATCCTACTTCAGGACACACCAGCTCGCAGACTACAACCACTCTGAGATTGGTTGGATCTTTAGCCTCTACCTATTCATAGTCTTCTTTGTGGGCGTCCAGGTCGGTCCTCTATTCGACCGCTTTGGACCACGATGGCTGGTAGCGGTCGGGTCCTCATGCATCACAGCGAGTCTCATGCTGCTTAGCATCTCCAAGAGTGAGTCACTAAGATTTCCCGTCTGTTCGGTTGATGCTAATCTCCCCTAGCGTACTACCAGATTATGCTCACATATTCTGTGCTCGGAGGTCTGGGAGGTGCACTGCTCAACGCACCCGCGTACAGCGCTATAACACATTGGTTCGACAAGAAGCGAGGCTTTGCCACCGGTATTGCGACCACCGCCGGTGGTATTGGCGGCATCATCTTTCCACTCATCTTGCAACCCTTGCTCGCAGAGAACGGCGTAGGGTTCCCCTGGGCCTGTCGAATTCTCGGCTTCATCATGCTGGCTCTGTCTATCCCGGCCAATCTCTTCATCAGGAGCAGGGACGCCGTACAGAATGCCAACAGCGGAAAACCACAGTCCATCTGGCCAGATTTTTCCATTTTCCGCGAGCTGCAGTACACCATCACATGCGCTGGGTTCTTCTTCATGGAGTGGGGCCTGTTCGTACCCATCACGTACCTCATCTCCTACGCCCTCGCCTTCGGTATCGGGGCCCAGGATGCATCCATGATGCTGTCTCTGCTCAACGCCGGATCAGTCTTGGGGCGCTTCTTGCCAGGCCTGATAGCCGACAAGGTTGGACGCTTCAATGTGATTCTCGTCACTATCAGCCTCTGCGTCATCACAGTCTTGGGGATCTGGCTTCCCTGCCAAGGCAATTTCGGTGTGCTGTTAACCTTTTGCTTATTGTTCGGCTTCGCCTCGGGCAGTAATCTTGGGCTGCTCCCAGTCTGCTTTAGCCAGTTCTGCCACCCGCAGCAGTTTGGAAGGTACTTTGCTACCGCAAACATGGTAGCGAGCTTCGGCACTCTAAGCAGCGTGCCCATCGGCGGCGCTCTGCTGAGTCTTGGACAGAACAAGCTTGGCTGGACAGCGCTGATACTCTTCTCCGGCCTGTCCTATGCCATTGCCCTGTGCTGCTATCTAGCGGCTAGAGTTCTGTCCGCTGGGTGGAACCCAAGGGTCAAGTTCTAAAAGTTCTTGATACGTTACGCCAAGGGAGCTACCATCAGGTCCAGGCTCCACGTACAGACTCTCAACAGTTCACCACATTCCTTCCCTTGGGTTTCAACATGAGGGCAAGCAAAACGAGCGAAGCTTGAAATCGTTAGAGTATTCAGCAATATAGAATTACTTTAAAAACATTTCACTGCACGGATGTCACTGTGTGAGGTGCACGTTGTTCCTTCCCGCGCCGTTCACGCCATTTTAGAACGTCACAGGCAGTTTCATCCCATGACCGGATGCTCCTGCCAAGAACTCAGACCCTGCGTCAGGATCCCTCACCACGAAGAGACGTCAGTCTGATTGAGAGAAAAAAACGACCACAGTTCTGAGGAACTTGAAGGCGTTTCGCTTCGTCTGTCAATTTCGATCCCTTACACATCATCCATGGAAGAGGAGCCGGCCGACGTCTGTGGGCGTCGAGAGGGCTGCTTCATTGACCACCGCTCCCCGGCGTTCAGCTTCAGAGGAGCCTTGAAAGGACTCCAGATGAAAGCCGTCAGCGGTATCATTCATGAACCAGGCCTCTCTGTCGCTTCACTTCCGCTCTCCAAGATCAAACTCGATGTCGGGTATGATCTCGCCTCTTTTCAACTCGCAGAAGACCTTTGCCACTCCTCCTCCGACAAGCGCCCAACGCCATCTTCCTCCAAAGCTGAACTTGTCAGAAAAAAAGAGATCCGGCTCGAGCTACCCGAGCTCGCAAGTAAACCAGATGACGATTTTGAGGAGTACACGCAACTTGTGCGGTCTAGGTTGCACATCAACCTCTCTACCCAATGGCTGCCTCTAAGCTCCATCAAGTCTGAAGAAGATGAAGGTCTCCACTTTCCAAGACATGCAGGTAGGCTGCGAGCGCTACTTTTGCGAGAACTTGAGCGCGAGAAGGTCTCAGTTTCGCAGGATCTTGTTGACCCATTTATTTCCACGGAGCCTGTCATGAGCTTGAGTTTGCCAGACTCTACCTACTACAACGTAAGCAAGTCTTCCCGTATGTAAAAGATCGAGTGCTGATCAAACAGAAGGAGATATTCCAAACTCACCGAGTCACGCCACCTCTGTCGCCCTTGGCTAAGGAATCTAGTCCCTATATACCTACCGCGGAGGCTTGCCATGTTGACTTTACTCCTGAACCACCGAGTCCATGCAGATCTTCCGAAGCGCAGTTCAGGGCACGTTTGGACATTGGGCAAATTGATTCGGATATTGCCTGCGAAGTTGCCATTGTTGCATCGCCTACCCTGCCTGTCTTCTTCCCGGAGGCGGGCGTGAACCCTCAGGACTTGATTCTAGATGAGCCCATCCTGGAGCATTTTGTCAGCCCTGCCGCAAAGTACGAAGCAGTCCAGCTCCAGGATCTGCCAGCTCTAGACTTCTCTGGAGAGGATGCTGCCATGGATATTGAGCCCATGAATGGCTGTTTTGACGAGGCCTTGAGAGCCATTTTAGAAGATCGTCGCTCTGCTTGCATGGAGATGGTCGAACGGGAAAGCTTTAATCTCGTAGACTCCGTCACGAGGATGCGAGTCCCCCCCTTGAACTTTGACATCCCTGCACCTCTGTGGAAGCAGCACGCGCATGGGGCACGCAATCTCTTCGAGTGGATGCTACTGAACGATGGCGTTTGGGTCTAGGATACTCACCCCGGTCGACTCTCCGACGATGGCAGCTCGCAACTCAAATGGGCCCCATTTCCATCCAACGCAGGGCTCGTGCCGACAAGCGAAAGTGTCAAAGCCCCTGGACATGTTCTCAGGCAGTATCTTGAGTCCCCGGATATCCTCCTTTATAGCGGAGACTACGTGAAACGGGGTCCTGACTTGCATATAATTCGCCTCGATTCCGACGATGACCTCGAAGTGCACCAAGAGACAATACCTACCCAGGTGGATACGTGCGCTCTTGGAGTGTCGCCGTATTTTTCCAAACAAGTCCCCCGTTTCTTGCAGACCGAGGAACAGCCAAGCAAGAGCCTTTGCGATTTGCTCAAAGCTGCCTCGTCCAAGCGCAAGGCTTCAGCTGGGTCTCGCCCCGCCCCAGAGGCGGCACAGGATCTCCTCCCCATTCATAGTGATAGCATGACTACGTCGGAGCTGCTCTCGGGCTTTTTGGAACTGAGAACGCGACAGGCCGAAGGAGAGCATGGACCATGCTTGCCTGTTCAACAACATCACCACACGAATCACAATGTTCAGCCACATGTCAGACCTGCCGCCGAAAGTGGCTCAGAAAATCAGATTCCAGCCTTGGCACCCGAACTTACGATACCAGAAAAGAAGGGAACCTACATATTCTCTCTGGAGCTGCCCAAAGTGGTCCTCCGCCACATCGAGGAGACATGGCCCAAGGACCATCTGATTGACCGCGACTTCTCCCAACACAAAATCGCAAGCAGGAGCCAGGGCGCCTCGCGACATGAGGAACCGATAGCCTCATCTCCGTGCCACGAAGCGGACATTTCCCTCACGCCTACGACAGGTCTGATCGTGACAATTTTGCTGAGAGCCAAGCAGCGATCACTGCCACACGGCAAAGCGGTGCCTCAGCTTCGACAGCGCGTGCTTGAGGTCTCGCAAAGATACGAGTCCCTCATCGTGTTGGTCTCAGAAGGCAACACAATGGGCGAATATGCCAATGAACTTTCACCTTCAGACGTTGATGCGTACGCCGAATTTGTGCGTTTCGCGTTTACGCTACAAGCTGGCGTCGCAGTGTACTTCGTCCCAGGGGCTGAAGTGACTCTGGCAAAGTGGGTGCTCAAGTTCATGTGCGATCACTCTTCTCGCAACCGTGAGGTTGCCATGTACATCCAGGCTAGAGAATCGCCATGGGAGCTTTTCTTTCGCCGTGCTGAACTGAACGTCCTGGCGGCCCAGGTGATAGCAGGGGCACTTTCCCAGACCATGGGCAGCCAGGGGCTGGTCCGTTTCATGGCCATGTCCGCAGAGCAGCGATTGGCCGCGTACTCGCCGCTCTTGGGGGGTTCAAAGCTGTTGGCGAGGGTGAACAGCATACTAGATCAACCTTGGGAGTGATCAAGAGGATCGGGGTGCGGGAGATGCGTGTCTCTGTTATCCAATCGCCTCCCGCAGTGTCACACGTCTACATCTGTCCATATAGTCTAATCAGATCAACGGAATCAGCACAGCTGCCACATGGGTCGAGGGAAATGCTTCATCGACAGGCCATCCCTCTGGTGGACCTTCTTCAGGCCCACGTAGACGACCTTGCGCGATGGGTTCGTCAGCATGACGGAGCGCGACTCAAGGCCGTAGTAGTCCGAGATTGAGTGAGTCAGCCAGCGCCTGCGCAATATATCAGTCTCGCGCACCTTGAACGAGGGCATTCTCACGGGGGTTTCCACAGAGAGGGAGTGAAACTCACTTGAAGGACGCGCCCTCGCCGTCACCAAAATCATCAAACACGATCCCCTCCTCCACTGTCTCCTCGTGCACCTTGCGGCTGGCCATGCGCCACTTGCTGCCGCCATTTCTCTCCTCGGCGCCCCCCCGCCCGACAAAGACAATCTCCTCATCCTCCGAGTCGACGCCGTCCTCGCACTCTCCGCGCAGATACTCGCGCACGGGCTCCTCCAAGCCCCGCACCCACGTCTTGACGACAGGGCTCCTCTTAACCGTCTCCCTGAGGTCGCGCGATATCTCGCCCTTGCGTGTGCCGGTGGCGCGCCCTGTGGAGACCTGCTTCGCCTTGCGCTTGACGAGTCTTGCCATGGCCTCATCGTCCTTCCTCTGTCGCAGGCCCATGTCCCAGAAGTTGGCGAGCGCATAGGGCACGTTGCGAGTGGGATACGTGGGACGGGGCACCCAGTCGCTTTCGAGAGGGGGCTGCGCATTGGGGACACCGACTAAGCGGTCGTTCTCCCAGCGCCGTCTCTGCCTCGATCCCTCGTTTCCCTTGAGCAGGGCGTCCCGCTTCTTGAGCGAGTCACGTCGCGAAGGGGGGCGGCGAGGCGTGTCGGATTCAGCATGCCCCTCCTGGAACTTGACGGCCTTGTCTAAGGCGACGGCAGCCGAGGCAGCCCTAGCGTCGATGGGGATCGAGAGCGGCGTGCCGGTGCCACGAGCAACGGGGGAGACGGAGAGGGCTTGCAGGGCCGAGACAGTCCACGCATCAATGTCGATGCCCGTAGCCGATGTCTGCGTCCGGCGGAGAGGCGTGGCGGGCGCAGCAGGAGCTACTCCCGCAGTGGGCGATGACGGAGGCGGAGGGGTCGACGTTGAGGCGAGCTCTGGTGGTGGGGGGACAGCGTTGTAGAGAGCCATTGTGGGGATTGGTCTCGGAGACGTTGATGCTGGAGCTCGTGGAACGAAAAGGGCCCTCAATCGAAGCACGTCAAGGAAGGAGATGGCAAAGGAGATGGAAGCGGCGGAGATAGAAGGAGAGCGTGTAATATGGATGAGGATGGACACGGACGATGAGCCGTACAAGGTGGTCGAGATAGGCTCCGGTGGCCAATCACGTTTGCAGCGCATGGCAGGTGGTGGATTCCTCCTGCCTCCAGCGGCGCAGGTCGAGTCAGCCCGTGGCCACATTGGGGGACTTCGAACCCCTGTTGCGCTCCAAATACGGAGTATGTCATCCGTAATTGCTGCTTACCCTGGGCCCTGTCTCGTCGCATGACGGCGACCATGATAGGACCCCACCCCTTGTGAGCATCGAATGACCAAGAACTGTGAATCATACGAGCAGCGTCACGCTTTGCTCGCGTTCGTTCAGATATCTTGGCGCATTCACGTGTCACAGCACGGGCTTTTGAGCGGCCAGTGTGGCCCAACTCTGGACCATCAGCCTTGAGGATCTCAGCCTGCCACATCCCAACACCTGCCGAACCAACTGACCTAGTACAGTATGAATCATAATGATTGTGCCAATGAACCAGGCTCGCTAGTTGGTGCGATAGACCGCTACTCGTATGGATGCTACCATCGAAGACATACCCTGCTCGCAGTTTATATGCGCGCGCGCACAGACACCAGCCTGCATCCCACCATGACTCACAGTGAGCCCAGCAAGGACTTGCTGATCTGCGGCAGACACCGAGGCCTGTCAAGTCGAGCCCCAGGCGCAGGCAATCTTAATATTTGCAGAGAAGAGGGAACCATCCACGTGTGCAAAGACAACAAAAACCGCACTTCATTCCAGTGTACGTCCTACGTCCCCCCCCAACTACCCGCTGTAGTCCCGGCGCGGGTGGCCAATACCTCCAGGTTTGAGCAGTGGTTGCGATTCGCGGAGAATAGCGCGTTGCTCACGTTCGTGTAGCTGCTCAAACTCATCCTCGTTGTCGGCATACAGCTCGGGATGCCCCGTGAATGGCCCGGGCAAACCACGCTCGAGGCCTTCCGAGTATGTGCGGTTGGGCTGCGGGCGACGTCGTGGATGATGGTGGTGCTCATCAGGCGAGCCGGGAATACTGGGCGCGTTATCGACCCAGGTAATCCCGCCGCCGTTGCCATTGCCATTGCCATTCTCGGTGGGCGGAGAGCGGCGCGTCACCTCATAGTAGATGCCCATGAACAGCACAGTACCCTGCATGAACGCCGTGAACAGGAAGATCATCCACGTGCTCCAACCTTCCCAGCCAAGTCGGACGTAGAGGTTGAACGCAAACAGCAGGCCCCCGGGGGTTTGAATGCACATCATCGGGATGCTGAGACTGCCCACGTGCTTGAGGCGATACGTTGTGTAGATCTGGGGGAGGTACTGAACAGACGCTAGGGCCGTACTCATAATGCCGAGAAAGTTGGCCCACGCATTCAGGTGCTGGGGTCGCGCGAGGAAAAAGTAGCCTGTGAGGATGATGACAAAGAGACCGTGCAAGACGCAGAGCAGCCCGACGGAGACGGCCGTGCGCCAGCCTGGGGCCTGCCCTCGAAGCTCCTCCCGGGGAACTGACGCGTCCTTGTAGCGGAAGAAGATGAGGAAGAGGACCAAGCTATTTTGGAGGGGCAGGACATTAGTGGTCATGACAGCAGCACGCGCGACTGACCAGACTTACATGAGACTGAAACAGAACCATTGTGTACCGAACTGGGCCACGCCCAATAGTCCAGCTGTGCATTGATAGCCATTGAGCTCCTTGCAGCATCCCATCGCCGTGCGGGACTCTTGCGTGCTGAGAATGTTGCCGAACCCAGCGGTGGCAGACGTGGTCCCCAGCAACACAAAGTAGGGCGAAATGCCCTCTGAGGTGCCGCGCGAAACGATGCGATGATGCTGAGGAAGGTAGGAGAAGAGGATGCCTATCACCAAGATGCTGCGCGTCTGTCAGATGGGCGATGGCATGGATTCGCGTTGGCGGCTGACGAACCTGGAGACAAACAGCTGGACATAGCCGGGATTTCTGTAGACGTCGCACTCATCGCGCGCCGTCGCGAAGAGGTCCATGGTCGCTGGAGAAGGGTGAAGAAGAGTCGATTTGAAGTGAAAATGGCCAATGCTCGGTTGCACTAATCGGTATGGTGGCGCGCAGTTATGAAATGTCCACGCAACAGGCTACTCAGCAGGGCATGATAGCAATGTTGCTTGGATGCAAGTGGCGGACGAGAAACACCGAGCGAGAAGGGAAGACAAGACGATGATACAGTCCGTCGCTGCGGTGGTCCTTGCCAACGCGTGAATTCGCAATCAAAATCGGAGGATCAGTCGTGATGAAGTGGATTGAAGTGAGGCGAGGCGATGGGAGCAGATGCGTGCCGAGAAGCTGGAAGCTGGAGGTGAATTGCCCCGAGAATGCCAAGCCAATACAGGACGGCTTGATCCACCAACAGCGCGGCAGGCCCGCTAGAGTGCATGGGATGGCACCTGGAGCCTGGTAGGGATGCAGGTCACTTTGCACGCAAGCACACGCGGCGGAGTCACCTCGCTTGTCGGGTGAAACTAGCAGACACGGGGATCAGCGCCGATGCCCTGTCGTACGAGCCCCCATGACGTCGAGCGCGGTGGACATTCACTGGGCCGCAGCGCCCTTGGATCAGATTTGGGGGCATGTCTTCCACTGAAAATTTCCCGGGCTCGCTGAGGTGACTACCTCACTGTACGGCCAGCAGCTCATCACTGGAACCAGAAGCCCATCCCAGCCCGCCGACAATCCCATGGTCCCTGAGATTACAGTGAGCTGCGTCGTCCTTGCCGCAGGGAGCTCAGCCAGTTTCACGCGTGTGCCCACCCGCAGAAGCCAAGACTAGGAGTCGTGTCTCGGCAGGCCTTCGCCGTGCCAACCAGCAGCAAACACGAGAATCGCCAGAGGCAGCAGCGTGGCCCGTGGAACCGCCAAGACCAGCTACGTAGCCTGCAGCCGGAGGAGATGAACAGGGAGCGCCCGTCTGTCTTGGCCGATCGACTGGAATCGTATTCGCGCGGCACATGCCATCACTGCATGATCCGCAGCGCGCGACCACAAAAAACGTCGCAGGATGAGCCCGACCACGCGCCTGCTGGCAGAGTGCAACCATCCCCACCAGAGTACCTCGTTCTACACATCGGCGCAGTGGACGGCCGATGGCACCACGGTCCTCACGAGCTCGTCAGATCATACGGTCCATGCATTCGCACTGCCGGACGATCTCCTGGCGTCGGGAGGCAAGACGACGCTCCAGAGCCAGGGGTGCGTCACCCTGCCAGAGCCGTCGCAGATCATCGCGCCCGCGCCGTACTTCTCCCTCCTGAGCCCAACCACACAGCATTTCCTCGCGGGCTGTCGTGATCACCCGCTACAACTGTACAATTGCTTTCCCAATGACGAGGCCCTGACCCCGATACGGAGCTACAAGCTCATCAAGCATGAGACGGAAGCGTACATCACGCCCTCGTCGGTCCTGTGGCAGCATCCAGGCACACATTTTGTCGTGGGCTCTATGAACCGGCTGGATCTCTTTGATATCACGGGCCATGCCAGCGACGGGCCCGTCACGACGGTGCCGACGATACCCTCGAGGCGTCACATCCGCAAGGGCAACGGGATCGGGATGAAGGGCACCGTGTCCGCCCTGAGCTCGTCTGCGGCCGGAGGCGAGGGGGGCATCATCGCGGCCGGCACAAGAACAAGGTGGATCGGCATGTACGACCTCGCGAGGTCTGACAAGACGGTCGCCAACTGGAGCATCGCAGAGGCTGCTGACCAGGGCGGCATCCCAGGACAGGGCATCACGCAGACAGTCTGGTCGCCGTGCGGACGCTACCTGGTCGTCAGCGAGCGTCATGCCTCGGGCCTGCTCGTGTACGACGTGCGTGGGACAGGACAGCTTTTGAGCATCCTCAAGGGTCGACGGGCCGACACCCAGCAGAGGCTGAGCATGGACGTCTTCCCAGGGGAGGACGGCGGGTTCGAGGTCTGGGCGGGCGGCGATGACGGCAGAGTCTGTGTCTGGGAGGGCGTCGGGCTCCACGGGGACTTTGATGCCGAGGAGACCTGGGGCTGGAAGGCGCACGATGCGCCCGTGGGCAGTGTCGCGCTGCATTCGAGCGGGTCTGTCGTGGCCTCGTGCTCGGGTGGCTGGGAGTACGCAGCAGCAAAGACAGACGACGAGGACGAAGACGGCAGCGACAAGGCTCTACAAAAAACAGACGGGTGCACAGTTCTGGACGACTCGGCGCTCAGAGTGTGGTCACTTGGGTCACCACATGCGCAGGAAGATACGGTCGCAGAGCCGGCGGGTGGCATCGACGCGCAAGAGCTCCCCATCCATGGTACAACTTACAAGTAGGCATTCCCGTTACACAAAGATACCCGACCGAGGACGCGTCCTATTCTGCTACTTAGTTCGCCTCTCTCTGCTTCTTCTCCTCGCTCTTGGGCTCTGGCTCGCCCTTTTTGGGCTCATTCTTCGACCCAGGCTCGTTCTCGTAGCCGCCACCGTGCTTCTCGTACTCCTTGGCCAGCTTGTTGGCCTTCCACGCGGACCACTGTCCTTGCCCGCCACCAGATTTGTTGGGCTCTTGCTTAATCTCTGTTAATGGATGTCAGCCGTCTACTTTGCAGGGGCGCTGGTGTTTGTTACCCTCCTTGAGCTCCTCCCTGAGCTCGGGATCGGTAGGCTTTCCCTTGGATGATGGCATCTTGAAATTGCCAGAGTGCTTAGACGGTGTAGAGGCTTGGATGACGGTCGACGAAACTGCTCATAATTCGTGTTAGCAAGTCTTACGTCGCACACCTTATATGAGTGCCGTCCTGGTCTGCCGGTCACTGTGACGATGTTGCGGCTAGTCCATGACACGCGCAGACCAGTCGGCGGCAGGCTACTTGTCCCACAAGCAGCACCAAGACACAGTGCCAGGGCAGCGCCAGGGGCAGCTCCAACTTGTGACACAACCAATGATGCAATCCGAGGCGGTCGTACTGGGTGAATGCGGCCATTCCATGAAGCATGTTTGTATTGTAAGACCTTGGAACTGCTCCCAATCCTTCTAACGCTATGATGCTAAACTATCCCAAGGTATCCATTCTACTTCTAGGAACACAAATTCATCATCACCAGCCTCGGCCATCATTGACAAGGAAAGCCGCTGGGTATCCATGCTATGCTCATGCAGAACCACAAACGCCTAGTTTTCTCCGAACAAACAGAAACGGAGAGAGACAGACCACCCACTACAGCAGCCAAATCATATCGCGCGCGCCTGCTCGCGATTCTGTTGCCATAGCGCCCCTTCACCACCACCCCTCCGTCGTCCCGGATAGGTCCCGTACTCGTAGGTCCCAAGCTCCTGGTGACTGCTGTCGGCGGCGCCTGCGCGCTGTGCCATCTCCATGTCCCGGCTCTCCATGAACTGCGCCGCCACGGGATACGGGTGGTGGTCGGTTGCCTGGACAAGGCGGGCGCTCATGCCCATCTCGCTCGTCAGCGGCACGCTGTCCTTTTCTCGGTAGGCCGAGCCCTCCACGGCGCCCCCGCGCGACGAGACGGACGACCAGTATGGCGAGACGGGGCGGTAGGGCTCGTCGTTGGTACGCGACTCGGACGACACGCCGCTGCCCACGCCCACCGCCGTGCGCGGGAGGTCCTCCGGCGGCAGCTGGGATTCGTCGACTTCTTGCACGGCAGAGAGGGGTTCAAAGGGATGGCGCGTGTCCGTCACGGGCCTGCGCTGTGGTCAGTCTCCTCCGCGCCGTTGGACGGTGATCCATGAATCGAGGCGCCTTACCTGATGAACTGAGTGTCCCCTTGCGGGCCTGGTCCTTGCCGCGAATTGCGTCTTCGTCGTCGCAGCAGATACAGCGCCAGCAGCACCAGCATGGCGACAAAGGCAACGCCACCCAGAGTGCCTCCCACAATGGCCCCTGTATTCGGCCCTTGGCCACTGTTCTCGGGGGCGTTGGTGGCTACATCGGCCGGCCCGTCGCTGGTCTGCGTCGCGCTCTGTTCCTCTGTTGTCCTGGTGGCCGTCGTCGATCCCTCTGTGGTGTCTGTTGTTCGCGACGTGCTCAGGGTCCTCGTTCTCGTCCTGGTCCCTGTGCCGAGGGTCGTGGGCTCCGATAGTGTGGAGGGCTGCTCCGTCATCTCCACGCTTATGCTCTCAAGGTCAAGACTCGGCTTCCCGCTTGCCGTCCTCTGCACCGTGGCCGCGCTGCCGCCACAACCGAACTGGGAGAAGCCTCCCTCAAACTCGTTCCTGTAGCAAGCACCGTCTCCGCTGCCGCAGGTGAAGACGTAGGGGTCAATCGCATTCTGTGGCGGGCTGCCGCCGTCCACACAGGCCGTGTAGACGCCGGTGGTGCAGGCGACATCTCCATCCGGGCAGCAGCCTATCGCGTTGTGCGCCACGTCGACGGCGCAGTACGAGCCTGCCGAGCATGTCGCAGGCAGGCCGGGGTCGCCTCCAATGTAGCCGCATATTGTGTTGAGAGCCTCTTGTCGCGGGAACAAGGCCACGGTGGGTATGGGATACGGCAGCACATCGAGGGTCTGGTACGGTAGCGTCGTGGTGCGCTGTGGGAGGATGTGCGCAAACGTGGTGGTGGTGAGAAGAGTGAGGATGGCGGTCGTGGGCTCGTATGTTGGAGACAGTAGTGATCGACGGCGAGTCATGACGGCAGCTGTCTCAGACACGCGCCGCGACGACGCTTGCTAGGAATCACGACGCAAAATGAAGAGGAGAACAGCGAGAAGAATGTGTCCTCGCTACGTGCGAGGCGGGCGACGATGATGAGACAAAGGATGGTGACAGCAGCCAGACATGAAACTCGGACTGACTGAGAAAAGAGATGCCTCAGCTTCCAGGGCAACGGTTGGGTGGTGACAGGGGTCCGCCCGGCCAAGGCAGTCGCTGCGCTTGGGCTGACTGGCCGTTGGCCGAGCCTCGAGTGGTCTTGTTCACGCTTAATCCTGCGGGCACAATGAATGAATGACCGTAGGCACATCAATTCTTCGCATACACATTATCAGTGCATCGAGGTCCGGGCGCACATGTGGGAGCAAGGCGAGACGGTGCCTCGTTCAGGTTACGTAGGCACCTTATTCTTTGGTGACTCGCAGCAACCCCAAATGGGAATGGAAGCTGCACGGATGCATAAGGCTGATAGTGCACTGTACAACAATAGCGGGCGACAAGCTGCTGTACAGTGCGCGGACGACTCCTGGGCGGTGCGATCCAATTATAGATCTGCATCTTTATTGAAGTATACTTGTTGGTCGCGGTATGCTGATCGCTTTAAAAGAAACCAGCCGAGATGTGCATCCTCTGGTTTCCAGAGACGTTGGCCCTGCTGTGCATCCCCTCATCTATGAATAGCAGTGGCAGTCAAGAGCCTGTGCGGTGGGCTTCACAGCATATCATGCGTTCCCAGTGGGTGGCTGCAACATGCCTTTTTCTAGCTGCTACGTACCTAAGCTGACGACGTCAACGAGCGTAGCACGCTTGTCTCCAACAGCTGCAGCTGCACCCTCAAGTCGAGTTTGTCTTGTGACGAGGGCTCTAATAAATCTCTGAAATGAGCTCCTCCTGGACGAATCTAGACCTGGGATGAAGGTCGAGACCCCACGCACCCCAGCCTCCTCGCGACGACCCTCAATTGCCAGTATCTGCTGCCCCGCTCCCCCCGACTCCTCAACCAAGGACACTGCACCCTTCTGCCTACACACTCACTCTGCCGGCACGATCGATCCATCCATCCGTCTGACATGTCACCTCGTCGCGCACCTGCAGGCGCACCGTCCCCGGGACAGGTCTGGGACATGGAGTTGCCAGACATCAGGGAACGCGATTCGTTCCGCGCGGTGGTCAGGAAGCTCTCCAAGTGCGTGGTCCACTCCAACTTGGTCCCCCTTCTGACCGCATGTTCCATGTTAACGCTTCTCGTCCTCATAGATACTTTACAGAAGTCATTGAGCTGCCGAGCACGTTTGAGCAGCTGCGCACCACGTCGTCTGGCAACTGCCTGCGCGTCTTGGTCGACCACCTCGCCACGACGTGCCAGAACAAGGCCGTCGTCAACGCGCTCCTAGCCTTGAAATGGCACTATGCCATCGACGACGAGAACCAGCAGGGGCTGGGCCTGACCCGCTCCAACGCGTGCGAGATTGTCGCCTGGCGATTCCTGACGCGTCTCTCCGAGCGCGACGCCTTGGACTTTTGTCTCTATGAGATCCCCGAGGTCCAGGGCGCGAGTCAGCTGGGGTCACCGGCCATCCAGCCGTCCCACGACCCCGAGGACAACGGGGAGCTTGCGCCGCTGCTGTCGCGTTTCGCGGGCAGGACGAGTCGGAGCAACTCGGTCTCGGCCCCGGCGGGCAGCACGGGCAAGAGAATCGAGTTGCTGTCGTCGCTCTCCAGACTGACCCAGGGGAGCCATGAC
Organism: Emericellopsis terricola; assembly: GCA_027569275.1. Classification (NCBI taxonomy): domain Eukaryota; kingdom Fungi; phylum Ascomycota; class Sordariomycetes; order Hypocreales; family Bionectriaceae; genus Emericellopsis; species Emericellopsis terricola. The sequence continues at coordinate 810,704 of JAPDEU010000004.1, read as the reverse complement.
TCCACGCAACCCGACGAGGACGACCCCAGCGCCGCCTTTGTAGGCCTGAATGCGCTGGAAATCGCGGCCGTGGCGGAAGCGAAGCGCTTCTTGAGCCAGCACGCTGTGCAGAAGATCCTCAACGGCCTCTGGAACGGCCAGATTGTGTACTGGGACGCCCTGTCCCTACATGCGAGGAAGCAGCCGCGCTTCTACCGCCCTGAAGAGGCCGACCCGTTCTCGCGCCTCCGGGTGCCCAAGTACATGAAGTACTGGGAGGTCGTCTTCTTTGCCATCTTCCTCTGCCTCTTCTACGCGGTGCTCATCGCCCGGTGCAAGGACCGGCTCACGGCCATGGAGTTTGCCTTGTGGTTCTGGCTTGCTGCCTTCTTCTTTGACGAGCTGAGCGAATGGGGCGATGCGGGCAGCGTCATCTACACGGCGGACATTTGGAACTTTTTCGACATGATTGTGATTGCGATTGGCATGGTCTTTATCATCCTCCGCATCATCGGGCTGAGCCAGGACAACAGCGAGCTCAGCGGGTGGGCCTTTGACATCCTCGCGCTGGAGGCGCTCTTCCTCATCCCGCGCATCTGCTCCATCCTGAGCCTGAGCCCGTACTTTGGCACCCTGATCCCCTGCCTCAAGGAGATGGGCAAGGACTTTTGCAAGTTTATGGTCCTCCTGGCCGTCTTCTTCCTGGGCTTCCTGACTACCTTCTCCCTCCTGGGCCGCGACCACTTCAAGCTCAGCAGGATGTCCATGATCCTCACGCGCATCTTCTTTGGCTCCAGCTACCTCGGCTTCGACGTCATGCACGACATTGACCCCGTCTTTGGGCCGCCGCTGATGATCATCCTCGTCATCCTCTCCAACATCCTACTCCTCAGCTCCCTGACCGGTATCCTCTCCAACAGCTTCTCCCGCGTCACCAACCACGCCCGCGAGGAGTACCTCTACGTCTACGCCGTCTACGTGCTCGCGGCCTCGACCAGCAATCGACTCATCCACTTTTACCCCCCCTTCAACTTCATCGCCTCCATCGTCTTCAGCCCCTGGTCCCTCGTATTCCCCAACTCGCCTGCAGTCCTGCGTGCGCGCATCGCCGCCCTCAAGGTCACCCACCTCCCCATTGTCGCCGTCATCAAGGCGTACGAGTACATCCACCACAGGCGGTTCCACGACGTCCTGGCGAGCTTTGAGGGCCACGACGCGCACTTGCAAGAACCACACGGCAGTTCCGCGGTGCCCGAGATCCGGCTCTCCTCCGCCCGCAAGCAGCCCGCCGTGCCCCTGACGGGCGGCAGTACGCTTGTCGAGACGGGCAAGCCAAAGTCCGAGGCGGTCGTCGACGACGACGTCAACGAGGATACGACCTTGGCCGTGCAGATTGCCGAGCTCAACATGAAGCTGGACAACATCACCACCGCCCTGCTGGCCCTGCAGCAGAACCAGAACATGCGCGTCGAAGCGGCGGCGGCCGAGAGCGCACAGGGTGGAGCGGCATAGGTGCAGGCAAAGTCACAAGATGCGTCTCTGGTAGTTGGATTGCCTCCCTCCACACAGCGACATGGGCATCGGAAATTTATGGCATCGTACAATATCATTAGCGTCACTTTTGAATCTACATAGCCCAGCTGGTCATGGCAATGCAGTAGTCAGAACGTGGGCGCGTCCATGCGTGATTTCATGTCGTCCGCGGAAGCGCGCAATCAACGAACCACCCAGTCCGCTGAGAAGTTGGTCTTCCCCGACTTTGCCCCCATCAGATGTCACGGCTCATTCATTAGCTTGCGACTGCAAAGGGAGGGCGCTCGGCTGGCCTTGCTATACGCTGCCTTTGAGGCATCTCCTCGTGACGCGGTCCTGGAGCAGGTCCATGGGAGCAGCCGCCCCAAAGACGTCACGGCTGTCGAGTGTGACATTGGCGCCGACACGAGTGTGAGCGAGGCGTTCCCCCAGATCGAGGCGTACGCGAAAGGCAACACCGTCTTCCCATCGATCCTGATCAACGCGGCCGGGTACGTGTCCGTGAATCCCCTGGCCGGGACGACCGCCGACGAGGCGAGGAAGAATATTGTGCCCAACTTGCTGGGCCCCATGTTTGTGAGCCAGGCTTTCCACAGACTGTACACCTCGTATCCAGCCAGCCGGGAGAAGCCACCGGGCCGCATCGTCAGCATCTCGTCCCAGGCTGCCCACGTCGCGCTGGATGGCCGTGGGCCGACCCCGTCAAGCGTCACGCCATGGAGAGCCAGATCCCCACGGGCTGGTTTGCGGTGCCCCAGGAAATTGCCAGTGCTGTAGAGTTCTTGTGTCGCGACGAAAGTAGCATGATGCCAATGATCTATCTATTCCAATTGACTATTCGTCACCAAGATGAGCACCAAGATTCGCAATGCCATACCCGCTTGCCATTGATGAAGACCATGCCACAAACGCCACGCAATGCCCATGGAATCAAGTAAACCGCCCGCTCTCCCGCTACATCGTTATCAGATCCTCTTGTGCTGGCCCAACGCCTCGCAGGAGTACAATCGTGTTGCCGCTCTGCAGTGCTGACCCAATCTTCTCGTTGAACTCGAGCACCCGGCCACCTTCCACGTGGAACACGCGCAGCTTGTCCTCCTCTTTCGAGCTCTGGTTGTTCATGTTCTGGACCTGCAGCGACTTGGCGGCCGCGTCGAGGACCCTGCCGACCACCCAGTCCTGCGAGTAGAAAAAGTCGCCCTGGGGGAACTTGGCCTTGGCCGTCTCGGCCTCCGCCTCCACCCTGAGGTAGACCCTCTTCTCGGGCGGCACTTTGGCATCGCCCTTTGCCGTCTTCTTGAGCTGGTTGACGGCGGCGATGCGCGCCGCGGACGAACTGGGCTTGGGCTTGGGCAGCGCCCGGCCTGCCTGCTCCTTTTGCTTGGTGCCCCAGGCCTTGAAGCGGTCCATCACCGACTGCGTCTTTTGCGCGATGTCAATCTGGATGGGGCGCGCCCCGATCGGCGCCAGGTTCTTGCAGTCGTGTTCCTCCTTGAGCCGATGCTTGAGGCAGTAGTCGCGGTTACACGACGAGCAGTGCACGCCCGGCGTGAGCGACGTGCCGACGACTGTCTTGCATGCGGGCGACGCGCATGGCTTCTGTGACACGCGGTCGTTGAGCGTCCGGCCCGCGCCGATGGCAGGCTTCCCCATCTCGGCCTTGCGCCTCCTCTCGGCCCAGGCGCCCGCCTTGGTGCATTTGTGAGCGGATTCGGTGCGGTGTTCGAGGCAAAAGGTGTGGTCGCATGACTGGCAGCGGAACGGCAGAAAGTCGAGCTGGTTGCAGTGTTCGTACTGGCAGTGGCTGCCCACGAGGGAGGCGTCGTGTCTGTCGTGCATTTGGACGTAACTGGTGTCTTTCTCGCCGTGGGCGTCTGTAGATGATGATGATGCCATCTTGCAGACTGTGTGGCTCCGTCCGCCTTATAAATGAGTGTGTGTGTATGTTTATGCGCGGATGGCGCAGGCAGGACGTGACTGCGTAATGCGATAGATGGCGTGGACGTTGCTGACTGAGGATGGCAGCGAAGCCTCTAGAATGGTCGGCGCAGGCGCGGAAGTGGGCGCGCTAAGGAGATTGTGGACAATCGGACTTCCTCTATGTTCGACTAGTAGATGGCGTTCCTGTTGAGCTGGCTTTAGAGACAAGAGAATTATCATGTGCCTGGTTGGGCTTCTGGTGACCTGCTCGTGGCATCTTGGTGGCGTCTTGGCGCGTGCGCGTCACTCACCCGTTTAACCTACCCTGGTATCATGGAACAATCATGATCTGGGCTGTTGAGCACCTTGAGCAGTCTATGTTTCTTCCATGAAAGGACAGACCGAAGAACAAATATACACACATGGAAATTATGTCTGATTCCCCGCAATTCTTGGTTTGTAGGAATTTGTCTTCAGTTCGAGTCTGTCTCAGCAGTCGTCCCATAGTCGGTCGGTAGTCTTCCCCGTTACCTTAGCTGTCTACCCGCGAGCGGAAGCGTCCCGCCTCGACGGGATGGAAGGCGATAAGATAAGATAAGATAAGCCGAGGGGCAGCCAAATTTTTGGAGGGGTCGCTTTGCGAGTCATGTCTGATATGCCGTCGTCAGAGTCACGAAATCCGTTCTCCATCTCTTTTTCCTGCGCAAGGTGATCGCGACATTGGCTATACCGTACAAAGGACCTCCGAAACCACAGTCACAATGGCTCCCAAGCTCGAGGGCGAAGCTCCCCACAACAACTTCGACGTATGTCCTTCCAATCCTCTCCGACGAGCAGCAAAAAACGAAGCTTGCGACTTCCTCTGCCTCGCGCATTGAAACCGGCCAATTCATGCGACGCATGAAAACAAACTCGGAGGACTGGCTGACATGAAAGCTACCAGACCATCCTCGTCCTCGATTTCGGATCCCAGACCAGCCACCTGATCCTCCGCCGGCTGCGCGCCCTCGGTGTCTTTGCTGAGCTGCTGCCGTGCACCACAAAGATCGCTGAATTGACATGGAAGCCCAAGGGCATTGTGTTCTCTGGAGGTACGGGGCCCTGGAAATTTACATTCGGCATCCACGGCTAACAGCGCAACAAGGTCCCGCCTCTGTCTACGATGAGGGCGCCCCCCGTGAGGTTCCCAGCCCTCGAGCGTCCCATAACCCCTGCTCATGCGTGTAGATGTCGATCCTGCTGTCTTCGATTTGAACGTGCCCATTCTGTGAGACCCTCGAGTCATCCCCCGATTGCCAAAAAATGTACTGACAAAGAGATACAGTGGCATCTGGTATGACACGCTCTCGGATGCGAAGCCAAGCACGGTGCTGAATGTAGATACAGCTATGGTTGCCAGGAGATCGCCTGGCGCATCGACTCAAAGAACGTGGCCCGCGGAGAGGCCCGAGGTTCGCAGCCCATGAATCACCCATGGCAACGGTCGCTGACAGCATCGTAGAGTACGGCCATGCGGACGTGAACATCACCAAGGTGAACAGCCATGTCGACCGACTCTTTGCTGGTCTCGGTGACAGCGTGGGTGCTTTCATGTCGCACTTTGACAAGCTGATTAGTCTCCCCGAGGCGCGTAATATCCCCCCGTCAGTTCCTGAGCATGTCGCTCACTGTAGCAGGGCTTCGTGGTCATCGCTGCCACCAAGAACTCTGAGTTTGCCGGCATCGCCCACAAGGAGAAGCCCATCTTTGGTACGATCATGGGGCGAGATGCACCAATCCGAGACATTCGCTCATGGCAAAAATTCTAGGTGTCCAATTCCACCCCGAGCTCGAACACGTATGTCATTCCCGCAATCGCATAAGATACGCACCCCCTGACTCCAAGCCTTAGACACCGTGTGGCACTGATGTGCTCCGAAACTTCAGCGTCGAAATCTGTGGGGCCAAGCCCAACTGGCAAATGGGCGACTTTGTCCAGCTCGAGATTACGCGCATCCGCGAGCTCGTGGGCGACCGGGCGCTCGTCCTCGGCGCCTGCAGCGGCGGCGTGGACAGCACTGTGGGCGCAGCATTGATGCGTGAAGCCATTGGCGACCGCTTCAAGGCCATTCTCATCGACAACGGGTGCATGCGCCTCAACGAGTGCGAGCAGGTCAAGGAAACGCTCGGGAAGCACCTCGGCATTAACCTCACCGTTGTCGACGCGGGCGACCTGTTCCTCAGCCGTCTCGAGGGTGTTTCCGAACCTGAAAAGAAGCGCAAGATCATCGGCTCGACTTGTACGTGCTTTGGACAGTTACTTTGACATCCGCAACAGAGATACTAACTGAGTTAAAGTCATCGATCTATTCGAGAAAGAGGCCATCAGGGTATACACGACCCCTCCCAAGAATGTATTATGCCTGGCTTGCTGACGTGGGTCCCAAGATCGAGAAAGAGGCAGAGAACACTCCCAACAGCGGCAAGGTGGAGTGGTTCTTGCAGGGAACACTGTACCCCGACGTGTACGTTTTCACTGCGTGGATCACAAGAGAACTAGGCTAACTGGAGATTTCAGTATCGAGTCGTTGAGCTTCCGTGGGCCATCGGCGACTATCAAGAGTAAGCAAGGCATTGGCATCCTTGGGTGCAGATATGATCTCCTGAAAACCTGCGCTTCAAGGATGTGCCATGGAACATAAGGGAAAGTGCTGACAATGAGGCAGCCCACCACAACGTTGGCGGCCTCCCTGAGGTAAGTGGCACTAGCTAGCCCTCTAACTAAAGTAGGATCTAGGCTTACGAGTGGACAGCGCATGATGAACGGCGTGAGTAGAAACACTCTCGAGGTTATCGACTAACAGTGACTGACGTTGCGTCTTTAGCAAGGGCTTCGTGTAAGTGTCCCTTTCGTCTCCAGCCTGCAGAAAGCTAACTTCATCCTAGCTTATCGAGCCGCTCAGGCTATTGTTCAAGGACGAAGTCAGGGTATGCTCAAACCTCCAGCTAAGGCTGTTCAGTCTGATCAAACTGACACCTGCAGGCCATAGGTCGCCAGCTCGGCATCCACGAGGACCTCGTGAACCGCCACCCCTTCCCCGGTCCCGGTATCGCCATCCGCATCCTCGGCGACGTGACCAAGGAGCGAGTCGAAATTGCGCGCAAGGCCGACCACATCTTCATTAGCATGATCAAGGAAGCTGGCCTGTACGACCAGGTTGGTAGCACGTTCAACGCAAAAAAGGCAGCTCCAAGCTGACATTTTATTCCTTAGATTTCTCAAGCCTTTGCTGGCCTCGACACCAACCGCAGTGTTGGCGTATTCGGTGACCAGCGCGTCTGGGGCTACATTGTCATCCTCCGCGCTGTCCAAACCAAGGACTTTATGAGCGCCGAGGTGTTCAACTTTGACAATGCCTTCCTCCAGGAAGTTGCACGCAGGATCTGCAACGAGGTTGACGGCGTCTCTCGTGTGACCTACGATCTGTGAGTCAAAGACCCCTCTCTCCTGTTCGCCTCGCGTAGGAAACTGACATGGCCTTCTTAGCACCTCCAAGCCCCCGGGCACTATTGAGCTAGAGTAGACGTGGAAACGACGAAGGAGGCGGTGTGGGTAATTGTCGCGATAAACAATGAGATGAAAAATATGATATTTTGGGCTGTTCAACAAGCAGTGAACCTCCCTGTGGTCGAAGATATCCAGTGTGTATTCCGACATCTAGGCAAAGACCTTCTTCGATACCCAAAGACTCTGGATATTGGTGCAGTGCTTGAGCAGTTCGATCCCCCATTCCATGTCGATGCCGTTCTCCTCGTGGCCTCCAAATGGCACCTTGGGCGCGACTTCAAAGTGCGATTCGACCGAGACGCTGCCCGCGCTGATCTGCCTAGCCATACTCTCCACCCTCGCAATGTCCTTGCTATAGACAGACGTTCCCAGGCCTGTCTTGAGCCCGTTGGCGCTGTCGATGACATCCTCTGACGAACACCACTTGATAAGAGGCACAATGGGGGCAAGGGGTTCCTCGGCAACAATGCGGGAGGCGTCGCGCGGGTTGTCAATGATGGCTGAAGTCATGTTCGACATAATGTGCTTCCTACAGGCCAAAACCAGGACACGGCGAAGTGAGCCCACATTCTGGACGCGGCTCTGGTTCAATAGACGCGTAGAATCAACGTCCACGAGGAAAATAAAACTAGTCAGGGATTCCTCTATTGCCGGGTAAAGAATTGGACACACAGCAAGAATGTGTGGCCCTCACTCTGCCGCTGTCGAGGGGAGTGGCGACAGCTCGCAGTTCTAGGGTGACTGGGTGACTCTAAACCACAAATGGTGCTGATATTCAGCCTGCAGTGGCTACTCCTCTCATCTTACAAGAACCTCTCATTTTTCTGGGAAGTCAATATCGAATGCCAATACGATGATATGTGGTAAGAGTAGGACGATCAGTCACAAACCTAGGTACCAGAATTCGTTTGGGTATATCATCCTTGAACTCTCCAACTTTTACATGGCGTGGTGGCAGAGTGGTCTAATGCGCAAGACTAGAAATCTTGTTCCTTCGGGAGCGTCTGTTCGAATCAGGCCCACGTCGCATTTCTTTTGCTGCTTCACACGACTATTTCTTTTGCACGAGCACGATTCGCGGCAGCGTCAACCTTAGGGAGCAAGTCTAAAAACCTTATCTCCGAGGCGTAGTGGCGGAGTGGTCTAACGCGCAAGACTTGAAATCTTGTTCCTTCGGGAGCGTCTGTTCGAACCAGGCCTACGTCGTGTTTTATTTTTGCCGATACTTGTATTTACTCTAGTATATATACTGCGACTCTGCTAAATATTAATTCTAGGTATAACTAGGCATACTTGTACTGTGGCTAGAGGGGCTCGTTCGCTTTGTGGAACTTTTTGCGGGTCGCGCGTAGTGGCGGGCCCCTTTCTCACTGTGAAGTTGAAACCCTGCCCCTCACGCTGGGTCCTTTTGCACCCCGGAGCCATAGACACGCTTTCGTGCGGCAGTTCTCCATCAAGGGGCGTGGTGGCAGAGTGGTCTAATGCGCAAGACTAGAAATCTTGTTCCTTCGGGAGCGTCTGTTCGAATCAGGCCCACGTCGAGATATTTCTTTTGCGGTTCGCTTTGTCTCGGGACTGCCTTCCTTTTTGGTCCTTCTCCTTTTCCTTCGCTCTCGTGTTGCTCTGAATGTGTCGCGTGTCACTGGAGTAAGTCGTCGTCGGTGGTATGGATCTTGACGGCGACCGACATGCCGAGTGTGGGCAGGAAGAAGTTTTTCATAAACCGAGAGCCAGGGTTGGTTTCCCTCCAAGTAATAGCAGTGTAATATGTGCCGTGTCTTCGAAATATCGGTTACAGCTCCTTCTCCTTGGGCTTCTTGCTCAGCAAGTCCTCGCGGCCTGTGACAGGCGCGTTGCCCACGTAAGCCTTGCCTCCGTATGCTTCGAAACCTTTGTGGAAAAGCCATTCCACGGCATTCTCGACGGGCTCGTCGAAAAGGGTAGGTAAAAAGGGGACGACAGCCAGACCAAGACCGATCGGGCCCCACGTGCGCAACGTCTTATTCTTGACATCCTTCATGGCCCTGCCCGAGTACCGCACAACGCTGTGAATAGTGAAGGCTGGTAGACCCATGGAGGCTAGGCTCTGGAACAAGCCACGCTGCACCACGACCGTCCGCCAGTCTTCCAATGGAGACACTGTTCCTGGCAGCTTTGCGGCGTCCGTCTCCACTGATGGTAGCCCTGCAGCCTTTCCTTGGCGCTCGGAGAGCTCAATGCTTGGGTTCAACACCCTTTGGTTGTGCCAGTATGCCCGATAGCCCTCGTGAGAGACATCGCCCAGAATGTACAGCCAAGAAATGCCGTAAGCTGCCCGCACAATGTTGGGGTGCGCGACGGGTCGGAAAGACTCGCCAATATCTGACGTGTACGCAACATATCGATGCGCAGACAGCATGATTGTCCGTATCCTTGTCGCGTAGGCGGCATATCGAACATTGGTCTCGGTGGAGTCTGGTCCGCTGCTTCCCGTTAGCAACGATAAGTACGTGGAGCACAGGCTTGACGGACTATCCCTCTGCTACATCATCGAAGAAACTGCTGTCTGCGTCGGACTTGTCAACAATGTTTTGCATTGCTTTGGGCAACTTCCGAGCCTCCGGCAGCTTATCGGGGTCGAAGCTCGAGGCAGGCGGCCCTTGTGATGTCGCAGGTTGCTCAGGCTTCGACTCTTTCGAATCGGCGGCTTTCCCCCACCATGGCATGTTGACGGTCTGTGTAATGATTTAACGAGAGGAATGTGGGAGACTAAGAAACTAGAAGACTGTCAGAAGCAGAAGAAGCTAAATGGAACGATGTCGCGACGAGTGACGTAGAGGCACGTTCCTCAGGGAACGTGCCTTGGATGGCGGATCCACATCTGCTGGCTTGATTCTGTCCACCGCCAGGCCGTTTCTTCCCGGTGTATATCCGGGGTCCATTCTGGCCTCGCTAGTACTCTACGGAATTTGAGATCTCGAACCATCAAACATCGATCAATTGATCCCTGACGACGCTCACTACCACCACCCAACGTAGTCGCACTCTCAAACACAATGGCTGGCGTCGCCTACTACACCATTGCTGGCCGTCAGGTCGGCGGACACTACGTACGGCTGCCGCGCAAGTCGCAAACTACTCGAGATCAGTCGCTAACCGGATGATCTAGCTCGCCATGGGCGTCCTCGGCACGCTGTTTGGCGGCATCTACTACGCTGCCTCGGGTCCCTCCAAGCCCGTTGCCGCCGCCAACACCCCTCCCCTGAACGCCTCCAGCTCCGATGAGGCCGACTTCATCAAGTGCGTGACTTTGAGTCCACCAGGTGACGGAACATCGGCTAACAGTCACCTTTCAGGAAGTTCCTCGAGGAGCAGGACAGCGGAAAGAAGAACTAAGCGACGACTCGATGACGACAATGCTTGGATGGCGTGTATCACGCTTGTATACATAGTGGGAGGGCTGGAATCCGAGTTACTTGTTTATCGTACTTCTCCCGCTCCCAACATTCAACCCGCTCTGCAGTGTCCTCGTTGGAATCTGGATCAATCCCTGGTGCATTGGCAGAGCGAGCTGCAACGTGCAGTCCTCATGTCATTGCCCGTTCGAGACAGCCTGTTCGCGATGCGGCCGCTTAAACTGTGAATCGCGGCTCCTATCCTTTTGAATCGAGTACCATCATACCCAATGACGCATCAATACCATGCGTTGCAATATGCAGTATAGGCGACATCCGCTGAACATTAAGGCCATCCGCAACGCTTTCCAGTCCGCTCATCTCATGCGCCAGCTATCCAGTCCCTCATGCTGGCTCCATCCATGCGTAGTGCTTGAACTCTAACATTGTCCAGCATATACTCCCAAGGGCACCTCTTCATGTAGAAATGTCTCTTCTCTTCAACTCTATGGGCCTTGAGTTGGACATACCGGTATCTTGAGCAGCTATCGGCATGGCCTCCAGTTGGACCGGTCACGTGAGCGCGGGTACCCGTGAAGACCCCCGCCAGCCGCATCTCTCCGCCACATCGTCTCCTCGCTTCCTTTAATCGAATGCAAGCTCCGCCTACTGCACTTCGCTTACAACGATTTGAATCGACGCGCTCCATCTAGTCGCGCAGGCGCCCATTGAATATCGGGGCTCATAATGGCCGATGTCACCACCGACCCGGCTCTTGTCCCTGCCGAAGAAGTCACCAGCCACATCGACACCGGCACTGCAGAGCCCCCTAAGCCGATTTCCTCCAAGGACAAGGAACGCCATTCATTGACGCTCGACCAAAGACGAGCTCTTCGAAGATGGGCCAATTCGCAGTCCGTCCGGCCTTCGCACAAGGCCTGCATTGAGTGGTTCTTCACCCAGTACGGCCAGCATATCAGCCAGTCCACCGTCTCGCACTCTTTATCGCCCAAGTACTCGCGACTCGATGGCGAAGTCCAGCACATGGCAGGGTCGCGTCTGCGCTTTGGAAATTGGCCGGATGTCGAGAAGCTTGTCTTGAGATGGTACCAACAAGTGCAGAACACGGGCAGGCAGCCCACGAATGAAGAGCTCGGCGAGAAGGCCAAGGCTGTCTTTGCGCAACTTCCCCGATACAAAGAAGATGCGCCGCCCGAATTTTCGCCTGGATGGATACACCGATTCAAGAAGAGGTACGGCCTACTGGTCCGACGACAGCGCCGCCAGGGCGATCCTGGTCTGGATATGGCGGAGGATATCAACTATCTCGCCGAGTGCCTGCCGCGCTTCATGGAGGTGTCACAGGGGACCAGTCCAGCCGCTATTCGAGAGCAGATCGCGCGAGGCATAGGCGTCGAACCGTCCCTAGGTATTTGCGCCTTGGTGCGCGACGAGGTCATACGACGCATGTCGCAGCAGCAGTCACTGCCGCCGCCCATGTCGGAGGCAGTGCACCCGCATCTTCCTCCCGCTCAGCCAGAACATTCATTGTATGGCGACGAGGATCCCGACATCGTTCTGCAAAATGCCCTACGGCAATTGCAGCAAGAGGAAGACGCTGCTGAGCAGCAAGCAGCCGCTGCTCGTGAAGAACGGGAACGTCAGGAACGTGCGGCCCTCCAGCCGCCTATGGAGTCGACAGCCGACGACTCTCATTCAGTGGTCGGACGCTTCACTAGCCCTGTACAGGAGATGGGTCATCCTCCCGACCTCACCTTGACGCCGATTCAGTCGAACCCGCCCATGGCAGAGGACGAGGCCCCTGTTCGTTGCCCATACTGCATTAATCAAAGGATGCTGCGCTCAATTAAGGAAGCGGTTGAGCACATGTCCACACACGTCGTTGTTTGATTCAGATAGCCTGTATAGTTCTTCGCGGTATGGCGTTGGGGCTGGGGGTTATGGTGCAATGAAGTCTCTGTCACATTTGCGGTCAAGGTCGGGAAGTTCATCATTGCATGTTTGTTCCTGTCTCGTAGGCTAAATGAGCCCGGTCTCCTTCAGATTCCTGACAATCGCATCCTCTGTTTCCTCTGTCTTGGTCTTCATCGATGTGGTGTCACCAGTACCAATGTAGTTGATCCAGAACTTTAACCCCTCGAGCCCTTCTTCCCTGCACACGGCACCGTGCTCCTCAGCCATGAGCAGCTCCTCCTCCGCGACGCCGAGACTCCAGCCGAAGCGGTTCGCAGCCTCCTGTGCGGTAACACCCTGTCCGAACGTCCGCCAGTCCCAGGGCACGTCTCGTTCGGGGGGGAATTCATGAAGATCCTGCAACCAAGCGAGGATGGCCTTGATGGTGGTTTCATCCGTACGATCGCGTCCCTGCACCACCATGACGCCACTCCGGAAAGTCCTGAGACGGACGGGCAGCTTCAAGCTTTCCCACAGTCGGACGGCTTTCTCGAAATCCATGGGGCTGACCAACTCCACGCCTCCACGCGCGCGATTGAACATGGCCCAGAGGTCGACGAGGGTGATGATGCCACCCGCCTTCTTCAGCACACCGCGAGAATCGTCGGTGAGGAATTCAGCAAGGTTCCTCGCCAGTTCTGACAAGTACAGTGACTGCGAACTGCCGCCGCCGACAATGTCCTTTGTGGTGACCAGTCCCAACTGGCTGGCCGACTCAGCGAGGACTGCATTCTCTTCGGCTGAAATACCCTCCCGACCTGCCCTGCTCTCCCGCGCCAACCGCTCGGCCAGGGCCACGACGTCTTTAGCAGACGCCATGAGCGCCTCGAGGTCCTCAAAAGCATTTCCAATGATAAACTCATTGTTTTTTCGCATGTTCATGCCTCGCTGTTCGAGGCCTGCTATGCCAACCGTTTTATGCTTCGGAGAGCTCTGTCCGGTGCTGGGTTGGCTGTCGTCCATCAAGTAACCGCTTTTCGGGGGAGGAGGGGCATTTTGCAAGAGCCATTTGCGTTGCGTCATGGATCCTTTCAGTCTTTCGTAGAATATCTGGGCACCACCTCCGCGAAACGAAATCTTGACGCTGTCCTGTATGTCGATGCCATGAGGCCCAGCCGCGTTTGAGGGATTCCGAGATGGGCCAGGGGAAGGCGGGCGAGGGGCATCTGTTGACAGCGAGGGGCCTCCCAGTTCAGCATCGTGCCGGTAGATTAAGGATGCGCCGCACATTTCGCAGGATAGCAGCGACGGATGGTTCGAAAAGGTACATCTCGGACATTCGAACGTTGTTGCGGCTTCCGTAAGCGCACCGCCAGACTGGGGGCTGCCTGTTCTGTCTGGAGATGACGACTCGCTCTGTGGTTCTGACGATGGCCTTGCGTCCAAGATCCTACTTCGCATTGGCAGTGCCGGGCTTGAAGGTGCCGGCATCTGTGCAGGTCGGCTGTTGGCGCTGGCGATGGCGGCTTTGAGAACCAGGCTCAAGGAGGGCTTGATGCCGCACGCAAGGCAGGGTGGCAAAGGCGTGTGCATGTTCGCCTCCGAGGGGTCAAAATTAGAAGGCACTGGGTTCGAGAAGCTGCAGATGGTGCAAACCCACGTAGCCGAACTTGCTATTGGAGCCTCTGGCTTTTGGCGTGGTGAGCCTTCTGGACGAGGAGAGCCTGAGCCCGTCGTGCGTCGAGTTGCGCCGGCATTGGAGGCAGTTTGACGAAGAGAGGACCGTTTCGGGGGCTTGGGCACAACCGTGACCTTTGGCGAGGACTTCCAGAAGCCAGCGTAGAACTCGTGGCGCTCTACATCCTTCAGTTCCAGCGCTACTGAGCGCGTACGTGGCTCGTCTTTGTCAACGTAACATATCCGATGGGACGTTAAGTACACTTGGCCATTTTGTTGGTCTGGCAGCTTAAACTTCCTTTATTCGTCAGTAATGAGCCCCCGACGAACAGAGACGCCTGAAATACCCCTCGTAAAGACCGACGTTGTCTTGAACGAATAAGAGAACTTCACCAGGCAAATACGAAGGCCGCAAGGCCGTCGTCAGGTCTATGTGATGGAGAAACATTCGTCATGCCGACAACGCTGAAGTTTACATGTATACTAGCAGCGGCCGATGTGGTGTATAAGGTGGGGGTTGGCTTGGAGGATATGACAATTCCGCGATAAGGATGCGCGCGGTGGATGCCGTGTCAAGCACTGTTGGCAAGGCGCAGGTCGCTGCAAGAGTCGTCTAAGACACATCCATATATGATCGTTTCTGCACAAGAGATGCAATTGCTGGACCTGCAGTTACACCGATCTTATCGACTGCGAGTGAGGAACCTATGCCCCATGGCAACCTTCAGTGCTGTTTCGACATGGCAATGACGATGTCCTGGTGACCAGAACGCCGGCGAAAGCATGACGTGCCGGAGTTTTCCCGACAGATTCACACCCCCCCCTCAGCCACGGACCACAACCCACACAGCCTGGCCAGAGTTCGAAATTGACTACCTGCGCTCTTTGTTCACTGCATCTGCTCATCACCGCTCATCTTTTGTGCCAAGAGACCATCGAGACTCCATCGAGATCCATCAGGAAACTGATAATTTTGTCTGATCCTTTCAACGCTGTTCTTTCTGCCGCTTTGTTAACCATCTTTTGCTGTGCAAATTGAGACGATGATGCCTACTTGGACATCGACGACGCATCAGGCGTCGGGCGTGGCTCAACCTCCGCCACTGTCCTATGCGTACCCTACCAGTGAGTCGTATGCCCTTGATCGAACCTGACTTTTTCTAACCATTCTCGCCAGATCCTGCATACACTGCTGTGCCCGTCCGCCAAAGCTTTGGCACTTATCCTCCACCTCCTCCTGCACATGCTCCTTACGCTGCTCCTCCGACGCCGGCACAACCGTCATACACTAATCCACCTACCACTGCGAAATCTGATCAGAAACAAGGCAAAGTAGTCTGGCCTGATTCTGTGCGCAACTACGTGTCGCGCTCATTCCATCCCGATAATAACGATCCCTCCGTGACACGCGCAGAGATGGAACTCAAGCTCAAAGAAGTCATTCGGGCTGCTACGGATAATAACACTCTAAACACTACCGACTGGGATAGCATGCCACTGCCTCAAGCTCTGATAAAGATCGACCGCTCGGCTGCTACGGGGACACCTGCGCCATTGTTGACTAAGAAGCGGAAGTCCTCCGAGTACGCTGGCGCTGGCGAAACGCCACCGCCCTGGGCATCTGCTAACACCTCTCGCTCTTTGGGTGAACGGGTCTCGTCTCCTAGTAAACGCATCAACGACGGCACATTCAATTCAAGTAAGTTCGAAACGGAAGCCAGCAAGCGCAAGCGGCGCTTTGAGAGCGAGTACCAAGCGAACCGCTCACCTAGCCCTCCTCCGCCCTCGGATGGTCCGGTCGTGGGAACGTGTGAAACCTTGGAGAAGAGGTATCTCCGTCTCACTTCCGCACCTGTGCCATCTAAAGTCCGGCCGGAGAGGATCCTCCGCCAGACGCTGGACCTTCTCAAAAAGAAGTGGAGGAAGGAAGCCAACTATTCGTACATTTGCGACCAGTTCAAGTCGATGCGCCAGGATTTGACGGTCCAGCATATCAAGAATGAGTTCACCGTCTCCGTGTACGAAATTCATGCGCGTATTGCCTTGGAGAAGGGGGACATAGGTGAGTACAATCAGTGTCAGACCCAGCTTCGATCACTGTATCAGCTGGGTCTGAAGGGGAGTCCCATCGAGTTTAAGGCGTACCGCATTCTCTATTTCATCCACACAGCCAACCGCAGTGGCCTCAATGATGCAATTGCAGATCTAACCACAGCTGAAAAATCCGAACGGCCAATAAAACACGCGCTCGATGTCCGCTCAGCTCTTGCGCTGGGGAATTATCACAAATTCTTCCAACTCTACATGGACACGCCCAACATGGGGGCATATCTCATGGATATGTTCATCGTGCGGGAGCGTCTGCACGCCCTTTGCAATATTTGCAAAGCGTAAGTCTCCTCATTCCGTTCGCTACACATGACCGATGCTAACTAAGTTCCAGATACAAACCTGATGTGAAGCTTCGGTTCATCACCGAAGAGCTCGGCTTCGATTCTGATGCTGATGCTGCTCAGTTCATCATTGACTACCAGGGGCAGCATCTCCTGGAAGACCGTACCGAGCACATTGCCTTCTTGACCGGCAAAGCCGGTGGCTTGTTTGAAGGTGCTCGGGCGGCAGCCTTCCAACGCGTCGATATTAAAGGTCAAATATGAGCTCTGCCCACGCTATGGTGAATCTTCGACCCGAATTTGCTACACGGCTGGCAGACATTTTGATTCCTTGCCTTGCGCCTTCGATACCCATAACCGGTCTGAAGCCGATGTTTACACAGTACTCCTTTTGAAACTTTTTTGGTAGCAGAACCTGGCGATACTTGCGATGCTTGGGCCATCGTACCTTATGAGACTGGCCAAGATTTGGTATCTGATCTGGACCACGTCTTGAGGAGCAGCTTGAGCTCGATCAGAGTTGGGGTCCGGGGGTCTCGTTGGTTTTGAAGCTCTTACAGGCTATGACTGTAATTCGCATGCTTGATAACGAGAAGACAGTGGTTCATAGCGTTACCGTTGGGCACTGGAGTCTGGCGAGAGGTTGGGGTCGGAACTGATTATGGTCTGCTGGGGCACGACTGATCCATGATAGACGACAGTCGATTCCAATACTAATTACCATGTCATATGCTCTTGACTGCGAAGTAAACGTATCAGGATTGAAACCGCCCGCAAGCTGCTGAGCTGTGTTTCAATTTTCTGCACTATTGAGTCGAGGTGGTCCACCAGTGGCAGACACGGCGACATCACTGTCACATGCATGTGATGAAATCGATTCATGTTCCCTGTCACGACGAAGAATTTCAACAATTGCCTACTTGAGCCCTGTGCCTAATGCGAAAACCTGGATCAACCACTGCGAAGCTTCCTCCCCGTCCATGACCAGCTGCCCCTGGCATTGAAGATCTTTTGAAACCCAAGTCTCATGGGGCTTACTGTAGGATGTGAGGATCCCACATAAATACACAGCTGCCAAGACGAAGGATGAGATGAATAGAATCTAGCGTGCCTTGAGGTTCAGGGTCCTGGCAGCTCAAATGTTTCAACCTACCGCGTACTCCGTAGATTGCGAAAGATTCAGGTCTGTGTCATTGCGGCCCGAGCCTGAGTGCAAAAACACACCTTGCAGCCAGGCCGAGGGTGCAAGTTAATTTTCCGGAATGAATGAGGACATTGGAAAAAAGGGTGAAAGACCAAAGCGTGGTTCAAAGCAGTCAGTCACATGCCAAAAAACGGTAGTGTTGCAATGTAGAGACGGGAGTCTCAACTTCTCGGGACGAGTAAAAGCTGTTAGGCACCAACGACGAGCACTGGCAGCCAGCCAAACAAGGGTTGAGGTACTCCGTCAGGTAAATTCGCTAGTGTCCGCTAGCAGTGCCCGCTGCAGTGGGCTCTGAAACAATCGTGAGCATGGGTGCGAGCAAAATCGCATTTGCCCTGTTTCCTTGGGCGTTTCTACCTGGAGGTGGAGGGTCCGCTTCCAACGAATCATGATGGCACGTAGCATGATGCAGTTGGCGAGCCTTTGGAAGGGCTGTGATGTCTCGTGAAGCGTGAACGGCCAGGGACAAATCACACTGCTATAGCTTGCCGCAGCGCTTCTCAGCAGCAAGGCTCCGGTACTTTTAGTGACTGTCCCGCCGTTAGAGGTTGGCGTGGTTGCAGATTGGCAGGCGAGTCCTGCGCTGAATGCGCTGCGGGCTGGAAACCCCGCCCCCTCCTTTGCACCGGCCAAGTCCCTCATGGAAGCGCCCGAGCCTGTCCTGTCGTTCGGGGGCTTGCGCTGTGGACAGCGTCACCACGCGCTGAAGGCGCCACCAAGCATCCCGCATTGCGGCAAGGCGCTGCTGCCCATACGTGCATGCCGCCGTGCACATGTGCCGCGTGCGTCCATCCCGTCCTCTGTTCTCACCATATTCCCACCAGTGTCGGCGTTGGCGTGACCTGGTCTGACCTCGCCCTCGTACTCTCGCTTCGACGTACGAGCCCGCATTTGGCGTTACACTGTCCTGCTCAGCGCGACCGACTACTTTTTGACGATTCCAAGCCACTTCGAGAACCTCGACCACGCAGCCATTTCGCCTCGATTGTCGACTCCCATCTGACCACGGCCTTGGTCAGCCGTTACACCAGCCAAGATGAAGGTTCGTGCCCCCTGCGGCCCACGGTTCCTGGTTTGCGCTGCCGGACCTTGCTTTGCCTGCCGCTCGTTGCATGATTGCGAGAGAAGCAAAGACTCCCCGTCGCGAGCCCCTTTCAATGGCGAGATGGGGTGCGCTCTCCGAGTCACGTTACAGCGCTCCCGAGTCACACATCTCGCGCTGGGCAAAGGGTGCCGGGCGACGGACTGTGCTGCTCAAGCCCCGCATTGAAAACGACAGCAGGCATCGCATCGCGCGGCATCGACGTTGCGCGCGCGAGAGGAACCTATAGCACACATAGTACTCCGGATTGGCCACAGCAGATCAAACATGCTCGCATCGGATGAGAGGCTAATGGCAATGCGCTTTGTGCAGGCACTTCGACGCTCCATCAAGGGTGAGAAGGAGAAGACAAACTCTCACGTCGCGCCCAAACATGCCGTCGCAATCATTCCGCCGAAGAAGGTAGTTCCGCGCGCCCCTCGACGTCGCATGGCTGGACCCCAGGAGCTAATGATCCCAGGTCATCAAGGCGCTCTACGACTACGAGGCACGATCCGACCAAGAGCTTAGTTTCTCCCGTGGGGACTTCTTCCACGTCATAGGCCGCGAGGACGACACCGACTGGTACGAGGCGTGCAACCCCGCCCTGCCCGACGCACGGGGCCTCGTCCCTGTCGCATTCTTCCAGGCACTCGGCAAAACAGAGGGCGACGATGGCAGCAGCGGACGTGTACCCAGCGCAGGCAAGATACCCAACCACGACTCGGGGTACAGCGAATCCCACGGCGGCATCCAGGGCAAGGGAATATCGGGGCCCATCTCGGGACCCATGCCCACGGTGCAGCGCAAGTCGCAGCCGGGCAGGAACGGGCCCATGGTCTACGGGGTGGTCATGTTCGACTTTGCTGCCGAACGAGCCGATGAGCTGGACGCGAAACAGGGCGAGGCGATCATTGTCATTGCCCAGTCCAACCCGGAATGGTTCGTTGCCAAGCCCATTGGCAGATTGGGTGGTCCGGGGCTGATCCCCGTGTCCTTCATCGAGCTCCGCGACATGGCGACCGACAAGCCTCTGCCGAATCCGGAGGAGGCACTGCGCAAAGCTTGCGTTCCCAAGGTGGAAGAGTGGAAGAAGATGGCCGCCGAGTACAAGAACAGCAGCATCACGCTGGGCAAGTTTGAAGCTGGGTCGGGCGGCGGCGGGCAGCCGATGGAGCAGTCCATGGCGCGCCTGAGTCTCCAGCAAAAAGGCCGTCAGAGCAGCCAGACCAGCTTGCAGCAGCAGAATGCGCGCCAGAGCCAGCGGTCAGCTGGGCACCAGTCGCAGCAGCTTCAGCAGAATCAGTACGCCGCAAGGTCGACTTCGCAGCTGTACGCCCCCATCCAGGCCCGCATACCACGATATTGTTTTGCGGAGGAGAAGTACTGGTTTGTCATTGAGACCATGTTGGAGGATGGCCGACAGTGGGTGCTCTCGCGATACTACGAGGACTTTTACGACTTTCAGATTGCCCTCTTGACCGAGTTTCCTGCCGAGGCCGGCAACACGGGCACCCAGAAGCGCACCCTGCCGTACATGCCTGGCCCCGTCAACTACGTGACGGACGCTATTACCGAAGGACGACTGCACAACCTGGACGCCTATGTCAAGAACCTGCTGAACCAACCGCCGTACATCTCGCGATCCCTGCTCGTGAAGCAGTTCTTTGCACCGCGCGAGGGTGACTACGAGCTGGAGCTTCACGAAGGCGCCGGCGACTATCGACTGTCGCAGGGCTCGCAAATGTCGTCCAGCGAGTCGCCGGCCGACGGATCTCGTCAATCGTCGCGAAACAATCTAACTAGCGGAGGATACGGAGGTCTATCGGCCACGCCGCGGCAGCCAGGCCACCAGTGTATGTCTCATTCTCTCACACTCTCCACACGCGTCGCAAAAACATGCATGGACTGACCACCAACGCAGCGTCACACTCCCACTCGCAGTCGCAGTCTCAGGCACAGGGATCTGCCATGAAGGTCAAGATGTACTACAATGGGGATCTGATTGCAATCCGCGTTCCGTCGGACATTGCGTACCAGCAGCTATTTGACAAGATCCGCGACCGACTCAAGGTGCCAGAGGGAGACCAGATCCAGCTCTTCTACAAGGATGAGGCTACCGGCGACAAGCCCAACCTGATGAGCGACAACGACCTCGACTATGCGCTGCAGCGTAACGAGAAGCTGCTTCTGTATGTGGAAGTGGTATGAAAGTTTGTCGAGGAAACGGCGTGAGCGCTGGGTGACCTAGATTTTTTCTTCTTCAAAATCCCCCCCCCCCTTTTAAGTTCTTTTGACGAGCATTTCAACGGCATACCCCGGGGCAGTTTCTTTCTTTCGACTGGACGTGACCCGGCGCCACATACGATCCTCACGACTTTACATACAGCGTGACGAGTGGGGCCTCCATGAGTCTACGTCCAGTCCATCCCGCGGCGAGGCGCGCGAGGCGGACAGCAAAGTCAGCCGGGGCTTTCTTGGAAACAATTGGACAGGGCGCGGCGGGCTGGTAGGCCGCCTATGCGATGCCGCGCAGCCGACGTTTCTTTTGACGTGGAAGAAAGGTGCACTGGTATCGGCATATTTTTCTCAGGCTTCACTTGACAGAGGTTCATGATGGGCGTTTAGGACAGTGCAAACTAGGAATGGATGTTTCTCGGCTCGGCGGGCCTGCTGGACTTGTGGATTGCGTTTTCCTATCCTTTTGACTCTCACTGTGTGCTTGAGACTTGGCCAGCTACCGTGGTACGTACAGCCAACACGGGGTTTCGTACATGGACGCCATTGATGCGTGGGTATTCTCCCAAGTCTTCATTCGGAGACAAGTTTCAAAACGCTGGATATCTTGTGCTCTATATCTTGTATGACGATTCGATCCGTGGCAGTGTGCTCATCAGGATCCGTCGTCTCGTTCCCTCCTGTCCGTGTCTATGCACCTCTTGTCTATGTCCAAAGTTCCATGTGTATATGCATACCATGCATGTCCCAGGGCCGAGCCAGCCCCATGCGCACCTGGGTCCACGCGGTGGTCGTGGAGGGGAGGGAAAAATCAAAACCTATACCGAAACGCCGAGCCATTTCTATAGTTCATACAAAGACGTGCCGAGTCGCAAGACGCTGGACTGCGGGGGATTGCGTCCTCACCCCAGGCTCTCCATCATGGTGCGCCGGACCTTGGTGTTGACGACGCCGCCGACGCCAAAGGCCGGCACGATGCGGCATATCCTCGCCATGGCGCTGGGCGCCCATGTCCTGCGGACCTGGTCCCAGCGGTCGCGGATGCGGACGGGCGTCGACGGGGCGTGGGGGCGGTTGTACATGTCGAGGCCGAGGAGGTGGAGCGGCGTGCTGACGAGCTGCACGGCGGCGGGGGCGAGGAACTGGGCGCAGGTGGCGCCGCTGAGGCGCTTACTCCACTCGGCGGAGAGGCAGCCCTCGATGCGCGGCGCGAGGAGGGGCGGCACGTTGAACGAGGCGAAGATGGTGAGGCAGTCGCGGATGCCGAAGAGGGCGTACGACAGGGCGGGGACGGCGCGGGGGACGACGCCGGGGGGGCCGAACATGCGGACAAAGACCTGGTCCTTGTATATGCAGAGGCCGACGTTGGCGGCGCTCGAGGCGGCGAACTTTGTGGTGCCGGCGGTGACGTGGGCGGGCGGGCGGTTCTGGACGGTCGAGGTGGCCGTGTCGAGGACGTTGGCGGTCGCGTAGGTGCCGCCGTAGACGAGGAAGATGAGGGCGGTCGGCCTGGAGAGGAGGAGGGTCTGGGGCCGCAGGAGGAGGGTGCGCAGGGAGGACTTGATGGAGTCGCCGAGCGTGCAGGTTCCCGAGGCGTTTTCCATGATGCTCCTGCGCGCGCAGCGTCGCGTCAGCGTCTGCTGGGCCGTACCTTGGTCTGGGGGAGTGGGATGTACCTGTCAATCATGGAGATGATGGGCGCCACGAGCGCGCCGGCACACGAGGCGCTCAGTATATCGGAGGCCATGCGCAGGCCCAGCTTGTCCGTGTTCCATGCGAGCTGCTGGTGGTGCTGGTGCTTCGGCTGTGCTGTGGCCAGGGGAGGCGTCATGACGGGGGGTCTGGGCGGTGCCGCCGTGGGCGCATGAGGGGAATCGAGGGCGACGCTGGCGGCAGACAGGGCGAGAGGCTCGGATGGCTTCATGCCAGAGGTGCGTACGTTGTGGAAACGAGACGTCGCAGGCAGCTCAGGAGGCGCGCTGCATGGTCATGTCCAGGGTCCAGTCGGGGGGCTGGTACTTGGGCTGGGCCTGCACGATAATGGCAACGGTGCGAGAAGGAGAGAGCTGGCTGGCTGGCTGGCTGGGGGGCCGTCAGATGGAATTACTGTAATTATCACACAAGGACGGACAGTCAGACAGATGGATGGGAGAGCGTCGTCTGCCGGGCGATGGCGATGCGGACCGACACCGGAGATGGGACGGACCCATAGTAACAAGGCAGCTCTGCCGACGGGAGGCTTCTGCTTTTTCACTGCACATTTCGACTGCATCCGGCCAAACGATCCTTTTGCCGACCGTGCTCCGTTCTCCCCCGGGTGATCCCTGCGTCCCTGGGAAGGTTGAATTACGCGACCCGTCTTGACATCCATCTTGCCTAGGTACATTGCTCTGCAACGTCCACAGGGCCCTGTTGGTCCTCTGCGATGAGATGAGAGCCAGATCGCCGCCTGCGACGTCATGCGAGAGTCGAATGTGCGATGACGATGTTGTCTCAAGGCGGCCACACCACCAAGGACCGGACCCTTCCTCCGCCTAGCCTGAGCCCCATATGCGCGACGACGACGCGGCGCAGGACCATGCACGGGAGGACGGCTCGCAGCTGCTCCATCTTAATTCGTGGCTGGGACAGAGAAATACATCCGCTTTGCGATTTTTCCAACGGACATGTGGCCGCCTCGGAGAATTCAGCCCTGGCCAAACGTGGTGAGCCCTTCCCCCAAGGCGCGTGGAAAGTAACCTCGAGATCGTACAAAGTAAACCGTCACCACATGTCTAAGTCTTCCCCCATCAGCTTCATCATCGCTGCCTCCTCGACATACGGATCCAACACCCTCTCGAGCTTTTCTGGCCAATCATCTGACCACACAAAATATGTGAAGCACAGAGCGTACGCCCATGGCTTCGGATACCACCCTGCGGCCTCCCAGTCGAGAATCGCCGTGACTCGATAGTCTGCCTCGGGGCCATCCTCTTCCTCGTGACTAGACACGTTCTGGACAAGTATGTTCTTCCGTTGAAAGTCGCCATGCGTGTAGACGCTGCTACCGTGGCTCTTGAACGCTGTGCCAAAGTGTCGTTCGATGAATTCGGCTACCCAGGCTCTTCGACGGTAGCGTCCCCAGTTCGCCTTAGATTTTTCGGCGAGGGCATGGTAAAACGCTTCTTCTGTGGCGAATGGCCCTGTGATCTGGGCATTCTTTTCCACGGAGAAGAAGAATCGGTGAGGCACTGGTCCGCCCACCGTACCGCCGAAATAGCCGGGTGACGATAGGCCTCGAATGCTGTCGGTCGCTCTGCGTAGCTGGCTGGAGATGGACGTCTTCTGCGCTTCAGACAAATCGCTCCAAACCTGATCTAGCTGTTGCCCTTCGATATACTCCATCACTATGAACAGCCTGTCACCCTCTCGATACATGGCGTAGAGCAAAGGCGCGGGGACATCGGGAAGCCCTCCTATTAGAAGGAGGGCGTGGCCTTCATTCTCAAAGACAAAGGCTCCGTACTTGACGACGAATACGTCGTTGACTCGTACTGTCCGCCGGCTGCTGGGATCAAAGATGGACGGGAACTCATGTGCGGCGTTCTCAATGTCGACCAAGGATGGCAGCCTCGCAGGGAGCTGTGACGACTCGCGTTTCCATGGAAGGGTGGGCGCCTGCATCCTGTCAACATGCATTGAGGTCGCCTGTCGATGGACTGCAATGTCTGGCTAGGTGACCATGAGGTGCGGGGTCAGTGTCTCTTCAGCTCCGTTTTCATTGCTCCTTGAGCAGTGCGGACTTTGTGATATGTACAAGTCAGGAGTCCGATTGCTTTGCCATCAATCGTCAAACTAGTCCCACGGCCAACTGCCCATTCCCATCCTGTCCTGTTCAGCACCACCAAACTCCCTCAGTAGACGTAGTAATTCTGCCTCTCGTCCTCGCTCTGCCTGATCCGCGCATTCTTCCTCTTGACGAGAATCTTGGTCACCCACGCCGTGGCCGCCGTCATGGCGCTAAAGGCCGCCGACGACAGCATGGCAATCAGGTACCGCGGCTCGTCGCTCTCCGGGTACAGGTACGGCGTCCAGATGAACGAAATGTTCATAATCATGGTCACCATGGAGATGGCGACGGCCTTCTTCTCCTTGGTCTGCCCGCACACCGACGAGCACCAGCCGAGGATGAGCGAGTTGACGCCGTACGTGCCAATCGTGAAGATGACCATGGCCACGTAGCGCCCGGCCGTGTCCAGCGTCGCGCCCGCCGCCACAAAGCCCACAATCGCCACCGCCTTGGAGATGGTAATGTGCCACGTCCGCTCGTTGAACTTGCCAGACGACCACGACACTGCAATGGTCACGGCGCCCGCAATCAGGTACGGCGGGCACGTCAGGACCAGCGTAACGGTGCTGCCAAAGCCCAGCGTCTCGACCACCGTCGGGAAGAAGTTCTTGAAGCCGTTGGCCGCCAGGTGCATGTGCGCCATGAAGCAAAAGAGCCACACGAGCGGGTCCTGCGCGGCCTGCCGCAGGCCCTCCCGGGTGCTCGTCTGGCCCGAGTTCTCCGTCGTGTCGAGCTCGATGCGGTTGTAGGCCAGGTCCTTCTCCTCCTGCGTGAGCCACCACGTCGTCAGCGGCGTGTCCGGCAGCACGAAGAAGCCAACGACCGCAATCACAAAGGTCACGGCGCCCTGCAGGATGAAGAGCCACTGCCAGCCCGCGAGGCCAGCAAGGTCGTCCATGCCGTGGAAGATGCCGGCCGCGATGAGGCCCGCAAAGGCCGTGGCGAGGATGTTGCCCGTGTACAGAATGGCGATGCGCGTGGCCACCTCCTTGCGCGTGTAGAACAGGGACAGGAGGTAGACAGCGCCGGGGTAGTACGGAGCCTCCGTCAGTCCCAGGAAGAAGCGCGTCAGCAGGAGGCCCACAAAGTTGCGCGAGATGGCCGTGAGGCCGGACACAATGGCCCACAGCATCATGGCCGCCCCCATGTACCGGCTCGGCCGGGTGCGGGTCAGGAACATGTTGGACGGCACCTGGGCCAGCACGTAGCCCACAAAGAGGATGGAGACGCACGTCTGGTACTGCGTCCCCGTGAGGCCGAGATCTTCCTCGAGCGTGTTGATGCGGGCCAGCGCAATGGCATTGCGGTCCAGGTAGTTGAGCCAGTACATGCTCCACAGCATGGGCTGTGAAGGGACACTCGTGTTAGTGGAATTCCTCCTGAAAGTGCAGTGGCATGCGTGGGAGGCCTACCATAATCCACCGGTCGAGCTTGCGCACGAGCTTGATCTCCTTGGGATCCGTCTTCTCGTGCGCGCCAGAGTAGTCGACCTTGTCCACGATGGGCACAGCCTTCTCGCTCTGCTCAATGGCAGCCTCGCTGTCTTTGGTCTGCGCCATCCGCAGCTCATTGTCACGCTTTCCGTCCTTCGTGGATGCCATGGTGGCAGTATGGGCGCCTGCCACAAACAAGTCTATGGTAAATGGATAGAGTTAAGGAGATGGCAGGCAGTCAGTGACAGACAGGGAAGCTTCGTCACTTCCGTAGAATGTCAGCCAGTCACTGCGATACAGGGCATCAACATCTCGTCCGAGCGGCGGATAGCCCCGTCTTTATACTCAGTTGGTCAGCGAGCCAACATGTAAATGCGACGGCTTCCCCTCAGAAAGAGGCGAAACGGGCGCATGTGGGCTGGAGATGGTGGATTCGCCCATGCGACTCGAGGAGCTCCCCACACGCTGATGGCCTTGTGGAGCGGCAAGAGTGAAGCATGATTTTAAAGGGTATCCACACAATCCCTGAGACAACCTGGGGAGCAAGAGGAGAACGCGGGAGGGTCTGGGGGACGCGGTCCGTTGGCTGCAAC
Source organism: Emericellopsis terricola (assembly GCA_027569275.1). Lineage (NCBI taxonomy): Eukaryota > Fungi > Ascomycota > Sordariomycetes > Hypocreales > Bionectriaceae > Emericellopsis > Emericellopsis terricola. The sequence goes on along the minus strand of JAPDEU010000004.1, from coordinate 783,989 downwards.
TGGGCCCGTCGTGTTCACGAGGGTCATCGGCGCTTGCACCCTCCGGCCGGCTCTGCTGCCTCTTGATCCTCGCCCACCTACCTTCCCATGGGAGAGGACCCAGCTATTCCGGTTCTTTCCCGACGTGAGCCATCTGGGCGAGATTCTCGCGCCTCTGAGGAACACGTGTGGCTGTCGGCTCGCGAGTGCGGCGTTCCAGGGTCCCAGGACGTCCGTTTGCAGCACCTGTGCTTGGTCCTTGTTTGAGTCTGTCCCAGGGGCCCTTGTAGCGTAATGATGGCCTGTTACGTCCGTGATCACGTTCGAGCACTGTTGCCAGAGGTTGTCGACCCATGTTCCGCGTGGCGTTGGAGACCGTACATCATGCAGGGTGTCATCATGCCCACTTGCGGTCAGAGACATGGTGGGCCAGGCTGCACCAACAGCATGTACTGTACATCGGCAGACATGGACGGTTGTAGCCTTGAGGAAATGTGCTACGGCCGATCCAGGACCATGATACACCCTCTCGTCGTTGCGGTCTGCATGAGACACAACGAAGGCGGCTGCATGACTTGGCTCGCTCGTCATTTCCAAGAAAATGAGGAGTGCCTGAGGGGTTGTGGTTGTCATGCTAGCTTGCAGCAGCAAGATGAGGGGAACTCCCAATAGTCTAGAACGACGTTGCCTTCCGTGGGCGAGGGCCCTCAAGCGGTGCCTGGAGAGCGCGGAGGGCGAACGCTACTGCTATTGTACCGGTGTCTTTCTGTGGGATGAGATGCGTGACGGGGATCGCGGCTCGCTCATTCAGCGTGGGCAACTCCGGGCACGTCATGTCCAGCGGGCCCTCGTGACCGGCAGTTGTGTCTCACTGGGAGCTGGTCAGTGGCTGCAGTCAACGCCCCAAAATGAGCTGGGTGGCTGCCTGGACTGCCGTGTTGTTGTCCCCGCGGGGGGTCTGGAGGGTTAGGGCAGCCCAAGGCTCCCAGATCCTGGGACAACATCGGACCTTGGAAGCTGGGGCAACCCTTCGAGAAGCATGATTTGCCCGGAGTGGCCGCGGAACCTTCGTCCATAGCGTGATGCTTCTCCTCACGGACAGGGATCATGCCCACCCACGCACATTGGAGTCCATCTCCATTGCTCCAACAAGACGGGGCCTGCAGATGCTGATCAGCGCATGCCCCATCCCGCGGATCGGGCATCAGCCACTTGCGTCCCTTGCTCTCTTTTCCATCTCGCGTCCAAGAGCTGCCTGTTGTTCTCGGGTTCGCCGCCAAGCACGGCTTCGCGCCCGGCGGAAAACTGTCGGGCCACGAATGTCACTCTGCTGCCAGGCCTCTCCTTTGCCCAGCTGCTTGTAGGTAGACTATGCAGTGGCAGATACAAAGCTCGTCAGTGCTGACTCGCCACCGACAGCACCTCACAGACTGGAATGCACATATGCATGCGCACGGTTTGTCTGAGACCCCAAGGTGCCGTCTCGACTGGAAGAGCGTAGTCATCGCATGCAGGCAAAGAAAGAGGCGAAGATGCGCATCAGACTGTGCTGCCGGTCGCATCTGCAAACTGTACTGTACAGTACCCATCTTTGTCTATATTAGGGCTGGTCGATGCATTGTAAGCCACTAGCGCCACGTCCAACCGGCATTTGCGTCGGAACTCGTGTGTCGATACATCCTGATAGGCAAGCCGGCCGAGTCGAGCAGCTTGGCAAAGATGCGGGGGACTCTCGAGAGCCGAGTCTCATTTTATTTTCCGAGTCTTGGTCCTCGCCAAGAGCAAGTGCCGCTCGGCTCGCCGGAACAGAGAATGGCTATCGCCCATGTAGGCGGATGATCTTTGTCGCTCATGAGGCTCTGCCGACATACGGTCCGCCAACCAGCACGTGGTTTCGCACCTCAACGCAATGCTCAATCAGCTCTAGTTTCACGTAGCTCACACCCAAAAATATTGACTCGAAAAGCAATCCCCGGTCCGAGTCCCCAGAATCCGGCATACGTCCCACTTGGTAGCGACGCCCATCAGTCCCGCAGCGCCCAGCCCCAGTGCCTTCCCACCCTCGGCCAACGTCCGCCTATATCAGCAACAGTATCGTCGGGGCATCTCGTAGCGGCGTACGTTGTCCCGCAGACCGTAGGCACGATGTCGCAGCTAGTACAGTGGACCACAGTCGATTTCGCATGTTCATTTGCCATTTAGAGTTGCCGGACCGAGAGAAGAGTTTCGTCGTGGGACAAACACTGTACTCTGCTGTCCGTAAAGTGATCACATCTCCCCTGCAGACACCACCGTATCCTGTATTGGAGGCCCCATGTAAACGAAACCAATGGTCGAGACCCGTTGGGCGATTGCTGTGTTCGGGCAAGCTCCGCATGTTCCTGCTGGTTCCGCGAAAAAGGTCGAAAGCGACTCGAAGTGCCGCCTGGTAATTGTAGGGCACCATTCAGAATGGCGATCAAGGCTGTCGGAAAACCGCCGTTTGTCTCATTCGTCATCCATACTGCTTGTCTCTTCATCAGCTTCGCGGTACTCGTCATTGTTCTCAGCATCAGTGTCAATATCAGAAATGACACGTTTTGTTTGCCTCGTAGATCTTCTCGTGGAGCCTCGTCGTGGTGGCGACGCTTTGTCTCTGCTCGTTGACGTGGTCGCTGCCTTTCCTCCCCGAACTCTCCTGGTCGGGCGTTGGCGAAGCTCATCAATCGTGGCTGACAGCTCTCTCTCCTCTTGTCTTTCCTCTGCTTGAGAGTTCGTTGGTGATGGTGCTTTGGCCGTGGGCGGCTCACGCTCGACCTGGTGATCCTCCATGACCAAGTCGTCTTGACTGTCAGGGTGCTCGTCGCCATCTTCCGCAGCCGTTGCGAAAAATCCTGACGTCTGATGAGTAGCAGCGCCATCGCGCCCATCACTGTCCCCATCATCTTCCTCGTAGCCTTCGGGGAGGAACCCGCCAGCTGTCTCCTCGTTCTCATGAGCCTGGGGCAGGGGTCCGTCAGGCTGGCCCCCAAGTCCCTTCTTGTGTCCAAAGACAGAAACATTCGCGCTGACCTCGCCGTACTCCTGTCGAATACGCTCCACGATACGCATGCCCATGATAAACTTTCGCCACTTGCCTAGCGCAGCTTTCCGACGTTTCTCGTCCTCTTTGCGGGCGCGTTCCGCCTCGTCCTTTTCGAGCTGTTCCATAACTTGATCGTGATATTCCTCAGCAACGACAACGCCACGAATGACGGGTACAGCCATGCGGTGGCCGAACTCAAAGTCCACGACCGCTTCGGCGTAGTTGATGTCGAGCTTCTTGCACACCTTGGCCGCCCCGCGATACGGAATGTGTACAGCGCCTTTCGGACACATGTGTTCCGCAAAGAGATCAATGTTGCTATCATCGCGTTAGTCAAGTTGTTCCACTCGCCCTTTTCCACATACCCATATTCATTCTTGGGAATGATCCCGTCCTTGATTGGCGGCGGGATGATCCAGTCTGTCTGTTCCATGCTGTACAATCCCTGCAAGACTTTCTGCCCTGTCGCCGCTTCCGCCTCGGCCAACTCTCGCCGTCGATTTGTCGTCGCGGCTCGGTAAGGCACACGCTTCAGGGGTTGCTCGCCGGCAATGGGTGCCCGACCTTGCTTGTGCCATGTTTCGGCACTCTTCACGTTCACCACATCCTTGCGCGAGTAGACGTCCTCTTCCTCAATTTTACCACCCTTAGATTTGTTCTTGAAGACCTTGACCGGCTTTGCTCCCGGTCTCAGCGCTTCTTCCCTTTTCAAATGTCTTTCTAGGACAAATTCCTTGGACTGCTTGTAGTATTGGAGGGTTTCTTGGCCCTCTTTGACCTCCTTCTTCTCGGGCTGTGCTGGCTTGAGATCTGTTGCATCTTCCATCTCGTCAATTTCCGTAATTGGCACTGTCCGATGCCCTCTGGTGTAGCCAGACAACGTCGTCTTGAACCAATCAAATTGCTCGTATCGCTTGATCTTACCATACCGATTGTAGACGGGTACCTTCTCAAGCCCAACGCGGTTTCCTTTCGTTCGGCCGGGGAGTATCTGTCTCTTTAGGTACCTCACGGTGACATCTTTGGCAGTTCCGTCAGAGGAGTAGCCGACAATGTACGCCACGATTTGGCGCGCCTTGTCCGCCTTGGATCCTCGTGGCTCAAAACTTTCAATGAGCTCTCTGTTGGTGGCGACGACCCCCTTGACAATGGCATCCACGGGCAGATATTTGTGTGTTACGGGGGATAGGACTTCAGTCCAATAATGGGGATACTCGAGGTCCTCATCAAACTTCTTTGCCGGTTTTTGAGCTCTCCTCGGCAAGACCTCGAGTTCCACAATCGACTCGTCATCTGTGTCCTTGAATTCGAGATCCAGGTCCTCAGAATCGTCTATGACTATCGTATTGGTCTTGGTGGCTCCACGCGAAGTGTGCTTCCTTGACGGCGTCGACGTGGAACTGGATTTTAGCTGCTTGGGTTTTTTATCGCCTTTGGATGTGGCCTTCACAGCTCCTGCAGGCGTGACGCTCGTGTTCTTCGGAGTAGTCTCGACAGCTTGAACCTTTGTGTCCTCGGCGTCCTCGAGCTTCGTCCATCCAAAGCCCAGCGTTTGCAAGCTTGCTACCATACGAGCCTCCATGCCGAGGCCCCTCAGGAGCGCTGTGAAAAGCTGAGCCCCAACGTCTCTGCTCCCTCGGCAGCTTCGTGCGCACCTGCGAAAGTCATCCAAGGTGGGCAGCTTCTCGCCGACCACGCTCGGGTTGTAAATGTCGTTCTTCCATGCTTTTGTCCAGCGATCCAGGCGGTCCAACGACATGTAGCCGTATTTCCGGAGACCAGGCGTTGTAATCTTAAATCGCTGCTTCCACCAAGCTGAAAGGGTCTGCATCAATCGAAACAGTGGATCGCCTTGACTCATGTTGACCACGCCTTCTTCAAGTCGTTCGGCTGCCGATCCCCAGTCGCGGCCCTTTTCTTTCGGGCCAACTTCGTCTTTGGCTTTGCCTCGACCTTTGGCCTTTCCCCTACGCTTTGTGGTCGGTTCAACTTTGGAAGTTTTTTGTGGCTCTTTCACCAAGCCACTGTTGCGCATCCATCGTTCGACCTCCTCCCAAAGCCTCGGGGAGAGGTGTGAGATCATGGTCGCCTGAACTTCCATATCGCAGACCCAGGCATTGCGAATTGCATTATGCCAGAGAAGTGTGAGCACATGGACTCGATGCGCGGCATTGCGACCCTGCCGATCTCGTTTCGTTGGCCCCTTGTTGTCACCGTAGTATTCGTGGTACAACGATTTGCGGTCGGTGGGCTGGAAAGTCAGCTCCAAATCGCCGGATATCACAGGAGCTTCATGTGTTTCCATGTCTGGAGCAGCCACATCTTCGAACTCGATATCTTCATCGTCCATTGATTCCTCGGCTTCGTCTGTGGCGGGGGGCTTCACATCTTCAAACTCTGCATCTGAGAGTGAAGTCAGTGAGCTCGAGTCATCATCTTCATCATCGAGCCCGACCAAGAGCGAGGTTGCTTGTGTCGTGGTCGTCGCGTCTAGCGCATCATACAGTGTCGCTTTTCGCTGCTGGGCTGCAGGTGCTGGAGTTGCACCATTGCTGGTCTTCACTTTCTTAGGTGAGTCGTGAGGAGACGGAGACGCGCGCAATCGTTTGCGCGGCACCACGGGAGGCATGATGTTCCAATCGGAAGTTGACTACATGCTTCTCGTTTCCCTTGTGCGCAAGTCAGGCTGGTGACAGAAATGGTTACAAACGGGCTTGCAGCAGGCACCGATTCTCAGCTCAGCTGCGTCATCGAAGCGCGCGTTGATCGCGAATTCACGTGATCGGCAGGATACACACAGCATCCTGGGTCTTGGCACTGATAGAATTCAGATGATTCGCTGCGCGATCATACATATACCTTAATAAGCGCAGGTCAAAATCACCATGAGATTCCTTGAGCTGAGAATTGGCTCAAACTCAATTATCAGAGATGGTACGTGCCTTACCCGAGTTCTTTCCTCGTGCAGTTTGCCTGTATGCACATTGGATCCTTCACAACAAAAGCGCCGCAAGGTCACCAGGCAGTTGGAAAATGATGACTCGGGTCCGATCCAGTACAGTGAATTTGTGTGCTTTAATAGTGTAGCATTTGCTTGTGTCCAGGACTTTCCCTCAGAGAGATCTATTGTATGTTGTCTAAGAGGTTTGAATGCACGCAGGGTAGCCCAGACTCAAGATCTTTCAGATCAGATAAGATAAAAGGGTCCGAGTGGACACCCTGTTGGCCAGGACAATGCTGCAGTCCCCCCCACCTAAATTTTTCTTCGACAATACATGAATCACCGGAGGGGCAATCTGCAGGGTTTCCGGTAGTCACTCTCTCACACGTACAACCCAACAATGTCGACGACAGAAGACGTGAATGCGGCCGGATCGATGGACAACACCATCTCCAGCCTTCGCCAGAGCCTTTGCTCCGAGTCGACCCCCTTGCCCCTCCGATTTCGGGCACTCTTCTCCCTGAAGCACGTTGCGCAGACCTCAGACAACCCCGCCACAGCGGACGCCGCGATCGAAGCCATCGCAGCAGGCTTCGCCACCCCATCTGCGCTTTTGAAGCACGAGCTAGCGTACTGCCTGGGCCAGACAAAGAAGGATTCAGCCGTTCAACCACTGCGCGATGTCCTCTCGAATCTGGATGAAGATCCCATGTGCAGGCATGAGGCGGCCGAGGCGCTTGGTGCGCTCGGACATACCGAGAGCCTGGAGCTTCTGAGGCACTTCCGTGATCGAGAGGGTGAGGCAGACGTTATTACGGAGACTTGCGAGATTGCCATTGATCGCATTGAATGGCAGAACTCAAAGGAGAGACAGGCAGAGAAATTACAGCAAAGGTACGACAGTACGCTTGATTTGAAATGGCTCGCCAGTTGACCCCCCTAGTGATTTTGCTTCTATCGACCCGGCACCCCCAATGGAGTCCGGGCAGACCATCGAGGACCTCGAGAAAGCATTGATGGACACAACGCAGCCACTCTTCAAGCGCTACAGGGCCATGTTCGCTCTTCGCGACCTCGCCTCGCCCCCCGATCTTCCCACTGCGGAGCCAGCTGTCCTGGCCTTGGCCAAAGGCCTTACGGACAGCTCTGCCCTCTTCCGCCACGAGATCGCTTTCGTCTTCGGCCAGCTGTCCCACCCAGCATCGATACCCGCACTGACTGCAGCCCTGAGCAACGTGAACGAAGCGAGCATGGTGAGGCACGAGGCTGCGGAAGCCCTGGGTAGCCTTGGCGAGGAAGAAGGCGTCGAGCAGACCTTGAAGAAGTTCCTCGACGACAAGGAGCGCGTAGTGGTCGAGAGTGTCATTGTCGCTTTGGACATGGCCGATTACGAGAGGGGGACGGAAGCCGAATATGCCTTGATACCGGAGACTGGAGCGGTTGCCGCATAGTTTAGAGAAAATAAACTACACCAAGATTCTGTCATGAGATCTCGCAGGTGCTAATTGTTTTCGTGCCACCTGACTCTTGCGTTAGCAATCACGACTCACCCTCCTTTGCGGAATCACTTACGAATTGCCGCATTCGCAGGTGTAAATGATGGTAGAGCCCTCATCAGCACTGCGGAGTTGAACGTTTGTGTATGTGACCTGATCGCTGCCGCACTTTGGACATTTCTCATCGGCCTTGCTGCCAGTCTGGATGTTGTGCCGGTCGACGTTTTGCACGCTTGATTGAAGCTTCTGTCGCAAAAAGGATGGAAAGTCGGAGGGTTTGCTTTTCGTAAGGATGGTCTTCGTGCCTGTGTCTTTCATGCTGTCAGCCTGTAGTCCATCCATAAGGGCAGGTCAATGCCATCGCCGCATACCTCGGTTCTCTGCGCCACAACACTCGCAGGTCAGAACATTCCTTTCGTTCCCTTTTGACGCTGGCAGAAGATTGCCGCAGTCTGTGCAGAAAACAAGCGAACCAATGGCAGCCATTGTGAGGAAGAGTTGCGACAAGGACACGGGGATGGTTGACTACCTCTCACACCTGTGACAGAAATTTCGGGCTGGAGAAAACATCCACGATACATGTCTTTGGCGATAAGATAAGGCAGGTCATCGCGGGACGGGGAGAGGTTTGGCAGACGGACGGATCCGCCTATGTGGGTCCAGCCGTTCCTGACTTCATGCATGGCCAATCGCGTCACACTCATGCAAGGCTAACTACAGCAGTTGCGATGCGACCAGAGCAAGCGTGATGTTCACGGTGCTTCTTGCCCAAACCTCTTGCACTTTACAGCCGCGAGCGGCACATGTGTCGGTTGCATACTACTATCTTACCATCGTTTCTTCCAACCCAGCTATCATACGGCCGAATCTGAGGCCGTAATATCCGAATTTGCGACCAGCACTTCGAGGAAGCCGCCCCTTCCCACCTCGAAAGATCGCGCCTGGTCATCGAACAACTCAAACATGCTTCACGTGGAGCTCAGATGACCACCAATTCAGAACCACACAATGGACGAATCGAAGAGGGCGAACGTCAATGGTCTCGAGGCGAGCATGCCTCGCGCAAGCTTCGGATTCCGCCTGGACACCTCCCGTCCAATTGAGTTCCGTGATGCCTTGGCCTTTTCTCCCAATACCACCACTTTCCCTGTCGCTCCTGGTCTGTACAAGACCTACACTTGATAATCTGACGCGAAAGCAACTGACGGACGCAGACTTGATACCGATGCCCACCGTTGGGTCCCTTCCCTCGTCGCTGACACTAAGAGATACTGTTTCCTCGGCCGCACTCGACAAAGTCAATGCGGAGGCAGCTCATGAACAAGACTTGACAGTCGATGGCAAGTACGCTATTGAAAGTCTCGTGAACGACCTGAAACTCTCTCAACGCATGCAATAGTCAGTTCCCAGGCCTGACCACCGTCACCGATATTGTCTGCTCACCAGCTGTTAGCCAGTTCAAAACCCTGCCCACAAAGTCTCCAACAGGAGGGGAGGAAGCGAAATCGCTTCTAGAAAACTCCGCGCCCATGACGAAAGCTCTGTATGGTCGTGTCGGCGACTACTTCAAGGCCTCCAAACGAGACGTGACAGCTACCAAAACGTTACCTGCCATCAATGGCTCAGCGAAGGAGCCGCCATCGAACAAAGTCCCCCAGGTGACGCCGATGTCATCGACCAAGAACAAGTCCCGGACCGCTACCCATGTGAACGGATTCCTTGATAGCAACAGCGCGGCGTGGCATGACAACGCGAAAGCTCAGGCAGTCGGGGCACACACAGGGCCGGTCGATTCTGCGGATAGAGCCCCCACAAAGACTGAGATGGAAATTACGAGTCAAGCTCAAGGACAGAGCCGGCAACAGCAGAGTTCTAATGCGCAGACAGCGGTACGTTTGGCGCAACCGCTGCAAGTGCACCAGCCCTCAATGCTTTCTGCCAACCAGCCTGCATTCACCATCGAAATACCCCACGCACGCATCAATCGCGAGGAGTATGTTGCAGTCGACGATGTGGCCGAAGAACCGTCAAAGCTCTCGCACAAGAAGGATCGCCAGAGTCTTTCAGGAACAGCTGGGCCAATGGAGGAAACACTAGACCAACGCCAAAGAGCTGAGGGGGCCCTGCAAGATTTGCTCCGCCGGATATCCACCATCAATCGAGCTTTGCAAGCAGTGTCGACGATGGAACCAGGGTTTGACCATGTGGTCACGAACACAACAGGACAGGAGCCGGCCATAACAGCTGAGGAGCATAAAAAGTTATTTTCAGCTATCAACAAAGTCATACTGCATCGCCGCTTCGACAAGATACCCGTGGAAGATCTGGCGCTGATCCTGCGCCTCAGCGAGGCGAGTTTGAGGGCAGCTGCCTCTCTGGAAATGCAAGTCAACAACGAGTGGGATGAGGGATCTGTGACCGCTTGGGTCGACCAGCTGCCAGACTTGGATGCAGGACTGCGAGCAGCAAGGACAGCCATGCAGATCCTCACTGGCGGTCGCGAAGATCGTCAGTTGTACTCGGAGAGCTTGATTGAGAACAGCATCAAGATTTTCCAGAAAGCCACCGAGGAGGTGGTCGCTCCTCTCGTGGAACTTCGCAACTCGGGACCCACGAGTTCGGTCTTTAAAATGCTCGTCAAAAATAAGAAGGAAATTGCAATGATCTTCAACAGTAGCCAGAAGTTACTTGCCGTTTTTGCTGACCTCGTGGGCAAGGTTCAACTTGCTGACCTGTCTTTGAATACTTTGGAGTTCGTTTCGTCAACCTTGGTATTTGTCGACAATGCATACTACGAAAAGGACTCCATCGTCGGTGTCCAAAAGTTTGACGGGATCCGCTCGGCAGCAATGGATTCGTTATGCCAAATCTTCCTCACCAAGCCAGAGCAGAGGCAGGGAATCCTCAATGAGATTCTGACATCGCTGTCAAAATTGCCCGTTACGAAGCAGGGTTCGCGTCAGTTTAAGCTTGCAGATGGCGGCAATATTCAACCTGTATCGGCCCTTATTATGCGTCTTGTCCAGGCGAGCTCCGTCTCCCAAGGCAAAAGTGAGTCTGGGCTCAGCCAAGCAATCACGCAGCGAACCGCGTCGGAGGCAGACGACGACGATGACGAATTGCAAGCGCCCCCAAAGCCCGCCTCTAGCTTCACTGTCAACTCGGAAGAGACCGGCGCACATGAGCCCGACCTCGCTTTCGATGATCTAGTTGCTGTGCTCAAGCCACTCGAGGCAAGCGCTTTCCATAGTGCGACAATGGTCATCACTTTCCTCGTACAAAGAGCCGCTGTGTCAACCAAGACCGGCGACTCGCCCTACAGAAATTTGCTCGACCTTTGCGTTGAAGATTTCGCTCTGTGTTTGAGCTCACAAGACTGGCCAGCTGCCGAAATACTACTACGCTGCCTCATGTCGCAGATGAACACAATTTTCGAAGGAGAAAAGACAGCGGCGCCTGCCAAAAGTATGGCTCTCGAAGTCCTCGGAGTTCTTGCAGCGACTGTCTCGCGGCTGCGGTCGCTGGTGAAGAAGCTTTCGAGCAGCGCAGACATGAGTGATACAAGCGACATGTCACTTTTCTTGACGGATGTCGCAAACCGCTGTTTGGACAAAACCGGCCGCCACAATCAGGTTCTATCGTGGACAGGTCCTTACCGGGTCGTTCTGGAGTCGATCGCCTCTCAGTCATCATTGGACGCTCACAAGAGAGGCGCGGCTTCGTTTGTCACGATCAGCTGGGCCGGGCGTTTGAGGAACATGTACAGCAATGCGACCGACGACCTTGAGGATAAGGATCAAGAGCTTGGCCGCCTAGCTTACCGGCTGAGAATGATGATTCAGGACCAGACTTGGCTTTCCAGCCATTTCGGGTTCACCCTTGGCACAGAAGCCCATTCTAAGTTATCATACGCTGTCACGCTGTTGGGGCTGCCACTATGCGAAGCACTTGACCACATGCTCAACATTCTCCTCAGGTCAATGACAAATGACCAAGTCTCAATCCGCAACAGGAGCCTCAAGAGCATCAGCCAGGTTGTGGAGACTGATCCCTCAATTCTAGACGGCTCCCTGCTCATTGACCGGATCATCGAATGCGCAAATGATGCCTCAATACAAGTTCGAGAATCTGCGCTCACCTTGATGGGTAATTGCATCCAGATGAGGCCCCGTTCAGAGCCTGACTTTGCTCCGGAGATCACAAAGCGCATCAGTGACACGGCCCCGTCGGTGCGCCGTCGTGCATTAAGACTTGCCCGTGATATTTATCTTCGGAACCAGGACGCCAATCTTCGAAGCAGCATAGCGTCGGAGTTTCTGCGCCGAGTGTCGAATGAACCAGAGGAATCAGTCCGCGACACTGCAAGGCAAATGCTGGAAGAGGTTTGGTTTGTCCCCTATTACTCGATGGAAGACACTCCCAAATTCCAAGCAGCACTTGCCGATCATACTGCAGTGATGATACGCACAGCTAACGGGGCTGATAAACTGGAGATGATATTCCAAGCGGTCCTCAAAGCAGCAAATCCCGGACCCTCTGGTCCGTTTGCCCTATGCATGAAGCTGGTGTCCAACCTATTCGAGTTCATCAACAACCCGGTATCCGATGACCCTAATATCCCTTCTGGTCGAGATGCGACAATTTTGTTGAAAACTTTTGCCAAAGCTGATCCACGACTTTTCACCTTTGAGCAGCTCCGACTCCTCAAGCCCCTTCTCGCGAGCAAGGACACCAACGATGCGGAAGATCTGATCTCTTTCAGAGGCATCCTCGCTATACTGCGCAACGTGTTGCCTCAACTGTCGTCTGTCCATGTGGGGTTCATCACTGAGCTCAAGACTCTGCTTGTGCCTAAAGCAGGCAAGATCTCGACTCCGGCGGCTTTGGACGACCTGTTGTCGTGCTTACGCGTCATCCTCGATTTACTGAAGGACATGCAGCCTGCGATCGCTCTGACACGGTCGGTTATGATCGCCCTTGGCAAAATGGCTCAGTCACCAAACCAACAAGCGTCCAAAAAGCCTTTCTCAGCGAGGGTGTTGGAGCCGTCAGAGGCGAAGAAGTTCATCGTGTACACCTCTCTTCTCGGAAGGCTAGCTCTTCACTTCGATGTGGAGAGCTTCGAGGCAGCCAAAGTGGACGGAGAGGGCAGCTCGGTCTCGCGGACTATGGTCGATAAGCTTGCGCCCTTTGCATCTCAAGATCAGCTTGTCGAGGTGCGCAAAGCAGCTATAGGGGGGCTGGCAACAGTCTGTCAAGCCTGGCCACGCAACTACACGCTGCCCAAAGTTTGGTCGCTTTTTCAGAAGGGATTCGTCGAAAGAAACCCTGATCTAGAACTTGTTATTCTCAGTTCTTTCAAGGAATTCCTGCTCACCGAAGAAAAACGATCAGAGGCAGCCAGCAAAGTCCCTGAAGGCGAAAAGAAGAAACTTGCTGTTATGGGTGGTACCTCGTATGACGACGTGGCGAGTGCAACCACCCAGCGATTCCTTCCTGACATAACGCGCATCTCCTTGTCCGGTCACCAAAACGCGTTCACCGCGCTACAAGTCTTGGGCAGTATCAACAGGCAGGGCTTGACTCATCCTAAGGAAGTCGGTGTCACGTTGATCACTCTGGAAACCTCTCCGCATAATATCATTGCAAGAATGGCCCACAAAGAGCATAAGTCTTTGCACGAAAAGCACGAGTCTACACTTGAGAGGGAGTACGCCAAAGCTATCCAGGCGGCATATGAATACCAACGTGATATCTGCAATGATACAAGAGGCGCCCGCCCTGAATCAGGTGAAGCGAAGCTGCACCACCTGATGGACATTCTTAAGATCAGCAAGATGAAGAATCGACAGAGGCTGTTCGAAAAGCTGAGCATCTTGGTCGAGTTCGATCCGTTCCAATTTGATGCAACCCCAGATCTGCCGCCTCAGGTCGACTTCACCAGATTCATCATGGACAACGTTGCTTTCATAGAGTATCAGACTGTGGGCGAGCTTCAGACAATCGTCCGCAGGCTTGAACAGCTTGTTACCTCGACGGGCGCGACAGTTGCTCAAGTCATCGACCTGGAGGTCTTCAACAATACAATCGAGCAAGCCCATGACGATCAAGGTCAGGATCAGCTCAATCAACAATTGAGTGGCGAGGGAACCCAGACAGAGGTCCCCCAGCTTCCGCATAGCGTGGACCCTGTCCGTCTGCGACAGCTGGCTGCCGCATCTGTTATACTGCTCATGATTTGGGGAACACGAACTTATCTGCGAAAACTGTACGGCATGGGCACCTCGCGAAGTGACAGCAAGGCCAAAGCACTAGCAAAGGATTTGAATCGATCGCCCACGAAAACCCAGGGTGTCCATTCTGAGCGTTATTGGGATGAGATTACACCATTGCCAGACAGCCTGAACTCAAGGGACGGCATGATCAGAAAGTGCAAGGAGCTCATGGAGCTGCTGAGCATTGACAGTGAATTCAAGGTCGCCGACGAGGAAGACATAGATATGGAAGACCCTGGCACCCCTTCGCCTAACGAAGATGGCGACGACAATGAAGACGGTGCAGCAGGCAGGAAGCGGAAGAGCAATTCGGCCACACCAGGCGGCCGGAAAAAGCGAGCCAGAGAGAGCTCGCAGCCACGAAAGCGAGGACGACCGCGCAAGAACCCTGTTGCTGAATCCTCGCGGGCGACGGCTGGGGATTCGGAGGAAGAATGGATTTAATTTGCATACAGGAGCGACGGCGTTCATAGATGGAGCAACGTCAATCACTGCTTCCACGGTGGGCTTTCACCTGGCGTTGGTGGGCATCTGGTAGTTGGGATTTTGATTTCGAGATACCTAGGCGAACATGGCTCATGGATAGGTGGGCGGGAATTCCCACGCGACATTTATAGACGGGACTTGCTAGATGATCATACCTTATACGTGATACTATTAAAAACAGTGAGCTGCCTGCGTCAACACGACAAGAGAAGTTCTCGTGCGGTCCAAATGCTGAATTGAGCTGGCACCGGAAATGTCAAGCATCTACTCCTTCTTCGGCTTTGAACTTGAGCCCAAGCTCAAGCCTTCGATTTGAATGCTGCTCCTGCGAAGGAACGACATTGGACTTCCCATCCTCATGCTCGCGCCACCTCCACCCAGGAAGTTGCCCCCATCACCACCCAGTACGCCAGGCGGCAGCCCCAGCGTTGGGATGCTCGCCTCGGGCACCGCGTCCAGATTGGACAGGGGGCCAATTGTGGATGGCGTGCCAGGTACCGCGTGTCCTCGTTCGGTAACCTCTCTCCACAGCTCCTCCAGAGCAGCGGCGTTGTGGCAGAAAGACTCGAACTCTTCCTTGATAGTCTCTGGCTCCGAGATGATTGGCGCCGGAATATTGTTAGTTGGCACGGGTTTGAGTGCCGGGGATTGGTGGTAAAATGCCGGCTTCGTCATAGGAGAGGATATCGGCGTTGGCTCGGGGATATTGAAGGCGCTGCTGGGGCCACCTGTGGATATGATGCGTCCTGTCGTGCCCATGTGCGCCTGCAGATCTGTCCAATCGCTGCTGCTGTTGTTGTTGTTACTGCGCGCCTGCTCCCGGATATTGAATGCACGATTGTTGTACAAGCGATTTGCGAGGAGGAGTATGTTGCCCTCGTCGTTGATCTGAGCAATGAGGCCGCCCGAGCGATGGATGTACTGGGGAAATCTGTAGTCTGGTTTGCCCCAGGAGTAGCACACATCAACGTTGGGAGGGAATGCTGATGCCGCCTCAAAGTCAAGTACAAAGTCGAACTTCTTGAGCAACGCCACTTGATAATGATTCTTCGCAAACGACGGTGTAGGATTAGGTGATTCTGAAGAACCGCCCGTCCTCTCCGCTTGCGTATCCGGCGGCGGCGCTGCGAGCTTAATCATGTACGGCCTGCGGAAGGGATTGGTGTCCGTGATTGCACAAGCTTCCCTGATGGGCACCTCGACGAGTCGCAGGCCATACTGGCTTGCCTCCCTGGCCCAAGACTCGACTGCGTCCTCGACCAGCTTGGATGTGGCATTCATCCAGTCGATCCGGATATGGTAGCAGTTGTCGGGGTTGTGAAGGCGATCATAGTGAAGGTTGATCTGTTCAGGCCGGTACGATCTCTTGCGGTGGTCCACATCATACCTGATCATCTTGCTCAGATCAACCCGTGGCCGTTTGAAGCGATATTGACCGCCAGGCATTGTCGGCGTCGTTGAAGATGAAGTCGGAGAGGCCTCGCCGATGGCTGGCTTGACGCCTAGGCGAGGAGAATCACGAGCTAAAGTGTCCGCCATAGGCGTGTGAGGCAGTGACGGATCACGGCGTTTGTTGAACCATCCAGGTTGCGGCTTGGAAAATTCGCTCGCGAATTGGTAGAAGTAATTCCCGTCACGGAACTGATGGCGCTTCTCGACGTGGACAAACAACCCCTTGACCTTGTTGTTGTCTGACTTGGAGTCGGCGCCATCCCTTTCCTTGGACTTGCTGTCATCAGGTACCATGAGGGCGTTGCCCAACGCTTCTGCGTCCTCCCGACTGTCCAGGTCCTCAAAATTGTCCAAAAGCCACGTGGTCATGTCAGATCCGATGAAAGAGCTGTGGTGGGTACGCAGATGCCACCTTCGGTTCCGCAAGGGAACACCTCCGTTCTCAACGGGCTGCTGCATTGCCTCGGCTAGGGCCGCCAGGTTGAGTTTGGATTTCTGGAATTTCTCCCTGTTAGACACGAGCTGCCTCCTCCGGACACTCGCCTCCAGACTGTCTGTGAATGGCAGGGTTTCAAGTTCCGCATTGACCACAACGGACGGGTCGTCAGTCTTGTAGACGATGTTGAGTGGACTTGGTTCCATGCGCCTCTTGCTCCCGCTGCCAACAGACAGGAAGCGGCGTTCCGACGGTGGGATGTACCGATGCTTCTGCCACAACTGAGCTAGGCGGTTGATTCCTTCAATACGTACTTCCTCAGGATTGTCGCCAAACTTGGGGTTCATGTTGGAAAATTTCCTGTTCAGAAGCGGAATGAGGACGAACCGTGCCCTCCAAAACCGCAGGCTTTCCATCATCTCCTCGTGATGCCCGGCCAGATACGAATCGATTGTGTTCCAGTTTCTATCTGAACTCGGGGTGAGAATATCGATGCGTTGCGTTCGGTACGAATCATCGAGCAGAGTACGTATCGCGGGCTTGTAGATTTGCGAAAAGTCCTGGGAAGACGCTGAAGCTTTTGGCGGTTTTCTCACATAGATGTTGATCTCGACTTCAGTGCCGTTCACGCAGGAAAGTTCATGAATGGTGTTGCCAACAGACATGTAGACGCTTGTTCCATCCTCGAGTGCTTGATCTCGGGAAAAGATGTCGGCAAGTTTGATGACCTTTTGGCCAAAGGCACGCGCCACTGCAGGGCCAATGACCACTTGGAAGCCTTGCGAGAAGCGTAATGCAATCAGTTCCTTCATGAAATCTTGTCTCGACTTTGGTTCTTCTCCCGTGTCGTCGTCTGGGTTCTGATCGACGTTGTATGGGTGACGCTGATACTCCGAGTCGAATTGCGCCTTGGAGGGGAAATACTCTGTCGTCAAGGGGACAGCGGCAGGACAACACAGCGCTTTCCATTTTTGGACTTTCATCTCGGAAGTCTCTGGGAACACGTGCTGCCACCTGCTGTAGAGCGCTGCGTCGTCGATGCGATGCTTTTCGGGGTTGGAGGGATTCAGCAGCGTCAACCATGGTGTGACCGCGGTCGTGGGGGATAACTCGAATGTATGATCGCGGACAGCCCCTGCTCGCAGCTTATTGGTATATACCTTGTGTGCATCTTCTGCTCTCAGAGCAATCGAGTGCTGGACGTCACGGTCTTCACCGTACCGATCTCGACGCGCACTTAAGATCGATGGTGGTCTGGCCGTGGCTTTCGGCTCGCTTTCATCCAGCTCAAACCTTGCGGTAGCCGAGCCTTTCGCAATGGGAATACTCGGGGTCGTTGCGATATTTTTTGCCTTGTCCTTTGCCCTGTCCTCATTCGTTGCTGTCATAGGCCGTCGAGTGGACAGAGATGACGATCGGCTTGTAATTGTTTTCGGTGAAGACGGCCGGAGGCTTGCAAGAGCGGGATTGTTGGACTTGGTTTCTGTTGTCAACTGTCCAGGTGCCACTGTCTCGGTGGATACCTTTGTCTCGATAGCCTTTGGAGCTGCCAGTCCAAATCCACGTTGACTGAGGCTGAATTGCCTCATGAATCTTGGCGGCTTTGGAGACGTTGTACTCTTGGCAGAGCCAGAAGCTGTATCTGAGAAGCTGGGGGCCTTCGGAGGCGGCGGCAGTGGAGCCGTCGGCTTTTCCAACTCAGTCAGGTTCATGGAAAGCTTTCTTGCCGAGTTTCTGTTGCTTTTGAGCTTGGCGTCTGGTAGCGACGTGCCGAATAACTTGGCGTCGTTGTTCAACTGTCGCCTGGTATCATCATCCAAATCATGGGCATGCCTCGCTGAATGCATGGTCCTTTTGCGGCGAGGAAGCTTGGCCCGGGTGTCATCGTACTCTTTGAGCTGCTTCCAAAGCGACTTCTCACCTGGTCGGTCGTGCTTCTCGGGGTGAAACTTCTGAAACCCATAGACATGATCAAAGAGACCATCTGGTATGCGCTTGTTGGGAACGTAGATGACGTCGTCGATGCTACTATTGCGCCGCATTGTAGGTGAAGTCGGCTCCAGCGCCGCCGAAGGAAATGCAGGATCAGACTGTAGAGACTGCGTCTCAATCTCATTGGTCTCGAGAATGCTTCGCATCTGGAGGTCGTACATGCGACATCTTATGGTAAACTCGTCTTCCTTTTCCTTCTCCACCCTGTTGGAAACCGAGAGGGCGATTCCTTCATACGAGAGTGCCTCATCAGAAGCCCCAGTCCAGAACGACACATGTAGCCACTGAGGCAACGCATAACACCACTCATCCTTCCCCATCGTCGATGGCGGATCATGGTGGCGCGCTGGGCTCGATGATTTTGATGGGGAGAATGACCCAGACTGGTAACTCCCAGCAATGGGCGTCTGAAACGCTGGCGTGCTATCGCGGCTGTGATACGATCGAGACAGCGCACTCTGCCGATCTGTATTCTTGTCGTCCAGGTGCGGATTGCGATATTTGAATAACGGCACCGAGTGAAGTGGCATTCGGGGCAAACATATTAGGTCAATGCCTATACCATTGCCTACCAAAGCCTCGGTCGTCCTCCTAAGGGTCTCGTAATCGACTTCGTAGACACCGGGTCCTGGGCTGATCACGATGATGGAAATGCCCGTCCTTGTCAAGTCCCTGTCGATATAGTCATGGGCGAATTGGGAGGAGGCAAGGTGAATGGCCTCCAGCACGTTGCCGTACATGGACAGGGTCGGTTCTGCCTTGATGAAATTGGACGGTAGGTCTTTTGCCAAATCCCCGTCGCCATTATTCTGGCCACTGCCAGACTGGGCCTTCTGATGGTGTAAACTGAAGTCTCTCCGAAAAGAGTTAAATTCCTTCTTGAGCTGGTGAAGAATCGTAGTCCACTCGCCGCTGGCCATATCACTCACCACTACGCGATAGAAGTCCTTGTAAGGCCGTTTACTCCCTGATGGTTGAATGCCAGTGTAGTAGTCGTTATTCAATCCTCCCGTTGCAAAGTTCGTCGTGAGGCCTGTGTCGTACTCCACGCGCGCAAACAGGACAATGCTGACGAGATGCTTGACCTTGAGCGTGGCCCACCTCTTGAACAATGCCGGCAGGAATCCATTGACAACCTTGTTGAACATGATTTCGCCAGAATTTTCCGAGTCAAAGTCCCACATCTCTCTGGACATCTGGATGAAGAGGACATATCTGGCAGACTCGCTCCGAAATATTGGCCGAGTGTCTCTCGTAAAGAACCCGGAGTGCACACGTCGTCCTCTGACAAATACCGCCGTCACTTGGGCCTTGATAGTGCCCATAAAAAGAACGGACTGGCCCTTGTAGATCGTGCGCTGAGTGAGCTCGCCCACTGTGAGTCTCCACAAGTCGGCACGCGAAAGATACTGATCCTTGAAGAGAAGTTCGACGTGGGTTGCCTCAATTGCAGGATTTTCATCATCAATCTAATGTGGATTAGCTGGAGAAATCATCACGGCACGAAGCGCACGCACTGGTGCGAGGATGACCTGGGCACCCTTTTTCATCCCAAAAGCGTCTGCGATATGCCGCGCCACACAAACATCAACCTCGGGCTGCCTACTCTTCATCTCCTTAGTCATGTCTTTTGCGATAAAAACATAGCGACTGCTGATATAGTCTTGGTCCAGCAAGGAGAACTTGCCGTTACCGCGGCTGCTCGGGGCTTTGCTTAGGCTTCCATACGATGTCTTCCCTTTGGATGACTCGTCCCTGATCGCCGTAATCGCCATCAACGCCTCGGACTTGACAAAAGTGCCAAGACGATCGAAGTTGAGGACCACATCATCCTTCGAATAGCCATCATTGACGCTGATTGTACAGTATCGCTCCCGAGGCTTTGGGCGCCCCTCTTTGATCGTCGAATGGGTTGACACGCTTCGTATCGACGAGGGCGAGTCTATTGAGGACGATCGATCTGGACTCAGGGCACTGGACTCGCCGTGGCGCAAGCGAGACCACTGCAGTCCTCTTCGCGGGCCGGCAGAAGCATTGCGAGACATGGAGTTGGCGCGTGGCTTATCGCGTGACAAATTCAATTCTGGACGCGTCGCATGGCTTTCAAGATCGAGCGCAATTCATGCACGTGCGCAAATGGACAATGCCGTGTCACGAAGATAGCCCTGCGGTGATGGTGTGGTCGACATCGCGCTCCACGGCAGAATGGCAGCTGTAGGTACGGAGCTGACGCTCACCGCTTGCCTTTTTGAGATTGACAGCAACTCACACTCAAGAGTACGTGGTAGAGCAATGGTCACCCCGATCAGCGCAGATGTTGACAGATGCAGTTGCGTCTCGAAACGAGAATTTGATTTGTCAAGTAGCGAGCAAAAAGCCGAGACACACGCGAGGCGTACTTTGAATCCCCCAGGGGGGAAGAGGAGACGTATACGGCTCACGGCTCCTATTGATGATAGCTAACTAAGAGAAGGTGCCCCTGTTGAAGCGGCAGCAAAGATTCCAAGCAGCGTTGAAGTTGCTTTGCTCAAGAGAAGAGAAATAGATGCATGCGATTCCCGTCAATGTGAATGTGAATCTTGGAATGTCTTCAGAGAATCACTGATGTCGCAGAATGTCGCGTTGAACAAGAATCGGGACAGGCATTGTTCAATAATCGTTTCCACGACTGAGGACCTCCTTCGACGATTCACGAAGCAGTATCGTCTAATCTTGTCAGTGAATTGGTGTCGTGTATCTGCACTAACCACTCACATGTTCAAATTGCGCCGAGTACGAGCCCTTGACATCAGCCAAAGGCTCATAGGCTTCGAGAACACCGTTGGATACGAGGCTGTTTAACTAGAGTATCGATGAGCGCCATCCTCGCCTCCGTGCGAGATCAACTTACGCCTGCCAAGTACCTGTCCTGACCTAGCCGGTCGAGGTAGCGTCGGCACCAGACGATAGTGCCGAAATTCTCACGAATCACTTTGTAAAGACGATTCGCGGAGGCGAATGGGAGTGAAACCTCCTTCGGTATGTCGGTGTTCAATCCGTAGCCGTAGATACCAACATCGCTCGAGGTTTTCCCACGACCCGTGCTACCGAATGTCTCAATGGCGAACACCTCGCCTTCTTCCATCTTGGTCTCATCCTTGTTCTTGACGAATGGGATCGACTTGCCACCGTGAATGTGGTACTGCTTGATGTCGTGGGCGCTGAGATTGCGAACCGGCTTTACGGGGTACGATTTACCCCCGATCTCAAGCTCGTAGCTTTCCATGGCCTCCTGAATGGCAGCGCTCACGTCGCAAATGCGGACGTCGATACCTGCCGCCTGAAGGGTGTCAGCAGGAGATTGAGTTCGATTCGACTAGACTGACTTTGATTCCAGTATTGGTTGCATCTTTCACAGCAGCCAGGAGGTTGTCATAGACAGGATCAAATGCCATGGTGAAGGCACTGTCCACGATCCATCCGTTGATGTGTACGCCAAAATCAACCTTCATGACATCCGAGTGCTGCAACACAATTGCCGTCTGGCCAGGATTTGGGGTGTAGTGGGCGACCTCATGATTCAGACACAGACCAGTAGGGAACCCCATACCGGACCTGAGTGCAGACCCAGTCTCGATGCCTTGGTTGTCAAGTAACGCGCGCACTCCATCTTCAATCCCGTTGGCAATATCAGTGAGCGACCATCCTGGTCTGACAGTGTCTTGCACCCAGTGACGGACCTGACGGTGAATTTCTGCAGCCTTTCGGTAATCGTTGAGAAAGTCTGGATCTTCAAGCTGCTTGCGGCCTTGATAACGGATCTCTTCGTGCGATGTACGAGCAGTAGTGTAATCCTGAATTTCACCTTTTGGATACTCTCCTGAGGCAAAGATATGGCCCAGGGGCACTCTTGGAGGGTCCGACTGGATTGTTTGGGAAGTCTTGGCCTTCTTCTTGCGAGACTTTCTCTTCTTTTTCTTCTTGTCGGACTTGATCAGCGGCATGGATCCAGCTTCTTGGTCGTCATCGTCGTCATCGTCATCTCCTCCATCTCCAAGGCTAGCATCCCCATCTCGGGCGAGGTGAGCGCCCTTTGCTTCGCCGCCACCAAGGCACGACTTGGCCGATGAACAGTCTCCGCCTGGGGCAAATGAGAAGGCATGAGCTACGACAACGCTGGGGATGAACGCTTACCGTTGCCACGGTGTGTTTCGTCTTTATTGACTTTGGCACCCATGACGACATGAGCTCGGTCAAAGATCTGAATTGAAAATGTTGAGCTGCTTTATGCTGAGTGGTTCACGTGAAGATGGCCTGCAATGTCATCTATAAGCAGTAATTTGATCCAGCCTTCCCCACTTCGTCAGGCTCAGGGATTGACGTGTGCAGTATCTTGTCCTCCAGGGTAGCTGAGCTTGCTAACAGAGCACAGCAATGCATCAATCACAATGATCTATGCACATGGCCATCAAATTGAAAAAAAAACTTTCTATTTTATTAAGATGCGTCGGACGCCAATTTACAACGAACAATAATCGGCGCCTGAACAAAATCATCTCCCAAGTTCCTCGCGACTTTCGGGTATCGTCGACTTATGTAGGTACAAAGACGGTTGTCCGATTGCGGAGATGCGAAGTGTGGGCGCGAACCACTTTCGGCGATAAGTAGTCAATAATACCTAGTCGTTTCGATGAGCATTATTAAGCTCTCAATATCATTCGCCACACCATCCTACATCAACTTGAACTATCTAATCTGTTGTCCAGATTTCGCTTCGACAAAGATATTACACTCACATTCCATCCTCCATTATGGTTCCGTCACTCGAAGAACCAGAGCCGGTTGAAGACGTCCTCGCCAACCCGCTGAAGCAGAAGCCCAACCTGGTTGCTCCCGAACCCGAGCACTGTCCTGGTCCTGAGTCGCAACAAGCTGGGAAAGCAGATTCCTGTGCAGGATGTCCCAACCAGGCGATCTGTGCCGCGGCGCCCAAAGGTCCTGACCCTGATATTCCGCTCATCTCAGCTCGTCTGCAGGATGTGAAGCACAAGATCTTGGTGCTGAGCGGCAAGGGTGGCGTGGGCAAAAGCACCTTTACGACGTTGCTCGCTCATGCCTTCGCAACCAACCCAGAGAACACAGTGGGTATCATGGACACTGACATCTGCGGTCCGAGCATTCCCAAGATGATGGGAGTAGAGGCCGAAACAATCCATGTCAGTGGCACAGGGTGGTCACCCGTATGGGTCATGGACAACCTGGGCGTCATGAGCGTGCAATTCATGTTGCCCAACAGAGACGACGCCGTCATTTGGAGGGGGCCAAAGAAGAATGGGCTCATCAAACAGTTTCTCAAGGATGTGGAATGGGGCGAGATGGACTTTCTCCTCGTCGACACGCCGCCCGGAACGAGCGACGAGCATCTCAGCGTCAACTCCTTCCTCAAGGAGAGTGGCATCGATGGTGCAGTGGTCGTGACAACACCCCAGGAAGTCTCTCTGCTCGACGTGCGCAAAGAGATTGACTTTTGTCGCAAGGCTGGCATCAGAGTGCTGGGTCTGGCGGAAAACATGAGCGGCTTCGTCTGCCCCAAATGCTCTGGGGAAAGCCAAATTTTCCGCGCAAGCACTGGCGGTGGCAAGGCCCTGGCAGAGGAGATGGGCATTCCGTTCCTGGGGGCTGTGCCTCTGGACCCCAGAATAGGCATGGCCTGCGATTATGGAGAAAGTTACTTCGATTCTTTCCCGGACAGCCCTGCTTGTCTTGCCTTCCGTGGCGTGGTCAAAAACCTGGCAGACCAAATGGGCGTGGATGCGAAGGATGTTCTGCCAGAATAGACATCGTTCATCTGGATCTACGCTACCCTTCCAACTTCTTGGGGATGTCCTCGAGGTCTTCCGTCGACTCTACATCAATGACCCGTCCAACCTCGCTTGTGTTCCGCATGAGTTCCTTCGCTCCAGCATACAGCATCCGCGTCTCGGCGTTACATGTGATCGGAAGGTAGTAGAGGAGGACGTATGGCACTGACATGCGCCCGTCCGGCTATTCCGCGCGCATTTGTCAGCTAAGGTCCAGCCAAACCACTCTGCTTTCAAGAACACACCAGTGTCAAGGGATAGCTGAGAAGCACGAATCGCGGCGCATGATCGGGCAGGTCATCGGCAACCTCGTCTAGCGACTTGTAGACAATCTTGTCTTCATCCTGGCGGATCTCGTGGGTATTCTTGTCGATAAGATCTGCATGCAGCCTATCAGTGATCTTGTCCCCTCACTTCATCTCGGTTGGTATCGAAGCTCATCCAGGCTCGGATAGGCGGAGGGAAGGGACAAGAGTGGGCGACGCACAAATGACCGCTTGGGGCTCCTTCGCACGCGAAGTCGTGAGACGGAACTTGCGAAGATGCTCCTTGCTCTCGCCCGAAAAGGTATATAGTCGTGATTCGGAAGCCTGGCCCGTTAGAATCCAATCGACTGAATCAAGTTATACGTACCATCTTGTGTCTCGACGTCGATGGCCCGGTCGTTGTGAAGTTGAGCGTCGCCAAATTGCTGGGAGCTCCGTTGCTGCCCCGCGGATGCTCACCAATGCCACCCCCACTTGGAGACCTTAGACTGACACAATCAGCTAAGAGCAGCATGTTAGGCCTGACTGCCCATGGTTGCTGGACTTATTATGTCGCATTCTGGCTTTGATGACCTCATGAATTCGCGAACTGCCGTGATATGCCGACTTTAGATTCTTTGCGCACGACGTAGCGACGCTCTCCATCTCCTCGAATTGAAGCATCCTAATGTTCTCACGACTGTCACAGATCACGCGGCACGTTTCCCCATCAATTCGCCAGGCGACACAGCGCTCTTTCGTCAGCAAAATGGCTTCAGCAGACCAACGCAACACCCGCACCATAAACACGGCGGCATGCCTGATCATTGGCGACGAGGTTTTGGGAGGCAAGGTTTGTGCAATTCTGGGGATGCGAAATGTGTTCGAAGCTGGCTGACTGGGACAAAGACCGTCGATGTGAGCTCATTCAGTGAGGAGACAGCGACCAGGAACGCTGACAAGTCCTATCCAGACCAACTCAGCATACATGGCAAAGTGGTGCTTCTCTCTGGGCATTGTATGTCATGAGCCGATGGCACCTTTCATCCTGCTGATGTGGCGTTATAGAACTTGAAAAGGGTCGAAGTGATTGAAGATGATGAGAGCGAGATCATTGAGGCAGCAAGGCGGATGAGCGAGAGATACGACTTTGTCGTTACGAGGTACAGTATGATGGGTCATTGTTGTCATTGATCTTATGCTGACGATTACGCAGTGGTGGCATTGGACCAACGTATGTTGCCAAACTGCTGGGACAGAGGTGAACGCTGACAGTCAGCTCAGCCACGACGACATCACCTACCAGTCAATTGCGAAGGCCTTCAACCTACCACTCAAATTGCACGAAGAAGCCTTCGATAAGATGAAGAGCATGTCCAAGACGAAAAAGCAACAGCCTGACTTTGACTGGGACACCGATTCTCCAGCTCTACGGGCTAAGCTTCGCATGGTTGAGCTTCCCACGGACGAGTCGCGTGACCTGAGCAAGCAGTTCATCTTCCCTCAGGAGGATATGTGGGTTCCCGTTGCCGTCGTCAATGGCAACGTTCATATCCTGCCTGGTGTGCCACGGTTGTGTGAGTTCAGGTTCCTCTGCGCATGGTAGTGTTCTTGGCTGACTTTGTCAAGTTGAAAAGCTGCTGGATGGGTTGAAGCCTCACATTATGCCGAGGCTGGTTGATCCCGAGGGCAAAGGGACTCATCGTGTACTCTTCTCAACACCGATGACCGAGAGCGCAGTGGCGGCGTACCTGACCGAACTCGCCGCGAAGGTCAGTGAACGTGGCATCAAAGTTGGTAGCTACCCAAGGTGGGAAAACAAACGCAACACCGTGACCTTGGTCGGAAGGTAAGAGGCTATAACACCTGGAGCATGGGCCACCACTTTTGACAACTTCAGGGACCTCGAATATATGGAGAGTCTTGTGCCAGAGATAGAGAAGAACATCAACGGGAAACGAGTCTCCACCGAAGGCGAAGACGACACGGGGGATGAGGCGGATGCCAAACCTTGAAGCTTGGCACGCATATGATGCGGCGATGTACCGTTTGCCGCAGGGCATCAAATACATCATTCGAGACCCGTGCGGTATCATGTCTTGTCAGTCACTTTGGCGGCGGGGAGCTTTGTCAGGGTATCGCGCGCGACTCGCGGAGCATCCACGTCAATCCATGATTGTAGATGTGACCAGGCCAGATCATTCGAGACGCGGATCCCCGGCGGACTAGCCACTGTGAGGCCAAAAAGTAGATTAAGGAAATGACCGTAACATAACAGGAGCACCGGATGAACAGACGACTTCCAATACGTTACTAGGACGAGCATTGCGTGACGTGGACTTGCACAAGGAAGGTTTGAGCCGCTGCTGGCATGCGGCGGCCAGGAGCCAGCCAAAACGTGATGGCAATTTCATCATTTAAAATCGCAAGGCTTGGCGGAGAAACTAGCTGATAGAGTAATTACTCCGCAGTCATTGAAGGCAGGGGTCATATCAACGACAAAAATCAAGCTGCAGTTGCATGTGATGAAGCAGATACCTGATCAGGAGATGGCCCGGAAATTGCACACTGCCATTTTTGCTTCCAGAAGCATTCTTCTACCCAGATACGTGATGCTGCTGACCATCGCATGCGCTTTGCATAGGCCCCATTTCGGCTCGCAGGCGGTTCGCATGCGGAGTGCATGATAGCAAGCATAATAGTAGGGGGGATGTGCTTGTCCCTCAGTTTCAAGGGTTGGATATGCGAGCTTGAAGCCACCCAGCATTGAGAAGATAGCTGAGGACTACTAGTAAAGCAGCACCAAAGAAACACTATGCGGCGCAGAGAGCAGTCAGGTAGGGTTTGCTCGAAGCTTTCCGTCTCGAAGAAGCAGCGATGCTTCTGCGTCATGCTTGTCACGCGCGCTGGGGGCGAGGACATTGAACCTGACCGTGAGTGAATCTTGAATCCCGAAGCGCGAGGTCCATGTTTACAAAGCTGTCTTGAGGTCGTCGATCCGCAGGCACCCACAGACAAGGCCTCGTGTACATGCGCTGCATCGCTTGCACGTGCCATGAGATGTCAATCTGTAACAAACCCTTGCCCACGTTATCCAGACCACGGCGCGAGTTGCTGATCCAGTTCGTCCAATAAATTACCACTGAGGCTGCCTGGTGGAACCACGACGTGAGGGGGCTGGCGCCTTTCAGTTTGCAAACGTTCCGGGGTCCAATGGGTCTCCATTCATTGGACATCCTCGCCAACACACCCAGAAATCGAGGTAACGCTGAAAAGTGCCGACGACGGTGGCGGCCGTCAAATGCTCGTTCTGAGCGCGGCGCAGCGGCAGAACGCCCTCTTGAGGCCGGTGCGGGTGCCATCGTGTTTGGGTTGAGTGTTCCCGCATTGGAACGGATGGATCCGTGTGGTGGGATCTGGAGGCCCTTGGGAGGTGCAGCGGTGCACACAGAGAGAGGGAGATTGGGGGATGGTGTTGCTGCCTGCCAATGATTCTGTCACCCTAGGCGCTAAGATCACCAACCATCGCATGCAGACCCACGTCCAGACGGTCGGTGCCACCACGTCTGGCGGGCAACTCCACTGAAACTCGGCCGCTGGGCCCTGTTGAGCTTCTTGCGCGCCGTGTCGCTGCTCGTACGAGCCAGGCGGACAGAGCAGCCCCCTAGCGATCAATCCGCAAATCAACTGAAATCCTCCCACGGTCCAATCAACCACTCCACCTGTGCCGTCCCTTTCCTCTCCCCATCCACTCCCGCCTGCCTGCTCTCCCTCCCCTACCGTCGCCTGTTGCTTTTCTTCATTTGGTTTGACGCTGATTCTTCCGAGACGACGATTGATTCCGTAGAGCGTCGACTGCGTTTGTCTATACCTCCCGAACTACGGCGATTCATCTTCCGCGACACATAGCGCACTTCCGCGAGCACGTGGCTGAAGCGCGACCTGCACGTCCCCCTTCGCAGCTCGTCCCCCGAGCTTCATCGCGCCTGTCAACCTCCTTCCACATTCCATAACCACAATGGCGACTACGATGGCTTCTTCAAACAAGGTATACCCAAGTTCTTGTCCTTTGCTGGCTGATCCACGATTGCGACTGACACCGTCAAAAGTTTCTGCGAGAGTACAAGCTCGTCGTTGTCGGCGGTGGTGGCGTCGGTAAATCTTGCTTGACCATCCAGTTGATCCAGGCCCACTTTGTGGACGAGTACGATCCAACAATCGAAGGTGAGTGGCTTGACCGACCGAATTTGGGCACTTGGCGATGGTGCTTGGCTGGCACGGTACTGATGGCTACCAGATTCATACCGCAAGCAGTGCGACATTGACGATGAGGTCGCCCTCCTCGACGTCCTCGACACCGCTGGTCAGGAGGAGTACAGTGCTATGCGCGAGCAATACATGAGGACAGGCGAGGGCTTTCTCCTCGTATATGATATCACTTCCCGCCAGAGCTTCGACGAAATCCTCACCTTCCAGCAGCAGATCCTGCGCGTCAAAGACAAGGATTACTTCCCCATGGTTGTTGTCGGCAATAAGTGCGATCT
Source organism: Emericellopsis terricola (assembly GCA_027569275.1). Classification (NCBI taxonomy): domain Eukaryota; kingdom Fungi; phylum Ascomycota; class Sordariomycetes; order Hypocreales; family Bionectriaceae; genus Emericellopsis; species Emericellopsis terricola. Next base: position 755,239 of record JAPDEU010000004.1, on the reverse strand, counting down.
CGAGGGCGAGCGCGAGGTTTCGAGGCAAGGTATGTCCCCCAAGCCTTGGATCGCATCGGTTTGGCAGCTAACGTCTGAGCAGAGGGAGAGGCGCTTGCGCAGCAGTTCCAGTGCAAATTCATCGAGACTTCAGCCAAGTCGCGCCTTAACGTCGAGAAGGCCTTCTATGACCTTGTTCGGGAGATTCGCAGGTTCAACCGCGAGTTGCAGCCCGGATACGCGTCCGGGAGTGGCAGCGGTCCTGCTCCGGCAACGAAGATGGACATGGACGGCAACGAGCAAGAAGCCGGCTGTTGCTCCAAGTGTGTTATCATGTAAACCACACCATGCCAACGACTGGTGCGCATGGACTCGAGGGATCCCATCGATCCCACGGAAGCGCCTGAAACGCACGACAGAAAGCCATTTGATCGATGATAGCGCCGCGGATACGACACATGCTTTCTTTGCACTCTGCGACGAGTCGGCGTTCTGGCTGGGCGACTCGTCGGGCTCTCATCACCACGTCGGGCGCAGTGGCTGCAGTCGCTGGAACACGCGATTTGTATCATGCAGCAACTGAGAGGCCCATTTTTACCTTCGATAATGTTGGCTTTTTCGTGGCAAGTGTACAAGCCCATCGGTGGGTTCACCACGAACCAGACGGAGTAAAAGAGCGTATGGGTTAGAAAGACAACCAGCGACAAGCATCGTGCAGTGGTGCAGATGGCCACTGGGAATGAGCTAAAGTGGCCGAGAGACGATACATCGGAGGACCTTTCTTCTTCATTCTCAACTTTACCTTATTCATACCACATATGGGCCTGTCATCTCTCGTTTTTCAACCTTCTTTTGTCATTCTAGTTTATATTCGATACTCTCAAACTGTAATTCTTCTAACACGCTTGCTGACCATTGTGACAATATCCCATCTTTCCACGAACTGACTGACCATAAGCTCGTCATATTCGTGCCACGACAAAAGCCTGATCTCGGGCCTGCCCAATGCTCAACGCGCTTAACAAAAATGAGAGGAACAAAGCAGGAAAACGACGTAGACCGTTATTGAGCAAGATCAAAAACACTCTAGATCAAAAAGAAAAATGGCAGGTCCCAGAGGGAATTGAACCCTCATCTCGAGAATCAGAATCTCACGTGCTAACCATTACACTATGGAACCGGTGTTGTCAACTCCGGTCTGCCGTGTCGGATGAGTGCAGGGAGCTATGTTGCAGATTATAAATCAAAGCCAAAATCCTGGCTCCTTGTGTATAATCTTTCACCACCTTGGATTCCTGGCCATCCGTTGACGGCATTCAAGAAGCGTCAATTCTTAACTTTATGAAGTTGAAACCAGACTCGACTGCAACAACCATTCTCCACGAAAGTTGCTGAGGCGCGCAGGTCCGCCACGTCGAGGTGCCGGCTGGCCTCCATCAAGCCAGGTATCGGGCAATACTCGAACGGACATTTGATCTATTGTATCCTAATCGGCTGTGTGAAGATAATTTATTTGTCGAGGCTATGAGCTTAAAAGACTATGGGCCAACCAGGTCTTTCTTCATCATGACCACGGGCACTTTCGCATCTGGTTCAACATGGTCCCAGGACCATGAATAGAATTCAGGCTCTGGCATTGTCACAGGAACCCAACCTTGTCGCGCGTACCATGATTCGGTCGAACGCAGGACCTTGGGCCGCGCAATGCCCCTGCGGTCGTAGAGTCGTGCTAGATGCTCTTCGGATATCTGATATGAGCCCAGTACCGTATCGAGGGCAAGTGTCGTTGCAAAATGAGGCGCTGCAGACGCAATGCGCTCGGTTTGAGCCATGGCACTGCGACCGAATCCTGCATCTTGCAAGACCCTAATTGTTGATCAGCTAATCCTGTCCCATACGCACATGTTTGTCGCCACGTACCATGAGATGTAGAGCGACTTGACCCAAAGTGTCGACTTTGGATGACCGAGCTTTTGATCCGACTCTGGACATTTCTCGAGAGCAATATGTCCTATGGGTATGAAAGGCTTATGGCTTGGGTCTCGGGCGGTAGTGCCAACTGCGCGCGCAGTATCTAGTATAGGCTTGCTCTCCTGAAGGAAGATATTCAGTACGACAACGCTATCGACTGCCACGCTTCCCATACCTCGGGATATTTCGCAGTGTGCTGCTGCAGCAATTTCTCCTTGTCTGGAAAGTCATCATGTATAGTCTTGAGCCGTCAGCAGCCACTCCGTGCAACTCGGCAAATACAGTGAGGATTCGCACCGCCCAGTATAGGAACTTTATGCCTTCCAGTTGCTTCTTCTTCCATTCTGATACTTCGTTTGCACGCCAACCACAAGCAATGCGCTGTTCGTACATCCGCTTATACTGCTCGTCATTGCAGGGATCCCAAGGGATGAGGACAACGTTCTCTCCAGTCATTGCTGGTGTGTTATGACGCAGATGATGGGAAAATTCTAAGGCTTTGAAGTTTATTGTGCTCGAAATCAGGTAACCTGGTGTCCTGCTTTGTGCTGTAGTCAAATGAGTGATCATGGCCTAGTAGGCTTGCGGCGGCGGCTTTTTGACTCACCAAAAGTCTGCAGGACTCGGGCATCTGGTGGCTCCGGGCAGCCCGAGGTCGGCCCTCGGAAATGCGTTTTCGATGCTTCTAGATGTCTTCAGTTACGCGTACCAAAATCACGTACTCCATTGCCATCGTGATCTCAACATCGTCACATTTAAAACGCCCAGTGTCTACACGAAGTTCATTAGAGTTCACAAGGGTCAGTAAGTTGATTGGGGCGCCATTGCATGGTTCGCTGAGCCTGCTTGGACGAATATGTGGTCCCAGTATGATATTAGCTGTTTGAATGATATCATGCACTGTTGATCTTATATCGTCTTGTCGCGGATTGGGCTGGAACATAGTCATGGACAGTGACACAGATTGCTCGTCGAGGCATCCCAGGAATGCAAAGAGCAAGTTCATATTCCGCAATTCTGGCGGTCAACTTCAGCGAAGCGTGATTGGTTTAGTGGTAAAATTCTCCGTTGCCATCCGAGCAACGTCGGGGAGCCCTGGGTTCGATTCCCAGATCACGCATTCCTTTTGCTTTTGCCGCTCAGGACCCTGCCGCCGTCTTTGTATATATCCATTTGAGCTGAACAATTACCAACCTACGAACGGTCCTGTTCGCTGATTTTTAGTTTGAACACTTTTCCTTGTTCAAGAAAGTTAATGCAGTCTGAACCAACTGCTAAGGAATCGGGATCATCCGCGTCTTGTCCCAGTCCAGGCCAAGTCATCCACACATCTCATTCGCATCTCACTGTTCCCTAAATCACAGGGATGCAGGATATGAAGAGATAACAGACTCCTAACTATAACCCAGTTCAAATTAGGCTGTATGAGGCCGTCTCCTAGGAACTGTCCAGGAATTATGTACGCATGAACGCCGCATGGTTGCAAACGCCAGCTCTCCGAGACTCTGTTAGTACAGGACGATGATAGTAATACAAGAGATAGTGAAGATCCCAGCAAAAGACACCAGAGCCGTACATGAAACGTGCGTGATGGTATCTTGGTCACGTTCAAGTTGCTTCCTCTCCACCCATCTTGGAGATCCATTTGTTCATGCCCCGGTATTTCTCCTCGAATGTTTTCTGAAGCTTCTCTCCAGCTTGGTACATGGGGGTGTCGCGCTTCCAGTAGGCAAAGCAGTTTTCGAATATTTGGCGCATGTCCGCCAGGAACTCTTCTTCATTGGCGTACTCTCTTCGGTCCATCTTGCTTTTGATGGTGGTAAGGTCCATTGGTCGCTTCACCTTGTCGAAATAATCGGGCACACCATCTTCCACAGGCATGACTGGCTCTTTGAATGGCCCGACAAGTCGTGTCCAGAAACCTGTGTGAGTGAGCACATCATCCCATCCCTTTTCGAGCTCGTAGCTGACGTACCTGGCCCAGACAACATTCTTGCTAGCAAATCTGCGCAAAAGTCCAACTTTTGCGAGGTGCTATAGTTTCTGTCACCCAGCACGTGGGCACTAGATCGTCGCTTGACCTTCTGCATCTGCCCATTCAACGACGGCCGGGGGTTCCTGCCCAGGCTGTTGGCTGCTGTCCTCGACTCGGACAATGCGCCTGGCACGGAAAGACCGCTGCTTACACGACGGTTTCTCTTGAGGCTGTTGAGTGTCTCTTCGTCACTGGGAGAGTCGAGGTAGTGAACATTCTTTCGTGGTGGGGGGGCCGGCATGTCGGTTGGGGGGTAGACGTCTTGGAGAGGCGTGTCGTCAAAGGTGCTCATCGTGACGACGAGCTCCGCGAGGACGGACTTGGGCAGAGACTGTGCAAACTCGGCTTTCAGGTCAGAAGAGCGCATGTACTCGGCAGCCCATGTGAGGAGAAGTTCGCGAATATTGCAGCCTGGGGGGCAATCCCGCCAGACCAACATGAGCAGCGGCGTGGAAGGAATCTGCTGGGATATTCGCCGCCGCTCCTTCATCGCCTCCAGGGCCTTGTCCCCAAGGCCTTCAATTTTCAACACATAGCTCAACTTCCAAAGCTCAATCAAGCTGTCGAATGATGGCGGCTGTCCAGCGTCCCCCGCAACTTGATCGGTGTAAAGATATTTCTGCAGAAGCCCAAATATCTCCACCGACGTGTCGGGCATATTAAACAGAGGCTGGTTTTTGTTGCCTTTACGCTCACGTTCTTCGAATACGTTGCGGAAGTATTCGCTTCGAGAACTGAGAAGGTCTCGGTGCACAATGAACTGCGTCGCGGCCCTGGAACCAAGGTCTATGGTGATCATTTCGGGATGTGGATCGCTGTTACAGTAGATCAGAGTCGTCCGAGACGGGAAGCTTTCATTCCTTTTACTCACAGCCATGAGAATACTGGGGCCTTGGGCTGCTCCGGATCGCCAGATTGTTGTTGCTGCGGTTGTGCTTGTGGCTGCTGTGCCCCTTGAGCTTCATTGCTGTTCGATGCAGGCGATTGCACTGTGGAAGGTTGCGAAGGAAGCGCCTCCGTGTTGTTTCCTTGCTCCTGCCATTGTCAGTCTCTGGCAATTGGTACATTCGCTGCCTGAGCCTGGGACGCCACAAAGCAAGATACATGTGCTGTCCGAGGTCGCGATCTCATAACTGATATTCCTCGAGCGCCATCTACACGTATTTCCAGAAGCCATGCACAATTTTGAATGAAACTGGATCATATGTCCTGGGGAACTTTATGCTCTTGCATCGCGTGGCGAGTGGCATCTTACCTCAGACATGATCACAACCTCCTGAAAAAATGTTAGCTTGCGTGCCCAATCTGCGAATCAGTTGCGCCCAAAGAGCACGTACTCACTCTCTGCGACTCGCCGTATATAATTCATGAGTTAGCGATGAGATTTCATGGACATTGGGGAGCGATAGATGAGATGCGCAGCAAAGGTCGCGTAAGGCAGGTGAAGTTCTCACACACACACGGTCACAAGTGAAAGTGTGATGGTGTTCGTGAGCTGTCATTGGTAAGAGCTGCTTACATCATCATCATCGGCTGTCACCCAAGCTGTTGCACAGGTCCTCTGGTGCAATGCTCCAACAATTGAATCGAAGTCGAACGTTTATCCCTATCAAGCTGATAAAAAGCCTTGATGGTTCCCTAGTTCGACCTTGAGAAAGTCCAATTGGATGAGCGAAGGTGCTGGTGATTAACCACATGGACTATTCCGGTACCGTACCGAGAAGTACAGCTGACTTTTTCGGATACCCTACACTCCTGCGAATGCCAGTCGGATTTTGGAACGCAGGTGTTTTATGAGTTCAAGATAACACACTAGTCAATCAATGCTACAAGGTGTTGCATTTGATTAAATGTCTGTGTTCTCCTGGTTGCTGGGGGCTGATACTGGACCCGTGAAGCCCGTCGTGCTATCTGATGTGTCTTCGTGTTGCTCGACCGATTGATGTGCTCCCACAAGCTAACGACACAACACGGGGAGCATCTGATCCACATCACCTTACCGGAATACACCGCAGCTATACTTTGAGCATACCGCTTCACCAGGGATTACCGCGTCCATTCAACGTAATCCACGCCCTTGGAAGGTGTTGCATCTCCCCAGGGCTCGGGCTGCCTCATCATCCTCTGTACACCACCTTATGCCTGAGGCATCATCTGCAATCCACCGAAACCATCGACCACCCTACCGACCAACAGCATGGAGTGTCATTAACAAATTCTCCCATCCACTGTGAGTCAAACGCACGTCGTAAAAAAAGAGCGACGGCGGCCTGTGCCTGGCGCAAGTGAAGAAGACAAGCATGTGTCGGGGCTTGGCGCCACACTAGACACCAGACCGGGCCGTTTGCTTCGGCACTGTTGCCGGAAGATCATGCATAATTTACGATCGACCCTTGCGAATTGAGCCTCTGACTTTGCGCAGCGTCGCAGCATGGTACGAACCTCCCGGCTAAAGCACTGCAGTACGGTGAGAAGATGAACCCTGAAATGATGGCACTGGCAGCCCGCTCTGGGTAGGGAGATGTACTTTGATTTCGCTACGCCTTGTTGTCTCCCGCCACCTTGATTTGAGGTCATGTAACCTTCACCCCCATGGAACATGATACGAGAGCGGGGATGACGCTGGAGTCAAATTTTCCATCCGCAGCGGTGAGGTGGGAGGAGGACTTTCCCTTGCTGGAGATATTGGTCGCAGCCTCCCGTTACCACGGATGGCATTTCGGCCATATTGACTGTTGTCATCCGTGCACTCGACATTTGACAGGTTATGCCTGAATGGAGTAACGCCAGAATGGCAGAATGGGTCAGTCTGAGCCTAATTGATTGCGGTGAACGAAACACGTGTCGGAGGCTGATCCACACTTCCTGTGATGAGGCAAATTTGTCGCACCGACATTCCGCCGACCGAGAGATAATAGTCGCGCAAATTTGCAAGGGGATAACGTTCCGCCAGCGAATCCGATTTTCAAAGACGGGGAAGGGGGTGCGCTCGAGGCACGTCAGGGCAGGTTTGGAGTCTCATCTGGTGTCCCGTGGCTCGGTCTTACAGCGGCGATTGTTATCTTGTCCAGTCTCGGCTCGGCGTTGTTGGGTTCGGGGAACTCGGACCCCCGTCCTCGTCCTCTTCGTTATCGCCGCTGGCGTCGTCGTCGTCGCTCTGACCGATCTCTTGACCGAGAATGACATCCTCGCTACCCTGCCATTGCGACGGCGGTGGAGGCATTGCAGCCTCATCGTCTTCTGCCCAGCCATAGTCGTCGTCCTCGCTATCTGGGACCTCGAAATTTGTATCAGCCACCTTGCGCTTGTATCCTTTCCGTCCCTTGGTTGATGTATCGTCATACGGGACGCCAATGAGGCCACGCTGTGATTTGGTCAGTGCTGTCAGCTCAATCAAGCCAGTTTTACTTGCCTCGGTGATCTCGAATGCGGTGATCTTCCCGGACAAGTCTTGGAATTGTTTCCCGTCGAGCTTCTGTAGTCCTACCAAGAAGATCGACACTGGCTGAGTCGTCTTCCATTGCCAGTCTCGAAACAGAGCCAGGCGCGTCGAGATGCCTTGGTCCCACAAGCTGCCATTGATACTGGGTACCAGTGTCGCTCCATGCTCGCTCTGCATCTTGGTAGAGCATTGAGAAATGACAACGACAGCACAATTCCTAGTCGAGGCCAGTGTCTGGAGAGACTTCATGATGCTCTGCAGTGCTTGGCGTCTCTTGGCCGGAGCGGCTGGCCCTGGACGTAATCAGCAACAGCGCAGAGAAACTCAACTTGACGCACCTCGTTTCAACTTGGCTTGGAAGCCCCCATCTGATGCCTTGGGTAGCGCTGAGTTTATCAACGCTCCTATGGAGCTCACGACGATGAGGCTGGTTGTATCTGGAATGGCCTTTTTGTTTGGCCTTGAGATCAGTGCAATGACGTGTGGCAACGTCAAGCACTGGTAGTGCATAAAGAGATCCAGGTTTTTCTCGATTGCGGCATCCTTGTGAGAAGGGGAGTGTCCTGAATTACCACCCAAAAGGTCTTTCAGCCGACCCAAAGATACGTCTTGAAAGCAATCTGCACATGGTCCATTAGTAAGACAAAGCTGTTACTGACCATTTGTACGCACCTAGCCACACGACACTCTGATCGTCTTTGATGACATTTGTCGCGATCTGGAGGCTTCATGAATATCAGCGCTGCTGGTGTGATCTGATACAGTGGTTCCACATACGCCAGGGCAGCCTTCCCTGATCCCGGAGGACCCCAGATCTCGGTGACCTGGCCTCTCTTGATTCCACCACCACAGGTGGCCGCATGATCGGCTGGCGCGAAATCATCCGCAACGAGCAGTTGATCCAAGTCGAGAATGCCTGTCGACAAGTGCGATGCACGGGTGTCGGCAAGCTCTTCCAGTGCGGCCGACGCACTCACTGTTGGAAGCCGATCTGTAGCAGGGTTGGCTAGCTATCTTGCTGTCGGCAGTCGAAGGACTTACGTGAGCTAGGTACGTCAAAACTGGCAATATCGTGACCATGTACAGCATGGTAGTCCATAGTCCATAGTGATTACGTGACGGAATAGCTGGCTTCCGGACCGTTGAGATGACACGCTCAGCTGCACAGGTTGTGAGGACGGTGCTGTGTCGCTCGCGACGGTGGGGCCAAATCACCAGCTACAGTGCTTGGTGGCACGGCTGCACGTGACAGCGCGTCATGCCCAGCACGACTTGGAGAGGCCCCAGCGTTTGTTCGCTTATCAACCAGTCCTCAGATGTCTACGCCTCTCGACGCGGCGAGCCGGCTGAATTGCGCCCTCGAATCCTGTGCCACTCAAAGGAACAGCCGGGTCAGCACAAGCTATGTAGCGCCGCCCGTTACATCATCATCCGAGTCACCATTGACGGCAGAGATAACGCCATTGAGCGGCTTAACGCACTGCGCCGGCGCAGTCACCCTCTCCTGACTCGTGGCCTGGCACACAGGGAAGAGGGTTTCAACAGACCAACAAGCCGCCGATTTCACGGATACGACAACACTGGACAAGGCTTGTAGGGCCACTGAATCTCTCGGTGCGTTCCTACGCCGTCGATACTCCACCTGGGATGTCTGTCGTGGCGTGGCATCTTGACTTTGAACTTGATGACTTCATCTACTCGACGGCCAAAGCACCTGTTGTGCATGAGATGTGTGGCATCCACAAAGTTGCTCGATGCAACGCTCCCCGGGCAACCTTGATGAGCTGCGCCAAGCCGGTGACTACGTATCGACGAAAATATTTTCTGCCCTGCTTGATGGGTTAGGCAACGTGAGACCCTTGAAGCAGCGCAGGTCAATTTTTTCCCTCCCCCCATGGATGGAGACTGATGACGAGGTTGGAGTGTCGTGATCAAGTGGGGGTTGGAGTAGGTGCCATCTCCACTTGGCTGGTAATCAGGACCCCAGAAATCCCTCGGGGAGATATTGCGAGCAATCGGAAATGTTACGTGACGCTCCGTTGCATGCCGGATGGTCGAACAAAAGTTCCATTGAGGAGTTGACACCCCAAGCCTGGTGCAATTGAGCATCTCTTTCCCTTTTCATGCGCGTACTCACATTATTTATGCCAGATATACCGGTACTACATACAAGAGCAACAGACCGGCCAGGGCTCTCCTTTGCGGTGGGAAAAGTCGAGGGGCCACTTTCAGTCATTCTGGGAGGGTGGTGATAACACCACGGGCCGACTCACGGATCTCCACTACATCGACTTATCTCGCACCAACACGTCGTGCAAGTGGGACATGGTGAGGTCGGCTTTTAGAATCATGCTGCTGTCTTCTCGCAGAGTGCTCGCAGTCTCGGATCCGACAAACAGAACGGGGCAGGTGAACCATTTTTAGCTCAGTTTGCTCGCCACAAACCGCTCAACGCTGGTCAACTGGACCCCGATAGCATATCTGACGTAGAGCCCCGAGAAATCTGGGGCATGGAGGAGGGAAGAGAAGTCTGGCGGCACCAGGAGAAGGTCGCGAGACGCTGATTGAGGAGGCTCACCGAGGAGCTTTTACTCTCCCTGAGTGTGAAAGACGAAAGAGCCTTTGAATCATGAAGACGGATCCCGCCGTGCCGTACGGAGCATGAGTAAGGTCACGATTGGGTCAGATCAACAACTGTGCAAGGCCGCACATATCCACGCCATGGAAGTGCCAAGCCAACACTTGTCCAGTAGATTCGCGGAGCCGCTTCTACCGCGCAACATGCTGAAAGTTGTGCACTTCTTTGCCCACTTTGAACAGACACGGGCGCATCCTCATGGCCACTTGGCTCGATATTTTGGCGACAACGTGAAGGTGCGGTGGCATCCAGACGGTGGAGCTGCGGCTTTTGCGTGACGCAAATCATGATGCATCACTGGATGATTTCAGGCATCTGGCTCAGGTAGACGCTCAGCGCCAGCCAGCCAGCCAGCCAGCCAGCCAGGGACCACACAGTCAGTAACCGCCGCGGCGCTGCCGCAAGGGCACCACCAAGCAACTGGCAAAACCACCGTTGACGAGAAAATCGCTACCTTAGGTACGGTACGGTACTGCACATGTCACTACAGTACTGTACCACCATCCCCAGATATCTCCGACGTAATTAATGCTCGAAAGTGGAGCCCCACCTGCCACCGGCTTCCAGAAGGCTTCTGTACAGCGTCAACCCCGGATGCGTGCGTGCATGCTGATCAGGGCATTCTCCGCATTCAAAGGGCTAAATCTGACCCAAATGTGACATCAAACGCAAGGCTTGGCACCGCACAGGAGGCCACGTCTGGCGGCGACCACAGTCGTCCTTGCGACATCGTTATCGGGCGCAGCGAGCGAGCGTGGCCGAGCTACGTAACAGCGTGGCAAAACAGCCTCCAGACTTTTGTTGCACGTGGGGGCTTGGCGCAGGGACGGGTGAGCAATGCCGTTGCGGGCGCTGTCAAGTGTCACCGAGGCCAGCCCGGACACCAAGCACCCCATCTCCAACTTGCGGCGTGTGGGATGCGCGCACCACGGGGCCTTCCTTTCGGCATGGCCGAGCGACGATGCCATGGTCGTCACAACGCGGGGCAGAACCTGGAGAGGGATGCTGATGATGGATTTGAGCTTTTGAGGCGTGAGATCAGATCCCCTCAAGAGTACGACCGAGAGTCGCACCCGCAGGCTTGCGACCAGACACCTTTCCATGGCAATGCCCTGATCTGACCAACCGCGGTGCGCGCAACGACTCTTGAATCTGGGGCGAAACGTGCCTCGTGCAGGTCCCTGCTTTAACAGCCAGGTCGTTGCGACATGCATGTGACCTTATCAGCATCCGAAGACAGAAGCTCGGGTTCATGTGGTGAACTTGAGCCCCCCTGTAGGTCTGGGGAAAGCTGTCCTTGGCACGAGCAAGGTCGGTCCAATTCACGCTCGCCGCGGTGGTTTTGTGTAATAATCATGCCGGGTGCACTAATTACGCCTTGTGCGTCAACAGGAGTGCGCCGAGTAGAACCGCAAGCAGCCATTACGGAGGTAACCTGGGGGTGGCGGGTTGTCTGTTAGAGTATTCCGGGGTCTGCAACGTGCCAAGGGGTCACCGTCCACCGAGGTCTGCGCTTGGGAGAACGTGCGCGGTCAATTGCCTCGGCGTGTGTCTGAGCGAATAGCCGACGTCTGCGCGCACGTCGAGGCAGTGCTGGGTAATTAAGTGCGCACAGGCGTCCGAGACGAGACCCCCAGCCCGGCCCTGGCCGGGCCCCCGGATAAGCGGGGAGGGCATCTGAAGCCCTGCAAAAGGACTGAGAGATTTGGCCGAGAATCTGGCGATTCAGGCACCGGGAGGGACACGCCAACGGATGGCGACATTCGGAACACGCCGTGCGCTCCCCGGATTCAAATTATTGGAAACACACTCAAACTGGATGGGGTAACATCCAGCGAGCCGGGGCGTCGCTCCACGCCCTGCAACCTCCTGCCAACAGATCACGCCAAATCTGGGGAGACAGCTGCCACTTGCGGCATCGAATCCGTGATCAGGGGGACTAACATAGAAAGTCTCTCGGGCCATTTGGTAATGGAATTAAGCGCCTCTGCTCCTGTCGCCTGCCGTTTCGCGGGGTGGCGGCGGATCCTAGCCGCGCTGTCTTGTCAAGCACAGCACCCCTATCCGTACAGAAGGACCGGAACCTCCTGGTTGTCCTGTAGGTCTCGAGAAACATTTCGCCATGGCACCAATTGTAGCCATGTCCAGCTTCTCCAGGCGTTTCCCTCCTGAATGCTTGGCCTTCTTCATGGCGAGATTGGCACGACTGATCAGGCACTGTCCTTGGGTCGTAGGGCCCCCCACGCTCATCAAGACATGGCTGGCCCAATCTCAGCCCAGAGGAGCCGGCTAAGCAGCAGCCGCGAAAATCTGGAGTCAAGGGAGAGGGGAAGGGGGCGAGTCCGGGGTGATGCATGGGCGGATGTCCAGGAAGGCATCCCGTCCAGCCGCCTAATCCAGTCCACCGTGCCATGCCAGGGCACAACCGCGCACAGCCGCGACTACACTGTGTGCATTTCAAGACGTTGGAATTCATCCCGAGTTCCTTACTCCGTACGTACTTGTGGTGGTAAATGCTGCTTGTTGCGTCAGCTTTCGACATTACAGCGATGCACCAGGACAATCCTGTCGTTCTCATCCAGTTCTGAGCGTAGGGGCCCCGGTCAGCCTCACTGGTCGGCGCAGCGTCCAACAAGGGACGACTGCCGAGAAGCCATCCATAATATTGCAACGAAAGACCTGGCCAACTGCACGTTTCGCGCACACGGGGCGGCCGTCACCTGACTATACATATTAGCCAAATGACAAAAAAGGGGCCCGTCCATAAGTACCCTGGGCGAGGCCAGTGCGAAGCCGACGAGCGTCTGTATCTTCGCTTATCTTGAGCTGAGTCTACTCGTACTTGTGGACATGGCGCACCCCCCCCTCCTCGCGAGCGCATCTCAGATCCCCCACACGTCAATCACATGCTACCCTCATTTATTCCTCGTGGCCTTTCAGGGCGCCATCACGAGATAACGAGGACTGATGGTGGAATGGAGCTAGGAACTCTAGTATGACCATCGGTGATCCTCCGCATGTTTCTGCGGGCTGCGGATGCAGCCCCTGACACGGTCCGACGACGAGACTGAGAGAGGAATCGTCACCCTGAACTGACAACAAGCTGCGGCCTGTCCAATCAGTGGTCCGAGCTGGGCCATCCCTATCGAGGCCCCCACAAGAAGCTACCATCACATCATCAGCAGGCTCTCCACGCACTTGTTGCTCCAGATTGCGTGCGATCTGGGGCTGAGATGGCCTCCCACTCTCAAGCCTGTGGAAGCACATAGTCGCGGAGATGCTGTACTACTCCAGGCTGTGTGGCGCCCATATTTGCCAGCCTCTGTCCGCCTTGAAACACACGAGAGACATCGCGAGGCCCTCATCGGGGCCGCCAACATCATGATTCACACTGTGTATCGAAGACATGCAATCTTCCTTCCCGTTCGTAAAGCTTCTCAAGGTTGACGAGCGCCCCACGTACCGTAGTCACCAATACTTTTTTCCCCTTGTCGGGGATGACGGCAGCGTAGCCAAGAAGGAGGGTTGGAGGATGGACATGGTGCCGCAATGCCGTCCAAACCATGCGATTGGTGTGACCAATGCAGCGGAATATTAGTTTGCTCCTCGCAGAGTGTGCACACAGTTGTTTGCGAAATGTTGTCGTTTGCACAAAAAAACAACAAATCAATTCTTGGCGCCTCTGCTGGGCAAGGAAGCGGACGAAATGAAAGTGAGGCGGCTGTGCAGCAATCTCAGCCATGCATTCCCCAGTTCCAGGTGTTCAGGCGCTGCCGCCAGCGAAGCAACTTTAGGGCAGGGTTGCAGGTCTCAGTTGTGTGCGCCTGGGGCTTCGCCGTGCACACAGGCACTCGTGGTCCTGTCATTAGAGGGTGATGGCGGCCGAGCAAGATTATCGACTGTGGCTTCAGCCCAGCAATGCTCCGGGCGCTCATGTCAGATTGAGCCGCTTATCGAACGAATCCGACCCATGACACCGCCTGGGGTCCCCCGGAGCCCGTCCCTGTGCCGTCCTCCAGGGTACGTGCTACGTCCTGTATCTCGGCGGCTCTTGGACGCCTGGGCAGCCATTGTCCGCCCGTTTGACAGGGCACGCCCACCGTCCTGTGGGGTACAGTCGCCTGGTGAGCCGGCTGGACGCTCTCAGCCAGCCAAGAGCCCGCACGTGCTCTCTCTATTATCGTGCTCGAGGAAGAGGAATGAATAACCGCGCATGCAAAATGACCAAGGCTCAGCTTTATCGCTGGTCTGTCTGAAAAGGCATCCCGAATCGCCTTGATCAGGACTCTTCCGTGACCAAAACGTTGGCTACATTTGCTGTGCCGGGCGAGGTCCGCGTGCTTCGTAGAGTCGTCAGCATTCGTTTTGGGTGCTCGTGTCTCGATGCAGAGTGATGACGCTGCTGGAAGGGCTGACGACGAGGCCAGGGAGGTCGCCGGGCCGAGACCCAGTGCCAGCGTCGGGCTTGTTCTCCGAGACGGCCAGGACGCTTTCCCCAGATAAATGGCCCGACCAGAATTTTGGCTGATTGCTTATCGCTGGCCCATTTGTCCTCCGCCACTGCTCGTCTCTGCCTGTGACGGCGGCTGCAGGAAGCAGCCGGGCAGCCGTGGTGAGGCCTGGAATAGCAACACAGCCTCGATTGCAGGAAGCTGATCAGGTCATTGTCCACTATTGAGAACAATTGCAGTGGCAGCCTGGGGTTGCGCAAGCACAAGGGGCGCAGGGCTGGCTGGCTGGCTGGCTGGCTGGCTGGCGCTCCTGCCAGTGGAGGAAGTGACGCCTTGACAAGTCCCTACCGCACAGCAGCCTTCCTTTTCCGACTCTTTCTCGGTCTCCCTGTGCGTCGCCCTCCACGAGCAACCCCACTCACTGATCCTCGAGGCACCCCCCACGGGCCCTTTCAGAAGCCTTTCCTCCAGGCACTACAGCCACTCCCACCCTTTTGTCCAAAAATTTCTGCACGCCCCGCCAGCGTCTCCCTTGCCCGAATTTTTGCTGCCTCAGCGCGCCTCCAGGGCACATGTTCCCCCAACTGCGCTCCGCAACACCCACGCCCCCCCAATTCCCAGGATCCATGGTTCCATTTACCGACCCCGGCCGAAGGCTCCTACTCTTTTTAAACCATCTATCTCCCCAGGCTTTCTTCGTATCTTCCCGCTCCACGAAGTTTGTCCTCTCCAGGTTTCGAAACCACGGTAGCTCCCCAGCTTCCCCAGTATCGACGACAAGAGCATCTCTCACCACCAACACTGGGCACCATCAACCTGCCCGCCGACTAGCATACACCTATACTCGCGGCATCTGCCAAGTTAATTTCCCTCATCTGCGTGGCAGGTGAAGATCACATGCAACGATCACAGTCAGCCGTCGACGTCTCGCGGCTACTCAACCCCGACAACGTGGAGGAAAAGAAGAGCAACGGCCAACAGGCAGGAGGCGACATGGCCACCGCCGCCGTCACCGTCATCAAGCCAAACGGGCCTCTGCCCGGTGCACAGAACAACGAGTCCACCGGAGAGCTCCCCAGGCCTTACAAGTGTCCTCTGTGTGACAAGGCCTTCCACCGTCTAGAGCACCAGACAAGGCACATTCGCACACATACGGGCGAAAAGCCCCATGCCTGCCAGTTCCCAGGCTGCAGCAAGAAATTTTCCCGCAGTGATGAGCTCACTCGACACTCGAGGATTCACAACAACCCCAATTCGAGACGTGGGAACAAGGGCCAGCAGCAGCAGGTGCAAGGGCAGCAGCAAGCAATGGCGGCCAACATGGGGCACGACGGCATGATGGCGCCGCCACCTGCCCCCAAGTCGATCCGCTCCGCTCCCAGCTCTGCGCTGTCATCCCCCAATGTCTCCCCACCGCATTCGTATGCGGCATTTGCTCTGCCGCAGCCCAACGTCCACCGCTCCGGCGACATTGACATGTTGGCCAAGGCCGCGCAGACTCTCCACCAGAGCCATGGACCTACTCACCATGCGGCTGCCAGACACCACCCGTACCCGTCTCACCCGTCGCGCGGGCTTTCTGCGTACTCCATGTCAAGGTCTCACAGCAACGATGAGCACCACGACGAGCACTACCACGGTGCTCTCCGCAACATCAAGCGCTCGAGGCCCAACTCACCCAACTCGACTGCGCCTTCCTCGCCCACCTTCTCGCATGACTCGCTCTCGCCCACTCCCGACCACACACCCATCGCTACCCCCGCCCATTCTCCGCGTCTGCGCCCGTTGGGTCACTCAAATTACGACCTGCCTGGCCTCAGGAGTCTGTCCCTGCACCATACCACACCCGCACTGGCACCCATGGAGCCTACCTTGGAGTCCAACACGCAGTTCCACGGTCCTCATGGCCCAGCTCATGCCCACCCTCCCAGGAGTAACGGCATCTCCCTGACAGATATCCTCAGCCGCCCTGACGGGAGTCAGAGGAAACTACCTGTGCCCAAAGTTGCGGTGCACGACATGATGAACGACACAGGCTTCACCCATAGCGGTCGGAGTTCGGCGGCGGCCAGCCTGGCCGGCGGTGACTTGATGGATCGTCTATGAGGAAGAAGTTCCTACCGGGGGCGACACAGCGAGGCAGGCGCTACGACTTTAATGACACACCACTCTTCAAACCAACGGCAGTTGCGTTGGTCTTATAGACTATGGGCATAGAATGGAGTGCAAGGGACATTTGGCGTTTTTGCATGGCGTGCATCCAGCGCAAGGCTTCTTCTGACGGGGCCTGCCAGGCTGGCTTTGTTTCTGCGTCGATTTGTTGTTTTGTACGAAACGGCCAGGTGGCCAGCAGAGATTCACCACTTCACTGAAGGCATTTTGTTACTTGAGCAGATAATCCATACAAAATCTGGTAAACCACTACATTGTCTCTTACCAGACTCCCACCCATCCATAGTGTGAAAATCTTGGTGAAAACAGCCGCTGAGGATGACTCACACTCACTCCCCACGTCTGAGGCCTTTGCGCCCCACAGAACAGCGGCATCCGGTGATCTTCAGGCAGATCGATACACGTGCACATTCCTGGCAGCCAAGGTCACCCCGGAAAAGACGGCGGGCACGCTAATTATCAAAATTCTCGCACTTTTGAACATTCGGGGGGGGGGGGGGAATGTGTCGTGCGAAACAGAATCACCATGGGGGTTACTGTGGTTAGAATGCACAAAGCCGACGTTGATTTTCCTAGTTTGCCCCCCTCTTGGCCTCCCCACAGATTTTCCCATGGGGTTGCATTGCGCGAAATTAGCATACACTCACGTCAGCCTTGCGTCTTTGATAGGAGCTGAGAAGAAAAAAAAAGGATCCGTGCAACAGGAAACTTGTCCCGTTTGCATATAGCCCCCGTTGTTCATCGAAGACACGGCACGGGTGGTGGCGGGTGGTGGTGGCAGTGAGGCGCAAGGGGCGGACGAGACAGAGCATAATTATCAGCACCGGGCACAGGAGGGAGTGATGCTGCCGTTGAGCTGAGTGAGGTGTGGGCAGCTGTGCTGCTAAATTATGCGCGTGAGATGGCATGTGAAACGAGGCTTGCTTGCCCAGGTGCTTGCGCCCAGCCCAGCGAGCACTCACTACGTATACTGAGCTGATTGGATGCATTTTTCCTCCCAACAGTGATGCCGCGAAGCTTGTCGGTCGTCGGCCGTTGCGAGGGGGGGTCGTTGAGGGTCACTGTTCACGCGGTCACACGGTCCCTTGGTACCTAGGAGGGGGCATGGACCGCCAGACGAGGGAAAACAAAAGGAGGGGCGGCGGCGCACTTTTGGCGATGATGCCATGTCCCACGCAGGTCTGGGCCGACTCCTCTTGGTGGTGGCCTTATTTGTTACGCGATGACAACTTTGTCGACAAAGGTTCAGCCTGCGACTTTCCTCACCGCCTCTGTGGGATGTGAAAATGCATAACGAGAGGGCTACGCGAGGAACAAGTGCTGTGGCTTTTGCTGCTTGTCAACAAAGGGGTGGGCAGCTCAGCTGGTCGTGGAGTGGGGGGCGGGCGCTTGGGAACGAATTGTCTGGATGCCGATGTTTGGACACATGCGAGTTGTTGAGGAGGAGGGGGGGAAGGGAAAGGCTAATCACCGGCTCCTGTTGTGCGTTTGTCGAAACAGAAAACTGCACGTTGTACAGCGGCGCCGTATCAGTGCGGGCAGCCGCTGCGCAAGACATGCCTTGCTCGTCTGGCTTGCTTGCGCCGGACTCATTACTGACCGTGACCTAGGGTGTGCATCCACGTCAGCAGCCTCTTGGTGGGCAAACTCGAACCTTGCCATGGAGCTTACGCACGCGCGGCACGTAGAGGCGAGAGGGCTGGCTCAGGAGGAGACGGACTCTGGGGTCACCACCTTTGTGGAGGCGCGGCCAGGTGGCCTGTGATAATCGCTCGGTACATGTGCGTACGCAGATGATCCGCAAGGGCAGGTAGAGTGCTCGCTGCGACGCTGCCGACTGACTGCCGAGCGCTGTCTCCTCAAGGGCAAAGCCAAAGTGGACTGATCATCAATCTAGCGCTGCACATCGTCATGGTAGTAGCACTACGGAGATGGGTCCTGGAGGTACAGTATCATGCCAGCGAGCGAGGAAGCAGAGAGACCCCAGATGCGTCGTTGGACTCGGAACTGGCAGGATGGGGATTGCGGACGAGAATGTGGGGTGTGGGGTTAGCAACAACTTCCCGACGCGTACGTGGACGTCGTTTTGTGTCTGTACTCCCTCCAGCCAGCGTTTTCGTCTGGGGAAGCGAGGCGCCGGATGAAGATGTGTGATTGTGTCGCAACGCGCAATAACAGATCCATCAACAGCCGAAGCAGGCCAGATGCTTGGGGGCGGCAAGCCACCAAGGAGGCTGCTGTCCGTTGCCGTCCGTATCCAACAAGCGAGAGCGACTGCCTGCATCAACCAGCCAGGGGTGGTGCCCTTGTGGTAGCATCGCAGCGATAAGGACCACCATTACACCATGGGAGGGCTTGCTTGCGCGTCGCGCAAGGCAGCAGCGTCCATGTCTCTTCCATGGTCTGGCGGCCCTGCTCATCTTGCCTTGCTGCGCGTCCCGCCTCGTCACTCACAGCAGTGTTGGATTACTGTCCTCGACGTGCGCGAGAGCATTATCGGTCCGGGACACTCGCCAGATTCCTCGATTCAGACATTCCGAGGCCTCCGAATGACGACAAGGACAAAAAAGGGAGATTGACGGCGCAAGGAACCCCCACCCGATCGGTCGGTCATTGCCAGAGATTTTCGCGGCGCATGCCAGGATGCTTCCCCATTGGAGGCTGGGGGAAGGGGTGTGCCCGTGGGATTTTCTTTGCTTTGTGGGGAAGGCGGCTTCCCTTGGCCGGGGTCATCGATAAGCAGCGGTGCGCCGCGTCCATTGCCCCGACGCCCCCTTTCCCTGTTGAGGAGGAGGGAGGGATGAAGTCATCCCGCGAAAGCTTGGCCTTTTTCCCCCAAGCTCTGTGTGATCATCATCACTGCCCTGCGGATTGCAGTTTCAGGGTTGTCTTGCGCCTCCTGACTTGCCGTGTCCAAAGCCCAGACCCCGGAGGAGTGCGCAATCTCCTGTTTCGCACACACGCGCGCCTCCCCTCCCCAGACACTGGCAGGGTGTGCTTGTCAGTGGCAATCAAAAGGCATGCCGCTATGGACGGGTGGTTGCCGAGTCCGCGCTTGCGCCAACAGGATCCCGGCAGCTTCGCCTTGTTCAGATGCCGTAATGAGGATGGGTCTGTCTCCAGGAGAATACGACTCTCCATTGTCTCAGGACACGCTGGCGGTGGTTGTTGGCTGGTGCCTGAGCTTGGCGTGCGAGGACCGCAGCTGCCACTGTCCAAAGAAATCGATAGTGGCGCGCTCATGTCAAGGCACTTGTGTACATGCAGTTGGCCACATACCTACGTACTATCACAGCACTGCTAGCACACGTGGCTTGGCTGGAAGGATGCAGCCAAGCATCTTCCAGTTTTCCACACGTTTTCCTCCGCGAGCCGGTCCTATGAAGGATCTCGCCTAGTCCTCGGCGAGTCACGGCCGACGATCTTAATTGATTCATGATATCCGATCCAGACAGTGGCTATGCCAGCTCGTACATCGGTCATGTCCTCCGGGACAAATCAACAACGTGCAGGCTCTGTATGGTGATACTGGCCCCAAGTTGCCTGGATGCAACCCTGCAAATCAACCAATTCGTCTGCATGTCGTGGAGAGTGCACTGGTCCGCACAGGAGGTGCAACACTTCTGCCGTGGCAATGCGACTTGGGCCGGCAGCTGCAGACAGCGCTATCATCGTCCCCCGAGCCGCTTATCGATCGGATATCTACGTGAGGACAGTGTGGCTTCTCAGACAGCCCAACCATTGGACGATACTGACGTTGCCTCCATGCTGTGGACGCGGCAGAACCTCCAACACCTACACCACCATGACACGCAACCGATGAGCTTCTGGAGGAATTCGAACGGTACCGAGATACGACGCGGCGCAGTGTTTGCCGCGACAGGTCTTCTGCGACAAGGAACATCCACACGCACCAGCTAGATTCCACCAACGGCAGACGGACCAGGCTCTGGCACCGGTGGCCTTGCGCCCTCAATGCGGCACTCCCAGTCCGCTATCTACTCATGAGCGATACTGTACTCTTCATGGCCACTGGTTGTGGGGGCCTGTCTAGGTGCGATGGCCCTGGAACCTATCTCCCCTAGGAGACTTCATGGTAGACTTTTGTTGGGCAAGGGGAAGCTTCCAATAGCTCGACAGTGGCACGTTGAACACGTACATCAACATTCGAGCCACGCGCGTCCAAGCACAGCCCCTGAGAGTTGTGACCGTAGCCGAGTCTATTCGGTTAGGAAGCCAGATCTGGCTCTGTTAGCGATGGCCTGCCCTCCGTGTAACCACCTATCCATCTCAAGACTCCAGTCTGGGCTTGTCGCACAATGCGCACCGCACAGACTCCGTCCGTTGCTTTCATCGATGCGTTGCATGCACGCACGGATCCTGACACGCATGCGGACAATGCACCAGATAGTGCAGTCTCCCAGGCATCGATTCGTACATGTATCGAGGCGATTTGGGCGCCACCTTGGAAGGGGGCCCTTACTAGGCACGGTGCCACGTTAAAGGCCACCTCGGTGGACTTACCGCAGAGTCAATGTCTCATAGCTAGGTACTGTAGCTACTTACGCACCGGCGCACCTGCTCAAGTGTACTGCCGTAACAAAGTGCAAACAAGGCAGGGCGGCTTTGGACCGTGCAGGTGGCCATCTCACCAATACCGCTTGATTCTCGCATCGAGGGCGTCCTGGTCTCACACCCTCACCAGGGATCCAGCCGAACTCTGGGACGGACGCATTTCCCCCAAAGTTCTGACAGTCCTTCACCGCCACCCGATGCACACAGCAGCGTTTCATTCCGAGCCGTCAAAGTCAATCTTTGGGGTGGCGGACGCGGGCTGCTGGTCCCCCGAGGTTCCATTGCGTCTTCGGGGTCCCTGTCCAGGAGCCCACGTCTGCGTCAAGGGAGTGCTTCAGCCATCGGTACCTGGATCCCCCATTCGTACTCGCTTGCCTGTGTCGTACATGAGTGCACTCCATGCGTCATGCGTCCGAACCGAACCCCGCGTCTAGAACCATTCAGCCTGCCCATGTCAGGAGAGTACCGGCACTCGGGCCGGAGTCTGCCAAGGCACATACATCCCCTGATAAAGGGTAGCATGGGCATGGAAATGGAGGGCAACTCTCGAGCGCGAGGGGCGTGTGCAGCAGGACTGACGAGCATCGCATCATGGAGAAGGCGCAAGTCGCATAGGAAGGTTGTGATGGTTGCTGTAGACGGAAAAAAGATCCGGTTCTAATGGAGGGACATGGGAACGAGTATCATCGCACGCATCGCGCGCTTTCACATGTTGGAACGTAAATTCTGGACGACATGGAGGACCAGTGTAAACACCTGTCTCCTGATATCTTCTGTGGGTGTTCAGTCAAGTGGCAAACAGGAGGATCAAACAGTCTGCTGCTGCCCACGGTGCTGCACTTCCGAGCACATTCTGAGCATATTTGCCCTGCCATATTCTTCGAAGTATGTCCGACCTGGATGCCGGATCCAGAGCCAGCTGCTCTCACGGTACATGCGGCACTATCGTACAGTCCGTCCTCGTCATGAGTGTTGTTACAGCGGCGACGGCCAGGGCGCTGAGGAGCCCTCACCACTTGATGCCGAAGAAGCTGAGTTGCTTCTTGCCCGTCACCTTGGACTCGTCCTGTTTTTCCAAGTATATTCTCTCGTGTCCCTTGACGTCGAGGAACAGGTATTTGTACTCAAAGTCGTCCATGCCGGGTCGCTTAAACATGTGTAGTCGGACCGTCCCATTGTCCTTGGGCCCTTGGACCTGAACTGGCGTCAGCAATGGCGTTTCTGTGGCCTCGCGGGGGGCTGGGTTACATAAAAGTGCATCAGGAGATGCTGGGTGCCGTCTGGATCCTGCTTGTTCATCGACCTGGCCCACGGCGTCAGTATCTCGAAGCGTCTGGCCACAGGACTGTGCATGTACTCACGACACAGGTCGCGCTCTTCTCCAGCTATTGAACGTCTCGTCTCCATGAGCTGAAATCTTCTTCCCTCGGCCGAGTATGTCAAGACAGCGAGGGTCCTGGCGGACTTTGTCGACAGCGCGGTTGAACTGTGCTGTCTTGCCATCGGGCGAGAAGACGTCCGAC
This sequence comes from Emericellopsis terricola, assembly GCA_027569275.1. Classification (NCBI taxonomy): domain Eukaryota; kingdom Fungi; phylum Ascomycota; class Sordariomycetes; order Hypocreales; family Bionectriaceae; genus Emericellopsis; species Emericellopsis terricola. The sequence continues at coordinate 732,453 of JAPDEU010000004.1, read as the reverse complement.
CAGAGGAAATAAGTGACACCGCCCTGTCCCCGCATTAGAAAGTGGTGTACCCATCTCCGCTGTGCTCAAAACCAACCGTCAAGACGATGCCCACAATGACCAAGCCAAAGTTGAAGGTCTGCTGTGTCGCGCGCGCCGTCTTCTCGCCCGCCGAGAGCTGATTCCAGGGTACGCGCCCATCGTCATTGAACGCCGTGACCCGGCGACGTCTCGAGCTGGGCTGAGATGTAGTGCCCAAGCTGTTCTGGGTCGCGTAGCGTCGTGCGCATAGTAATGGTCGAACTGGTGGAGCAGCAGCAGCAGTAGCAGCAGCAAACGCGGTGGAGGCAGGCCTGATGGCCGAAATTGACGTGGAGGGCTTCATCCTGGTCGCAGGCCGACAGCCATTGCTTGTGAACCTATGTAATTCTGTCGCTGACGATATCCACGAGGAATAATTGTTGATGGAAACAGCAGCTCGCCTTGTCGCCCTCTGTCAAAGTACCATCACCGCCCTCGGCAGAACTGGAAGCCAGAAAGTGTGGAGTCCCCTCTGAGCCCGATCAGGACTAGCGCCTCCCGTACATGCCACTTCACCAGGACGTCCCTCCACTTGGCGAGATGTGGTAGCCTCCGTCTGTCTCCTGAACGCTACACGAGTCCGCACTCGCGCGCTGGACGACCGCTTGCATCTCTTTCCTCGTCTCGACGTTCCCTGAACCGACAGCTCCTCATAGTCGCCAGCGTCCGCGTCCCCTGCCCCCGACTCCCACCATGGCTGCCCTTGCGTCAAAGCAGCAGTCGCTCAAGATCTTTGACAAGCTGAAGACCAAGCCAGCAAACAAGGTACCATCTGCCCGCGCGCATACCCGGGTTGCTTTCGGGCAGCACTAACATTGTGCGCTGTCAGATCTGCTTCGACTGCGGCCAAAAGAACCCTACCTGGACATCGGTGCCCTTTGGCATCTACCTCTGCCTCGACTGCTCCTCGAACCACCGTAACCTCGGTGTGCACATCTCCTTCGTCCGCTCCACAAACCTCGACCGTGCGTACAAACTACCCCAGCACAAGCAGCATGTCGTTTCATGGGCGCATCGACTGACACGGAACAGAGTGGCAATGGGATCAGCTTCGCGTGATGAAGGTTGGCGGCAATGAGTCCGCCACCAAGTTCTTCCAACAGAACGGCGGCACGGCTGCCCTCAACAGCAAGGACCCCAAGACTAAATACCAGTCCAACGCGGCGACCAAGTACAAGGAGGAGCTTAAGAGGCGCGCCGCGCGGGACGCCCAGGAGTGAGTTGCAGCTGCTCCCATCGCATGCGCCAAGGACTAACAAATGGCCAGATTCCCCGGCGAGGTGGTTGTCGACGGCGAGGCTGAGGCCGCCGGTACCCCCGCCGGCGAGCCCGACGATGATTTCTTCTCCTCCTGGGACAAGCCGGCCATCAAGCGCCCCACGCCCCCCATTTCGCGGACCGCGACACCAACTGGTCGCACGCCGTCCCCCTTCCTGAACGCCAGCAACGGCAAGGACGCCGCTCGCTCCGCCTCGCCGCTCGCCAAGACCGAATCTGGCGAGACCGCCGCGCCCAAGCCCGCCGCTGGGCGCATCACGTCCTCTGCGGCTCTGCGCAAGACAGGCACCGGCGGGGCGCCCCGCAAAGCGAACGTTCTCGGTGCGAAGAAGGTGACGAGCAAGCTGGGCGCCAAGAAGGTCACCGGCGACGTGATCGACTTTGACGAGGCGGAGAAGAAGGCCAAGGAGGAGGCAGAGCGCATCGCCAAGCTCGGCTACGACCCCGACGCGGAGGAGGAGAAGGTGGACGTGGGCAAGGGCGCCACGCCACTCGCAACGGCCACGCCCGTCAGCCCGTCCGCCGCCGCCAGCAGCATTTCACATACGCGCCAAAAGTCCAACGCCGAAGTGGAGCGTCTGGGCATGGGCGTCGCGCGTCTGGGCTTTGGACAGATTGGCGGTGGAAAGGCCGCTGCTTCCGCTGCGCCTGCGGCCAAGAAGAACGCGGGCGGCTTTGGGTCCGTGGGACCCGTCAAGGCTACTGCGCAAGGTAATGGCGACCCTGTTTGGTCTTGTGGCTGTTCCCTGTACGCTGACATGTGACCCTAGATGATTCGGACAACTTTGCACGCTCCAAGTTTGGCGCCCAAAAGGGCATCTCGTCCGACGAGTACTTTGGTCGCGGCACCTTTGACTCGAATGCACAGAACGAGGCCAAGACGCGCCTGCAAGGGTTCGAGGGCGCCACGGCCATCTCGTCCAACGCGTACTTTGGCCGCCCGGAGGACGAGGACAATGGCGAGGACTATGGCGACCTCGAGACGGCCGCCAAGGACTTTGTGCGCCGCTTTGGCATCACGGCCGGCGACGACCTCGAGAACTTGAGCAACCTTGTCGGCGAAGGGGCGACGAAGCTGCAGGGCGCCATCCGGTCGTACCTGGGCAGCTGAAGAGGGAAGGATCTCTGGATTGGAGTGGCTGGGTTGTGATGCTTGAACAAAATACAATGAGAATGCTTTCATGGACAGGGTCTCCCATCCACCAGGACAGGCGGTTCTTGTCGTTGCTTCGCGGGCAGGCTGGGCGTTTCGGGCTAGACGATGTACACGAAGTGAATGATGATGTCTCGGACGCGTCCGTGTGTTTGGGTAGTGGTAGGCCGGGATGGCAGCGCGAATAGACTACGTTCACTGCTTCGTTGTGACCATGTTCACGTGTCCTTGGCTATGCGATGGTGCATCTCACGTGAAATCAAATCTCAATGGTATTGCTGGTGCAAAAGTACATGCATGCCGCGCGCGGCACATCAACACACAAGGGCCGCGAAAGGGCGGTCCCAAGCGTCTACATAACTCATCATGATGTATGGATATAACTGTATGTGTGTGTACATGTTTAACAAGCCAATTTTGGTGCTTACAACTTGGCAATCATCTTGTTGCCCTTCTGCATCCACTCGACGGCGTCGTTGACAAACTCGTCGACGACGGCCTTGGCGGGCTTCTGCTCGTTGACTACGGCGGCGCACTTGCCCATGAGGAAGGGGCGGAACTTCTCGAGGGGGTCGTCCTCGTCGTCGTCGGACGCCTCTGTGATAAGGCTGGGCTTCTTGGCGTCGTCGTCGCCGCCGAGGACCTTGTCGAGGTCGGCCTCGTAGGGGATGATGCCCTTGGCGGCGAGCTCCTTCATCTCCTGGGTGCGGTTGGTCTCCCAGTCGTTGATGTAGTCGTTGTTGCGGACGCGCATGGGGCGGCCGGTGAAGATGATGGTGCGGACGTTGTCGTCGTGGCCGGCGGTGCGGACGGCGTCCTTGTGGGACTTGGGGGCGCCGGCCTCGTCGGTGAGGATGAAGCGGGTGCCGACCCAGACGGCGCCGGCGCCCATCATGAGCGAGGCGGCGAGCAGCTGGCCGTTGTGGATGCCGCCGGCGGCGACGACCTGGACGGGCCCGCCGGTGACGGGGGACTTTGCGTTCTTGCAAATGTCGACGACGGCGGGGATGAGGACGGTGGTGGGGATGTCACCGGTGTGGCCGCCGCCCTCGCCGCCCTGGGCGCAGATGATGTCGACGCCGAGGTCGAGGCACTTCTTGACGTGCTTGACGTGGCCAATCATGTTCATGTAGAGGATGCCGTGCTTGTGCAGCTTCTCGACGACCTCGCGGGTGGGCACGCCCACGGCCGAGACGAAGAGCTTGGCGCCCGACTCGATGACAATGTCGACGAGCTCGTTGAGCTTGCCCTTTGTGTAGTCGTAGTTGGTCTTGCGCGCGGAGCCGCCGACCTGGGGGAGGAGCAGGTCGACGCCAAAGGGCGCGTTCTTGTCATCGAGGTGCTCCTTGAGCTCGGCAATCTGCTCCCGGAGCATGTCGGGCGTGTAGCCGACGCCGCCAATGACGCCGAGGCCGCCCGCGTTGGTGACGGCGGCAGCCAGCTTGGGGCCGGCCGCGACGTTCATGCCGGCCAGCAGCACGGGGTGCTTGATGCCGAACATGTCGGTGATGGGGGTGCGGATCTTCTCTGCGGGCACGACACGTTAGCAGTGTACACACTCCAGTCAATTCCTCGGTCGACGGGTCCTCTCTCCACTCTGCGGTGCTCTCGCTCGTGCGCGTGACCGACGAGAGAGAGAGAGAGAGAGAGAGAGACGAGTGGGCGGGCAGCGTCGGGCAAGGGAGGGCTGCGAATACGTACGTGGAGAGGCCATTGTGACGGTGGGCTGTGTGATGGATAATTGACACGAGGTGGCAGAAGAGAGGAGGATGAAGTTCAAAGACGAGACTGGTGAGGATGGGGCAAGATAAAAGGGAAGAGAACCTGGGCTGGGCCTCCGCAAGGTGATGGATCCTGTCACCTGAGGATTGGTCCAGAGTAAGCCAGCAGTGCACTGACTGGAGGGTCCGACGCTCTCAGAATCACATGCCGAGGCTCAGCGCACATGGGGCACCTCGTTCATCGCGAGGGCCTATCCATTTCGGGACTAGCGCAGCCGGCCATGAGCGGCGGGGAATCCTGGGGAAGTTGCCGAGGCACACGTCGAGGTAGGGGGGACCGGGCGCTCCTGCTGCTTCTATGAATGGCTGGAGGTTGCAGCCTGGGGACTCGGGGAGGATGGGCTTGCGAGTGACTCTTTCCTTGGAATGCTGGCTGGGGCCTGACTTGCCTCACACCTCATCTTACGTACAATAGGCAAAAGTCCTGCCTATGATGACTGAGGGCTAGGAACCTATCGACCCCTCATATTCTCCATCTCAACGCATTCATACCAGCATGTGGATGGCATGGAGCTGGCTCGCAGCCAAGGCCGATGCTTCGCGAAATGTCGTGGCCCTTGAAATAGCGTGCATGTGCGCGTCTTCCAACTCGACTGCCGCGTGGCCAATGCCTCCAGGCAGGCCTTTCTGACGAGTCCCTCCACTAGGAGCAGATCACAGCGACAGCGAGGGCCAAAGCATGGATCCTGGGCTCGGTCATTTCACTGAACATGAACCTGAGTCTGAAGTACAGTCGGGGGAAGCTGCATATCCATCGACCTCGATGCCAAAGACATGGCTCTATGCGACGCAAACAACGAAGGCTTTTCGAGCTGTGGCAGTGTGCCTAAGAATGATGATACGTTTGTGGTGGTGATCTTGTGCAGGGTACACATTTGAGCATCAAACTTTGCGAATCTCGACATCGCAGGATATTGAACTCCGAATCGTATTGGCGAAGGCGCACGTATCGAAGACAGCCGGCTCCTGCCACGGGCATTCGGACTCTGCTGCACCATTTGAACTACTCCATGAGTTCAAGCTTGCATCCGAGCGGACTGAATCCTCGCTCTGCAGTATCTTCTGGCAACCTGACGTTGGTAGTAGTCTCGCGAGCCCTTGCCTGTCGTTTGCCACGGCTGTTCGACCCAATGCTTCGCAGCAAGCGCATTGGAAAAGCCCCAATAATGTTCGGTCCTCATTCAAAAGTGCTCCGGAGCCGTATCTACTTGCGGTCGCATGTAGCAGCAGCTACGCGGCTGGCCGGCGTCCTTGTGTTCGAATGTCGGAGAATGTGGTTGAGCTCGATCCCGGGCCATACAAAGAATCATCCTTGTCATACAGCTACCGCGCCTTTGGTTGTGCTTCTGCCAAAGCCGGGCGCACCAGACATCTGGGTAAGAGCTTGAACGCTGCCACTGGAGCGTCTTCGGGGGTGGTGATTGTCGGTCGCATTTCCGCTAGGCTGCTGGTGGTGTTTCCATTGGGTTATCGTATGCGGGTTCCAAATAATGTGGAGCAAAAAATCTCGCGACAGCCTCGTGAATAACTTGAGATGTACAAGCCAGTCAGGAAGACGGGCTGCTTCGAGATATGATGGCGGTTCCTGAGCTAGCGCACGAGAGCCGTTCCAGCAGGCGGTTGGCAGGCGCGCCCCACCCACGGACACTTGCCGTATCTTGAGAAAAGAACGTCAACCTCACCTCATCGCAGTCACGCGCATGCCAGTTTCTGCGTGTTCCATTTGACTCCACGTGACCAGCTCGACGCTTCCACCATGAGAGCTCACATCATGCGCAGAACCTTGGGTTCGATACCTAGTTGCGCAGCGTTTCGCGCGGCTCAACGGGGGTTTCTCGTGTCGCCCACCAGCGCAGCACGACGCGTGAACACAGTATGTGCGCCAGGGCGCGTCACCACACGCCAAGGCATGGGTTCTGCGGCTCGATCGTACGCATGTGGGTGTCGGGCAGCAGGGCCGACCAGGAAGACAGCATATATCGCCCTGGGGAGTAATTTGGGCGACCGCGTTGCCGAGATTGAGAAAGCATGTCGTCTTATGGACCAACGAGGCATCCGCGTCACCAAAACTAGCAGCCTCTACGAGACAGAGCCCATGTACGTCAAGGAGCAGGACCGTTTCGTCAATGGGGCATGCGAGGTTCGAACTGCCCTCCACGTGCTGAGAGACGGGCGCTGATTTGTTTCCCTACAGGTCGAGACCGACTTGACGCCGCTCGAGCTCCTGGACCAGCTCCAGGCCATTGAGCGGGAGATGGGTCGCCATAAAGTCATCGACAAGGGTCCTCGGAACATTGACCTCGACGTCCTTCTCTATGGCGATGAGACGTTCTCGCACGAGCGCCTTCACATCCCCCACATTGGCATCCGCGAACGCGAGTTCGTTCTGAGGCCATTGGCAGAGTGAGTCTGCATCCGCATGCTCTTGGGGCGTCCACTACTCAGGTGCTGACTCTGCCAGAATTGCTGCGTCAAAGTCTCTAGAGCCTTCCCGGCCATGGAAGCTCATCCAGGACTACCTCAACGAGCTTCCACGCGGCGAGCCACTGTCGTCTCTAACACCACTATCCCCTTCCTCGCGCCCATTGACGCCGGCCGTTCCTCGCAAGAAGACCAATGTCATGGCCATTCTCAACTTGACACCCGACTCATTCTCCGACGGAGGACTGCACGACCCGCAGTCGGTGGTCGAGACCGTCCGCCAGTTCATCCACGAAGGAGCTACTATGATTGACGTGGGTGGGCAATCTACTGCACCAAATCGCCCACAGTCTTCGGCCGACGAGGAGTTGGCGCGTATTTTACCGTCGATCCAGGTGATCCGCTCCATGCCTGAAGCGAAAGACATTGTGATCAGCGTCGACACCTACCGCGCCTCTGTGGCCGAAAAGGCAGTGGCGGCGGGGGCAGACGTGATCAACGACGTTTCCGCAGGCACACTAGACCCGGAGATGCTGGCCACGGCCGCGAGGCTGGGAAAGACCATCTGCCTCATGCACATGCGGGGAACGCCCGAGACGATGAACAGCCTCACCGCCTATCCTGACGGTCTGATTCCCACCGTGGGCTCTGAGTTGGCCGCTCGCGTCGCTGCCGCAGAAGCGGCTGGTATCCGTCGCTGGCGAATTATTCTGGACCCGGGCGTAGGGTTCGCCAAGACGACTGACCAAAATCTGGAGATTCTTCGGCGCATGGACGAGCTGCGGCACTGGCCTGGCCTCGAGAATCTGCCCTGGCTCATGGGTACCAGTCGCAAGAAGTTCATCGGCAGGATCACAGGCGTTGAAAAGCCCTCGGAGAGAACCTGGGGCACTGCCGCCACGGTGGCCGCTGCGGTCCAGGGAGGCGCGGACATTGTTCGCGTACACGATGTCGCTGAGATGACAGCTGTGACAAAAATGGCGGACGCCATCTGGAGACGGCCTTGACGGGTTTGACGAGCGAGGCAGCAGTCTGGCCCGGCCAACACTCGCTGCGGACACATCCACTTGTCCTCGTTGGTGATATGACAAACTCGTCGGCCGGACGATGTTGGCATGCGGTCCAAGTTGCAGGAGGCACAGACAGGGCCATGCTCATTTGTAATCCCGGACGCTCGCATGCGCTGGCCATGCACGACAAGGCAAGGGGGCCATCCCACGTCACCGGTCGCAAGTTTTCTCGTTGTCGCAGCGCAGCCTACAATTTCCTTGGCGGACATGCAGTCCTGCATAGTAAAGGCCGTGATTCATTCGCCCGTCGATCACCGGTGTAGCCGCCGACAGATCCAAAGCTCACCCTCCAGCAGCATCCACACACCGGTTTTCGAATGGATGCTACAGACTGTCTATCCACAGGATGGTCTGCTGACATACTTCGTGGCCCAGAAATGCACAGAACCCTGTCACAGAGAGGTACTCGAGGTACATCGATGTACATGTCGCTACTCTGTGCCCCGTCCATACTACGGCGTCTACCCAGCCAGCACTACACGCGGGTCTAGGCTATGCCTCCGCAGACGCCTATTCCGTGTCAATCGTGCATCTCTCGCCGCTACCGGCCGCGCAATCGCGCTCAAGTGGCAGGGGCTGCTACGCTTCATGTCCAATCTAAGATACAGTGTCGAGCGATGCGATTCAAGACGTTCACTTTATCCTGGCCTTCCCACGAAAAGGCCCCTGCCTCGTATCAGCATAGAGTACAGAGACACCTGTGCGCAGAGCCCAATCTACATATGCCTGTTCCATGTCGGCTTATGTGTGTATAATCTAGGCTCTTGACACAAGTCTTCCATGCTTCCACCTAGACTCGATCCGTGCTTCGCAAAGTGACACATGACCAACGTCGTGTGTGTGTATCGGTCGATCCGTCACAAATGATCGTGCCACATTTGTTGGTGCGCGGCTACTTGTCGCTTCGCGCCGCCGCTCAACATGGCAGAGCCTCGAGTATCCCTGCCCTGCTTGAGTATCCCTGCCCTGCTTGCCGCCGTGCGACCCCCGTGGAAACCTGGGAGATGCTACACCCTGGATCCGGCGCTCTAGTTTGCCGCTGGCCCTGGCTCCCCTGACGGCATCCCGCTCGCATGGGTATTGGATCACATGAACCTGGCCTGTTGGTCGTACCATGCGCACACAGGGTTATCTAGATCGAGAGCACCTCTCGGAAAGGATACGCCGGCCGGTTAACAAGAAAAAGCGCAGGGTCTTGTTCTTGTGATCACTTTCAGAGAGGCGAAGGGCAGAGGACATGAAGGGCAAACAAGCACTAAGGGAAACGGAAAACTTTGAAGAATGTCGCCGAATGTGATAAGAAATACCATGAAATTAAGCATGCGCAACAAGCCACGCTGAGTAGAGAGCGTCTCCTGTCAACGTAGAGAGCGACCCCGAGAACACGCAGAGATAGCAAGACAGTCCCGATACAAGGCCTTGTGCGAAGCAAATGAACACCAGTCGCCAGTTCCGTCTCTCAGATCCTCCCACAATCTTGTCCTGTACAAGAGAAATGAACGAGCGTATTGTCGAAAAGCAGGTCCTCGCAAGTCCTGAGCAATGTGTAATAAAGTGCAGTGTGTGTCCGTGTTTCCGACGCCTCGCCATGCTTTCCCCCACTTTCCTGTCCTATCCCGAACGCCCTACCCGAGTCGTCTTGTCCTCTCATCCAGACACCATGCATGACACTGTCGGAATAATGATATGATGGAAGAGCGCCTGTTGGTCCCGGGATTGCGCAAGTAGGATACCCACCCGTGCGTGGCATGGCGCCTTTGGTTCTATATCCGCTTTTCATGATCCAATCCGCACAGTGTGCCGTGCCGTTCACCTCGTACAATCCCAAGGCTCCTTTTCTTCCGGAAGCGAGGGGTTCTCTCAGCGGCTCAGGAAACCCCTTCCTTACAAAGCCATGTTCATGCTGGAAGGCGAGAGGAGTTGCGGGTATGAACCCGTGGAAGGAGGTCTGCCTTCGTACGGGCGGCTACACCGGGTCTGATCTGTGTTGTTCAAGGATGAAGGATGGACCAGCCGTGGCAGCGTGTTGTTCTCGGACTCGTGCTTGACCTTGCCGTTGATATCGACACCGGCAAGCATGTGTGAGAGTTGGTGGTCGCCCTGCTGGCTGGCCCAGGGCTCGATTGTGCCGTTGCTGTGGTAGTTGTTGTCCACGGTCCCAGGATAATAATTGTACGACCTGGTACCACCCATCACTTTTTCGTCGTCTGTGGGAACCATGGTCTCTCGGTGCACATTGTCGTGGTGTGGCTGGTGGTTCGAATGATGACGCTGGTTTGTATCGTAGAGGCCATGGCTGGTGTCGTAGCCGTTGAAGGTCTGCAGCTGGGGAGTGTCAAAGGCACGAGGAGGCTCCACGGGCGCGGTGTAGGGGGTCTGCCTGGCGGTAGAGGTCGCGGCCGCCTTGTTGGTGCGGCTGCGCTCGTTCTGATAGTGGCCTGGCGATCGACCACGTACAATCACCCTTTCTGACATGCGCTGTACAATCTTTTGGTAGTTGGGCGCATCGACGGTGCCAATGTTAGCCCACAGCTCGACCACGAGGTGATAATACTGCTGCGCGGCCCTGCGTTTGCCGTTGTTTTGAGTGGCCGCCTTGAACTGCATACGCTCATACGCCCATTCTGTTCGTGGCACGTGGCCGCCAGACTCGGACGGGACCCAGCCGTCTGGGAAGGGTATCCCTTCCAACTTCTTTTTCTGTGTGTTGTACACAATGTGACATTTGTGGGTGCCCTTGGCCATCAGAGCAATCTTTGGCGGCGTGACAATGGGACCCTTGTCTCGCTTCGGCGTGTGCTGTACGAGGGGAATCGTCTGATCCTTGCTGAGAGCTATGGCCCCCGAGATGCCCACCGCAAAGCCTTGAACTCGAGTAAAGTGATGAGCACCATTCATCTTCAGCTCGAGAGGAACTTGGCCGTGGTACGGCGTCAGCGAGAAGGAGCACGTGCACGCGAAATAGTTGCGTCTGTAGCATGTCCACGCATTCTCGGTCATGAAGAACTTGTTCATGGTGCCGAACAAAGTCACTTCGCAGGGGGTCTTGTACTCGTCCTGGTACCGTAGTTCTCCATAGGTCGTGGCAGGGCCAAACTTGGGACGTGGCTTCTCGGCTGGCTGGCCGCCCCTGAAATGTGAGTCTACATCCATGCTGCTGCCTTGAACGGCTGTCACACTGTTGCTTGGGCTGTTTGAGAACAGGTGGCGTCGCAAGTGTGCTCCACCAAGAGACAGCGGAAGCTGCGAGGGATGCTCTGATTGTCGTCGGAATAAAGGCGTGGCCAGGGTGTACTGCTCCCGTGAGTTCATGTGGTAGTTCAGCGGTTGCGGTAGCGCTGCAGTGCGAGGCGTGTGCTCCATGGCCGCGGAGAATGAGGTACTAGCATGCGTGTGTTAGTGCGCCCTTCTTATGCAAGCACAGCAGCAATCTGATTCATCCAGACTGCGCGTTGAGCATGTGAGAACATCTGCGACTTACCTGTAGCCGAATGAGGGCCTCATGTCGACCGAAGAATAGTTGTGCGAGGCGGCAGCCGAGTAGTATCCGCTGGTGTCGTGTGGATAGTGCGAATTCTGATCCAAAGTTGGCTGTGGCTGGTACAATACATTGTACTGTTGTACGCCTGGGCTCATGGTGACGGTGGTAGTCGTGGATTGCTGATTAAATCTGAGCTTCTGTCAGCGGATGAACCAAGGCAGTCATTGAGGGTGGAATGTATGATGGTTAGGACGAGGATGTTACACAGCCAGGTGTCCAATCAATCAGTGCCACCCAGGCTGCGGGCGTGGCAGCCATCAGATGTGATACCAATGCATGGACCTGTGTACCCAAGCGAGGGCCCCAGTGCCTTGACATTTGACCGACAGTGACTCAGGGCCCACGTCAAGGCTCTTGTCCCGCGTGGTTCTGTCTTGAATGAGGGTGGAAAAAGTGTAAGAGGGAAAGGGGGGAATTCAAGACGATCGGGTATACCCTCTGCCTAGCCTGCATGGATGGCCAGCAGGACGAGCTCTTGATCGTTCACGATCGCGTGCAAAAACAGCACAGAACAGAGTGAACGGAAACTTCCGATAAAATGTAGAAAATAGACAAATCGGGGTCGTAGCAAGAATCCAAGGGCTCGGTTTGTATCCAAGTCACAGGACCACGAGCAGCGGAATGTGGCCGAGGGGGCCCACGAGGTGGTTGTGGTAGAATCAATGCAAGGCAGCGACTCACTGTGCTTGGGCTCCATTGTCATTCAAATGGTAGTCCAGATTCGGGTCGTCATCCTGCCCTGAGGACGAGGCGAATTCCTGCTTGCACCTGTTAGAAGGCGTGATGAAGAGCTTGTGCGACTGTGTGCTAGCTTGTCATTGGGGAAATCTCATCGGCGGCCTGTGTGACATGGCGCCTTTCGTCGGTGCTGCTGCGCGTGCAAGGTGAGGTTCGAATCCAGAAAAAAAGCCCGAGCTGACACCGGCGATGCTGTCAAGGTGCCTGGTCCTTCATCTACACCATGGTGAGCCAGTGACACATCAAAGCAGGCTCTCAATGTTGAAAGCTTGTGATACAGAGGTGGAAGAGGGACAGAGGGCGGGGAGAGAGATCTTTGAATAAGAGTGTTTTCTGCAGGCGGTGATAGAGAGACTCCGCAAACCCTGAGCTGTGATCAAGGGGCAAAAGGGGCTTGTGATCTGAGAGGATGGGGTCCTCTGATCGGCGATAGTGGGCAATGTCGCAACGTTGCAGTACCTGAAGTACTCAGAGCGACAAGTCGGTCCATATTGGATGCTTGGGCCTAGAATCCTAGGCTGAACCAGGGCACATGTGCCACGACGACCGTCATCTCGCATACAGCCATTCGGCGCGAGACGCTGCGGCGGGGAGGGTAGATGACGTTACACAGCGAAGCAGGGATCCAGCTGTGATTCCCCCGAAAGCAGAAAGGGGTAGGGAGACTGTCACTGACGGCTTCGCCCCCGATTTGAGATTTTGAATGTTGGTTTTGCAGGGGGACCATTCATCTCCCGCTCGTTGCCGAGCCTGTGTTCCTGATGCCGCTGGGCACGCAGTTGGGGAAGGTCAAGGCTGGGTAGAAGAGAACGAGAAGAATCGAGAAAGCCTCTGGTATGGAAATGGAAAAGGTCTTGATGTGTCAAGGCGGGGAGAAAGCAAATAGGAAAACGTACCCAATCGCCCAGGAGCAAAGGCCATGGCCGGGCCTTGATAAAGGGCTGACATTGCCGGGATTACCACACCGGTCTGAGGTCCTGTCGATGGGTGGTTCGCGCTGAGCCTTGCTTGTGCAGCCAGAGAAGCAATGGGCTGGATCTTGGAGATATCCCCAATCCGGTAGACGGGCGTGATTGGCTTCAGCCTGCTGCAGCAGCCGACGCGAGAACCAGCTCCAGCACTCCCCTGTTCGTTTATGCATTGTCGCGCAGCACTAGCGCTCTGTCAAGGATGTGTAGGGCCAGGCAGGGTATCGTCTCTCTCCAGAGTCCAAAACAGTCCGTAGCTTCGCTTCTTGTTCTTGAGGTTTTCCCGGCGCCAGCAGACATGTCCCACGCGCAGCATCTCGACAGGCGCCATGATTCCAAAGGGGCAGTTCCAAATGATATGCTTGGTGCCGATCACCTACCTTGTGGAAATGGGAATTCATCCGCTTCTTCGGGCGACAAGGGGTCTTGTCGCGCACGGATAGTATACAAATGCCTCGACTTGGGCTGTGGTTCGAAATCGAAATAAGTATTCGTCTCGTCTTCGTCTTCGCCGTCTCGGTCGCTCGTGTAGGCCGTTTCTACGTTGCGTCAGTCGCTTGCAACTGTTCGGGCCATAAAATCTCAACATGAATATCGAGAAGCATCGAACTCGGTCCTTCCCTTGATATATTTGCCAAGCTATGTCCCGAGACTGCGGAGATTGGGGGACTTACTTCTCTTGCTTCTCTTACTTCTCTTACTGGGTCGATCCCCCTGCCATGCGGTACCCGTTTATGCTCCCTTTTTGGCAAACGATGGCTGGTGATTCTGCAATGATTTCTCGCCTGGCGACCAGCAGAATTTCCGATTCGAGATCACCGTGCACCCAAAAATAAGTGATCCGACAATTCTTTTCGTGCGCCGCGCCGGGTAGTCGCTTTCCGTCCTGCATGGCATACTCATCAGTATCGGGTCCGCCCACTTATAAGGGGACAATGTTTGATTGGCAAGAAGGACTTGTTCTGGCTTTCGTGTTGGTGGAGCTCTGCCCTGCAAGAGCCCAGGGGAACTGTCCCGTCCGAGAAGAGGGATTGCACTTCCTATCAGGCTTCGGGAAGAAGAAGCGTGAACCGGATCTAACCTTGACGATGACAGTGTTGCTCCACTGCAAGGCTGAGGCGTGCTCCTCAAGCTATATGTCGTCCGCGCAAGTTCAAAAAGGGATCAAGGTACTCTAGGCACGTGTCGACAATGATTGTCGTGCTCGTGCGACGGTAGAGACACTTGAGAGCTATAAGGCGATTCGCCGGCAAGCTGGACCTGGATGTTGCTGTGTTAGTGTCTGAGGACAAGTTCTGTCAAGAGAGCACAGCATTTTCTGTGGTCACAAACTTGTGCGAGTGCAGGGTCGGAGGATGCTCACTATATAGGAGGTCTGCGAACACAGTTGGTGGTTCGGAAATCATGCAAAAGTCCAAGGCTGCTGGACTACTGGCTTGATATAGAGCAAGTTGCTGATCGATTACTGGACTCCTATTGCGAATGCTCAAGCCAAAGAAGCACCTTAAAAGAAGTGTGAGATGATGATGGCCTCAGGGGATTAAATGGGTTGGACAAGGCCCAAGGCAAAGGTGATCCAGTCAAGTTAGTAAGGCGGCGAATTGGTGTTGCCCAAAGAAACAACAGGAGAGTTGACAAGTGTGAGAAGAAACAGACTCGGGGATTCGACTGGAGAATCGCACCCTTAAGACGGGCAGTGCAGCCCATGGCGTCAAGACCACTCCTCCGGCAAAGTGAGGGTAGGGTGAAACTGCCTGCCCGTGAATCCATCTCCACTGCCGAGCTGACGATGACCATGACCGCAACCTGAGGATCTTTGACATCCCTCCCGGCCGTTACAGCTCTCGTGCTAGGGACATTGCAGCCGGTCGCTGGCGGACGCTGGCAGCGACACTCAGGCAATAGCGCTGCCAGCGCAGTGGTGCAAGTGAGTACCCAGGAACGATTCGCACACCCCCCTGGTCGTGCGTTGTTGAGTAATGGCGCGCTGAGTCGTCAGCGCCTCGCCAGTCTGATCAGGGCCCGGTTTGACCTGCAGGTCAATAACGGGGCGATGTACGAGGTTTAGCGAGTGCCTTAGCAAGATATTCGCTGCTCAATGTCGCTGAGCTCTCGGCCAACACTCAGGTGTGTAGCTTTACCAAGGGGTCGGAACCAACGAGCGGCGCCCAACACACCGCAGGTTGCATTTCAGCGGCATCATTCCATCTATACACTTGTAAATTCTTCTCTGAGCAGAGAATAGTCTCTTCTTTGGACTAGTGTCGCGGCCTTGCAGCATCAGGCAGCCCGCCCCTTCATGGCGGCTGGTCAGTGAAGTGAATGAAGCCTGGCCTCCGGAGAATTCTGGCATCCCATTTGCCATATTCTTCCCCAGACAGTTGATTCACCATGATGATCTTAGGAAATTTACTCCACGCACACCATTATCCAGGGCTGACCCCTCCCTCTTCAGAGCTGCGACGCTTGATGCGCAGCTACCCGTTGTGCAGGTCTTCGAAACAGCCGGAACACGCAGCAAACAGCGTGTGCTGAATGATCCCGATTGCTTGTTGACAATCAAAGTCTTCCCGACCTGCGGCTTACCACATGGCCTTGGAATCCATTTGCCGCAGGGTCGATATTGGACGCACGCCTCCCCACACCCACTGCGAAACAGGATGCCGGGCGGGCTGTCATCATGAGGCGGCTTTGACAGCTTGCCACTCGTATTCGAGCATGTCTAGGGGCTGTGTATCACTCTCGAACAGCAAGGAATTCTTCTCGAATCATGGCTGAAGAGCGACAGCCGAGAGAAACGCGATACATCCCGCAAGCTGGCCTCACGTCTCTCTGTCGGCTCTCTTCTGAGCCACGCCGACAGAATCGACCCAATATAGTCTTTTCTGTTCCACTGGATCGCCAATTCTGTAAGAGCCAAGACAAGTCAAGGCTCAGTAACTCGTCGGGGGAATACGGATCGCTTTCGCTGGTCCGGCCTGGTCAACAACGAAGCACAGAGCAGCTGGGCGTCTTGGATCGAGGTCGATACTGAAAATTTGGTACGGATTCATGTGAATGACAGCGGCTCCTAGTCTCTTGAAGCGATTGTTTCGCAGGCCCGTGTGGTTGTGCACGTCGAGACCCCCGAGCCAATAGCAGCAGCTTGTAACCGAGGAGGGAGGGGTGCCCTGGCGGTGCTTCGCCTGTACCGACGACGACACTGCGATGCTCACATGTCGTGAGTTTTTGCCTTGATAGTGATTCAATGTTCCTAACGCTCCGAGTTTGGTTAGGGCTGGTAGGTGCTCCATCTCCCTGTAACTCTGCCCCTGTCAAAAGACTTCCAAGCAAAAGGCCTGCGCACATTGATGGCCTCGAAACAACCCCATGTCCAAGTAGATGAAGATCTGAACGGCCCCAACGACGAATCTCCCCGGCGGTCCACTCAGCGGAGGAAATGAGAGTAGGTTTGGGACGCTATGCGGGCTACCCGGACTGACGCCTAGTCCGGAAGGCCCTTGGGCAATGCGCGGGATTGCACATAATTCCCGAAGATACTCAACAGCCTCTTGGCAATATCAGCACCCTGTGGATCTTATGTTGCGTCGTTGAAGCTAGTCTCCTCATGTGCCGGCCGCTCTCGTCGAGTTTTATGCCTCCACAAGCCCCTAGGGCCATGAGCCTCCGCAATGCAGATGGTTTCATGCCTGACACGATCGGATCTTTGTGCAATGTGATACATCACATCGTAACGGGTCTCATCTCGTGGGTTCAGTACTGTAGATATCTGCCGTAAACATGCCAGCCGCGCGGTCCGCATATGTGGCGTCTGCACTCTGCATGCAGATGGCACAGGGGCGGGGAGACAGGGAACCGTGTACCATTCGCCTCTCACATCTTCCGTCCTTCTGACCCAGTAAGGCGAGACAGGGACATCCCCAAGACCGATCAATTCAGTCCACACAAATAATGTCGATTCCCTCTTTCTGGGCGAGAAAAACTTCCCGCCCTTCAGTAGCCCTGACTTGTTACTGGGCGCGATCCCACTCATCCAAATGCAGCGAGCGAGCAAGACGCGCAGTATGTGCTGAAAGGAGGTGCTAGCTGGCTCCCCGTGATCCATGCCGGTAAGATAACTAACACACCGCCGTTTCTCAGAAGGCAAAGGCTTTGAAGCGCCATACTACACCTCCCAGCACGCCAAGCAGCATCCCTCCGTCTCTTGTCATAAGACGCGAGCAATCTCGTGATAGTGGATCTCCATCCGCTCATTCATTGAGTAAAATCCGAGCGTCAACATAGGACCACGTTCTCCGACGGCTTCCTGCATTGCAACAGCACCTCGACTCCATGAGATGGGGGACGCAAATGCCTGCCAAGCTTGCCTTTGGAAATGGCGGTCTGCAAGCCCGGTGAGCTCATCCCGGGAGCAATATCACACTGGCCACATTTGAGCTGAAAGCAACGGCCACCGAGATAAACCAGGACTGGCAAAGAAAGCTGCAGAGTTACAGGCATCTATGATGTCTGCAAACGCACCAGCCATCCGCAGCGTCAAAGGCAGCCGCGGTAGTCGGTGGCACAGCAGGGGGCACATGTCGAGCGCATGAATCTGGCGCAAAACTCCTGTCAAAGTTTCAAGCTTGCTCAGATCGCACATTTTGTGGTACTATCGGCCGGTTGAGGTGCAGGGACGACTGTGATTCGGCCAGCAGACTCCAAGGACTCGGGTGTGTTTGGTCGATACGTAGCAAGCGCGACATCCTCAAGCTCAGCTACTTGTTCAGCACATGTGACGGGGCGAAGAATGCGATATGTGACGAGTCCCTATCGTCTCGAAGATGCCGGCGTTTCTCTAACGCTAAGATGGTCGGCTCATGGTCACGGGGTCGCTGAGCTGACAGTACACTGGTATCCAGAGCTGGGTTCAGGCGTGAAGTGCAGGATATGGGAGTCCATGACACATGGGCCAAGCAGGCAACAACGCCCCAAAACTGGTCCCAAGGCTCCGCAGCAAGAGCACCATTCTGTTTATTTTGGCCGATGTAAGGCGGACACGTTGGTCAAGACTAGTATCGTCGCACAAAATACTCCGGCAACGGACGAATGACCGCACGTCATGTGCCACTCATGGTGAGTTGTCCACCGCCCGGTGCTTCTCTCGGTGAGAAGGTGTGCGCCTAGGGGGCCAGAGGCAAAGCTGAACCGTCTCCGAGGACACTAGTGCCAGGCATCAGAAAGTTGAGGCCCGTGCAATGCATTCTGCCTTTCCACATGCCCCCCTTGTTGCAGATCCGCGTCAAGCTGCCTGTTTGTGCAACCAGGACCAGCTTAACGCCGAGGAGAGGATGCGTTGATTTCACGTTCCTGCCAGTGATGAATGCCGGCTCATGGCTAAGCCATGCGGCCGGCGCTTTGCAGGAGGCCTTGAGCTCTTGGTCGCCAGCCATGTTAGCTAGGAATGGGTGTCGGCATCCGATCCCCCACCACTGGCAGACGTTCTCATTGTCGGCTGAATGTGCGGCTGGGCTCTCACATGCCTGGTCGTTTTGCCAAGGAGAGGGCCCAGAGTGTGGAAGCGATCCTATTCGTTGTGCTGGACGCGAAGCGAGGTCTTTGACGGGTTTGGTTGGGAACGCGCCCCCCGTCCAGAGCCCAGTCTGCGAGCCTGATAAGGGGACTCAGTTCAGCCTGACATGACCCTTGTTCTCACGAAAGTCCAGGGTTTGCACCTCTTGGTACGGGTGATGTTTGATACCGCGTGCAAAGGAAATCGAGGGCGTGGCATCGTTGCAGGCTCAGATTGTCGGACTGGCACTCCGTTGGTGAGTGGCGCTTGAGAAGCTGGAGAAACTGCGTCGGAGGCAGGTGGGCGGCTGTCGATTTCGCGAACTGCTCACAGAGAGGTTATTCTGATGGACATGACCGACTCAGCAACTCGCAATATGATTTCCACAGAATCGTGAGTTGTCATGTTTCCTTCTCGTGAGAATGAAAATTTATCAAGAGACTGCAGCAAGACAGGACGTGCCTGCGGAAACAAGTGCTGACTCTGGTTCAGGAAGCGGAAAGTACGATGCGCAGTCTCTTCGACTGTAGGGTAGCTGTTGCGGCAGGAACGCTTCAACGTGGGCTAGGACGGACGGAGTCGACGGACGAAAACCAGAAATTACCTAAAGATATTCATAAGCCGCGTGTACAGCTTCTTATATCATGTGCCTCCCGATATCCAATTGATCTTGGAAAAAAAGACATTTGCGCGGCCGAGGCTGCGAATCCTCTTGGCCATGGAATATCGGACTCATCATGACATGATGACTCCGTCGTCCCTGGTTTGGTGGGGCAGCTTGTTCTCACAACAAATTCAATCCTGAGGAATCAGCGCGCGTATCTGTCATCTCCATGTGATAAGTGTTCACGACCGCAACAGTACCTTCGTCGCCTTCCCAGAAACACTCCCTCCACCAATCCGCCCTTCACCGCAGCGCTGCGGTGATGCCAAAGAAACGGCAATTTCAGCACCTCAAGTCCTTCAAGCCCACTGCACCAGCGTCACCAGCCTTAAGCTCATCGAGCGGTCGCCCATCTGAGAACAACGCATCAGCAAAGAGCGTGAACGAACTTCTGTCTGGTCTTCGTCGATCGGCTGCAGGACCCTCTACGCCAACGTCGCACATCCCGGCGAATAGCCCAAGCGTGCACCCTGATCTTCGTGCGATACTCCAGATCCCAGAGACTCCGCCTCCGGCACCAAGGAGACCAGTACGACCCCGCTTCGATGTCAGTGGAAGGAGACTGCCAGCTGGGCCTCCACCGCCCCGGAGCTGGGTCGCTGGTAGAGGTCAAGATGTAGACCTGAGCCATCGCGTGCGAGAACTCAAGCTGGGAGAGGTGACTTCGCACCACACGGCATTGCCCAATGCGTATCTTCCTGGTCGAGGAAGCTTGATCGACCGCGTCTTGCAAGCGATTGCCTCTGATTGGGCGTTTCAGCGGGTATACCAGCAGTATCACCTGTACTTTCTGCCTAACCACCTGAAGCCAGCCTTGCTGCGGCACATTGGCATCTCTGATGGCGGCGTTACGTTGGCCGATCTCAAGCTCATACTACTGCCACCCGCGGACTTGTACGAGCCAGGCGAGCTTGAAGCCCCCCCTCCAGGCAATGAGATCACTTATCTTGATCTCACGGGATCACTAGGACGTTCGATACGGCTGCGCGACGTCACAAATATGCTGTTTCCTCCAGCAAAGCAAACCTCGAATGAGGACCTTGAGGATTCATGGGACGCTGCCCTTGATGCCACGCCAAGCCCACCTCGCGCGTTGCTCCCTCATCTCACCCATCTATCCCTGGCCTTGTCAGCGGGGAACGCCGAGGGTGGTTCATGGCGACATCTCCTCGAATTCGCGTCCAAGTCATCGCAGATCACGCATCTCAGTCTTGCGCACTGGCCTGACCCGTGCCTCGCCCCGCGCGCCCGAGCCTCCAAAGTCACCACGCCACAGGGCAACAAGGTGTACTACGGGGGGACCAACTACTACTCTCATTCCCTGGACCACGACTGGAGCGAAGCCCTTCTTATTCTGCGGAAACTCAGCCGCCGGTTCTACGAGCTGGAGTACCTAGACCTGACGGGGTGCGGGTCGTGGTTCAGGGCGCTGATGCTGGAGACGGAGCACGATCGTGTCGACTGGGCCGTTGACTGGGGCAAGGTCACGAACTTGAGACTCTGCTCGGGCTTCCCAAGCCAAGGGGACAGGACCGCGGTGGAGGAGGTGGCCTTTACTGAGGTGATGGAGACAGCTGCTGCGGTGGAGAGGCACATCAGACACATGCGCGCTGGCAAGGGGCGCTTCATCAACGTCGAGAGAGACGTGCCAGCGACGTGAAACGTGCACATCGACCAGCAGTCAACGGAATTGAACTTGAACGACCATCACCCAGTCGATGCGCTGTGTACAGTGGCAATCACAAATCTCAAACCAGGCCCAAAATGACTCATTCCGCATCATCCCCAGAACTCCACAAAACTCGCCACATAGATTTGTGGCTTGGGGAGAAATGATGCCAACTATCGCACAACCCTTGACCAAAAGAAGGAGAATATAAATCACTACAGCGAATCTGTACATGTTATTGCAATTATAGCACCGCCCTACATTTGGCCCTTTCAATCGTCGGATGTTACAGGATTCGCGTTGTGCTTTGCCGACGCGACCATCTACATCGACAAAATGACGTCAATGGATTCGGAGTCTGCAACCACCATCCTCTGCACATCCAAGCAGACACGGTTCGACATTCAATCGCCCAATTACCGCGAAGTATGTCCGGCTGTATATATGCAGGCACGTGGAAAGAAGTTCTGACGACCATGCCAGCTCGACGTCGAGGGATTGAACATTACCATAGCCTCAGCCAAGCCCACAGATGGCAAAGGCGCCAAGTCGAGGGGCAAGGGCAAGGCAGATGGAATTGAGATCCTCTCCAATGCAAAGTTACGGCTAAAAGAAGGCCAAATATATGCGCTCGTCGGCAGAAACGGCACCGGGAAATCCAGTAGGTTTTGCGAAAGTGCGTTCAATGGGGACCAACCGCTAATGACGCCCAGCCCTGCTCAAGGCTATCGCAGAGAAGCTGATTCCCGGCATTCCGGAAGAAACACGCGTTGCCATCCTTCAGCAGACCAAGTTGACAGATGACAGCAACACGTCTCAGACTCATGATGATGGCCTGACAGTTCTCCAGAGTGTGGTGGACAAGGCGACTTCCAAGTCCAATGTTGAGCGCGAAGTTAGGAGTGAGTTTGTCAACATCTACAAGTCATTGGGCTAGGACTGAACAGGAGAAGCCTTGTCTGAAGGCGTTGACGCGACTGATCCGCATGCGCCTATCCGTGCGCTGCGAAAGGTCAAGCATGAGCGTCTGCAACAGAAGCTTTTTCGCCTTGATAAGGACGCGCGTCTCAGAAGTGGCGCCCGTGGCATGGCGGCTCGAAAGGCCCTCGTAGCGTTCGAAAAGGTCATCGCCGAGTCCGATGGTCTCGTCACGCAGCCGGGCGACGAGATCTCGCCTGAGACGCTGCAGGCGGAGACGCAGGAAGCGGCCGACATGCTCGCTGAGCTCCAGCTCCAGATCGAACCTACACGGCTTCTTGAGGTGGAGACGAGAGCAAAGTCCATTCTCAGTGGTCTCGGTTTCTCCGAAGACCGCATGAACCAGGCCATTACTTCCTTGTCTGGCGGCTGGCACATGCGTGCGTCCCTCGCCGCGTGTCTCCTCGCCGAGACCGATATCCTCATCCTCGACGAGCCGACCAACTTTCTGGACATGCTGGGCATCATCTGGTTGCAGCGGTATATTGAAGCCATGGCGGAGCGACCCAACTGCCCAACCATCATTCTCGTCACCCACGACCGCGACTTCAACAACCTCTGCACGGACCTCCTCATCCTCAAAGACAAGGACATCACCTACTTCCACGGCACGCTGCCTGCATACGAGGCGTCCCAGTCCGAGAAGCGAGAATACCTCCTCAAGATGCAAGCCGCGCAGGACAAGCAGCGCGCACACATGGAAAAGTCCATTGCCGCGAACAAGGCAGCCGGCAAGGAGAACAATGACCAAAACAAGCTGCGCCAGGCCAAGTCGAGACAGAAGAAGCTCGACGATCGCATGGGCCTGCAGGTATCTGCCCGCGGCGGCCGCTTCAAGCTCAATCGCGACCACGTGGGCTACCAGCTGACATCGCGGGCGGAAATTGAGATCCCCCCCGAAGCGCGGAGCGTGACCATGCACCTGCCCGAGCCCCTGGAGTTGAGGTTCCCCGGCAGCCTTGTGTCGCTCGAAAAGGCCGGATACCGCTACAAGCGCGGAGATGCCCTCACCATACAGGACGTTACGCTGTCCATCAGCATAGGCGACAGGATTGGGATCCTCGGTCTCAACGGTGCCGGCAAGTCGACGCTGATCAAGCTTTTGGTGGACGAGACGAAACCGACTGTGGGATCCGTCACGATGCACCCAAGGCTCAAGATGGGGTACTACAGCCAACACGCCGTCGAGCAGCTTCAGTCGCTCGGCCGCGCGGACCCAGAGCTCACTGCGCTGTCTCTTCTCACAAGGGAAATCGACGGGGCCCTCGAGGAAGGTCAGATCAGGGCGCTACTAGGCGAGCTCGGCCTGGGAGGACGAATCGCATCGGACGTGCCGCTTACCAAGCTGAGTGGTGGACAGTTGGTGCGCTGTGAGCTGGCAAGGCTGTTCTGGAAGAGGCCGCACATGCTCGTGCTGGACGAAGTCACGACGCATCTGGACTACGAGACGGTGACGGCTCTCCGCGAGGCGATACACGAGTGGGAGGGCGCGGTCGTCCTCGTCAGCCACGACCGATGGTTCATGCGCGGTGCCATTGAGGGCACCATGGACGACGAGGGCGACGGGGCCAGCGAAGAGAGCGACGACGATGAGGACGTGGCCCGGCGGAGGGTTGTGTATCGACTCAGGGGGGGCAAGCTGACGCCGTTGGAGAACGGGGTGGATGAATTCGAGAAGATTGTAGAGAAGCGCGTCAGCAAGCTCCTGGCCGACTAATGAATACATTCGCTATCTCCCTGTGCACCAAGATATGCAGCGGACTCTGGCCGAGCTTCTTGACCGTCATGGTGCCGCCCACGGGCACCTCGGCAATGGTCCCGTCGATGCAGACCTTGCGCCACCGCCCGTCCGTCTCCCTGACCGTGATCCTGATCTCGTCCACGTCCTCGTAAAAGACCCGCTCGCCGTCGTCCCACTTGACGTGGACGTGCTTACCGCCGTCGTACGCCTTCATCATAGCCTCGAGCGCTCTGTCGCCGCCAATATCGCCAAAGTGGACGGTCCGCAGCTGGCCGTCGAGGGGCTGGCTCGCAGGCGATATGGTAAACGTCTTCTCCAGGTTCGACAGCAGCGTCGTGAGGAGATAGCCGTGCGTGTCCCTGTCCAACGCCTCGAGCGACGACGACGACGACGACGACGCGCCGCCCGTGCGCCGTATCTCCACGCGGGCCGCGTACGCGTGCGCCTCGCGCAGGAGCTCCTGGGCCACCATGCCGAAGCGCTTGTCGCCGTGGACGCGGTAGGCGGGCGTGTCGCTCTCATACACGACGCTCGCGTGGAAGCCGTAGCTCGCTACGATGGCGCCGTCGAGGTGGCTGACCTGCCTCTTGATCTCGTCGCCATGGACTATGTGCGCTGGGGGTGCAAAGGAGGCGCGAAAGACGGGCAGTTGGGCCGACGCTCCGTTCATCAGTGTGCGAAGCGCCAAGACGAGCGGCGACGGTCCATGGGGAGTGTACAGCGGCTTGTGGTTTGTGTGGAAGAGGGCATTTCCTGTGCCCATGGGTACTAGGGCGACGGTCGGTGTGAACTGATGGCCTGGGCCCTGGTCATCCTGGCGGGCGTTCAGAATGTCCACCACGCCGCCGTCGCCGCTGAGGAGGATGATAGTCCGAGATTGTTTGGCTTGCGATGACCAGAGTTTGCATGCAAAGTCGGGAACGGTGTCGGCAGACGCAGTCACAACCACGTGGGCTTGGTTGACTTGTGCGTCGGGGAACGTGGCCCCAACCAGGGACAAGAGAGGCTCCAGAACGGCGGACCAGAAGGGCAGGGCGAGGTGGATGCCAGACTTTGTGGAGACGATCACGTCGACTTGGCTGGAGGCAAGGTGCGGCGGCAGCTCCTCGATCAAGTGTGTCTGCGATAGCTCGTCGGAGATGGCCTCGCTGTGGATGAGGACAAGTGTGTAGGGCTGGCTGTTGCCGGGGGCGTCGTCTTCTACAAGGGCGGCCGTGATTAAATTTGGTTTGTCGCCCTTCTGTCGCAGTGAGAATACAATGTGTCTGCTCTCCAAAGGGCTGCTTTGTTCGTTGTCTGCCTCGCTGAGTGTGAGCTGGCCGTTGGCGACGTCCAGCCTGCGAACGTGGAGCTCCCGCAGACGAGGCTGTCTATGATCTGCCATGGTCTCTTGCAGCTTGATCCGTGCGTGAAGGTCTATTGCGCAAAAAAAGGAAGAAAATGAAAAGCGGATGAGGCAATGATGAGAGGAGGTGAGAAGATAGCGTGATGGAGTCGGACGGATGATCCCCGCAGGTTGCGTGCTGGCTGATATTGAACATTCAATGCAGGCTGATGCGTCCGACGCCTCTAGCTGCTGGCACTACGAATCACTACGAATCAGAAAGACAATATCGACACGCGATGCACACAATCGACCAGAAACGCCTCCCATGCATGGTACTCTCCTCGCCGTGGGCCACCAGCCATTGATCAGTACCGACTCGCCTTGACCATGGGTCCCCAGTTCTCGCGCGGGTTGGACTGGTACCGCACCAGCTTCTGCCTCCCCAGCGTGCGACGACCGAGCGAGGCCAGCTCGTCGTTGAAAACGAGCGTCTTGCGCAGCTCCTCCTCCTGAAACGCCGCCGCCGCCTTGGCCTCGTCGTCCTCGTGCCCGGCTTCTTGCGCGTCCTTGGGGGCCACCGCGGCGTCCTCCGCCTTGTCGTCCGCCGCCACAGCCGCCGCAGACGCCGCGACAGTCTCGTCCTGGCCGCTCGTGGCCGCTTCAACATCCCTGCTGTCCTCCATCTGCACGTCGTCTCCGTCCTTGACAATGGCGCCCCGGCCCGCCGCCACCACCTCGCCCGCCTCGTTGAGCTTGAGGATGCCCGCCTTTTCCAGGATCCGGAAGCCGGCTGTCCGGGGCCGCACGTTTCTGGGCGTGATGGGTTTCTTTTGACGAATCCACTCGAGGATGATCCACCAGATGGTCGACCACGGAGCGTCCGTCTTGACGCTGCCGGCGCGGCAGTGGCTGCGCGTGTGGCGGTACCCGAGGTGCGTCAGGGCGCCACGGAACATGTCTGTCGACGGACCCACGGCGCAGAGGATGCTGGCGATCCTGTGCGGGTCGACGTAGAAGGGATACGGCTCAATGGCGGCCCAGGCGTCGTCGCGTGGGTTGACCGGCGTGAACGAGCCCTCGGGGAAGGGCAGGTGCTCCTCCAGCGCCGTCTGGAGCATGCCCTCGAGCCGCGGGATCGTCCCGTACACCTCCCTGTCGGCGTCGGGCAGCTTGGCGAGCATCCTCCGGATGAAATCGGGCGAGTGCAGCGGCCCGCCCCAGATGGGCCCGTTGATGTGTGTCTTGGTGTCGCAGTGCGCGCAGTGCTGGTCCACCGTGGGGCCCTGCCGCAGCGTGTGCTTGTAAAAGTGACCCGAGCCCTTCTTGTTCTCGGCCGCCTTGTTCCGGAGCAGGTACTGCGTCTCAAACGCGCCGCAGCCCTGGTCGCAGGAGTAGAGCATCATGGTCTTGCCCGCGAGGAACTTGACGGCCGACGGCGACTTGTGGATCTTGACAAACACCTTGGTGTAGTAGTCTATGGAGAGGGACAGCTGGGGCTCAATGGCGAGACCGTACCGGCCCGCCGCCGTCGCGATGGCGTTGAGGATCAGCCGGAGGCCGTACTCGTGCGAGTAGGGCCCCTTGACGGGCGTGCCCCCGTACATGGAGTAGGTCTTTTCGGGGTAGCTGTGGCCGGCCCAGACGGCGCTGTCGGTGCAGGTCACGCACAGCAAGCCGCCGTCACTCCGCACCGACTGCACGGCCGCATCGAAAAAGGTGGCCGCCGTGCCGTACGGGTCCAGGTCGATCACGTCCCACCGGATCGAGTCTGGGGACGCTCGCCCGGGGTGTTTCTTGGCGGCGAGAGAGAGGCTGTCGGCTATCGAGCGGTACATGAGGGCGAGGGCGTCGTCGTTGGTGACCTTGACCTTGTCCTGCAGCCCATTGTGGACAATGTTGGCCTCGATGGCCTTGGCGGCAGACGCGGACAGATCGTTGGCGGTGACCTCGGTCACAAACGGGATCTCGTGGGCATATCGCAGGGCACGCAGGCCGGACGCGGAGAGGGCGTCGAGGATCCGGAAGCTGGGCGTGACATTCGACGTCGGTGCAGCAATTTCGGACGCAGGTTCGCGCGCTGCGTCTGGCGCTGTCTCTGGCGCTGCTTCGCGCGCTGCGTCTGGCGCGGCTTCAGGAGCCGCCTCAGGCTCTGCTGGACGTTGGTCGTCCTGTGCTGCCTTGGAATCGTCCTCCTTGCCCGCCTCGTCGGTCCTGGCCCGCTTGCGCTTCTTTGGCCGCTTGTTCTGCTGGGACTTGCGCCTCTCGACGACCTCCTCGCCATATGTCTGGATGGCGATGACGGACAGGTCGCGGTTGAACTGCTGGATCGGATTGTAGAAGACCTGCTCGACCTCGCCCTGCTCTTCCCGGCCCGGTATGATCACCGCTTCTGGGACGATGATCTTGGCTTTGCCTTCTTGTACCGTCCGCGGCGCCTTGCCATTCGCTTCGGTCTCCATGGTCCTTGTTCCTGCTCTGGCGGGGTGTGCTCGCGGCGCGGGCCCTGGTCGTGAGGTTTGCGACAGCAGCCTGTTACGGTGGGTTTGACGCGCGACGCTGCCAAAACTGCGGCCAATGCCACCAAGAAAAAGATTTCGCTGATTTTGGCACTTCTGGCCGACCGTGAGCGCACGAATTGGACGAGTAAAGTTCATATGGAATGCGCAAACGGCAGCCAGGCCTCGAGTCAGTGAGCAAGCATCAAGTCCACTCTCAAAAAAAAAAAATGGGACATTCTGCCATGCGCGACGGGCGGTCGCCAAGTCAGCCAACCTACCCTAGAGAAGAGAGCTCGAAATAGCAAAAGGTGAGGGATTGACCGGATTTGAACCAGTGACCTTAGGATCTGCAATCCCACGCGCTAACCGCTGCGCCACGACCCCGCCTTGTTGCAATTGGGCCTCGTCGTGGGAACTATGATCCTAAGCGCACACACCCGGATGCTGTCTCGCGCAAGTCCCTGCACGAGCGTTGGTTGAGCATGAGACATGGGTACGTGGAGCTGAATCCTTCGTCAATTGAGATTTCCCAGCTTGAGATTCTTTTTCTGAAAGATGATGCAATCAGCGAGCAGAAAATACCCCCCTGCTGTGAGCATTGTGCAAGCATTCCTAGCCCTGCGTCTCGCGGGCTAGGCTCCCTGACCCCACTAGTGATGCGCGATAGGGCAGACAAAAGGAGGCTCGAGGACCTGGCCAGGGCTCTCCCTCCGAGTTTGTTTAGCAGGCAGTTCAGGGGGCTGCATTTGCTGAAAGATTGGTAATTACGCCAGTGCTCCCGCGAACCGGCAGATCGCCTCCTCGACTCACGCCTGAAAGGTAGGGCTGCCAGCTGCCAAGACGCGACTGTCATGGCCAAGGTAGCTGTGCAATTACCGCCAGGTCCTCGCTGGCTGTGCGACCAACAGAGGATTTCTCGATGGATTCGACTAAAGATGCCGTCTCCGATGTGCGCGAATGAACACAGCGCTCGAGCACTTGGTGGCATCAGAACTCGACCTGGCGGCAGAAGAATTTGCTGGTGGACAGCTGGTCTCCCACATCGCGAAAACCCTCACGCGACAAATCCGTATCAGGGGCGCGATCTGGCGGCGATCTGTCGGGGTTTGTCCCTTTGAAGCACATTCGCAGAGCAGCCAAGGCCGTTCCTGACTAGCAGGTGGGTACAGGCCGTGCTGGACCAACGAGAAGCGATCCGCAACGCCATTCTCTCCACCAACACTGAGGTAGTCAGGGGGTGAAAGGCCCGTCGGGAGGGGGGGGTCCCAGTCTGACAGACCAGCGCGGTGGGCGAGTAGATTAGGGGACTTGGGGCGCACCACAGACTGAGAAAGACGGTGACCGCGCCAAATCGGTTCGGATCTGCGACCAGTTTCACCCTGCTGCCTGTTTCAACACAGGATCAGCGGCACCAACTGCGTCCAGGTCGTCATGAATCCCCTTCTCGGCTATTCATACTTGTGCTACTGTAGAGGAGGATGCGACACCTTGAAGGAAGCGAGGCCCATGTCTGCACCTTTGCTTGGCCTCCAGCCTGCAATAAATTGCTAGCCCTGTCATTTGGCGTCATTGTGCCTGATCAGCCCGCCCTATTTAATTATCGAATCGATACCTTGGCTAGTCTCCTACAGGAAGATACCGTAAGGTAGTGGCCTGGTAGGGCAGGGTCTACTGGGGTGCTGCAGCTCCATCGCCGTCCGTCCTGCCGTCGCGAGGCTGGTCTCCATTCCCTCCTGCCTCACGCACGCATTCGCACCACCTCCCGCACTCGCTCTCTGTTTCTTCCTTTCCCTCTCTGCTGCGCATTCCCACCTCTTGTCGCTCCTTGATCATTTGCACAGCGAGACGCCCCCAAGACGCCTCTGGTGTCCTGTCCCTCCATCGCCATCGACTACGGGACACGTCTGCCCTCTCCAGCCCTTGACCGACTGACTGCAGCATGGAGTAGGGCGCCGCCAGAGCGCGCAAGGCACATCTTTATCCTCCCTCCTCGGTCCTGTGCTCTCGACGTGAGACCGTCCTACCGACCCGACGACGCCAGGCAGCGCAACCCCCGGCCATGCTCTTCATCAAGGGCCCCATCTCGCTGCAGGGCCGCACCTCGCACGTTGTCCTCACGCTGGTCGTCCTCGTCCTCATCCTCCACACCATCCACACCGCCAGCCGGCCCAGACCCCCCAGCGCCCTGCTGCGCGATGCGGAGATACTCCCCGAGGGCAGCACCTCGCCCGAGGAGCTGTACCTGCAGCGACTCAGCAAGGATCTCGGCCTCACCAGCGAGCTGTCCTGGCGCGCCTGGCGCATCGTCCCCAGCGAGCAGTCCGAGCACTGGCACTCGCTGACAGAGGTCGACCTCAAGTTCGAGGCCGTGCAGCCCAAGCTCGTCGACACGACCGCCCCCGACCGCCTCGACTTGTACGCCAAGAAGCGCATGGAGCTGCCCGTGCCCGCGAGCCCCCTGCTCGGCCGCGTCGACGCCTCCGACTTTTTGTTTGGCGTCTCCACCACCTACGCCCGCATCAAGGACCGCGACTTTGCCATGATCAAGGCCTGGGCCCGCTGGCTCACCGACGGCCACCACCACAGCAACGGCGCCAGCCTCGTCGTCGTCCTCAACCAGGCCCGCAACGACGAGCTCGAGGAGATTGACAATACCCTCCAGGCCGCGGGCATCGACGCCTGGGTCACCACGACGGAGGAACCCATGAGCATGGCCAGGCGCTACTTTGAGCTCTCCCGCATCCTCAAGACGTTTGCCGCCAACCTGGCCGCCAATGGCCAGGACAAGCGATGGTTCGGCCTCCTCGAGGACGACGTCTTCTTCCCCAGCCTGTCCCACCTCCGCGACCGCCTCTTCTCCTACAACACCGCCAGCGAGCACTACATTGGCCTGCCCAGCGAGCGGCTCGACTGGGAGAAGGACGAGGAGACGCATGGGCTCAAGACCTACGGGGGCGGCGCCGTGCTCCTCACCAGGCAGGCCGTCTCCGTCGTCCCGACCCTGCCCTGCTTCGAGACGCGCTCCAGCGGCCCTGCCTTCCGCGCCAAGCGATGGGATCAGCTGCTGCACGACTGCCTCATGCTCCACTCGCCCATTGAGATGCACGTGCTGCCCGGCTTCTACAATCCCAAGGACGACACGTACGATCCCTCGGTCGACAGCTACGAGACGGGTCAGAAGCCGCTGCTCCTCCGGCGCTATGCGCAGCGCCATCTTCTCAACATCAACAAGGCCCACCTGGTCACCAATGTATGTGGCGAGTCGTGCTTCATGCAGCGGTACTTGTTTGCGGACAATTGGGTCCTCGTCAATGGCATCTCCATCTCGCACTATCCGGATGGCGTCAAGGTCAGCCGGCCCAAGGCCCCTGGCTCGCCCGATGCCCCAGAGGCATCGCCGCGCAAGCGGGACGAGCCACCACCCTCGCCCCCCAATACGCCAGCCAAGCAAGCCCCGGAGGCAGCGCCAGCGCCAGCGCCAGCAAAGCCCGCCGTGCCCACCATTCCCCAGCGGGTCGTGATCGATGACGAGGTGGAAGGCGTGGACAAGCCGTCCCTCACGTGGAAGGGGCGGAAAAACATGTGGCGCCTCGTCGACTCGGCCATGAGCAAGGACCGTGCCGTCTGGCAGGCCTACGTGAAGAGAGCGGACAGGAAGGACCCGACCAGCGATGGGCGAGACTCTGTCATTGTCCTCATCTGGGAGCATGGGAAGATGAACGCGTAAAGACGTTTCTCTGTCTACCGTTTTTTTACCCTTGCGGAAAATTTTGTTCTCTACCTTACCCCTTTTTTTCATATTCATCTTCTCATCACGGCGTTCAGGAGGGTAGACGGACGACTTTCTGTACATACATTTGTGGGTGAAGGCTGGTACCTGTGGGGGGGGGGGGGGGACAAAACAAGCATGAACCGTACATAACGGCATTTTGTGACGAAGACATAGCAAAGATACCTACGAATATGCGACGCTTATATTCCACCCAACTTGCCGCTCTAATCTGCTCCTGATGCCACTCCGCCCGCCATTGCCTGCTGTCCACGTCAAGATACGGGGACGATGCTTAGAGGATCTTGGGGCCACCCTGGTGCGTCCTGACTTCCCTGGACTGTGCGCAGAACGAGGCCCGGAAAGATGATAGACGACAGGAGAGCGTGTAAGAAAGAGTATTCCTGGGATATGTTACCAGCGGAATGAGTCGAACGCCTGTTATGAGCACCGTGATACGGGCGTTTCCGCGGGGGATCATAAAGTCCACATCCTACTATCGCGTGGATGTGGTAGACAAGTCGGGTCACGTCAATACAGAAGGTGAGTAGTGTGCGTCAGTCACAAAAGCGTTGCATCTGCCATGCCATGCCACAAGTGCCGTATGCACTGTTTTGTAACATCTTCTCTGTCGATGGATACAGTCAATGTGGTGGTCAATTGCAGAGGGACACAGCACGCAAAGGTCTGTGACAGGCCAGACGGATAATGGAACCCACCCAAGATATGGCCTTCTATGCACCGATCTATTTGCAAGACATGAAAGCCCGCTACTCTACCGATTTCTTGACATCCTTCTTCTTCAGCGTCCGTCTCTCGGTCCCCGAGGCACTGCTATCTCTGGCCAGTGGAGACGTCACCTCGGGCGTCACGCTCCTCGACTCGGTCCCTGATCGCCTGCCGCCTTTGGCAGCCGGGATGCTCCCCGCGGTCGAGGAGGTTCTCGGCTTCCTCCTCTTGTCGCTCGCAGAGCTTGGTCGGCGGGAGACGGAGGGCTCCTCCACGGACTCGAGGGTGGGCGTCGGTGACCGTGACGAGCTCATGGAGCCGCGGCGCACAGAATTACTACGATGCTTTCGCTCGCGCTCGATGGCCGGGTGGCGATGAACGTGGTGCTTGGGTTCGTGATGCTCGTGCGCGTGCGCGTGTGGCGGTGGACGCACCTGCCGAAAGGGCAGCCACCAGAGCCAGCCATACTGCTGCTTGGCCAGCTTGCGGTCGTGCTCCCGTACCTTTTTGCGCAGCAGCGCCCGCCGTTCATTCTCCCTCTCCCAGTACTCCGTTCGGTACAGCTCCCAGTTCTCCCGAAAATTCGACGAGAAGGGCTTGGCGAGCAAGAGCAGCTTCACGTAGTCTCCCCCCGGCGCAAGATCCTCCTGATGACCACCTTTCTCTTCGTCCTCTGGCGGGAGCACGAGCGTCGGATGGGCGTCCGTCGTCAGGGACAGCTCACGCTCCACCTCGCGCAGGATGCTCGGTTCCACGTGGCGGTACGACGAGCTCGCGGTGTGGGAGAAGAGCCCGTACGTCAGAAAGAACCCCACGGTCGACAAGGCCTCGGCGTACCAGGAGCGGCGGATGAGGACGAGCTTGCAGTTGAACCCGCGCAGACCGCGGTTCGAAATGGCGAACCATCGTCGAGGCCAGCGGATTCCTCGCTCCCATATGCCCACGGACCACACGAGAATGGCCGTGCAAATACCGCCCATGAAGCAGACTTTTTGCACGCCCTCCAATGCCCAGTAGATGGAGCCTCCCACCCCCTGCCCATCCTCCCGTGGCGCGAAGAAGAGCTTGTACGTGAAAAAGGCAATCCACGCGCCGAGGAGGGCGAAGAAGAAGGTGTGGTGCCTTCTGCGGGCGCGCAGCTCAAGGAACTGGGCGCGCAGGGATGCTTCGAGGATGAGGAGGTTCAGGTAGACCATGGAGGGGGAGTTGGGCGCATGGTTCGTGGGGTCGCTCGAGGGCTTCAGAGGATCGTGAAGGGGCGCATCCGCGTGTCGGATGGGCGTGGTGCCTGTCGCTGCTTTGGCTGCTTCCGCGAAGGCGGGCTGGGGGGCAGCGCCCTTGACAATCGAGTCAAGGTCGGATGGCATCGTGTAGGTGGCTTCTAGAGCCTGTGGTCATAAAGAGCCATGCGATGGTGGTAAAGAACGAGCGGTGGCTATAGGTAAGCCAGCAGTGGGCAATGGCGCTGGCGCGGCGTACGGCTGGGCGCGTTGAACTCTTGCAGTTGTAGTGATGCTTGTGACAGAGGGCTCTGCGAACGTCATCCTACGCGTGTGGTTGTGGCTGTTGCATGTATAGGGTAGGCGGATTATTCAGGCGCCACAGCCGTGCAGAATCCACCAACAAACGCACTACGACCCGCCAGCCACACGGCCTGCACTCAGCGAAGGCTCCGCAGCCAACTGTGCCTGGCTGCGGACGCACGTTGATCGACCACAGCTCTTCAGGGTCCGTCATGCGCTGCCCCTACGCTGCTCCTTGTTCGGGAACGTGGTTTTAACTGTCATGGATATCGTACAATGGCGCCTCTCAACCCCTCTTCTCCTGGTTTTCGGCAGAACTACAAAAGGAGTCGACGTTCGTTGCGCTGGTATATTCGACGCATCATCTATCCGTGGCATCGCTCAGCGGCTCAGCCCCACTCTCGGACTCGCATCCTACAGCATCCTACAGGCGACAAGTAAAGGCCGGCCGGGCTCGAGTGTTGCCTGTTGCCAAATTCCGTCCTTAACCCCGAATTCCACGCGCAAACCGTCATCAAGACCGCATCACCGACAGGGAGCCCAGTCTAGTTTGATTATAGGGCTGTGCACAGGCGGACTTTGTCTCGTACATAAAGGTCCGCGTGTCGTCTCTCTTTCTCGGACTCTACCCTCGACATGCGCATTTTCCCATTTGCACTACGATCCAGACTTGCGTCTTCACCTCGACACCCCGCCACCACCCTGCGCTCAATTCCGATCCTGCGTCACCGCCATCAAGTCGCCAGCATGACAACGACAAGCGGCGCGCCGCCCTCAGAGTATAAACAGCACAACCAAGAGAAGCGGCCGACTTCAAATTTCTTTCCCCTAAGCTACAAAGACGCGCTGTACCAATGGGTAAGTCGAAACACTGTCCTTCTCCCACGACACAGGCACTGACCTTGGGCATTCTCAGTGGACGAGCGTCACCCCACCGATTGCTGAGCGCAATGTCCTCTCGTTCATGCCCCATGTGAAAGAAGCGGTCGACACGCTCGTGAACCCTCCCGAATATGATAAAGAGTACCCCCCGGGCACTCGCGTGTGGCGCCGCGAACTCGTCCACTTGTCTGGCAAGAACCGCGCCCTCAACGAAGTGTCGATCGAGAGGGTGGGTGAAGATGCCGAGGACACCCTCGTCATGGTCCACGGCTACGGTGCGGGCCTAGGCTTCTTCTACAAGAACTTTGAGGCGCTGTCGCGGCAGCCGGGCATGAAGCTGTACGCCCTCGACATGCTGGGCATGGGCAACTCGACGCGCCCCCCGTTCAAGATCCACGCAAAGACAAAGGAGGAGCAGGTGATCGAGGCGGAGAACTTCTTCATCGACGCTCTCGAGGAATGGCGAAAGGCGCGCAGGATCGAGCGCTTCACTCTGCTGGGCCACTCCCTCGGTGGCTACCTCGCCGTCTCATATGCGCTCAAGTATCCGGGCCATCTGAAGAAGCTCATCCTCGCATCCCCCGTGGGCATCCCCAAGGATCCCTACGCAGTCGAATCCTCCATTCCCGACCCAAAGGACCAATCCACCGCGGAGGAGTTCATGCGAGACGAAGCAGACGTCTCCCCTTCCTCTCCAACCAGCGCAAACGCCAAGCCCGGGGCTGCGGCAAACGCACCGAAACGACCATTGCCCAGCTGGGCCGTGTGGCTCTGGGATGCCAACGTGTCGCCGTTCAGTCTGGTCCGCATGGCTGGTCCCCTAGGTCCTCGCTTCGTCTCGGGCTGGACTTCACGCCGCTTCCAACATCTCCCCGACGACGAAGCACAAGCCCTCCACGACTACACCTTCTCCATCTTCAAGCAGAAGGGGAGTGGCGAGTACGCCCTATCGTACATTCTCGCGCCGGGCGCCCATGCGCGCCGCCCCGTCATCGACCGCATCCAACAGGTCGGCCGACAGAAGATTCCCGGTACGGACAAGAAGGAGACGGGATTCCCCATCGTCTTCATGTACGGCGAGCACGATTGGATGGACGTTGCCGGTGGTCTCGCTGCCGAGGAGAAACTCAAGCAGGCACAGGCCGAGATCCTCGAAAATGCCACTGAAGAGGAGAAGAAGGCGGAGAACGGTAGCGTCAAGGTCGTCATGATCCCCAAGGCAGGGCATCACCTCTACCTGGACAACCCAGACTACTTCAACGAGGTCATGGCGAAGGAATTGGCTGCCACGCGGCAGGACGAGGAGAAGAGGAGGACCAGTCCGTAGAAGGGATGTCTTGTTTCGCATAGCGGGCGTTGAGGGTTGCATTGATTCGGAAACAGTGCACGGATGCATGTACCGACCATAGATCTTGCACATATCAGAGACATCACTTTCTTGACAATGAGCAATAATTCCAATTCAAGTCATCGGCGAAGTAATAGTTCTAGTTATCTATGTTCACCAATTCAAATCTAACCGTGTTCGTAGTAGGTCTATGGTCTCGCGTCGCAGGGGTATCCTCGTGTATTTCAATACTGAACCAGGACGAGACCCCCCCCTGATAATAAGACATGAATAAGAGAAGAACGCTTGCAATGACGGAAAAAATAGAAAAGAGAGCCACCCATCGTCCGTGGTCGTCTCTACAGATTGATCACGTCCACCTCGGAAAAGTCGGGCGGATTCTTTCCGTAGACGACGCGGGTCTTACTGTCAAGCGCAGTACCCTCGTTGCTGATCCAGATGTTCTCGCTGTATGCCTGCGTACGCCGAATCTCATCGTCGCTGATCCCGAGATCGTCCCGTGGAATCCATACGACGGGCCGGCGAGCACGCAGCGCGGCATGCTTGAAGGCATGGCGAACAAGGAGATCGCGCTCGTCGGGCGTCAGATCTTCAATGTCATCGTTCATCCCGCCGTACAACGCGTCTCCAATCGCACGCTGCGCCTCAAGATCTTTGGCATGCTGCTGCCTGCGATACTCAATGGCCCTCTCATCTGTGCGGGTGACCTTGCGGATCTGGTCGCCGCCGGCTTTTGCAAAGGCGCCCACCTGCTTCACGGGGTTGAGCATGCCCCTTCCATTGGACCGCGATCGTCTCCGCTGGCGGAGCTCCTCCATCTCGATTTCTTCTTCCGGGCTGCCTATCTTCGGTGTGCGGGCCCTTGGCGAACGTGAGTGCCTGGGACTGCCAGGAGCCTCGCCATCCCTCTCCTCGTCGTACTCGGCCAAGCCGAGGCGCTTGTTCTGCGCATGCTGGAAGGCCTCATCTCGCAGTACCGCTTCATCCTCAAACGTGATCGGCAGGTAGCGGAAAAGCGGAGAGAATGAGCGGTTGAGCAAGACTTGGTAGAGAACGGTGAAGCCCGTCACGACCAGCATGACGATACCGTGGGGCGTGCAAACGTTCCTGCCATCTTGGTCCTCGACTATGAAGAACAGACCGGCAACGCACACCTCCATGAAGTAGATGCCGGTAAATGTTTGGTTGATCGCGCGGGGGTACAGTACACCGCCGGTGTCGTGCTCGAAGCGCGTCACGTAGAGCATGCTGTATCTGTGCGCAAGCCAGAGCAGACTGAAGGTAATAATGGCAAAGATGGAAATCAAAGGCGCGATGACGCTGTAGATGATGCCAATGCAGGCAAAATTGGTGTAGACAGGGAAGAACTTGCCCCAATCCACCGTGTTCAACTTCGTGTTTCTTCGCCATTTGGCGCGGGCCGTGCTGTCCATGATGCGGGCCAGGATGAACCAGACGAACAGTGTGCCGATCTGCAGCAACGTACCAGAACTGGTAGAGAGCGCCTGCAAGATCATGTACGAGAAGAAGTAGTTGGCGGCTTTGGGAAGGTTGGTCGCCAGCAAATCAAGCACAGCCGAAACACTGCTCAGCTGTTCAAAACTCTCCACTAGCTGGTTGATGCTGGCAGCGAAAAACGACGCGACCGACACGATGAGGAACACCTGGACGAACAAGAAGAAGAAGTAGAAAACCTGCACAAACTCGGCCTTTTGCGCACCGGTTTTGGCGCCCCTAAAGCCGCCGAAGAAACCAAAGATAATTGGCACGAGGATGAGCATGATGGCGAGCAGTACAGCGGGCAAGACACCAGCGACGGCCTCAGCGACAGTTCTGACCGTATCATTAGCGTTCAGCCAGGACAGCCAGTCATTCTTCGCAATGAGTTCATCCAGCTGGCCAAGTGTCGCGGTGAAAGCCACGGGGATAGCCCACAGAATGACCATGGCGACGATGAGAGTGACGACGCTAAAGGTGCGAGCCCACACCTGCCACCAGGACATGGCCATGTTCTCCCAGAGCACGTCGCGCGGCGAAATTTCCACAATGCGAGGCGACATTTGCTTCGGCAAGTGGTGCATCGTACTCTGGCAGGCCATGTGAGCGGCTACCTGCTGCTCGAACTGGATGAACGCAGAGTTCATCAGCGGATAACGCTCAACATGCTTCTGGTCCTCCTCGATCTCCACGTTGAGGCGAGCGAGCTCTTGCCGGCAGTAGTGAATCGTGTCTACTTTCTTCGTGATAAAAGGCACACCGAACAGAGCCGGGTTCCCGAACAGCGGGAGCCGATGGGTTGGTCGATCCTTGGCCTTGAGGTACTTCTCCCAGACCGCACCAGTCTCATCTTGCTCTTGATTATCTGGGTTGTACGCCTGCTGGTACTCGACAGGCGCCAGTTCCTGAGATTTCAGAAACGGAACAGAGTCCTTGAACTTCTGCCAGGCCGTCCTGTCATCCGCAGCTTCCTTGGCCATATAATCGGCCGCTTCCTGTCCTTGAGGAACGGGTGAAGCATATCCGCCTGTGGGAGGTTTCCAAAACTGCCAGAACTTGGTCTCCTCTCGTATAAATTGGTCCTCAATGTTGTCGAGATGGCGAACCGTATTTCCAGCTACCCCCTGAAATGTGCTCTGTTTCTGAGGCTTCAAGGAGCTCTCTGAATTCGTTGGCGAATGATGTCCATTTGTCCTGACGGTGGATGGGGAAGACATCGGCAAAGTCTCGCCCTGTCCAGGGACGCGGATTCGCCGTTGCGAGGGGTTTGGATTGGGCTCTTGCGAGGCAGCGAGGCCGACAAACCCGTTTGTCGTCTCCAGAGTGTTTTCGACACCCTGGCCGGCTCCTCTGACGCCTTGCTCAGCCTTGTTGACGACGCCTTTGATGCCGAGGCCGACCTTGGCTAGGGGGTCGCCAAGAAGTGGCATCTTAAACCCTTTGGAACCTGTCCTGTCGTGCCCAAGCTCGGTCTGTTGAGTTTGTTGCGAGGGGTCGACGTCAATATGAGGCACCTCATGCTTGTCGCCTGCGTTGATGCCAGCATCGCTGTTTGCCATCTCCATGGCTTTTGCGTCTGTCTCAGCGTCTTCGGCTGCTCTTTCTTTCTTATTCAGGTGAGTGCCGCCTTTCTTTTGAGATTTCTCCAGTTTTCGCTGAGCCTTTTTGGCTGCCTTGATCAAATCGGTCTCAGCTTGCTCGAGGGTCTTGTGGTACTTGTCGCGGAGGGCAATCTTGTCAAGAAGCTCCGACAAGTCTCGATTGAGCCAAATGTTGCGGACACCGCCGGGGAAAATGTCAAAGAGCCCGCGCAGGGCCTCCTCCGTCAGCCACTTGCCAGGAATACCGCTTACAAGAACAGTCGTGGCAGAGGCACGGAGACGATGCTCAGCGCTTGTCAGATGATCCTGTCGCACCTTGATGTAGACTTTGAGCTCAAAAAAGAAGACGGTACAGATCCAAATGACGACTACGATGGCCATCATGAGGTGCGCCGTATAGCGACTCGAGTTTTCGGGCCTGACATTGCCCCAAGCCAAGGTATCCAGACCAGTGACGGTCTCGTTTGACCTGCGCGCAGCATCCCTCCCATCAACGTTGATATTTTTTCCTCTCCCGTCCACGTAATTGATCGGGATCAAGACGGGCATTACCACGCAGGCAATGGGTATGAAGATGACGAGCAGAGTACGCAGGTAGCGGAGGAAGAAGTAGGCATCGAGACCGCATTTGCTTATTACATCGCGATCAGGAAACGAGAAGAGCGTTTTGAGCAGTGGGAAGAAGCTCGAAGGAGGAGAAGGGGTTCGCTCGCGTTCGGGTACGAGGTAGGTTTTCGGTTTACTGCCGTGAGGTTAGCGTTATGCCACCACAGGCTTCTCCAATGGGGCAGACTCACAAGATGCGGGCGAGCTTGTTGCGCAGTAGGAGGAAGAAACCACTTTGAACAGCGAAAATGATCAACGCAACGACGAAGGCAGTGAGGAAACTGACGATGCCAATTCCCTGGTCCTCTTGCGCCGAGCCTGCTGTCCCATCATCTTGGCGGGTTGAAAGTCTCGCCACACTTCGCGAAATGAGGTGACCGATGGTTGTAGGCTTCATCGTGCCTGGCTGCTAGATGTCGAGAGCGTCCAGGGTTATGATTCCGGCCATGCTCGAAGGGACTGCGAAGCGAAAATCAGGAAGCAGCGTTGAAAAGCCAGGGTAAATTCGAAGAGCTAAGAGAGTGTGTACAGGATGCCGTCCTCCTCTGGTCCGCGAGTGAACATGAACGAATCCCTTATTATGTGGTCAAGCAAGACAGGCCAACAAAGTAGTCAGGATTGGCACTGGCATGCAACTTTCTGGGGCCAGTCCCGCCTTAGCGGCAGACTTGACACAATAAGCCACACGGTGCCTGGCCACAAAGGTACCGCCACAGCTACACAAGGCTGTGTCATATACAGGTATACATGGCCTCACAATCAAGACGCTCTCTCAGCCCGGTATGATTGAGTAAATAAATGGCATCTCCTTTGTAACTGCCTCTTTGCAGAATTGTCACACGTTGTACAATGCCCAAACTCTGCCCGGTTGGCCGTGTTCAGAACGCTGGTTCAATGTCCCGGCATTTGCTGGCAGTGGCTCTTTTTGTCACTACATCGACCCACAGCCAAACGCGCCGCCGTCCCTCACCAGATGACATCAGAGGCGTCATTGGCCATGCGCCCCTTCCCAAACCCCTGACGGGTGTGGTAACGCCTATGATAGCACCGTTTGGCGCCCGTTGCGCAGCCTTTTGTTTCACTGCGCCCATCACTGTCGCCATTCAACGAAGCATGGCGCTTGCCTGACGTATCTGTCGCACCGACGCGGCGACACCATGGCAGTACGTATGCAGTACGTAGAAGCTTATTACTCCACAATGATTAGCGCTGGCAGCTGCGGGTGCCACGCGCAATATCTCGCAGAAAGAGGCCGCACTGGGTTATTGCTGTCCGCCGTTGACTTCACGATGAGACTTGGCAGTACTCTGCACAATTTGGCCTACATGATGGTTGACTGCTTCATGGTTGGTGATGCGGCTCCTTATTAAACAAGTCCTCCACTTCCTTGAACTGGTGCCCTGCCATCCTCTGAAATTGCCTTGCACAGCGAACACAGCCAAGGTAGGCGAACCCCCCTTTTCCCCAGGTCAACTGCAGATTGCCCCAACTGGAACCCACGTAAGCTACTACGTATACCTGCAAGTGAAGGTATACAACATCCTGTTTCTGGTAATTAGTTGCATGGAGACGGCCGATTAC
This sequence comes from Emericellopsis terricola, assembly GCA_027569275.1. Classification (NCBI taxonomy): domain Eukaryota; kingdom Fungi; phylum Ascomycota; class Sordariomycetes; order Hypocreales; family Bionectriaceae; genus Emericellopsis; species Emericellopsis terricola. The sequence continues at coordinate 691,479 of JAPDEU010000004.1, read as the reverse complement.
TGTACATGTGCGATCTGCGGCGATTACGCAGAGATCGGCCCAGAGATGCGCAAGATGCCTGAAGATTTCCTCATCTCCGATTTCTTCGAAGTTAACCACACCAGGCTTCCTTATCGAATCCCGAGACGAGTGGCCCAACCTGGTATGAGGTTCATGAGTCTGAATATCCCTCCATCTTGTCGAAGGAACAGCTCATTGACGACGGTTGTGCCATCCAAAAAATGCCACAGTGCGAAATAATGTCGTACTGAGCGGTTACGCGCCGGCCGCAGAGATAATTCACCCATGCCTTTGACTTCCTGGGAACTGGGGAATAGACGCGATTTCTGCTCACAAAGGTACAAACTTTCATGTCATCCACAGTATTCCCTCGGGGTGCGATTGCCAGAGCATTATTCACCTCCAAAAAAGTGAAGCGATGGATCGAAGAGCAAGGGAAACCGCCGACAACGAGAGTCAATCAGTCATCCTAACGTCGTAGGAGAACCAAAAAAGGGTCTGGATCATCCTTTGACAGGTGTCGTTGACTCGAAAGCCGCCATAGCCATTATGGGACAGGTGCCGAAGGAGGCTCGGAAATGACGTGATGACAACATTGGCCTGATGCGAAAACGTAATGACATTGATCTCTTCCGGTATTGGAATCTTAAACGGGTTTGGCCACCAACTATGGAAGCTTTACGTAGAACAACCGTAGCGGAGAAAGCAGCGCTGGCCTGTGAGTGCGATTTCGAGCGATCTTGCGATGTGATTGAGCGCGCTCTTTGTTATAAGCTGTATAACGCATCTTTGCGGAGGCGTGAGGACTGAGGACTGAGGAGGTTGTCCTCCTGGGCGATTCCATTCAACTTGTGGCTGGCCGCGCTTGTGATTGCATCGATATGTACTTTTTACCCTTAGAAAACACCCAAGTAAGCTTGTCTAACTCACATTGTGTATTTCCTTTTGTTAGCCTTCGGGATGCTCAATCTCTCACCCGACAACACGACATGTAACCACTGCTATTCGTGTGATTGACATGATGTGCAGTGCCGCAAGATAGTTTTCCCTTCTCCAGAGGTGCAACTGCTCAGGCCAAAAGATCTAGACAGAAACACAAGATAAGAATGCCCAAATATGCTTTGAAGTGGCCCGGGACTTGCAAAAACTGGCCATGATTCGAAGATCCGTTGGAGGTCTGCTGGTACGATGGTTGAGTGATCATTTGCCAGTACCACCAGTACAGAGCACTCGAGGGATTGTAAATCGAAGAGCCAAAGTCGCAGCGGGGTGATAAAGCACGGCTTGAACCATAGCAAGTGGCATGCGGAACTGGGGCGGAGTGATTTGGGCTTGAATAGTAAACTGATGGCGCCTTTTCTTGGTTATTCCCGGCAGGGTCATCCTCACTTGGCCGCCACATTTTTGGATGTTCTTTTAGATCCGGCAGACCCTCGGAGTTCGTCACTATGCAGTGCTGTAGCGGATCGATCTCGCTGTAGGACCGAGGCCGCTTATTCTCGCTGTAAATTGGAGACGATTTCTGACTCTTGATCGTGTTGATATACATTTTGACTAGCAGAGTTGGACCAAGATAACCGGACCAGTGATGATGTGTCGTTTTGGGTTGTGTGAGATCACAAGAGCGCAAGGATCAGTCGGAACAGTCTCGTTAAGCAGGTTGCTACGACGTCAACCGAAGAGTATGACCGATACTGAGGACCTGCAGTATGAGAACGTGAGGTCCATGGCAAACTTACTTTGCCAGACCTTCTTAGCCAAGGTGCCCCAAGGATAGGACCGCGCCGTCGGCAGCGCCATCATGTGGCCAAAGCTTACGAGACAGCCGACAATGCCAATAAACTCTACATAGAGTTCGTTCGACGGAGACACCTGGTTTCTGCCCTGACGCAAGGCGTACTTACGTCGTTTAGCCAGGACGCCAGGGCTCATGGAGCATCTGCCTTGGTGTTACGGCGCTGAGGTTATGATTGTAACATGACTTGGTGGTCATGAGACCCGGATGAAGTGTCAGGTGGCAGATCTATGACACTCATAGTTGAGTTCATGAATCGACTGAAGCGGCATCGCTCTAGCTCCGCTCGCTCTACGTGCTTGTTGTGGTCGTGCTGGAGTTACCTAAGGTCCTGTACTGATCTCACCTCTAGGAAGGTCACGTGCGTCTGCCGTGCGCCACACCATAAGGTAAGGTAGCCAATGTGGCCCCACCATATCCAAACACACCACGAAAAAGTGAAATTCAGCCATCGTCGAGAAACCCCACGATTACCGAAATTGACGCCCGCATACGCTCGCGAATCTGAAAGCCACACCAAAGATCTCTCGCAACGAACCGGGACGACGAGAATTTTATCATGGCTGCTGCCGTCAGCAACAAACCCCAGTTTGTCTACCACTGGGGGCTTTGCGCCCTCGTGTCCCCCCTCAGTTCTCCTAATTAACCCCACCAATAGGCAAGACTGGGCCGACGACGATGATGGCATCGAGGAGCCCATCTCTGAGCTGCCGCCCGTTCAGACTATCTCCAACAAAGACGGAACAAAGACCATCATCTCCTACCGCATCAACGAAGACGGCCAGAAAGTGAAGACCACCCGGCGCGTGCGCTACATCACCCAACGTGAGACCGTGAACCCCCGCGTCGCCGACCGCAAGTCATGGAGCAAATTTGGCCAGTCCGAGAAGGACGGCCCTGGACCTGCCCCTGATACCACCTCAGTCGCCGAGAACATGATCTTCCGACCCAGCATCAACTGGCGGAAAGATGCCAAGGAGGAGATGGGCGAGCAAGAGCAGCTCAAGGACAAGCTGAAGGACAAGAAGGTCAAGTGCCGTATCTGCAACGGAGAGCATTTCACAGCACGCTGTCCGTACAAGGACACGATGGCGCCAGTTGGAGGCACGGCAGACCCAGCTGCGGCGCCGATCGGCGAAGACCCCGCGCTGTCGGCTGGCCCTGGGCCTGGCGCAGCTGGTGCAAAGAAGGGCTCCTACGTGCCGCCGGCACTTCGTGGAGCTGGCGGAGCTGCTGGTGCAGGACGTGGTGAATCGATGGGCGGCAAGTTTGGCGATAGGGACGACCTTGCAACCCTCCGCGTCACCAACGTGAGTTGTTTCCCACCCTGTCTTGAGGGACACCGCGCTAACCTCCCACCTAGGTTTCCGAGATGGCCGAGGAGGGCGAACTGCGCGATATGTTCGAGCGTTTTGGTCGCGTCACCAGAGTGTTCCTTGCCAAGGATCGCGAGACTGGTTTGGCAAAGGGTTTCGCATTCATCAGCTTTGTCGACCGCTCAGATGCCGAAAAGGCCTGCGCCAAGATGGATGGGTTCGGTTTCAAGCATCTCATTCTTCGCGTCGAGTTTGCCAAGAAGGCTGCTCAGTAAAATCGGTTGCTGCTTTCGTCTATCGTTTCTTCCCGCGGGTTATTACTGTAGGGCACTTGGGCTAGGGACATGGGTCAGGTCATGCATCACTGATCAATATCATGGCGTTTGTGTGTTGAATATTGAAGCCGTCGTCGTTGCGCGTCCTGCACTTTTTGGTTGACTTGAGATTTCCACTCCTATGCTGTAGGGTGTCAAGAAGGATCGTATCGAATGTAATCTAATTCCGGACGTGGATAGTCCACTTAACGTCATTCGCTGAGCTGTCTGGGTTTTTCAATCTGGATACGAGATTATGCCTCTCTGAGGCAGGAACGAAGTTGGTTCCTTCGGACTGCGGCGCGGAGACTGACTTGGAACGAGAGAATAGCCTGCGGTAGCTGATAAGAGAAACAGAGGGCGTTTGACTCGAGATCTGAAAGGCGAAAGTCGCTTTGGGTGTATTCATTCCGATAACCTCTAAAGCTGCTGCACAAACCAACCTGCCACACCCCCCGGGATCTGGACGCCAACAGTGGGCAGGAGCCCCGTCGGCTCTTGCGCCAATAAGAGTCCTCTAAAATAGCAATTTTACGGCTGTGAGACAGAATTTCATGGCGTGATCATCACCGTTGCGTGTCTGGGCTTTGGGGGACGGCTTAAGACGCTATAGTCAGGTGGATGACTACAGGAGGGGATTCTCACGTGAAGCGACGGAAGCGGAGAGGAAAGGACAGGGTGCAATTCTGTCGGCTTCCCTGAATTCCTCCCCCCCCCCCCCGGTGACGTCCAGTTCGTTGCTGTAGCAGGCTTGGCACGTGTCACGTTTGGACCATCACGGCGAATTCCAGCCTGCGCTTCCATTTTACTCTCCCAAAACCAACTACTGTAACAGAGGCTGTAAGACCAACTCGCATTGCGGCTGAACAGCAGTCCGAATCCAGGCATCTCACGCTCAACGCGCACATGTCAGACGTGGTCTCAACACCTGTCGCGACCCTGGCACCGCTGTTACCCGCTTAAATTATTGAACCCCCACTCAACACGATTGCGACAAACAGTCGAGGCCCCTCACCGAGAGCGATTGAACAGGGCACCAAGTGAGCGATAGGATTGAATCAGGAGGAAAAGAAAAGCATACATCCGTCCGAAAGCGTCAGCCTGGCACGAAAGAGCCCAAAAAGAAGACTGTTCGACCGTCGAGTGGCGCATTTTGTGCTGTCAACGAGATCCCAACGACACCCGACCAGGTTGAAATCATCGAGTTCAACCTGCTTCGACAGCCTGCAGCTACGTAACCGCGACCCGATCGCTTATTTGGTCCCCTCCTGCTGCTAGGACATTTGGCCGTACCTATCGAACCCTGCGTGCGCCCGGCCCACACTGCCGGTATTATTTCTTTCGATTCAAAATCTCGCAACTTGGCCCTTTCTCCAGGCCATTTGCAATTCAGCCACGCTGGCGATAATTAACCCCCCTGACCACCATTGAACTCAAACGCCCAACATGAGTAAGGCGAAAGCTCAAGGAGCGCCTGAAACCTCCGAGCTTCGGAAGAGGGCTCCTCATCCAGCCACCTCTGCAGAACCTGGGGTTGGTGTGGAGGGTCCTGTGGAGGATCCTGCGGAGACTTACGAGCAACATGCGACTGATCCCACCAAAGCTCCTCGACCAAATGGCCTGCCTGAAGAAAAGTCCAAGAAGACTTATGGGCGCACTCCAGATGGCACTAGTAAGTTCGGGTCGAAACAAGCAGTAGCAATGTGCTCCCGCGGCTTACATCTGACGCAGTATTTGTCGTCCCTACCACCCATGATATGGTTTCACAGCTGCTCGATCCTCGACAACCAAAAAACTTATCAGACATCCTAGTGCTTGCAGTCCTCGCACTCCATATCCTTGCCGCATGGCTTTTGCCTTACTCTTGGAAGCGCCCTGCGTTTGCTGTGCTATTTGCATGCTGGCGTGCAGCCTACAATGCCGGCATTGGCTTCTTGCTCAAGAACCAATCCTCATCTAGGCAAATGATCACCTGGGCTCGGCGCTGGAAGCTGTTCGAGAACCCAGAGACCGGGAACAACCCACGACCATGGCTGTACAACCTTCTCAAACATGAGCTTGAAGCCAAGATTCCTGAGGACTATAAGTTTGAGGAGGCACCGATTGAGTACAATGCGTGGCTTGTGTTTCGGCGAGTGGTCGACCTGATCCTCATGTGCGACTTCGTCTCCTACTGTCTCTTTGCCATCATCTGCGGTCACCGTCCCGACGGTGAGAACATCCTCATGGGCCTGGGCCGATGGACAATGGGCATTGCGCTCGTTCTGTTCAATCTGTGGGTCAAGCTCGATGCGCACCGTGTTGTAAAAGACTTTGCCTGGTACTGGGGTGACTTCTTCTACCTCATCGACCAAGATCTGACGTTCGACGGCGTTTTCGAAATGGCACCGCACCCCATGTACAGCATTGGCTATGCTGGATACTATGGAATCTCCATGATGGCGGCCAGCTACGAAGTGCTCTTTGTCTCCATCGTCGCTCACATGTCCCAATTTGCGTTCCTTGTGCTCGTCGAGAACCCACACATTGAAAAGACATATAATCCCCCTGCGCCGCGCAAGAGGGAGGAACCAAGGACGCAGAGTGAACCGTCGATCGTGATAGATCCACCAGCAGACCAACAAACACCCGGAAAATCTCCCGAAAAAGAAAGCCTGGCACCTGTCCACGACATGGTCGGCTTGAACAACATCGACCTATTCCGGGTGACAGACCTCGCTGTCATCTTACTCCCAGGATACGTAGCTGCCTTGACCCTTGCTACGCCTACGACAACCTTCTGGCAGACACTGTTCGTTCTTCATGCCCTGGCCTGGCGATTGTGGTATCACTTGGGACTGGGCCTCATTCTGGAACAACAGTCAAAGACCAAGATGTGGACTCGGCATTTCCTCAAATTTGGAGAGCCCAGTGCTGAGGCCTGGCGCCAATGGAAAGGAATGCATCATATCAGCATGATCATGGCAAATGCATCCTTTATGGCGGCTTGCTGGAAGATGTACAACTTTCCCGAGGACTGGACGTATGGCGCCGTCCTCTTGAAACACACCGTCGGGTTTGGCTTGGTTGCTTTGCAGCTATGGACCGCTTTCAGCGTGTACGAGTCTCTGGGCGAGTTTGGCTGGTTCTGTGGTGACTTCTTCTTCGACAGCCAGGCCAAGCTTACCTATACATCCATCTACCGTTTCGTCAACAATCCGGACAGAGTTTTCGGCATCGCTGGTGTTTGGGGCGCCGCCCTGATTACCTGGAGTCGGGTCATCTTCCTCATGGCCTTGACAACGCAGCTTCTAACACTCTACTTCATTGCATATATCGAGCGACCCCATATGCAAAAGATCTACGGCCGCTCCCTGCGTCAAGAGGCCGGCCTCACCAAGTTTATCAAGAAGTCTATGCCTGCCAATGTCAAGACATGGTCAGACAGCGTAGATAAGGTGTTGGATGACACGACGCACATTGTCGAGGAATTCTTTGAGGCTGCTCGACCCAAATTCACCGCTGGCATGAAGACGATTGTTCGAGATACCGGCGCACTGTTCAATGTTGCGCCTGCTCGTCTGACCATCACCCGTCTGTCTGAAGATCTCGCTGGTCTTGATCCGAAGGATTATTCCATGACTGTCTCCGGTACAACAGTTATGGATGCAGCCTTGAGGGAGCGCGCCACTGGAAAAGAGAGCTTGACTGGTCGTTTCTCCAAAGAGGTCAAGACCCAAGCATACGAATATGGCTCGCCCTTGAAGGTGACCTGGCGGGCGCCCGCGAACCACGCCAAGGCCGACTGGATTGGCTTGTACATGGTTACGGATAACCGCTCTCGAGAAGCGACCGAGGTGTCCTCCTTGGGCCGATGGTCCCCAACCAGCTCAGGCGTGTACGACTCCACGACGGCCGAAAAAAGCATTCTCGTGGCGGAGCACCCCGTCCCTGCCACGAATGGCTCGAGTGCAGACCTGGTCGAGGGCGAAGTCATTTTCCAGGGCGACAAGCTCTGGTGGACCCAGGGCGTCTATGAGTTCAGATATCACCACAACGGCAAGCACACGGTTATGAACGTATCTGAACCTTTTGAAATCCGGGTTAGCAAGTTTGAAGACGATACTACGGACATTGGCGCAAACGAGACTTACGAACTAGCCGTACAACAGGCCCTGCTTCCAGTCGTGCAAAAGTGCCTTGATTGCGATCCGGATATCGCGCCCAGCACCGTCGACGAGGCTTTTGGCAACCACGTCGAGAGAGATGGCAAGTACTCGCGTCGCGTCGTGTATGCGATTCGCGAGATGTTCGGCATCGACTTTGCTCCTGCTGTCGTGCTGGCAGATGGCAACGTGAGGAAGCTGTCGTGGAGAATTTGCAACGCGAAGCAAGTCTTGGTGGGTGCTCCCCCCCCCCCCCCCCCCAATGCGTGTTCACATACAATTTGACTAATCGATATACAGGCACCATACAGCATGTCCGTCTCCCGCGGGACGACGACGCCCATCAATCACTAGAACGTGTCATTATGAGCGGCCCAAAGGAAAGAATTCGCACGTACAACCCCTACACATGCGAATACACGAGGATAGACACATGTCGCCTCATAGAGATATAGATGAGGAATAAGAAAGTAAACTTTTCCTGTGTTTCCCAGTGAGCCGTGGTTGTTCAACTCCAGACCTAGTAATGAGCGTCTCACCTGCGCCTACGGTCCAGGCTCCACGTCCTCGTTCCTGCGGCCCGAATCAGTCGACACACACTGATCGCACCCTAGTTTTGCACAGTGTCATAGTGGAAAAGCCTTCGACGAAGCGCTGAGAAAACATCACTCGGTCACGAACCCAGCCTGAATGGGTTTGAATAGGGTCGTATTCATCGTGATACAAAAGGAGCACAAGCAGAGAACACCAGAGCAAGACAGAAGCACCGTCTCAGGAACTTGGACCTCCTCATCCAGAAATCATCCGCTCCTCCGGAATCGTCTCTGGGACAATGTAATCCTCGTGGGCTGCCACACCGGCATCCACATGTCTGCGCCATTCATGGACCCTGCCCTTACCCTCTCCTCCGTGCGAGCTCAAGCCGGCCATGGACGATGAGCGCGGGCCAGTACTGCTCCTTGGACTGCCGCCATGGTCGTAATCCGACATCATGCTTCTTGGTGGTGGCGGGTGATAGTGTATCGCTTGTGACGGGTGCGGGGGAAAGCTCCCAAACGGATGAGAGGGAGAAGACATCATGGGCGGGCTGCTCGTCAGGGGCATACTGCCTAGGGGCATCCGCATCTGGTGCGACTGATAGGGCGTCGGGCCCATTGGCGGCGGTGGTACAGCCTGCGGCATCATGCCCGGGTGGCCGCCATGAGCTGGACCCGGCGGGAATCCCATTGGAGGTCCTGCGTTGGGCCGGGGCTCAGACAGCCTTTGTGCGAGCCTTCGCTCCATCGAGTCCTCCCTGAATGAGTCACTCCTCATTCCCCTGGCGCGCCCGATTTCCGATACATAGTTTCCCCTGTCGTAGACGGATCTTGGGGGTGTCTTGTAGCCCGCTCCATGCTCGTGTGCTGGAGGTGACTCTCGCATTTGGGTTCTGGTGCGCCCGCTGCTGTGGCTGTAGTGCGTGCTGCGTCGACGCCCTGATGAAATACCGAGCCCGTCTCGGTCCATCCGTCCAACCGTAATGTCATATTCTTCGTCATCTTCGTCAGTGTCCTCTAAGGCCATGTCCAATTCCACCTGGCGTGCCAAGTCTTCATCATAAGTATCGGGCGACTTCCGCAGGCGCGTAGGTTCCGCATGATATACGCGCGGTCTAGCGTCGCGACGACCTGCAAACTGTCTCACAGGAGGAGCATCATCGCTGTCCGGATCATCATCAACGACATTTCTGTCGGCATAGTATTGCTTGTTGCCAGTGGTAGTGATGCTGGGTTGGGATCTCTGCCTTCCGGCCTCCCGGGAGTGCCTTGGGTTGCCCGACCAACCGGCATCAGCCTGACAGTCAGGGGCGGTGTGCCACTTTCCGTTGCAAGAAAGGCAAATCTTTTGATTGCACGCATCGCAGCGTGTGCTCTTTCGAATGCCGTCGCTCTTTACGAGGTTGGGTACGAATGCCTCGCCACAGGATCGTGACGGGCAGTAGAGCTGGCTTGGCGTCATTGCGTCTGTCGACCTGCGAAAGTAGGCCTTCTTGAACACCGTGTCAAACAGTGGCTCTACATAATCGTAAGGAATTGGCTCTTCAGTGCAGCACGTTGGAGGCATGTGTTGCGGGCTTCTGCAAGCAAGCTCGAATTTCTGCTTCAGGCAGCCTTGACACATTTTGTGACCACATTGCAGTCTCAAGATCTTGTCGACAGGATGGTCAAGGTTACAAGACAGACAAGTGGTCCTTGTGGCTGTTAGCTTGGCAGGTACGGTGGGAAAGGCGGCAGACTTACACTCTGACCTGGGCGGCAGAGCGAACCTTGATCCGGGGCTCGGCATGATAAGCCTTGCCGGCACCGCCCGAGACAACACTCGAAAGTCTACTGGAATCACTGTGCGACGGCTCTCTACGAGCCTTGCGTGGACTCACGCGTTGCTGTAGCACGACGGGCTCCGTACGCCTAGAAGATCTTGGGACGCCAGTTAGCATGAGGGCCACGACACAAGCTCGGAAGACCAACCGTCTCGTGGGCCGCGGGTGTTGCTGCTCTACAGCATCAGCAGCTGCCCTGGGGCGGTGAGGCTGCGTCTGAGATGGTGCGGCTTCAAGTAAGCGCCGCCTCGGCCTCTGGGTAGATGGCGAGTCGTCATCGTCGTCGTCGTCGTCGTCACGGCTGGACGTCGAGGGCGTTCTCAGCTCTGCTCCACGGGGGTCCTCGTCTTCCGACGAGTCGCCGTACCGTTCAGCCCGACCACGTGCGCGAGCGGGGGACGAGTCGTCGTCCGACTCGGACTGCGGGACAATTGTGTCCCTCCGACGACGTCTTGTCGTGCGGTTTGCGGTGACAATCACTTCCTCGGATTCATCCGAGTCGTCATCCTCCTCTTCCGAGTCGACATCGTCCGAGGAAGATGTCAGCCCTGTCGACACTCTATTCTTGCGATATTCCTTGTCCACACTTGGGCTGCTCTTTCTCCGAACCCGGGGCGCTACAGGGTGGTATGCTTGTCCATATCTGGGCACGTCGTGGCCGGCGGTGTTGTATGCAGTCGGTCTCCGATACTCCCTGCCGTCTCTTCCCGACGAGTTTGCGACAAATGTCGACGCGGCCTGGGGTGGCATGGCTACTTTTGGAGGTATCACGTCCCCAGAACGACGCCTGTCCCCGCCTCTTGAGGAGCCCACAGAGGTTCTGGTGTCTTCCCTTTGTATGGCGCTTCGCGCTTCTCTCGAAGACAAGTCAGAGGGACGCCTTGGGCGCCGATCGGAGTCTCTCGGCATGGTGCCCTCCTGGTTGTACCCAAGGTGCAGGCTTTCGGTTGGGCCTCGACGCTAGATCGGATACAATGTCGGTAGGGTTTATAGGGCAAGAGAAGGTGTGCAGGGTGGGATTGGATTGGATCGAAGGAGGAACTGGGTAGGCTGTTGGGCCAGTCAGGCGTGACCACGCTGGCAGAGCAGACAGAATGTCGGTAGAGGGAAGAGGCGAGGAGCGGGTGATGAAGGGTGGCGCGCACTGCTGATTCGAAGCTCAAATCACCATTGGCGATGCGGGGAGATGGAGATGCATGATCGTGGTCCACACACCACCCACGCAGCATTTGTCGTTTGACCTGCGCCAACAGTGCGTGAGGCTGAGAGGGGAAAACGCCGCGGGCTCGAGGTGTGTAGCAGAGTGTACTTGCAAGCTCCTGATCAGGTGAGGAATTGGCAATGGCGGAAGGACGATGTGACCGCGACGGAGGTGGGTAGCCGATCGGAGGAAGGGTCGAGGAGGTCTGGCAAGGGGTTATCGATTGATCGCTGACGATGAAGCGGAGGTGCAGGGGGGGCTGGTTGGGGGGCTCGTGCCGCTACCCACCGGATGATCCACTACGACTCCCGCAATTGGCGCTCATGGAGGACGCGTGAGACTCTTCTGCCGTCTGTGCCTGTCGATGGCCCTGAGCTGGGGGAGCGAGCTATTGGGTGAGGGGGAGCTTGAGCCCAGAGACGAAACGAAACATTGAGGGGGTTGGCTAGTCGCTTGTGCCAAGGTAAGGTAAGTAAGGTACCTTACCTCAAGCGACACCCAATTGATGATGATGGATTGGGCATGACCAAAGGTGGGCAGGAACACTGCAGCACAGGCGTCTGTCCCAAACGAGAGGCAGGACTACAGCACTGTACTTGCTACGTAAGTCGCCCCCAGAGGCTCTTTCCTTGATCCCATGGTTCCAGTCCACGACGAAAAATCACGTGCGCACACCACGCTCAATCACAGTAGCATGGACGGAAGGACCCATGGCGAGAGCAACAAAGCACATGATGTCCGTCACAGCTGCGCCCCCCGCTCCGATGGCCCCCCAAGTCGAGGATCAGCTTCGCAGTGTGCGTGGGCGGTTTGGGGGCTCGCCGTTGGCTTGAGACAATGGGTGTTTGGTCCTGCTGCATACGACCAGGCCAGCTGACCAGCAATCCAGGCCGCCCAGACAATGACAGAAGTGGGAGTGAGCGCTAGCAATAATTGCCTCGGAACCAACATGAACCCACTCGTCCGTTTTCAGAAACTACAGCACTTCCACTCTGCATGCCAATCAATGATCGTGTCGGGCGCGGGGGTCCATTGGTGGCAGCTTGGTGGTGCGTGCTGACAGAGCAATCAAGTCCCTGGGCCGGGACCGGAGCTTGCCGGACATTTTTGCGGGCCTCGCGAGGCTGTAAAGGCCCGGGCCGGCTCCGTGCTCACTAGACTTTCGGGCGGTCCACGTGGATAAACGCTCTGGGGTAGCGCATCATGCGGTGTATCCAAGGAGAAAGAAGGAAAAAGACGGAACTGAAGGTTGTGCGAGGGCACCCGGCGGCCGGCGGAGCTTATGCAGAGTTCCAAAGGGAGCCGCGTTGTCCAGCAAGAGGTGCCCTCTTCGTCCATGACGCCACGGGCTGAACTTTACAGTCGAGGCTTTTTGAGGCAGAGAACTAAGTCTGTGAGAGGATAAGGGAACAGCAATGCCGTTGATTGAGTAGTCTGGAAGCCATGTACGATGAATGACCAGTACGTACAGTGCTCCTGGTGCCTAGTGGGAATGGGACCCGTCAGACGGCTAGCATCGTCGCGTAATCCTTACCAAGCCGCTTGCGAACCGGTCTTTCGCGCCTTCAGACGCTCAGGCAATCACGCATATTGCATGAATAAACACCGGGTGTATCGAAACTGCATTCACTGGTATCGACAGTCGCCAGCAGCGCCCCATAGTGTGGCTGCGTCCAACAACAGGCTAACGCACAGGTAGTAAGAGTATAGAGGGGATGAAATTCATCGAGTCTAATAATAAAGACAAATAGGCCAGACAATCTCAAAAAATGATCATGACAGAGGTGAATCCCTCCAGGACATGGGCCACGCATTGTTATATCATAGGTGACGGAAGCAAAAAAGGGGCTGGTTGACCGGTAGGTCGGGCCGCATGACCGCCAGGTGCGGCATTCCTCCGTCCGGGGACCCTGCACCTCGCCGGTGACACGCGCCGTGCCAGCCCTCACCCACCCGAGAGGTCCTGCCAGACCATGCTCATTGTCAAGCAGCGGCAAGCATGTCATCATCACCACGGGGTCATGACGCCGCTGTTCAGGCCTCTGATGAGTAGCTACCGCACCACTACGGAGAAAACAAGATGCCACCATCCGCGTGTCCACGACAGCAGGTTCATGGTGGTCTCAGCCTGCTCCCCGGCCTGGCGCGGGCCAGACGGGAAAGACTCTGACGGCAGCGAGCATGTGTGCTGGTCCTGATAGGCCGCCATCCACCAAATCTGGGTCCCCTGAGTTTGCCGTGCCATCCCTCAAGGAGGTCTCCGTCCCGCAAGGCGCAGCGCTAGTGGCGGTACGAGCGCTCAACCCGCGAGGAAGGTCCGTCTCCTGATTTCCGCCTCCTTGATAATCTCCGCCGCCAGGCTCAGGCTCGGCGCCAGGAACGCGTAGCGCTCAACCTCCATGACGACATCGTTGATGATCTGGTCCAGGGCCTCTCGGTGCGGCACGAGCGTGAGCAGGATGCTGAGCAGGGAGGGTGACATGGAGGCCCCCATCACCAAGAGGGTCTGGGAGACCATGGACAGTGCGCCTTGCCAGATGTAGGGCATATGACCAGCATGACTATCTCCAGTTAGCGCCGTGCGTTCCAGCCAGGGGGTGTGCCCAATCTCCTTTCGAGATCGGCGGTACTTACTGCTCTCCAATGTGCTCGAGCTGCCTGATCGAGGCCTCGAGGCACTTGTGGCAATTTTCTCGCACGGCAGGGTCCAGCAGCGCCTGCTCGTTGTCCAGCACCGCCAAGATGTAGGGCCTGTAGATGATGGTGCGGCAGGCGAAAAACCGTAGGCGCAACACTGTCTGCACTGGGTCCTGGAGGATGGTCCGGGTGAAGGGAAACTGCAGCGGCAGGGGCAGGCTCTCGTACCACTGGGTGAGCTGGTAGTCGAGCTCCGCCACCACCGGCTCCAGGCTCTGCGTCGACGCCATCGAGTCCCTCGAGTAGATGAGCTGGCTTACTCGATTCAGCAGGCGGCGCAGCGCGATCTCGGCGAGGAAGTACCACAGCTCATCGCGGCCCACCCCCTCGCCTTCATCCACATCGAACCCACCGGGCAGGCCGACATTGTCCTCGAGCTGCACCACCCCGGAATGGGGCAGATCGAGCTCGGCAAGCAGGTCGCTCTCAAAGAGCAGTGCGTTCCAGTAGATTCGCTCTAGGAGTTCCTTGTCCTTGGGCGGCACCCGGTTCGGTGTCATGAGCAGCAACTGCAACTTCGTGCTGGTGCTGCACAGAAGGTTCCAGGCCTCCATCGGGCGGACCAGGTAGAATAGGTAGGCGGCCGCCAGCAAGTGGCATTGCGTGGCCAAGACTGTGTTGGTAGTCATCATACCCGGCAAGAGTGACCACGCGGCGGTAAAATACTGCAGGCCGGGCGGGTCGTCGTTGGGCATGATCCTGGAGATGCTGCCGCGCAGGCTGGCCTGCCCCAGCGCCAAGACGAGGAGTACGATGCAGCTCTCTGGACCCTCGCGGAACCCGTTGGACAGGGCAGTCATGTATTGACTGCGCCACGTGAACGGGTTGACGCAGGCATACCACACGTTGACCCGCTCAAAGTAGGCCTCAATGTAGGCCTGCGTGTTGGACAAGTCCACACACGGCGTTTTGGTGAGGGAATGCAGCGGCTCACGGTCCATCTCGAGCTGCAGTAGTATTTGCGGATCGTATGGACGCGAGACCAAGTCACGTATGAGTGGCCACTGAAGCAGGTGCAGCGTAGCGTTGGTGTGGACCTTGGGCATGGTGTTGATGTTTGTCGTCGTCGGCTGGGCCATCCACGTGCCGAAGCCCCCGTTTGGGATGGCTGAGACGAAGCCATTGTTCGCGGCGGACATGAGCCCATTCTCGCCGCTGAGGGCTGTTCCGTTGCTCATGGACGGCGACTCCTGGTTGAGGTTGACGCCATTCATCTGGCCGCCCCCCAGATTCAGCTGGAGAAGGTTCTCAATGTGGTTCAGACGTTCCAAGATGAGTTTATCTCCCGCATCCAGTTTGATGCCGGGCTCGCGGTAGACGCACTCGGCGCCCAGCTCTGTGCAGAGCTTGCATTTGGGCTTGTTGCCATCGCACCTCGATTTTCGTGAGCGACACACCTCGCACTAATCCTCGGGTCAGTGCTTGCCGCCGGACCTCAGGTGCTTGGAGACCTACAGCTATTGTGGCGCGTCTCCGAGGATAGTCGACGCCCACGTCGGTTGCAATGTTCCTTCGCTTCAGAGGATTTGTGGCCTCGTCATTCACCAGCTTTGCCAGGCCGTTGGGCTGGCTCTCGGTTGATTGGGAGCCGTTGCGGGCCTTGGATGCTGATCCGGGGATCCCTTCACGGCCGATTGGCAGCGTTGCTCCGCTGGCTGCGCTGACGCTTGGCGTGCGCTGAGCTTTGAACTCGTTTGGCGACCTCATGGGGCGCGAACCGTTTGGTACCGCGGTCAACGTCGCATTGGGCATTTCGATAGTGAAGGTTTCGCGACTTTGCACGGGGAAATGTCTCAGGGACGAGTTACCCAGTCCGGTAGGCGGAGAGTCGTCCGTCGAGGACGGGGACATTGTTGTGTTTGTTGAGTGAGCCCTAGCCCACAGCTGTTGTCTTTGTGTTCGAGGAGAGTATGCCTAGCGATGTGAGGTGAAGTTGACTGTCTCCGCAGGCGGGCTATTGGGCTTGCGCTTCGCCAAGTTGGAGCGTCTTGTGTGTGTTATCCCAGGGGCCGCTTTGACGAAACGTGTGAGGCTGCAGGTAGTCAGTCACCACGAGCAGACCATGAGAGACATGGCGGGGCGCTGCTGAGAAACACAATGGGGGGCGGTCTTGAGGTCGTGTCGTGTCGCGCTGAGCAGAATCAGGTCCCGCCGATGACGACGGCGTCGGGCTGAGCTGTCTTGGGCTTTCGCGCGATGCACTCGGTGAGGGTGCCGTAATTTACAGTTTCTCGTTAACGGGGGAGAGTCTCGAGCGGACGATGGGAATTGACAGAGGGGACCCTTCATTCAAGGAGCCGCGCTCGAGCATGGGCCAAACGACAGGCAGGACAGAGAGACCACACACCACGCCACACCATGCCACACCAGCGGCCGAAGTAGACGAGACCCGACCGACTAGGCCAGGGCGCTCGTGGGCGCAACCGGGGACATGTTGACAGGGCCGGCTAGGATTGCGGGTGAGCGATTGGTGCACAAGCGGCACAGGGCCAGGGTGAGGGAGGGAGTGAGTCCAGAGCTCGATGGGGACCGAGAGCCTGGGGCTGACCCTGTAGGGTCTGAGACTACAGTGTGATCGTGGAGAATCCGCACGGTCTGAGACAGCGGGGTGCGTTCACCACCGGCGTCACCCTCAGCGCAGCAGCTCCCCGCACCAAGGCACCATGCGTGGAGGCTGTACAGTGTGCAAGCCACACCACGCCATCCTCTCCGAACCCGTGCGTCAAGTCTCCCGCACGACACTTTTTACCCTCTATGCAGATGACCAAAGGCTTACCCATCGCCTTGTTGACAGGCTGCTTCTGCTTTCTCCTGGTAAACTCGTCGTTGTCCATCCCAGCCCCGCAGGCCTTCCGTCCGTCGTGTCGTCGATCTCCTCCACCAGAGCCAGCCACCAGATTCTATTGCAGCAGTAGCTTCACATAGACTCCGCTCGAAATACCTGGTTGCGATCCCTATACGCGGATCCTCATGTGCCTGGTGCTGCGCAGGCCTGGCGCATAATCTGGCGCGAGCATTTTCGGGGAGATCGCTCCAACAAAGAATGGGGGTGGCATCTGTCGCCGCTGAGATGAATTTCCGCCATGGCCATCGGGGCGGGGACTCGCTGCATGTCCTACCTGAAGGTCCACGTCAATGCCCTCATTCACGGCTCTTTGTTCGGCCGAGAAAACATACCTTGACTGCCTGCATCACAAGCATCACAAAACGGGGTAATTGGGGAGGAACTTCCTCCCTGGGCTGAGCCTAACCTGTTTTCGGTGGCCCGCGGCGGGGGCCTGGCTTTGAAAATCCGGGGTGGCCAGCCTGTCTCCTCATGAATCTACCTTACGCAGCATGTGCCCCTAGTCGCGGCATAACCGGATGCAAGAGCGAAAGTTACACGCTACGTAACTGGTACAAATTCGAGGCATGGGCTTTCATCAACCTGTCCCTTTGTGGACAGACTGCGGCCCCGACCCTTGGATCAGGAGTAAAACGCTCTTTTGTTGATGATGAACACGTTCAGACTGAACGGCTGGGTCAGGGCTCAGCTGCAGGGTCCATCGATTACCCCAACTTCCCGAAACTCAATACGTACAGCCAGAACGCAAATGATAGGTTCCAATCCAATCAAGACTTCCTCCAGCATCGATGAACGGGAATCCGCCTGTTGGCTGCTCCTGTCACCTTGCAGGTTCATGTGCGTCCCCCTTGCTCTCACTGTGCACATCAAGTCACTGCAGCACATGCCGCTCGGGAATCAAGATTCAAAGGCTTAGAGCAACAAATGAAAGGACACCATTGCCTGGCAGATATACATCGGCCCACCTCTTAATAGGTTCCACATGATGCTGGATCCGCTACAATGCTACTCGCTTTGGTCAGGTGGGCGCTTCATGCTCAACGGGCACTCGCGGCTTGACGGACACGTAGTGGCAAGCTTGGCCAGCCATGGAAGCTACAACAAACAGTCGTATGCGCTTGGGGCGGCAGAAGCATGCTGCCAAGTCATTTTAGAGCGTTCGGCTGAGCTGTGCCTTGGAGCTTCGCGCAGGCCGCTGGGCGGTAAGAATGAACCAACCTGGCCGGGCTGTGCGACAATATCGGCTCAAGTTGTTTAGCCTGAATACCCCATGGTCCAGGAATGAATCGCGCATCAAGTGGCACATGGGCTAGCAGGGATGGTCGATCTCACACCAGAGGGTGGACATGACTGGCCATGCCAAATTCAATCATCTTGGACAAGACATGGAATAGTGGAGCGACAGCCGCCAGGCAGCTCTGAGGAGGCAGACGTTGGCAAAGATCCGACGGCGACCCAGGCTCGGTCTCGAGGAGAGACAAGACAGGCCACAGGGGGAGCGCCGACTACCACTTCTGCACGTGAATGCTGAGAAACCAGGTGCTCTTTCATGAGAACACTTTGCAGGATTCGCGAGCACTCGCAGTCTCGAACGCAGAGCACCTGTTGCAGCCTTCGTCCAATATTGACTTGCCCCTTGGCGCGCTCTTACCCTTCATGTACTGGCCGTGGTGACAAGTCCTCCCTCGTCCTGTTCAAAGCTCATTCCAGATGACAGCCAAAACCTCGCCTTCAATCGCCTCCCATGCTAGGAAGTTGCCCAGCAGACCCGTCTCGACATCACGCTCGATCAGCACGACTCGACCATCAGCTTGCAGCGCGACCGCGACACGAGTTCCATCCGCATTGATCGAAAACTGGCGAGGCTGAATACCACCCGCAGGCGCCCTCTGCACAAGATGCGGCACGCCGCTGGCTTGGTCAATGGCGAAGTTGGCCAAGGTGTCAGAGGGAATGGTGCCGTTGCTGCCAAAGCCAGGAATCTCGAAAGACCTATCCCCTCTGGAAGAGAGGATGATGTTCTTCTTGTCGGGCTATCATGTGTCAGCGATGAGTAGGCGCCGTGCAATGGTAGTGCTCACCGTGACCCAGATCTCGGCACTCGTGGTCCCACTGGGGACTTGAACGTCTTTGCCGAAGATGCTGCCCTGGTATATCTCCGTACATTCCACCCCACTGTCTGAGTATGTCACCGCAAACGCGATTAGCGTATTGCCAAGCTCGTTCAGAAGATAGAGATATGTCGCATCGTCAATGACAGCAAAAGCTGCATGGCGTGGGCCGCTGCCAGCCGGGACCGTGATAGGGCTCAAAGCACGCAGTGAACCGTCCGCGGCAATGGAAAAGATGCGAACAATGTCAGCGCCCAGGTCGGGGGCCAGGACAAACTTCCCAGTAGGGTCAACGATGACCTGGTGAGGGTGCGGAGCCTCCTGACGCTGAGGGTTGGCGCCAGGCTTGGCAAGCTTGTAGACCTCTTGGCTGATCATGGAGATGGCCGAGGGGTCGGAAATGTCCCACGTCGAGATGCCCGATCCAGCGCTGGCGGGATCCGTGGTCAGAAGGGGGCGGGAGAAGAGAGCGTTTGCGACTTACTAGTGGGCAACGGCGAGGTGGGAATGGTCCGGCCCATAGACAACGGTGCTCACAGATCCAACAAGGACTCTCCCGACAGAATCGAGCAGGGACAGTGAGCCATCGTCATTCGTAGAGTATGTGGTCAGAACGCCATTCGGCCAGGTTCGTAAGCCCTCGTCAGCGCAGATCAATGTGCCATCGTCCTTGAGGTTGAGCCACGATGGATTGGCACCACAGTTCTTGTCTTGGGCCACAAGATCAAGGCTCACGCCGCTGTCGGTCTCGGTCAAGTTCAACGTCGAGACATGGCCCGAGTACGAAGCCACGTATAGATATGTGGCGGATGCCTGGCTGGCCAGCAGTAGAACAGCGAGAGCACCCATGACGGACAGCAATATCTGGTGTTAGAGAGTACTGGCAGTGAACACGCCTAAGTCGAGGCGCAAGCAGGCGAGGCCGGGCATTATGTAGAACAGGTTCGTCTACGGTTTTATCTTTCTTTCTGGGCCCGAGTACAATGCAACTTCAATCTCGGACCAGACATTTCGCAAGATCCAGTGGCACAGACCCGCCTAGAAGGCAACCTCCTTGTCGGGGAAGAGACTTTCCAAACACCTTGGTCCTAGGATCAAGTGGCTAAAAAGGCCATGCCACGCAAAAGTCGTGCCCATCTGCCGAAGATCCCGGGCGGCGTTTTACAATACCGCGGACGGCATTCATCCGAAGCATCCATATGCGGATGTGACCCCGGAAGGCGTCTCGCAAGGGGTTGTGATCGGCACTTGAGCGGCAGAAGAATGGGCTTTTCCCCGCGTTGGCAAGACTCCATCCAGAATTGAGGCAGAGAATGGCATGGCTGCGTGCAGATTGGTAAATGTCCCTGCGCACGTCCCTTGATCCATGCTGCATGGTCGGGGAGAAGGTGTTGGTGGCAGCTGAAGGCGCTCCATGTCAGCTTGCATGATAGCGAGGTGTTCCATGGCTTTCATCCGCCCAGAGCGCAATGTGGGCACGAATTGGCTGGCATCGAGATATTGACTCTCTGGCGCACGTAGGTAGTGCGCGGTCTCAGTTCTCACGGCTTTTTCCGCATTCATGACTCAGCCATGCAGGCACAAGGTCCTTCCCGTCACCATGTTCAGCTGGTTGTCTGGCGGCCGTTGACTTTTTGACATCAGCTTAGGAGAGCGTAGTAGGGGCTCGGAATGTTCTTGGTTCCTCGACACCAATCTGTTTGCTACAAGATCAGTGGGAAGCAAGCAGCTGTGAAGCTGCTTACAGGTTTACTTCGCAATGCTGGTCGGATGCGACTGTCCATCGTCCAGTCGTCAGTAGTGCCTAGACCCATGCGCTCGGAGAATATCACATCATGGGTAGTTGGCCATTGGTACATGTAGACTGCGAGCGAGAAAGGCGCAGATCTGTATGGAGGTTCCATGCATGCGCAACGGGTGATGTGTGTGCCATCGGATGCTACAGGTAGCAGTGCTCTCGCGATGAGTATCGGTCTTCTCACCAGCCAGTGGTACCGTTGCAACAGTCGAGCATAAGGCTTGATCGTTCAACTTGTTGTTGTATGAGCTTTGATTCGGGGAAAATTGTTCGCTCTCAACTCGGCCTTTCATTGTGCAAAGCGCGTCATTCTATCAACGATATTGACGGGGGAGACCGCGCTATGCTGTTGTAATTGGCAACGGGCGCAGGGGTCTGGAATTGACTTTCCATGTATCTCTGAGGGCAGTGCCTGAGCTAAAGCCTCCTGTGGCCATTCCCTGTCCGCGCCAGCCTTGAGAAGCTGTACGTGCGAAAAAGCGCGGCGGCTGCTCGGGCCTCCAACACTTTCTTTCTCTCAGCTATCACGTCCAAGAATGTCCCTACGACGAGGAATGCATGGTAGAATGTGACGATGAAGCTAGGGCAATGGAGGATAGTCGACTAGCCGCTAACGACACCACAATTGTCCGCTCTCACGCCGATTGGTCGGCCAGTCCTCACGCGAGCAGCGCACGCGACACTGCTGTCCTTCTGTGATCTTGGTGGGTAATCATTATTACTTGGACAATTGCCAATGACCGCATCCGACACATGCTACTATATCCAAGGCTCCGAGGTCGCTCGTGGCCCGGCACAACGGTCACTGCAGCAGTTCAGACTTCCGAAGTTCAGAAGGAACAGCCACTCGGACTCTTCTCGGACTGCCACGGGACTCATGGGCAGCCCGAGGATGCGAATCTCCAAAAGAGTCTTGGACCGCCGCAAGCACTGCCCGTTGTCTAGAGCTCTGGGCTCCTTCCCAGCAAAGACGAGCAATGCGCATGACGTCAAAAGTGGGCGCGCCGCAATCAAAGGGACCAGAGCAGAGGCTTGCCTTATCGATAGTCGCCCAAATTTCCGCTGCACTTGCGTTAGTGCTCCCGGTAGCTCCCCACCACTGCACCAACATTCATAGTCCCCTCGACGTCGTCGTCGCCGTCGCCTCCATCCCCGACGTTGGGGGTCACGCGCACAAGGGCGAAAACCTGGAGACTCGAGTTTTTTTAGTCTCCTCTCCGTCGCGCCAGCTGGCGCCCTCGTATTTGCTTCTCACAGACCGGCCATCGTCAATATGCTCCTCTTACACCAGTCGGGGAGCGTCAAGGTGGGCGAGGTCGTTCGCTACACCGTCACGTACACGCCTTCGCAAGACCGCATCCTACCCTCACCGGAGAAGCTCTTCCTCCGAATCAAGAACACCTCCGCCATCGCTCTGCGCGCAGCCTTTGTGCACGGTCCCTACACGCTCTCCGTCGCTGCCTACCCGCAAGGCTTCAACCCGAACGAGAAATTCCCCAACCCCAAGAAGTATGGCGTCCCCGAGTTCGAGCCCATGGTCAAAGCGGGAGGCTCGTGGGAGTGCGAGCTGATCGTGCCGGAAGACGTCAGACAAGGCGCGGGCGCGGGTGCCCACGGGGGATTTGGAAAGAGCCCCGACCACGATCATGAAAAGGCCAGTTGGGTAGTGGAGGTCTCCTCGCAGGTCATCTTCTCCACCAGCGCGGCCGTCAACTACGAGGTGCTTTTGGCGAGGGACAAGAAGTCGCTGAGCCTCGGCAGTGCGGTCCCTGGCATGTCGAACCCAGCCAACAAATCGCACCCCGGCAAGTTGACAGACCACCAGCAGAGCATTGGCGCCAAGGACGGTCACCACCCTGGGCAACCCAAGGGTATCTTTTCCCGGGCCATCCAGGTCCTAGTCGATGACACGGCATCGCTCTGGAACACGCCACGATTACCAGAATGGGACGACAAGGGCGACGAAAGAGTAAAGGGGCGTGCAGGCGCAGATAAGCCCGTCGAGAGCATGGTCAACACGGGAGACAAGGAGACGCAGGAGGACTCCATGCCCCGAAAACAGAAAAAGGTGCACCTGGTGGTCCTGACACATGGACTGCACAGTAATCTTGGAGCCGACATGCTGTTCATGAAGGAGAGCATAGACGCCGCCGCGGCACAGGCCAAGATCGATCGGAAACAGAGACGCGCCAAGGAGAAGTCTTCGGCGGGGACTTCAACAGGCGCACATCCAGCAGAGTCAGCGTCAGGCGCAGATCAAGGGGAGGAGAAAGCTTTAAAAGACCAAGGCAACGATGATGACGATGACGACGATGACGATGACGAGGAAGTCATTGTTCGAGGCTACTCGGGCAATGCAACAAGGACAGAGCGTGGTATCAAGTATCTGGGCAAGCGGCTGGCACGATACGTGCTCTCTATGACCTACCCCGACCAGCCTTTTCTTCCCTTGGGCCAGGATATGA
This sequence comes from Emericellopsis terricola, assembly GCA_027569275.1. Taxonomy (NCBI): domain Eukaryota; kingdom Fungi; phylum Ascomycota; class Sordariomycetes; order Hypocreales; family Bionectriaceae; genus Emericellopsis; species Emericellopsis terricola. The sequence goes on along the minus strand of JAPDEU010000004.1, from coordinate 668,433 downwards.
CCGATCACAGCGGGCACAACCGCAAATCGAGCAGAGCGGCCAATGACACCAAGAGCACAGTGGGCGCCCCAGCTCACAAGCACAGCACTGTCCACACCGGGTGGCATCGTGACCACCACGCCAAAGACCATCGAGCTTACAAGATCACCAGCATCAGTTTCATCGCGCATTCGCTTGGTGGTCTTGTGCAGACATACGCCGTCGCGTACATACAGAAGCACTCGCCTGAATTCTTCAACCTCATCAAGCCAATCAACTTCATCGCGCTCGCCACGCCATTCTTGGGACTCAGCAATGAGAATCCCATGTATGTCAAGTTTGCCCTGGATTTTGGTCTCGTCGGCCGCACCGGAAAGGATCTGGGCTTGACGTGGCGGGCACCGACCCTGGCCAGAAGCGGATGGGGCGCCATCGTGGGCAACCTGGGCGAAACGGCACACAAGAGGGTATATGGCGAGACGCGGCCAGAATCGAAACCACTCCTCAGGATCCTACCGACGGGCCCGGCACACATTGCACTGAAGAAGTTCAGGAATCGCACCGTGTACTCAAATGTGGTGAATGATGGCATCGTGCCGTTGCGGACGAGCTGCCTGCTGTTCTTGGACTGGCACGGACTTGGCAGGGTGGAAAAGGCGAGGAGAGATGCTGGCCTCGTGGAGACAGTAATGGGCTTTGGTTGGGCGGAGCTCACGGGCACAAACATGGCAAACACCAGGCTGAGGCAATCGCTTCCTCCGGGGACGCCCTGGAGTGATGAGACGACCGACTCGGGGGCCACCACGCCCAAAGGGAACATGTCTCAGGTGCCCCAGCCCTCTACGGATGCGGTTGCAGAGGACGACCGAGTGAGTCTGGGGTCGGTGCCCACGCCGCAGGGCGAGGACGAGCCGTATCAGCAGGCGCCCCAGCAAGGCATTCCGGGCCCCCTGTCGGGCTTCTTCAACTTGTTCCGAAGCAATGATCCCAAGCCGGCCCCCATGACCCAGAAGCAGAGGCAAATCTACGACAAGAGTCAGACGAGAAAGGCCGACGCCGCCTCCAGCGCCACCCTCACATCTAGCACGAAGGGAGCCACTGAGGAAGAGTCAGCACGACCTCCAGGGAAAGCCACCACTGGTCAGGAGTTTGAGGAAGAGGTGGACGCCTTGAATACGCCCCCACGTACTACCTTTTTCGAGGCGGCCGGCGATCTTCTCAACCCGTACGTGCCCGACGTTGAGTACTTGGTTGATCCTGCGAAGCGTCCTCGCACCATTTTCCACGATCGGGTGTATCACCCTGAGGACATTCCTGCGCCGCCCATGAAGAAGCGCCCTACGCAATTGACGCGCCGCAGGACCTTTGGCAGATCTGGCACAGGGTCGCTTTCGAATGCCTCGTCATCCGGCCGTGGCTCTTCCAAGTCAGACGATCTTGAGGTGGCCACCAAGGATCGCGAACCCCACGCCGCCACCTCCCCCGTGGACCCAGAAGGCGAAGAGGTCGTTGATGCGTCGAACATGCGGGTCGAGGAGAAGATCGCACGCGGCTACCATTGGGACCTCTCCTGGCGAAAGGTGCTCGTTAAGCTCGAGCCAGACGCCCACAACAACATCTTTGTGCGACGCATGTTTGTCAATGCATACGGCTGGCCTGTGGTGAAGCACCTCTGCGATGCACACTTTAGCGACTCGGCCGCCGCACGCATGCGTGACGATGATGAGGTGTCTGGCGAACGCACCCTCGACATGAACCAACCGCCAAACGAAGACGGCGGCGAGATCAAGAGCGACCCGAGGAACGCTGGGCGCAAGAAATCCGAGGCCCGGACCAACAGCGAAACCCGCGAGGCGGAAGATACAGTACCCGATCTGCGCCCCCCAGTACCCAGCTCGCCCAGTAAAACAAAGTCGGACCCAGAACCTCGCGGCCTTGAGCGGAGGGATTCCGTGACCTGGTCGGAGCGCGACTGGGTTGACTCTGAAGTGGAGAGCGACGTCGACTTGGGAGAGGCGAGTCCGAACAAGGAGTGGAACTGGAAGGAGAAGATCGTGGGCAAGGGAGGCAAGACGAGAGCATCGGGGCCTAAGAGTCCCGAGCTGCAGGCGGCAGAGCCCATGGGGAAACAAGGCTCTGCTGCATAGATAATGGATGTTAGAGTATATAATGTATGTAAAGACAATAGCCGTGAGCGTTCCATGGCCGCTGGTACCAAGTTGGAGGCAATGTGTTAGCCCCTTTTCATGACTACCTCGGCGTTCAACCGATCTATCAATGTGAATGCACTCCTATGTTGCAGCGGCAGGTTTGAATTTTGTGTTCATGGCGAAGACAGCTAGCGATGAGATGAATTGGCTTTGATGAGACTGGAGAGTGTCCGTCTTGTTCTCGGTATCCTCTCACATTCACTCTCACATTTGCCTTCACTTTCACTTCTGGCTCCTTTCCGAAACTCTTATATGACTCCTCACCTTCTTCATAGCCCACTTCATCGCATTCTTTCCTTTCATCTTCCCCGTCGCGATCAAGCTTTGTTGCTTCCACTCGGATCTACTCTTGCGTTCCCTTGACTGAGATATTCTTCTAGTCGAGAACATAGCCATCAACCATGTATCGGGCTTGGATCGATGGACTTGATCCGCTGCCTGAGGATCCCGGAATTGAACTACAGTTGGACAGTGACGGGAGGATTAAAGGCGACAATATCAAACGCCGATACGCAGAATGGTACTCCAGACACGAGCAAAAAATGACAGTGGAAGAACGCCGGCATGCACAATATTCTTACCATCACCTCTGTCCGCCTTCCTTCTTGGATCCTTCCATTGTCCGCAGAGTTCAATCTTCGCCCTCAGAGCACCATCTCCATCGCGCGTTTCTGACCAAGAACTACTACGATTACACGTATCCTGTGTTCGCGGCGCTCAGACTGTACTATGTTGAGCAGCTCCAGGATGGTGGTTCCCATCAACAACATCGCATGAAAGCCCTGACGACCTTCAAGCGCGGCAGAGCTGCGAGGATGATCTCCCACCGTTATCAGCTCAAGAATGACGACGACGAAATTTGGGGCGATTTTGATGAGACGTATCCAGGGCCGGCGCCGCCGCGACCCGATAGCTGGTCATGCCTTGATGTGATGGGCGCACAGGAACTGTTGGCGGAAAGAGAAGCGTCAGTCATAGACCTTGTCGGCAGCGACGAAGACAACGAGGAAGATACTGCGGTCGCTGAAGCGATAGGGCTCGCCCTCGCTGATAGGACTACCACCAATGCGGACACCATGAAGCTGGGGAAGATTTGGATGGAAATGGTACCGGCCAGCGAGTATGGGTTGACAAGTGGCTAATTCCTCTACAGGTGAAGCGTGATAATTCAGAAACCAACGATGGGTCCCTCAAATCGACAGGACTTGGAGGTGGCCGTATCTCCACACCCAATGGAACAAACGGCGACAACGACACAGTTGCAGCGAACACAAAGGTGCCCGAGGCAAGTCGGATTGTATGCCTTCAGACACTAACGTCTTCACAGGCCGTCCGTCCGCAGAAGAAGCCTGGGAAGACCATGAAGTTGGTCAAGAGACGTGTGAAGGAAACAGAAAAGAGGCTAGCTCAAGCTGAGGAGCGCGAGGGGAGACTCGAGACAGCGATCGAGGACTTGAAGCGCGAACTGGACGGCCTCAAAGCAAATGCTGCCGAGCTGAAGCGAACAGTGCAGCATGGAAGCAAGATGCAGCTGAGAATGGCTTTGATGGACATGGCCCGGAGGCTGGGTGTCGAAACCCTCTCGTAAATCCGGGCGAGAGAGCCCTGTTCAGAATACTGAGTACGATACGACACCTGGCAGGATCGATTTGAACCACTTGGCATGGACGTGGTAGGAGGAGAGACGATGGACTTGGAGGGCTAGGGCGACCGAAGCGTTGAAATCCGGATCTATAAATCGAATGTAGCTCAAACATGTTGCTTTGCTCGTCTTTAAGTCACCAGCCAGGGGGCGGGCCGTTGTGATGATAGCATGGACCTGGGGAGCAGGAGCCGCAGCACGAGGTGGGGAGTCGTCAAGAGAACGTCGAAGTGGACGCCAGCGGACTTGGCACCGGCGCATTTACTTCCACTGGAACTACTTCCCATACGGTAACGTAAGAAAAGCTTCAATCACTTCATAGGATTTAGATGATGATAATTCATATAAGTACTGCCCCAATGCTAAGAAAGGTTTGGTGTTCTTTCTTTGTAGGGTATGCACAATACTTGAAATACTTGATGATGCTACCCGCAGACCGTGTTTAAACCCGCCTGTAAGACCAGCGACTGGGCAGAAAAGCAAAGGGAGAGTGCTCCAAGTCCTGAGGTGGCTCGAACAGGGCGGCAGAGACAAGGACACGAGGAGGCTGGAGACGGACACTTTTCGACAGACGCATTGATTCCGTCCAAAATGACCTAGGTGAATGCAAGGTCCATGTCTGGAGTTAAACACGATCAGTTCGTAACACCACAGCTTATCGTATGAAGATCTCCCTAGAAAGCAGTGGCGGACAATCCCAAATTCGATGGCCTGTTTCTCGGTGGTCAGAATAAGATCAATGTACAGCCGGCGTGAGATTTGCAAGCAGACAGCTGCGGGTAGTTGTCGATGTACCGGTATTGAAACTTCTTCTCTGCAAAAGTCAGTGTCGCCTCCCTGCAAAGGGTGTCACGCAGCCATTGTCGTATCCGGACACTGGCAAGAGCCCCAAGACCGGGAGCTGAGACTGGCAAGCAAGGAAGAAAATTCTCCTTGCCAACATGGATGAGTCAAACTGCGTCCACTGGACAAGTCCTCGAGACGCTGCAGAATGATTCAGTGGGGGGCCCAAGGAAGTGGCCGTTACGTACTCACGTGGCGCACCAGGAAGCGTCCACGTTTCGACCACTTGCCAGCTGCGATGCGGCCGCATGATGAACAGTCTCCAGTCCTTTAAACGAGGCATGAACAATGTTGATCAGCCTAACAGAAATAAGGTACAAAACTTTAATCACCATCACCACGATCCACTCGGTCGCTGGCCGGGCTCAAGACACCAGGATCAAATCAAGGTTTTGCAAGGTTGTGGGCAACTGCCGCAAAGGGAGGTGAGCCACTTCCAATCACCGTGCGAGTCGCTGCCCGCTGGGACATGAAGCCAAGATGGATGGTAGACCCAGAAGGGGTTAGCGCCAGGCACGCGACATGGATTCCTGTCAGGGCACGGGCCACCGTCTAGCGCCAGGCCCGCCGCGCACCCAAAGCGCTTAGCGGGGCCGTCGCTGAGGAAATGAGCAACCAACCACAGGCCGGCGCCGCGCTGGCCACTGCGAAATTAAGGAGATCCTCCCGCCTGCAGAACGCCATAACCCTCCCAGGCCCCCCGTCTCAGGTCTGTTGCGGCCCTCTCTTTCTAGCTCTGCCTCTCTCACAACAGCAACATCTCCTCGTGCATCACGCTCACTTTTGGCCTTTGCCGCCGCAGTCCTTCTTTCAGAGTTCTCAGAGAATCTCGTTCCGCTCTTTCGGCACCCTTCGCTCACAAACCGCACTTGGTTGTTGTCTGCCTGTCTGTTGCGACGCGCCGCTATCACAACGCTTCACTCAAAACACCGCTTTTCGAAATCACATCGACCCGTCAAGATGCTCTTCCGCACCGCCTCCGTCGCTCTTCTGGCGTGCGCCGCTCACGCGGCTGCTAAGCCCCAGCCTTACAAGCTTGCTGTCATGGCCGTCCCCCACTTGAGCTTGTCGCGTCGCGATACCCTCGGCTACCAGCCCGAGGAGATTGTCTGCAACAAGGGCGGTGACACCTGCGCCGATGCCTGCAACGTCGGCTACGTCCAGTGCCCCTCCAACGATGACACTGTCCACTGCTACGACCCAACCGTTGAGCAGCTGTGCTGCACTGACGGCTCCGGCAGTGAGTGACAACACGGTCCTGACACGTCGAGCCATGCTAATCTTCCAGACTCGTGCGACAAGGGCTACTACTGCACCCACGACTCCCAGAGCGAGACTTGGTGCTGCCCTGACGCCATGGGCCTCGAGGAGTGCGCTGCCGCCTACGGTGTGGACGGTGGCCTCGAAACCGCTGCCGCGTCCACAAGCACCACCTCCTCGGAGGAGCCCGCTACCACTGTCGAAGCCGTCAACCACGCTACCACCCCAGTGGCTGAGACTACCACCTGCGAGACTCCCGTCTCGAGCGCCTACACCAGCAAGTGGACCAGCGCCAACAGCACCAGCACCCGCACCTCGGCCCAGGTCGTGACCTCGACCACGTCCGTCGATGCGCCTGTCGACACCACCGAGCCCCAGCAACCGGGGACCACCGACGAGCCCGGCGCCGCCTCGGCCTCTGGCGTCAGCCTTGCCCTGCTCATCGCCGGTGCCGGTTTCGTTGCTCTCTTCTAAGCAAACCAGACACTTTTGACGAGGTTTACGAAGAAAAACAGCAGCTGTGCTACAGGGGAGGTCCCGATTTAGGCTTGTTTGCGTATCAAGTTTTCCAGACCACCTCCGATGTTTCATGGCTTGGAGTTGGAAAGGATTTGGCGTGTTGTCTCTGCTTTTTTTGGATTTGGTACATATCTCTTCACATTATACGTACTACCGCGCGCGGTAGCTTCTATTCTTGGTGGGCGCAGGGGTATCATGCGGCTCCTGCGCTTCACCCGTCTGTACGTATTCACCTAATGGACCTGATATACACGACGACTGGCTGCTTGTGTCCCAAGTTCAAGCTTATCTCTCCTTGGTACTTAGAGCTTAATGGATCGAATGGAAAGGTTCCTCTTGCCCACACCCTGTTGGGCCCAGTCCGTAACACCCCATGCTATCAAGAAGCCATTCAAAGTCAGTTGACATGCTTTGAATGAACAACTACTTGGTATTGCCTATCACAACATGCCATTGAATGACGCTTGCCATGTATCAGTGAATCATAACAGAAGGCTCTAGCCCCACGATGCGAACCCAATGAGGGAAAACGTCAGCTGTGGAATGCGGGAGGAATGCGGGAGCCGTTGGCACGGTACCGCAACTCTGGCGCCTCGCGTCACTTGCGATAGTGTGGGCATTTTAGGTGGGATGCGGTAGAGATCTCTTCTTCGCTTCTTCAATACTGGCTCAGGGTTTAGCCCAATATGAGCACGGCGACGGACGAGCTGTTCTTGTCGCTTGCTTCGCACTAGCCCCACGACCGCATGGTGACTAGAAGGCATCAGGATAGCAGAGACCTGCCCGTGGGCTCGTCGTCGTCAAAGGCGATGAGCCCTTCAAGGTGCAAAAAGTCGCGGTGCTCTTGTTGGTCTCCATGACCCTCCTGCGGTAGGGTGTGCGCTACACAGAACTCACTCCACTGTAATCGACCATCTACCAGGCATCGCGCGTGACACATTCAGGAGGATATGAGCGGAAAAAGTTCTTCATTTGGATATCATGATTTCGCTTGGCCCCCTCTAGATGCTGACGCTCAGAAGACGTCTATGCGCCAACGGCCTCGGGCTCCTTGTTCGCGTCGTAGCCGCACGACGCCTTGAGGCTCTCGACGAGCGCGACGTACTGCTCCTTGGCCTGGTCGGGGGTGACGCCCTCGTCGACGACCTTCTGCCACGCGTTCTTCTTGGCCTTGCCCTGTTCTGTGTCAGTGTTTTCTGCTGGCGCCTCCGGTGTGCCCCTCTCAAGAGCAGGGCGACGGGCTCTCGGAGCGAGGAATGACGGACCTTGAGATCGAACATGCCAGGAGCAGGAGCCTTGGTGATATCCTCGCCGTTGGCAACCTTGAAGAGAGCTGTAGCACCCATCTGTCAGCTTTCATGTCTCTCCCACCACGGGCGCCCATATGGCCGTGTCCGCGCATGGGATACTTACCGTAGAGCTGGAGGAGGTCGTCGTTGCCAGGCTTGCTGGTCAACTTCTTGGAGTCGGCGACGGCGGTCTCGAAGGCAGACATTGTGAATGATTTGCGAGTGTGATGATACGGTGCAAAGGAGAGTGTTCGTTTGATGTGGAGGTTTTGTTGGGAAACTCAGGGTTGAAAAGGAGGGGGAGGGGGTCCTGGCGAGGTGGCACCAAGGGGGGGGCTAGGTGACGTCGGGGCCTGGAAGCTCGGGATTGTGGGGCAGAAGGCGAAGATCAACCATGGCGCCCAGGCATCACAGGAAGTGGCCAGAGTCTCCTTTGTAAGACCAGCTCGTCGTTACAAGTGCAGGTCCCTCGTCAGGCCCAAATCAATTAATAGGCGTTCCGAGAGGAGGCGATGCAAGCCAAAATCCGTCCGAGGACGCTGATGAAGCCCCGGACCAGCATCGTCTTGGTCTGGGAAAACTCACCAGCATTGGCACCACGATCACAAAACCGTGACAGCTGGGGCAGGCACATGTTGCTACCTCGGTACCTTACTCCATGTGTGCGATCCTCCCAAAGCCGACTTGAGTAGGCCGTGCTGGTTTGCTGCAGGACACAGTCAGCGGGACTGGCTGTGGCGCATCTCACATGTCCCGATCAGGCGCTCATGAGTTCGGTGGAGCAGTTTGATAGGTCCATCTTTGGACACACAATTATCAGTGAATCCTTGTGACAAGATCCTGCACCAAGGACCGTCTCCGGCCTAATTCGTTGAACGTCCCGACCACGGATGCACCATTTTACGCACCATCTGTCTCTCAGTACACCAGTTTCAGTTCACAAACTAGAAAAGGAAGAGTTGGAACCTTGAGAGCCGATTCTTTGTTCTTGCTTTGCAGTGCAGCCTGGCTATCGCATCTCTGTGCGGCCAAATACCGGTAGCAGCCGATGGTCCCGCAACGAGACTGCAGGGTAGGTTGCAACCTCAAGCAGTGACCGTCCGACCGGAGGCACACCCTGCTGAATAAGGTGCGGCTGTTAAATTCCATGTCCAATACATGGAAAGGCATTCTCATGTAAAGACAAGAGCTGCTGCAGAAATGAATTTTGAACCATTGCGTATCGCAGTTCATGCCCGTGGTTCTGTGCCTGAGGCAAACACGTAGCATTCGCTCTAACATAGTAGCCAGCCGGCCGCCAAGATGACCAAAGTGTATACATCATCACTTTTTGAAACCACTTGAAAACACTTGCTTCGATGATTGACCAACTTGACTTCCCATCACCGCCCCCAGAACACGAAATTCGCACCCAATCGGATTCCACTAAAATTAACACAATGTCGAAAACTGTAGTCGTCCTTGGCGGCAACATGGCTGGCCTAAACATAGTACATCGTCTGCTGAAGTACACTTTGCCGCATGAGCCAGATCTCAAGGTAGTCCTGGTCTCCAAAGTAAGTGAGCCGCTTCTCGCACACACGGCGGCGGCATTGACCGGATCTAGAATAGCCACTTCTACTGGAACTGTGCCACGCCAAGAGGTGTCATTCCCGGTCTCATCCCAGACGAGGAATACATCCAGGCCATTGCTCCTGGTTTGGACAAGTACCCCCTTGAGAGCAATGAGTTCATCGTGGGCTCTGCCACGGGCGTGGACAAGACGGCACGTCAAGTAACGGTTTCCACTGCGGACGGCACCCGCGAGATCAAGTACGATTACCTCGTCATCGCCACCGGTGCACGCTGTGCCGACGATGGCCTCCCCTGGAAGGCCAACAACACGTATGAGGAGCTCATCGAGAGTCTGCACCGCACGCAGGAGAGCATCAAACAGGCAAAGCACATCGTCGTCGCCGGTGCAGGAGCCACGGGCGTTGAGGTGTGCGGCGAGCTGAAGTACGAGTACAAGGACAAACACGTCGTACTCATCTGCGCAGACGACAAATTGGTTGGAGGTGACTCGTGCCACGCATCCATTGAAAAGGAGCTTAAGTCTCTGGGAGTGGAGATTAGGAAGTCGGTCCGCGTTCAGGACACCCACAAATTGGACAGCGGCAAGACTGAGGTTGTCCTGGACAATGGAGAGAAAATGACGACGGACTACTACATGCCCGCCATAGGGCAGATCCCAAACACCGAGTTTGTGCCTGCTGAATGGTTGACAGACAAGAAGTACGTCAACGTGGATGAGAACTTTCAGGTCGTGGGGGAAACGGGGGTGTGGTCGCTCGGTGATGCAGTATCCAAGCCAAAGCCGAGCTTCCCCGAAACAGAAGCACAGGTGAGTTTCATGTCTGAGATCATGTTGGCAAGGGATCTAATATTGGGCAGGGCGGTGCCGTCCACAAGAACATTGAAGCAGTTCTCAAGGGCAAACAGCAGTCCCGCGTCAAGGGCATGCCGGCAGACATCTTCATCTGCACAATCGGCCGTAGCCGTGGCGTCGGGCGAATTGGCTTCGTGCCAGCCCCGTCACTTGCCATCTGGGCTGTCAAGGGACGCAATCTGGGGCGTCAAAGAACACCCAAATACGTCGATGGTAGTGCATTCTAGAGCTTCAGAGCAAAGATCATCATAGAGGGACAGTAATGGGACATCTTCTTGAAATTGAATGCACCGCCGTCCTGCATGCCCTCATCTCCCCGCCTTCTCGTTCTCAATCTCCTGCCGTAGTTGCTGCAGCACTTGGTTTCTGGACGCAAGATGTGACTCTAGTCCCTCCACTTGCTCGCGCACTGTCTGTAGGTCTTCGCTGATGCTCTTCAGGTTTCCGCCGGTGCTCTTGGAAGAGCCCTCCTCCAGCTCGCGGAGCTGCCGCCTCTTGTAGTCCAGGAGCTGATCCAACTCCTTCTTGACCAGAGCAGGCTTTGAATCGCGCTTGCCGCCCGACTTGCGCTCGGCAATCTCCTCGACCTTCCGAATCTTGTCTTCCAGGTCCTGCAACTGGCGCTTCAAGCGCACCTCTTCCCAGTCCTCCGTCTTCTCCGTTGAAAAGTCTGTTCCTTGCGTCTTGAAGCCGCTCCGGCCCAGTCTGGACAGGTATTGCTCTCCAAACTTTGTCTTGCGCCCCGTGCTGGTCGAATCATCGGCCTTGGTCGCCCAACGCGAGGTCTTCTGGTTGTCAACTTGGTAATCGATCTGATTGCGCTCAAAGCTGGCTCGCAGTGACGCTGGCACTGTGCGCGGAATACGGTACCCCTCGTGGCGGTAATTGAGAATATGGAGAAAGGCAAGGGCCGCGTCCTTGCTGATGGTTGAGTGCGCAGAAGGGTTGACCAGGTTCCACGCCGATCGGATGTCTGTGTCGGGTACATCGAGCGATTCGTACAGGTCTTCCAAAGCCCCGACTACCGTAGTTAGCAACCATGCAGCTGGGAAGCTTGGCCTACCCACATGATATCTCGCCGCGCATGTCTCTGTTCTCCTGATAGATGGACTCGTACTTGGCCTTGTCGGCAGGCTTCATGTACCAATCGAACCCGTCTTTGAGGCCTTGGTCGTCCGAATCATCCTCAACCTGCTCGAATTGTGGTTGTTTGCCCGTGAGCGCGTGTGAGGCCTGGACAAGATGCGCCTTGGATTCTGGAATGAGCCAGTCAGGGATGGCGGTCGGGACATCTGCATATTCCTGCCATTGTCAGCAACCACTTGCAACGACTCGCATGGTTCATAGCTGCCGTACGCCGTTGAGAATGTCGAAGATTATGCGCATGGCAACGCAGAACTCCTCAAAGTCGAGGTTGCCGTCATTGTCCACATCCGCGAGGTCCCACACCCTTTCCAGCTGATCATCTCGCAGACTGCTGTTCTTGAGGACCGGCGCAGCTTGCTCTCCAGTCAGGTATTTCCCACCACCCGTCCGAGCTGAGAAGATGTTCCAGTACGTCTCGATTTCCTGGGGCTCTATCTTGGGCGCCATGACGCAGTCTGTCTAGGCGCTGTCTTGCCGCGCGTCCGGGTAGGAAATTATGTTCGTATGGCGTGGACGGCTGTATCGGCACTGCGATGATCAATTGTAGTCAGCGAGTGACCTGCGCTTCGGTGATATTGGTACAATGAGCGACGACTGTGGCGTACGTGACTGTCATCAGCCGTGAATGGAGCTCATGGCCCCAGCCTCCGGGTGGCCAGCTAGGGGAGCATCGCTTTGGCGCATAACTTCTATACATGCATAACATATGAGCTTGGCACAACCTAGAACGAGCAAAGGCTCTGGGTACCCGTACTCCCTGAAGACGAGGTTGATCAGTCAAAGGCATTCAGATAGATGTCTCGAAGACAAAGCAAGATGGCGACAACTCTGCAGCTCACATCGGTGAGTTCGTGTGTGGAAAGGTGCATTTGGCCCGAGTCCAGCTAATCACTCATGGCGGAGCACGGAGAAAGACTTGGATTGCGGAGCTTCAGTTGTGTTCCGTGTGACTAAGGACAATCGTAATCAGCAGATTCTCATGAGATTGTTCACTACAAGATACCGTGAATTTAGGGTACCTTGTCCGCAAGAACCAGCCCAAGCTGGAGCCTCCAGTCCAGATGCGCATCCAGTTGAATTCGGTGCCTTATCTTACCCCACATGGGACTAGCGGCTAGGTGGAGGGGCGCCAAGGCCAAGCGTGGTGGTGCGCTGCTCCTTTTCCTCCCATGCGGCGCTGGAGGGGTAAATATTTAATTGCGGTGGAACGACCTTTCCAAGTGATCTTACAATCTCGTCAATTTATCTGCTCTTTTTGTTGGAGTTTAGCGACCGCGACAATGTCTGACACCACGACCACGACCGCGACGGGGACCACGACCGGTATCACCGCCGAGACGATGCTGCGGTTGTTCCCTGACATTGACACCAGCTCCGAGGCGCTCTCTGGCCACGATGAGGAGCAAATACGCCTGATGGACGAGGTGTGCATCGTCGTCGACGAGAACGACGCACTCATCGGCAAGGCGAGCAAGAAGATTTGTACGCCGGCAACGGGACGAGTCTGTAGGGAACTTGAGCTGACAGTGCCCAGGCCACCTCATGACCAACATTGACAAGGGTCTGCTCCACCGTGCCTTCTCCGTCTTCCTCTTCAACGACAAGAATGAACTCCTCCTCCAGCAGCGCGCGTCCGAGAAGATCACCTTCCCCGACATGTGGACCAACACGTGCTGCTCGCACCCCCTCAGCGTGCCCAGCGAGACGGGCGCCAACCTCGAGGACGCCATCGAGGGTGCCAAGCGTGCCGCCCAGCGCAAACTCGGCCACGAGCTGGGCATCAAGGCCGAGCAGGTCCCCACGGACAAGTTCAAGTTCCTCACCAGGATTCACTACAAGGCGCCCAGCGACGGCAAGTGGGGAGAGCACGAGATCGACTACATCCTCTTCATCAAGGCCAACGTCGACCTCGACCCCAGCCCGAACGAGGTGCAGGCGACGCAGTACGTCACGCCCGAGGGCCTCAAGAAGCAGTTTGAGGATCCCTCGCTCAAGTTCACACCCTGGTTCAAGCTGATCTGCAACTCGATGCTTTTTGAGTGGTGGGAGCACCTGGATGAGGGCCTTGAGAAGTACCTCGGCGAGAAGGAGATTCGTCGCATGCTGTGAGGCGCGTTTGGGAATGGCGCACACGGGCGTCTGCCCACGCCACCAGTACAGAGGACTTGAATGTTGAGGTCTTCTGACTGGTGGCGATGGTGATTTTCCTAATCTTGGAAATAGACAAAGCGCGTGTTTTCATTCAATCTTCGAGGGATATCTGTCTCCGATGACTGCGTTCGTGCTTCGTAATACGAGATACCCTTTCCTGGCAGTTTTTGAGACTTACGTACAGGCCATTGCGAATCGAAGTTTGCTCTTTCAACTTTTGGCGAACGGCTGGCCGCTGAGTCTGCCAGGGAAGAAAGACAGGGTTGTAGAAACCGGAGTCTTCTCTGTCTTCATCCGTAAGACTGCCCACGCCTCCAAGCATCAACGAGTTCTACGAGTCACCGCAAGCCTTCAGTTCGAGTCGCCATCCATGTGAGCCAAGCGACTTGAATGAATATCCATCTCGTCGCAGTCATCGTACCCGTGACGAGCACCTTTTGTAGGAGATGCCTTTGCGGGAATCTCGGCAGAAGGAGAGGGTGTTCGACCCAAAGCTTCGTCAAACAACGCAACAGTCTGTTGTAGAGGATGGCAGCAGACGCAGGATTTGCTCGAACCTTGGAACGATCCACTGTATCATCGTCTCGGAAAGGGGGTCAGGGGAGTAGCGTAACCACGAGTTCATTGCCTCCTGGCACGGCAACAATATACAGATCCGTAGCGTCGTCAAGTTGTCCCTGCACAGTCAGCTTGCAATCCAAGCCACAAATCTTATGCGTTTGATCAAACACGACATAACTGTAGTTCTAATCCACAAGTAGTGCTGAAGGTGTCCGCGCTGGCCGAGGACTGCACTCTCTGATGATGTCGCGCGTGCTGACGTGAGGATGCCGCATCCTGAGGAGATACTGCTCATGAATCCTCGCCACCAGCGATGCTAATGTCATGTTTCGTCGGATTTGAGTCCGTAGGGGTACTTGGTTTAAAGCAAGGCCGACCAACTTCTTCCACACCCGCAGAGGAGAGATATTGGCTGGAGCTAAACTCTCCGGAAACTCCTCGTCAGTCTCGAGCGCCTGCGCTCGGAGCCTTGTCCAGGCTGCGTTCAGAATGCTCAATCTCAATGGCGTCACGCGCGGCTGCGTGTTGCGCTCTCGGAAATGGGGGCGAGAGAGGACATGGATGCTTTCCCCAATGTCTTTCCCCAGAGTGGGTACGATTGCTCTATAAAGGTAGAGAGGCCTTGGACGCGCGACACACAGTGTTGGAAATCAAAGCCATCCACCGGTGTGTACTCCGACGCCATGTATGCTTGCTTGCTCGAGGTCACCCATGATCAGTCCGATGGATACTGCATGGTTGTATCTCATGTAAAAGCGCACGATAGCCCCCTGAAGGCGTGAGAATGATCTGAAAGCGAATCGGTGGTGCGCCTTGAGCGGAGTCGGAGTCCGGTCCTCGCAGTGCCAGACTGAGTCCCTGAATGGATGGATAGACGCTACCATATCTGCGAGCCAGGCTATTTGGCCAGAGACAGCCTGGTAGAGTTTCTGACCTATGCGGGCAAACATAGTTCGCAGTATCAAGTGCTACTGCATGCCTTGCACTCAGGCTTCCATCAGCTTTTCCTCGTCCAGGGCCCTGTCGAACTCGAGCACAAATTCGACCCATTACCATCGCCCTCCCAGCTCCCTTACAGCATGCATAGCAGCTTTTCCAGCTGTTGCTGAAAGAATCGCCTGGATATATTCAAGCTACGGTTTCAAATACATGCCCATGTCTAAGTGGTCAAGAAGCAGCATGGCGTTGGATAATGCAGCCTGCGTACATGTATTATTGGTGTGATTCTCGAACTCTTTTTGCCGTCTCTTTGTAGCCTCAGCAACGACTGTCTACGACAGTTCCCTTAGAAGAGAGGCGACGGTCACCTACAGTCCTAGTTTGTGACATTAACTAGTAGTGTGCATTGTGGTGCATGGAGCCCAGAAGACCAGACATACTGCTTCAGATTTGCCTCAGCGTTCGCGTCCCTGGAGGCGATATGTTGATCCCACTAACCATGGACGCCTCACATGGACCCCAGCCGTTCAAAAGACGAAGCTCCTTTCCCCATGTCCTGTCTTTGATGCGTCGGCAGCAACATGAACATTTCGAAGAACCAAGAAGCGATATATACATCCAGGGTAGCCAAAGTAGCGCGTAAATGCAGCAATACAGAACAATCTCATATCGGGACTCATTTCCACATCTCACTTTAGCGTCCCACTAACTCGGGCCGCTAGCAGTTCCAGATCGCCTATCGAAAAGCAGCGTCCCCTGTCGCAGCCAGTAACAGGCAGCGCCCAGGCGATCGTGAACAGACCCCTATTATCTCTCCGAAGACTGATCAGCAAAGGGCTGAATGTCTCCTGATTCTGCGCACCGTTTGCTGCTGCGGCCACAACCTCGTCTCAAGCGTCTCGCAGAGACGTGCCGCTCTTTGCAGTGCTCACATAGTGCTGCGCTCCGCACTACAACATGGCAGGGCTGCGGCAACTACTCATTCGCGGGAGGGAGGGTTATGAGATGCTGGGCAAACACAGCCCAAATCCCATGGCCCTGATGATGAAGAAATCCTCGAGGATCTTCATGTCTGTCTTCTTCGCGACATTTATCGCCCTTGCCATCTTTTCTCTCTCAGGAGTAAGCGAGTTTCATGGCATCTACCATGAGGAATGAGAATGTGTGACTGACCTGTACCAGGGAGGCTATCAGCATGGCGAGTCGGTGGTGACGGACAACGGCATCATCCTTCCAGATACGCCAGTGTCTGGCCAAGGGCTTGGACAGAAATTGACGGGCGAACCAACGCTTCCCGACGAGGCCAATGTGCCAGCGGCCCCGCCGCCTGCTCCAGAGCATCCGGCGATTCCTGGGGGAGGTCACCCACAGGAACCCGAACCAGAACCACAAGGCCCAGACGATCTGGATGGAGAAGCGCCTCACCCTGAAGAGCCTCACCCTGAAGAGCCTCATCCAGAAGAACCTCATCCAGAAGAACCTCATCCAGAAGAACCTCATCCAGAAGAACCTCGTCCAGAGAATCCACCACCAGAGGACCCTCGTCCCGAATTAGATCCCGCTGCTGCTGCTGAGGCTCCCCATCCCCAACAGCCTCACCCAGAGGCCCTCAAGCCAGGCGAGGACATCAATGGCCCAGTGCCGGTGGAATCCAAGCTCACCTCTCCCAATCCTGAGCCCGAACCAACCGCTAGGCCTCATCAAGACCGTCGTGTGGTTGTCCTGACACCCGTCAACACGCCCAGCACCAACGTCTGCAAGTTCATGGTGACCGCCATCGCGCTTGGATACCCGTCGCCGATCATCACCAACTGGCATCGCAATCCCTTCGAGACGTCCAAGTGGCATGGAGGCCCCAATTTGGCCAAGATCACCGGCATCCTCCGCTATCTGGATGCTGCCCTCCACGAGGAGGCCCACCCCGATGATAAGCTGCACCCGGAAGACATTGTGATCATTGCCGATGCCTTTGATGTGTGGTTCCAACTGCCTCCCGAAGTCCTCCTGAGACGCTTCCACGAGATCAATGCCAAGGCCAACGCACGCCTCCGCGAGCAGTGGCCGCACAAAGAGCCCATGCAAATGAAGCAGACCATCGTCTTTGCCGCGCAGAAACGATGCTGGCCCACGGTCGAAGAAGGCGCTAACTTGCATTGCGAGGAGCTCCCTGAGAGCCCCCTTCCTGCTGATCTGTACGGGAATGAGACCGACGTCATCATGAACCCTGATGATCCTGAGACCGTCGACTACCACCACGTACGGCCCCGATTCATCAACGGCGGCGTCTATGTCGGCATGGCAGGTGATCTGCGACGCGCCTTTCGCCGCGGCTTCGATCAGCTCGACAGCGCTGCGGAATCGGGTGCGCAGCTCTTCAGTGAACAGGGCGTCACTGGCCAAGTTCTCGGCGAGCAAGAGACGTACCGCAATTGGAGGCGCAAGCATTCGCTCGAGAGTAGTATTGCCGAGACGCTGATAGAGAGGAATTTCGAGTATCACATTGGGTTGGACTACACACAGGAGCTCTCCCTGGCCACCTGTCACTCGGACAATCACGGCAATATTGTCCCGCTGGGCAACCAGTCCGCCATTGACGAGTACTCGTCCGCCCTCGGTCTCACGCCAGCACGAATCCGGGGTGTGCCCGACGACATCAAGAAAGTACACAACCCCCTAGACGGCTACGTCTCCAATCCGCAGTGGGAAGACATGCCTCTGTACACTGATTTCTTCACGCAAGCTGTTCCGGCTATCGTCCATCATAATGCCTACAAAAACAATGCCAAGGAACGCCGCGTCACATGGTGGCATAGAATGTGGTTCGTCCCTCACCTGCGCGACATGGTGACCAAACAACTGCGGCCAGGACCACTCAAGCCCCTGACTACGATCGAGACAGACGCCGGCGACATTGTGTACTGGGCGCCCAAGTCAGACGCTCTCAAGCGAAAGCCGAGGCTCTTGATTGAGAAGACCAAAGAGCCCCTGGGCGAGGCGTCTTTTGACACGCTGTGTCGTGTCCCCGACAAGGCGGGAATCACAGAGCCGTACTGGTGGGACGAAGTTTTCCGAGACGGCAAGGGGCCGATATAATCGTGACTCAGGAGCGTTCTGACCAATCTGTAAATACTTTGAATTTATGGCAAAAGTTAAAGAGTGCGATCTGTCGATCATACCAAGGTTCTGAATCTGTTTGCGGTATCCAGGCCTTGTGAGGCCACCCAACATGGCCCCGGGTGGTTGATATGGCCGAGACACCGACAAAAGCTGTTTACGTTCTACACGCTAGGGTAGCTCATGGCCTTGTGCCGGACAATTACTGCGGGGTTGCAGGGTGGTGCATATTCGTGCTGCCTGTGTCAGTCATTCCAGCCGGAGGGTACATTCAGGGGGTCATTCAAATGGTCCAAGCCTGATGAGGACGCCTAACCCAAGCTTTTTCTTTTTTCGAATTCTCATTTCGAATAATAGTAGCAATAGAATACTGAAGATGATCAAGTCCAAGGCGTGCTTGGTGATTGAGTGTGATGGAAAGGTGGCAGGAAGGCTCACCATGCTCCGATCCATACGCCTAGCATGTCATGTTCCCAAGAAAAAAACAGCTCCAGACAGCTCTTGGAAGAAGATCATGCAACCAGGCCAGGAAAGACGTAAAAACCCCCTAGATGTATGCAGTTGTGACCATGAAGAGACAAGAACAAGTACTTTTCTGAGGTCCGCTGTCAAAGGCACGCAGCTACTGATGGAGCAAGCAGAGCTACATGAGCGAGCTCATCGTGACGGAGCTGCCGTTATCGACGCAGAACAGATTGAAGTCTGTCTATCTCTTCGCATCCGACATTTGAAGCAATTCGATCCCGAAGCCGCCGATACGAGATGCTACATGTATGAGCCAAGAGTCAGTCTCTGGTCCGGATAATGCTGGTTGCTAGCCACTCACACATGTACAGGCGTATCGTACCGACGGCGCCCATGCTCTGTGGCCATTTGCATCAGCTACTTCGTTTTTCTTGGGTGCGACGTGCGGGTATACTTCCAGGAGCAGAGATCATCCAAATGTCGTCCCATCAGCGCGTCTTCAGAACACAGAACCGCGCATTGAGTCGTAGGGGCACGAATGCCAACGTGAGACTGGAGCCTACAATACAGGATCAGCACAGGCGCAGGACGCCGCACAATGCGCGCATCACCCCACGTTGGAAACAGCATTCATCGTGAAGAGCGTTCATCTTGGGATCTAAACCGACATGGGGCGCTTGCGGTTATCAAATGCCCCGATCTGGCCCTCCAGAGAGCGACCTTGCGTCATGGCGGTCGCTTAAAATCGAAGTCGATCAGAGGCGTAGGAGGCGGGCAAAAATCATCTTCCCGAGGAAGAGATAGGGGAGCGAAGTCGCAGGCAGCTGTCAAAGACACCCACATCTCGGAGGGCCAACAAGAGTCTCCGTTTCTTTTTCATCATGGGTTTTAATACAGGGTGATTGGAGCTCCTCGAAACCGGCAGGACGCTGTCAGGGGGTCACTCCACATCCACCGGGCCCTGTCAAAGATGGTGACAAGGGCCACGAATCCATTTGTATCCAATGCTTGCCCCTATTCCGAATCGATAAGAATTTCAAGTCGCGGAATGCCGTGTTCAAAAAAGGTCAACTGAGCAATTTGAGAAGCCGATGCAGCCAACACTGACTGGCGCAACGTTAGGGCCTTCCAGTGTCGGCATGGACAAATCATAGAGTCAAGGGACGATCACCATAATGCTGCACAAGTGCTCAGCCTCTGGAGATGATGACTTATTAGAAATCCTGATTCACGCACCGTATTTCGCTCTGGATCCAAAGTGGGTGAACCTGACGAGGCTGGTTTCACGCAGCGGCCTTGTTACATCCACTACATGTACCATACCTCGCGAGCCCGTTTCCAATCCATCAACTTCTCTGTTCCAAAGCTCAAAGCAGAAGCTGTTTAGAAGCCTCAGAGTGAATACATGTACAGCATGTGCCTTGAAGGTTCTTGGTCGGCTACAAGTCAAACTGCCATACCCATAGGAGGGCAAAAGCTTCATTGCCGTTTTGTTGAGGGAAGACAGATGCTGGTAGTGAGTAAACCAAGTACAGACTCACATACGAACTTTCCAGAGCCCAAATATATCTGTGAAACGCGGGCAGGAACGATGGGGCTTGTTCTGCTTCCACGAGCTCGCAAGCCCTGATGATGGGTCACCCTTCTCTTCCCCAAAGCACAGATTAGGGGACATTAATCACGTTGAACACATGCCATTTCAACATAATGCTCAACCGATTGCCAGATAAAGAACGTGTTCAAGAGCGGAACGACCGTAAACCCTACCCATCATCGCCAGTAGCGGTAATCACTCTCCTTAGGAACCAGAACGGTGACAAGCGGACTCGACCGGTACATGCCTTCGCAAGCAGCATCTCCCACCAATAGTTTGCATAGTATCTTGTCCCCCCACCGAATCAGAATCGGCTTGCGAGACGACTGAGTAGCTGCTCTCGCGCTTCCTCAGCTACTTCAGCGTCGACTCTGTCGGCGTTCTCTCCACCAGGCTTTGTCCGATCGCACATCGCGAGCTTGCATGCAGGCGCTGCACTCCATGGGTACCTCGTCCGTGATCTTTTTGACACCTATTTCACATTTGCCAAAGCCCCTCCGGTCGCCCAAGAGGCAGGTTTCATTAACTTTGTTGAAGCGGTTGCGATCGTTGCAAGAGACGCAGACAGTATAGGTCGTGATGGTTTTGCACATCTTGAAGGCTTCGAGGTACGATAGTCGAATATGGTTATTGCAGGATCAGGCAAAGTGTTGCGGATTGGAGTGCCAGGAATGCTGCGAATATGCCCTTCTGCGGTCTGTTGCAAGACCTATATACCCGTAGATGCCTTCAGAGATTCAGCCTGTGGTATTTTCTTGCCTTGGTGTGTTGAATCTTTGTGACATCCTTCGTGCTCTCAAGGCCCCAACAGATTATCACCATGGGTAGCATCTGTGTCCTGACGCTCGCCCGTCAACACAGCGTATGGGCGCGGAAGGCCAGACAGTCCCGCGGCGTCACTGACAGAAAGAGAGAGGTAGCAATGTTCAACATGACAACTGCGTCTATGGTCCGATACCGCGTGTCTGTGGCACGGCCGGCACACGCCGAAGAAACGGGCTGGATCACGACCAAGGCCTTGTGCGTCAAGTTGCGCCATGGACTCTGGACCGTGCTAGTGTCTGTGATCCAACATCGCCTCATTGCTTGGCCTCGTATGATACACAAGACAGATTTACCTTGTGTGAAGATCTCGTCAAGTCCTGTCCAGGGCACACAAAATCATATTTAGCCCCGTATCTCATGAGGAGTCATGTTGATTCACCAATGCTACATGCCTCATCCCGTCTTAGATCAATACTCCAAGATTGACCAGGTCTCGTCATCAACAGTCGTGTAGATCAACCCCTGTCCCAACAACTCTTCCGCAGCCTTGAGCACATCATTCATGGACAAGCCCGTCCCACTGACAATGTTGTTCAAATGCACACCTTCGTTGCCACCAGGTGCCGAGTTCATGTATGTGTGCATCCGCCTCGCCTGATTGGAGCAACCCGAAAGTTTGCTGTTGGACTGCCCTCCCATGCCGCCTGCACCAGCTCCACCATCAATGAACATGCTGTCGCCGTCACCACCATTTTCGCCTGGTTGCGGCTTGGTGAAGTACAAGTGAACATATGTCGCCTCGAGCATATGATAGTTGACCTCATTGTGGTCGGTTATGAGTCGGATCATGTGCGCGCTGACGTAGCGCTTCCCGCTGAAACTCTTCAGACGCCCCCACACACGCACGTGCTGGTCAACCTCGAACCCCGGGTTCGTCGCCTCGTGCTGCTTGTCTACATCGATAAACTTTTTCACCTCGAGGATTCCAGTGCCATCGTCTATGCGGACTGTGATGTTGGTTGGCTGGGGGTTGATGGACCGGACTTGGCCAACAGCTGTGATCTGGGTGACGGTCTGGCCGTCAATCTTGAAATCGGCGCCTGCGAACGCTTCTTCGGCTTCGAGGATCTGCTTGACAGTAACCGGGCGGAGAGATTCATCTTGGTGGTTCTGGAAAGTCAGACTGGTTGTTGACGCAAGAAAAGCTTCAAGACTCACCTTTTGACCGCCACCGCCTTGGCTGCCTTGCTGTGAACCGCCTGCAAAGAAACCGCCCGAGTCCTCGCCACCTTGGGCACCATAGCCCGTCTTTGCATAACCACCGTATGCTGCTGTCGTTATTGTCAGCAATTACATCTTTGACTGCTCGCACGGGAGGGCTAATTACACATGCTGGGTAGTGGGTGCGATGGGCGTGAACGATGATGTTCAGAGTTGGGAGACGCGTCGAAACGCGTTCCTGTAAAGTGTTAGCAGGTACCCCGCGATTGTGGCGGCGCTAATGCACCAGCCACTACACCAGCCACGACTTCAATCGTCAGTCATCACTGCTACCTTCACCATCGTCTCCTCAGTTAGTAAGCGACCAGCCGGATGAGCTACACAGTTGAACTCATACGGGCTTGACTTGTCGTACTACAGGCACAGCTACAAATGTGTAATTGCGTATACGTATGCAAAATAGCCTGGCCGGCATCTCTGTCGAGCGCCACATGTCAAATGGCGGCGGCATGATGCACGCAGTTTGGTTGAATAAATGCCGAACTGGTAAAAATGTCTTCTCGCAGATTCTACGCAGCTCAAAGCGGGGGGTAGTTCTAGATTGCACCCGCTGCGTGGCAAAGGAGGGTAACACAATGATAGTTGCGATCGTTGTCCAGAGTCTAGGTTACCTTAGTCTTGACCATTAGCCTCGGCTGACAGGGGCCTCACGGGCCGGCGTGATCGGCCCCCAGAGTGCCAGACCAACGACGACGCATCACGGACGCTGCTGGGCTTGGGGGCTCCATCTCTGACATCAACAACTCATTCCACCCACTTCTCTATCCTCACCATTGTACATTCTAATCCACATAATCGAGTTCTTCCTCAGTGTACTTTGCTTTTCAGATCAACTCGCGCCACCGCCGGTTGCTTCCACCAGAACGTCATCACCTCGTCGACACTAAGCTCCATTCCGAACACGCCATGGTCAGACAGACTGCGAGTCTGCCGATAATCCCCCTCCCCCGTGGAAGCGTTCTCCTTCCTGGCCTCATCCAGAGGGTTACCGTCACATCAAGCCGACCAGATATCCCTGCTCTTCTGGCGCACGTCTACGAGCGCGCTGCGACCAAGGGGCCTGATGGTCGGATCGACGCCGTACCCATCGCTTGCGTGCCGCTAGCATCACCACATGTTGGACCCAATGGCCAACTTCTCATCAGCAATGGAGAGGAAATCGACAGCTCGCAACTTGAAGATATCAACCCTGCCACAGCGCGCAAGGCAGACCTTTTCAACTTTGGTGTCGCCGCGAGAATAGTGGGCATCGATGGCCGAGGTCAGGGCGAGTTCGCCCTTCGGGTGGAGGGAACGTCTCGTATCAGGCTCGACAGCATCACTCAGGAACGTCCATTCTTCGAGGGCAGCGTGACATATTTCAATGACGACAGTGAGCCTGTACGCGATCAGATTAGCTGTACCTGTGCTAATAAGAAAACAGTCTCGGCTGCCGATAAGCAGCTACACGAGCTTTTCGCGCTCCTCAAGTCGCGAGCGCGGGAACTTGTTACCATTCTTCGAATATCGTCCCTCCTTCCCCGAGCAAAGGGTGGCCCTCCGCTGGCACCATCGGTTACCAAGCGACTCGAGACACTGATTATGCGACGCGAATTTCAGGAAGCCGGTATTTTGGCAGACTTTATGGCAAATCTTGTCGAGACTACGCATGAGGAGAAGCTAGAGGTGCTGGCAGCCCTCGATGTTAAGGTCCGGATCACCAAGGTGATTGAGCTGCTGGAGCGCCAGGTCGGGGGCATCAAGAACAACTTCAAGATTACAACCTTCACATCAGTACCGGTGCAGATCTTGGACCGGCTGAACGATAACCCCGCACGCAGGCAAAACCAGTTCCCAAATATTGCTGGCGTCGGTCTGCTTCCTCCCCAGGGACAGATGCCGAGCGGCAATGACCAGGACGGAGACCAGGAAGCGAGCGAACTTGACGAGCTCAAGCAGAAACTGCAGAAAGCCAGGCTTCCGCAAGAAGTGCAGAAGACTGTTGATCGAGAGTTGCGCCGTTTGCAAAAGATGATGCCGATGAACCAGGAGTACCAGGTGACCAGGAACTGGCTCGAGACCTTGTCGGAGATTCCATGGGCTGCTGTGACCGATGATCGACTGGATCGTGACACGCTGTCCAGGGCTCGCAAGCAACTCGACGACGACCACTACGGCCTGGACAAGGTCAAGAAGCGCCTCATAGAATATCTCGCGGTCCTGCGCCTGAAGCAGTCTATCAATGATGGTGTCAACGAAAAGATCCAAAGGGCGGAGCAAGAGGAAGGCTCGAATGCCGCAGTAGAGTCGCCGGGAGATGAGCCTACAGATGGCAACGGGGAACGCAAGCCAGCGGCGGCACAGAACTCTCCCAAGCTTGAACTGCTCAAGTCACAGCGCATGGTCGACAAGTCGCCCATCATGTTGCTCGTGGGGCCTCCAGGAGTGGGCAAGACCAGCTTGGCAAAGTCTGTGGCGACAGCGCTCGGTCGCAAGTTCCACCGCATCTCCTTGGGCGGTGTTCGCGACGAGGCAGAGATTCGAGGTCACAGGAGGACATATGTAGCAGCCATGCCGGGTCTCATCGTCCAGGGACTGCGCAAGGTGGGCGTTGCTAACCCCGTCTTCCTCCTCGACGAGATTGACAAGGTGGGCGTGGCGAGCGTGCACGGCGATCCGTCCGCGGCCATGCTGGAGGTGCTCGATCCCGAGCAAAACCACACCTTTCACGATCACTATGTCGGAATGCCCATTGACCTGTCCAAGATTCTGTTCATCGCCACGGCCAACTCGCTCGACACGATCCCCGCGCCGCTTCTGGACAGGATGGAGACCATATACATTCCTGGCTACACGACGCTCGAGAAGCGCCACATTGCTATGCAGCATCTTGTGCCGAAGCAGATCCGGGTGAATGGACTGGCCGAGGATCAGGTCATTTTCGATCAGGATGTGGTGTCCAAGATCATCGAGGCGTACACGCGCGAGGCAGGTGTCCGCAACCTGGAGCGTGAGATTGGCTCCGTGTGTCGTGCCAAGGCCGTCGAATTCGCGGAGGCCAAGGACTCGGACCAGCTCGACACGTACAAGGCCCGGCTGTCGGTCGAGGATGTAGAGAACATTCTGGGTGTTGAACGTTTCGAGGAGGAGATTGCAGAGAAGACCAGCCGGCCAGGTGTGGTGACCGGACTCGTCGCCTACAGCTCGGGCGGCAACGGCAGCATCCTCTTCATCGAGGTGGCAGATATGCCCGGAAATGGCCGTGTCCAGCTCACGGGCAAGCTGGGTGACGTGCTCAAGGAAAGCGTCGAGGTCGCCTTGACGTGGGTCAAGGCCCACGCCTTTGAGCTGGGCCTCACCCCTGAACCGACTACGGACATTATGAAGGAGAGGAGCATTCACGTCCACTGCCCCTCGGGGGCTATTCCCAAGGACGGACCCAGCAGTGGCATTGGCCAAGCCATAGCGCTGATCTCGCTCTTCTCTGGAAAGCCTGTCCCGCCCACGATGGCTATGACGGTATGATACCACTCCCGCTCTTGAGTCTGGATGATCATTGCATGAACTAATTTGATCGATCGCGCAGGGTGAGATTTCTCTACGCGGCAAGATCACGGCCGTCGGTGGCATCAAGGAGAAGTTGATTGGCGCGCTACGGGCGGGCGTCAAGACGGTGCTTCTCCCGTCCCAAAACCGCAAGGATGTGAAGGACCTCCCAGCGGAGGTGAAGGATGGACTGGAGATTCTTCATGTCAGGTGAGTGCTTGTTAAGCCCCCAGATGCTATTTCATCATCCTATGGGAGCATGTCTTGCTAATGCAATCTTGACAGCCATATTTGGGAAGCCATCCGGCTCGTCTGGCCAGACTCGCACTGGGCCTCCGATAGCAACTACGCGGGTATCGAGAGCCGCCTGTGAGATGACTGCGTCGGAACAGAACTATTCTGGCCGCTCAGTGCGCCCAAGGGTGTGGTTCCTACGAGCACTAAGGTTCCCTCCGTGCGCCTCGACACCTGCCGCAAATGAGAGGGCAGTACTCTGGAGAGAAGCAAGGCTGCGCTCAGGGCATACAGTCCCGTCTGTATTTGCGGTTTGGACCTGGCATTGGATTTGTTTCCGAGGCCGCATGCGTTTTGTGCATGATCCATGTATGTGAGCACAGGTTGCAGGCAGCAACATTGTAAATACTCCTATTCAACACGTATAGTCGTATATGCTGTCGTCTGTCTGAAGGCTGAAGGCGCCTACCATTGACATTTGCATACCCTAGACGCGAATTGCAGGGGGGGGATGACATAACTCGCAGACACGAATATACGGTCGGCAGGTTCCGCGAGATCCGGTCCGTGGCTGTCGCTTCGCGGTGTACAGTATGTAATGACGTGTGAACTGGGTGCAACACCGAGCTCCGAATTAGGTTCATCGTCTAATTCAAATGCGCCCGCCAGGGTCGAGGCCCTGCGAACGTCTTGAAACGGGTGCCGCACAGGCACTAGACCGGGACGTCACTGCAAGTGCGAGTGCGAACGGTACTATTACGTATGTAGTAAATTACGTTGTGCTTTTGGCGCACATGGGAGGTGAAGGTGGTCCGGGCCACTGGGTCTACGTACTGCTTCGTGCCGAGATGCGACCTGTGATTAATCGCTCCGGTGAGAACGGTCCAGACGTGCTAGTTTTGGGAGAGAGCTTGCATGGGTACATAGTTGCTGGGAGAAGTGGTCAATTAGGGCTCTGTCTCCAACCTGCCTGGCAGGCTATCTCTACCTACGTCAGGAATCGGCACTGAGCAGGATGAAGGATTTGCCGGCAATGGGACTGTCCCATCAATATCCAGTCAAGTTGCTTGTTATTACTGCACTCCACGCAGAGCATTTGTTGTTTGCACGGTACCGCCCTACCTCCGCAGCTGTGATATCTGACTGTCATGTGACTCTTGTCAGCCGAGCCGAGCGGGACGAGTCCCAAGCCAAGGCATGGCGGGAGGCTTGGCAGGCGGCGGGAGGGGGGGAGGGGGGCGGTTGGGGGGGCGGACGTGCAGCGGAGAGAGATGGAATGAGCCGAGTGTCGTCTTTTTCTCCCCGAGCCTGAGCGTTTCCTTTCTTTTTTTTCATTCAAGGTCCGGTCGCTGAGCCAGTTGCCCCAGTGAGACATGCAGGCCCCATCCAAATTCGGAGCCATCGTCACGCTCGACCTAACTTGGAGTCTGTCGTGTGACTCAATTGGCTTTGCGTGCGTGCATGCAGTATCAATTACATGTACACATGCACGTACGCACACGCTGCACAGCCTGCGCTGCAGCATGACGGAACAATTAGTAGATCCTGCGCGGTCCGTTGTGCATCGCGCAACGGAGGATAAAATGCCTGGGCTTCTGCTCGCCTGGTGGGGCATGTGATGGGATATATTACTGTGGTGGTATAATCTCATGCATAGGGCCTGGATGCTGATCAAACACAATTTGACAGCGGTCGTCAGAGACTGGGCCGGTTGTCACGTCCCATCTGGTCGTCCTTGGTCGGGATGCAGACAGCTCAGCTTGGCAAATTGTCTTAATTTGCGTGGCTAGCTGTTCCCTCGTTGCTTGGCGTCGTTGCTGCGTCTGTTGGCGACTTGAGCGCACACATGTAGACGTATTAGTGGGTGACTGACGCAGTGCTCGAGTGAATCATCCTTGTCCCGGCAAGCACAGTAAAGCTGAAACATGATCTACCAATTGCCGGCCATTATCGAAACATGGTTCGGAACCGCGGTCGGGGGGGGGGGTCATGTGCGGTATGCACAGTCTTAGATCACGGCAGCATGGCATGGGCCCTGGCAACCAGGCCAGGGTGACCTGTCACCTTGGTCGAAAGAGGCAACTGACCGCCCGGAAGATGAGTGCAAAGCTGCAGACACACATGGCGCGTCTGGGGTTCCTGTTCCCCAGAAGCGTTTGGCTGGCTGTCCAGGACTCGAACAATTGATAAGGACGGTGGAATAGTGCAGTCATGGCTACGTACATGTATCCACCACAAGCAGCATCGTCATGGACTCCAGGATTCGAGACAAATTGGTCGGTCTTTCTTTGATCACATCATGGGAAACAACTGTCTGAGCTCACACCCTCATGCGTGCTTATTATTGCCGATCTGGGACGACTGTCCTGAGTCTGAGGGAGATGAGATCTACGCAGCGCGCGCGCCTCGAGGATCTCATGGGGGTGCGACCGGGGTTGGTGCATGGTGTCTGCTGGGCTGGCGCGTTCGGCGCCTCAGCGCATTGTAGAGAAATGATCACACGGCTCGAGCGTACATAGGTATGTAGCATCAGTAATATTGGGATTGCTCCTAATTACTACAAGTACTGTAGGAGGCTGGTTGTGCCGCTGAAATGGCGGGGTTCGCGCGTAGAAGTTAACTGATTCTACGTATCACACGGTATCCCAACTTTCCCAGTGCTCCAACTCGAGTCTGGGACAGTGCTACCCACGTACGAGTGTGCATTGCCATCAGCTTGTGGCCCACCAAAGTGCGTGCGTATACGGAACGCACCAAGTGAGGTTAGAGTCCATGGAGGATCCCCATGACTGCATGAGTCCCTGCATGATCTGTATCCCCCGTCAGCATCAAGCATGATCTGGCATTGAAAGCTGACATTGGACGTGTAATTATGGGGGTATCTTCTTCCAGCTCACGAGGGACCTGTTTTGGTCCTGGCGGGTTTGCGCTGGACCTTGCTGAGGTCGGTACCATGCCAGTGTTGCATCTCGCTCGTCAGAAATGTAAAGCACTCACACAAGGGACGCGACCAAGCCACGTCGTAGTGTTATGTGTGCGTGTGCGTGTGACGTACCTGGATCCTGGAGGCGTTCTGCAATATGCACGTCCGGGACATTTATTCCCGATGCGTAGCTCCCATGCACTAACAAGAGCATCAATCCTCCGCGTTGATCCAAGCCTGCCAACCGGCCGGCTTTGTTTGCGCGGTGATGGCTGCTTGTTCCAAGACGATTAGCAGCAGCAGCAGCCGCGCTTACTGTACGTCGAGCTGGCTACGAACGGCTCACGTGGTCGAAGGACGGCAAGTGGTGCTGTCGCAACTCCAGTCCTACCTACTGTAACGCTAGGCTGGACAGAGGTCGGATGCAGGCGCCCGCCGCTTCAGGGGTCTTGATGCTTTAGTCCAAGCTAAGTGGGAAGCACACACGTGCTTATTACGCCGACATTTTCGGGGATTAGCAGCCACACCCTCTCTTGCGGCCCGACAGAATCAAGGAGGTCGACGAATGGAGGCACATGTGCAGAGCGTCCTGTTGCAGCGGTGTGATAATGTGACTGCGTACAGTACGTATGTACGTACATATGTATTTCGTCGGCCCGTCTCAGGTCCTGCAGGCGAACGAGATTGGATTGATGCATGGTCGTTAGGGATCTCGGCTTGCCTGGGCACGCTGGCGAGATGAGAAGGGGTTTCGCGGCGGTTGGGGGCGGCTCGAGCAACGTCTGTCCACGACTCTGCGACACTGGCGCGTGCCTAGCCCCATCCATCCCCCCTCCCCTTCCCTGGAGCCGCGTGGGGATGCGTAATTGCTGGAATAGTCTGCAATTAGGTTGACGAAAAAAACGTGCCGTGCCCGCTAATACAGTATTGCCAATCCTAGCGCGATGCAGCTGGCGGGATCGAGGCATGATGAATGGCGGTGCGCTGTGAGGTGGGTTCGCTCGCTGCCACATCCGTCCAGAGTCACAGAGTCCGCAGACAAGTCCTCCGGCCCGGGGACTTGCAGTGGAGCCCTGGGCTCGCACGTCGGATAGTTTTTCTCTCCGAGGCCTCACAACACTTCAGCTTCATATGCCGGACACGCAATGTTCCGGCTAATTACTGCGCCCGATTCAATGCCGCTAGGAATGTTCAATGTTGGCGAGGGGTTCTGGAGTTCATGGCGGGCGCAACTATGCCCGCCCTCCCATCAAGCGCTCTGGGGATGTTTCCTGGAGAGGAAGTCCTTTCCGCCGGCCTCCTACTGTACTGTAGGGCCATCCATCCGTGCCTGAATGCGAGCATGGGTCTGTTGGGGGCCAAACCTGCCACCTTTGGTCTCTCATCACAGTATGTGATTGGCACTGTTCGCTTGTCACCACACACGCATGTGGTGCATGTCATAACACTACTGTATCCAGCACGGCAGTATTCCGCACCAATGTACCACGCACTAATACCCAAGGCACAGTAGTTGGCAGATGAGCCAGACACGCAGGCCCCCTGCTGCTTAGGCATCATCATGCAGTTCGTTCGCTGGGCGGAGGAGCTGAAAGCGCCCAATCAGGGCCTTGCAAATGGCCCCGCCCCTTTCTGACCCTGGTAGCGTTGCATACCCTAGAGACTAGATACTGTTCGCTGCCGACCCGGTCCACAAACGGGTGCCTGCCCCAGCACAACGACTGGATGGAATGGTACAGCAATCACACCGAAAAATGACATGAATAGGGGGCACAGGGTCACAGCAGAGAGCGTGTTCATCGAGGCATGCATTCATTTCATGCTAGCTACTGAACATGCAGAGAATCGCGCCAGAATGCCGCTCTCGCCAAGACTGACCGTTTTGGAAGTTGCTTTGGATGGCCGACGTGGTAGGAAGTTGATCACCCCTTCCCGGCCGCGTCCCAAGGGCAGTCCATGCAATTCTTTTGTGGTGGCAAGGGCTCTTACCTGGCCTTGCCTAGAACTAGCGCTGCAGCATGTTCTTCCTGATGAGACCTGGAATCCTGCATCGTCGTCAAGCCTGCCGCAGTCGCTGCACAGAATGACGCCAGCCACGCTTACACGCATCACCGCACTCGGCAGACAGACCCTGGGAATGTCACTCGCGCAGCCCGCACTCGGCAACGGTACACGTTTATCACGGCGCCCCAGCGTACCAAACTGGCGGGAGCCACTCACTTCCGCTGCCGCGTCCCCTGCGCCCCCCAGTCCCGGCACGTTGGGCACCTAAAAGCGGGCGGCGCTCACGCCGGCTCTGCAGCAGTTGCCAATGGCGCTGGGCAGCTTAGGCGGCCGCACTGTGGTTCTGTGTGGTGCTGCTGCAGTACCAGACGGGCCATGGACTGATGCACGTGTCAAGCCTCATACAATCAGTCACTCGATGGCGCGGGAGGGCGCAGGGACCTCCCTCCAGGCTGATCGGAACTTTCGGCGCTTTGCTTACTCACCGTTGACACGCGAGCTGGTTTCGGTTCCCGGGGCCGATGGTGCTTCGGGCTCCAAACGTGAGGAACATGAGGGGGGGTGTTCTGCAAAAAAACACGCAGCTTGTTCTCCGCAGCACTTGACGGTTGCAATCTTTGCACGAGCGGCTTTCGGGCTATTCTGCTGTCCATTTTTCAAACAAAGAAGGAGATCAAGGGGCAGTTGGGCTTTTCTACTAGCGGGCCATTTGCAAAAGCCAAAGAATTTGTACTTGGCAGTTGCGATAATAAATCACTGAACTACGTACCACAGTGTGCGCAGTCCCGCATTTCGATGCGCGACACCCAGGCGAGTTAGCGCCACGTGGAAGGCCACTACTCATGTAATTACAGTCTGTACATCCATGGTTTGTCTTGGATGACGGGAAGAAGGAGAAAAACCAAAAGCCTCCTTGTCGTCCAGGTCGGCGAGCCATCACTCGCCATGGCATCTTACTGCCTGGCCACGCACCTGACGAACGTCCGTCATGAAACCACGAATGCCAACCACCAAAGCTGGTCAGTCATGATGAGACACAGCCGAACGAACGAACATGTGCAACTGGCGCTAGACCCTCCCGCACTTCAATACCTTAATCTCGCTGTGCCCGCCTCACTAGGTTAGTCCACCTCCACCAACAAGTCTGGCAGCCCCCGCTTATTAATGCTCCCAAACTGTCCAGAGAACATTGAACCAGCACGGTATGTGGCACATGCCTTCGGCGACCTGTTCTCACCGGGATCCTCTGCTAGGACCCAATTGTGCCTGGGACAAGTCTCAGTGTGGCTTCAACGACACAGATTTTCAAGCAGACTCGGCAAAGTCCAGCCTCATCGCCACACTCGGCTGTCAAAAGCTGAACTTTCCTGACGGGACCGCCAATCCTCGCCCATGGCGACCATCCACCATCCACAAGACCGTTGACGCCACACTGCGCCATCATGCTGGACCCACGCTCTCCCTCCACATCGTATGGCAGCGGGCACACATGTCTAGACCAGGCGCTAGCTCGTAGATCACCAGATTTTGTCCAACCTCCACAGCGGAATGGCCACCACCTGACACACCCGAGACGGCGTATTTGGGACGGGTTAAGCTTTCCTTCCGATTGGAAATTGAGACGATTCCACCCCAGCATCATGATAAGACCTGTCTTCCTGCAGGGCAAGCTCGTTAACTACTGTAGTAGGTGTTCCCACACGTTCGGGAGTCCTGCTGGTTCTTGGCGAGCATCAAGCACTTCTCCAGATGAAATCCACAAAGCGCTGCGGGCAGGCAAGCAAGCAGACACAATAATAGCAAGACAGCTCTCATCAAGTCCCCGTGTACGTGAATGACGCCGCTTTCACTTGATACGCTCAAATGACCGAGGTCAGTGCAATTCCCCAAGTTAGTTGACACTACATACACCAACTCCCTCCGGCCTTGGCCAAATTTGTGGGTTTTCACTAGCACTGTAGCAGCCCGCACGGCCAGGATCCCCTGAACGTGGACGTACCCTGGCTCGAAAGCTCTCGGCTTTATCACCACGCCCCCACCCCTCACCACGCCGAGCCAGGAAGGCAGGTCTTCCACAAAACCTGTCGAGCCGCCGGCTTGGATCTTCTTGTGGCTGCCGAATGCGTCTGTTCTATGTATTTCCCCGTCGACATCGCATGTTCTACTATTCGGTGCAAGACAGCCTTAGAAGCTGAGTTCTCACGTGTCAACAGCACGCTTTCCCTTTCCTTGCCACCACAGGATTGTGCCGCACAGTACTGGACTGCAAGTGGCCTCCCAAGGAACAAAATCCGGATCTTCAGGTCGCCATTATCAGTTGCGCGGAGCTCAACTTGGAACCGGAGACAATTTGAGCTGTGCCAACGGCTGGTGACAGTCAATTTGGCAGCCACATCACAGAGCCGCACTTGACCAAGCTGATCCGCGTGCGCAACCTATCGAAACGTGGGAAAGAGGCACCAGTAGCGAGGGATATGCGTTACTCTCTGACAGAATACTGGTTACTTTGAGAACCTCGGAAACACTGCTGAATCGTGGTCAAGAGGAGTCCAAGGGTTGGAATCAAAAATTCGGAGACTGCACAGCGACAAGTTCCAGTAAGACCGATGCCCGCTGGCAGCAACTCTCCCACAGCAAGTTTCCCAGAGTCTCGCGAGCGACTGGCCGGCTAGCACCTCGTCTTGGCCCGTCTCCCATGTCAAGGTCGCCCCCCTTGCGGAGCGAAACAACAGCAGCTGAGAGTCGCCCGCAACAACCGCCCACACTTCTGCCACAACCTCCCTCCGCTTCCCAGGATGCCTATGGAAGACTGCAGTCTCAACCAACGACCGTCGAGAGCCAGAGTACCAGGCCGTACTCGTTTCGCCAAGTCGGCTATCAGCGAGCGGAGCCCATCGACACCATGGACAGATCGCAGCACCCATACCGGCACCCCGACGGCTTCCCCCGACCCATGGCGCTCCCACCACAAACGCTGCCCAGCATGTCCCAGGCCCTGCCTGCGCACACATTTCTCCCAACCTCATCCTCCTTGCCAACTTCAGTGTACGCCATGACCAGCCGACCATCGGGATCAGAGAGTACGGCACCTGGTTCTCCTAAATCGCAGCGGAAAGCCAAGGGCCACGTCGCCTCTGCCTGTGTGCCGTGCAAGAGAGCACATTTGAGGTGAGAAAAGCAACGGCGACAGCGCCCCGAGTTGGATACACGGAAGGCTAACACTCGATGCAGATGTGATGGTACGTGAATCACAACAACATCCCTTCAGGCTCAACCCTTGCGAGAAATCTCGATGGGCGATGATAGCCCTTGGCTAGACTGGAGCCTTGTCATTGGCGCGCACCTCCAGGCAGGCTGGCGAACTTTCCCATCTTGAATGGAGTCCACATGTCCACGGGAAACAACCCTCTCTACGCATCGTTGGCGGACCAAGTGGACCAGGCGATGTGACGTGCAAATGCGAGGCAAACACCTCCGCAGATCTGCTCATGCGTCTACCTACCAAACCCCTACCAATGCCTGAACGGCCGGCGAGACTGACAGTGGACCAGCACAGAGACCGTGTTCGAGATGCCTGAGCAACGGCAAGGAAGACGCGTGTGTCGACGTACAGCACAAGAAGCGAGGACGACCTCGGTTACGAGACGATCGCGAGACGCGCTATGACATGTCGAGGGGCCCGGCCACGCAGTACGAGGCCACCCTTGGTGGGCCGCCGAATGCATATGCCTCCAGCAGCAGTGTCGCAAGTAGGGGCTACGAAACCCCTCTTGGCCATGTACAGCACGGCCGTCTATCAAAGGCCGACCCCAGGGACACCATTGGTGCACGATTCGGACCACCCCTTTCTGTCATCACGCAGACGGACGAACCGGTGGCTTATCTGACGCTTGGTTTGCAGTTTCTGCGAGTTTCCGACACGTTTCGAGAGGCCATGGGCGGCATGGGGGATCGCCGTTCTTTACACGATATTGTGGTGTTGAGAGATCGCGATAGGGTGCGGAGTCTGCAGGACGACCTCATAGCCGAGCAGAAGCAGATGGAGCCAAATTACCTGCCGCCCATTCTGGACCGAGGCGAGCAGATTCTCCAACGACTTGGGTTCAGCGCGAGAGATGTGTCCGCCTTTCACCTCAATCGGCAAGAGTACCTCGGATTCGTCATGGGCGACGGCAAATGGAGGCAGTATCCTGTAAGGCTAGGTCTGTGCAAGGAGGGATCGTACTTCTTTGTTGCCATGGCGCTGGCCGTTGTATCCAGGCCGCACTCTGTTTCGCCACAGGACCGCCAGCCCGGGCCGTACGCGTCGTCGATGCCATCACAGCCTCACATGCAGCCACCGCCTGGCTCCATGTCTGTCGATCTCCACCGACAGCGCATGGGCGAGATGTCAGCACATCCGCGCCCAGTACTTAGCTCAGCACCGCCGTTGCTGCGAGGCCAGAGCGATGGCATCAGCACACTCGGCTACCCCAATTCAGCGAGCCGTCCCGCATTTTCAGGGCCTCCCAGCTTCCAGGGAGTCCGGGGTGATGGTTCCTATCAGCTGCCGCCCATACGAACCCGCCCTATGGGAGAAGGCGCGGCCGCGGGAGGGCCTAGCCGGAGTGGCCGTGTTGACATTGGGGGTCTGATTGACAGGCCAGAGGGCCCGAGCCGTCCAGACTGACCTGGGAGCCAGTAGTTCTCGAAGAGTGGTGGGCAGGGCCGTTTCTGCCTTGTAAAAGAAACCAGAGGAGGGCTCAATTCAAGTATATAGATTGACGCTGGGTGCGGGCACATCTTCCTCACATACTCAAATGTACGATCGGGGCTGAGAGAGCCAAAGAAAAGTTGATCAGCTTTCGGCACTTGTCCCCCTGTTCGTGACGCACCTCGCTCCCGGTAGTTGGTCCCCTTGAGAGACTTACTCAAGGTTGACAAAATTAAACAGGTGCTCAAAGCAGAAGCGTACGATCGCAGCGTTTGACACGAGGGTTGCGTCACTATGGATGATCAGAATCCAGACTGTACCAAATCGAAGACGATTCCATTTGCAGTATCTTGGAGCCTGTGCCGGTCAGGTGTCGAGCTGAGCGAGCCCATCAAATCGATTTAGAAGCTGTACTCTTGAATATCTGAAATCATATCTGATCCATCTCGACTTCCCTCTTCAAGCTGTGGGGAGTCAGCCAGGTAGTCCGCATGTGCTCTTGGGGATGGAGAAATTCGAGGGTGACGGCTGGACTACTCACATTTGCGGCTCAGTCAAAAAATGGGTTCCGTTGACACTCTCAAGACAAAAGAGAGCAAAAGTCTAGCACTGTGATCAACGATCAACGTAATCCCAACCGAGTCTCTGCAACTGTCTGCATGTATCGAGTCCGGTCTTCCATTGCTCAGCCAGGACGTGGTTGGCCTACCCTGAGCGCATGTGCCAAAAGGGCATGAGGAAACGAACGATGACGCGACTGCAGTAGAACACAGGACGGTCTGTCTCTGGCGTAAGGCATTTTCCTGCTCTGGCATGCAAGCCATGAACCTTCACGCCGGCCTATGAGCTGACGGTTCAAACAGATACGGCAGCCGCAGAGACAGATCTATCTTACGCTGCACGGGGCTTGCGCCACGATATGAAGCACAGAAACATAGATTTCCATGAACCCTCATAAGATATATGAAGACTTGCTTGGATTCTGAAACTCGTGTGCAAACCGTGCTGATAGAGGCAGTCCCGAACTGACAAAGGAGGCACATGTCCTACTTGGTTAGCGCATGGAGCGCATGTCCAGATAGGGAAAATCATGACACGCCGACGTTTGACGTTGGAAAGTCAATTGGGCCCATTTTATCCGCTTCAGTTGTCTGCGACCCCACAAGCTAATTTAAACGAGGGCGGTGCAGAGCCCGTGGGTCCGTACGGTAGGTGGGGAGGGCCCGGCTCGCCGCCATGGAAATGCGCTGCGACCTACTTCGAGAACGCCTCCTTCTCAAATTCTCCAACAAACATTCACCGTCTCGTGGACGGGCTCTCTTTCCGGTGGTCGCCAACTGGGCAACGTCAAACAATCATTCAACTGGGTAGCGGGATTTGCTTCACCTTACCGGGCATTCGTTCCTCGCCTCTGACTACCCGTGCAAGAGCACGTGCCTCTCCTTTTCGACCACGTCTGTGGCCTCCATCTCTGGCCTGCTGAGCTGCGCGACATTGACGACAAGCGTACCGCCCGATCGAGCTACATTGTAACACGCATCTGCGCAATGGGATCCGAGGACTGGCTTGGGGATGTGCCCAAAGATGGCTGGCGGGCCACCCATAGCTGGAAGATGCCGGAATGGGTTGAACCTATTGTGGGTTGCAATATGCGGCGCTCGACATGTCACCTCTGTCTAACTTGGAGCAGATTATCATTCTTATCCTCTTCCCGTCAATGTACCTGACCCGCCGACGAAACTACAGCGT
The DNA here is from genome assembly GCA_027569275.1 of Emericellopsis terricola. Lineage (NCBI taxonomy): Eukaryota > Fungi > Ascomycota > Sordariomycetes > Hypocreales > Bionectriaceae > Emericellopsis > Emericellopsis terricola. Next base: position 631,119 of record JAPDEU010000004.1, on the reverse strand, counting down.
TTTCCGTGCAGACAAGGACCACACCTACAAACTCCTCGACGAGGTCGAGGCCGGCTCGCCATCTCCTCGGACGTCCAACGATTTCGAACTCCTCCCGAAACCTGATGCTTTCCCCCCAAAGACACGTTCGCTATGCGGCTTGATGCGCATCCGCACGCCCAACTCCTCCCGCTTCGCACGCCACGTGCACTCGCGCATCCTGCAAAAATTCCCCTTTCTGGTGGAGATGTTCTACTGGGCCATTGCATTGGGTCTGTACCGCGCGACTGGCGCCATTGCACAGGTCATCTACGGTGGCCACCGTGAGATGTGGGATTCGGCATCCGACCACGGCCTGGCTCTTCTCGACGCGGAAGCCCACCTCTGGGGAAACGGGTACGAGGGCCCCAAGCGCTGGCTCGAGTGGCGCATCCAGCGCTGGTTCCTGCACGGGTCCGAGGCGGGTGACTACCGCGTGTGGTTCTTGACGATCCTCAATCGAGGATACGCCCTGATCCACATTCCTGGCACAGTCGGTTTCATCTCATACTACTATGCCACTGCGCCGACCCACCGCCGCTTCTGCACCGTACGTCGCACACTGACGCTCACCAACATGCTCGCCTTTGTGTGCTTCATCCTTGTCCCCACTTGCCCTCCTCGCCTTTTGGACGCAAAGTACGGGTTCGTCGACACGGTGAACCTCGAATCGGCAGAGTCCGTGTGGATGAGTGGGAAATTTGTCAACAAGCTTGCCGCGTTTCCCAGCATGCACTTTGGCTACGCTTTTTGCATCGGCTGCGTGTTCATCGCCGACAGCGGGGTTCTGACCAGCTTGATCAACCGAGCCTTCCAGCAGGTATTCCGCAGCAGCGGCCGCGTCGCGGATGCGGAGGAGGAGGACGACGAAGATGTGCTGCTCCAGAAGCGCAGCCCCCTGACACGAGGCCTCATGTTCGCCTTTGGTGTCTGGTACCCCTGCTGGATCTTGCTGACGATTGTGGGCACCGCGAACCATTACTTTATCGATGCGCTGGCGGCCGTCTTTACAGTCATGCTCGCGTACATCTTTAACCGCTCCCTGCTGGTCTTCCTTCCCCTGGAGGACTACCTGCTGTGGGCTTGCCGCATGGATAAACCTGTGCCTACCACAGGCCGAATGAAGAACTTGGTAGTAGATTAGAATATAAGTACTGAATATATTGATTATTGGCAAGCTTTTTCCCGACTTCGTGGCACTATTGCTTGGAAGCGCATGGGTCGCTGGCGGAGAGTTGGAAGTCCGACTCTCAATGACTTCTTATGCATGAGCATGAAGCGCATAGAAACCGAATACTCTTTACTTGCGTACGAGTGTCTCAGGCACACAAGTCGGAGGGCAGTGTGTCTTTGACGTGCCTTATCTTTCTGTTTCTGTATCGCCCTGGACGCATGACTCAGCCGTGCATAGCCCGGCAACCAGGCGCCGCGTGCGTTAGCGTCTTGGCCGACCTCGCGTGTCATGACTCCCAGCCTCATGATCAAGTGATCAACGCCTGGCATTCGCACTCTCCTTCACTCCTCACAAAACACATCATGGCGCGTCTTTCGGTTGTGGCTGCGCTCGCCCTCTCTGGCGCTACGTCTGCTCTGCAGATTCCTCTCCAGGTCCCATTGAGTTCGCCTTGGGCTGAGAGTCCGGCTGCACTTGGCGAGGATGGCGACGAGCTCCCTCTGATTGATAGCAAGACTCTCCAGGACAGGATCACCATTTCGTCACTGGAGGCCCGTGCCAAGATCCTGTACGAATTGGCCAAGAAGAGCGAGGATGAGTACAATCACCCCACCCGCGTCATTGGAAGCAAAGGTGTGTACTGTTTTGACGACTAGTTTCGGCCGCAAGATCGGGAGATTGACAGAGATTAGGACACGAAGCCACTCTGGCTTACGTCCAGTCGACTCTGGCTCAATTGGGATCGTTCTACAATGTGTCAACCCAAGATTTCCCCGCCGTGAGTGGCAACGTCTTCGAGTCTCGTCTGGTGGTGGGTGCCGAGGTACCTTCCTCCGCCGCCCCCATGGGCCTGACTCCCCCTACCAGGAACAAGGAGCCCGTTCATGGAGACGTCGTCCTTGTGAAGAACGACGGATGTGAATTGTCCGACTTTCCAGAGGAGTCGTCGGGCAACATTGTGCTTGTCAAGCGCGGCACGTGCCCCTTTGGCACCAAATCCGAGAACGCGGGCAAGGCTGGCGCGCTCGCCGCCATCATCTACAACACCGAGCCTGAGCTCGTGCACGGCACACTTGGCACGCCCTCGCCCCATCATGTGGCCACTTTCGGTATCGGCGGCACGGAAGGCTCCAAGTACGTCAAGAAGATTCAAAAGGGCGAGAAGCTTGACGCCATTGCCTACATTGATGCCGAAGTCAACACGATCATCACCACCAACATCATTGCCGAGACGTTGGCGGGCGATGCCGAGAACTGCGTCATGGCTGGCGGCCACAGCGACAGTGTCGCTGAAGGACCGGGTATCAACGATGACGGAACGGGCAGCCTGTCGCTGCTCGAGGTGGCCGTTCAGCTGTCCCGGTTCCGCGTCAACAACTGCGTGCGCCTCGCTTGGTGGGCTGGCGAGGAAGAGGGCCTTCTTGGCTCCGACTACTACGTGTCCCAGCTGTCTGAGGAGGAGAACCAGCGCATCCGCCTGTTCATGGACTACGACATGATGGCCAGCCCCAACTACGCCTACCAAATCTACGATGCCACGAACGAGGAGAACCCCACCGGTTCCGCCGAGCTGAAGCAGTTGTACATTGACTGGTACGAGGAGCAGGGCCTGAACTACACGTTCATCCCCTTTGACGGCCGCAGCGACTACGACGGCTTCATCCGCAACGGAATTCCTGGTGGCGGTATCGCGACGGGTGCCGAGGGTGTCAAGACAAAGGACGAAGAGGCCATGTTTGGTGGCAAGGCTGGCGACTGGTATGATCCCAACTATCACCAGATTGGCGATGATGTCAGCAACCTGGCCCTCGATGCGTGGGAGGTCAACACCAAGGTTCGTATTCTGCCCCGGTTCGCCTATGTGGTTGTTTTTTTCGGTCGACGATGCTGACACGCGGTAGCTCATTGCGCACTCGGTCGCCACGTATGCCAAGTCTTTCAAGGGTTTCCCCAAGAGGACAGCGGAGGCCACCATCAGCTCGTACGCTCGTGATGTCAAGTACCACGGGTCCAAGCTTTTCATTTAGAGAGATTTCAGGAGGAGATTTCCTGTGTTGGAGTCGGCGTCGAGATATGTTCATGTAGAGTTTTGTAGATGTCTTCTGCAGATAGAGTCAGTCAAGATATATTTGCCTATGGGAATTCTGAGAGAAATGCAAATCTGGTGCTGCAAGTTGATGGGCCAGTCCCCAACTCCTCCACTGCATCCGGTCAGATCATTCATTTCATCACTCTCGCGCGCGGGGAGTGACAGGGCGGTCCCAAGTGCCACCACACAAGCAGGGACTGCGTGCATACGCTTATTTGTCTATGCGACGTTTCCACCACTAACACGTGTCGCTGTAGCGCCCAAAAGCTTGCATGCCCATGGAGATTGAGTTTTTGGGGAACGAGCATTCCAAAACCCCCGACCATCCCACGCGATCGCCAACGCGAGGGGAACTTAATTTCGACCCGGGCAGGTTATTGTCCCAAAGAGGCAACAAGGCGCTCATCATAGTACCAACATGGCGAGGGCCTTCCCGCTGCTTTCCTCGAGTCTGACGATGTGTCCATTGTCATGCATTGTGGTGGTTGCTGCTGTCATATGATTTCGGCGTGCTGGGATCACCAATACGGGCTCATTGTGGCACTTTTGATCTGGGGTGGTTTTGGCATTGCGGAGTCTGAAGTATGTTCACCGTCTGCTCACGAGCAGCTCTAAGTCCCTATTCGCTAGGAAACGAACAACAGTGAATATCCGCCAGGCTTCCTTCTTGGCGTCGTGCTCCCAAGTCATGTACATCCTCGCGCCGCTCCATTTCCTGGTCAGACGCGGAGTCCACTTCTCCTCGGGCTGTCCATATAGGGAGGTCAGCACGGCGGGCCATCCGCGCGAATTGGGGTAATGCGGTTCATGTCGGGGTACGGTGAGGAAAGGCTCACCTTGAGTCGAGCTAAACCGAGGTTGTGTTGACTCTTGGGCAGAAAGTGACAAGCTTGAACAACGCAGTATTGTGGCTATTGTGGTCTTTTGAGACATTCAGCTTGAAGCGGATATTATCTCCTTGAGAAGCACCGATGCTACTGTACTGTGATGTACGTCAAGGGGAGTCACTCATACTGGTGAGCCACGTGACGGCCAGTTCGGGACTTCAAGACGGCAAAATCCAGCAGGGGCGGGACACCGAAGTGAGGTGTTCTGCGGGGTTCCTGCCATAATTAGCAAATTCGCTTCACCGGCTGTTGCTCCTCCGTGACCCCAGGCAGAGCAAGATCTGCCGTATTAATGTTTCTTTTCCTTGGCTCCCGCATTTGAAGGATTGACTGCCGCTTCGGATATGTACCAATTTAACGTCAGGCTGTGCCCCTCACCCTCTTGAAGGCATTGCGATGGAACCAGGAACGAAAAGTCGCCTGGCCTGGGGGGAATGGAATCAATGGGCTTGCCCAGTACGCACCGCATTCCCTGGGGATGACAATTGCTGACAATGACAAGTACAGATCTCAGCGTGAATCCCCGGATACATCCGCTGACTGGTTCGTGCCATCCGCCAGGGGCCCTGAACCAACGTGGCTACGGCGGAGTTGCCGCCGTGCATCATTCCCCTCCACCACGTATTGCCGACAGAACCCATTCAATACCTAACTACACCAAGACTCAAATCACGAGCATGCTCTCAGCCTGGCCGTATTGAGGATAGCCGAGCACAGAAGCAAGATACCAGAAAGTGATGGCGTCCTGCTTTACACTGCTGCGAGGCGCCAGAGAAGGACTCTGTCAATGGGCCTTGCGTGTTGGCGAGCAGTTGTCACTTGTACCCGCTACTGATGGATCGGCAGTGCCAAGTCAAAAACCCCCGCAAATTCTCCCGAACCCCTCGAATCTCCTAAGGTCTGCCCCAGATTTGGGTGCTTCTCATCCACACCAGAGTCATCCCCACAATAGGCTATTGTCCTCTTTGGACAAGCCTCGTGAATTGAGCCGGCCAATCATGACTTTCACAGGTCTCGACGTTGCGGTCCGAAAGACGTTTCGGTTCACGGGCCACAGGGCCTTTTGGAGGCACGCGGATGCTCCGCTACCTCTTCGCAGGGGGAGAAGAAGAATTATATTTTAAAAGGGCCCTCTTCCTCGCGTGCTCCTCAGTGCTACCTCGTGCTCTACCAAGCTCCTCTGACCTGGTGATTCTGTGCGAGGCGCGCGATACGCTCCACTCCAACCGCCATCATGCCCAAGCTCACCAACAAGGCCGCCCAGGTCGAAATCGACCCCATCATCGAGAACATTATCAGAGAAGACAAAGTGCCATGGTACTCCAAGCCTAACCTGCGATGGCTCTACTTCATGCTCTTCCCCACATGCATGGGTGTTGAGCTGACGTCGGGGTTCGACTCGCAGCTCATCAACGCCCTGCAGATTGTTCCCTCGTGGAATACATACTTTGATAACCCTGAGGGGCAGTGGAAGGGATTCATCAGCGCATCGTACTCCCTGGGAGCCCTCATCAGTCTGCCCCTCGTTCCCTGGTGCAACAAGAAGTTCGGTCGTCGCTGGTCCATCTTTATCGGTTCCTGGATCATGATTGCCGGTGCCATCGTCCAGGGTGCTTCCCAGCACGGTAAGTCCAACGAATGATTGCTGTTTCCACGTGGATTGCAAACTAAAGGACATTCTCTGAATAGTTGGCATGTACATCGTTGCCCGTATGATGCTCGGTTTCGGTATCCCCGTCTGCATCGTTGCTGGTTCGGCCCTTATCGGCGAGCTGGCCTACCCCAAGGAGCGTCCCATCCTCACTTCGCTCTTCAACGTCAGTTATTTCATTGGCCAGATTATGGCCGCCGGCATTTGCTATGGCACCAACCGCATCACGGGTGATATGGGATGGCGAGTCCCTTCGTACCTCCAAATCCTTCCCTCGCTGCTCCAGGTCTCCATGTGCCTGTTTCTGCCCGAGTCGCCCCGTTGGCTCGTCAGCAAGGACCGCCTAGAGGAGGCGAACGCCATTTTGATCAAGTATCATGCCGAAGGCGATGCCAATTCCGACTTTGTCAAGGCCGAGATGACGCAGATTACCGAAACCATCAAGATTGAGTACGAGGCGTCCAAGGAAACTTGGTTCGATCTCCTGCGCAGCGCTGGTATGCGCCGCCGTGCCCTCATCACTGCCATGCTTGGTCTCTTCACCCAGTGGTCCGGCAACACCCTCATTAGCTACTATCTCGGTACGCCCATCACCCGTCTCGTCGTGACTCATTGCTGACGAAAACCAGGGGACCTGCTCACCATGATTGGCTACACAAACTCCCAAACGAAGCAGACAATCAACCTTGTCAACGCATGCTGGTCGCTTGTGATGGCCTTTACAGTTGCCATGCTGGTGCGGAAATTCCGTCGCCGTGTCATGTACATGACTTGCGTCTGCGCGTAAGTGTCGCCGGCCTCCGTGCAACGTGAATTGTCGTGATTAACACTGCTGCAGCCTGCTCTGCGTCTACATTGCCTGGACTATCTCGATGGAACGCGCTGTCACTGCTGCAGACAATGGCGGCAAGAACGAAGCCGCTGGCTGGGCTACGCTCATCTTCATCTTCCTCTACGCGCCTTGCTACAACATTGGTTCGTTTTTGACAGTCGCTCGCATACATTCCTTGCTGACATGATTCAAGGTTTCAATGCTCTGACCTACACATACATGGTCGAGCTCTGGCCCTTTGCGCTCCGCTCCCGTGGTATCTCCTTCTTGTAAGATGCATAGTGACACGCGCGCGAGGAATGAACCCGCTAACTCATTGACAGCCAAGTCTTTGGCCGCTTCGCTGGCTTCTTCACCACGTTTGTCAACCCCATTGGGCTCAACAGTGTCTCGTGGCGATATCTCATCTCGTACTGCTGCTGGCTTGCCTTCGAGGTTGTCTTTGTGTACTTTATGTTCCCCGAGACATCTGGCCTCTCCCTCGAAGAGTTAGCCTTTATTTTCGAGAGCAAGGAAGTCGCCGACCAGGTCACCGCCAAGGTCGAGAAGACCATCCACAACTTGGATGGCGAGGAGAAGCGCGTGGTCGAGGCTACGACTGTCGAGCGCAAGGTCTAAAAGTGGAAAGCAAGGTCTCAGCGCCTCTATTGTCCTTTGCCAGAGATACCAGAGATTGTTTGTTCCCAACTGGGCGACGTGTTGCCGCCCTTGCTTGTATTGTCGTGCCAGGGCTTGGCCGAAGCAATAGCTTTATTTAGCTGCCAGATGAATCCAGCAGGACATTCTGAATGAATCTTCTCCCGATTTTGCATCAGGGTGACATGGCACTCACAAGAAGAGAAACACTATCACAGTCGGGTTTGTTCTACTGTATCACAGGGCGGCAAGACGCCGATGCCCGAGCTAGCTACCGTGAGCAAACCCGTCGTCCAAATACTGTCCTAGCTTATGCAGTGCGTCTTTGAGAACCTGCGTGCTCGATACGTATCCGAACCGCATACATCCCTCGAAAAGCTCACCGTTCCCAAAGCAGGTCGACCCCGGCATGACCAGCACACCCGTCTTCTCCACAAGCTCGAGACAAAAATCATCATCCTTGACTGGGGCGCCCCGTCTTTCAAAGCGGATCATGGCGGTCGTGCCAGCCGTCGGTTTGGTCCAGGAGCATATCTTACTGTACTTCTGGACAAAGGCCTCCAGCAAGGCCAAGTTTGTCCGCGCGAGCTCCATGTTCCGTCCAAGGAGATTAGGTCGCACGGCATCGGACAGGGCAAGCCCGGCGACCTGGTCGTCGAGCTGCGAGACAGAGATTGTGGTGTAGTTGCGCGCGCTCTTAATGGCGGCCAGCATCTCCTTGTCGCGTGTCGCGATCCATCCGAATCGAATGCCGGCCAGAGACCAGGCCTTGGACATGGACGATGTGGAGATGGTCTTGTCGTAGCCAAGGGACAGGATGGACGGAGGAGGTTGCTCGCCCTCTGGCAAGCTGTGGAAGAGAGGACGGTAGACCTCGTCTGCCATGACGATCAGCTCACGCGACTTGGCGAAATCTATGATTTGGCACAGAACATGTCTTGGGATGGTCGCCCCAAAGGGATTGTTGGGGTTGTTGATGATAATCATCTACGTAGCCATTAGTCAAAATGCTGCACAGAGAACTGTAAACGTGTAAACTTGCCTTTGTGTTGTCGCGGACCAAAGACTCGAGGGCGGGTACATTGGGGATATACCCGTCACGCTCCTCAAGCTTCCACAGGCTGACAGATGCACCGAGACTCCTGGGAATCTCGTAGAGCTGCTCGTACGTGGGATAGACGCAGATGATGTGGTCCTCGGGACCGACGAGGGCATACAGTGCCAGCAGGTTGGCGCCAATGGCTCCCTGGGTGACGACGACCTGATCGATGTCCAGAGTTTGACAGCCATCCTCCTTGTACAGATTGGCAATATTCTGCCTTGTCTGAGGCGTGCCCTCGATGTGGCCGTAGGTGAGCTTCCTGGACGTGAAGTTGAGCGGCGGCAGGGTGCTTGCGTCCGTGCCCGCGAAGCCATGGAGATCCTCGACGGACACCGAGTCGCAGCATGTTTCGGCAATGTTGAGGATTCCTGGCGTCGTTTCAAGACGATCCATCCATTCTTCCACCTTGAAGGGACTAATGCGCACCATGATGGATTGAGAGCGGGGGACCAAAGGAGTGCGTGTGAGTTTTGTTGCACGTAGCGTGTCGCTGAGGTCGGCCTACTGTCTCCAGATGAAGAGGGATGTGAGCGCCTTTATTGCAGTAGTTTGGCTGCAGAACATCAATGATCAGGTGCTAAACGCTGCGATGTACGCCGAGTCGCAAGCGTCATCTATGGTAGGGCGTGGATGACTTCTTCCCCACCGTGGAGACCAGAATTGGAGGTTGAGATATCTCCGACAAGCGGTCGCGCTCCATACGCCCGCAGAAAGCAGCGTATGCGAAAGGCTGCCAAATGACCACTAGATTTCGCTAGAATCATCGAGGGCCAGATGCTAGTCGAGCCATGGAAAGTGCACGTCAACCTGCACTCCGCCCGCGATAGCGGCAGCATGGCTCGCCGCACAGACAGACCTTGTCCAGCCCGTCCCAGTAGCTGTCCGAGTAGTCGACTGTGATCTCGGCACCTGCCTCGATCCCCTTGCTGACCAGCAGGATCCTCTCCAGGCCCAGCCACGTGAACTTGTGGAAAAGCGCGTTGGGGTTGCAGCTGTGGTTGACGAAGCGTGTGAAGTTGCCCTCCCGGCCCTGCCAAATCTGATACTTGCGTGCTCCCACGGCGCTGTTCATCACGTCGACGCCCTGGATCCCGCTCGTCAGGAGGCCGACAAACTCGCCGATGCCGCTGCCCCGCGAGAAGGGCACGAGCGCTTGGACACCATTGTTGCGCCCATTGTTGGTCCTGAAGATCTGGACGGGGGGCTTCTGTCGCTGCCCGCCAAATAGACTGGGAAAGCAGCGGCACTGATTGTCCTTGATGTCGTCCGACTGGAGTTGGCCACAGGTATCGCAAACATAGGCTGCGCTCGACTGGGTGACCATTTTGGTCATGGGCACCCTGCGAGGGTCGTCGTCCTGCCACTGCTTTTCGTCCACAGGACACTGGTCGATGTGACGGAAGACAAACGGCCCCTCGTTGTGGCGGTACGTATGCGACAGGGGCAGCGGGTCATTGCCATCGGCCTGGGTCACCCAGTCGTGAGGATGGCCGCGGTAGTGCAGCTGCGTCGACTCGCCGACCGCCACGAGCAGCTTGCGCCATTCGGGACGGATCGTGTCTGCTGCGACCTCGAGCCGTGAGCGCATGGCCTTGAGCGACGACAGGGAGCCCGGCTCCAAGCCGACGCGGTACTTGCACATGCGATACAGGCCCATGCCGGCAAAGACAAGGGGCACCCAGCCGCCGGCGTCCTTAATCTCCTTGTAGCCCCGCCAGACGGCCATCTTGTTGCGCATCTCCTTCTCGCTCCAGCCAAAGCCACGGCAGGCCTCTGCCATAGCGGACATGCGGGCGCGGAGGGCAGACAGGCCCTCTGTCCTCGTGAGATGGGCGACGTAGGCGTCAAACAGCTCCACCCAGCGGGCCTGCACAATGACCTCAACGGACCTGCATGCGCGGCTTGTCTGCAGGACCTGGCGGCAGAAGGCGTTGCCTAGCGCAAAAGTTTCCAGGGTCATGTTGGACTGGTCTCCCGGACCGAGAATACTGCTGGTGGAGGACGCAGACAGGTGGAGGGGCGCTGCCACGGTCACCGCTCCGCCCGTGGCGCCTGGGACGTCTGTGGTTTGGGCGGCAAAGATGGCGGGCTCGAGGGAGATTCCGCTGTGGATCTGTTCCCACACACTCTGGATGAACTTGGTGAGGGACGAGGAGGCAGGCGTGGGCGCCAGATCCGTCATGGGCTTGGCACGACGCGGGAATGCATTGTGGGCGACAGCCATTTGCCGCTGGCTGTCGCCATGGTCCGGGTTGGCTGATGGCCGTGCCACTTTCTTGGGTCGAAGAGAGGCTTTGGACGGGCGAGGCTGCGTTGGATCGGTGCGCTGTGCCTTGCTCGATCGGGTTGCGCACTGGGGATCTGGGTCCGCTGTGCTCTGGGCACGGGTCCGTTTCTGAGGGCCCTGATACTGGATGGACCTATCATCATCGTCTGGGGTTGCTGATGGTGAAGCAGGCGATTGTGAGTTGGGCGACTGTAGTGTCGATAGGACGTCGGACAAGTCTATCGAGTGCTGTGTGTGATCAATCGGATGCGTGGCGATGAGTCGTTGGGTGGAAACGTACCCTGTATATTGTGCTGTGCGCGTCTTTGACACTGTTTGCGGTAGAGGGTGCTATGAGCGAGTCCTCCTGGCCTGCTTCCTGTATACATGCTGTGATGAGCACATGCGGTCTTGCCATGGCTGACCAAAGGTTTGCATGGCGGCTCAACGACGCGGCAAGGCCATCCAGAACTGCATCTTGCAGCACTGATCGCAGGCCATGTACTGGTTCCATGTCGCCTTTGCTCTCTGCGTGTCGAGGGTCGAGACGTACGGGACTCGACTGAGACGCACATGCTCTGCGTGCGTGCGTTGGAGGGACGGGGAGAAATTCTGCTCGGGCAGAATTTTGTCTCCATGACGTCGAAGGTGGAGCGGCCAGCCCCAGGTAGCCTCCACTACAACCTGCTAGCTCTCAGGCTAATGGAGGTGTGGATCAGGTACTATGGGTGTTCGTCTGGGCACTACTATATCTAAGTGCCGAGCAAGTCGTCGGCCCCTGGTAGTTTCTGTCTTGCTGAAATAAAATGATAAAAGTTGGTCCAAGTCTCTTCCAAGGTTCTGTGACACAGTCTTTCTCTCCAACTCAGCCGCTTTTGTTTCAGTCATCGTCCCTGAACACTTGGACAACCACCACGACACTCTACCGTCATCATGGGAGCAGACAGCACGCCCATAAAACACACTAAATCAAATGTCACATACACCTATGATGGTGCCCAGGGATGGAGGCGCTGGAGAATCCTGCGTCCCGGGCGAGGCATGTATCACGACGTGCGGCGACGACTGCCCTACTACTGGTCTGATATAACGGATGCCTTCACCTACCGTACCGTTGCCAGCATCATCCGCATGTACTTTGTCAAGTAAGTCCGAGTCGACCGTGTTGTGGACATGAAACAGAGTATCTGACAGCACCTACACAACAGCCTGCTCCCAGCCATTGCCTACACTCTCGACATGTACCGTCGGACAGGCGAATTCTTTGGCATCAACGAGGCCCTCTTCGCATCGGCGCTCGCCGCCATTGTATTCAGCACACTGGCCGCCCAGCCCCTGACCATTGTGGGCGTGACAGGTCTCATCTCTCTCTTCAACTACACAATCTACGACATTATCAGCATGTACGACGTGAGCATCTACCCCCAGTTCATGGCCTGGGTCGGCATCTGGGCCGCCATCTTCCACTGGCTCGTCGCCTTTGGCAATGCGTGCGACTACATGCGATACGTCACAGACTTTTCGAGCGAGTCTTTTGGCATGTACGTCGGCATCATCTACATTGGTACGCAATCCATCGTCTACGTGCGGGACGCCATGCGTGACTCGCTGGCTGACAACATTCCACAGTCAAGGGCGTCGAGGAGCTCGTCAACGAGTTCTCCCAAGAAGGGCGCGCAGAAGGATACCTGGCCACCTTGATTGCCATTCTCTACTTTGCCACTGTCTACGCCCTCGAAAAGCTCGGCTCCAGCACCGTCTGGCGGGCGGGATGGCGTGGCATCCTGGCCGACTATGCCTACGTGGTACGTCTCCTGAAGCCTGAACAAGCAAGAGAATACCGCTTACAATTTGGCAGTTTGGCACCATCTTCTGGGTCGGTTTCTCTCATATCCCCGGTAACCTCGAGCAGACGCACATCATGCGGCTGCCAGTGACCGAGGCGTTCAAGCCGACACAGCCGCGCTCGTGGCTCATTGACTTTTGGAACCTGGACGTCAAGTGGGTGTTCGTGGCCATGCCATTTGGCCTCCTCATCATGCTCCTCTTCTACTACGATCATGTAAGGCTCTCCTGCTCACACTAAAATCCACGACTGACCATGGGCAGAATGTGAGCAGCATCACGGCACAGGCGCGCCAGTTCCCCCTCACCAAGCCAGGCGGCTTCCACTGGGACTTTTTCCTCCTCGGCTGCACGACCTTTGTCTCTGGGATTCTCGGGCTGCCCTTGCCCAATGGCCTGGTTCCGCAGGTAGGTGCAAGAATCTGTACTCTCCCATGATCGATCGCTCACATTCTCGACCAGGCACCCGTCCACACGGACTCTCTCACAGTATACGAGACAGACCTCAAGATCATCCCCACGTCCGAGGGCGAGGATACCGAGATGCGCGAACCCATCGTCAAGGCCACAGCCGTTGTCGAGCAGCGCGTATCGCACTTTGTCATGGGTCTGGGTCTCATCGGCACCATGACAGGACCTCTCCTGACCGTCCTGCACACCATGCCCGCGGCACTCTTTGCCGGCGTCTTCTTCGTTGTAGGCGTATGTTTTCCCTTGCTGATTCCTTTATTTGTTTTCTTGGCGGCTGACCGCGATTCAGTGGGGCTCCATCGAGTCCAACGGCATCCTTCAAAAGTTTGTCTTCCTCCAGCGGGAGCGCCGCTTCATCCAGCGAGACGACCCCATGTTCCACCTCCGCCGTCGCAAGATTCTCCTGTGGATCGCGCTCCAACTGGGGGGCGTGTTTGCCTGCATCGCCATCTCGCAGACCATTGCGGCGATTGGCTTTCCCGTGCTCATCATCCTGTTGATACCCATGCGGATCCTGCTTATCCCCAGGTGGTTCACCCTCAAGGAGCTCCAGGTCCTGGACGACTTTACCGTGACAAACGAAGTTGTGCTCGCGAGTCTAGGCGGCAAGCCGGCCCTCCCCGAGCACTCGAAAGCGGAGGACTGGGGACTCCAGCGCCGGAGGAGCGAATCGCAGCATGGTGTCCCCAGACAGAGGGCGGGAAGCATGCATCGCTGATACTATGGCCGCTCAACAGGCTAACGTAGCCAAATGGTCCAGGCCAACCCACATAGTTGGCCTTCTCAAAGGACTTTGTTCAAGTAACTATGCTAAAGGAGACAGTCGATATTCGTATCCATGGTGGACATACACAAAAGGTTACAATCGCTATACCCTCATGCAAAGAAAAATGTGCACATGTCTTGAGTCTAATTAGTAGCATCAACAGACGCAACTTTCGGAACAGTGTACTCTCTCGCCCCCTCTGTGCATATTACGAGGACCGTAGAATTCTCACCCAGCCCCAGACGTGCCTTGTCCTCGGTCGTCAAACGACGCAGCGCAGCGAGCGGCGAGCCGCCACACGGCCCAGCATCGATCCCTGCCGCCTGCAAATCCTTCAGAGCCATGTGCGCCTCGTGATCGGACACGGTCAAGCACGCGTCCACGCCATGCCGCAAAAGCGGCCACGCCGTGGTCGACACCTCTCCGCAGTCGAGACCCGCCATGATCGTGGGTGTCGTCTGGATGGCTGTCCACTCTCCGTTCTGCATCGACGTCCAGAAACACGCGGCCGTGTCGGGCTCCACGGTCACCATCGAGGTCTTTAGGCTCTGTTGCTTGAAATGCGTCAGTACGGATAGTGCCAACGAGCCAACGCCCACAGGGCATACGACCATATCGATGGTCGTATCCTGGAGCTGCTCGTCCATCTCGCGAAGCATGGTGCCGTAGCCTTCTACAATCCACTGCCAGACATCGTTAGTGGACTTGAAAGGAAACAGCGCACGAAACGTACCTTGGGTATCTCTTCGTACCCTTCGAATGCAGTGTCTTGCACGAGGATGCCGCCCTCGTCTGCTTTGGCCCTTTGGTCAGCCGCGGCAATGGCATCCTCATAGCTTCCCCTTGACGCAAGCACTTGTGCCCCCTCGTCCTTGATCAATCCAATCGTCTGCAACGCCATGCCTCGAGGCACGTGGATTTCCACTGGGATGGACAGGAGCGACCCCATCCGTGCAACAGCGCGACCGTGATTTCCATCCGTCGCAGCGTACAATCGGACCTTGGTACCCTGCAGAGCCGTTCTGACCTGATCCAAGGTGGCATCCTGTTCTAGACCAAGCCTCTGCACAATGGCGCGAAACGTGCCCCATGACGCACCCAGGATCTTGAACGATGGCAGGCCAAGACGATCCGTCTCGTCTTTGACAAGGACCGACTTGACGCCCACCTCCTTGGCAACCTGCGCCAGCGAGACGATTTGGGTTGGCTGATAATGAGGGAGCGACCTGTGAAATTGAAATGGTGCCTCCGTGTTCGGCGCAGCTGGCGCCGTCCATGACTTGGCGGAGGGGTTGAAATGCACGGCTCGGTGCTTGTGGACAGCTGTCATGGTGCAAGAGGCCGTAATTCGACGCGCGCAAGACTGCTAGTGCGCAATCAATGTCGAGACGTGTTTCCCGCTTGAATAATGACCGTTAGATGGTGCACAGTGTCATCGCAGCGAAGCGCCGCCCATGCGCGAGACGGTTGGGGTCGGCATCTCCCGGCCATCGCTCCTCGTCGGACCCATACTGAGACTCGGTGATCATTCGCCCTCTTGAACAGACACAAAGGTCGCTCCTCTGGTCTGGGAACCCAAATACACCTTTGCCTCAAGAAAGACCGGCAGACAAGGGGCGCGAGCGCCCATTAGAACACAGTGCCTGAAGCACCGACATCAAGCCTGCCGTCCCACACGTAACTTCTCGGTTTCAAGATCACTCGGAAATTGCAAATACGAAACAGCAATTCTTGTACACCTGATCCAATCCCTTAATGCGCTTCAAAAATCCTCAGTTCCCGCCTCCGCCAATCCGTGACCACCGTGATTTGCTTGTCGGACATGTAGACCTGTCCCTCCTGTTGCACAGTATAGCCCTGAGCGATGCAATCACCTTCTTCCAGAAATCGACGGCGCTTTGGGTCGACAACCGAGACACAAGACCTTGTGACAGCCCAGACAACAATAGGAGAACATTGGCAGGACGCCGTGACAAACATCGCACATGCCTTCGTACTTTCCGGAGCGTAGATGCGCATGTCTGCACCGATACATGCTTTGTTGTCCCCGGCAAGCTTCCAGGGCAGGATCTTGCATGCCAACATAATCATTGTCGCTGATGCGCAGCTTCGCAAAGTCTTCCAGGCTGAACGCGTAGGGTTGGGGTTCCCGGTCACCAAGCCTCGTGGGCCTCACGGTCCCCCGTTCCTCCATGTGTCCCTTTTGAGCGGTATGCGGGCCAAGCGTCAGCTTGGGTGGGGGAAAGGGCCTGCCGTTATGTACTGCGTGAATATAGGAAGGTCGGTCCTGATAACGGCTCCTGCCAAGGGGTGTTTCTGTGGGAGCTACATTGATGCACTTGGGCCTGTGCGCCCCGGGGGAGGATTTCCTGTGAGACTGTGCAGGACAGTGTCGATGCTCTGCAATCTGAGGAGAGCCCTCTCCTTGGCTGTAGAAAACACGACCAAAGTCTCTGGCCTTCCTCGCACGTCGAGCGTCCTCTTCGCGGACCTGTTGGATATCGGGAGCTGCTCTGACCAGCAGTTCCTCCCATTCACGGACACCAGGCGCTTTCAGCCGGTATGTATGCTGCCAACGGTACACCGAGGCTTCTATCTGGCGTGCGAGCTGTTCTCGGGGAGACAGATCCACATTCCCGTTCGTCAAAGCAGGCTGGCCGCCGAGCATCAAGTTGACGTAGGTCGGCCCGCCCCTTTTCAGGGAATCAGAGCGACGGTGCGACGTAAACGGTTGCTGCAGTTGGGCGAAACCGTTGAAGAAGAACTCAGCGCGTCGAACACACCAGATCCAGCAGGGAATAAGCCTTCTGGACAGGCCGAGTCGTGATAGCCGCGCCAACATCCATGCATGCAAGGGCGGGATCATGCTGCTGATCCAGTTGATGAGAAGGGTCTCTGGCTGTCGCATTACTGTAATCATATCGATAGATGGTCGAGAACGTCTCTTGACGAACATGCTGCGGGCTAAGGAGAGCAGCCGGCCTCGTCGAGAGTTGGCATGCAGCCTTCGCTCGCAGGATTTGGATTTGCGACGCGCCATTGTGTATGTATGGCTCTATGAATAGTGCAGGTTCTTTGCAGAACTTGGTGTCAGTACCGAATGGATGCGATGTAGGATGTCGTGGGAAAAGGACAGGAAGAGCGGCCAGTTGCTGGGCGGTGATGAAGCCTCTTATGCGTCCGTGAATTGCTCATCAGATGAGGCATTGTGTTCGTTTGCTCAGTGAATACTGTCGCAGAACCAGGTCGGGCATCAGCGCAACAAAGAGGCGAGACGCTGCGCTCGTTGACCCCATCGTCGCACCATTTCCTCCTTCTTCTCACTTTTTCCATCTCCTTTCTCAGCAGTGCACCGCTCAAGTCTCGACTTGATCTTCTGTGTCTCCTCGGACAAGAACGTGACAGAATCTTCTAGCTCGGGATCCATCAGCTTGATGCTGCCGAATGACGTCTCGGCAAACACTCCATCTTCAACAATTTGAACAGCGCGCTGGAGGTCGTCCAAGTAGGCAGTAGCAATCTTCTCAAAGGCATCGTGTGTACTATGCGCGACTTCGTTTGCCTTGGACGTTCTATCTGCCAAAGCCTTGGCTAAGGACTGAATCTGTTCCGAGTGGCTCGCGTCATCGTCAATGTAAAGGGCCAGTGTTTGAAGCAGCAAGTCCATCGGTGGCTCTTCATGAATGCCGGACGATCGCCTTCGCCCGCCAACCTTGGTCGTGTTTGCCCTGGGTCGGACTGGTGACATGACTGTCTGTTCAGGCATTGCCCGAGAGGGTGGCGCGGTGGAAACCGACATTTCCTCCTTGGCCGTAGCCAGTATGGAGGCAGCGGCGGCTTGATGCGATCGGAGTTCATCAAGTCGGTCACATACTCGGTCAATGCGCCCCAAGAGGTAATCCAGGCAGTCATTTATCTGTTCTCTCGTCAGTTTGTGTTCTGGAGAGCCACGCGCAGGGCAACTTACATAGGCCACAGCGGAAGCAGACCAACCCAGCGACTGGCCGCCTTGTGATGAGATGAGCCGCAACGTAGGCTCCAAATGCTGCTGCTCCACCGACATTTGCGCAACAGGCAGAATCTCAGAATACAGTGACTCGACTTCCTCCCGCAGGGCGTTAACCTCGGCGCTCGAAGTAGGTCCTGCCCCCGTACTGTGTCCGTGCTCGTGCAGATTTTCGAGGTAGACCCTGTCCAATCTTGCCCGCACCATTTCGACAGTATTTTTGATATATCTGAGCCAACATGAGCTGTCAAACTGTAAAATGGCAAGGCCGCCACGTACCGCATGCAAATGTCCCGCAGCTGATCTGTCTGCTGGTCTTCCTGCGGGTCCTGTTGCCGGAGTTCCCGTCCAAGCTTCTGCAGGCTCCGTAGCAGCTTGTCATCAGAGGCCAGCAAGTCCTCAAGGATGCTGCCAATAGTCTTGGCCGAATCGTAGCCTTGCTGCTCCAAGTCTGAGATACGATACCCAAGGCTCTGTGACAGATCTTCGACCTTGGCGGTCGTCAGCTCGGACTTTGCATAGTGACGGAGAACCTACCTCAGCTGCGACGTGCTTTCGCTCCGCCTCTATGCGTCTTCTTCTCGAGAACTCAAAGTCACGACGGCGCGTCTCGATTTCCGTAGTCTTCTGGTTCAAACGGTTCATGGCCTCTTGTTGCTGCTTCATAATCTCCGACTGCTGCACAATGGCGGCAGTAGAGTTCTTGAGTTCGACAACAGCCCTCTCGAGCTCATCATCCGTAATGGCTTGTACTTCAGCCAAATCATGAATCGCGGCCAAGTTGTCCACTTCCCCGCTGCGATCCAGCGCCTGATATCTGTTGCCCATGGTCAGAAGCGTGATGGCCGATTTGCACTGCAGTCCGACTCACAGCTCCAGTTCATGCACGGTCAGCAGGTTGGACGGTCCCAAGTGGGTAAGTGCCCAATCGGCAAACGCATCGCCATGTTCTGGATCTGACAGCAGGCGCCGAATCTCATTGTCGGATACTTTGATGTTGTGAGACTTGGTTGCCTCTATGAGCAAGGCTTCGGCGTCTTTGCTCTTGGCAGCGGCCATTTCGATGGCTGGTCGCGAAGGTGTTGGGTACGTGGTGTTCCACACAGACCTGGTCGCACCCGTCCACGTCACGATCCTCACCGGAAATAAATGGCGTCAATATTGGGGAGCCGGTGCGAGGTTGAAGGACGCAGATTTGTGCACTGCCGGAACTCAGCCCATTGGCTCGTGATTGTTGACTTTGGGTCAGGGGTACACGAGTCGCGCTGCCGCTCAGCACGCGTGTCTCTTCCGGGTAGTGCGAGGGCGGGGTGGCGACGCCAAGCGCTTCGGGGTCCAGCCTAGGGGCAGTAGGTTTATCTGAATCAAGAAAGAGATCAGCGAAGACAAGTAAATAAGAGTGTGAAGGTCGAACTGGTTGATGATCGAGTCAAAAATGAGACAGCTGAAGGTTACCTGCTGGGCCCTCGCTGCCTGAGTGACCGTGCAGGATGTTGGCCCACTGAAAAGGCGCGCTAGTCGGCAGACACCTCTAGCGGTCACTCTATTGACGCCTCTACACTGAGCTATCCCAAGCGAGGTGCGGCGCACAAGAAGTCATGCACGAAAAAGCCGTCAAATCCTTCCTGTCCAGCTGCCTAGGGTTTGATATACTGAACCTCACCCTATCGCCATCTAATACACGATCAGCCCATCTACCCACCCGTTTCGAAAATATCCCATCACAGTGCTCAATCGATTCAAACAAATCAATCTCGGCATGACTCTCCTCAAGCGGCCATTCCGGCCACAGCTCCTTCAGCCGAGCCTTGTAAACCTCCCTTAGGCACGTGGCGTCATACTCCATCCTATGGATAAAGTATAGGCTATCTTCTCCTCGCTCCTCAAGATCCCCGTATGTCTCCTTGTGCGGTTCCTCCTTCCGAACAGGCCCCTCCAGATACTTGGGAAGTTTGGCTGACATCCAGATTGGCACTGCCGAGACACATTCCCAGTCCAAAACACCTGTGATTTCGCTGTGTTCATTGACCAAGATGTTGTTGAGATGAAGGTCGTGATGGTAGAGCGCCGTGGTCTCTGGCCCCTCGAGAGTCTTGTCGAAGACCTTTGGAACTAGAGCGAGCAGCTTCGATACGACAGCCGATATATCCTCAGCATCTTCCCTTTCGTCCTCATCCTCCGAGTTCTTGAGGATGGCGGTCTGGTGTTGCAGGATAATGTCCAATTTGGTACTCAGCCAGTCATGGCTGGAGCGGAAAGGACCACGTGGAATGTCGTAATGGAGGTGGTCGCCCATGAAGAACTCGTGGGAGACTAGGAGACCGGGAGCGACTGCCTTCGAGCCTTGGACGTCACCGGGTGTGGAACAGGTATCCAGCGTCCCTATATTCCTGAAGAGGGAATCGGCCTTTTGGAACCCACACAATTCTGCCTGGAACTTGGCCATCTGCGTCGTAAAGGTGAACTTTTGCTCCATCGACATATCCCACCAACGGGTGCGTGCCGGTGTACCATGCACGAGTTCCATCAGGATCCATTCGAATCCGATTTCGTTGTTGTTGGTGTCGTCAAACGCGAAAACCTCAGAGACGGGAATCGATGTGTTATCGCATACCCACCGCAGAGTAGCGACCTCGGCGCGCGTCTTGTGATGCGGGTAGACGGGGAGTGTGACGCGCATGATCAAGGAGGCACTGTTGGCACGCCTAATGTTGTAAAGCTTATTGAAGAGGCCGGATGCGTGGAAAACAACCTCGCAGCTTTCGTCGGGTGTGATGGTCAGTTGCTGGCGGCACACCTTCTCGATCGCTTCCACCGAAGGCTTCCGCGTCCATTCCGGCACTACATCGAATAACGCATCCTTCCATCGCAGACCGTCTTGCTCCGGGAGTGCCATGTCGACTAGATGCGAGGGTGATTGGATGACGAGATGCATAAAACACGGGCGCTGGCCTAGAGAATAACATCACGTGCGCTTGGGGCGACACCTCAGACTAAGGTACATGAAGGCATTGCCGCCTCCCGCGAAATAGATGCTCCTTGGCCAACTTTTGTCTTGAGCATGTGTGAGGTCTTGACGACTGTCCTAGGATGAAGGGGCAGAATTGAGGTCCAAGGACCGGGCTGCTGGCCCATGTTTGCTCTTGGAGGCGGCCGGCGACATTGGGATGCACGCCGTAGCGCAGCAGCCACATCACCAACTGCCAACTGAAGCGTCAACACATCAACTTGACGTGGAAGCACAGTTTCTTTTGGAGGATCCATCGAAGTCAGGCAACTTCCCTGGCACGATGCCCCACAAACTACGTCAATTGCAGCATAGTATGCGCACAAACGACATGCTCGATGCGGTTTGCCTCATCGCCACAAGTCAAAGCCGGACGAAATCAGTGGATTTTGTCACAAAGTGCGCCAATGACAGAAGCTTCGAGTTGAGAGTACCGAAAAGTGTTTTCCCTGTCTATCCAAACATGCTGCACCGGGTCACTAGCGAGTTAAGGCGGTGGATCACCAGCACGCATTTGTCGACCTCCGAAGATTCAGACTCGTACGTGTGTGCTTGACAGACGCTGTAGCTCCTCATCCTTGATTCATTTCTCTCCACTCTACGTAGACCTCTGAATACTTCACCTGTGAGCCACATAGGCATCCGAGCAACATCCAATCACCTACCGTCGTAGCCTCAGGATATCACCAGGCGACAGCCAAGTGAATCACCAGCTCAGAGAACGGCTCTGATATCGGCTCAGCACCATTATGGGGCCTCGTTTCCCAACATTAGTTTGCAAGGCATGAAATCAATGGCGCACAGGTGATATGCCCTGAATAAGGTGACACAGCCAGCAAGGTCAGCTCCGAAGATCTTCTCAAGGAATGCAGAGTTTGGGTACAGTCTCGTCTGGAAACGGTCCCTCGCTAGTAGTCCATGCACTAGCACAGAGCTTGGACGAAAGATACCTCGTCATCCCATCCAGAACTGTCGATCTTTCATGTTGAGTTGGCCCTGACCTTGGCTTCGACTCAAGACGGACCTGCTTTCGGTTATCAGCACCAGCAACTTGAGAAGCATCTTTCTGGACTATCCTTTGACAATTCATCCACTTTACTTCCGGATTTTACATCTGTACTTCGACGCCGCTACACATATACTGCTGCTCGCCCATCTGTCGGCCACGCCATCTCACCACTCACTACCTGTTCGAGAGACCACACTCGCTACCGTTCATCATGAAGAAAGAGTTTGAGGTTTGCATCAATAGTTGCAACAGAGTGTTCGGCAGAATATGCGACCTCGTCTGGATCGCGTGTCTCTGCCTCGCCTCCCAATTGCTCGTCTGGGCCATGAGCCTTGGTCTGCGCTTGGTGGACATTCCCTTCTTTTCCTCCATCATGGGCATGATCGCTGTCTTTGCTCTCTCAACTGGCTTTCATCTTTTCCATAAGCAATTTGCTTCAGTCTACAGCTACAGAATGAAGCACAAGGTCGATTTCATCAACAGGCACATGGCTGTCGGCTTCCCCATCCCGCTCGTCATGTTGGATCGAAGTCAAATGCTCGATGCGAAGCACATTGGCCTCGTCATCGCAAATTTCCTCATCACGAATGTTGCGTCTTGGAGTGGTACCTTTGCCGTCAGTTACCTCACCCTGCGCGGCTATGCTGCTCTGCACGAGATGCGCAAGGCACGCGGCCAGAGTCCTGCCAGCAGGCGACCCCTGATCACCACGGCGCCCGTCATCGACTTGACCTTCCACGACTCCGGTTCAATTTATGATGGGCTGCAAGTGTACTTTCCAAAGGCTCTCAGTTCTTCTGGCAATGAGTATACCCCGGCTACTTCAGTGCTGAACTTTGCTGAACCCCTGAGCGAGACGACTGCCACGACGGACGAACCCCCAGCTTGCCGCAGCCGGCGCCAGACGTTGGTGCACAGGATGCTACAGCAATATCCAAGTCTTCTTTCCCTGTTTCTGCTGTTGGCTGTTGGTGTGCCAGTGGCGGCTACAGCTGGTGAAGTTCGGGTTCCGGATGGTTGTGCCACTTGGTTTTTCTGGATCACAACCGTGCGCCTACAGGATCTCTTCAAGACATCAACTGCGTGCGCCAAACGGCCTCACCTCAAGAACACCATTGCAGCTTTCATGAACCCTGTTCTTCTCAATACTCTCCTCTTGACGGGGTACATTCATCTACGAGCCTTGGCTAGCCCGGTGTATGATCTCATCCGGATTCGGGAGCTCTTCTCGCGCGGGTGGCCTCTGTACGCATTGTGGACCGCCTCAATATTCAAGGAGCCCATTTCATCCAATGAAGAGCTATATTTTGGTGCAGGTGATGCCGCTCTTGCCTTCCTCGAAGTTGGTGTCGTTGTCTGGGGCTTCAAGTTGTTCGAGTGCCGCAAGCAGCTATACAGTGCAGCTGGCATTTTCACAGTTATTGTATCCATCGGCATCGCTGCTGCCAACGTCTTTCTCAGCGTCGGATCGGCTCACCTCATTGGTTTAGAGGGCCCCGAAGCCCTGTCGTTTGCGGCTCGGAGCGCGACTTTGGCTTTGGCGAAGCCTGCTATCGAGGCTGTGGGTGGGAACTCTGCGGTCAATGCCGCAGTGGTTGTCTCGAATGGTATTCTTGGTCAGCTTCTTTACCCTTTCTTGCTGGATAGAATGGGTGTCGGGCAAGAAAACGCCGACGAAGAGGACGGCAGGCGTCCTAAAGAAGACGACGATCCGCTGACGATCGCCACTGGTATTGCAATCGGGGCCAATGGTGCTGCTATGGGTGTCGCATATCTGTATGCAACGAAGAGCCGAGCCGCACCGTATGCAGCCTTGGCCATGACAGTTTTTGGTATTATGACGGTGGTGTTCACAACTGTTGACCCCTTTAAAGGGGCAGTGTTGGGTCTGGCGAGTGGCTAGGAAATGCTGTTTTGGGCTCTGGGAATCGATGCAGCAGGCCTTCAATCCGCTTGCAAGCATGTTGGAGCGCAAATGGATGTGGCATTTGATATGAACATCTTCGACACCTATCTTTATTTCCTTTTGGCACCACTGTTCTGGCCTGCAAGAATCTCCAGCAAGGCAGCGTTCATCCAAATTTATCCACAATTCGCATGCTAGTCCAGTCTGTCCAAAGTCAGCACTGCTCTCCTCTTGAACAAGTCTGCAACATACCTCTCGATCAAGTGCAGCCCACTGGCTGTCTCCACGACCGAGCTCATCTCACCGGGCTTGAGAGCGAATGCGGCCTGCTCAAACTCCATCTGCATCTCGCCTTTGGCAAAGTATCCCAAGTCGCCTCCCTTGCGCGCAGAAGAGCAATCCGACTCGGTCGTGGCGAGCTCGCTCAACGGACGCCCGCTCTTGATGGTAGCCTCGTGCGCCTTGATGATCTCCATCGCTTCCTCCTTTGAACGTGTGACCTCGGCCTCGCGCCAGCTGCTCGGTCGTCGCGAGTCCCTGTGCTTGACGAGCAGGTGGGCGGCACGGATCTTGCCTTCTTGCCCGCCTGGTGCTGCGCCGGGACGGGTGCCCGCGCTGTGGTGGGTGGCCATGTAGTGTTTGAGCTTCTCCGTGTCGGTGCCGGCCGGCGGCTCCCATCGCGAGATCTTCTCGACCGAATTGAAGTAGTAGGGGAGGTTCTTGGAGTTGGAGTGGCGGACCTCCCAGTTTGGGGGCAAGCCAGCGTCAGTCTGGTGCTAATTAGCCAGCTGTGTCTGCGCATTTGACAGGGGACCGGGGACAGGACGAACCATGATGGCGGTGGGCAGGATGGGTTTGGGTCTATGTGCGTGGGTAGGGGCTGTCAAGGAATTGAAGTGGTTCTCGCTGCTGACCATATATGCGCCGGATGTAGAGGCAATGACGTTGGGGGAGCCCAAGCTGAACGAATTTCACCCCGCGCTGCCGCGACGCTGAAGGTCAAGTCGGACCCCAGCAACAGCACAGCAACGGGGGAGGCGGGTGGGTGTGGCAGCGGTTCGAAATGCGGGGAATTGGCGTCTCGCGCCAGGGGATCGCCCAGTCACGCGCTTTGATGGGCAGCCACTTTCATGCCGCAAGTTCCGTCACTAGGGTGGGTTTTTAGGATAATTAGCAGCTGGACGCGTGCGAATGACACAAGTTCGACTCTGAATCCGCTACCTTAATTAACGTTCCAGGTCTTGCTTCGAGGCTGTCTGCATGTTACCGTTAGGCGAGCGCTGACGGACCGGGAATGGTTTTGAGGTGGCATCTGGGCCACCCTACACGCGACGAGGGCCTAGCCAATTTCCCAGTATTGGCTGACCAAACGTGCACGCTCGCTGCAGGATAGGGTCAAAGCAAATTCTCTCTACCGGGGCATATTTCAGGTTCATGTTTGAAAGTTCGTGTCCAAATAACAGCAGCAAGGCTGTGTTGTGGAGAGCCTACGCTGCTGGCGACGCTGTGCGACACAAAAAGTCGAGGACATCCGTCACATAGGGACTCTTTTCGCGGAGTCAGAGACGGCACAAGGCAGCCATCAGCTCTTCTGGTCGGGGTATGGGTCACTCATGCTGTTGTGAGCTCTGGCCTCAGAACTTTGACTCAGAGACATAGGAGAATATATGCCAGTGCAGCTCAAAATCCACGAGCCACGTTTGCCTGTCGCATCCACATGGATCGCCTCCAAAACCAGCCCCACCAAAACTTGCAGCCTAGTCGCTTGCTGCTTGACCAGACGTCGATTTTCCAAGCCGCGTTCGACAACATTTTCACTTCGTCAACCACATAAACGTACTCTCGCCGCCGGCAAGCGACAGCACCCTCGAACGTTCACAAACCCGTCGTGATCACTCGCCAAACCGACAAAGCCAAATTCTCGAACAGACCCTTACCCGAGGCATCTTAGCCACGCCCTCCAGACCTCGACGAGATGGCTACTCCCCAATCTACGACGTCGCAAGACGGCATCGACAAGAACCAACAGGTCACCTTCCGATTCTGCTCCGAATGCTCCAACATGCTGTACCCCAAAGAAGACGAAGACTCGCACAAGCTGCAGTTTACGTGCCGAACATGTTTCTACACCGAGGATGCCCAGACCACCTGTGTCTTCCGCAACATTCTCAACCAGTCAGCTGGTGAGACGGCAGGTGTGACCCACGATGTTGCTTCCGATCCTACGGTTAGTAATTCCTGTTGCTCGTCCCCCCTTGTGTGCCTGGGATGTGGTCAGGTAGTCCAGTGCGGTGCATGTGGACAGCTGGTGGACGCAACCGCCATTCTCACAAAGGTGTATCGGGCCAAAGCGCAGCGCGAATCGGAGGCCCTGAACGAAAACGAGAAGGCGCAGCGATGCCGAATCCTGGAATGTGAATCGCTGGACGAACTAATGGCGACCGTGGGTGCCGGCTTCAACGACCAAGACCCATTTGACGAATACGACGAGGAGCCACTTTACGAACCATGCGACACTATCATGAGCGACTGGGATCAAAATTCAATTTGCACAGACGGCAGCGATGTGTCCGACAATGGCGTCCTCGTTCTCAGCGTGTGAAGGATCACGGGGATATCCTTACATGCCATAACGAAGAACTTCTGCTCCGACTGTGGCCGCAGCTGGGTAGCCGCTTGGATGCGCTTGACACGGGACAAGACACACTCGCATGTCTTTGAGAATTGTTGGCTGACTTGTACTCTTCGTGTACAGCTCCCTCGTTCCAACAAGGCCTGCGCAAAGTGCGGCGGCGAAGAGTCCGTCTTCTTCCAATCCCAGCAGCGAAGCGCCGATACAGGCATGGTCTGTACCGCCATTTGCCCGTGGAAAGGCCCATCTGATTAACTTGACCAGAAACTGTTCTATGTTTGCTGCAATTGTGGCAACATTTTCCAGTAGGATGCACCGAAGACTTGAGTGGCCAGACTGGCGCCACAGGTTACCTATGTTTTTGGTTATGGAGATTGCAACTTCTGGCGTTTGAGCGACATTCTTTTTATTCTTTTGCATTTGCTTGTCTGACACGCGGGGATCGCGACGGTAAGGCGTCTGGCCTAGATAAGGAGAGACATGGAGACACCAATATGAACCTTCAGCAATGAGTCATCTGTGCATCCGTCCAACGCAAATGATAATGTGTGACCAATAATCTCGTAGTATTCATGGTAATTGTACAAGAACGCCATGTCAATGCCCCAGGTTTCGCGTAGATGTACAATATCTTCTCGTACAGGCGCCTGCCCACTCTACACGCCCCCCCTACACTCTGAATTCCACCACTCGTTACTCTGTTGAGCTCTCAGACGTTCATGGGCGCCATGGAGAGGATCTTGCTCCACTTCTTCCTCTTGAGCTCAGATCCGACAACACCATTGATGCGCGAGCCGACAGGGTCGCCTGCCTTGTTGAGAAGCACGCAGGCGTTGTCGTCGAACTTGACCTGCGAACCGTCGCGGCGCTGCGAGGGGTATTTTGTGCGGACAACGACGGCGTGACGAATATCACCGCGACGGACTTTATTGGCGGACGACATGCCCGTCATGCCTGAGGCTGCGGCGGATCGATGCTCCTTGACGACAACGACGATCCGGTCACCTAGACGGATTAGTCTCTTGCAGTCGCTCGCGCTGGTCTGTCCGTGGGTTCGTACCGATTCGGGCGGCTCGTTTCTGGCCGATGACGAGGGCGCACTCGACGAGCGCAGCGCCCGAGTTGTCGATGCAGTTCAATATCGACTGGCTGCCGTCAGTATAATCCGCTTCTGCATGGCCTTGCGGGAGAATGCGCCAAATGTTACCTTTAGCTGAATCATTGTGACCTGTACGCAGACCTCGACTGGAGCAGTGCGGTTAGCTCTGCTATCATGAAGTCCGTATCTTGGGCGTTGAAACTTTTGGAGACTCGCGTCACGTGCGGAAGTCGCGCCGGAAGCGACAAGCGGTGATTGGCTGACTGGGCTCACGAAGCGGGTCCAGCCCCTGTATGATCAAATGGCTCCGCCGGTCGCCTGGCCAGCGCCCAACCCAAGCAACTCGGACCTTCCTGGTGGTGGCCAGGATTGGCCTGGAGGGATCGGCGACGTAGACTAATCTGACTTCATCTCATCTTCCCTCATGCCCATGATGCTGCTGGGCTCAAGCTCAAGTGTCGTCCTTTGTCTCTGATTCATACTTGCTCACCACTTGCTCACATTGAACCTAATAGCTATTTCTTTCGTTCGGCTCAGATACATTGTCTTACATAGCGCAACTGCCTCCTCTCCCCACCAGAAGCGCATTCTGCCAACGTCTTGAGACCGACCAACAGTGTCATTGGGCAGGAGTGAATTGGCTTTGCTCCCCCCCGTCGCCTGCGTCCATGTTTGGACAAGATTAATCTTCGACTTGCTTAGTTGTCTGGCTACGATTCGGGTTTGGGGATTACATTTGCGACGACAATTGCTACATTGCTGGAGAATCCCGTACGCCTTGTTGATGGTGTTGCGGTGCAGCACCTCAACACAAGTTGCTGCGTGTCATGCCTCGACCCAAGAAGGACAACCAGCCTCCTGCGAAGCAGCGCCTCACTCTGGCGCAACTGTCAGCATACGATGATATCCTCACGGATGTGCTGGTGGATCATGTACGTGGCGAGCCTGGCAGGTTACTAGGTACATTCTAACCTCAGTAGGTCTACTATTGGACCACAATACCAAAGAACCGCTCGACGTACCACCCTTCTCGAGGAGTCCGCGAAGAAGACATGGCCAAAATTGTCCAGGAGGAGTTGGTCATCAACAAGGACGTGGAGCGGGCTGTGCAGCGATTGCTCGAATGCGGAGGCATTTCCCGATTCCACAATGGGTTGAAGACGGAGAAAGAGAAGGACGATTTCCAGAAACACCTCCGGCGCTATGCACAGATTTACCTGCCTGATTGCCCCTTCGAAGTCAATACGACAAACCGTTACACCATTGTGTCCCACGAAGCTGCGGTCACAGCACGGCGATATATCCGGCGCAACGAGCCCATCAAGTACCTCTCCGGAATCCAGGTCACCATTACCCCTGAGGAGGAGAAGGAAATCATGACGCGCAAGAAGGACTTCAGCATCGTGGTGAGCTCTCGAAACAAGACCACAAACCTCTTCATGGGACCCGCCCGCTTCGCGAACCACGACTGCGACGCGAATGCCAAGCTCATGACTACGGGCAACGCTGGAATCGAAATCATCGCAACCAAGAACATTGAGGTTGGAGACGAGATTACTGTCACATACGGCGACAACTACTTTGGCGAGGACAACTGTGAGTGCTTGTGCCAGACGTGCGAGGATCACCGGAGAAATGGGTGGGAGCCGGAAGACGGCCAGATCGCAACGACCGAGGTCAAGGACAGTGTTGAGGACAAGCCTGATACATACGCTCTCCGCCTGCGACGAAGAGGAGACAGCATGGGAGGCTCTTCGCGCAACTCGAGCGTCACGCCGGCCACCAGACCCAAGATCTTCAAGACCAAACGGAAATCCAGGCTGAGCTTTCGCGACTCTTCCCAGGCTGACTCGCCTGTGCCTGACACGTCTCCTCGTGGGCGGAAACGGACCGTTGACGCATTAGCCACCCCTCCGATCACACCAGCCAAGAAGGCGAGACGCAATAAGGAGACTTCTCGGTCGAATGACGTGGCCATGTCCAGGAGCAACTCTTCCTCATCAAGGAGCGGCTCTGCCAGTACCAATGGAGACGCTCTCGAGACAGACATCACAACGCCAGACCAGGACAGCCCTGAACCGCAATTCTTCACCCCGAACCAAAAACCGATGGGCATGGACTCGGCGCTGAATACACCTACTCAGGAGGAGACAACCACCGTCGCTCTGAGTATAGAGCACGCGGAGGAGGAAGCCTCGGTCCACGAAGAGCAGGTCCAGAAAGTACGGAAGAAGTACGAGAGACGGGTCTTTATCAAGCAGACCACACCACCCGCGCGGCAGCGCACACCGGGTGACTACGTTCTGACGCCTTTGCTGCTCTCTGAGCCCGAGATGGCCTGGATCCAGTGCTCCAACTGCCTGACCTACTTTGTGCAGCAGAATGCATATTTTACCCGGTTCTCCTGCCCACGGTGCGAGCGCCACTCCAAGATTTATGGATACGTCTGGCCCAAGACGGACAAAGCTGGGCCTCATGACAATGAGGAGCGTGTGCTGGACCACCGCACCGTGCATCGATTCCTGCACACGAACGACGAACGCAAAATCCGGGGCCGGAAACCACTCTGGGAATCAGAGGAAGAACAGAGTGAGGAGGAGGAAGAGGAGGTTGCGCCACCAAAGCGTGGTCGGAGACCCAAGCGAGAGGAACCGCCTGCAGCAACTGGGGCGAAGGCTTTGCAGACGCAAAAGACAGTAACGAAAACAGCCACAAAGGTGGCAACAACCAAGGCCAGAGTCTCGAGCACACAAGGCAGAACCAAGGGTGGCCGAGCAGTGGAGGAGGCCGCGGCCGAGCCAGAGGAGGGTTGCACGACACTGCGTCGCAGCGGCCGACCTCGCAGAGTCAGTAGCCGGCTGCTCTGATGGCATCCCCAGGCACCCTCTTCACTATGGGACTCTACATATCAGGCTCAGCCCAGCCAGCAGCAGCACGTCGCGCAGGTTTTGATGGCAAGGATTATTTGCCGTGGTGTTCTTCTTGGTTCTTAGGATAGCCTTGCATTGGATCTTTCTTCTTAGCTTAGCACAGTCAATTGTCTTTACTACAGGTTCGCTGCGAAGGTCTCGTGAACCAAGGCTCCCTATCCGTCCGTGGCAGCGAGGTATTGACAAACGCTGCTGAGGCAGTCTCCAATCCGGTGCCTGCCTACGCCATGGGCGTCACACCCGGCCGCCTTGTGATCCGGACGTCAATGTCGTCGATAAAGGTGAACCACCAGTACCGAACGGACCACTTCTTGGCAGGATCGGCAAGCTTAATCTACAGAGTGTCAGCCACCCACGCCGGGGCAATGAATCCGTGGAAAGGGGAAGCGCTTACATCGTATCGGCTGAAGAGCGTGGCAATGACCTTGTGCATCTCGACCATGGCCATGTTCCTGCCGACGCAGATGCGGTTGCCTGAGCCAAAGGACAAGTCCGAGGCATTCATCCTCTTGAGGCGGGCGTCGAAGTCTGCCTGGGGCTCGTCGGGGCCCTTGATCCAGCGCTCAGGGCGGAAGGCGTCGGGCTCCGGGCCAAACGTGTCCGCGCTGCGGTGGACCACCCAGGGGTTCATGCCGACCTTTGTCCCCGCGGGGATGACGCGGCCGTCGGGGAGCGTGAGACCCGAGGCGGGGACGACACGCTCGAGGACACCGCTGATGACGGGGTGCAGACGCATGGCCTCCTTGATGACGGCGTTGAGGTAGGGGAGGTCCCTGGTCTCCTGGTACTTGGGGGGGAAGCTCAGCTGGACGCTGTCGAGCTCGTTGACGAGCTTCCTGTGCGCGTCGGGGTTGGACAGGAGGTACCAGGTGATGGACTTGATCTCGATGGCGGTGGTGTCGGCGCCGGCGAGGACGTTCATCATGAGGTAGCTGACGACCTCGTTGTCGCTGACAATGTCCGGGTGGGTCTCCTTGGCCTCGAGGAAGTTGTCGAGAAAGTCACCCTTGCCCGTCTTGCCGGACTGGATGCGCTCCATGACGCGCTGGAAGCAGTAGAATGCGCAGCCCTCAAAGGTGGCGAACTTGATGGGGCAGTAGGGGTTCTTGCCGAGGAGCCTGTCCAGCCAGGGAACCTGGCCGACCTGTCACGGATGTGAGCGTTCGCTCGGCAGACACAATAGGGAGAAGGAGGAGGAAAACTCACGCAGCCAAGGTATCTCATGACCATCTCACCGGTGTGGATCATGCCATCCATGTCGGCCCCGGACCTGAGGAAACCCATGTCCTGGCTAAAGGTCATTTCCCAGTCGAGATCCCAGGCGGCGTACTCGATCCAGTCTGCAAGGTCAAACGTCTTGCCCTTGGTGGCGCCGTCGATGAAGCGCGTCTCGAGCTGCTGGCAGAGCACCTTGGCGATGTTGTCGGCGAGGTGCTCCTTGCCGAGGATGGTGTTGATGGAGAAGAATTTTTGGTATGGGCGGAGGTAGCGCGCATGGAAGACGTTGCTGCGCGTGCTAAAGACATTCTCGAGACGCTGGCCTTGGGAGCTGGCGTCGGCGACCTCGTAAAAGTTGCTCTATACATGGGGCGCGCGTGTCAGACAACTCGCTGTCCGGGGGGCATGGAGAGAGCGTCATGCGCAAGGAGAGAGTTGACCTACCTTGTGGAAGTCTCCGCGGGTCGAGTAGACCTCCTTGATCAGGTCCGGGTTGTCCAAGACGACCAAGTTGGGGCCGAGGCGCACGGCTGTTCCATACTTTTCGTGGAGCCGGCGGTGGTTGCTGGTGTGTGTACAGGCCAGGTAGTCCCAGAAGCGCCACAGGTCGGTGAACTGGGCGGCCACGGGGCCAGGGAAGGCCTTGAGAGGCGAGGTGACAAAGGAGATGATGAAGCGCAGGATCAGGGCCCCGACACAGACGGCCAGCGCCTTGAATGCGAGGCTGTCGAAGGCAAGCATCGTGGATGGAGTCGCGTGTGACGTGGAGATGCTGCAGGTCGACGGGGACACCTCTGCAAAATGATACAGAAACAGGTGTAAAGGAAGGACAATGGGTGAGAATGAGGAGCGGGGGGGGAGAGACACGTTGCCGCCCCGTCTGTGTCTTACACGTACATGCGAGGAAATGGTAAAAAGCAACGTCTACATACGGCATTATATCATGCGACGAGGCTGTCACACTCTTCCAGGGCTGGCAGAGGAGACACGAGGCACGTCCACCTCCATGGTACCAGTCGCGCCCAGCGCGTCTGTGGGGGCCGAGATCTACTGGTCGACCTACCTGCAGACTGCAGACCTCCCGTGCCCCTGGTCTGTTGGCTTGCGCGATATTGCACATACGTACAATGAGCAGTTGGTCGCGGGGATTGTCTGTTGGTTGGGTGGACCGCCGATTTCCCTCCTTGTCTTCTTGTGCAGGATCGCATCGGGGCTGTCCCTCTTCAACGACGCTCACTGGCCTGTGATGTGATGGCACATGGCCGAGAATAGCCTCCAGGACGCCATTGCCATTGTGCGATCTGACGAGGCTGTTGAAGAATGGCCCATGGGCGAATCAACGCGCTGCCGCTCCAGACACAATGGACAGCCACATGTCGACCCTGCTGCTCAGCTCGGCTACGACATACTGTACGTACTGTACGCAGAGCGTGCCACACGTTGACGACTTGCTGTGGATCGCAGATCCTGTTTAGAGTTTGGTCTTGTTGGTCCCTTGGGGAAATGGGGCTGCCTGAGACGATGATTGTTCCCGTTGTTTGTTGGATGCGTTGCCAACTTTCAAGGGGCAAACCATCACCCGCCTTGGCCGTTTCGATCTCTGGATGCGTATGGTGAGCCTATCGCCGACAGCTGAGTATTACAGCCAGCATTCGCACCCACCAGCGGCTTCATCCTCGGCTGCGGATAGAGGAACATGAAGCCGACCTGGCGGGGACTGGCCGCGGCGATGCCGTGACCCTGTCACATTGGGACGACGACGACGCCAACGCATGCACGCAACTTTTTGAGTTGATAGAACGCGACTGGCCTATCCCATGGCTGACGGGGGGACATGCTTTCTACTGCACGCTGGGAGATTACCCCCATCCCCTCTCAGGCGACAGCAACCGGTTGCATCTGGTGCATATCCGTGCCGACGAACCCCTGTCCTCCCCCACCCCGGGGCCAGGGCCCCTGTCGACGCCTCGGCCCTTGACGGGCGCCAGCCAAGAGGAGCATGGTTCCCAGGGCCATGAAGCCCAGTGCGGCCGGTGAGAGGATGCGTCCGCGTCTCGCGAGCGCCGCAATGGATCCGCATTGCCTTGGAGGCGAGCACAGGCAGCAAATGGGCCTGTCCCTGGCTGGCGCGCCATCTGCAGATAATTGCTCGCTAGGAAAAAGAAACGGCGCGGTCTCGAGAACGGGACGTCTCTTGTCCCGCGCGCCACCGAGTGGGCCATTCCGTATGCAAATCTGATATGTGATGGGGCGGCGCACCGAGACTCTGCATATGCGGCCGACCGTGGTGGAGGACGAGAAGTCACGAGAGTCAGCCCTGATCGCTCTCCGCAGCGGCGGGTAGGATGATTGGGCTCTGGAACAGTTTTGTGCTTGTTGGTCCTCACGCCAAGCTCGGTGCGTGTTGGGACTAGTGACCACAGCTGAGTCCTGACTCTCTTCACTGCCTGGGGTCACAGACTCGACATGTTATGTGCTCGCGGTCCAGGGGCACGCGGCCAGGGGGCGGAAAGCTTGCGAATCCTTGGGCTGCATTACATCCCTGAGGCCAGGCCCGCTCTCGTGCTGCCCGCAATTCGTACTCGACCTGGATGACAGATCCTTCGGCGGACATCTCGCTGAGGACAGAGGCCCAGCCGCAGTCCGCTGACACGCATGCTTGGCACGACGTGGGATGCCCAGCCCAACCGCAGCGGGAACCAACGGACGGCCCCTGCTGCCCGTGGCAGATCAGATCCTGCACTGTCGACATGAGCCACACCAACACAACAACACGGCGCAGGAGCACCACGCGCTCGAGGGGGGCGGGCCAACTCGCATATGCCGTGACGCTGCCACGCGAGAATCAGGGACGAGACACAGATGGCCACTGTCACGTTTTGTCCTGCCTACATGTATGTAACCATGGCCTGCCTTTCATCACCGCGACATTGTAGTGGGCGTCGCAGGACGTTTGACCCGTCGATCGACACAGAACTGACCCCTGCCCTGCCGCTGCTCGGCATTCCGTCCACCTTGCCCCCATATATGATGATACGACAGCCAGCCAGTCAGCCAGTCAGCCACAATGCGGGCGTAGCAGAGTTTTATCGTTGCCGTTCCCGTTCTCCACAGACAGACGGCTACCTCAAGCGTGTCGATTTGATAGGCTGTCTCTCGGCCCTGCGAGAGCACGGCCCTGGCGCCTTCGCGCTTGACGTTTGACCCGTGACAGGCACAGTTTCTGACTTCATTTCCTTTCTGCCATTGCATGGATCCATCAGAAAACGCTCGTCACCGGGCATCATACGTTGTGCGGTCGGGCCTTTATTGCAGATTGGCAAGCCGTGTCCTGGTCAGATGTGTTCCCCTGCGAGGGGGGGACCTGGTCTCGTAGTCCCCCATGCCCCTTGTTGGCAACCATGCAAAATAGATCTATCCGCTCCTCGGCTGTTCCTTTTCTGATCTGCCTTTTCTCGATTGTGTGTATGCGAACTGTTTGCTCGCGTCTGGTACTGCATTCGGCAGCAGAGTGACCAAGCCACGTCCAACGGCACCCGAGGAACGCTCAGCTCACTCTGTCATATCTGACAGAATCAGTCCTTTTTCCTTCTTCTTGACCCTCACTTGCTGTCTTCTTGTGACGAGTACATCGTCCCCTCTGTCTTGCCACGGGCTCAAAGTTGCGTCTATTTGAATGTCATCCGCCGTCAGCACCAGGGGTTCCCTCTCAACTGTCTCTTTCGGATCAACGAGGCAATAACTAGCACAGCATTGTTCCAACGCGCATTGCCTATTCAACCTACAGTCTCTCTTTACCTTCGACACTTTGACCACCACCAGCCGCCATGTCGCCTCCTCACCTTGAGGCCTACGGGGGCCGCGGGCCCACGTTGAACGCAGTGCTCTGGACAGAGACAGCCGTGGCGGCTCTCTTCGTCTTGGCCCGCTGCTACACTCGGCTGTTCATTCTACACAGCGCGGGATGGGACGACTTCTTCCTCGTGCTGACACTTGTGAGTCAGCTCCCCGAACAACTGAACCTTGTGCTGCGCCGACCGCTAACCTCCTCTCCTCGCCTAGCTTCTGCTCGCCGCATACTCTGCCTGCATCAGTGTGGGCACGGCATACGGCATTGGCCAGAGGCGCGCCGACATTCACCCTGAGGACTATGTGCAGGCGCACATGTACGAGATTATCGGGCAGGGCGTCTGCATCTTCAACATTGCCGTCAGCCGAGCCGCCGTCGCCTTTCTCCTGCTGCGCATCGTGAACCGCGGGTGGCACAAGGTGTTCGTCTGGGCCTGCATCGCCACCAACTCCATCCTCGCCGTCTTCTGCACCATTGCCGTCTTCATCCAGTGCCTGCCCATCCAGTCTGTGTGGGATAGGAGCGTCCAGGGAAACTGCTGGTTGGACTTTGCCAAAATCGGCTTGACAACGTCTGGTACGAACCCGCTGGTGCATGTTTTCCCCCGGGCAAGAGAAACCGAGCTGACAGGGAGACAATGATTAGCCTACGCCGTGTGCATCGACTTTGCCCTCGCCATCACCCCGTGCTTCATCGTCTGGGAGCTCAAAATGAAGAAGAAGGACAAGCTGGTCACCATTGCGGGCCTGAGCTTGGGCATCTTGTAGGTTCACCACTTGTCCAGACTGCACTGGAGATGGAAAGAAGACACTGACAAGGGCACACAGCGCGGGTATATGCGGCATCATGCGCACCACAGCCCTGACTAGCTTGAGATCGTACGACGAGTACATCTACGACACAGTCGACATGCTCATCTACTCGGGCACCGAGAACTTTGTCTCGGCCCTCTGCGCCTCCATCCCCGTCATCCGCCCCCTGTGGAACAAGATTGTCCACGGCTACACCACGCGCGACGGCTCCTATCCCGAACGTAGCTACCAGCTCAGCGAACATGGCAAGATGGACGAGCTCTCGAGCCGCATGCAATCGCGCAACCCGGGGCCCGAGACGCGCATCTACGCCAACCCGCTCCACGACAACGCCAGCGACGAGACCATTCTGCGCGACACCAAGGCCAACAGTCAGACGACCGTCGTTGAGGGCAACGACATCTTCTGTAAGACGGAAATCTCTGTCCAGTCGACCCGAAACGTCCACTACGGGTCGGACGGCGCTTGAAGAATTTGAAGAACAAACGACATCCATCCTGTTGGGGCACGGCGCAAAGGGACGGGACGGGACGGGACGCTGCCGTTGTATCGCGTCTCTTTTTGGTGTCTCTTCTCTGTACAATGGGCAGCATCTTGGCTGCTACGGGCAGCAAACACACTTGGATCCTTGCATGGCCGGCTCTCGGGCAGATTCTAATTTGGGCGGCGTTTTTCTGATACACCTTTGTTGGTGGGAGAGAGTAAAGACTAGACGAGAATCCGCAGCAACTAGACTACAGTTTCGCCCCACGGGCCTTTTTGTTATACACAGACACCTCGATGCCCGTGACACCGCCGTCTCTCATGACCCGCCGCAGAATCTTGCCGCTCGGGGACTTGGGGATCCTGTCGACAAACACCACGCCGCCCCGGAGCCACTTGTACTTGGCCGTCTGCCGCTCCACGAGGATCCGCAGCCGGTGCGCGAGGGCTCGCAGGGCGTCCTCGTCCCCAGTCAGCTCCTGCTGCGCGGCCACGACAAAGGCGCGCGGCCACTCTGTCGCCTCGTCTGCGTCGTAGGTCGCCACGACGCCGGCGTCGGCCACGTCGTCGCTGCTGCAGAGGATAGCCTCGAGTTCGGCGGGCGGCACCTGGAAACCCCGTACCTTGATCAGCTCCTTGACTCGATCGTGGATTCGTAGCGTGCCCGTAGCGTCGAGGGACCCGACGTCGCCCGTGCGGAACCACCCGTCGTGCGTCAGCGCCTCGGCTGTCGCAGAGGTGTCGGGTGTGGCGGTCCCGGACGTGAAGGCCTGCAGGGGGAGATAGCCCATCATGAGACCCGGCGAGCGGACGAGGATCTCGCCCGGCTCGTCCACCTGGACGACCTGGTCACTTTGCTCCGGAGGACAAATCTTGAGCTCCACGCCCCAATGGGGCTTGCCCGTGTCGTCCGCCTCGTCGACGAGCGCGAGCCCGCTCTGCACCGTCACGCTGCAGGCTTCCGTCAGGCCGTACCCCAGACGGATGCGGAATCCGAGACGGGCGTGGACCTGGGCGACGACCTTGTGCCCCAGTGGTGCGCCGCCCGTCATGCCACCCACGACACTCGAAAACTTGTTCCTCCCCAGCGCATCGCGCTGCGCGTATGGCTCGACAAGGGGCGATTTGGCCAGGAGCACCGCGACGGGCGGTGCCATGTGCAGGTAGGTGATTTGCCGTCGGGGAATGGCGTCCAGCATCCGGACAGGGTGGAATGCTTTCATGGTATACACGGTCGAACCGGTGGGGATCGCGAGCAGGAACAGGTTCAGCAGCCCATAGACGTGAAAGAAGGGGACAAAGCCAAGCCAGCGCTGGTGCCGCCCCTGGTAAAAGTCGGCGTCATGCCACAGTGACGTGATGGAGAAGGTGAGCGCCTGGTGGGACAGCAGGACGCCCTTGGAGCGACCCGAGGTGCCAGAGGACCAGAGGAGAATGGCGGCCCGCGAGGCCACGTCAAAGGGCCGCGGCTGTTGGACAGAGGCCGGGGAGGTCGCGAGCAGCCTGGTCCAGTCCTCGCGCGAGGGCTGCGCGGCTTGCTCAGGATACTTGTCGTCGCCCACGTGGACGGTGTACACGGGCACGTTGCGAGCAAAAGCTTGATCATCCTGAAGACGGAGCGCGTCACGCATGGCCTGCACGCAGCTCGACGCGGTGATGATCACGCGAGGTCGAGAATTTTGCAGTACCCACGCCAGTTCCCTGTCTGTCAGCGAAGGCGAGACGAGCGTCGCCGTGAGGCCCGCGGCGAGCACGCCCAGAACGACGGGGGCAAAGGGCAAGCAGTTGGGCAACTGCACCAGGACAATCGGCGCGACCTGGGGAGCGGCACATCTTGGTGTCGCGGGCAGGCTCTGGACGTGATCTGGATCGAGCTGGTGGAGGGTCTGCAGCCCAGCTGCGAAGCGCAGGGCATCGCGTCGTAGCTGCCCACGCTGGAGGGTCTGATCTGGGCTCAAGTCAGGGATAAGGATTTTTTTTTATAATTTTCAGTGGAGGGTGTCCCTACCAGTGGCCTCGTCTACCAAGAAAGGGCGGTCGTCTTCCACCCTGGGTATGCGGTTGTGCGACGGCTCAAAGTGAGCATCTGCAGCAAAGGGTTCGCTGAAGAGCCAGTCAAAGACCCTGGCTTGCGTGCAGGTCGCAGGCGACCCTGCATATGCCAGCTGTCGTGGTGCCGCCTCAGTCATGGTCCTCGTGCGTTGTTGAGGTCTGGTGAGACGAAGTTCTTTGGGCACCCGGCTGCCCGTCAGGGACTCACGATGCCGATTGACCACGGCCCAGGCTGTACGACTTGGTGGCGGACAGGGCAGGAGATGGGGGTAGACGCATGCATGGATCACAGGGGTCCCATCTGCACGCAACCCACGCGCGTCCATGTCCAGTGTGAAGGTGAAAACTGGCGTCGCTCGGGTCTCGCTTGGCGAATTGTTAGCAGCCCGGACGCGGGGAATTTTGCCTACTCCACAGCCTTCGGCAACAAGATCGGGAGTTGAGGCGCGGGAAAACGTATCACTCTTGGAAGACACGTGGGATTTCTAACGCGCCACATAAATAGGTGCCGATTGCGGTAGAGGCATTGTGAAACGCACTGTACGGCCCGCCGCGGTCCGTCTCCCTCCATCGGCAGATAAATACACGCAGGAACACGACCACCACACCCAATGTCGCTTTGTGTCTAAGGAACGCTTTCATAAAACTGCCCCCCAAAAACGTGTATCCAAGAAGAAGAAAAAAAAGGAAAATTGTTGACCTACACCGGTGATGCGTGTATGCCCATGATTATGAAAATGCAACACGCAATGTCGGTCCATCTTGACAGGCGTTTGGGCAAGGGTGCCCTGCGCAGCAAGGGCCTGCCTTTGACCAGATGTCTTGCAGCAGATCATCCTTCATAAACTCGTAAACATGTTTGATACAATTGAATTGCCTCAGTGGAACGCCGTCGTGCCGAAGCCCGGGTTGCTGCCAGCTCTCAACGAGGACTCGTTGCTTGGGCAATGACGTGTCCATCATCATCATCGACCAAATGGTCACGTGGTAGCTTTGATGAATCAGATCAACCATGCGTTCGAGGCCCGCAGAAGCGGTGATCGGTTTCAATTGAACAAGGCCGAGTGCAACTTGGCTTGTGAACGTGGGACCTTATATAGACGATCACAGGTGGGTGTGTCGAGCCATCGAGGGAAAAGGCGTAATTGAACTTGCTCAGACTGAACCTTTCCGATCAAAATACCACGCGTGGATGAAATATCAGCCTCCTCTTTTCGTGACTGCGTGAAACCGCACCATCTTTAGATCAAATGCACCCTCAACTATGTCTTGAAGGACATGGCGCTCAGATTGTTGGTAGTCTGGACCAAGAATTGGCCTCCTCGGGCCCGTATAGCATGCGCAAAGCTCCCCTTCACAAGTTTCGCCTCGTCGGCACTGCCCCCCTGATATTTCGAGAACAAACGGTCGGCTTGCGGGAGTGTCTGTCGGCAACGCTTTCTCGAAAGTTCATGTGTTCATTTGCCAAGACTAACAACACAGATGTCTTCGAAGCCAGCTAGATTAAAATGAGATTCTTTTTCGACCTCGCACTCGTATCTTTTTCACCCAAATCCAATGATCCGACCACTCGTGCTACCAATATCCAGCCTCCGAGCCCTCACAGGCTCTCCCCTTTGTCCCTGACTTCGTGACCCCGTCCATCCAGGAGCCATTTCTCCGCCTCGACAATCTTTTCAGGCAAGTGCATTCCCACGCCAAAGAACACAAACAGCGCCCACTTCCATCGGAACGGGTTGAAAGCCACGCAGAACACAAACCACCAGACCAGCTCGAGGTATGTGAAGAAGTCGAAAGCGCCCGTCGGGCTGGACATTTTGAGGACCTTGGTCATGTCGATCCATCTGCGCATCCAGAAGCCGCTGGGCCGCGTGAGCGGATCCACGAGGAACATGAGCAAGATGCGGGTGTAGATGCCAATGTGCCAGTTGCCCACGGAGCCGATCGCCGCGACGTACGTGCAGTTGATGGCGCTGACGGAAGGGTGCTGCGGTGGGAACGTCTGGAGGTACCAATTCGGGGGATCGTAGGGCTCATCGAACACGTCATCCGGCAGAAATGATAGCGAGGGACGGCTGAAGCCGGTGGCCAGCACGACAATGTCCGCCTCCACCAGGGTCTCGTGGCCCGGTCCGCCCTTGGGCACACCCTTGGCCCTCCGGTTCACCACGATGCCGTTCTTCTCAAACTGCATAATGTCGCATCGTATCCACTCCGCCTGTCCCTGCCGGAGCTTCTCCATGACATCGGAGTTCACCATGGGCGTATCCTCAAAGATGCCCTTGTCGCTGGGCGCCAGGAACTCGAGGTCGCGGTAGAAGAGCTTGCGCAGGAGGAATTCCGGAACGAAGGACAAGACCGTTTCCTGGCCAAAGATGTTGAGAGACAGCAGCGTGTCCACCACAATGTTGCGTGGGATGATCCATTTCTCAGAGCGTGACAGGATGGACGTCTTGGCTGTGCCTTTGGCCGCCGCAAACTCAAGAGCCTCGACAGCGGAGGCGCCACCCCCAATGATGGCCATCTTCTTCCCCTTTGCATCGATGCTGGGCTTATTAATGACGCTGTCAATTGGGCGGATAATAAGAACTCACCCATCGAGCTCGGAGGAATGCACAATCTTTCCCTTGAACTTTTCCATGCCCTGCATGCTGGGCTTCTTGGGAGCACCGCATGTGCCGACAGCCACAATCAGGCCGTCGAAGCGACCATTGGCGGGATCGTTGATGATCCATCGGCCCTTTGCGTCTTGGTACGTCTTCTCGACCTTGAAGTTGAACCTAGTCTTGGACTCAAGGCCGTACCGCCGCCAGAGATCGCGCACGGCCTTGAGAATCTGCGCCTTGTCGGGGTACCCACGATGCCATTGGATGGAAGGGTGGAAGCGATACATGACACTATTAATCTGTAGCCCAGATGTCTCGTTCACTTTCTGCGCCTGGATTAGTGGGGGACTCGTGACTTGGTGAGGGTAGGGGACTTGATTACCGTCCAGATGCCACCCACGCTGTCCTGGGTGCCCCTTTCAAATATGACCACGTCGAATCCATGGCCAACGCAGTGCGCCGCAGACGTGACGCCGGTGATACCAGCTCCAATAATGGCGATTTTGGGCCGACCAAGCTCCCCGTTTGATTTAGGCGGGCTGGGAGCCAGCACCTTGGCGATCAGGTACTGCACGATCTGATAGATGAATAGGAGAGGATGCAGAAGAGGACTCTGCAATTCCATTTGCGACGCCATTTTCAAACGACAACCAGGCTGTCTGGGAAATTGAATTGGAAAACACAGAACATGGACAAGAGGGCGCGAGCTGATTATGTTGCATTTTATCTGTTCTACCTGGATAGCTCGGGACGGTGGGATTAGTGGATTGTGACGTCAAGCTTGCGCTGTTTCACATGCAAACAGCATGGCAAGGGAGTGTCCTGAGACGACAGCAAGAAAACATCGCATTCATCCTCAGCCACCTTACCTACCTTTCTTGTGAAGGAACAAGATGGAACATCCAGGTAAGCTGTTCCCAAGAGACGCGGCAATCAACCTGACGCCAGCGCAGTGCGCGAGATCCCCGAGGTCATCACCAACCTCACCACGGGATCCGCAGAGGTGCAGGCTCGCACGATCCAAACATACTTCACCTCTGACGCCTCCTTCACGCATCCATTCTGCCGCGTCCCGTCGTTCCGCAAGGGGACGATCCCCTTGCTGCACGGGGTCGACTCGCAATGGCTCATCCTGGGCATCTACCGGTGGTACAGGACCCTCAGCCCCAAGATCAGCATCAGCATCGACTCTGCAGGTACGTACCGCCATACCACGCACCGGTTCCTCACGTACACGTGGTTGACAGTGCGAGCCAGTGTTTGACCAGAAGACGGGCCTGCTCTATGTTACAATCCACCAGACGTTCGCCCTGTGGTTTGTCCCCTTCTACAAGGCGCCCGTCCGCCTCGTCAGCGTGTTGCACCTCACGCAGCGACAGCCCGACGCGCACGCGGCACAGATCGACCGCGACAAGGGCAAGTACTACATCGCCAGCCAAGATGATCTGTACCAGGTCAATGACTTTCTCAATTTCCTGATCCCAGGGGTTGGCCCCGTGCTGTGGTGGCTCTGGCAGGTCTTTAGCACGCTGCTCTGTGTTGTGGGGTCTCTGGTGTTGTTCCCTCTGTACTTGGTCATGAATTGAGTGGCTAGGTCGGCCCAAGTCATGGAGTGTGGCAATGGCCAGTCATGAGAGACATTGTCGAATCGTAGCGACCATGCCGTGCAATTGGCCTGTCGCGGTAATAATATTAACAAGGCTGGCTACCTTCTATTGCGTCGTGAATCGTTCCCAGCTCTCATCCATGCATTCAAATCAGCGCTCATGGTGACCGTCCAAAAGAAAACCGCCCGTGTCCTCTCTCGGACATTACACTACCTCGGTGCCCACGGCTTCGTAGCCATCTCGGCCTCGTCGTCCCAGGCTCATTATTGTCGGACTCTCGTACATCATGGTGTAGTCGACACGTTCTCCGCCCAACGCCGCCACGCCGTTCTCCCTCTCACCAAACACGGGCGCGGGGTCGCACCAAAAGTCCTTACAATTGGATATCAAGCCCCGGCTGTACGGATTCTTCTTTTGTTTCCTCTTGCCTCCGCCGACAGCGCCACGTCCAGCAATGGTCTCGAGGAAGGGGTCGATGCCCAGGAGGCGGCTCCATTGCTTGAGTTTCCCGCCCTTGGCCTTGTGGTTATGGCCGCCGACGCCAGCTCCACCGGGCGTAGACACCGAGGGATGATTGGGATCCAGGGGATGGCCTGTCGATGTGAATGCCAAACTGCCCACGCTGTCATGCACACCGTACATGTTCTCGTACGTGGTCATGGCCCGCGCGACCTGGAACGACTGCGTAAAGAGGAGCATGGTGACCCATGTGAGCTGCAAGGTGACCCAGATGGAAAGCACCATGCTGTAGGCGTCGGCGTTGACTATTTTGCAAAGGTTCTCGCTGAGAACATTGCAGCTCTCTGAGGCCGTGGTAGAAATAGTGGTAAAGTCTGCTCAGGTCAGATGGGAATCCCTCAGACGGCTCGCATTGCACACTCACAATAGTACAAGAGCCAGTCATAGAATAATATGCCCATGGTGAGGCAAATGAGATAGAGGAAGAAATGGCGGTGGTTGTTGACGCCAACGCAGTTGAACACCCACGGACAGTGGCTGAATAGCGTTAGCAAGGATCTCACGGAACGCTGGGCTGTGGACGTACTGGTCATGCTTGGCCACGCAGCGCTGGCAAGCCTTGCAGTGCTTGCTGCGCAACGGCGTCCTGATCATACACTGTACGCAAAAGTTGAACTCGTCGTACTTCCATAATTTGAGCAGCTCGTCAATGGCCGCCTTTTGCTCGGCAATGCCGTTCAGCTTGGGCACAAAGCCCGGCTCATACCGCATGCAAGCCACGTAAAAGTAGGCCGTAAGACCGAGGAACGCGGCAAACATAAAGTTGAGGAAGTAATGCGAACCGCCGGCGGTGTCCGCGCCTGTGGCTGTCACAGGCATGACAACGAAAAGCCAATTGACAGCGACCAGGAACAAGGACGCCGCAAAAATGCCAGCGAGCCATGGCTGCAAGGGTCAGCATCGGTTCACGCCAGGTTGGGGGGAGGAGTCCAATGCACATACCGTCTTGTGGAAGGCCCTCATGTTCGATGGCGCATACTCCAGCACTCGCTGGGCCGCATGCTGCACGCTGAAGCCGAC
This sequence comes from Emericellopsis terricola, assembly GCA_027569275.1. Taxonomy (NCBI): domain Eukaryota; kingdom Fungi; phylum Ascomycota; class Sordariomycetes; order Hypocreales; family Bionectriaceae; genus Emericellopsis; species Emericellopsis terricola. The sequence continues at coordinate 586,626 of JAPDEU010000004.1, read as the reverse complement.
AAAGCCGGCCAGCGGGATGCCCAAAAACACGGGCGAATGCGAGAGGACCATGATCATCGCCCAGACGAGCAGGAACGGCATGAGAAAGGTCAACCTCAGGACAAAGTTCCTCTTGTCCTGCAAGAAGTACGTCGCCCCGGGCCAAGGAGGCGTCACCGGCTGCCCATCCTCGTCATACCCGCAATCGCGGAGCGCAGAGTGCCACGCATGCTCGGTACCCAGCTCGGCCGCCGTCATTTCAGGCGTCTTGCCCGTTTCCGTCTTGGCAAAGCGGTCCGCCCCGTACTCAATCAGCTTCATGACGCACGTTGGATTGCCCTTGACCAAGGCCCAGTGTAGGGGCGTGAAGCCCTGCTCGTCGGTGCCGTGGACATCGGCCCCCCAGCGCAGGAAGACGTCGACACACTGAGGGAACCCCTTGTATGCCGCCCACATGAGTGATGTGTGGCCGAAGCTGTCGAGCACGTCGACGGGGATGCCCTGGTGCAGGAGCAGCACGATGAGGAGCACGTTGCCGTTAAAGGTCGAGATGTGGAGCGTGTTGTAGCCTTGCGCATCGGTGATCAGGGGGTCTGCGCCGTGTTGCAGGAGCAGGTTGACAGTGTAGTAGTGGCAGCGCTGTGCCGCCCATTGCAGTGGCGTCGCGACCGACTCGCCGCCCTTCTTGTTGATCTCGGCGCCATGCTCAATGAGGAACTTGCACATGGCATACTGGTTGTTGATGGCAGCCCACTGTGGCCTGGTTAGCTTCGTCGCCCCCACGAGCTCGCGCGGCCGAGGGAGGTCGTTACGTGTAACGGCGTGATGCCCTCGTCGTCTGTATATGTGGCGTCGTAGCCTGCCATTTCAAACAGCCTCTCCATGCCCTGGATATCGCCCAGCCTCGCGAGCTGCATAATGTCGTCTTGGCCGTCCTGCCGCGTGGGCTGGTCGGACGCCATGGTGCCCATTTCCATGTCGCTGCTGAGCTGAGGCGCTGCGACGGAGGCTTTCGAGGATGGCTGGCGTGGCACAGCTGGGGAGCTGGCTTCGGTGGGCGAGGCACCCATCGGCGTCAGTGTCGCCACGGAGGCTCGTCGTGTGCGGGTGTCGAGCGTGGATCGCGCAAGAGGCTCGGGTAGTACTTGGACAGGGTCCCGTGTGCAGACTATGGATATTCAACGAATGTGCGATGCGATGCGAGCATTACAGGAGTATGGGAAAAGCGAAGGTCGGTGCAAGCGCCAAGAGGAAAGCAAGGTCAGCCTGAACACATGCGCATGGAGAGAAAGAATGATAACCCCAGGCACGAGATGAAATTTGATCTCGATGTCAAGGCGACGGAAATTGAGAGTGACGACGCGGCCTCGTGGAGTCGCTCTCCTCGGGTAGCCACTGCTATCCCCCAAGGGCGCAAGGCGAGTCCCCTGCTGGGCGTCTTGAAGTGGCTTAGCCTCGAAATGTCAGGCGCAATGCCGGGAATTGTCCCATTGCGAAGGATCAGGGGGGCGTCGATCGCTGCACCGTCTTGGGGCATCAGATGTATTATAGCTCGTCATTAAGGCGAAGAGGATGGGAATCTTTTCTTCTTCCTGTTCGTTTTCTCTTCTTCTTCTTCCTCCTCTGTGGTAGGGAGTCACGACGTCAAGATCATCATTTTGTGAGGCTGACTTTGGTGGATGCCCCAAGCCACACTTTGTGCCGAAGCTGTACTCGACGACGTGAAGAACTGACTGACAATGTTTGCGCCTCATCCGAATATATAGTCAAAGTTCGCGAAAGTAATATATCGCTAGTATCTTTAAATATATATAGAACGACCCCCCAGTTAATGGGCTCGAATCGCGAAAGCCCCCAGGGTAGCCTGGACTCTGAGTGGCGCCCCCTGCCTCCGCTGTTCTTTGTGTCCCACCATACGTCGCCTCCACACCTCACTGTCCTCGAGAACACGAAGCCCTTCCAAGGCTTCAGGCTGACACTTTGCTGCAGCGCGCGACAACACTCTCGACGCGCAACCATGGCCCTCGCCGATATCATCGAGGCGCTCCTCACGCCGTCCCTGCCCCTGCTCGTCCTGGGCATCCTGATCATCATCGGCGCGCCACTCCTCCTGCACATTGCCCTCGCCTCTTCCTCGACCTACATCACGCCGCCTACCGTGCTCCTTCTCGGCCCCCTTGCGGCAGGAAAGACGTCTCTGTTGACCCTCTTTGAGCGCGGCGTGCCTGCAGAGACACAAACCTCGCAGGCGACCGCCAGCGTCGAGCTCACTGCCTCGACGGACGCCGACTCCAAGCAGAGCTTCCGCAACCACGACGACACAAGCGGGACGCACACAAAGTTCATTCTCGTCGACACGCCCGGCCACGGAAAGCTGCGCAACCTGGCCCTCGGCAAGCTCGAGCGGACCGAGACCCTCAAGGCGATTGTCTTTGTGGTCGACGCGGCGGCCCTCAGCGAGCAGGATGTGCTGTCGACCACGGCGTCGTATCTCTACGACGTCCTCCTGTCCCTGCAGAGGAGGGCCTCGGACAAGAGCAAGACCAAGAAGCCCGTCGTCCCCATCATGATTGCCGCGAACAAGATGGACCTGTTCACGGCCTTGCCGGCTACCATGGTCCGGACGAACCTGGAAGCTGAGCTCACGAGGATCCGGGCCACCCGTAGCAAGGGACTCCTGGACTCGGGCGTCGGCATGGATGACGTTGGCTCCGAGGAGCAGGATGTGTGGCTGGGCGAGTACGGCTCGGACAAGTTCTCGTTCAAGCAAATGCAGGAATTCGACATTGAGGTCGAGGTTATCCCTGGCAGCGTCACGGGCAATGATGGCACTGGTGCGGACAAGTGGTGGTGGTGGATCGCGCAAAAGGTATAAAGAAGAAAATAATGTGAATTATCCAAATGCGAGACGTTGAGTCGCATGCCTTTGGTCTCTGTTCTATTCCCAACTGTCATGTCGCTGTTGATGCCCATGTTTCCCCCTTAAATACATGCTCCCTCCAAAAACGCCGAACATGATCACGTCAGTGTGTTGATCCATGATAAATCTTTTCTAATCACACCATTGTCCCAACTAGAGCTTCTTGCTCACCATCCAGGTGAGCAGATCCACCTTGGTCACGACAGCAATGGGCTTGGACAGGGTGGAGTCCTCGCTCTTCTCCGTCACGACGGCGGCGCTGTTCCACTCAAAGAACTTGCTCAGCTCGGTGAGCGGTGTCTCGCGCGTAATCTGGACAAACTTGCGCTTCTTGTCCTTCTTGCCGAGCGCGGCGTTCTGGCGGGGATCCGTGATGATCTCGTCGAGGTGCGCAAAGTCAAACATGACGTCCTTGACCTGGCTGTCGCCCGTGGCGCGGCCGCGGGAAATGTAGCTGAGCAGGTTGCCAAGGGTCACGAGACCCACGAGCTTGGAGGGCATGGTGGGGGAGAGCACGGGGAGCTGGTCGAAGCCCTTGTCGCGCATGGTCTCAATGGCCTCGGAGCAGGAAGCGGCCGCCGAGATGGACGTGACGGGCTTGAGGCGCAGCGAGGCAATGGTGGCGCCCGCATAGGGGTCAGCATCCTGCTTGTCGGCCGTCTGAGTGATCTCGACGCCGTTGGTCGGCAGGAGCTTGTTGGCAGCCAGCCAGTCGTCGTCAGCAAACTTGCTGAGGTAGCTCCTGATGCTGTCGGGCAGGACGACGACGACGACGTCGCCCTTTTTGAACCCGTAGTCCCTCACGGCCAGCACCATGGCAGCCATGGCGGAACCCGAGCTGCCCCCGACCAGCAGTCCCTCCTCGGAAATCAAGCGACGCGCCAGGAAAAAGGACTCCTGGTCGTCTGTCTTGTACCACTTGTCGACCGTCTCTCGGTCGAGCACGTCGGGGATAAAGTCGTAGCCGATGCCCTCCACCTTGTACGGGGCGTTCATGTGCTCCTCGTTGAGGGACGCGGGCAGGGCGAGGATGCTGCCTTGGGGATCGGCGGCGATGATCTTGACATCCTTGCTGTGCTTGCGGATACCGCGGGCGAGGCCGGTGATGGTACCTCCTGTGCCGGCGCCAGCCACGACGGCGCTCAGCTTGCCGCCAGTCTGCTCCCAGATCTCCTCTGCTGTGCCGTACTCGTGCGCAAGGGGGTTGTTGGGGTTGCTGTACTGGTCGAGGATGTGGGCGTTGGGGATCTCCTTTTCAAGGCGGCGGGCGACGCCAATGTGCGACTCGGGGCTGTCCCAGGCCGCTTGCGTGGGCGTGCGGATGATGGTGGCACCCAGGGCACGCAGCACCGAGACCTTTTCGGCCGACATCTTCTCGGGAAGGGTGATGATGGTCTTGTACCCCTTGATGGCGCCGACCAGGGCGAGACCAATGCCCGTGTTACCGCTGGTGGGCTCAATCAGGGTGTCGCCAGGCTTGATGCGGCCGCTCTTCTCCGCCTCCTCGATCATGCGCAGGGCAATGCGATCCTTGACGCTGCCGCCAGCATTGAAGAACTCGGCCTTGACGTAGACATCGCACTCCATCCCAAGGGCCTTGGGGATCTTGTTGAGGCGGACAAGCGGGGTCTTGCCGATGAGGTCTGTGGCCGAAGCGACAGTGGCCGCGTTGCGGGGTGTGAACTCGAGAGCCATGGTGGTCGGTTCTCGTGGATGACTGCAGATGGGGAGGTGCAGAGGTTCGAATCGACGGGGGAGGATGAATGGTGTGAAGGAAAGGTCGGCAGCAAACACGAGTCCTTTGTCCGAATCGACAAGCTGAGGAAAAACAGAGTTGCTGTGGACAGAGTCGCCAAGCAGCCTACGCGGGACGGGCTGGCTGACGCCTGGAAAATCAGTTTTTTGCCCCGCGCTGAGCCGACTCGAAGCGCAAACGGCAAATGGCATCTCCCACCTGCGCCCGTGCCTGCCTTCCTGGGCTGAGACCATCCAGCAGATTACTCATCCTCTGACATAATAAGCCAGGCATGGTTTTGCCCACGCTTGCTACCGCCCTCTCAGCCTCTGCCAGGCATCAAGACGCGGATGATGCGAGGCGTGCTGTCGACTTCGTGCTCGGTCTCGCCGTGACGCCAAACTCATGTCTCATTGCGCCATTGCATACGCACGTGCTGGCGGATCGTTGCTAACGTTAAATGCCTCTGTTCTCGAGGAAGGCACTAGGCACATTGAGCTTTGTCCAAGTCGCAGGCAAGGCAGCTAAACGACTCGCAATCGCAGAGTGAGCGAGGTCTGTCGACAAGATGAGGAAATCCTCCGCCAGGATAAAATCAGGCACAACTTCCTTCCTGCTCCATCACGCCTCTGCCTCTTGGCTTCTCCGCATGCAGCACAATCCGTTGCCAGGACCCGCCGACGGCGCGAAACAAAGGAACCACCTCGCGACAGGGTCCTTTCCTATCGAGGCAGGAGACCAACCGACCTCATGCGGCACGGTCCCCTCCATTATTGTCGCCGGCAATGGCCGCTAACGGAATTATTCAGTCGCTCGTGTGTTTCCTAGGGATTGGTCAATTGCCTGTCGCTGTTCTCGAATCCCTCACTCGTTCAGGCGCAGGGATGCTTATCTTCGGTGGCTCCCGCAGCGTCCCGACTCCTCACCGTGCCTGCCAAGAACCTTGAGGCGTAGTGTATCCGTAGTGAAGTATCCAGCAGCACGTCACTGCTCAAGAGATGATCCGAGCAAACAATCGACCAGGGCGAACACACTCTGGTCACGCCAACACTCGAGAACCGAACAATCATGGAAACATGCTTGTTCCTAGCGCCATGGCCTGCACCAAGCACCGCGCGCCAATGCACCCCGCCGGGCGACTGCTGCACTGACCTGCCTCTTTCGAGCACAGCCGGTTCCCTGTATGGGGGCAATTTTGGGGAACGCTCGCGACTCACATGCGTCGGTCAGGAACCTCACAGGGATCTTTGGAAAGAGGCGTCGCCGTGGCAAGGTACCAATTGCGCGTCGACTGGAGAAATCGTCGGCTGGGAGTGGTTGGCGCGCACGTTCGACTTTCTCGCCTGCCCTATAAAAGGGCCTCTGTCCCTTCGTGCTGATCCTCCCCGTCGCACTCCTCTCAAAGACATCGAAATCAAGCTCAGGTATCCTCAACCTGCCCCACGATGAAGACCAATACCATTCTCGCCGCTGGCCTCATGGCTTCGGGTGCTGCTGCCACTAGCCAGCTCACCCCCGATGCCATTGAGAACGACATCAAGACCGACAAGTCAGTCATCAGCTACCAGATTTTTGCGAGGCACCTTGCTGACAATGATGGCCCAGGCTCCAGAATGTTCTCTGGAACTTTAACAAGATCGCTCGCGACAATGGCGGCAACCGTGCCTTCGGTCTCCCTGGTTACAATGCCTCGATGGACTTTGTCCTCGAGCGCGTCCAGAAGCGCTTCGGCAAGCACCTGGATACCTATGTCCAGCCCTTCACCCACTTGTTCGCCAGGACCTTCGACATCTCCGTGACGGGCCCCGACGGTGAGCTCGAGAACATCTTGACCTTGCAGTACAACAACCCCACCCCAGAGGGCGGTGTCACCGGTGAGCTCGTCGCCCTGCCCATTGACGACACGCGTGGCTCCGGCTGCTTTGCCGATCAGTGGGAGGGTACCGATGTGTCGGGCAAGATCGCGCTCATCAAGCGTGGTACCTGTGCCATCTCGGACAAGCTGAGGCTCGCCAAGAACAACGGTGCCATCGGCGCTCTTCTCATCCACAACGTGCCCGGCAACTCCATCACGGCCGCGACACTTGGAGCCGAGAACTTCGGCCAAATCTCCCCCGTCGCCGTCATCACCCTGGAGCAGGGTCTCGCCTGGAAGGCCGCCGTCGACGCCGGCGAGACCATTGAGGTCAGCCTTCTCGTCGACGCTGTGGCCGAGCAGCGCGAGACATGGAACATCATCTCCGAGACCAAGGAGGGTGACGCCAACAACGTCGTCATGCTCGGCGCCCATCTTGATTCCGTTCAGGAGGGCCCTGGCGTGAACGATGACGGCTCGGGCTCCGCAGCCTTGCTCGAGCTTGTCGGTTCCGTCAAGAAGTACAAGGGCTTCAACAACAAGATCCGCTTTGCCTGGTGGGGTGCCGAGGAGAGTGGCCTCGTCGGCTCCAACTACTACGTGCAGACCCTCCCCGAGGAGGAGAAGGACAAGATCCGCTTCTACTTCAACTACGACATGATTGGCTCTCCCAATCCCACCTTCGCCGTCTACGCTGACGATGATGCCGACAAGACTGGCGGCAAGTTCATTGTTGACTATCTGACCGAGAAGGGCTTCCCTGCCGCATATGCGTACGTTTGACCAAATCCTCTTCCCTACGCTCCCGGGCGCGTGACTTGTTGACTAACCGTGTGCAGCCCCTTCGGATCGTCCTCCGACTACGTTGCGTTCCTCGAGGCCGGCATTCCTTCCTCCGGCATCTTCACTGGTGCTGGCGCTCCCACGGACCCTTGCTACCACCTTGCCTGCGATGGTATCGACAACATCAACTGGGATGCCATCACGGCCAACGCCAAGGCAGCCGGCCGTGCCCTCGCTGAGCTCGCCAACGACCTTTCCGAGGTTCCTCCCCGCAGCGCATCCTCTGTCAACCCCTCAAGCAAGCGCGGCGTCGCTCGCAACCTTACCAAGTGGAAGCGCGTTGCCGAGGGTGCCGAGAAGCACCACTCTTGCGGCGGCAACAAGAAGAACACTGTGTAATAGTTTGACGGGGCGATGAAGATGACGACGGTGACGAATATGACGATGATTTCTAAAAGGCGAAGCGAGCATTTGTGTTGGCGGCTGTAGCATACAATGTGAATTAAATGTACTTTGGCTACGCATAACTCCGCCCCATGTCACTCATCGATCAAGTCCCTCCACAGTTGTATTGTCATCAATCATAACACAAGCAAGCATACTCGGCCCGCCGTCTCGACCGTTACTCAAGGTGTACGCCGCACTTTGGGGTTGTTCCTCGGATTGGGAATCGGTATCGCTTTGTACGTTGGGTACCGCGGCCCGCCAGGGATCCTTTCCGTCACCCTGACGCTCTCCCTGACGCTCTCCCTCACGCGGACCGGCGGCGGTTTGGTCGTCTTGGGCGCCCGTCCCACGACAGGCACGACCCGCACGGGCACTTCATCGCCATCGCTCGAGCTGGAAGACGACGAGGACGAGGACGACTGCGAAGAGGAAGAGCGATACTGTCTCCTGTAGAGCCGGCGCATCTCGCTGTTGTATCGGCTTCGTTTGACGCAGCAGCATATCAGGATGAGGATCACGACAATGCTGCCAACAATCGAGCCGGCAATCGCGCCTGCTTGCCCGTTGGTCAGGCCATCGGAGGTACCGCGCGCGTGAAGGAGGATGTGGGCGGGAAGCACAGCCATTTTTCGTGACGCCCAAGAACACTATGCGACAGACAAGACTCGAAGAGGAGGATGTGGTAGAAGATAAGCCCTGGCAGGGCTGAGGGAGACCATGTCCAGGACTTATGCGCCGGCCAGCCAGCCTTCATCCACCCCCTCTCCACCTCCTGCACGGTATCTTGAGAGAGGTAGTACAGACCCTCGGCCGTGACGAGCAAGGCAGACAAGGCAAAAGAGTCATCCCGTCCGCTGACTGGCCTGGTGGTTGTTCTGGCGCAGAGGCAGCGAGGAGGGTGTGCCATGCGGCGACGTATCTGGGGCGTCGATGCGACTGACAGGGCTGCATCGTGCGAGCGGGCAGCTGCTGAGCGAATGGGCGCGGCGCGTTGCGCATGCAGGTAAGCTGGGCTTGCAGCACGGGTGGACGTACAGGATGGTGGCGCGCGCCGGACTCGAAATCGTAGAGGGTGTGCAGCGCTCTTTCATCATTATGTCGTCCTCAGTGGAAGGCCGTCCAGTCGCCTGAGGGCCCGTATCATGCAAGAGATGTAGTTCGCAGAGATGGCATGCAGATGGCGCTACGTACGGGGTTGCGGACTGTCGACGTTATATGAAAAGTCGTGACTCTGTCATAGCACAGCTCGCGTCGTGCGAGAAGACGAAGTGTCAAAATGCAAAGACGGAACATGAAGACACGAATATTACTCGACTGCCACTCCTTGACGAGGTTTCTCCCGTCAGTCCCGTCACAACCAGGAATGGTTCGCACATCAACGCTGCGAATGGTCGGGGCAAACTTTTCGAAAAGAACCGTCTCCTTGTTAATACTGAAGCGGTCAATGGTGACAACCACTCTCTTCGAGCCATTGCCGTCGGGGATCTTCAAGCAGTAATACACAATGTACCACTCGTCAGTCCCCAGAACGTTAAGAACGGCATCGTAGCCGGTGGCCAGGACGCCCAGGCAGACATCCTGCCTCTAGCAGAACGCCCTGATACGTCTATGGACCATCGGGACTGGGATCTGTGGCGTATCCCATGTGGTATTCCTCGGATCGTGTCGTCACTGGGGTATTGCAGGTATCATACGCCCTTGTGGCAGTTTGAAAAAGCTGCCGTCTCTGCAATCCGTCAAGCCCTGCTCAGCGGCGGTCGAAGTGTTCACGCTGATCATGTCATCGTTGAGCTGCGCGTATACAGGCGAGCTGTTGCCCCAGGAAAGTCAGTGCTTGCCAGAGACGGGATCCTCGAGTACACTGGGGTTCATAGAGCTACCGCTCGTCGAAACCTTTTCGGTGCCGGAAACTATAGTCTCAGGCTGCACCATAAGCGGGTGTCTGATTTATCGGCGACGAATAGCACAGCTCCTTGTCGGGGGCTCGAGGGCAAATTGTAGCTGGCGGAGACCTCCCAGTCCGGATTCGCAATGTCCCACATGCGCCTTCGTCCTTGTTGAAGCGAGAGTATGCGTCCGAGAACTTGATGGCTATGGAGACAATCCTGGACATGCCATTGCACTGCCAGATGACGGGCTCGCTCAAGTTAACAAACTTGAAGTCAAGGGCGCTGGCATGCAACATGCGGCGGTAGCTCGTGCCAGTGTGGTCGGGGTCTTTTTCATTGTCGTAGAGCGATAATGCCCGGCATTCAATGTACTCGCCAATGATGTCGTCAAACAATGGCTCTGGAGCTCATGTGTTGTCTGCGTTGTCGGGACTGGGCGCTGCTCCGACCTCCGGCTGCGCGGTGGTGGTGATGGTGCGTTTTACCGCTTCACGACTCATGTTCGAGGTGAAGGCGGCAGTCAAGTTGACTTGAGCCGGAGAATATGAGCGCTTGAAATTCAAGAGACTGAGATGATGTCGGTGTGCGAGGAAGACCATCCAATCTCGAGATCGTGGACGCTAATGACCACCTCCAGCTGAGGCAGCCACAGGGTGATCATGTGTCAGCGCTCCTGCCACTTCCAACATTACAACTCCTAAGGCAAGTTATTGCCGTCAACGCGTGTCTCTTTGTCCAATATCAAGATTCAATCTTCTTCCGTCCGTCTCATTCTTTGCGAACGTCGCTGCACCAAATCAGGGGCGGACAGACTTGCCGTGCCTTCGGGGCTGGCGCCTGCGATCACGACCAACAAGTCCTGTCTGACGAGGCGCAGCGGTTGGTCGGCTTCAATCGAGTCAATCCAAAGTCGCGTTCTACCACTGGCCAAGCATGGGCTGCGGTATGGTTGCGACCTCAGATGCTGAGCCTGGCGCTTACGGACCAGGAACCAGTTCCAATGAAAGGACGCCTCAAAGTGCACATGGTTACACAGTCATGGTCACGGAACGAAGCGTATTTGAACCCTGAAACCGCCTGCATCAAATAATTCCCCACGTTCAAGTCGCACAACATGTCATAGTGGCTCATCTTCTCTAATGATTAGCTACTTTCGGACAGATCGCACGAATTATACACCCCAGCCTTGTTCAAGTAGTACGCACGATCGCGCCAATGTCATCCCCTGCCGATTACAGCATTGGATGGATCTGTGCGGTCCACGTTGAATATGTGGCCGCCCGAGTGTTCCTCGACGAGCAGCATGATCCTCTCGAAAGACAAGACCCAAATGATGAGAATGTGTACACACTTGGCCGCATAGGGAGGCACAATGTCGCCATAGCCTGCCTACCACGGGGTATGTACGGCCTAATCAATGCAGCCCATGTCGCCAAGGACATGCTTCGCACCTTTAACAACATTCGCATTGGGCTCATGGTCGGAATTGGCGGTGGTGCCCCCACGGCAAAACACGATATCCGACTTGGCGATATCGTGGTGGGCACTGTGGACGGCGCCGATGGGGCTGTACTACAGTATGACTTTGGGAAGACCATCCAGGAGAAACAATTTCAGTTGACGCGCTATTTGGATGCACCGCCAAGTCTGCTCTCAGGCGCAGTCAATCATCTCAGCTCAACACATGAAATATACGGGCACACCATCGATCAACAGATTGCAAACATCGTGTCTGCAAATAATCGCTTGAAAAAGAAATATCAGAAGCCAGAGTCCACATCGGATCTATTGTACAAGAGCAGCTTTGTTCACAAAGACACTGCAGAGTCCGAAGACTGCCGCACGACTTGCGGCATTCGGGCGGATGACCTAGTAACTAGACCTGAGAGAAGCGATCAAGAATCTGGCCCGCAGATTCACTATGGCCTAATTGCGTCCGGAAACCAGGTAATGAAAGACGCCAAGGTGCGTTCCCATCGCGATGGCAAGCCCACCAAGCTGATGTCAATGGACAGTTGAGAGATAAACTGGCAAAGGAAAAGAACGTACTATGCTTCGAAATGGAGGCAGCTGGATTGACAAACCATTTCAGGTGCCTCGTCATTCGAGGCATATGCGACTATTCCGACTCTCACAAAAATAAAGACTGGCAAGGCTACGCAGCAATGGCTGCTGCTGCATATGCCAAGGAGCTACTCGCCACGATCCTTCCGACTCGCATCCAGTTTGAGAATGAACAGCTCCGGAAGAGTAAGTCAAACTTGGTCCAACAGAGTTATGGCGCTGGCCAACTATCGGCTGAGAAAGTTTCCTGTTGAACCATCGAGGCTAATATGGACCAGTCCAAGAGTCAATTCAGGGGGTTGAGATCCTGGCCGAAACCCTTGCCAGAGACAAGAAACTAGACGACATTCATAAATGGTTGTCCCCATCCGATCCCTCTACAAACTACTGTCGCGCCCTCTCCGCACGCTATAACGGCACAGGGCAATGGCTCCTCCAGAGAGAAGTCTACCAGTCCTGGAGGAGAAGCGAGAGGTCATTTCTGTGGTTTCATGGAAAATCAGGCTGCGGTAAGACCGTCCTGAGCTCCACAATCATACATAACCTCAGAGAAGACAGCAGACCGCTGCTGTATTTCTACTTTGATTTCAACGACAACGCAAAGCTGTCACTCGAGGACATGATGCGCTCGCTACTGTTTCAGCTCTACTCCACGCTGTCAGACGCGCGTCCGTCGCTTGATGAAATATACAACTCTTCCCGCACGTCCAGGCCTCCCGTCGAGAAGATGCTATCCACTTTTGGTGTCATCGCGCAGAAGGCGAAAGGGCTACGTGTCGTGGTAGACGCGCTGGATGAGTGCACGACGAGAAGCCAGGCGCTAGACTGGATACGCGACGTAGTATCGACTATTAATGACCTGCAATTGATCACGACAAGCCGCCCAGAGTACGAAATCGAATCTCATATCCGAGATTGGGCTGATGAAGATGCCATTCTGGCTCTTGGGACAGACACAATAGGCCAAGACATACGCGAGTTCATACATGACAAAGTCTATTGCGGTAAGGAGCTCCGGCGCTGGAACAAGCGGCCGGATATTCAGGGGTCAATCGTGCATTCACTCCAGGGGAAGGCTGACGGCATGTAAGTTTCTGTACACGTTTGCATCCCAGAAACACTGTCTTTGAGCTAACGAGTTCTTGCTAGGTTCCGCTGGGTCACCTGCCAGCTCTCCATGCTAGAAAGCTGCGTCGACTCCTTATCGCTTCAAGCTGCGCTGAGGCAGCTTCCCGCATCATTGGAAGAGACCTACTCTCGGATCCTCAAAGCTGTCCGTCTAACAAAGAGTCCGCACAAAAACTCATCTTACAATTGCTCGCCTACTGTGAACGACCCCTGACCATCGAGGAGGTCGCCGACGCCGCTGTTGTTAGATTGAAGGAGGATCCATCGTTTCAGGAAAAAAATCGTTTGCCGATTCTGGAAGAAGTCAGAAGGTATTGCTCCGGGTTGGTGGTGGTAGTGGATGGGCCAGCTCAAATAGACGGTGTCCCCCGGACCCTCCAGCTGGCGCATTACTCAGTCAAAGAATGGCTGCTTTCGGGCCCGTTCATGGATCAAAAGCTTGACGAGCGGAATGTTCACAGAACTATCGCGTCAATATGCATCGGATACCTGAAATCCATACCGGGACGAATTCGTGCTGAGGATCTGGAGCGCCAACGCCCCTTTGCACGGTACGCGGCATACTGGTGGTCTGCACACGAATCCGCGGCTGGGGGAGACAATTCTGACATTACGGACTTATCAACGGTTTTGCTTCGAAATGACGAAACGCTCAAGTTGGCAGAATTAATGGCCATCGATCAACCCCTGGATTGGACAAGTATCAATGTCTTGACTGCTTGGCCTCCGCTATACTTTGCAGCCCGGCAAGTGTGGCTTTACGTGGTGCTTCGACTCATTGAAGAGGAGATGGCGGCCATGGCACGCATTCTTGGCACGGAATCATCCGCTGCTATGCTAATGTCCGCCTTGCGTGTAGCCGTGTCTGCAGGTCATGCCGATGTCGTTCAGTTCCTCCTCGATCGCGATGCAAACCCTGATTATGTGGCCGATCTTTCCGAGGCGCTGCAGCTTGCCTGCCAAGTGGGCGAATATGAGATTGTCAAGATTCTTCTGGACCGAGGAGCGGACGTCAACGGTCCCAAAGGAAGCGGAGGCTCTGCCCTCGAAGAAGCTTGCGGCGGGGGCTATGAAGATATTGTGCTCCTTCTTCTGGACCGAGGTGCCGAAGTCAACGATGTAGACGGCTCGGCCTTGCAAGCGGCCTGTGTTGAGAGTTATATGAACATTGTGGAAATTCTTCTCGAACGAGGTGCCGACGTCAACATTTGCGGCGGAACCTGGGACTGCCCCTTGGCAGCTGCAGATGTAGGTGCTAATCCGGAGCTTCGACAACGACTCATCGATCGAGGGGCACATTACGACGGGGAACCTGAAAGTACGAATGAGGATTCGCCAGGGGAACGGAATCTGCCCTTTGCCTGTTGCCCTGCGCCCAAGGCCTGCATGGTGTAAATCCATCAACAATATATGTGCTATGACGGAGCGGATGCAATGGCCGAGACGATGGTGCATGGAAACACGCGTCGGAAACTCGTAACTCAATTTGTTTTTTTAGTTGTCAACACCTAAGCGAGCCAATCGAATTATTCGCGAATTAAATGTCCGGCATATCATAAATGTCATCAGGATCTGGAGTGGTCAGCTTCGATCAATCCAAGGTGGGAGCGAGCTTACCTTTGCCCATGGTTGCGATGTATTCCCTAATCTCAGCCACCTCATCGTCAATCTTCTTGACGAGCTCGTCCAGCTTGCTCTTGACCGTTTCATCCCGCCCGGCAGCGGCACGGAGTGCCCTCGCTGCGAGATCATATCGGCTGACTTTGTTCAGCATCATCATGTCAAAAGGCGTCGTTGTGCTGCCTTCCTCCTTGTAGCCCTCGACGGACATGCGATCGAGCCTGTGGCGTCCGAACAGCAGACCCTGCAGTTCCGCTGCGTATCCGTGGTAATTGAAGAGGATCGGGCGGTCGGCGGTGAACATGCCAATAAACGCCTCGCGCTCTAGGGCGTGGGGATGGCGCGATTCGGCGGCGAGGACCATCAAGTCCGTCACGTTGATCACGCGGACGCGGAGGCTGGGAAACAGCCTCTTCAAGACTTGCACGGCGGCAATGACCTCAAACGTCACTTCGACGCCGATGCCGACGAGGACAACGTCGGGCTCCTTGCCTTCTTCCTCGGAAGAAGCAAACTTCCAGATGGAGGCGCCTCGCTTGCAGTGCTCAGCGGCTTCCTCTTCATTGAGGTAGACGGCAGTCGGCTGCTTGGAGCCGATCATGAGGTTGACGTAGTTCTTGGATTTGAGACAGTGGTGGATGGTGCTGAGGAAGCAGTTGGCATCTGGGGGGAGGTACACACGGGCGGCCTCGGCCTTGAGGTTGAGCACGGCACCGATGAAGGACGGGTTCTGATGCGAAAAGCCATTGTGCTCCTGTCTCGCCCAGGTGCTCGTCTCGACATAGTTGATGGAGCTAATGTCGCCGTGCCAGTCTGTCTCGTGGGCCATCTTGTTGAACTTGGAGTACTGGACCATCATGGTGTGGACGATGCCCAGGAACGCCTCATAACTGGGGAACAGCGCGGTGCGGCCAGTCAGAGTGTATCCCTGCATGAATCCCTGGCAGCAGTGCTCCGACAGTATCTCAATGACACGGCCGCCCTTGGCGCGAGAGTAGTCATCCCACTGGAAGTTGCGGCCAGTGTGGCTCAGGATTGCGCTCAGCTTGTTACTCTCCAACTCATCTGGGGAGAAGACGCGGAAGCTCGTGGGGTTCGCCTGGGCCACTTGATCCAAGAAACTGCCTGTTTGCTTCATGCTGCTGACTTGTTGGGCTCTCTCCACCGCCAAGGGCCTCCAGTCAGGGAGGTCCAAGGCTTTGTGTGGGTCATAGGTCATTTTGAGCTGACCGAGCCTCTTGGAGTCCTCTTTGGGCATGATGGAGAGTATGGTGTCCTTGGGCTTGCTGTCTTTGAGGAGATCCTTTGTGCCATAACTCTGCAGCCACTCTTGAAGTAGTCTCAGCTGCGTCTCGTCTGTGTTTGCCGCGGGCAGGGGGATTTGGTGAGACTTGAACGATCCCTCAACGAACTCGCCGTCAATCTTCTTGGGTCCCGTCCAACCTTTTGGCGTTCGCAACACTAGCATGGGCCACCTGGGCTTGACGATGGGCTTTCCTGAGCGGGCAGCCGTCTGAATCTTTTTGATCTCTGCCACGGCCCACTCCATGGCGCCATGGAGCTCGGCGTCAATGTTGTTGAGGTCTTCTACTACGCAAACCTGGTAACCGTAGCCAGAAAAGAGAGAGACGATCTCCTTATTGTCCATGCAGCCAAAAATGGTGCGCTCGCTGATCTTGAAGCCGTTCACATGCAAGATTGGCAACACGGCGCCCGACTCGGCAGGGTCGATGTACTTGATGGCATGCCACGCAGCCGCCGTGGGGCCGCTCTCAGCCTCTCCGTCTCCAATGACACAAGTGACGATGAGATTGGGGTTGTCCATCACAGCGCCGAATGACACGGCCAAGGCGTAGCCCAGCTCGCCGCCCTCGTGGATAGACCCTGGTGTCTCGGAGTTGATGTGACTGGGGAACCCTCCTGGGACAGAGAATCCGGTGATCAGGTTGTGCAAGCCATCCCGGTTGACTGCATACTTTTTCGGGTAGAATCTCTCGAGTGATCCCTCGAGCCATAGGGCAGCTAGAGCAGCGGGCGCGCCGTGACCTGGGCCAATGACGTAGATCATGTCCATGCCATGATCCCGGATGAGGAGGTTGAGGTGTGACCAGATGAGAATGAGTCCAGGACAAGTACCCCAATGGCCAAGGAGTCGCGGCTTGATGTGCTCCAGCTTGAGATCTTGTTCTATGAGGACATTGTCTTTCAGAAAGATCATGGCTGCGAGGGTGTCAGAGTTGACCATCATGCAGGGAATCGGTGCTTACAGCCAGCAATGTAACATGCGGCACGTTGAAAGTCTTTAAGTGCCTGGGCATCCTCCTTGCTCAAGAGTGTCTTGTCAACCTTGACAGCGAGCTCGAGCGTGCTGTCTGGTAGGTGACTAGGCAGAGCCGGGGGGTTGGGCTGATCTATCACTTCGCCAGGCATCTTGAAGGCTCTCTGCTCTGGTATGCAGTGTACGAGTTGTTGAGGGAAAGTAGAGTGAAGCTAGACAGTGGCAATGGACTGGTGCCAGTCCCAATGTCCGACTCTGCCGTGATGTCGACATGATCAGGGTCGACAATGATTGAATGAGGTATTGATGACGTCGCGACGGTTTGCTCCATCTGGGCTCCACGCTGAAGGCTTGGCAGGTCTGGCTTCTTCGGTCGCATCTTCACTGGCTGATTGAACGTTGCTGCGACTCAAACCGAATAAAGATGTGCGTTATCAGAAGGGGAAAGCAACAACGCTTGAGGTGTCAGCGGACCGACGCGATTGTGGGCGTCGATCGTTGGGTGCGGCTAAACGCCACGCGAGGCCGCGGCATGGCGTCGACGGCTAGAACTCTCCCGGCTTGCTCCTTTCCTCCTTCATTCTTATTTTCTGCTATTGAGGTGGCTCGACCAGCCATTATCCTCACCATCGTACTTGGTAGACCCAGTCGCAGCTGGCATCACCCAATGTGAGAGCCAAAGTCATGTCGGATCGCCAACGACAAGCAAACCAGCAGTGCAGTGCACGAAGTCGAAATTTTTTGCTTTTGATCGTTTTGAACCGGGCTCGGATGTGGAAAGTGACACATGGCGCCCTAAAAAATGGACGGCTGTATCCTAAGATACCGCCAAGCGACCAGCCCCATCAAATGAGCCATCACTGAGGCTTCATGTAGCTGTCCAGGACCTGTTTACGAGTCATTGGCTCTGCCAAAGATTCTAGCTGTGATTGACGGAAGGTGAATCTGGATGGCGATTGCTCCAGGTCGCTGAACGACTCTGTGAAACTGCCAGTGCAACAGTCAGTCAGAGGGCAGGTACGTCCTCAGTGTCACCAAGATCGACTGCATCGACTTCGTGTTTGCTTCTGTTTGCTACTAGTAGTTAGATTCCAAAGACCACAACCTAAGAAGACCTTCATAAAATCCGATTGCAGAGTCACTCCCTACTATAATTCTTCCCCTACAAGCTATCAAACCTCTCATATTCCATCGAATTTATCACAGCCAGATCATGTCCCTCGCAGGCTGCCTCGAGGCCATCTGTGCCGGACGCAGCGACTGCGTTGCCTTTCCCGACAACTGGTTCTACCAGTCCGAATGGGTCAAGCCCTACAACCTCGATATCCCCGTCCTACCAGCCGCCGTCATCCGGCCTGGCAATGCTGAGGATGTGGCCGCGATTGTCAAGTGCGCTGGACAACATCGTACCCCGGTACAGGCTAAATCTGGAGGACATTCCTATGCGTTCGTCGTCCGTTTTGGGTTTCAATAAACTTGCCGCTGACATTCCAAGAAACTTTGGCACAGGTGGTACAGATGGAGCCGTCATGGTGGACCTTGTCAACCTGCGAGACTTCAACATGAACGAGGATACTTGGGAAGCGACCTTTGGGTCTGGATTTCGACTGCATGAGCTAGATGAGCGGCTCCATGAGCACGGCGGACGAGCGATTGCGCATGGGACATGTCCCAGCGTCGGCATCGGGGGCCATGCCACGATTGTACACGTTCTCCTCCGGCAACTACACTTCAATTGCTGACACGTACAGGGCGGTCTGGGTCCAATGTCGCGAATGTGGGGCAGCGCTCTCGATCATGTGGAAGAAGTTCAAGTGGTGACTGCCGACGGCCAGATTGTGCGAGCGAGCTACACTGAGAACGCGGACCTCTTCTATGGCCTCAAGGGTGCCGGTGCTAGCTTTGGCATCATTACCGAATTCAAGGTCCACACGCACCCCGAGCCCGGCCAGGTGGTTGAACATACCTACAGTCTCAGCTTTGGATCGCCAGAAGAGATGGCCAATGTCTTCAAAGAATGGCAAGCCCTCGCGGGCGATCCAGCCCTCGATCGTCGCTTCTCCACCATGTTCATAGCCCACCCGTTTGGAGCCTTGGTGACCGGCACATTCTTTGGTACCGCAGAGGAGTACAAGGACACGGGCATACCTGCGAAACTACCCGGCGGAGGAGATGTTGACTTTCAGCTCTTTGGCTGGCTGGGCTCACTTGCACATCAAGCCGAGCTCAGCGGGCTGCGTCTTGCTCAATTGTCGACGCCCTTTGTCAGCCGCTCACTCGCTTTCAGAGAAGACGACTTGTTGGACGATGATTCAATTGATGATGTTTTCAAACACATCTATCATGCAAACCAGGGCTCTCTTCTTTGGTCGGTCATTTGGAACTCCGAAGGCGGCGCCATGGGGGATTTCACACAGGGGAACTCGTATCCTCACCGTGACAAGGTCATCATGTACCAGTCGTATGTTGTGGGCTTCCCTGTCATCACAAGAACTACTCGCGACTTTGTCGACGAGCTACAGAAGAAAATCAGGCAGGGGGCTCCGTACGCGAACACGACCTATGCTGGCTACATTGACCCGACATTGAGTCGCAGAGCGGCCAACGAGTTTGCTTGGGGAGAGCACCTGCCGAGGCTGCGCGAAATCAAGGCCAAGTGGGACCCAGAAGACCTGTTTCGAAACCCACAGAGTGTAGAGCCGGCAGGATAGGGCATTGCAGAGGATTCTGCTGTGTCATGGCGGAGGTACAGAGTGTTACCGGCACTTTCGGTGGCGATTTTGGTAGCCCTAATAACTTGTTTCTCTTTTACATAATCATATCGACAGCAGCCATCAGAGACTGAGTAAACTCAGCGATAGCTTTCCCTATGCAACGTTATGTAAAGTTTACTTCCTGTTGAGTGTCGCAGCCACTTAGCAAGTATGCATGTCGTTGCGTGTTGACCCGACATAGACCAAATGCTCATATCCCTTTTTGAGAGCGCCTTAACTTTACCGTTGTGATTATGTCAGGCTGGTGTCCAGTGAAGGCAAGCTCTTGTTGACGTCAGGGCAAGGAGTGTGATGGAACTGGGGGAAGAAGCAAGCTGACCGGAGAGTCCGAGACCGGGGCCAGCGTTTCTCACTTCACCCTCACCTTGATCAACATGAACTCTACTTTGATCAACTTCAACTCTACTTTGATCGACACTCATTCTCACATCCTCATTCCACATTCAACAAACCAACGGGCGAAGACTCCAGCATGCCTCCAGATGAGGATAAGGAAAAGGAACCAGGTGTTCAGGGCACGCTGCCAACTTGCTACATCCTTCGACTGCCAAACGAGATCTTGCACCACATAGTGACCGCCCTCCTTGGACCCGACCTCACCTTCCACCCCATCCCGACCGAGGTACTGGAGGCTGAGCGGACAAGACACAGGGCGTTGCTGCCCATCCTATTAAGCTGCCGAAGACTATGCCAAGTTGCAAATGCCATTCCACGCACGACACTTGCACTCCCTCGACTCTACATCTACGGTGACCCGCGTCGAGATATTGCTTCAAACCAGTCTTTCAAGCTCAACCAACATAGGATCCACGCCAGTCTGTCACGGAGGCCAGATCGACGCCGCTCCATCAAGAGAGTCATTTCTTACCCTGTAACTCCGATCGCCGACATTGTGGAGGACGAGGAAATATTTGTTGTTGTTAACGATTTTCTACAAACTATTATCCGTCTACTGGAATCCGTCACGCATGTGGACATGATTTTGGGTCGTTTTGACTGCGACGAGGATGATCTGTGGGTAATGGGAGACAGCCTGCTCCATTTCAAGCAGTGGCCTGTAACCAACTTGACGCTCGAGCCTGGCTCCGAGTTTCCCACTATGGCCCTGACCCACGTGGCCGATTTTTTGCATGGCAAAGATTACCAGCACATCAAAAGTCTTGACAAGCTCACGTTGAGGAACTTCCTAAATGGCTAGGAGCCAGGAGAAGAACCTCCTGGACTTGGGCGACCGCAGGGAACGCATCGTCTCAGCGTGAGGGAGATGGAGCTCCACCTTACGCTCTGGCAAGAGTCTGAATTTTCGATGGGTGATTTCCTCAAGCGATTCTCGGGCGTGAAAATCCTCCGTATCTGGATGGACGTTGAGTGTTCGGAGGAGTTCGAGGCCGATCTAGCCAACTTTGGCATCCACTCTCAACGCGACCTGGCCGAATCCCTCGAGGAATTGGAATTGCACTTCGACAGAGATTTCTCCGAGCACTACACCCTGGAGAATTTCAGCCTCCGGCACTTTGTCAAACTTCGCAAGCTGACCTGGACGGCGGAGTATTTTCTCGGCACATGGGCGGGGGCTGGCGACTGGCAGGGTCAACTTGCCTGCCCGCGCCTTGACGAGTTCACCCTTGAGTGCTCAGACTACTTTGAAGACCACTGCTACGATCGTAATATAACTGATCTGGCCTCGTGGATGGCAGCGCTCGTGCAGTCGTGCCGCGGTCGAGGGTCGCCCTTGCGTCGGATCGCCGTGAAGCTGAGCGCCGTAACACTAGACGATTGGCTTCAGGCGCTAGATCTCGAGGAGTCCGAGATATTGGACGGTAACTCGGCCGTGGCTTTCGCCTTGGAGCTAGGGCTGGCCCTTGGGGAGCAGATCGCTGTGATACTCGATGACGGAGAGGAGGTGGCGTTTGACGGACCTGCGTTGCAAAAGAGGTTCCCTTTCTGCCGCAGAATATAAGGCAAGTATCGGGGCATGCGACTGAGGGCTGTCTCAACCAAGTGAGGGTTTCCCGGATGCCCCGACAATAGTTCCCTGAGGTAGTGCTGGTGCAGTGGGATTTGACCATAGCTTACCAGGAACAATTGCTGAGCACGGAAACTGAAACTACCCACTCCCGTCTTCGAACTCGCAGCCTTGATCACCTACAATCAGACTGCATTAGCCGTTGACGGCATGGCTCTTTGGAAAGAATGCGGGCGTCCTCCGAAGCCCAAGCTTTAGAGTTGAAGGGGATCACGTCAGCTGTTGCCAGGGATGAGATCCCGCGAGCGATGTGACCAAGATTCATTCAATACTAAGATTCCCAAAAGTCGGCTACACGTTCCAACTCCTGCACGCCATTGACCGTCACATCATTCGCTGGATAGACCGCAAGAAATCCAGTCTTCTTGACGGCTGGCTTTGGGTTGGGCACTATAGGGTAAGTGGGATACCCGTAGGGGAGCATGCTTGCGACCGGAAGTGGAGGTCGGCCCACACAACATGGGCGCCGGCTGGCTTGGCGCTGGAAGAATCCCCGAAGTAGCGGGAGACGAGAAATATTCCGGAAGCCTGGGCATTCTGTTTCTGGTGCTGGTGTAATTAGTATTGAGTAGCGTGTGGATTAAGCCAAGCGTAACTATGACCGTGTATTGCCAACACGGGTACAATGATTCCGTCTGCTATGCTTGAAGAGCGTTATCCCGCCAGGTGCTGACTCGCGCCGGTGCCAGTAGGACAGAACAGAGACAGGCAGGTGACCATGGTGAGATCGGCGAGCCCCACGCCCGGAAACAGCATCATCGCCCGGGCAGCAGCAGGCCAAGTAAGATGTGAGCCAGAGGCGGGCGAATGGGAAGAGTGATTCCGCGGACTGCCGAGAGGTTTTTCCTCCTGTGCCTCGATGAGTGATTGACATGACGGAGCGAGGTCGACCCACGCGCCCCGTTTTGTTGGTGCCTCTTGCCGAATCTGGGCTCCATCGGATCCGCACATGGGGATCATGGGAAAATCACAAGTCTTTTATTCGGAAAGGTGAAATACTGATTATAACAGAGTGCTTGACTAGAGAACCGCCCTGCATATGCATACTGTTCCACGCACATGTCCGTAGAATAAGGTGCCTAGGCTGCACCACCGTGACTGGACTGAAACTGGACCCCTCCTTCGTACCTTCCGCTGGCACCACAAGCAACATACACCCGAGACCCCGCGGTCTCGACCGACTCGACTTGTGCCGCCACCGAGACACACCAACACACACCGTCCTCGTCTGCCTGCTCGTGCTTCTCGTGCACTTGACGACCACATTGGACCGTTCGCTCGCTCGACCGCTGCGCGCCCGCCGCCCCCGACGACGATGCCCACGACCAGAATACGTCGCCCGTCGCTCGCTCGCCCATAATCACGCCAGCCAAAAGCCACCCTCGCGAACCATCCAGCGAGCCACTCACCCCAGGGCCACCCCAGGGCCAGGCCATGGCCGCCTCGACAAACACCGACACGGGCACCGACACGAGCATGACCCAGCCGGCCGTCCTCCAGCTCACCCCGCACGAGGAGTACAACCTCGCGACGCTCCCAGCGATTGACGCCCTGCACCTGCTCAGCGCCAACCTCGAGACGCTCGTCCGCATTACGGGCGACGTGCCGCCCACGCCGCCGCCGCGGACGCCTACGGACCCCCAGATGTCGGGCCTCCAGGCCGAGAAGGACAGCATAGCACGGTCGAGTCCCTCGCGGACCGTGACGCCCGACCGCGGGCTCCTCGCCCCGCAGCAGCAGCAGCAGAAGCAGAAGCAGCAGCAGCAGCCGCCGCAGAGGCAGCAACCGACCCAGACAGGCGATGAGGTGGACGGGGTGCGGCTCAAGTCGCCGACGTCGCCCTCATTCGCCGCGCTCGATTACCCGGCGGTGGTCACGGCGGACGAGCCGTCCGTGCTCAACGCGCAGCACGGAGCCATCACGCGCAAGTTCTACAGCAAGCTGGAGCCGCCCATCAGCATCAGCGAGTACCTGGCGCGGCTGCACCGGTTCTGCCCGATGAGCACGGCCGTGTACCTGGCGGCGTCGCTGTACATTTACACGCTGGCGATTGACCAGCGGGCGATCCCCGTGACGCGCAAGAACGTGCACCGGCTCGTGCTGGCGGCGCTGCGCATCGCGACCAAGGCGCTCGAGGACCTGCCGTACCTGCACCGCAAGATTGCGCGCGTGGGCGGGGTGAGCGAGGCGGAGCTCGCGCGGCTCGAGATTAGCTTCTGCTTCCTCGCCGGCTTTGAGCTCGTCATGAAGGAGGAGCGGCTGCGGGAGCACTGGATGACGCTGCGGAGCGGCCTCGTGGCGGACGTGCCGCCCGTGCTCAAGATGCGGCGACGCAAGAGCGCGGCGGGGCCGGGGACCGAAGGCCAAGTGCACTGACACTGACGGGGAGACTCGCGCATGTGGTGTGGGCAAGGGCCTCTTGTTGTTTGGCACGCGGATACACGGAGCATGGAATGGCGTTGAATCTTGGGTTCTTCTTTGTTTTCTCCCTTTCCTTCATCTACGCAGCACGGTTGGCAAGGTACATGTCTCTTCCATGTGTTGTTGCCGTGCGTACATAGCTGGATACCCTTGTGGTGTTTTTCTATTGACGAGCGATTGAGCGCCCACTTGTCTGGGGGTTTTCTACCGTCTGGCGTCCTGTGATGTATGCAGGGCTGAGAGACATGCGCGTCGGGCCTTTCTGTGTCTCAGCATGCTGGTCAACGGGGACAGGGTCTGATGGAGATGGGCGAGGTCGGGACTGACGGTGGTGGTTTGCGCCTTTGATGGACATGGTGTCCAAGGATGGCTTCCCACCGCATCTCTCTGCTTTCCTGTCAGCATCATTCAGAAGTCAGCCGATCTCTGCGTTCTCCTCACGTGCTAGACATACGAGAAGCGACCAGAGAGCCACCGGGAATGTCTCAGAGGAGAAAAAGAGAAACGTCCCGGGTGTTGGGCGACCGGAGTGGGGCCGGCAGACCGTCTTGGCGCACCGGGCCGGTGTCTGCACGACTTTGTTTGGGCTGCGAGGGCGATCAGAAATAGGGTCCATGGATTGTCATTCATGGTGATTGGCATGGCTGAGAGGACAAGACTGCTCGTCAAGACCCTGCAGCTGCAGTCTGGCTGTGGCCCGTCTCCTGCGTCGCATGCCGTGGATGCGACGACTGATGCGTCCAGACACATGAATACATGATGATGATGGACCGGGAAATACCAGGACTGGTTGCCAAGTCGGGATTGCCAAGGCTCAAGGATGGCCGCCCACGCCACCAGCAGCCGGTCGTGCCGGTGCCACGTCCATCCACCACGCCTGGCGATGCCGACGACGCCGCTCGACACGCGACGCGGCCTGACGTTGCCCAGCGCAGGCCTTCCCAGCCGCTGCTCTCCATGTTTTGCGCATCGGCGACGTTCCAGAGACCGCCGCGCCGGCCTCGCTCGGGCAGCCGACCCCGGGGGAGATTTAAACGTCGTCGTGCCTCTTCCTCTTGCGCATCAACGACAGTCTGTCTGCATCTGCCCACCCTCTGCAGAGTACAGCATCGACCACACAGACACAGACAAGCACGATGCCCGGCCTTCTCGAGAACGCCGTTCGCACCGCGGTGCCCGGCCCCAAGTCGCAGGCGGCGGCCAGGCAGCTGGACGCCGTCTTTGACGCCCGCGCCGTCCACTTTGTCGTCGACTACGAGCAGAGCGAGGGCAACTACATTGTCGACGTCGACGGCAACCGCTTCCTCGACGTCTACTCGCAGATCGCCTCCATCCCCGTCGGCTACAACAACCCGACCCTGCTCGCGGCCGCCCGCAGCCCCGAGATGGTGTCCGCGCTCGTCAACCGCCCGGCCCTGGGCAACTTTCCCAGCGCCACCTGGGCCGGCATCCTGCGCGACGGCCTGCTCCGCGTCGCCCCGCGCGGCCTCGACAAGATCTTCACCGCGCACACCGGCTCCGAGGCCAACGAGCTCGCCTTCAAGGCCGCCATGATGCTCTACCGGCGCCGCCAGCGCGGCGAGGGCGTCGAGTGGTCGGAAGACGAGGTGGCCTCGTGCCTGCGCAACGCCAAGCCCGGGTCCCCGGACCTCGCCGTCCTCTCCTTCGCACACTCCTTCCACGGCCGCGGCTTTGGCAGCCTGTCGTGCACCCGCTCCAAGGCCGTCCACAAGCTCGACATTCCCGCCTTTGACTGGCCCCAGGCCCCCTTCCCGGCCCTCCGGTACCCGCTCGAGGACCACGTCGAGGCCAACCGGGCCGAGGAGGCCGCCTGCCTCGCCGAGGTCGAGCGCCTCATCACGGGGTGGACGTGCCCCGTCGCCGCGCTCATCGTCGAGCCCATCCAGTCCGAGGGCGGCGACAACCACGCCTCGCCCGCCTTCTTCCAGGGCCTGCGCGACATCACGGCCAAGCACGACGTCACCTTCATCGTCGACGAGGTCCAGACCGGCTTCGGCGCCACGGGCACCTTCTGGGGCCACGAACACTGGCACCTCTCCGCGCCCCCGGACATGGTCACCTTTTCGAAAAAGGCCCAGACCGCCGGCTACTTTTTCGGCGACGACAGGCTCGTCCCGGACAAGGCCTACCGCCAGTTCAACACGTGGATCGGCGACCCGGCCCGCGTCCTCATGAGCAAGGCCGTCATTGACGAGATTCTTGCCAAGGACCTCGTCCGGCAGACCGCCCGCGTCGGCGACGCCCTCTACACAGCGCTCGAGGGTCTCGCCGCAAAGTACCCGCACCACGTACGCAACCTGCGCGGCAAGGGCCAGGGCACGTACATTGCCTTTGACACGGTCGACGCCGCCGCCGTCGTCAAGGGTATGAAGGCCCTCGGCGTCAATGTGGGTACCTGCGGCGTCCGCACTGTTCGCCTCCGCCCCATGCTCATCTTTGAGGAGCAGCACATTCCCGTCCTCGTGGGCGCCCTGGACAAGGTCCTGGGGGGCATGGTCTGAGTGTGTACACATGAGACACGGGAATGGAATGGCATGGCACGGAGCGGGTTACGCATGTACGAATGATACCACGACTGAATTTACTGTACTATTGGGTCTCTTCTATCTGTTGTGATGTGTGGTCTCAGCCTTGCAGTAGCCTCGCGCAGGTCTCACACGGGTGAGCACGTGAGGATAGCGGATGGGGGTGACACAGCGAGGACGACGCCCGACGCACTGGACATGTCCTCACTTCTTCGCACAACGTGCGATCCGCGGCCCCTGTCCTGTCCTTTACTGCTGCCTGGTTTGTCGCAGGCCCCTTCATGGCCCCTTGATGACCCTATGCAATGTTGGGCGAGAAACAGTCACGCAGGAGAAGAGATGGCGGGTCAAAACACTTCATTCCCGAGTCTGCAGATCAACTGCATGCATGCCTATCCTGGTATCAAGTCCATATGCCCATGCTGGTATCTATTCCTTTTGCCCAAAAAACACAAATCTCAAATTGCCACTGCATCAACCGTGCTGCGTCGCCCGCCGCGACAGCCGCTCCCGCAGCCTCTCGGTCTGCTCCTCCTCCTCCTTCTGCGCTCGCCTCCTCTGCCTCTGCTCCTCCTTGAGCTCCAGCCGCCGCATCGCGTCCGCGAGCTGCTCCTCGCGCGTCATGGACGCCCGGGGCACCGCGGGCCGGCTGGCAATCTGGGCATTGGCCTGCGCGATGCGCTCCGCTGTCCGCTCCTTCCTGCTGCGGTGGTGCCGCGATGACGACGACGACGACGACAACCCGGCGCGCTCGTCCTCGGACGAAGAGGGGTTGCGCGTGTGCATGCGCCGCGGCTGGCGAATGTCAATCTCCACGTGTGGCCGCTCGTGGACAATGACGGGGGGCGCTGTGGTGTGGTGGCTGCCAGACGTCGTCCGCCGACGGTGGCTGCTGGTGTTGGCCTCATAGACGTATGGGGTGGAGGGCGAGCTGGGCGCGCTGTGAGTCGGCCGCGGGCTCGACGGAGACGGTAGTGCGCTGCTGAGGACGTAGCGCTCCCGCGAGCGCGAGGGGGACGAGGAGGTGTAGACCTCCTGGCCGTTGATGTAGACGCGCGGGGTGCGGTGTGACCGCGTCCTGCGCGGGGCCGAGCCGGAGCCGGTGCTGCTGTGGTACGAGCGATCCGTCTCGTTGCCAGAGTGGTAGTTGGGTGTTGCCGAGCGCGGCGTGTAGTTGGGCGTGGGCGGGAACTGGTTGGGCGAGAGGAAGGATGGTGACGAGGAGGGGGACGGTGCCGACGCGCTGTAGGAAGGGGCTGGCCGCGCTGGGTGGCGGTAGATGGTGTTCTCGGCGCATGGACGGCCGTGGCGGGCATTGGGGCACAGGTAGACCGTCTCGAGGGGCTGCTTCTTGCGGCGCCCGTCGGGGTAGACCCATGTGTACTGGTTGGACTCGCACATAGTGGTGGTGGTGGTGGTGCTTGGTCCTTGTTCTTGTTCTCCTGGGGCTGCTGCTGGAGCGCGGATGGGAGGCGCCGGCTGGTGAATCACAACAGGACGCGAGGCCCTTGGCGGCTTCGTCTGCTCCTGCTGCTGTTGCTCTTGGTGCTGGCGCGTGTCTGGCTCAGGACGATGCTGTGATGCCGAGCTGTGTCGTCGACGACGGTGGTTGACAGTCTCGCTCTGGATGGTGATCTGGAGGGGCGCCAACGTGAAGACGGTTGCTGCCACGAGCGAAGGAGGAGGGCTTGTTGATACGCAGGAGTGTGATGCAGTCAAGTGTGTTTGTTGGTTTGGATGAGAGGGAAAAGTGCAGGTTGGCCAAGTGAGGATCGAGGTGAGGTTAAGTATCCAGGCAGGCAGGCGCGCAGGCAGGAGGTGTAGGACTAGGACTGCCGGCAGGGGAGGCAGGCGCGCAGGCAGGCAGGCAGGCAGGCAGTCAGTCGGTCAAGCAGGGGTCTGGTCGTTTGATGGCCCGGGGCCTGTTCGCTATCGGTTGTATGCCCTGTCCAAAGTGGATAAAAGTGTGGGGGAGGCAATGATTGTGTGCATGCTGTCCGGAGCAGGGCGTACCAAGGGCGCATGGGTGCAAGTCGTCGAACCTCGTCGTCGTCGTCGTGGGTGCTGGGAGCGACGCTGGCGGCGTCCACTTTGGGGATGGCAGCCTGCCAAGGCGCGCGCCAACGGCTGCTAGTGCTGATGACTCCCCCCGGCGGCAGCCCTCGGATCCTGGATGCGTGGGGCGCTAGGCTGCACGCCGACGGACACCAGTGGGCTGAGCTGCCTGCTGAGCCACCGCCAGAATGCCTCCCCCATGCTGGGTCCGCGATGCTATGCCCAGAGTCCAGGACCCTGCCAGAGGTTGAACGTCATTCTTCCAGGGTCTGGGAGAGCTATACGGATGGCAGAATCGCATTTGTTTGCATGTCATATCAGTGAGAGCAAGCTGTGCTGTTCGGCTTTTGCTCGAGGTTTGCGACGGCCTCGCCTGTCCAGCATGCTCCAATTGCATCCATTGGGGTTTCGGTTTCGGTTTCCCACCAAGATTCCATACAATCCACGAAACAAACACCGTCAACCCGGGCAGACGAGGACATTGTCAAGGCCCTCGACTTACACGAGCGCCTTCTGAGACATGAGAGGGCCGGCACTCGGGCCACCCACCCCTCCATTCTGCAGCGTCCTGCGCGGCGCATCATGGGATCCGAGTGGAATGACTGATAGACTTCGCCGTTGACTCACTGGCGCAGGACTATGCAGCCTAGGACTGCAGGAGGCCGCCCCCTCTGCTAGAGCACTAGCGCCCGTCCTCCGCCCGTCGCTCGCTTGAGGGAGCGTTCCATGGCGAACGGGCGGCTGTGCTGCCTGGGCGTGGGCGGACGAACGAACAGGCAGGCTCTTTGGCAGGGATCACACGACTCCGCCGCCTCTGCCCTACAAGGCTCCCCCCTCGGACCAAGACGGACGCTGCCACTGGGTGCGACACGGCGACAAGTTCCAGCCTTGCAGCGTCATCGCCCCACGCCCAATGCCCATTGAAGGGAGAGTTGTCCTTGCGGCTCTCGTCTTGTGCTCGATATCCAAGGTGCGGGTGCGGCTTGCCCCGCGGGCTGTGGCTGTTGGAACCCGTTGCAGCAGGAAGACCACTGGACGGATGGCTCACAGCGGTCATTTCCGGACGGATAGCGGGCCTTGCCAGGTCACAACGTTCAAGCCATTGACAGCGAGCACCATCAGAAAGATGCCGCCCAGCGAACACGAACGCTCAGCAAGAATAGCAGCAGAAGCAGCAGCAGCAGCAGCATCGCGGCACGACGCGGCTCGGGCGAAAACGACGAGTGTTCCTGAATTGGCTTTGCATCGACAGCCACCCCCCTAGGCAGGCAGCAGACTGGACGCCCGCCCGGATGAGTCGACTGGCCACGAGCGCTCAATGGCAGTCTCCTCCACTCCCCTCTCGCCCTCCCGAACAGTCTTGTCATTTTGCCCGCGCCGACGCCCAGTCGCAAGTCGAGGACTCGAAGGACTGAGGAACTGCTGCCGCAGCTACCCACTCTGCTGCTGCCTGCAGGCTGCCCCCGAAAGTCGCTGTGCACGACATTGCTCCCAGGCGACGCCATTGGCTCATGGCCGCCGTCGCGGCAACGCATGACACAGACGGCGGCCAGCAACTCGGTCCCGAACAACGGCGATCGTCATGCATGCACTGACTGACGGGGCCATCGCCAGGGCGTGCTTGTACATGGAGCGTGTACAAAGTGGAAAGAGTGGCCACTTTCGCCAGACCTGCTCGTGTTTCAGTCGCATGACGATGCGCGCCTGTCGCCATTTTCCACTTTGCCGCGCGTCTGTGCTTGAATTACAACAGGGCTGTCGAGCCCTTCCTCATTGGGGCGCGCCCTCCAAGTCATACGGCCCTCTCCATCCCCCCAAGCCGGGCACAGCTGGGCGCGCTCCTGTCCTGTCCTCATTCCATGACATTCCGTGAACGGCTACGATAGCGAGACGTGTACACGACTCGACCCTGCAGAGAGCCGTCTTGTGACGTTTGTCCCGGACATCGCCGCTCGTCACATTTCACACAAAACCGGTCCCATCGTCATTTCATGTTCGTTGATGGGGTGGGCCTGGCGGTTTCGCAGGGGCACCCCAATCTGGCAATCAGCCCTACGAGGCAGACCATCCAGTTGGAGGGGACAGAGACAGGGGGCGTGTGTGGCGGTGCAGTCCTGAGTGCTGATGCCGTGCAGCCTGTCCGCAACTCTGCGCCCAGACGAGACATTTCCTGTCTCGTTCCGCGTCGAATCATAAGACCGCAGACCCTCCCAGAATGGAAATGTTGTCCCACTGATTGATTTTCTTGGTCGTCTCTCGTCGTCTGTGTCACCGCACGAATCCATGTTGCGAGGCCAGGTCCAGTCGCCTGTCTGGAAACAGGCCACATCGCGCGAGGCCCGTTCCGTGCTCGACTTCGCCTCTCTGTCGTGTCAATCTGAATCCAGTCGCTGCGAGGCACACCTGGCTACGACGTCAGTCAAGCTGATATCGAGACCCAGAAAAGCTACATACCCTACACATGGTCAGGTGGTCGACAAAGTGGCCATGATGTGGAAACAGAGCTTCAAGAATAAACACACAATGACGAAATGCAAGTAAATTGCGAGAATCAAAGTCCTAACTCTGTTCTTGTGCAGAGACGGGATCGAGGAACGAGACGTGGTCTCAGATACGCAATGGCACTAGGTTTGTTCTCTGTGAAGACGATATAACAAGCCGGCCCGCGAATGAACGAAAGCAAAAACTCCCACAACTCAAACGACAGCGTAGAGCAGCCCTGCAGCATCTGTGTCTTACTGTCTCGCGCACCACAGCGGATATCAAAGTACTGCTCCTCCGCCACAACCCCCCGGCCGTGCACATGCCCACGCAATGGGCGACCTGGCTTGCTACGGGATCGCATCGGGCAGCTCCGACGCCTCGCCATGGTACATCTTGAACAGCGGATCCCAGACCGTGACAGCCCGCTTGGAGAACCTGCCATTACGCAGCTCGGGCATGGGGAGCGGCAGGATCTCCTCCACAGAGCACTCCAAGACCTCGCCCGCCAGGCTGTCGTCCGTGAGGCACTTGTTGTAGGCGCGGACAATGGTCGACACGGGCGTGAGACTATCCACTGTGAGCGGCTGTCTCATGAAAAAGGAGGTCTCGGACAGGACTCACCACTCGGGCGACACGGCTGCCACCATCTCCGGGGGGATGATCTTGGTGGCCACGATCCCCGGCAGCACGCAGTTGATGCGAATGTTCTCCTTCTGTGTCACAGTCAGCCACCAGTCATTTGTTTTTCAGTGGCGAACGCACAATCTTGAGGATTCTTGATGACGCTCGCACAAAGTTCACCACCTGCATCCATCAGCCTTTTCCTGTTCATGCTGCGCGTGGTCACCTCATACCGCTGCTTTGGCGCCATCGTACTCGGGGTACGTCTCGTGCGGCACGATAGCCGCCACGCTCCCCGTGACGACAATGCTGCCACCCGGTTCCTTGTTCTTGCGCATAAAGTGTATGGCCAGCTGGGTACCATATACGACGCCCTTGTAGTCAACATCCGTCGTCAACAGGTTTGGTTTCGGGGGGATCCTGACTTGTCAGCAGCGTTTTTCGTTCTCGTGCACCAAGAGTACCTACTCGTCCGAGTTCCTGTGATTGAAGATGTAGATTGAGCTTTGACGCGGTCAGCTGGGCAATGTTCTCCCCCGGATGCAACGGGTGACTCTGCCTCTTGTCTACGATGCCTGCGTTGGCACAGAGCGCGTCGATGCGCCCGTACTTGTCCCACACCTGGGTGAACGCCTTGGCGTGGCTGTCGTAGTCGGCCACGTTGCAGTGGTGGAAGCTCGCCTTGTCGCCGAGGCGCGCGGCGAGCTCCTCGTTGGGCTGGAGGTCAAACATGGCAACGAGCCAGTCTTGGGAGGCGAGGGACTCGGCGAGGGCCTCGCCCATGCCCGACTACGCACACATAGTCAGTGATGTGAGTGCTGTAAAGTGAGAAAATGCGTACCGAGGCTCCAGTCACAATGGCTACTTTCTTGGACGACATGTTGAGTTG
Source organism: Emericellopsis terricola (assembly GCA_027569275.1). Taxonomy (NCBI): domain Eukaryota; kingdom Fungi; phylum Ascomycota; class Sordariomycetes; order Hypocreales; family Bionectriaceae; genus Emericellopsis; species Emericellopsis terricola. The sequence continues at coordinate 554,112 of JAPDEU010000004.1, read as the reverse complement.
TTGCTGGGATGGCGCAACGGGCGTGTGGACGTCTGCACGAGTGGACGAGCTCACTTTACATCTGGGAGCTTTTGTTTGTGGGTTTCGAACGATACACCGTGCAAGACCATCGTGCGGATACGCCTCTCCTCTTGCCCGCAGGCGGCCGCAGGCGGGACGCTCAGGCGAGGCTGGATTGGTGTTGCGACAAACGCACGTGGCCCATAGTCCCGTGGATGTTCAAGGTCCCCGGAAAAGACGTGGAGACGCGTCACATATCCGACCCAGCATAAAGATCTCCACGTCTCGACCCATGGCACTCTGCGCGAGTGGCTGCATATACCCTTACTGCTCTCTGCAAGCCATCTTTGATGAGGATCGGGGGGGGGGGGGGGGGGCAGCGTGGGAGGCCTTGCGTCGCGACATGGCGCGTATCGACAGCCGGGACAGCTTGGCGAGTAGGCTGCCTCTCTGGGGTACGAGACTAGCTTTCATGTTGGCAGAGCCCGAACCCGAGTTGCGATTTTCAGCTTCTCTGTCTAACGCGCTAATCTGTGATCTCGTCGCTCACGCGCGATGGATCGACGCCTCATATGTCTTGGCCCCGGAAGACTTATCCCACATTGCCACATGCATGCACCTGGCATCGCGACACCTCTACCCCAGGTGACCGGGTCGTGGGCTTTGTGTACCCATGCAAAGACAGATTAGCGCCAATTTCCACTGTCATAGAGTTTAGTCCTGCCGAGACCCGCGAGCAGAGAGGCAGACAGACGTCGATGCGTGTGGGGACCCCACACTCCACGCAGCCACCACCAGGAACTCCTTTTCCGGGGGAGCCTCGATATTCGCGCTGAGGCCGTTTTGGGCCATCAACATGATGACTTTGGCTTGGAGCTAGTCAATCAGCTCGACGCTTCCACCGTCCCTGCCCATGTGCTCAGCGGAGTGTAGGAGCTTGTCCGGCCATCATGCCGCTAGCGCCCGGATGCTTGACCGAGGTAGCTGGTCAAGATGTACTACAAGAGCTTGTGCCAGCCCTCTTCAAGGCTCTTGTCGTGGCGGACGTATCGGCCTTTATTCTCCCAGTCTGAAGTTTCAAAAGAACCAACATGACCCCTGACACGACGAGCAGCAGGCGCAGTGGCGACGCGGAGAAGCACGAGACCGCCATCTCCATGGAGAAGCCGGCCCAGGACGACGCCCACGCAGAGAATGCTGCCGTGGGACAATCGTTCATCCCAGAGTCGGACGAAGAGTACAATGTCACCTTCAAGACATGGATCGTGGTCTGGGTGAGCAGGGCGCTCCCTCCCCAGTGCAGACAAGGACAAACTGACAAGAGACAGATTCTGGCAATGTCCTACGGCATCTCGTTCTGGGTTGTGCCTTGCTACAGCGGCATCCAAGGGCTCATGGCGACCCAGCTGGGCGATCCGACCAAGCAGACGTGGTATGTGCCCGTCTACACCATGACGGTCACCATGGCCTTTATGTGAGTCTTTTTTTCTTGGCAAACCCCCACAGATCTGTCCAGCCAGACTGACAGTCCCAGGGTTTGCGGCGCCAACTCGGATCTCTTTGGCCGCCGCTGGTTCATCCTCATGGGCAACGTCCTCATGTTCATCGGCTTCATCGTCGCGGGCACCGCGCAGAGCAACACGGCCGTCATTGTCGGCAACGCCTTCATCGGCTTCGGTGGTGGTAACGCGCAGCTCGCCGCCTTTGCGCTGCCCGAGCTCCTCCCCAACAAGTGGCGCCATTCCGCCATTGTGCTCGCCGACATTGGCGTCTACTTTGCCGTCATTGTTGGTCCGGTGGCTGGGCGCTTTGCCGCGCAGAACGGCGACAATGTAGGTCTTTCCTGGTGGCTGCTCCATTCGATCATGCTCTTGCTGACACGTCCAGTGGCGCTGGATCTTCTACGGCCCAGCCATTGCCGTTGTCTTCTCCTTTGTAGGACTCTTCTTCTATTACTACCCGCCCCGTCATCCTCGCGGTCTGCCCACCAAGCAGGCCCTCAAGGAGCTCGACTATGTTGGCTCGCTGCTCTTCATCCTCGCGACGACCCTCATCCTCGTGGGCATCGTGTACACGACCACTCTGTCGTCGTCGGACCCCAAGGTCATTGGCACGCTCACGTCTGGCTTCGGGTGCCTCGTCGCCTTTGCGCTCTGGGAGACGTTTGCGCCGCTCAAGCAGCCGCTCACGCCGACGCGCATCTTCACGCGCGACAATGGTCGCGAGCTTACGGCGCCGTTCATTGTGGGTTTCGTCGTCACCATGTTCTACTACGCCCTCAACGTCGTGTACCCGACCATGATTGCCGTCTTCTTCACCGACGAGACCACGTCGTTCCGCTACGCCGCCGTGCTCACGCTCCCGCAGAACCTGGGGCTGACCTTTGGCGCCGTCCTGCTGACCTGCTTCGGCACCTGGATCGGCCGCTGGCGCTGGACGCTGACGGCGAGCGTGACCATCATGGTCGTCTTTGGCGCCCTGCTCGCCCTCGCCACCCCCGACCGCTTCGGCATGGTCATTGCCTTCATCTTCCTCTCCGAGGTCGGCTTCGGCTGGGCCCAGTATCTCAGCATTGCCTACATCCAGTTCGGCACCGACCAGGTCGAGCTGGGCATCTCGGGCGGGCTGGCGGGCGTCGCGCGCTTCGCCGGCGGCTCCGTCGCCATCTCCATCTACCAGACCATCCTGTCCAACGTGCAAGGCGACGCGGCGGCGCGGCTCCTGCCCAAGGCCGCCATTGCCGCAGGCCTGCCGGCGTCGTCGGCCGCGGACCTGCTCGCCGCGTTCCCCTTGGGGTCGGCGGCCATCCAGCAGGTCGCGGGCATCAGCGACGAGATTGTCGCCGCGGCCTCGGCGGCGTGGAAGCAGAGCTACGTAGAGGGTCTGCGGTCGACGTGTCTCTCGTCGCTGAGCTTTGGCGTCATCGGCATCATTGGTAAGTCATGAATTGTGGACAAGTGGTTCGTGTGTGGATGCTAACATTGTCCAGCATGCCTGTTCTGCCAGGACATTGAGCACAAGATGAACGACAAGATTGAGATCTTCCTCGAGAACGATGAGAATGCCGACAAGAACAAGTTCCACTAATGGAGGCGGCCATGGTCTGGGGATCGCGGGATGGGGTAGGGGATGGGGAATAGGGGAGAGAGGGAACTCGTGCTGGAGTGTATATTTGATACCCGTCTTAATTTGAATTTGCTTCACGGGGGTGGTCTAGTTTGAGACCTGTATATCATATTTTATTCTTCTCATACACTCTGTTTGTCTTGAAATGAGAGCAGTGTATGATCGTTTGTTCCACGTGTACCCTGTGTGCTTGAAAGCACATCGACGCACACCTTGAGCAAGTTGCAGCCGTTCCGTACCAAAATGCTTCGCGCGTGTTCTAGAGCTATGGGGATCAATCGTAGTTAAAATCATGGCCATTCCCTTTCCGGCCGGAGGCAACAGCTTTATCCGCTAAAGCAGCCACCGCGGGTAATGTCTCCCGCGCGCTCTCCGCAACCAACCCCAGAACCCCGGGATCCAAAGCAACGCGTGGAATCTCCCTTGTATTCCCGCGTACGCGCCCCGCAGAGAGCCGTCATGGATTCAAAGCTAACGACTCTAGAAGCGACCACAGGAGCATGTCCTGTGGGGCATCTCGTGAGCTGTACAAGTCGGATAAGGGGACCCAACGACCCGAGTGCAATGGGCACGCGCCAGGAAGTGGGAAACCCGCAGCGGGACGCGGTAGGCTTGAGGCCATGGCATCTCGGGACCGACCGCGAGAGTTGGTGAAATCAAAGGGGGCCGGGTCGGAGATGGCAACTTGTCTTTACACAGCAGGCCCTACATAAGCTGTCCTTGCAGGTCATCAGAGATGGTTGGCAGACAGTCATTCACACTCACAAACCGCGACCAACAGCCAAGATGACGACCAAGCTCGCGCCGCACCAGCAGTTCTACATCTTTGGCAACTGCAATATGGTGCCGGACCACTATGACGAGGCAAGCTTAGCCCTTTTGCCTGACGATGCAGCGCAGTGCGAACTGGGAACTAACGCGGCGCAGTGGCAAGCAGCATACGACAAGCTGGCCGAGCACGTCGAGGCCAACGAGCCCGACACGCTCACGTACTACTTTGGGCTGCCGCTCGAGCACGCGGCCCACCCGAGCGCGACGCCGTCCATGCTCGCCTTTGAGGCGTACGCGTCCCGCGACGCGCTGTACAAGGTGCACCTCGAGTCGCAGCCCATGCGCGAGGGCTTCCTGCCGGTGGCGAGCCGCACGATGAGCACGGGCCTGGACCTGACGCACTACGAGGCCGTCGAGGGCAGTTTTCTCGATCGCTCGGGCCGCAAGACCGAGTGCGCCATCATCCACGACGTGCAGATTACGTGCACCGACGCCGAGGCGCGCAAGGGCCTCGTCGGCGCGCTCAAGCTCGCCTGCGCGCTGATCCAGGAGAGCCAGGGCCCCGCGGGCGAGGACGGCGAGGTACTCTCGTTCATGGGCCTCGTGTCGCTGGACAACGAGCGGGGGGCGCGCATCTTTGCGCGGTACGCGTCGCGCGAGGGCTGGGAGCGGTGGCTGCGCGAGACGCTCGTGACCAAGTTCTGGGAGAGCGTCAAGCCGTTTGTGTCGAGCGTCGAGGCGCGGCCGTACGCGCCCAATGGCAAGGGGTGGCTGTGGAAGTGACGACAGAGTGGAAGAAGAAGATTCGATGACGCAGTCAAATGAAGCATTCCGTACGTCCTCCTGCATTATCGTGTTATCCTGATGCCTATCTCGGCCAGGCGCGCCTCGGCGTCGTCGCGCGCCGGCGCCTGGCCCCTCGCCCGCCTCCTGCGCTCCTGTCGTCGCCGTCTCCGCTCCCGCGCCTGTCGCCGCTCGCTGGAGCAGATGCAGCCGTTCCAGAGCACAAAGGCCAGTCTCATACACCTGTCGAACATGATATTAGCAAAAGAGCCTGGCCTCACGGGGGGGGTGAGGGCCATGGCCCTCGTCCGAGGGGTGCAACGTACGCAACGGCGCCGATGAGCCACTGGGCCACGGTGGCCACCTGCCTCTTGGTGTCCCAGTCGCTGACACGCTGAAACGCGTCGCTCTCGGCTGCTCGCTCCTCGCGCAGGTCGATGAAGAGCATGAGCATGAGGCCGCCCACGCAGACGGCGAGGCTGAAGAGGTCGTGCACCACGACGCGGGCCGCCTCGATGGGGGGGAAGTTGAGCGTCGGGTCCAGCTGCGCGATCATCTCCCAGCTGTCGTTGAGCGCGGCGAGGACACACTGTGGGCACTCGTCGTTAGCAACAGGTCAATGGGAAGCCCTTTTTGTCCAGCATCCATGGGCTGCACGTACGCCTATGATCCCGCCGACGGTGGAGCCCGCCGTGTCCGTCCAGCGCCAGATGTAGTACCCCATGGCCAGCAGCGCCGCGAGGTCGACGAGGTAGGCGACCGTCCGCGCCGCGGCGAGGAGCATCTCGTGGAGGCCGACATGGCGGCGGTGATGAGGGCCGGGTGGTGGTCGTCGTCGATCCATGCGATCCGCGCGGGCAGTACTCAAGCTGTCAAGTACGTGTACACAGAGGCGGTGTGTGCTGTTCGAGTTCAATCGTGCCGTCGCGTGCGCCTTTTCTCATCGAGGCCTGGTTGTGCTTCCCTGCCTGTTGCCTGCCAGCTGCTTGTGCGCAAAGTTGGTCCCTATCCGCGTCGCGTCGCCCATGCGGCTATGTCCTGATGCGAGGCGTATGAGGCTTCTTGTCAGAATGTCCTTGGTGGGCGGATGTCGAGAGGGGCGCGTGGGCGAATGCTGAGAGCATGCAGCAGCCCAAGAGTGAGGGAAAAGAAAGGATGAGATGCGAGGAATCCGTCGATGCGAGCGAGCGAGCCTGACCGGGCGCGACTCAATCAATCCCATGCACGCTGCCTGTTGGGCTCATGCAGGCGGCAGGGATGATGGATGGGCTAGACCGTCGTACAAGGGACGACAGCCGAACCCCTACTGGAGAGTCGATGCTCTCTGTAGATCACCACTTGAATCGTCCCGACGTCAGTCTCTTTGGCGATCGCTTTTCCATCCGCCTGGTCCGTCCCATCCAAGTCGTCCGGGCCACGCCTTGGCGTGTCTGGTACTGTATCTTCGTCGTCGTTGTGACGTTGGTGGAGTGATTCCTCTGCGCTACCCTGCAGCACGGGATCAATCACCAACGCGAGCCAAAAACGCCCGCGAAAGCGCGACAAAGTGAGCAGACGATGCTGACGGGACATATCTGGAGCAGCAGATACATGCTGCGTCTAGCGTGCCCGCTTTCTATGTGCAGCCTTTCCAGAACGACGTGGATGTCCTCGTTCGAACTTCGAAGCCCCGACCTGATCAAGGTGATAGTGGCGCGCACTGGCCAGTTGTGGAGCCAGGCCTCCCTCCTTCCTTCAGCTTTGGCTTGCCCCACATCCCTCCAGCCAGCGGCGACCATCATCTTGAACCGCCATTGTCGAGAAACGGACAGGGAGGGCGATTGTAGCTCTGGACTCATGGAGGAACTTACAAAATGCAAAGGAGGATTGCTGCGGAATTTCGCTCATCATGCGGATGAAGCTGTGCATAAGGTACCTTACGCACACTACTTGCAGTCTACTATGTTCCAGGTTATGTAGTATCACTACGCTCGTGCATGCCCCCTCCCCCAGGTCCCCAGTCAAGGCAGGTGCGAACAACGTTAACCTCGCAAACCGATCCTGTCCTCTGTTGATCCAAGTCCAAGAAGCACCACGCTTCACGCCACGCGAAGACCAGGTCACTCCAAACTTCAAGATATCCCATCTTCCTCACCGCTGTCGCCCACAGAACCCTTGACCTGCACGAGCCCACGGCCCGCATGCCTCGACCAATCCCCGTCGCCAATCGAACTCGTCGAGCCCCTCCAACGGTGCATCCACCAACTCCAAATTCTCCCACAACGGGAGCCCTGCATGCGGAGTCGTGGGCGGACGCAAAGCCAACATCGTCAAGCTTCACAAGGGGTCAGGCGTCCTTCCAACACCGTGACGCTGGCCACAATTGCTTCCTCTGCATAGATTCAGGGTGACTAGCTCGGCTCTTATTCCCTAGCACAAGACTTGTTCGTCACGACCACAAGTCACGCTCAATCCGTCATGGTGCGTCAGAGCATCTTCGCCGGGCTGTGATCACCACTCCGTGCTCAGGAATCGCGGGTTGCTCGCTTTTGCTTATAATATTGCGTCGAATCCTTTGCGGGCCACAGCTTGTACATCTTTTCCTCCATCATCGTCATCGCTCCATCAGAAAGAGCCGCCTAGCTGTGACGAGCCCCCGACGCCATGGACTCTCTTGCGGCGCTGGCCTTTGTCGGCTTCAGCTCGTCCGTGTTGCACCACCAAGCCCACGACCATGGCGCCAGCCCCTTGCTTCAACAAGACCCAACGATCGACATGCATCTTCTATCAGAGAGCCCTCTCGCTCAGCCTGAAGTGCAGGTCTACATGGCTTTGGCTGCCTTCTCACCCATCATCTTCTTCGTATATCTTTTCCAAAGCAGCATCACCTCCCGCCTGCCACGTTGGCTAAAGCCTTTTGCGCAGGAAGAGCTCAGGCTAACGACGCCCAAACGCAGATGGACTTTCTGGACGCTCTGCTTGGTCCTGTTGGCTGCGGCAGCACTCGTTCTGTCCGTCGTCACACTTGCTGTGCAGCCAGCGAGGGCTGTGAACATTCTCAACATACTGCCTTGGCTCTCCGCCACCATGATCACCTTGTTTCAGAGGCCAACCTCGACACCACGTCTTCTCTTGCTCCAGTACTTCTTGATCGCTTTTGCAGGACTTGCCAAATTCTCGATTCGATTCCTCGCGCGTTCCATGCGCCACGCGGCGCCGCTCGAAATCGCCCAAATCATCCTCGGTGGCCTGGCCATCATCGCCATAGGCAACATGCCCATCCGCGACCCGGCCGCAGACTCGTCGGACATTGGCCATGGGCGGAGACAGCCGACCGTCCACCTACGCAGCCCCGAGGATAGCCTCACGCTCTTCCAGTTCTGGACAATGAACTGGGTGGCGTCCATGATCAAGATGAGCCGCATCCGCGATCTGACGGTGGAAGATGTGTGGCAACTTCCATACGACTACCAGCATTCGCGCCTGTACCTTGCTTTTCGAGATCTCAAGGGCAGGTTCTTTCGCTGTCTGGCAGAGGCCAATGGTCTTGATCTCACCATCTCGGCTGCGCTGGCCGTCCTGGAGAAAGTCTCAGAAGTGTCCAATATCCGGCTCACAAGCAAACTGTATTCCGCATTGGACGCCAACGACGTAGACGCTGCCATCTTTTGGTGCCTCGTCATGTTAAGCCTCGACGGCTTCCGGCAAATTGCCAAGACAACGTCCGACTGGTACAGCAGAAAGGCGTACGAAAGGTCTCGCGGCGAAACGTTCATCGTCCTCTTTAGCAAGCTCATCACCCGCATGACGTCGGCCTCGGACAAAACCGAACAAGCGGACGATGATGTGGTCACTAGCACCCCAGATGGAAACGAGACTGCCAAAAGGACCCGACTGAATCGATGGTTTGCGTGCTGCTTCGGGCGTCGGAAGTCTCAACCTGTCACCCAAGCTGCGCAGCCCAAGCCGCCCCAATCGGCGTCTAATGCAAAGGTGGTCAACCTGGTCAGGGGCGATACCTATGAGATATCGCAGCGCTTCTGGGACTTTCGCCGGCTCGTGTCGCAGCCCATCAAGGTCATCTTTACAATGTACTATCTCATCGACATTATGGGCTGGCCCTCGGCAGTCGGTTTCGGTCTCATGTTCTTCTTCATGGGCATCAACTCGGTCCTCGTTAAGAAGTGGATCGGCATGGAGCGCGAACGGAACGCGCTGTCCGACAAGCGCGGACAGGCCATCCACCACTTTGTGGACGCCAGCCGCCCGCTGAAGCTCAACGGCTGGACCCTGTCTTGGAGCGCCCGCATCCTCAAGGTCCGTGCCGCCGAAATGCGCAAGCGGCTGCATATCCAGTACATCGGGGCTGCCATATCGACACTGAACGTACTGGGCGGGGCTTCGTATCCTCTGGCCAGCATCTGCCTGTACACCATGGTTCTGGGCAACGGTCTACCCAATGCCGTCATCTGGCCCTCACTCCAGCTCTTTGCCCAGCTCGAGGCGAGCGTCAAGGAGGCCTTTGACCTCATATCCGCCTACTGGCGGCTTGTCGTGCCTCTGGAGCGTGTTCATCAGTACCTCGAGGAGCCCGACCGCGATGTCGATGAGTTTCACGGACAGCAGGGCGGGCACCTGACGTTTGAGAACGCCTCGTTTGCATGGCCGGGGTCGGGCAAGACCGTCTTGCATGACATCAATCTCTCGTTCAGGCCTGGCCTCACTGTGATTCGCGGTCCCGTCGGCGCCGGCAAGTCAAGTCTGCTGCTGGCAGCCCTCAACGAGATGGAGTTGCAAGGAGGCAGCATTCATCGCCCCAATGAGCCAATCGCATACGCACAGCAGCTCCCCTGGCTGCAGACCAAGACGATCCGCGAGAACATCATCTTCCACGGGCACTTTGACGCGAATCGCTACAACGCCGTCATTCGTGCCTGTGCGTTGGAGCAGGACCTGAATGGCCTACCGGGTGCAGACAATATGAAGCTGGAAGAAGGGGGTGCTGGTCTATCGGGCGGCCAGAAGGCCCGTGTGGCCTTGGCGAGGGCCATGTACAGCGACGCCCGTACCATGCTCCTGGACGACCCGCTGTCCGCATTGGACCACGACACGGCCACCGAGATTGTGAGACGATTCGTCAAGGGCCCACTCGGAAAGGACCGAACCATTGTCATGGTCACTCACCGCGATGATCTGGTGCTGCGAATCGCTGATCAGGTCATTGACATGGACGAAGGGCGCGCCACAGTCGCCTCGGCCGAGCAGATTGAACGAGAACTCCTGCATCCGATCCACAAGGAGATAGAAGAGTCCAAGACACAGGACGTACACCGAGTCGCCGCCCAGGACGATTTCGCAGAGGCCAAGGAGGAGCCTCAAGACAATGTGGCCACGGGCAGTGTGCCGCTGTCGTTGTACAGGGATTACATGCGGGCTGGTGGATGGTACCTCTGGGTCACCCTTGCCTCATTCTATGGCCTGTCCCGGTACTTTGACATCTCTAGGGCGAGGCTGCTGGAGGCATGGGGTAACGCCGCGCGCACTGACATTGCGGCCTTGAACACAGGGTACATGGGTCTGCCCGATCCGCATACGCACGCTGGTGCGTGGCTGCTGGTCCTCGGTGGCATCTCTCTGGGCCAGGTCGTTTGTTATGCTGTTGCGCAGATCCTGCTGGCTAGAATCTGCATCCGAGCGGCGCAGGGGCTGTTCAAGGGCGCCATTGACAGGATTTGCCGCGCGACCTTTCGCTACCACGATATCACGCCCACGGGTCAGCTGCGAAATCGGCTGACGTCGGACATGGGCATGGTAGATGGGGGCATCATCCAGCCCCTGGAAGGGTTTGTCTTTCAGTTCATCGCCCTTTGCCTCAGCCTCGTCGCCATCATGTTACACCAGCCGGCCCTGCTCATCATTCTCCTGGCCGTGGCTGTGCTCTTCATGTACTTCTTCCGACTGTACGTGCCCATTTCGCGATGCTTGCGCCGCATGGAGATGGCCTGCTTGACGCCCATCATCTCCAACATTGGCATCATGCAGCACGGTTTGGTGACGATTCGCGCATTTCGCTTAGAACATCGTTTCCAAGACAAGCACCTGGAGGCCGTGGATGATTTCCAGAAGCAGGATCACTTTTTCTGGAGCATGGCCTTTTGGCTCGACTTTCGCCTCAGTGTGTCTTCGGCCGTCACGCGCGCAGCGCTCATTCTGTTCATGATCTGGTACGGCACGCCGGCCAGCGCGGTCGGTTTCGTGCTGACCCAGACGAACGTGGCCTTGGCCGCCGTGCAACAGCTCTGCGAGAAGTTTGCACAACTCCAGCTGGATGCTGTGTCCCTGGAGCGCGTGAACATGCTCAACAAGATCCCCCAAGAGCCGCGGGGCTCCGAGATACCGCCGCAAGGGTGGCCCAGGCCCAAGGACGGCATTCGATTTGAGAAAATGTCGTTCCAGTATGACGAGGACTTGCCCACGGTGCTCGACGACGTGACCTTTGAGATTCCAGGCGGGTCGACGTGCGCCGTGTTGGGGCGCACTGGGTCTGGCAAGTCGACGATTGCCAACGCCCTCCTCGTCACGCAGGCCGCATCGCAAGGCAGGGTCACGATTGGGGGTGTCGACCTGGCGCAAGTGGACCGGACCGCGCTCCGCAGCCAGGTCACGTATGTGCAGCAAGACCCGACCCTATTCCCTGGGAGCCTGCGGGCCAACCTGGACCCCGAGGGCCGTTATTCCGATGCCGAGTGCCAAAATGCCCTCAACCTCGTGCTGGGCCCCGGCTGGAGCATCGACATGGAGATTGATGCCAACGGCAGCAACCTGAGCCAGGGGCAGCGACAGCTCATCAGCATCGGGAGGGCCGTGCTCCGTCGCAGCGGTCTCGTCATCTTGGACGAGGCAACGGCTTCCATCGACCGAGCCACGGCGGCGCGGGTGCAGCGCATCCTCCGGGAGGAGCTGACGGACAGCACGGTCATCACGATTGCCCACCGTCTCGAGGCGGTCGCCGATGCCAACTGGTGCTTGCGGCTGGACAAGGGCAAGGTCGTGGAATGCGGACCGACGAATGGGTCGGACCTGTCCGCTGCCTCGAGTGCTGGTTCCGGGTCTGCCAGTAGCTCAACACCACCGGGAGACGGGGAGGCGGACGAGCGAAACGGGGCGTGATGTTAAACAGTCCTCAAGTGGGTTTTAGGTGTGATGTGATATGAATAGATGGATAGAGCCAGCGTATAGATGCAGAATTCAAGCGATAGATTTGCACGTTTGTAGACAGGCGAAGTGAGGGGCTGGTAGGATGTTACACAACATGAGGATTCACGTGAGTCTATGTATGATGATGGCATGGAAACTGCATGATCTTAACCACGGTGCTCATGGCCTTGTTCAACCAAAGTGCCCAGAGTGATTATCGAAATCTATGCTGTCATGATCCAGGGCCAATATTCGCAAACTCTCCCAAGGCATGCCTCGAGGGTCATTTCGGTTTGTGGGATTCGACTACCCGCGGCAACCTTAGCCAAAGAGCTTGTCCAAAATACGGACCGCCATGTTCCTGTGGAAATTAGAATCAAGCTCTTTCTTTTCTTCACAGACAACCGTACTTGGGAGGCTCTGGCACATAGTTCTGCTCGTACTCGGCAATGGCAGCAAGATCCCTGACGAGATCCACCTCGTGCGGCTTGTAGATCTTGGTCTTGTGGTAGAATTTCCAGCCGAGGTAGAAGACGGGGAAGGCAAAGACGCTCGTGTATCTGTTGTGGGAGCCGATGATTAGATACTTGCCATTCACAATGGGAGGCGGCCAGAACTCACGAGAACAAAAAGTTGGGCACGCTCCACATGCCGTCCAGCGGCAGGAAGACGGTGTAGCCGCCGACAAAGACCATGGTGAACGTGCCCACGAAGCCGTACCAGGCGGCGTAGGGCATGCACCAGGCCTTGTAGGGCAGCGTGTCGCGGCTGACGCCCTGGGCCTGGAGCGCGCGGTGGAAGCACACGTAGGCGACGCAGGTGACGGCAAAGTTGATGAGCTGGGAGGCGGTGACGAGGGAGACGAACCAGTTGAGGACGACGGCGGAGCTCTCGGAGAGCTGGAGAAAGGCCAGTAGTCCAATGGCGAGGACGACGAGGACGCAGTAGATGGGGAGGCCCTGGCGGGTGCAGACGGTGAGGAAGCGCGGGGCCTTGCCCTCGAGGGCGAGGCCGTACAGCGAGCGCGAGGCGCAGTAGACGTACGAGTTGCCGGCGGAGAAGGCCGAGGTCAGGATGAGGGCGTTGACAATGTGCGGGAAGACGCCGATACCGAGACGACGCATGGCGACGACGTAGGGGGACGCGGCGGCGCCGGGCTTGCCCTCGCCCAGGGCGCCCTCGAGCTCCTGCGAGTCGTGGGGCACGAGGATGCCGACGCAGAGCGCGCCGAGGATGAAGAAGACGGTCAGACGGTAGAAGACGGCGTTGTAGGCCCGGGGGAGGACCTTGCGCGGGTTCTCGGCCTCGCCGGCGGCCATGGAGACGTAGTCGGGCCCCGCGATGGTGAAGGAGGCCTGGATCAGGCACTGCAGGAAGCCGAGCCACTTGCCCAGGGCGCCCGTGTAGTAGAGCTCCGCAAAGGGGCCGGGGGACGTCCAGTAGCGGAAGCCGAAGCGGTCGCCCTTTGGGTTACCGCCGAGCATGACGACAAAGGTGAAGAGGATGAGGGCGGTGATGAGCAGGACCTTGCCAATGGCGGCCCAGAACTCGGTCTCGCCGTAGTACTCGACGGCCAGCACGTTGATGAGCAGGTAGAGGACCGAGACGGTGACGATGACGGCGGCGACGGGGACGGCGTCCGTCCAGAACTGCAGAATGAGGTTGCACGCGACAATCTCAAACGGCACGAGGGCCGCCTCGAAGATGAAAAAGTTCCAGCCCGCCGCGAACCCAAAGGCCTCGTCGACGTAGCGGCCCGCGAACCGGATGAACGGCGACGAGATGGGCAGATAGGTCACCATTTCAGCCATGCACATGGTCACGGCGAGCACAAACGAGCACCAGAAGGCTGTTTCCGGCGTGTCAGTCAGTCAGCAAGCACAGCAACATGCGCATCGTCTACACCAGAGTGCACACATCCCCTTCCATCACTTGCCAGGTGCGCGCGGCGCCCGCCGGAGACTTACAGAAAGCAATGAGGAGCGAGGCTGGGCCGCCGTTGAGGAGCCCGTTGCCGATTTGAACCTGTGCCCCCAAAGATAAGGATGAGCATGCTGTACGATGAGTGTGAGAGGGGCGCAGGATCACGCTCTCTCGCCTGGGCAATGGATTCTACGCACAAAGAGTGCGGTGCCAATGGTACCGCCAATGCCAATGAGCTGGATGTGCCGCGACTTGAGCATACGATGGGTGCCATCGTGCTTCGAGACGTTGGGCACGCCCTGGCCCGAGCCGGACAGGGACGCTCGTGGGGGCGATTCTGTCGCGCCAGCCGCCTTTTCCTTGTTCGAGCCATAGACCGCCGTTGGCTGGCTGTGTGTCGCTGGAGTTGCTGCCATGGTGCAGGCTACTCAGGGCGCCCCAACGACTTGCTGCCGCAGATGTGGTAGCTCTTGGGCAATTAGCTTAGATGATTGAAGAACGAGAGCGCCCAGGGGTGCATTTGGATACAGTCACAATCGCCCGAGACGTCAAACAAACAAGTCAAGAAGCGACCACACAAAATAGCATGTGAGTGCGAATGGACCCTTTCATTAGGGTCTCATGGGATCGGATTCCACTTGCACGAGCCGGAGGAGGGCCGGCCTGTTCTGGTCCCTGGAGTGTGGATCGCGCGTGTCCATTGGCATTCATGACGACGCCCCCAATCCCGTCGGAGAAAAAAAACCTGGTCTTGCGGAAAGGATGGTCGCTGCGGCTCGGTCGATGAGGGATAAACGGCGGATGGGTTCCTCAGGCGTGACGTTGTTCGTCTGCGGTTCGCCGAGGCTGCATACACAAGTGCGTCGCTCTCTTTCTGTCATGGTTAATATGTCGTCGTTTCGTAATAGGGGCAGGGAGACAAGAGTGTGACCAGGGCGGTCCGAATATAAGACACTTCCATCTTGGAACGCGGCCAAATTGTATACTCTTTGAATTTAGGAAACCGCAAAATGGAATAAACTGCCGTGCTCATCGCTCATGAGCCGCAAACCCTTGCAGGGCGGCCGTCTGTGTGTACCTCCACCTCCGCCATAGCCATCGCATCGCCCTTGTTGCTGTCATAGAAGCAATCTCCATCGCCTCGAATACCTCGCGTCGACTAAGGAAATGTAACATTACTTCGTAAGATTCATCCACCACTTGCGCAAACATGATCTGGGGTATCGTCCGAAATGGATGTTGCGCGTTTCGCTTCTCGAGGCCTGCTCACAACTCGTCCTTGGCATCCTGGACGGTCTCCTTGACAGCGTCGGTCGCTTGGCTGACAATGCTGTTTACCTTGTCGCCCACCATGGAGACGGCCTCGCTTGCCTCGCTCGCATAGCTGCCCACGTTGGACGCGGCTGTGGCGTAGACGGCATTCAACCTGGACAGGACACTCTCCGTGAACGAGGGCTCCTTGCCACTGACCAGCTCTGACACCAGGTTGTTGACAGCCGAGAACTGCCTCGCCGCCTCGCTCTGGGCGGCAGCAGCACCGTCGCCCGCTGCGCCCGTCACTGCGGACGCCTGATCGGCAACGACATCGGTGGCAGTGGACGCTGCAGAGCTGGCATCGCTGAACAGGCTGTCGTACCAGCCCAGCTGCTTCTGATCGCCATAGATCTGTCCGTTCAGATGACCCACGACATTATCCCACGTCTCGGCAAGGGCAGAGCCCGTCAAATACATCTGCTCCGTGGCAGCATCGATGGCCGAGTAGATGCCCTCATCAACAGCCTGGATCGCCGAGGCAACATTCGCCGTGGCATCCGAGTACACAGACTCGGCGGCCTTCTCCGCCGCGCTCAGAGCAGAGGCGGCAGACTCGCGGGCGACTGAGGCAATGGAGGACGCGGTGCCAGCAAAGTCAGTTGGTGTCGGCGTCGCTGTCAGGGACGACATGGCAGACGAAGCTGCCGCCATGAATTTCGAGTAGCGCTCGTGAGCCAGTCCCAATCCAGCGTAGTAGTTCTTCTTGGCCTCCTCCAGATACTTCTCGGGAACCGATGAGGGGGTCGGCTTGGATAGACCAAGCGCGATGACGGCACTTTGGTACTGAAGTTCAGCCCACAGACGCCCCTCGTTCAGGCGTTGCGAGGCAATGGACTCGACCTTTGCCCAGTCCACATAGGCTGTCGGCGCGGGAGGGGCGGTTGTGGTCGGCTTGACCCCAGAGACAACGTCGTTCCATCGGGAGGATGCTGCTGCTACCGCGCCCTCATAGCCAGCGGACAAGGAAGAGAGAAGCTCCTGATGAACGGGCTTGGGAGTGCCGTAGATTTGCGCAGACACAACTGAGGCGGCGCTCGAGTACTGTTCTTTGGCAGCAGCCACGGCGTCATTGTACGCAGACTCGGCCGAGGCCCTCGCGCGCGACACAATATCGGTCGAGTCGGATTCATCGTAGTCATCGAGCACGGGCTTGCGGTCTGGAACAGCTTGGGCGGCCGCACCAAGGAAGGCCGGTTTGATTGACGCGGTATGGTCAGCAATCGGTGTGTCGTCCTTCTCCGTCGACGGGTCCTCTTCGATCTCGATATCCGGAATGGCGCCATCCTCATCGGTTCCGATAGGCGCAATGGGGTCTGCAACATCCTCAGATGCCTGCGACGCGAAGGAGCTTTCAGGCTTCTCCTCGCTGTCAGACAAGCTCGAGACGACGGAGGCGGCTTCTTCTGTGAAGACCGAAACAGACTCGGATGCAGTGGAAGCCGTATCCTCAGCCGCGCTGCTGACAACAGACGCCACGCTGCTCAGCGTATTGGATATCTTGCTTAAAGCAGTCGCCGAAGTTTCAGACAGCTCCTCGCTAGCCTTGCCGGCAGCTTCGTCGACCTCAACAACAATGCTCGAGGCACTCTGGGAGACAGACTCGCTCTGCTCTGAAGCCTTGCTGCTCGCAGCACCAACGGCTTCGATTACAGAAGAACTTACACCTTCGGCCACGCTACTTGCGCCGGACGAGACCGCGGCGACATCCTCGGATACTGCCGATGAGGCCGTGGCAACACTCTCCGAGACGACGGAAGATGCGTCCTCAAAGTTGCCAGCAAGGCTCGATCTAGCGGCAACGGCCTCTTCAGAAGCCTTTGCTTCGGCTTCGGCTGCCTTCTGCGACGCAGCGGCGGCGGCGAGAGACGCTTGCTCAGCCACGTTGGCGGCCACTCGCATGGCATCAGTCTCAAAATTCTCAGTGGCGTCCTTGGCTACAATTTTGTAATGAGCCACTTGCTTGAGCCTCCCAAGCTCCTTGGCAGCGGCCGAGGCCATCTCCATTGATTCGTCTTCGATGTCCGCGGAAGCCTCCTCCGCACTCCGGAGGCTGGGGTGGCTGACAATCAGCTGCTTCAGCTGCTCGGTCCACTCACTCAATGTGCTCTTCAGTTGGTGGTACTTCTCCCAGTCCTTATACGTCACCCCATCTGCCCAAGCCCACTTCATGCCAATCTTCTGCAGAGCAAGGTTCCTTGTCTCATCGAGGATTTGGAAGTGAACGTCTGCTGCTCTCGCAACAGCATTGTGCAGTTCCGCATCGTATGATTGACGCCAGTCACGGACAGCTTTGGCCCGCTCCTTAATCGCAAAACCAGCCGCCCGAACCGCCTGCAAAGCCTGTGCTTCAGCGTCATCGGAGGATTCGAATGGCCCCGACACGATGCTTGAGATTGTTTGCTTCAGCTTGTCGGTCTCTGTCCGAATGGAATTTTCGAGTGCGCCCATGAGTTGTTTGCCCTTGATGCCAGCATTCTCGTCAATCATCTGCTTTGCGATACCTTCAATACGTTCTTCCATATCGTTGGCACCTTCATCGGCTTGCTCGGCGAATTTGGTCTGCCAAAGCTCCAAATCCTCGGCCACCATCTCGCGGGCCTTCCTGCGCTTCTCTGTTTCGTTCTCGGCAGCTGGCGGGGCTTCAACAGGTTTAGAGATGAAGTCAACATCGTCGGGAACGGCGGAATGAGTGGCATGGACGCTGGATGACGAAGACTTGCTCGCCTGGGTCGGCTTGGTGAAGGACGATTCGGTCAAGATGTTGTCACTGTGTGCCATTCGTCAGTACCTCTTCAACTTGTTTCTTGGATAAACCTACGCTTCCTTCAGCTTAAGTTTTGATTTCGTTCCCACTTTATTCCTGTACCGGCCGAGGCGCTCGCCAATGCGGATCAATTGAGGTTCGACGTTCTGCACGTAGATGAAGCGGACATGTGGCCATACGGCACTATCGAGAAACGCGCGAGACTGGTTCCAGGTCCACCATGCTGCCGGCAGCGCGGTGGTCCTGGTAAACGCAGAGGTAGTATCGTATGCTTGAATTGCGTACGGCTGGGCAAACTGGTAGGTAGGGACCACGTATTCGTAGAACGCCTGCCATCCGTTTGTGCGAGCAGCCTCGAGATACGGCCTGACGACTTGGTTGAAAGTCTGAACGTGAGGCGCTAGGGTCTTGTCGTAGTTCTCCTGCACAACGGAACTGGCACGCGTCAGCTGAGGCTGACCGTATTTTTCCCACTGCGCGTAGGTTTGGTCTCGGGCTGTTTCGGCCCAGGGTCCTCCATAGTGGACCGCGTACAATCGAGCGGGTGTCAGGAGCTTGTCATTGACCGTATTGTAGTAAGGCTGAGCGACCTCGACGTATGGTGCAGCATATTGGTCGTAGTATGGCTGGACATGGGGGGCTACGGCGGTCTTGGCCTTGAAGTAGTACTCGCAGACCGCTGGGGAAGAGTCGTCGCAGTTTTCAAGTGTCGCAGGGCAGCGGAATAGAACCGTGACGATGGTGTACCAGATCAGTAGCCTGCAAAGGTTAGCAAGTGTCAATGCGTTCTTTTGCCGTACACTTGCCTGGACACAGCGCCCATGATCCATTTGGCGAATCCAGTTCTTCGTTTTGTCGACCTGTCTCTCGCTGAGGCTTCTGTGCTCTTTCCGTTCATGCCTTTGGTGTGGCCATTGGTGTAGCCATTTGCGTGGCCGTTGCTCGTCTGCAGCAGCCCATTCGGGTCGCTGACGCCCATTTTGAGGATTGCTCCGAAGCGTGTTGGCTTTGCCCAAGGTTGTTCGCGTCAATGAGATGATCGTGAGGTGCTATGAGAGGTCCGGGAACAGCCCTGTGGTGCAGATGATATCGGACGCGAACAGGGTCGCAGTCACAAGCTTCGGATTACTGTTCGTGCAGCAGGTGTGGAGCAGGGGTTCGTGAAGTGCCTCGGACGCGCCAAGCGTGAACAAGGGGACGCCGTCGCAGGAGCCTTGGCTTTCTGAAACTATCAGGACGGACGAGATGGCGCTAAATATTGGAGGAAAATCGAGGTCGATGGAGAGAAAAAGTTGTCAGTCTCGATGGCCACGTCCCAGCACACTCATTGAGCCAAGATTCAGGTTTGTCTGTAATTACAGCAGGGTGATGGTTGCTCCTGCCTCCACAATGTCATCATGGCGCCAAAACGTCATACGAGCTTCACCTGATGCACCCCTACTCCATGCTGTTGCCTTGACGCGGCAGCCTGTCTGGACTTTTTGATTGGCAGATGTGAGACACATACAACTGGCCGCCTTTGCACGTCAGTACCAGATGGTTGACCTGCTGGAGTAGGTTCGACTTGCACAGAATCGCCATCGGATGACTGTGGCCTTGACGATAAGGTAAGATGGCTGTTCCTGCAAAGTGGAATTCGTCACATTGACTGCCAGTGAAATTCCCAGAACTCTCTCTGCGAAGACTGTCACAGCCCTGGCTCAGGATGAGGCGCCTAGTGATTCAACGGCAGCATCCTGAACTGGGGTCTGGTCTTGCACTCCGGTCCGGTCCTTGAATGAAAGGCAGCGTACCCTGTAAACATGATGTGTCAGCCTTCGGACCAATGCAGGTAGTGGAAAAGCCTTTTTGACTGGTCTCAATGATTACCTTACGACTACCAGAATTGAAAGGGGCTTCGCGCTCACACTGTAATCACAACATTTTCAGATCCAGATTAATTAGCGACAGGAACTGCCGTAGAAGTTTCCCTCACACCGACGAGTATTTGTCCTAGGGTTTTGCTGTCACAAACCAACAAGGCGTATGACCCGTCTTGCGCGGTAGACTTCGCGATTCTCGAAGAAGCATCTGTTCAGATTGCTTAATGGTTTTACAAACCTTGACGGACAATGTAGTAGCTACCCGCGTTTTGTTGCGCATAGTGCTCTGCGCATGGATTCTGGGTTGACCGGGGGGTTGTCAAAGCTCTAGGGTAATCTAAAGAGATGAAGGGTCCTAAGTCTAAACCCAAAACCGCCTAGCGCAGCTTGCGGCCTAGTTCCGTGTGAATCCCGACAGGATACGAGTGACCACCACAGCGGGCCTGCAATGGTGGAAGTCATCCGCATCCATCAACTCCAACCTGGTATTCACTATCCGCCCTTCACCCTACGCCTGTCCCCCTTGGTTGCCTGAATCGCACGTCAATTTATCTACAAACCTCAAGAACTCCCAATCAAGCCCTGATTGCGTTTCAGTCTCACGGGACTGCCCGAGCGAACCCCCCCCGACAGGTCGCGCACTTTGGAGCAACCTTAACTCGACACCACACGAGTCAAACGACAACGCCTCCCGTGACGTTTGCCCACGGTAGCCCGGGCACACTCTATACTCTCGAAAGGAGACGAACGTTTTCCAACAGAATTCTCACTTACGACCCCTTGATTGCGCCATCCGTTGAGCACATTCACCGGTGACACCCCTCGCGGGGAAACCCGCTGATCGTGCCGTGCAGGACACGACGCAGTTGTAGTCAAGCCAAGGGAAGATTGTGCCGGCCATGGACGATTTCTTAGACAGAGAAAGTCGCTCACGCAAGTCCTCCACGTGGGGTTCGCATCATGGATACCATGCGGCCGAGCGGGCTCCGCGCGAGCATCAGACCGCGCCGGGAATATGTCGAATTTGCCGTGGTGAAGGAGACGAGCACGACCCCCTATTCCATCCGTGCCGATGCAGCGGCAGCATCCAACATGTCCACCAAAATTGTTTGATGGACTGGCTAGCACATTCACAGAAGAAGTATTGCGAGCTGTGCAAAACGCCGTATCGATTCACCAAATTTTACGATCCGAAGATGCCAGAGCAGTTACCGCCCCTCGTCTTCCTCGACCGAATATCGCGCTATGTTCTGGAGAATTCACTACACTGGCTCAGAGGGGTCGTAGCGTGCAGCTTTTGGCTTGTTGCTCTGCCTTATGTCATGCGACGAGGTTGGGCGACCATGTTCTGGCTTAGCCAGGAGAATTGGACAGGATCAAGTGCGGATTCACCATTCGCGATGGACACTTCTGCCGGCGTGGTCCATCTTTCCTCTACATTGATGGGGCTTGACATGTGCCCTTCGAGTCCATTCTACGCCCCAACGACAACTCCAGCCAGCGACATTGCCAAGATGATGGGATGGGGCGGGAGCCAGACCCTTTCGGGATTTTGGTTGCGATGTTGGTGCAAAGTCACGGGGCTACCGCTGCCAGCGGAGCTGATGTCTGCCCATGTGCTGAATCCGTCTGTGCCTCGCCCTGTGCTCGCGCACACGGAGATTGCGGACAGCTTCCTCAGTGATGTGGGTTTCCTCCGGAACCTTACACGGAATCCTCAACTGAATCAAGGCATAATCAATATTCTCGAAGGCCAGATCCTAACCATCGTGGCCATGATCAGCTTCATACTCGTTATTCTTGTGCGAGATTACGTTGTGCAACAGCAGCCGGAGCTCTTGAACATCCGGGCTGGTCTTCTGGATGGTGAGCAGCCTGCACAGCCCAGGGTTGCCGTCGAGCCTGCTCAGCTTCTCCCCGACGACGACAACGACAGTGACGCCCTAGATGCTGAAGATGGAGAGATCCAGGACACCCAGCCGGAACAAGACAACGAAGAACAAGAGCCATTTGGCCTGCACGAAGGCGCAGAACCACGACGCGCTCCTCTCCGTGTTGTCAATGATCTGCCTAGTCATGGCGATTTTGACGCGCCTCCCTGGGCCGAACAGTCAGCTTTAGCTCACAGGTCAAGCGGTGGCCCTTCGAGCGACGCCGCCGCGACTCCAGACAACTCTCAAAGCGGGTCGAATGCAGAGGTAGATAGCCGAGACGTCCCACACGAACACGACAACATGCCATGGACGATGGGACCCGACAATATGCATTTCGGAAGTAGCGCCAATGTGCAGGCAGGACCGTCGCGGCCGAGATCAGTATCTGATGGGCCACAAGTACAATCAAATATCAATCCTCTCGCCAATAATACTTGGTCTTTCGATGCAGGCCATTCGGCTAACCAGAACCTGCGGAGCCAGCACAATGTGCGCAGCTACTCAATAGAAGAGGGATATCAAATCAGGCCTCATGGCGATGAAGATGCAGCGCATGAAGACTCGGACAACCGCGAAGACACGCGTGATTCGTCTCTCACGCGCGAGCCGCTGACTCCATCATCTTCTGACTCACCTGAGCCAGTCAATACGCCGCCTCCCCCTGCCGGAAATCGGCCAGTTAAGGACAGAGTTGCCGATTTCATGTGGGCGGACGTTGACAGTGTCGATCAAGCTGCGGCGGAGAATACCGAAGATCTTGAACACGAGACGGATCATGCACAATGGAGGGATGGGCCTGAAGCAGACGATGCCGCGGGTCCGGTCGCTGCAGCAGCGGACGTTGCCGACCATGCTGATGCACCTGGCGATGACCTGCGAGACGATCTTGACGCAGATGATGATGCTGGTGATGCAGATGCTGGGCTCGATCCCGAAGCCATTGAAGACATGGAAGACTTTGAGGGGGTAATGGAACTTCTGGGTATGCGAGGTCCCTTCACAAACCTCCTCCAGAACGTCATATTCTGTGCCATCCTCGTGCAGGCGGCTCTCTTTGGGTTCGTCTTTATTCCATTCAACCTGGGAAGGATAGCTCTGTGGATGCTTGCGAAGCCAGTTCGCATGGTCCGTATCCTATACGGAGCATCCATCATTCTGCAGGACTTGTGCTTCCTTGCGGGTGGATTCTTGTCTTGGGTCTTTTTCAACCTCATAGACATGTTCACCATGACTCGCATCCTGGGAGAATCTGTTGCAGCTAAGGTCGTTGGAGGTCGCAAGATTTCGTTCACCTTTTTCGTCAACGCTGCTTCAAGGATTTGGAGTCTGAGTCAAGCAGTCTTGTTCGACCTGTCCACCACTGACCATGGCATGCGATACTGGTCGGCGATTAGCCACGAAGCATTGCTCAGCATCCGCTCCAACATTGGTTCCTTCGTGGTCGGATTCTCCGACGTCATCTACAAATGCGTCAGCAGCCCAATACCGCTCAAATCACTCCCGACAGGACTTCGGGCCTCAATCGTTCAATCTTTGGTCATGGATGGTTACAACTACTTGGCGGACTGGAAAGTACACGTCGCCGACTTTGGCTTCATTCCCCATTACGAGACAAAGCTGCTGGATCTCAAGCACGCTACATGGTCGACTGGCGACATAACAATGGCTACTCTAGTAGGCTACTTGACTATTTTCGGTGCGGCAGCCTTGTACCACAAGTTCAGCACACGCAGAGCACGCACTGCCGCGATGGGTGACATTGAGGCCACCCTAATCGACATCATCAACCAAGCCAGCGGCATCCTGAAGGTCATCACCATCATCAGCATTGAGATGCTTGTTTTCCCACTCTACTGTGGTATGCTACTCGACTGCGCTCTGCTGCCACTCTTCAGGGAGGCTACAGTCACCTCGCGCTGGCTCTTCACATACCAAAACCCCTGGACCTCGCTCTTCATCCATTGGTTCGCGGGCACGGGCTACATGTTCCATTTTGCTTTGTTCGTGTCCATGTGCCGCAAGATCATGCGACCCGGCGTGCTGTGTAAGTCAGCTCCCAGCAGCACGCAAACCAGAAAGGCGCTGACAAGAGTAGACTTTATTAGAGACCCCGATGATCCTGAATTCCATCCTGTGCGCGATGTCCTCGAACGAAACCTCATGAATCAACTTCGGAAGATTATGTTCTCGGCCCTCGTTTACGGCGGTCTGGTCATCGTGTGCCTGGGTGGTGTTGTTTGGGGTCTAGCCGCAGTCGCGCCTGGCATCC
Source organism: Emericellopsis terricola (assembly GCA_027569275.1). Lineage (NCBI taxonomy): Eukaryota > Fungi > Ascomycota > Sordariomycetes > Hypocreales > Bionectriaceae > Emericellopsis > Emericellopsis terricola. The sequence goes on along the minus strand of JAPDEU010000004.1, from coordinate 530,190 downwards.
TACCCATCCACTACTCATCAAATGAGCCAGTCCTCGAGTTTCCCGTCGATCTCCTGTTCTACAACTTTTTCGTGCCGCTCGCCTTCCGGCTCTTGAAGCCGGGCACTGGCCTGCAGCTCATGTACAAGTGGTGCTTTCGCAAGAGCGCCCGCATGCTTCGTCTCACCAATTTCATCTTTGGCGAGCGTCGAATCGACGAAGAAGGTGTTCTTCATATTGCTGCGGGTTCGAAGCACACGAAGGCGCCTGGAGTGAGAAAACTGTTCTTGGGTCTCAACAAGACGCAGACTCAGGTCATTCCCAACCCGCTCCGCGAGATCGTGGATGGTGTGGACATGAACCCGCGAAAGCTTAGCACGCGTGAATTCCGCATGCTGCGACATGCTAAAGTTGCCTTGGTCAGATCAGGCCAGCTAGTGCCAGACGGCAAGTTCGTCAAAGCGCCAGCATCTGACCGAGTCAAGATCATGAAGCCGACACAGGTGTTCCTTCCTGTCGATGATCGTGGCAGAGTCGAGGGCGGCAGACGTCCGAGGGGTATCCATGCCACCAAAGACTTCAAGACGGTCTACATCCCCCCTTGGTTCAGAACGCGCATCTTCATGTTCATCATGTTCATTTGGACTTTTGCTGCCGTTACGGGTGTGTCTCTGACCATTATACCGCTTGTCCTTGGCCGTGTCATTTTCAAAATGGCGCTCCCTTCCTTTGTGCGCACGAATGACATCTACGCCTTTTGTATTGGCGTTCATGTCATGGGGTTGATAGCGCATGGCTTGTTCCACGTGAGAAGCCTTTGGCGCTCGACCCGGCGATGGGCCGCGAACAAGGGACCAAGTGCGCTGTTTAGGAGTCCAGCTGGTCTTGTGCGGCTTCTTGTGCGACTATCAGGGCTTCTTTACACATATACGTTTGTACTGGTGGTGTGCCCACTCGTACTGGCTACCTTGATTGAGTTGTACATCAACATACCCCTCCACACATTCCTGAACCCCCCGAGCAGCAATGCGCTGCGTGCTGAGAAAGCTGCAGGCCAACACAACATCCGCATCGTGGAGGCATGGACACTGGGCTTGTTGTACATGCGACTTGCCATCAAGATGATCAACTCATTTGGCCGCAACACCCGATTCGCACGTGCTCTGCGGTCTGTTCTTAGCCATGGTTGGCTGGAACCTAATATCAAGATCCTGACAAAGGCCTTTGTGATACCAGGACTTATTGTCGCGTCACTGGCAATCTTTGTCCCAGGCGCTCTGGTCAGCCTTGTTGAGAGTTATGGGGCTTTCACTGCGAGCAGTCAAGATCCAGGCCAGATTGCTGCGGAGAAGGTGATGCGATATCGCGCATCGTACCCCTTTGTGGCTTTTATGTTCATGAGCGTGAGATGGTCGGTACAAATGACCAGCAAGCTGGACAGTCTCAAGGCCCAGGTGCGGGACGACGCATATTTGATGGGAGAGCAGCTCCAGAATTACGAGGGCCCGGCCTGATGGACTATTTCAACACATGGCGAGGCGACGTTCTGAAGCATCAAGCGGTCTTGATTGCTTTAATGATTCATGATGACAAGCGACGAATACCCACGCGACGAAATGGCTTCTGGAGAGAGCCCAAGAGTAAACAGGGCTTCCCTTGCAGAAGGGGGACTTTTGTAAATCGATAATACATGATGATGAACGAAAATTGCGCAGTGGTCCTTATTAAGATGCGATTAATCAGCGCGTCTCCCACACTAAATGTATGCCATCATGACCTGGTCGGGTGATAGAAACATGCATGACAGGCTGTCGTCGAGGGTGCACGTGACTGGCATGTCGCGGTGCATGCCGAAGCGGAGGGGTCGTTGCTTGGGAGGAGACTACGCTAGTCCACAACGGGAATGATCGTTGCTCCCTTTACGGCAGTAGCGCTGCGGTTGGGGGGCGCTTGCATCAACAGTGACTCCGTCACCAGCCAAAACATTGTTGGTCTCCCAACCTCATCAATGCAACGGCTCTCGACGTAGCGCAGCAGAGCTCAAGACGCCTCTTGGCTCCGCGGCTTCGCGACGACGATTACTAACCCCTAGGTACAGAAGATCGGCATCTTCGAGCTCTTCGCCTCCGACATCAGGGAGGAAGGAGCTTCAAGCTGCTTTGGGCGCATTCTTCTCCTTAATCCAAACGAGGGGCCGGTGAGTCGTGCCCTTGTGCTGCGCGTCAACAAAATCATGACGCCCACTCCACGACTTCTGTGTGCGCTTGCTGACATTGGAAAGGTCGCTAGACAAACGGTCGCTCGTCTTCTTTTTCAACATTTCGTTTTTTTCCGTTGTCGCACGATACCCAACGACCTCGCTCGTCGTCGCTCCTTACTTCTCGATTCCCTTTGTTGTTTCAGATTAAAACACGCTCTGCTTCACTGTCATTCTTTCACAACTTGAGAACACGTAATATCCGTTCTGCCGAATAGATCCCGACCGGACCGAAGTTTGCGCTACCTCTTCTACAAGTCCTAGGCTGCTCCAGATACCATCGGACTTGAGCATCTGCGCGATATGGCTGAACCACCTTCATCACCACCAGGCGAGGGCGCGACCGCCTCGGACGCGCTTTCCTGGTACAAGGCGCAATATGAACAGCTCGAAGCGGATCTCGCCGAATTTCGAGACTCGAGCAGGGAGCTGGAAGCGGAGCTTGAGAAGGACATCGAGAGAGCCGAGAAACAGGAGAGGATTCTGCAGGAGAAGGCGGAAACCTTGAGCTACGAAGTCGAAGAGTGGAAGCGTAAGTACAAAGAATCAAAGAGCGAGGCCGCCTTGGCACAGGCCTCTCTCGAGAAGGAGATTACGACGTTACGAGAAACGAATCGCAGCTTGCAGCTGAGGCTGCGGGACATTGAAGTCGCGAACGATGACTACGAGCGCCAAGCGCGCAACACCACCTCATCCTTGGAAGACATTGAGTCAAAGTACAACCAGGCGATTGAAAGGGCAGTCATGATGGAGGAGGAGATCAAGATTGGTGAGCAAGAGCGTGAGAAGATGCGCGTCGACGCCCAGCGGTTGCGCGAGGAGTACTCGGACCTCAAGATTGAAGCGGAACTGCTTCAGGACAAGATCAAGAAGCAAGAGTCGCGGCACCTTTCGACAATCTCGACCGACATTTCCGTGCCCGAGTCGCCCACCTTTGACCGCAGCGTGGAGCCGTCATCACCACCCTCGACCGCCAGCTCCCCGCTTGTCACAACACCGCCCGAGAGCAAGGCCATGTCGATGGCCGACGATCTGTCTGAGCATGATCCGCCGTCGCCTCCCATGTCAGACGCTGCCGCGCCGTTGCCCAGAGCCGGCCAGGGCTATTCCACCAAGCCAGCAACCAGCGCTCTCCGCAGAACCCGCATCCCTTCTGCCGACCAGACGCCGAAACCAAAGATGCCAGGCACCCGCTCGGTCAGCAGCCGCCCGTCCACGGGAAACCCCCCGCTGCGCACCCCTGCTCCTCGATCGGTCACTGCTCGCGTGAACGCCACGTACAAGGCCCCCAACTCCAACTCGCTCAACCACATCCGAACACTCACTGCACAGATGCAGCGCCTCGAGGCGCGTGTGCAGAATGCGCGCTCCAAACTTCCAGCTCCCACCCACACACCTCCCCGTGCGTCGCCACGCTCGTCAGTCAACGGCGGGCCCAGTGTGCCTTCCACGGTTACGATCCGTTCAAGAAAACGCACCATTGGATCCGCGGCGTCATCGGTTGCCGGTGACGAAACCACGCCGACAAACTCACACTTGCCGTCATACACAAAGAGTCACGTCCCTCGGCTCAGCGAATCCAGGGTCAGCAGGCTATCCTATGGGCCCTTGCCCAACCGGAACCCCGAGTCGGAGATGAGCAGGCCCAGCTCGCGCGCAAGCATGTCGTCAGCCAGACCGGCGTCGAGGAGCGAAATGGCACCTCCCCGGCCCGTGTCAAGAGCCTCGCTGGGCGGGGCGCGCACGCCACTGGGGCGACCGCGTTCATCCATGGGTGGGTCATACCATGGACATTCGGCCAGCGTGAGCCGCATGGATGAAGAAGAGGAGGACGAAGAGGGCGACTTCAGGACGCCCAGCCGAAGGAGCATGTACTCGAAATTCGATCCGAGATCAAGTACCAACAGCACCGTGGGGGGCCCTAGCTCTATACCGGTGCCGGGAGCTCGACGGCAGAGTGGGAGCCGTAGGACGAGCCAAGGGACTGCCATCGGACGACCGAGCACGTCCAAGGGTCAGAAATTAGAGGACCTGGGCGAGACATACTAGACACGACTACTGTACATATTTCTTTTTGTCGCTGCCTTGAGCAGGCGTATTTGGCTTTTGGAAGATATCCTCTCTATCAATGGAACGTCAAAAGCATATTACGTCTATCGTCCGAGTTGGTGCCCAGCCTCATCGCGGATGGGGTTCACGCAAAGTGACCTGTGCGCCCTGATTGGCTGAGAAGTACGGCCTCAGGAAGAGGTCCGTCAGGGGCCGAGTGGCACAGTGCGAGCTGGGGACTGTCGTTAGCCGTTGGCCCGGGCCCAGGGGTTGGCGACTGTTTTTCTCGTGTCAGCAATTTCTGGAGACTACGTGCTACGTGGCGATGTGCGACGCTTCAAATTGATAAAAATCGGCAGCGAACCGAGAAGAGCTCGATTGCTGGGCTGCGGATGTCGGGGTTGCCGGCTCCGAGTTGACACTCGAGACATTTCAGGGCACTGGATCGATGGAGATGTGTGTGTCTTCGAATGGCACTGCGTGGTTGGGCAGTGTACGTGCTGTCACTGGTGTACGCACAGTATTTGTCGGTGCAGTTGATTGGGCCAAATCCTCCAGTGTGACGAACACCAGAGAAAGCGTGAAGAATTGTGAAACAGCCTTTCGCCAGCCACGGCGCGCGCTCTAAGCCCCTGCAGCGGATGGGGTTGCAGCCAGCCCAAGGGGTTCGGTTTCAGAGGCTATGGGTGAAGAAAAGCGACACTCCAGCTGCTGGCGCAACCGGAGAAGACGAGCGTTCTTCCGCGATGGTTGGACGGGCACACTCTCTGCAGTCATTTGATATCCTTCGGTTGTTCTGAGCGCAGCGTGGCCAGTGCGGCAGAACGCGCAGAGTCCCATGGTGGACACTACAGTGTTGTACCGTGCGGTAAAACGTGCGGCACGAACCTCTCATTTCCAGTCCCAGAACGCCCAAGGCTGACACCATGGGATTGGACTGCTTCCACGGGGCCATTTGATGAGACTCGACAGCGTGGACGCAGATTGGATTGTCAATAAGACGAGTTCATCTTGTATTCACCCAGCGATTCCCGAGCTACGCGGTACGCTTTGGTCGTAGTCCTCTTCCATTCCCACTGCGGCGCAGTCTTGATTCGACCCGAATCCTTCTCCTGCACCGGGCGTCCTGCAGCGTGTGCCTGTCCTGTCCTGTCCTGTCCTGTCACCCAACGCAGGCCCCCCTTCCTCCGATCTGGCCGCACCCTCTCCTCCTTTCACACCACGCTCGTTTCCCCAGGACGGACACAGTCGCTCATTTTCCCACACTTTGGTCTCCTTTACATCGTCGCACCGACGTCAAATTGCGACAATTGCACTGCTGGCCAAAGCGACTTCATTTCCCGCCGGTTCCGTTCCGAAACAGACCGACCACTTGCTTACCTCTTCTCTTCCCTTCTCGCCCCTGCCGCCTGATTCCCAGCACTGGCACGCACGACAGAGACCAGACGCCCTAGGACTCCCACCCAAAAAACAGCCTGGAGCGCACACCCACGAACAGAGCAAGACATTGGTGCCAACCAGCCCCCTCATCCAAAACGTGCAGTCCTGCGCCTCTGCATCGATTCCATCCCCGACGAATCGCTCCCGCTGTCATCAATTGCGCAGCCGGCTCCAGTGACGCACTTGCCTTCAAGTCATCTCGAGGAGGCGTCTTCAGCTCGTCGATTCTCCTCAATTTGTACTCGTGTCGTTAGCGCTTGCACGCCAACGCGCCCCTCGCATCGGATCGCACAGGGACGACTCGACAACACAATTGAATTCCAACACGTCTCCTGCACCACGAGCGCACAAACTCTTTGCAGAGGCGCCATCTCTTCCTCTCTTGCCGTCGCACCGGTGCCACAGCCTCACCGTCGCGTCCTCGATCCTCAATTGTAGCGCGCATCCCTCTACTTGATGCCGTACGGCTCTGTGCGCTCGCCGTCGCTGAAGAAAATGGATCACAGAGGCTACGGAAGCAGGAGAAAGGGCATCCAGCTCGGCAACATTCTGGGAGACCCGTTTGCGCTGGCGACTATTTCCATCTCCATGCTGGCTTGGATTATTGCATTTGCCGCCTTTATCGCCGTGGCCGTCGCCGAAGGCGCAAGGGATGTCGACTACTACAAATTCCCGTGGTGGTCAGCGATATACAGTCTCTGCCTCAACATCATGGTGTTTGTGGTTGTGGCCAGCGACACCATTCACACCTATCACGTCGCCGTGACGGCCTACTGTGCTGCTGGCGTCGTGCTGACCAGCATCGCCATCCAACCACTCATCTACAACAGCAACGATGGCGCTCGGCAGGCTTCAGCGGCAGGCTTTGTGCTCCTGGCCATGATTCAGGTATGTCGGTGACTTGCGGACAGAAATCGGGGAGGCTAACGGGACGCACAGATGATCTGGGTCTTCTACTTTGGGTCGACGCCGTCGTCGACGCCTCGCGCGTTCCTCGACTCGTTTGCCCTGACGAAGGAGTCTACGACGATGCATCGCCAGACCATGAACGCTTACGGCGGCACTGCCCGCCCGGAGACCTCGAACTCTGTCCAGCCTCCACAGATGTACACGACGTCTGCCCAGCTCAATGGGTTCGAGAACCCCTCGCCTGTGGGCAACGCGTCGCAGGTCAATGGGGCGCGCAACTCGGGCATGGGTGCCTACGGTTCGTCGAACCAGCCCGTCAAGCCTTCGGCATCGCCTGGCGCCGACACGGAAGTCGTGCCGCCGACCGAATACCCGTACCGCGCCAAAGCCATCTACAGCTACGAGGCCAATCCCGAGGACGCGAACGAGATCTCGTTCTCGAAACACGAGATTCTTGAAGTATCAGACGTCAGCGGGAGGTGGTGGCAAGCACGCAAGGAGAGCGGTGAGACGGGTATCGCGCCCAGTAACTACCTCATCCTGTTATGAGCAACGAAAGAGATACCAGAAAGAAATGAAAGGTTATCGAATGTCTTTGTGGAAAAGAAGAGCCTTTTCGACCCTTGCTGGGTGCCTCCGTCATTCATTGCCCTTGTTTATTTCCTGTTCACAGCGCATGAGGTCTGGTCCCGGCTCATGTCGAGTATTGGCGATGGGGATTATATGTGGTTTATTTGCACCTTTTGAGGTCTACTAGGGACATTTTTGTCTTTCCTTGTTTCATGTGCTGGAGTACATTTGCAATCAGCAGAGCCAGGCGAAAGACCAGGCATGTCAAAGACTTTACGTACATGCGCCGTGATCTCAGGGGTGACTAGCATCGAGGAGTCATGCAATCGCCCCCAAACGACTGGACGACATTGACAAGCCCTGCGCAGATCACTCGCTCGCGGCCTCTTTCTGTCCTAGCTATGAATGCCGATCAGTGATCTATCGAGACCCCAAGATCTGGGATCGGTGCAAGGGTGCGTGTCCATTTCCAAGACAAGTGGCCATCTGCAGCTCGTGCAGATCATCCACGCCCACTCTCGTGTCACGCGCGGGGGCACACAGGTGTACAATGGGAGTACCATAAGATATAGTTTAGGGCATCATCAAATCATCATGCGTAAGCATCCGTCTGGCGTGACTATCGTCGTCCATCTTCATCGAGGCGTTTCCGCAGTTCCCTCTCCTTTTGCAGGACCTGCAGCTCCAGCCTCTCGACACCATACCGTGCTGCTTCTTTCCTCTGGCGGACGGCCTTGGCGCGTAGCTTGTCCTCGCCCTTGAGGACTCGTCCCTTTGCCTGCTTGGCCTTGCGATAGGACGCGCTCCCGTCGTCGGCGAGCCGGCCCTGCTGCAACTCGGCGCGTGCCTTGAGCGTCTCGATGCGGCGCTCCTGGCGCTCAATCTGCGCGTCGGCGCGGGACAGTAGAAGCGCAATGTGAGGTCCTATCTCATCGCGGAGGGACGACTCGGCGGCGGCGAGAGAAGATTGCGGTATCAGTTCGTAGTGCTGGATGGAACAGTGTCAGTTTAGGGTTTCTCAGTAATGCGGGTCCGCGTTTCCTATTACGTACCCTCACTGTCTTGAGGACGGTGCCCAGGCGTGGGAAATCCGAGACGCCACTGTCCAGCGTTTCCACGGAGGACTCGAGGTAGGAGAGCGAGGTGCGCAGACAGGCCACGCAATCGGCGTAGGAGGAAGTCATTATGCGGACGGGGCGAGCATCGCCGGTGCTGTGGGTTCGTGTAGCCGTGTTCGCCGTGCCGTGTCTCGATGGCTCGTGGGTCGTCTCCTCGCCAGGAGCTACTTGAATCAGCAAGATATGATGATGGAGCAGACGCGTCAACATGAACCGTCGACCCCCGCGCATGTGAGGTGGCGTTTTGGGTACCCTACATGATTCTTCAGCGGCACGCCGAATGGGTCCCCCACGTCCGAAATGATCTCGTTCCACTATCATCATCTTCATCTTTTCGTGTCTCAGACGGCTGAGCTTAATCATTCATCGTACATGTGCAGCGATCATCTGGAATGCTGGCTTGGAATTTCCCTACGGCCGCTCGGCCTCACTGTAGCGACTCCCTGCTCCGGCAATTCTCGATGTGAGGCCGGCTCTCATCGCACTGTCTTCTGCCAGCGTTTACGTGGACGACTTGATGAAACAGGGCTGTGGCCAATACATGATTCATGTCATCAAGAGGACGAACGCGCACCGGGTGATTAACTTGCCACAGAATATCGTCAAGCCGCCTCGTCGAACAGGGGAAACTGATCTCCTCTAACGTTGCTTTTCATCTCAGGAACTCATCACGATGCCGTGGCGAAATGGGCCCGAGACTTTTCGCCAGTCTGGACAAGTCTAGCTGCGTCGGAGAGAGTGGCCAGCTAGAGGCACCTCACGATCCCCCAATCCACCGTGACGCCTCCACTGCCCGGCATGACTAAACTGAACTAGCCCTCCCTTGAGCGAGTGAGACCTTTGGGACTGCTCTTCCCAGCCCCCGGGTGATCGGCCTTGCCTCTGGCGGAGCTTATTCCTACACCTGCTTCATACATATGTAGCTTGTGTTCTACTTCCGTGGTGCTTCCCATGAAGAGTTCTCGGTCCGCACTTGGTTTTGTGAAAGCACGGTTTTCTGTCCAAGGGAACGTATCTCTTCCGTTCATCTGATATCGTGGGGCGTTGCATGTTGAGAAAAAAAATCCTGGTACTCATGAAATGGGCCTCGAGGATCTGGATGGGTACGCGGCCCTTCCAGGAGAGTTCACGTCGCCCTTTACGACGAGCGATCACGGGCTGCGCTTTATCAACGACGAGTGGAACGGAAGCATCGCCAACGGGTCGCCCTTTACCCTAAAATGGAACGAGACGATTGGGCAGAACGAAGGCAACTTGAGGCTGTTCAAGATATCGTATCCGCAGCAAGGGGCTATATCGTTTGAGCTGGTCTCGAACTTGACGAGTAAGTTGGGCACGAGAACAGGCGGCAAGGCGCGATGCTGATGGGGGGCAGGTTATATGCGAACACGGTCCTGCGCGTGGCTGCCAGAAGATCTGGAGGAGGACCGGTTGTACGCATTTTGGGTCACGCAAGTCAATGACGATGATGTGCACTGGGCGTTGTCCCCGCCATGGACACCGCAGATCAAGGTTGGTTTTCCTGGGTCAACCCAAGCATACATGAGGTTGACATGATCACAGGGCGAGGAGGAGGGCCTCCGTTGGAACAACACCATCGGCATACCCATCGTGGCGATTATCGGAATCTATTTGATTTGCCTGTCGATCTGTCTCGTCTTCCGCAGGCGCCGTGTACGCAAGGTGGACCGAGAGACGCGTCGACGCCATCGGACGACGGTGGTCAACGTACCGCCCGAAGATCGCCAGCTTTCCGTCAGCTCGGTCATGACCATGCAGTCACTGACGGAGGGGGACAGCTTGATGAAGCGAGGACCGGGTTACATCGAGCCCGCATCGCCCGCGCCCTCGCTGCGGAGAGAGTGTATTCGGTGGAACAGCCTGGACTGGGGAGACGAGGATGAGTCGGAGGAACAGCACTACGGCCCAGCCAGGCCGGAACGGCAGAGATCCTGGGAGCATCAAGACCACTGGGAAGAGGGCCCCATCGGCCAGGCTCATTAATTGGCGGACATGAGTGACTTTTGGTGCTGCCCGTGTCACGTGGCATCTTGTTAATATCATTTGGGAAGAAATACAGCATCTAGCGTTCTGTTTGTTCCGCTTGCGCACAGTGACACTGGATATCAGTGGATCCCAAGGCTAAAGTACACCTGTGATATATAGAACTATAAGATACTCATAGCCTATATAAAGTATTTATTATTTTAAAATGAGTAATTAATTCAAGATAGATACTTGAGTAGCTATAATGCTTTACAAGAATTAAAATTAGTGATTAATCGGGCATTAATATGCAGCAGATGTAGAGACGGGAGATTCTAGTTATATTGAAGTAGCCAGCTTTTGACTAGAAGTCCCGACCGTGCACGACCGACAGACCCGCGCGCCTCTTTCCACTCGTGTCCCTTTGCTTAGCTAGGAGGAACCGCATCTTGGTCAAGCCCTCTTTTCTCCCGTCAGACGCGCGCCTCAGAGCTTGGAGGCCAGGAAGTCAGCCGCCGCAGGCGCATCCGAGCCGTAGCTCAGGTGGGGAGCCAGAACGGCCGCGGCCAGGTTGCCATCGCAGACCGTGTCGCGGACGAGGCCGCCGCAGAAGGCCCTGTACCTGTCGCGGGGAAAGTTAGGAATCTGCCCGCCATCCCTCCGGAACTGGGTGTCGCCGAAGCAGACAGCCGCCTTGATCTTGTCCTTGATCACCTGCTCAATGTCCTCCACGCCGCGGTGGACCACAGCTGCTCCCTGACTGAGGCGGCAAGTTTAGCTGTTGGCCATCAAAGCGGATGGGGTGCTGGAGGGGGACATACCTGTATCCAGACACGACAATGTCAGCGTTGGGGCACTTGGAGTGGGCCAGGCGAAGCATCGACTTCATCTCGTTCTCGGATGCTTGGTCGGTGCCGCCAGGAAGGTAGTTGGGAGCGAGGGTGGCGGCGTAGTTGACGCCCTGGACTGTCAGGTCACGGGTGCCCAGGCGGCGGGCCAGCGCGCGGGCCAGGTCAGGGCCGATGATGGTGCCCATGTTGCCGGTCTCCGTGGAGCCGCGAGCGAAGATGAGGACCACGTCGCCGCAGCCGAAGCCGCGTGTGAGTCCGTTCTCTGTCGTGGGGAGGACCTGGCGAGCGACGAACTCCGGGTTTGCCGTGACATCTCCTGTAGTGGCGCCGGGCGCCGGGATGGGGGCGGCTGCGGGAGCAGCGATGGCGATAGACGCCAGGGTGAGCAGGGACAAGAAGTGCATGTTGACTTTTGGGTTGATTGGGGGAGGGTGCGATACGTGGAAAGACTCGAGGACTGAAGCTGGGGAGCTGGAAGAGGTGCGGAGGAGGGCTGGCTGCTGCTGCTGAGCTTGTTCTCGTCTCGAAAGTCGGAGGAGACGTTTGTGTCTTTATACCTTTTCTCCAAGGTGATTGTCCTTCTTCTCGTATCCCCTCCTCCATGTCCAGCGCCTCGAGAACCTCACTCTCCGACTGCTATCACTCATTGCCTCTGGTGATCATGGCTGTTTCGGGTCATGAAAGCGAGGATCCATCGACTCATACTGCACCTTTCAAACACGCCAGACGACGCACTCCGCAAAACCTCGTGGCCAACGCACCAGGCAAGGCCACGATGCTGCACGCGACCCACTACGCAGAATCGCGCCAGTACCAAAACAGATTGAGTAGCGAAATTGTATTGTGAGGGAGGCTTCGAGAATGCAGAGTCAAAACCAGAAAGAAAGCCGAGGCAGAGAATGCCGTCGGCAGCTGTGACGGGACCTGGAACGGCAGTGTGCTGAGATCCCCATCTTGAACCCGCCTGACCTGACATGCTTGAGGAGAGGGGGGATCGAACGGAGCCAAGTCCAATCACCCATCTATCCTCGACTTCCTCAGGAGATGCGCTTTTCCGAAAAGGAGTTAAAATTGCGAATCCCCACGGGGCGTGATCCACCGAGCGTAGACCGGAGGCCGGAAACGCGGGGAGAAACGTGGGTGGGTGTGGGGGAGGCGGCTGCAGTATAGCACCCAAGAGCCGGCAGAATCCCTGCTTCCAAAGGCCGGATGGGTTGGTCCTCCATGAGAACGGCATATAACGCATCATCGACTTGTCCCGCAGGAATCTGATACTTTGCCGGCGCAGCAGAAGACAAGCATATGGAGCACCATGTCGTCTTGGAAGCGCTCTCGTAGAAACCCCCTCTCCGTATTATCGTAATCAACTTAGTCGCCCCGTCCGGCGTGATTGCCTGTTGCATGTCGTGAGCCGAGTTGTTTGTCTGATCAAGCGCAAAGAGTACTGATCTCAGCAAATGTGGCCTGTTTATTGCTGTTCCTGGCCGCAAGTGGGCACTTTGAAACGATCTGGAAAGCCTTGCGTTGCTCCTTTCGGGTGAAGTACGTCACAATGTATCTCGTAAACCAACCACCAGGCCCTGTGATGATGAGATTCGATGAAAATGCTTATTCCGAGGTTCAGAAAGACCTCGGCTGTCCGGTGGAAAGGGCCGGTCGCAGTCTTCCCCAGAAGGACGAGAAGGAGGGAGGAAGATCCCCTGTTGAACACGCCCACTATGAACCAGACATCCCCCGTCTCGACCTCCTCGAAGTCGGGGCTAGGGCACGGCCCGCCAAATAGGTATCCTCCCCCTCTTCGGGAATTGTGGAAACATCGGAGCTAAGATGCGGCGGCGGACCTATCTCGAACTTGGGGTCAGCTCCTGCTGATAGTGACAGAGCAACCCGCTCAAGTTATCCATGTAGAGGCATATTCCGCTCGAGAGACTTGTCAAGGTCCCTCTTGGAGCCAGAAACACAACAATGAGAAGGAACAGCAAGAAAAATGTGTGTGTTGGAACGTGCGCAAGAAGTTGTCGGACCTACACCGCTTCTTGAAACACAATGCCACCTGTCGAAGCCTCGCTGGCTCCAGCCCAGCCAAAAGTCCACCATGCCATCTCTGCGGCCCTTGAGACGCCACCTCCACTATAGCTAGCATCGTCTGATGCGACTGGACCGTCTTCGCCGGTTTAGCATTGTCACACGGGCATGCGGAGATGGCGAGCAGCGCGGCAAACTGTAAGACCAGGAAACCTGAAATAGGTGTTGGATATGATTGTCAGAGTAGATGGACGCAGACTTGGAGCCTTTCCCTAGAGCATGACCGTTATGAAGTCAGAATGCAAATCGACCATGTATAACGGCCTGAAGACGCCTAATATCGCAAAGCTCTAATACGTTGGCTTCTATAGGTCGTCACCTCGTTTTGGGAATGGGTTGTCTGGCGTACATGAGAATGTAAACAGCTTTAGGAATGGCGGATACATGAATCCAATACGTATTGCCGCCGGCGTCACGGCAAGTGACAAGGTATATTGCCGACGGACTCTTCATAACAATACGACGTACGGTGCAATCGTGCTGAGCTTCTCACTAGTCTCGATGAACTCTCTTCGTGGATCAGACTGGGAGATGATTTCCGCTGCAAACCAGGGATCTAAGATGCTGGACGTTACCGCGAACTCTAACAGACATCAGATCTTCCACGACGACAGTATCCCTGGAACATATCTGCTCAAGCTCTTCAAAAGCGGCTTTCACAGACATGACATGCTCCACGATTTCCTTGGGGTCGCTCAAGAGATCTTGGCGCAGCTCTCGGCGCCCTTTGTCACTGCCGCCGCAAGATCGAGTGCCTGCCAGAGGTTCTGTGGTGACTCGGCCATTGGACAGTGATATTACCAACTCAGGGCTGAAGCCCGTAGCTTGTAAGCCATCATGGGAGAAACAAAATGCCGTTCTTGGGGTGTTGAATCTTCTGCCATTGAGGAGAGTGCGAGGCATATCACCAGCGCCTGGGGTCTGAACAGTGCTGGACAGGATGACCATCTCCAATCGATTGGATTGGATGAGACACAAGCCATCCTTGACCGCTTGCACGCACGTACCGCGGTCCCCCCCTCATCTGCCACTCTGATGACTGAGGAATCTCTTGAGTGTGTTGGGCACGCTTGAGGAGCTCCACCATGATCTCTGCCGCGCTCCCCTAGGCCTTCTTGGTCGCGTTGCTCATCAACAGGCTCGTTGAGACCAGCATGGATTGCAGAGACGTGCACATATCCCAGTCTGCAGCTTGGTCCACACCCTTATTTCGACTGACCACAGCCAGCCGTACGTAAGCTTACCATGTCAAGAAGAAATCAAGAACCGTGGCCTATCTCGCTACTGCTGCAGTTCGCCGGGAATAGCGTCCAAGGTACGCTTGTATCCGCGAATATGCCTGCGCTGCTTTCCGTCGTCCCGAGTCCATGTCCAGTCCTGACTCTACACATCTTTCCATGTCACCATTTGATCACACTGCCATCGTCATTATCTTAGGGCCTCGACAGGAAGATGCCGCGAAACAAAGTCTTCGCATCGCGGAGCCGCTCAGCTCCATTCTCGGCGCACGAGCATCTCGACCTTCGTCATGACACTGTCACCGGTCCCCTCCCCTTCTTCAACCCGACCGAGGCCCGTTACCGCATCAAGAAATCGGCACTGGAGCGCTGGCAACCCACAGACGAGGAGGCCGCTCCAGGCGCAGACGTGTTCATCCCCGGGGTCGCAATGCGCTGGCGCTCGCGGGACAACAGAAAAGGTTCGTAGTGCGCGCGCGCGTCGTTGGATGACCCACGACTCGTCCCGGAACCTAGCAAAGCAAGCTCATTTCCGTCGCGCACAGGAAGACACGGCCTCGTCATTCATCTCGAGGCGCAGAGACCCGGCGCTGCTCGCGTGACTACATTGGGCGCTGTCCGCAGAGGCTTGCGCCGCATGGCGACCGAGTGCCCTTACTGGGACGTCTCCTGTCTCGTCGCCGTTTTTTTCACGTTTGGTTGCCTCATCTTTGTCGCCTCTGGTCTCTTCTCTTGGCTACCTCTGGTCAATGCCGGCTTTCGCTTTCCTGGCGAATCCAGCATTGCGGCCGGCGTGACGGCCTTTGTGGGCGCCACCCTTTTCCAGATAGGAGCTATCCTCCTCGTCCTCGAGGCCTGCAACGAGCATCAGACTGGCTGTTTCGGCTGGGCACTGTCCGCCACATTGCACGAAGTGGGTAACGGGATTGAACTGGGCACGCATGACCATGGCACGACGTTGGTCCAGGGGGATCCAGGCCGATGTCATCATCGCCTTCACCGACGTCGACGTGGCCAGAAGAACGCCTCGCGCGAATCTCAGCCGCCACGGCGCTGGACGTGGTGGCCGTCCTGGTACGAGCTCAGGACGCACTACATTCGCGAGATTGGCTTCGTTGCCTCGACGTCCCTCTCCCTCGGCGCCACCATATTCTACGTCGCAGGCATATGCGCACTCCCTGGCATCTACGACAACTTGAGCGTCCGCGTGGCGCAAGGTGTATACTGGCTGACGTATCTCCTCGGGGGCGTCATCTTTGTCTTCTCCTCGCTTCTCTACATGATCGAAACGCAGTCGACCTTGTACACGCCGGCGCCGCACGTCCTCGGCTGGCACATTGGCCTTTGGAACTCGATTGGCTCCGTTGGCTGGACAATTTCCGCGTCCATGGGATACTGCACGGCGAGCTGGTGCGAGTACCAGGGCGAGCTCGCCCTCCTCTGGGCGTCCGCTGCCTTCTTCTTCGGCAGTGTGCTGCTTTGGAACGAGGCCCTGGAAAAGTATCCCGTGGACAACGCATCCCATTAGTGCATCCGCAGGATTGCCACCAAGAAGGACAGTCCACCCATCCAACACCAGGGGTATTCAGCCGCACGCTTGTGCGAACGTCCCAGGAGCTGAAGGACGTGCTTGCTATAAGTCGTGCCCATTGCTTGGCCTACTCGTCCTTACTTGTTCCGCTCCGTCTCGACCGCCTGGACCACATTTTCGAGAAAAGCCAGCACGCAGACGCTGCAAGATGCAAACTTTGCACGAAAGGGAAGATCTGGATGGGATACGGCTTTTTCCACCAAGTATCGCATACGGTGTCTGGGTCACATCCGGCTCATAGTATTTCATCTGCAGCCAACACACACACACTCCGATAGCCCAACATCGCGCACGCTCCGATAGCCTAACACATCGTGCAAAAGGCAAAAAGAGAAAATGCCGAAAACATACAACAGCCGGGATTCGCTGGTCGTCACCGACCCAACTACTGATCGGCCCCTTGGCGGCTTGACTATGGGAGAGCGGACGGGATCCCGTATTTTCCACCAGGTATGGTCGTATGTGACAGTCATACTCGAGAGGCATGTACATATTGTCGAAGCAAACTTGCGAGTGAATTCTCGCTAGTTAAGAATTCAAAATCACACGACAGCCGGGACTCGCGGGTCGTCACCGACCCAACTACGAATCGGCCCTGGATAACGATTTAGTTCAGGAGTTAGGGACGAGGGACATATTTCAACGGAGTCCTCCATAATTGTGTCATCTCTCTCGATGTTCTGTGTGCATTTGGCTGCTGAAGGTCCTTCCAGTCGTCATCGCGGGCTGTTTCAGGAGTTGGGACCTTACCATGGAAAGCGGCTGTTAATTCCAAGTATGGCCGTACCATGTTCCAGGGTACCTCAATAGTTCTGCTACAACATGTCTATGCCCTGTAATTGGTCGCATGCTTCTTTGGGGTATGCGTGGCGTGCTCGTTGATGGGTTCTGGCCCTTCTGGGCCCAAGTTACCAGGGCACCATCCCGCCAATGCACGCGTTCTCGACGCTTTTTCGATGATAAGACCCAAAACGGCCACAGGTGACTGACTTGTGGCACGTGCAATTTGCTACGCGTTCAAAATATATTCTGAACTGGTGATGATGTCCCCTCAAGAACCAGCGACTATGAATGCCACCAGGCACTGCCGAGTAACGTGAGAGGCGCGTCGTCATCGCATGTCCAGGCAGCCAATTTGCCTCTATGAACAATGAATCAGGCGACTGAATAATTACTAGAAGGCTGTTTCTTTTCACTCGGTCTGCGTCACGCTGTTTTCCAAAGATACCAATGCATTTGTGTATGGACGCCTAATTTCACAGTCTATAGCCCCTTTTCTGTGATGAGATGCAAACATAACCCAGGCCCCTTCTTTCACAGCCAACACACCCTCCCGCTATTTGTTGAAGTATGCCCTCAGGCACGGAGGGCTTGACTCGGTCGGTGTAAGCTGCCGCAGAGGAGACCTGGAGAGGTAGTGGCGGTGCCACTGCACCAGCCCCGGTGAAACCCATGGCTGGCCGGCCGTATCGGAATTGATCGAGCCGCTTATTTGTCGCCAAACTTGTGCTGGCGGCAGACGGCAGAGAAGATGAGGATGGCGCACGCGGCGCCAAACATGAGCCACCAGCCGTTCTGGAGACTGCGGGCGTAGACATCGATAATGTTCTCGAGCTGCTCGCCGCTGAAGGCGGTCCTGATCTGCTGCACGTCGAGGAGGACAATCTCGACCTGCTCGGGGGTGAGGCCGAGCCCGCGCAGGATGCTCTGGAGCCTGTTGAGGTAGACGGCGGCGAAGATGGCGATGCCGAAGATGTCGCCGACGGTCTGGATGAAGATGGCCAGACCGGTGACGACGCCAATCTGCGCGGGGGGCACGGACACCTGGCAGCTCAGCAGGAGGGCGGACATGACGGCGCCCTGGCCGATACCGAGGACGATGAGGACGACGACGGCCTCGGCGCGGCCCGTGCCGGCGTTCCAGCGGGTCATGAGACCGATGGCGAGGATCTCGAGGGCGGCGCCGACCACGGCGTTGATGATGGTCACGCCGTACTTGCTGGTGACCCAGGCCGCGGTGGGGTTGCCGATGATCAGACCAAGCATCTGTAGAGAGCGGGGTTAGATTGGGGATATTTGATGGCGTCTCTTATCTGACGTACCATGGGCAAGAGGCCAACGCCGGAGAGTGTGGCGGTGTCTCCAAAGACGAGCTGGAAGAACTGGGGAACGTAGTACATGGTGCCTGTGCAAGATACTTGTCAGCGGATGTTCCCCGAGAGGATAGGTTGGCGCCTACCGAGAAGAGTCATGCCGTAGACAAACTCGGCGAGGAAGAGGCAGACAAGAGTGCGGGTCTTGAACAAGGAGGGGAAGATGAGCGGGTCCTTGGCGAAGTGGATGGAGGCGTAGAAGACGGCCATCATGGCGAAACCGCCGACCAGGGTGCCAATGACCTTGGGGTCGCCCCAGGGGAAGATGTTGCCGCCCCACTGCAGGCCGAGGACGAGGGTCGTGGTGCCGCCGGAGATGAGGACGGTGCCAATGTAGTCGAACTTGAGGAGCTCTTCCTTGACGGTGGTGCCCCTGTTGTGGGGGAGCTTAAGGACCCAGGCGACAATGACGAAGCTGATGGGCGAGATGATGAGGTTGATCCAGAAGCACCACCTCCACGTCGCGTATCTGCGGTCGCGAAAATGTCAGCAATGCGTCTAGATGCGCGCGGGGGAACGGGAAAATACTGACTGGGAGAATGCGCCGCCCAGCAAGGGTCCGGCAACGTCTGCAATACCCCAGACGATGGCAGTCAGGGAGAGATACTTGCCGACATCTTGCAGCGGGACCAGGTCGGTCAGGATGACCTGCGAGGATGGAGGTTAGCCAAGGAGCGAAACGAGTCGCACTGCAGCGCGGGGCACAAACATTGACAAGGCCGTAGATGCCGCCCGCGCCGAGACCCTGGACGGCACGGGACGCGATGAGCATGTTCATGCTGTTGGACCAGCCGCAGAGGGCGCTGCCGATGATGAAGACGACGGTGGCGGCGAGGAAGACATTCTTGCGGCCAAAGGCGTCGCTGAGCTTGGAGGTGATGGGCATGATGATGGCAAAGGTGATGAGGAAGCTGGTGCCGAGCCAGGCCGAGTTGTTGTACTCGCGGAACTCGGAGGAGATGATGGGCACGGCGGTGGCGACAATGTTGAAGTCGAGGGCGGTCAGGAGCATGCCCACGTTGAGACCCAGCATGGCGAGCCAGAACTGACGGACGGTCAGGCCTGCCTTGGCGCCAGGCGCCATTCTCGCGGGTGCCTCCTCCGCAGGCACGCCGGTGTCTTGCTTTTCCACATCGACGTCCGCCTGCGAGCCGCTGGTGGGCCTCTCCGAGGGGAGCTTGGTGCTCCCGTCTGTAGATGAAGCGGACATTGTCGTGACGGTGTCGACGGTCTGTTGAGGTGGCTCAGGCGAAAGTGGGATGAGGTTGTCTGGTCCGAGTGGAAGAAGCGTGCTTGGAGCATAAACAGGAGAGGAGAGGAGAGGCTGCTGCTCTTATGGTCCAGCTTGTCCGTCAAGTGACGCCACGCAGCCAGGACCCTTGCTTCTGGCGGCGTGGCGATTGGTAAGGCAAAGAGCACGCCCCAACGACTGCATCATGCAGGAGTACAGAGTTCGGGGCGACAAGGCAAGGCTGGTACATGCGCTTGCCACGAAAACGCATGCACAATCATGGCGCGTCGTGACTTGCGCGGTGTCCTTGTCGTTCATGCTAGGCGGAAAGGAGAGGCAAACGGGGCCCCACCCGCGTCGGCGACGGGAGGCGGGAGGGACCCCTTTTCCATTAAACGTGCATTAATCGTGCATAAGTGTCGGCGACGTCGGCGCCGCTAGCGAGGTGGGGCCGACAGGGCAGGACGCGCCCATTGGGCGGCTGATGCGGCTCAGGGCGGGAGGACGTTAGTCAGCGCTGGCCATTACTCATTCTCAGCCTGTTTCCATGAGAGCCAGCAGATCTGATGAACCAACAAGTGCGGGATACACTGTCGTGGGTGAATGGCGAGTGTGGCCATGATGCGTCAGCGTTGCCAATGCGGCGCAGGTGGGTCACGTGGAGATAGCATAGATAAGATGCCGCAGCTAATCAGGATGCGGCGAGGCGATCCGAAGTGGAGCCGCGCTTGCCTGGGCCGACGGGCAGCCTGTCGACGTCTGGATTCCCTCTCCTTCTTCCCTATTTGACCTACCCTACGTGCACTAGAGCATAGCTCTAGAAATTTAGATGCGAAGCTGTTCGACGGGTAGTACGTACTAGCCTACCTCATAACAGGATCGATATTATCATTTGAAGATATACATGCAAATACAGCGTACGAAGAAGTTGTCACGGTTGACACGCGTGACAACCGGGGCGAATGTGCGCAGCTAGTCATGTGTGTTCCGGCTGGCAGATTCCCCAGGGCAGACAGACCAATCCGTCCGTCCAGAGAGATGAATCAACCACTTACACACTGATCCATCTGACCGTGATAGAAAATCTAATTAACGCTATAAAAGTTTGTGACGGGTTGTACAAGTAGGGGGGTGGTATCATGCCGTCAGCATAAATTGCTGCTCAGCAGATGTGGCCTCATTTCTTTTTACTATCACACTTTCTACGTGTAATGGGGAAGGCATGAAATAAATTGCAGATAAAACGGATCTTATTGTAGCATACTGTTTCTCTACTAGCGCACTATTTTTCTTCTCAAGTCCGACGACCTTGACTGCGAGGGAACGCTGCCCCCTTGACCAACGGCTGCCTATTCCTTTGCCTGCATCTCTTGCCGGACCGAACCGACACTACGCTTCTGCCTGTCCTGCCCCCTTGGTGTTTGCCTCGGTGACCCATCTCTCGTGTTCCGCATCCAGCTCCTTCTGGTTGGGAAGCGTAAGCGAGGTGACGCATTGCGCGATGGAGATGAAAGCGAGTAGCAGAAACTGTGGCGCTCGACGGTTAGTACATTCATCTAAAGGACACGAAAACCGTGGTCCGGGAACGAGAAAACATACGCTGGCGTGAAAGTCGAACGGCGCGGCGCGATTGTTCCCCAGACTCCATGACCACGTGAACCCCCCGAGGGAGGGCCCGATGGCGCGCGCCAGGGATCCCACCGACTGGCCAAAGCCATTGAACAACGCCCGCTCGTGGGGCTTGACCATGTCGTTTGCCTGTAAAGAACCGCGTGAGCATGACAGGAGCGTCGCGACGGACGAGATGGAAACCAGCATACCATGATTTGCAGGCTCGCCAGTCCAATGACCATGGCGGCGTAGCGAAACACCATGAGTGTAATCAGCGGCACCCACAAGGCCGTCTGGGCCCCGTCGGCAGACCCCTGCTGGGCCAGCCCGGGGAGCAGCGAGAAGAGAGGGTACAAGACCAGGCACACGGCACCGGCCGCCCGGTAGAGCGGCAGGGCCGTGAACCACTTGTGGAGCGCGGGAAACCAGAGTAGAGCCCCAATCATGGCGGGTCCAGCGAATGCGAGCGAGTTGGCAATCTGTCGCGGCTGGAAGGAGAGGCCGATGCCCCGCGACGCGCTCGACGCAGCAAACAAGGCGTACAGCTCGTCGAAGCAAATGATGTGGATGAAGTAGAAGCTGTGGGCACTCGAGTTAGCGTGGGGGTAGACACTCGAGCATTGTGGGGGGAGGTTTCATAGGATGCAACGTCGAAAATACGGAACGCCCACGTACAAGGATGACAACAAAAGAAAGCCCTGGGCGCGGCGGAGGGGGAGGGGCCGTGCGGTGGCACTCTCCCCTGCCCGGTCAAAGGCACCATACTCAGTCGTGCTGGGGCTGTCTGTGCCTGGAGGCAGGAGAGGGCTCTGCTGCTCTTCATGCTCGTCGCCTCCACGGACGGCTGCCTGCCCAGCCAGCTTGCTCGTCTCGGTGAGAAGCAGCATGGCCGCGGCGCCCACGCCGAGGTTGTAGGCTGTGCTGAAGAGGCACGGAAGCAGGAATGGATAGGTCTCAAAGAGTTGCCCGGGTCCGCTGACCCCGAGACGCTCGGCTGGGTTGGCGAGCGAGCCCCCAATAAAGGGGCCGACTGTGCATTTCACAAGCCACGGTCAGCCTTCGACGAACAAAGAGATGGGGGGAGGAAAGATGACGAACCCATCCAACCGACACCGATGCAGAAGCCAAAGATGCTAAAGGCCCTGCCTTTGGCGACCCCTGTAGCCTCGGCCAGCTCACCGACCATGGTGCGAGAGACGGCGAGGTTGCCGTTGAGCAGGCCACACAAGGCACGGCTGGCAATGGCCCACGGCAGTGATTGCGACGTGCCGAACATGACCATGGCCACGGCGGTGCCGAGGAGTCCAAGGACGAGGCACGGCTTCCTACCGATGCGATCCGAGGCGAGGCACCATAGCGGCGTTGAGACGATTTGCACGACAAAAAAGGCCGAGGCTGAAAGCACGCATCAGTGCCATACTGGGAAGCATGCGATCAGGGGGTCACGTACTTAGCAGTCCGGCCTTGGCGCCAATTTCGGATTCCGCATAGCCAAATCCCTTGACCATAAAGTAGACAAAGGGCAGCAGCAGGGTGGACGAGAGCGGCTCGGCCATGCAGAGGAAGGCCAGCACCACAAAGTTTCGTCGCACATGGCGTTTCGCATGTTCCAGAGCGTTGTTGGATGCTCCCATGGTCACGGTTGTTTGTGTGCTGATGGGGTCTGATCTTGAAGAGTGGAGAAGTTGCGTGAAACTGAGACACGGAGCGGCGCGACATGAAGGGGTTCCGCGCCGGATTTCTACATTCTACGAGTTCCTATCTACTCCTCAGCGTATTCCACGCCGGTTCGGCTGGTTGTTGACGCCAGCTCCAAGGACTGTCCTACTCCCATCTGGCCCGAGCCCGCCACGACGCGATGACTAGATGTAGATGGACCAAGGCGCACGTCAAGAACGGGAAGTGGATCGTCAGCGTCGGCGGCGACATGGCCCTGCATGATAAGCGCATCGGCATGGCGTCATGGCCGCGGCGATCTGCATGCAGGGATCATCCTCCGTGATCCAACCAACCGACCGCCACGCCACCCCCTCCCCCTTGTCCGCCCAAGGGCCGCCGCCAGGAGGTTAAGCCCGTTAACTCCAGCCACGCCCGGCGGCTATATGAACGACGGGTCGGCCCAGGGCGGCAGGTCGACGGCGACAAGGTTGCATGTGCCTGAGCAAGCCATCCTTCCGACGATCCCCACAACACACACACACACACATCTTCCTCCTCCCACATTCGACATGGCCCACGCACTGCGGCACGTCTCCAAGCTCCAGGGCCGGCGCCTCCTAGTCCTGGGCGGCAGCACCGGCATCGGCTTCAGCGTCGCCGAGGCGGCGCTCCAGCACGGCGCCGACGTGGTCATCAGCAGCAGCAACGAGGCCAAGCTGAGCAAGGCCGTGGACCGCCTGCGCGCCAGCACCGGCCTCACCACCACCACTCCGGGCCCGGGCGACGAGCCGCCGCGCATCGCCAGCGTCGCCTGCGACCTGGCCAACGCGGCCTCGCTCGAGGCGAACCTCGCGGCGGCCCTCGAGTCGGCCACGGCCGGCCGCACGCGGCTGCTGGACCACGTCGTCTTCACCGCCGGCGGGCCGCTCAAGATCACAAAGATCCCCGACGTGACCGTCCAGGCCGTCCAGGACACCAACCTCGTCCGCGTCGTCGCGCCCATGATCCTGGCCCGCCTGCTGCCGCAGTACACGCACCAGTCCGCCACCAGCTCCCTCACCCTCACCAGCGGCGTCAACGCGCAGCGACCGACGCCTGGCTGGGCGGTCCTCGTCAGCGCGGGCGCGGCGGTCGAGGGCCTCGCCCGTGGGCTCGCCGTTGACCTCAAGCCTCTCCGCGTCAACGTCGTCTCCCCGGGGGCCGTCCACACGGAGCTGTTTTCCGACATTCCCGAGGACAGGCTGCAGTCGGTTCTGGACACGTTCAAGACCAACTCGCTCACGGGCACGGTGGGCACGCCGGAGGAGCTTGCTGAAGCCTACCTCTACTGCATGAAGAATACGTTTGCCACGGGCACCATTGTGGTGGCTGATGGGGGCAGGCTACTTGTTTGATTGGCAGTTGTTACATGGATCTATCTTTAGAAGGAGAACAAAAATAGAAGTAATTTCCATTGATGTGAATGTACGTAATCACAGCTCATCCTCGATCGACAATCCGTCACAAGGGTTGACCAGGTCAAAGCCAAGTGGGACGTTGTGTCGCCGCTGCACGTCGGCCAGGGTGCGGTACGCGGCGTGGCAATCCTCATTCTCGGGCGATCCGCGCTCGGCCCCCGTCAGCATCCTGCGTGTGCCGACGGCGTAGGCCCCGTCCTCCTCGTCAAAGTAGCTCAGGGCGAGGTGGCCCAGGTCGCCGTGGCCGACGTTGATGAGCGAGGCCACGTAGTCGACGTCCATGGCGGGCTTCCTGGCGTCGCCCGCGTTGTCGTAGTTGACGGCGTGCACGCGACACTCGGTCGAGGTGCACGCGCCCTTTGTGCTGTACTCGTACCAGTCGAAGCTGGTCGAGTTGGGCTTGCAGCGGCTGTGGTCGGTGGAGGCATCGGCTGGGAGCCACCTGCCAAGGGGGACTTGATGTTAGCATCTCTTGCCGCAGTGTCATCTACAAGGACGCACCATCCAAAGCTCAGGTAGCCCGTGGGAGTGGCCAGGCAGTAAAAGTTGGAGGCCCCAAAGGTCGCGTTGCGAGGCAAGTGTGACTCCTTGGGCGGCATGATCATGATCGAGTTGCCCTGGAAGAGCATCAGCGGCGTGGCCGCCGCCATGGCGAGGAGGGGGAACATGATGCTAGAGTCGGGGGGACAAGTCGAGGGGAGAAACAGAGAGATTGAGAACCCAGAGGGAAGAGAGGACGAAATCGTGGGGAGACGGGCACGTACGCCTGACGGTTACTTTGTATGCTTGTGACGCTCCCAGAATGACCAGACCAGACCAGACGCAGTGGGAAGGACGCCACATGGTGGGTGGGGGTGTACGCCAGAGAAGCGCGTAAGCCATGGACAGGGATGCAATGACCTGCAGTGTTGCGCCGATGGCGCTCCGAGATCCCCGGAGGCACCGCCCGCGCGCCGACCGCTGAGCGCCACCCGACCGCCACCCCGCCCGCCTCCGCCTCCGCCCCGCACCGGGCCGCATGTGGGGCCGATAAAAATGGGTCTCCGGCGACCGGGCGCGGCTGCGGACGGCGCGGCCTGTCCCGACTGCAAGACATGACATGATGCAGGGACCTTGACGTCGAAGACACTCGCAGCCACCCCAGCTTCCCGTCTCTGCTGACGTATTCCTGCTCTCATTCTGCTCTGCCCTGCCGTGCTCTGCCCTGCTGGGCTCGGCTCGGCTCGGTGCTACGCGCTACGGACCACGGTAGGCGCCGCCACAGTTCCTACAGCTCCTGCATCAGCTCGCCTATGGGAGGCAGGGGTGGAAGCATGGCAGACCTCGAGGCACGGCCGATCAGACAGACTGACATGATGCCGTCTGAGTAAGTTCTACGCTCACCTTGCGATGCCGATGGTCAGAAATAACGCCACCAGGTGTGAGGCAAGGCGAGATCTACGAGCCTGCGTGGATATATAGTATATGGCCGTCCAGCGTCTGGGTAGGAGAGCGCTCTTGGCTGTCCAGACATCAGTTTCATTCCCCTTTTTCTTCTTTTCCCTGTCGGCGATCCTCCTACCACGTACATACCGTCTCCTTCTCCGTCACACATTATCCCCACACAGACTTTTTCGATCGCCACCATGTCTGACAGCGAGAACCAGTCCCCCATCGCCATCATTGGCATGTCCTGCCGCGTCGCGGGCGCTGGCAGCCCGTCGCAGCTCTGGGACGTGCTGGCGTCGTCCAAGGATGTGCAGTCGCGCACGGAGCGCTTTCACGCGGCCGGCTTCTACCGGCAGGACGGGTCCAAGAAGAAGGGGCTCACCAACGTCGACCGGGGCTACTACATGCAGGGCGACGTCGGCCGCTTCGACAACCTCTTCTTCTCCATCCCGCCCCTCGAGGCCGAGGCCATGGACCCCCAGCAGCGGATGCTGCTCGAGCTGACCTACGAGGCCGTCGAGAACGCGGGCCTCCCGTTGGATAAGTTCACAGGGAGCAACACGGCCGTCTACACGGGCATGACGTGGAACGACTACGCCATCAGCCTGTTCCGCGACGTCGACGCGACGCCCAAGTACATGTCGACGGGCGCTTGCAGCGCCATAGCGGCGAACCGCATCAGCTACTTCTTCGACCTGCACGGGCCGAGCCTGGTGCTGGACACGGCCTGCTCGTCGACCATGTACGCCCTACACCACGCCGTGTCCGCCCTGCGCGCCGGCGAGGCCGACATGGCCGTCGTCAACGGGTCCAACCTCATCCTCAACCCGGACATCTTCGTCTGCATGTCCGAGATGGACTTTCTCAGCCCCACGGGCCGCTGCCGCACCTTTGACGCCAAGGGCGACGGCTACGTCCGCGCCGAGGGCGTCCTCGCCCTCCTCCTCAAGCCCCTCGACAAGGCCCTCGCCGACGGCGACCCCGTCCGTGCCGTCATCCGCGGCACCCGCGTCAACCAGGACGGTCGGACCCAGGGCCTCACCCTCCCCAGCCCCGAGGCCCAGCGTGCCAATATGCAGGCCCTCTACGCCGAGGCCGGCCTCGACCCAGCCGACGTGCAGTATTTCGAGGCGCACGGCACCGGCACCGCCGCGGGCGACCCGCTCGAAGTGTCCGCCATTGACGAGGTCTACGGGTCATCTTCTTCACACGAGCGCCCCCAGAAGCTCGTCGTCGGCTCCATCAAGAGCAACGTCGGCCACCTCGAGGCGGCAGCCGCCCTCGCGGGCCTCGTCAAGACCGTCGAGGCGCTCGAGAGGGGCCTCATCCCGCCCCAGATGCACTTTGTCACGCCCAACCCCAAGATTGACTTTTCCCGCCTCGAGGTGCCCACGAGCCTGTTGCCCTGGCCCGCGACGCGCGATGGCGTCCGCCGCGCGGCCATCAACAGCTTCGGCTTTGGCGGCTCCAACGGCCACGCGGTCCTCGAGCACTACGAGGTCCAGGGTGCACCGGCAGAAGTAGCCTACGACCGTCCCTTTCTCTTCAAGATCTCGGCCGGCACGGACGCGAGCCTGGAGACAGCCTCGAAACAACTGGCCGAGTACATTGCGCAGCGCGATCCATCGCCCGTCGACCTGGCGCACACGCTCCTGGCCCGACGCTCCACCCACAAGAGGTCCCTCCTGCTGACGGCCTCGTCCACAACTGAGCTCGCAGAGAAGCTCACCAGTGGCGAGCTGACTGCCAAAGACAAGGGAGACGGCAAGCTGAAGAAGGTGGCCTTCATCTTCACCGGCCAGGGCGCACAGTGGCCCTCCATGGGCAAGCAGCTCATCGACGCTTCGCCCCTGTTCCGCGCCATTGTCGAGCAGTGCGACGCGGTGCTGCAGAGCCTCCCCGACGGCCCGAGCTGGCGCGCCATGGAGGAGCTGCGCAAGCCCAAGGCGACGTCGCGCGTGTACGACTCGGCGCTGTCGCAGCCGCTCTGCGCTGTCCTGCAGATCGGCCTCGTCGAGCTGTGGCGGTCGTGGGGCGTCTCGCCCGTCGCCGTCGTGGGCCACTCGTCGGGCGAGATTGGCGCCGCCTACTGCGCCGGCATCATGTCCCTGCGCGACTGTGTCATCGCGGCCTACTACCGCGGTCTCTACCTCGGCAGCGGATCGTCCGAGCCCAGGACCGGCCCCAAGGGCAGCATGTGCGCCGTCGGACTCGGCGAGGAGGCCGCCCTGGCCCTCGCCAAGTCCTACCCGGGCCGTCTGGCCCTCGCGGCCGTCAACTCGCCCAGCAGCTGCACCATCTCGGGCGACGAGGACGCCATCCTCGAGGTCGTCGAGAGCTGCAAGGCCAACGGCACCTTTTGCCGCCAGCTGCGCGTCGACATGGCGTACCACTCGCACCACATGCTGCCCAACGCGCCCAAGTACGAGGCCGCCATGGTCGCGGCGGGCGTCGGGGCTGGTCAGGGCGCCAAGTCCTCGTCGAGCACCCGCATGTTCTCGTCCGTCCGGGGCCGTGAGGTGTCGTCCAGCGACTGCGCTCCGTCCTACTGGCGGGAGAACATGGTGTCGACCGTGTCTTTTACGGCTGCGCTGACCGAGCTGGGCCGCCGCATCGACGACGTCGACGCCCTCGTCGAGCTGGGCCCGCATCCCGCGCTCAAGGGACCCGTCGAGGACACGCTCGCGTCGCTCGGCATCGGACCGCTACCCTACTTCTCCTCCCTCTCGCGTGGCGCAGCCGACATGGAGGCCCTGCTCTCGTCGGCGGGCGCCATGGCGCTGGCGGGCCTGGACGTGGCCGTCGACCGCGTCAACGCGTTCGAGGCGGTCGTGTCGGACGAGACGGTCCAGGGGGCGCCCGCCGCGCAGCACCACCGGGGACGCGTCCTCACCGACCTCCCCGGCTACGTCTGGGACCACTCGACGTCCTTCTGGGCCGAGTCACGCGTCTCGCAGAACTACCGGCTCCGGCAACACGCGCGCCACGACCTGCTCGGTGCCAGAAAGTCGTCGGACAATCCGCTCGCCATGTCCTGGCGCAACCTCGTCAGCCCCAAGGAGGCTCCCTGGCTCGCCGCGTGGATGGTAAGTCCTTGCTTGCAAGAGACACATGAGAACTCGCTAACAATATGCAGAAAGAGCCGCATGCCACGGCCCTGCCCTGGTCCCTCCCTGTGCTGATGGCGGCCGAGGCGGCGCGCCAGGCGTCGTCGTCTCCTGACCAGGTCATCCGCATCGACAGGCTGGACCTGCACCACGATCTGCCGCTCTCCATCTTCACGTCCGAGGACACGGTCGTCGAGCTGCACTTTAACCTGCACCAGACGAACACAGAGGGGTCCTACACCTTTAGCGTCCAGTCTGGCCTGTCCACGCCCGACGCGGCCTGGACAGAGCTGTCCTCAGGCTCCCTTGTCCTCTGCGAGTCAGCATCCGATGCCGTCCAGCCTCAAGAGGTGCAGCATGACGAGCGCTGCCTCCAGCGCGCCCAGTCGTTCCCGCTGCCGGCCCTGACCAAGACGTCGGATCTGCAGTTCACCTCGACCAGTGCCGCAGGACACCTCCTCGACGACCCCCTCGACGCCGCGAGCCCCCTCGCCCTCGACGCGGTGCTCCGCCTCCCTACGCTCATGCTCCTCGGCACCCCCTTGCCGCCGAGTCAGTACCGCCTGCGGTCCATCCGCGGCATCGAGGTCTCCATGGGACAGGCGTCCTCAGACTCAGACAGCAAGGCGTCCTTCTCCGTCACGAGCAGCGATCCCGTCAACGGTGTCGCCGTCGCCAGCGCCACCGTCCTGGCCGACGAGGGCGCGACACGCATCGCCATCCGCGACGCAGAGTACATGGCGACGGGCCCTCTGCAGGCCGAGCCGGCTCTCGAGTCCTTGTTCTTCCGCCGTGTCGTCCTCCCTGACATCACCTACATGCAGGCAGGCGACGGCCAGACAATGAGCGTCGTCCGCCTCATGGAGCTCCTCACGCACAAGTGGCCCATGGCCGACCTCGCGATTGACGTGCGCGGCGAGGACGCCGGAATCGTGGCCGCGGCAGAAGACGTCGTGCGCTGCCTGAAGGGCCTGAGCTTGTCCAACAGGCCACGCTTCCGCTCTCTCACCATTGTCGACTCGTCCGAAGACGCTGATGCCAGATCATGGCCAGTCGATGATCGTGTCAGCGTTGTTTCCTCGCTCGACGCGGACCCAGACACCAAGTTCCATGCCATCTTCTGCCTCGCCGACCGCTCCGAGTCGGTCATGGGCCGCGCGCATCCCTCGGGCATTATGTGCCTGCTCGACAAGGACGAGGGCCAGTCGCCTGTCGACTTGGAGACTATCTGCTCCGCTCAGGGTGAGAATGGACGGGGATGGATCGTGGGACGTCTCAAGCCCGAGGCTGTCAACGATACTACCGCCTCCAAGGTCACGGTTTTTGCGCCAGCCCAGCTGCTCCCGCGCACCTTTGCTCTCATGGGCTCCGATGCAGACGTAGACGTCCGCGACGTGTCGACTCTCAAGGACGCCTCCTTTTCCGAAAAGTTGGACGCCATTGTCCTGGACCTGGGTGACAAGTCTGTCCTGACAAAGGACGCCACGGGTCCCGACGAGTCGCTCACCTGGACCCAGAACCTCGTGGCCAACGTCCGCACGCTGCTGTGGGTGTCGTCCGCGCCGTCGGGCCAGCCCTTCAACGGCGTCGACAGCGCCTTCATCCGCACGCTGTGCACGGAGAACGTCGGTCTGCGCGGCGTGAGCGTCGCCGTCGGCGAGGACTTGGGTGCGGGCCAGCTCGAGCGCCTGTGCCGCAGCATCTACGAGGCCGTCGTCAGCAAGGGCGACGACGAGGTCGAGCTGTACATCCACGACGGCGCCGTCCACTGCCTTCGCTACCACCCTGATGACGAGCTGTCGGCCTCGGTTGGCATGGTCCCTGCCACGCGCAACAGCGCGCCCCAGGGGTTTGAGTACAGCATCATGGGCTTAGGCCACGGCCGCGTCGAGGTGGTCACGACGCCCACGCTGCCCAGGACCAACAAGAGCGGCTCCCTGATCGACGTGGCCGTCGAGGCGTCCCTCGTGAGCGGCGAGGATGCCGCCCAGATCCACGGCAGCAGCGCAGGTGCTCGGCAGGAGCTTGCATCCTTCTTCATCGGCAAGACAATCGAGGCGAGCGAGGGCATTTCGAAGGGCAGCCGCGTCTTTGGCTGGTCCGCCCGTGCTCATGCCTCTACTGTGCACGTCCACGTCAACCAGGTCATCCCTCTGGAGGAGCCTGTGGCGGATAACGACGGCCTCGCCCGTGCCCTCGCCGCTCTGGCCTCCCAAGTTACTGCCGCGTGCCTCGTCGCGTTCGAGGGTAGGGTCCGCCCGAATGACAAGATCAAGGCGACGGGACTGTCTGCTGCAATCTTGATGGCTGTGGACGCCATCGCCTCCAAGAACTCAGCCGTGATGATTGAGAGCGAAGACGAGGGCGACATAACCATCTCGTGTGACGACGACAGCAAGGGCTTCGTCGTCAATGGCCGCCCTGTCCATCTCGCGTCTGTCCTCAACAGACACACCCTGGCGAATGTCCTGGCCGCCAGTGTCCCGCTGACCGCGACGCTGCCTGACATCCAAGTCTTTGGCGTCCAGCGCTTCGCCACCGCGTTTGAGCATGCGGCACGCAACACCCTTTCGACCGTGATCCTCCAACACACGGACGGACTTGGGTCTCTCGACAATGCCTGGATCGCACCGACCGCCTCCACCCAAGAGCAGCCGCTCTTCCGCGACGACGGCGCGTACATTGTCCTCGGTGGCCTGGGTGGCCTCGGCCAGGCTGTGCTCGAGTGGATGGTCCAGAGCGGCGCCAGGCACGTCGTCGCGCTGGGTCGCCAGGGTCCCTCGACCGCAGGCGCCCTCGAACTCCAGGCGCGCATCGCCAGCCTCGGGGCCCGTCTGGACGTGCTGCGAGCCGACGGTAGCAAGCGGGCGGACGTGGACGCCGCGCTCGCGCAGGTGCGCGCCGAGACGCCGATCCGGGGCGTCATCAACATGGCCATGGTGCTCGCCGATCGACCGTTTGCAACCATGACGGCCGAGGAATGGGACCGCTCGACGCGGGCCAAGGTGCCCACGTCGTGGAACCTGCACGACGCCACGCTCGACGACGACCTCGACATGTTTGTCCTCTTCTCGTCGGTCGTGTCCATGACGGGCAACCGCATGCAGGCCAACTACGCCGTCGGCAACGCGTTCCAGAACCGTTTGGCTGCGTACCGTCGCTCCATCGGACGCACGGGAGTCTCCATCGCCCTGCCCCCCATGTACGGCGTGGGTGTCCTCGCCGGCAACGACAGCCTCCTCGACTACTTTGACCAGGCTGGCCTCGCGCCCGCGGGTCCCGAGGAGCTGAACCTGCTCATGGAGGCGGCCGTGCACGAGTCGCGCCGGCCCACGGGTGCCTCGTTCATCGGTGCCGGTCTGCAAATGTTCAACAAGGTGGACGGCACCATCAAGGCCAAGTCGAACCAGACGCAAATGTTCTGGGCCGAGCAGCCCGAGTTTGGCTTCCTCATGGACCACCAGCGCTCGGGCAATGCAGGCGGCGCGGGCGACATGCCACTCAGCCAGAGAGTAGTGGAAGCCCTGGGTCGCGACGACGACGGCGAGATGGCCGCAGAGCTTCTTCTCAAAGGTTTCCTCCAGAGCCTGGCCAACCTGCTCGGCTACGCGGTGGACGCGTTCGATCCTCGATCGCCCATTGCCGCGTACGGCCTCGACTCGCTCAACGCCGTCGCCTGTCGGTACTGGTTCTTCAAGGAGCTGTCCGTCGACGTGCCCGTCTTTGACATTCTCGGCTGCCGCTCGATCCAGGAGCTCGTCTCGCGCGTGCTCGCCAAGCTCAAGGCGCAGGCTGCCACAGAAGGGACAGGCGAGGCCGCGACATCAGCTCCCGCGCTGCCTGATCCCCAGCGTCTCGACGCGACGGCCGCCCGCCCCCTGTCGTACTCGCAGCAGCGTCTCTGGTTCCTGCACAAGTTCCTCGCCGACAAGACGGCCTTCAACCTCGTCCTCGTCTGCCACGTCGAGGGCACCGTCCAGCCCGACCTGCTCCGCCAGACCTGGGAGGCGCTGCTCGACCGCCACGAGGTGCTGCGCTCGCGCTTCGTCGAGACGCCCCAGGGCCTGCAGCAGGTTGCTGTCTCTGTGGCTGACGCCGGCTTCCAGTTTACAACAGTCGAGACGGCTGCTGGGGATGATGCCTCGTGGGATGCTGAGGCCAGGGCGCTCGAGACCGCCGCGCGCTCCTACAAGTATGACCTGGCCAGGGGCGAGCTGGTCCGATGCTGGCTGCTCGTGTCGCCGACGACGCGCCGGGCTCGTCTCTACATTGGCTCGCACCATCTGGCCTGGGACAGGACGTCGACGGCTGTCGTCTTTGATGAGATCACCACCATCTACCAGTCCCTGGTGCGCGGCGAGGCAGCGCAGGCAGGCCTCGAGCCGCCCGCGTTCCAGTTTGCCGACTACGCGGCGTGGCAGCGCCAGTGCATCGAGCTGGACACCTTCCGCACGCCCCTCGTCGACTACTGGAAGACCCAGCTCGAGGGAGCGCCGGAGGCCGTGTCCCTGCTGCCGCTCGCGCACACGGACCAGCGTCCCCCCGTGAAGCAGCTCGAGACGGGCAAGACGACGCTCGAGCTGTCCCCCCAGGTGGGCGCGGCCATCAAGAAGTTCTGTGGCGCGCACGCCATGACGCCGTTCATGTTCATGACGGCATCCGTGGCCGCCCTCGTCCACCGCCTCACGGGCGACGAGGACGTGGTCATGGGCGTGCCCGACGGCGACCGCGGCCACGCCCACTTTGAGCGCCTCGTGGGCTTCGCCGTCAACATGCTGCCCATCCGCGCCCGCATGGCTGCGGATATGCCCTTCCTCGACTTCCTCGACGGCTTCCGCGACGCCTGCCTCGGCGCCTACGCCCACCGCGAGCTGCCCCTCGACTACCTCGTCCAGAAGCTCGACGTGCCGCGCAGCACGGCCCACGGGCCCCTGTTCCAGATCATCGTCAACTACGTCGTCCACGGCTCCTTCAAGGAGGCCGACTTTGGCGAGTTCCGCTTCGTCGACTACGACCACTTTAACGCGCGCTCCCAGGCCGACGTCAGCGTCGACATTGAGGAGACGGTCGACGGCGCCCTCCGCTGCGTCTTTGAGTTTGACAAGGCCCTCTACGCCGAGTCGGCCGTCGCCGAGCTCGCCCGCATGTACGAGAACCTCATGGTGCACGCCATGGAGGCCGGCAGCGAGGCGGCCCTGCGCGACATCCCGCTCGCCTCGCAGGCGGACAACGAGGCCGTCGCGGCCCTCCTCCAGCCCAACTGGGACCAGGCCCTCGTCCAGAAGTGTGAGGACAACCTGTTCCCGACGCTGTTTGACGCGTCCGTCCAGCGTCACCCCAACAAGAAGGCCGTCGCGGACGAGACGAGCAGCCTGACCTACCGCGAGCTCGACGAGCGTGTCAATGTCGTCGCCCACGCCCTCGTCGCGGCCGGCGCCCAGCAGGGCGAGGCCATTGGCGTGTACTGCGAGTCTGGCGTCGACCTCGCCGTCGCCATCTACGGCATCTGGCGGGCGGGCTGCGCCTTTGTTGCCATCCACGACGTGCCCGAGGAGCGTCTGCGCTCCATGATGGACGACGTCGACATGCAGAGGGCCCTCGTCGACGCGACGGGAGGCGGCAGCCGCGTCCACGAGCTCATCGCCGCCGGCCTCGAGGCACGCCACGTCCTGCGGATCGACCAGATCGGCCAGAACCAGAACCACAGTCGACCCCAGCTGGCCCGCCCCATCCACGGCGACGACCCCTTGTGCTGCATCTTTACGAGCGGCAGCACGGGCCGGCCCAAGGGCCTCTTCCTGAGCCACCGCCAGCTGCGCATGTGGTACCACGGCTACTACGAGACGACGGTGGGCATCGCCGCCGACGAGACGCTCCTCCTCGCCTCGGTGCCCACGTTCGACATGTCCCTCATGGCCCTCTTTGGCGCGCCCGCCTGCGGGGGCACCCTCGTCGTCGCCTCGCGCGAGGCGCGCTACGCACCCGGCAAGATGGCCGACCTCATCCTCGCCCACGGCGTCACCAGCGTCACCGTCACGCCCTCCCAGCTGGGCGCCCTCCTGGCCGACCGACGCAGCCGCAGCGTGCGCAACCTCAAGCACTGGCCCCTGAGGAGCCTCATCCTCGGCGGCGAGGTCGTCCCGGCCAAGGTCGTCCGCGAGTTCTTTGCTCTTGGACTGCCCCATGCCCGTCTGTGGAACACCTATGGTAAGTACTCGTCTGCCCCCTGAAATACCATGCTGACCATTGTAGGACCTTCCGAGACGGCCGTCACCGTGTCTCTGCAAGAGTGAGTGCCCTCTAGAGGAATTTTCTTTCAGTCCTAACAAAAGTTTAGAATCACCAAGCCCGAGACGGCTGCCCGTCTCGCACCACCACACTTCCCTGCCACCATGCGCATCGTCGACGAGCAGGGCCGACCCACACCGTTTGGCGTGCCTGGCGAGCTCTACATTGGCGGCCCCGGCGTCTGCAAGGGGTACGTCAAGCGTCCCGAGCT
This sequence comes from Emericellopsis terricola, assembly GCA_027569275.1. Classification (NCBI taxonomy): domain Eukaryota; kingdom Fungi; phylum Ascomycota; class Sordariomycetes; order Hypocreales; family Bionectriaceae; genus Emericellopsis; species Emericellopsis terricola. The sequence goes on along the minus strand of JAPDEU010000004.1, from coordinate 494,972 downwards.
GACCGAGGCGGCCTTTGTCCCCAACATGGACGACGCCGCCAGCAGCGTCTCGCCCCGGCTGTACCGCACCGGAGACCAGTTTGCCCTGCACCGAGACGGCACCCTCTCCTTCAAGGGGCGCATCGGCGGCGACCGCCAGGTCAAGATCCGCGGCATGCGAACGGAGCTCGGCGAGATCGAGACGGCCATCTGGGCCACCCTCGACGACACCCTGCCGGCCCTCGCCCTCGAGGGAGTCGAGCCGGCCGTCATCACCGCCGTGGCCGTCGTCTACCGCAAGCAGGAGCAGCTCATTGTCGCCTACCTCGTGGCGGGCAACGGCAGTGGCAACGCCGCCAAGGATGGTCCTGTCAATGTCCAACGCCAAAAGACACGCCAGGCCCTCGTCCGCGCGCTGCGCTTCTCCCTCCGCGCCGTGCTCCCCGTCCACATGAACCCTGGCGCGTACGAGTTCCTCGACGCCATGCCCTCGAGCTCTGCGGGCAAGACCGACTACCGCAGCATCCTCGCGCTCCCGCCGCCCGAGGGCGACCACGACGCCGACGACCAGGTCGCCTATGAGCTCACCGAGAACCAGGCGGCCCTGGCGAACATCTGGCGCGAGGTCCTCGCCTCGAGCACGGGCAGCAGCGACGCTCCCATCGCGCCCGCCGACGACTTCTTCACTGTTGGCGGGCACTCGCTCGCCCTCGTCAATGTCCAGGCCCTCATCGAGGAGCGCTGGGACGTGTCCGTCGCCCTCGCCGACATGTTCGCCTCGCCCTCGCTCCAGGGCATGGAGAGGCTGCTCCTCGACGCCCTCGCCTCGTCTTCGTCCACGTCGGACTCTTCCACCGCCGACACGGCCGGCGGCAGTGACACGGACATGTCCACCCACGAGATGACCAAGGGCGAGACGACGGACGTCGAGACCGACGGCGTCGACTGGAAGGCTGCTGCCACGCTGCCCTCGCATCTTGACAAGACCGTCGAGAAGCAGCACGCGCCCGTCCACCCACCGCGCGCCGTCATCCTCACAGGCGCCTCGAGCATGATCGGCATCCACCTTCTCCACCACCTGCTCACCGCCACCTCGCTCGAGACCATCTTCTGCGTCGCCGAGCCTGCCGCAGACCACGACTCCGCCGTCGACGGCATCGCGGCCGCCCTGAAGCGGTACAACCTCGCAGATGGCCTGGACGAGGCCATGCGCGCCCGTCTCCGCGTCTTCTCGGGCCAGCTCGCCCACCCGAGCCTGGGCCTGGCCGACGACGAGATCGACCTGCTCGACAGCCAGGCCGACGCCATCTTCCACCTCGCCTCCGACGTCTCCCTCCTCGGCAACTTTGACAAGGTCCGCGCCGGCAACCTGGGCCCCGTCCACTTCCTCATCGGTCTCGCCCAGGGTCTGCGCGCCCAGGAAGACGGCGGTATCCCCCGCGTCAAGGCCCTCCACTACCTCTCGACCTGGGGCGTCCCGCACCTCCAGGCCTGGGACGACACGGCCCTGTCCAACGACGGCCTCCGCCGCGCCGAGCAGCCCATGACGCACATGGTCCCCGGCGGCTCCAACCGCCTGGCCTACCTCAAGGTCCGCTGGGCCGCCGAGATGCTCCTCGAGCGCGCCGCCGCCAACGGTCTGCCCGTGTCCCTCTTCCGCCCGAGCATGACGGCGCCCCACAAGGGTGCCCTGCCGCGCGACGACATCAACCGCCGCATCGTCGAGGCGTCCTTGCAGACGGGCATGGTGCCTTCGTTTGGCGGCGGCATGGGCTGGCTCACGGCCGATTTCCTCGCCGCCGCCATGACTCACCTCGCCTTCCGGGAGGATTCTGTCACAGACTCTTCCAGCCGCATCTGGCACCTCGTCCCCGATGAGGGCAGCTTCCACGCCTACGCGGCCGACCTGGCCCGCGTGCTCGAGACGGCGCACGACGGCAAGCCCATGCGCGTCGTCGCGCCGAGAGAGTGGTTCGCCGCCCTGCGCGCCAGCCGTAACCCCGAAATGGTCCTCCACGCCGTCGTCCTCGAGGAGTGGCATGCGGCCGGCTGGGTGCCCTTCAAGCTGGACGCGGGACGGACTCTCGACGTGCTCGCCAAGGAGGCGGATCTCAAGCCCCGGTCGGTCGACAGGCAGCTCATCCTGGACCATGTCATTGGTGAGAAGGGCTTCTGAGCGTGATGGGGAAAGGGAATGGAGAGGCAGGATGTCGGCGTCTGGGATGGGAAATATGCATGAGCGTGGCGTCTGGGATGGGAAATGATGCATGAGCTTGGCGTCTGGGATGGGGAATATTTCATTTTTCATTTATTTCATTTGTTATTTTTATTATAGGCGGCGATGGTCCGGGTTGCGGGCGACTCAGGACTGCGTCGTCAAGGGGACATGGGGAAATATCTTAGTTACAGCGTACACAGGGAAATTTAAAAGACGGAATCAAAATGACCAGCAGTGCATCTTCTCCGGCTCTTGGGAGGCGAACTAGTAGCAAACTAGAAGACAGACTAGAAGACAGACTAGAAGACAGACTAGAAGACAGACTAGAAGATAGACTAGAGACAAACTAGAGACAAACTAGAAGACGAGCAGAAGAGGAGGAGTGGATAAGGGTCATCAATAGTTTCATACCATTCATAATACTAGTCTATAAAAAATCATACTTCCATGCACCGAGGCCGGCCATCACCGGCCGGCGGCCGACGGCCACTTGCCACAGCTTTCAAGAAGCTCCTTGCTGCCGCCGGCCTTGAGCTCCCTCGCATTCTCCGGCCCCTGCTTGAGGTGGTAGAGCACGCCCGAGCGGAACTTGGCGCCCACGCCCCGGAACGACTCGCTCAGCCGGTCGAACATGAGCAGCAGCACCTGGAGGTCCGCCACAAAGTCGGACGCGCGCAGGATGCGGCCCCCGGTGTGGGACGGCGCCGAGGAGAGAATGTGCTCGATGACGAGGATACGGGCGCACGTGAACACGGGCGCCGCAATCATGGGGTTCATGAGCAGGTCCGTCGACACGCGGCTGGCCTCGCGGATGAGCATGGCCGTGTTGCGCGCGACGACGACACAGAGCTGCCAGTTGGAGGACGGCGCCGCCGAGCACCCGCTGCCGTCTTGGCCGCCCTCCTCGCCGTGGGCGAACCGGCCCCGCCGCTTCCTCGGGGGTCGATGGAACAGGAAGACGGTGTTGACGTTCATCATCACGTTCAGCCACACGACGTAAATGCAGTCCGAGTGGGCCGCCGTGGCCAGGTCCGTGGCCGACCGCGGCAGCATGAGGCGCATCTGCGAGAGGTCTTCGTGGAGCGACTCGAGCATGGCATCGTGGCGTTGGGCGTCGTCGTCGTCTTCGTCTTGGTCATTATCGTCATCGTCGTCATCCGACTCGGGCCAGTACATGTGCTCGACGATGCGGCCGAGGAGGACATAGGACAAGATGAGGTAGTGGAACACGTTCGGTCCGTTTTGCTGGGCGCCCACCAGCGACAGGAGTTTTCGAAAGTTGAGCGTGAACGGGACGTGGGCGGATTCGAGGGGGGGCTGTGCCTTGTCAGCAATGTCATATCAAGGGGGGCAGAAGAGGGAGAGAGAAAGACCCACCGATTCCATGTTTTGCACAAGATTCTCGTCCATGGGCAGGTTCACGCGGAGCTGCCTCTCATCGATCGAGTGCGCGTGGCCCAGCGGGAAACACATGCCCCTGTCGAGCATGAACAAGCCCCATACGGTCCTCCGCCGGTCCTCGAGCTCCCGCCAGTCAACAAACCACAGGCCTGGCCCGGAGCTGGGGGCGTCCATCTTGTTGTAGCCCAGGGCCACGCACTGCCTCCACGCCTTGCCGAGGACGAGCCACGACGTCGAGTGATCGCCGACGACCAGCGCGTGCAGCACGATGCAGGCGGCCGCCTGCAGTGTCTGCAGGGGCTCGTCGGGGATATGCGAGGTCTGGCCGTACAGGTGCTTGGCCGTTTCGAACCAGGCCGCCTGCTGGGCCTGCACGTCGGCGGCCGGGTGGTTGGCGGCCACGAGGCAAAAGAGGGCGTAGGCGAGGAGGGGCTTTGTTCGCCCTGTCGTCGTCGTGGTCGTCGTCGTCGCCGCCGCGGCGGCCTCGGCCAAGGCCGCCGGGAGCCGGTCCTTGGAGAAGATGGGCAGGTGGCTGTGGAAGCGCTGAAAGAAGATGCTGCAGAGCTCCTCCATCTGCTGCCGCGTGGGCAGCTGTGCCGTCGCGGCCGTCGCGGCCTGGCCCGGCTCGGGCTCCGGCACGGGCTCGCCCGAGGGTGCCACGTCCGGCATGTCTGATGTCTGTGGGGAAGGGACAGTCGACCGCTGCGAGGTGCTCGTCCTGCCGCGGTCCTCAAAGATGGAGCTCACGGTGGTGGACGAGGCGGCCGAGGAGAGGTCGCTCGGCATGGAGCTGGGCAGCCAGCCGCCGGGCTGCGCTGCTGATGGAAACGCCGTTGGCTGCGATGCGGCGGCGGGTGCGTAGGGTGCCGCCTGGCCTGGGCTGCCGAGCAGCATGGCCGTCAGGTCCTGGGCGGCGGTCAGAGGAGGCGACGACGTGTCGGGCGGCAAGGACGAGTAGAAAAACGGCGATTGGTCGCTGCCGGGCGTCGCGACAAGCCCGGACAGGGTCTGTATGAGGCTAGGGTTGAGCTGCAGGGCCGAGGGCGCGAGGTTTGGATACATGGGCAGCGCGTTCTGTGTCGGGTACGGCTGGAAGTGGAGCTGCTGGCCCGTCGAGGGCCTGGAGACGGTGTTGCTGTGATTATTCTGGCCGTTGATCATCGACGAGGAGCGTCGCGCCGGCGGATAGGAGCACGGCTCCTGGCGCATGATGCAGGTTGAGCATGATGGTCTCCCTCCCTAGACGAGTCAGCAGAAGGCTCACGATCAGCCACGGATGGCGCGTTCTTCCTCGACGTACATTGCACCGCTTTTTGCGCGCTCGGCACGCCATGCAGACGGCCTTAGTCTTGCTGCTGGTGCTCGACGCTGACGCCACGGACCTGGGTCCTCTGGCAGCGCTCTGGTCGCTCATCTCCGTGCTACCAGCGACTAGAGCCATGGCGTTGTTGGGTTGGAGCCGCGTGACGAGGGCGAGGCCAGAGGGAGGCGGCAGGTCGGGGCCGTGGCCATGGAATGGAGTGGGCGCGGGCGATTCGTATTTGTGGGCGTGATGTGATGGCGGTTCGAGTTGAAGTTGTTTCTCAGGTGGGCATCGTTGTAGGACAGTCAAGAGCGTGGGGCGTAGCGGGAGATCACGGCGAGGGGCTGGCAGGTGGGATGAAGGGCTAAAGATTTTATTACTTGAGGTCTCTTGAATAATTATGCAACGCCTGGTAATTGTGCAATGCATACATGAGGTCCCTGCCAAGTCAATTATGCAATACGTGCGTGTATCGTTTGCCATCAAGGGCCGACGAAACAGCCACCCACGGACGGCAAGGGCCTGCCGCCTTCTTGCCTGCCAGGCTAGGCCAAGGCAGGCAGGCCAAGAGGCCTCCCGCCCTTCTTAGTCAGGCAGGACCCTTGTCAGCCGCACGTGTGGGCCCACTCGTGTGCGCTCAGTTCCGCGGCGGCTCTCGACTGGCTGGACGATGCAGGGTTCAAGGGTCTGCAGAGCTGAGGCTTCAGGGGTTTCGATGCTTCCAAGGGCTGAGGCCACACCGGGTCGGGGTGGGGTGATCTACGCCAGGTTGCGGATTTGCCGTACCTTCTGCATGTGGCAAAGGTCGGCAGAAGAATTCGCTGCAGCCTCGGCTCGACATGCAGGGCATCATGTGTTTGCAGATTGCGTGGCATCATCCACTGCCGGTATACCCAGCTCAGCGCCTCGATAACGGAAGGTGGGCAGCAGAGCAAGGCGAAGTCCACAGGGGCCCCGTTCTCGTATCGCCCAAGCGCCCGCAGGCTGCATGACTCCTGCAGACGATTTGCCGCATACTTGGCAGATACGCACAAGCACGGCACTGGGCACGGATAAAGGTGGGTCGAAATATTGATGAACGGCACTCGATCTCGATTTTTATAATTAGCAAAATGGCTGCAGAATGAGTGTGTCGGAACGGTTGCGAAGTGGTTGCCATCTCGTGCGGCCAAAGGAGGCAAGTGCTGCCGCCGGAACTGCCCATCGCTGCCTTGTCGCGCACTCCGATGTCGGCCAAAGATCAAAGGCAGAGAGATGATGATGGAATCGTGCAGCTCGCTCATCCCTGCTGGAGTCAGGCTAGCCTCGAACTCCGCGTGCTGCAGATTGCTTGCTTGCCAACCTTCCGCCAACATTCTGCAGCATTCCTGCAGCAGCCGTTTCATGCGCGCGCCGCCCACGCAGTCGAGCCCACGCTACCGATGCGGGCGAACACGGTGGATTTGGACCCCAACCCAACCCCCGACGCAGGCACCGCCAAGCCAAGTCGTCAGGCTAGGCGACAGCTGCCCCAAAGTACTGGCTGATGGCGTGACAGGCATGTTGGAGCTCGGCCGAGACAGTGCCCACGTGCTCCCGCGAGAAGAGGGAAAAGTGGTCGCCCGGCACGTCGCGAACGACGTCGACGAGCCGACGCCCGTGCCTCTGCCAGCCCAGCAGCGGATCGTCCCTCTGCAAATCCACGCTGCTGACCGTCCCTGGCGGCGAGGGCACGCGTCCCGTCGCTCGCAGGAGGACAATCATCGGCCGCTGCCCACTAGGCCCGTGTCGTGCCGTCGGATGCAGGCGTAGACCCTGCCCCGTAGGGCTAGTATCGACAGACTCGACACGGCTGTCGAGGCCGACCGAGCACGCGCCCTCCTCCCGCGGCGGAAAAGGCACGGCTTTGATCCCCGGACGCGCAGGGCCCCCATGCTGGCGACTGCCGTCGTCGTCGACCTCGTCGCCACCCTTGGGCCCAGGCGGGCCATGATCAGCAACATCCCACGTCGGTGGCGTCCACGACGAAGCGAGCGTCCCCGCCTGTCGAAGCGAACGCATCACACACAGGCGAATCTCGGCCGGGCACGTCGTGCGCAAGGGGGGCAGAGGCGGCAGGCCTGCGGCACTGGGGAGCAGCCCGTCGGCACATGGAGCGCCACTTACTCGCGAGCCGGCATCGACAGAGGGCGCCACGCTGTCAAGCATCACCACCCCTGCCACCACCACGTCCGCGTCGCCCTCGAGCACCTTGGCAATCTCCAGCGCGACCATGCCCCCCAGCGACCACCCCCCCAGGATGAGCGCGCCACCCTGCGGCAGCAGGCTCCTCACCAGCTCGACGTACACGCCCGCCATCTCCTTTATCCCCCCCTTCCAGGGCCGTCCGCTTCGGAACCGAGGATTGTGAATCGCGTACACGGCGCGGCCCTGCCGCTCGAGGAACCGGTAGTCAAAGCATGTGCCCCCGCCGTCGTGGATGAGCACCAGAGGCAGCTCAGCAGCCTCGGGGCCCTCGACGCACCGCTGGATCGTGGCCGGGTTCGGTCCCAGCATGGTTCGAGTGCAGTAGGCAGAATCCTCCGAGTCGTCTCTACCGTGCAGGTGGTGGATCTCCCATCGACCTAGGTAGGTGGGTGCTGGTACGTGACGTTTTGCTGCTGGACAGGCCTGGGGGCGGGACGCCCATGTAATAATACAGGTATTCATAACAACAGCAGCAGCAGCAGCAGCAGCAGCAGCAACATCCAGCCGTCGGCGCCTGTCTTTCTCGTCCATACCTGCAATGCAACAACCGATCGCCGCCCTGTCCTGATCGATACCCTGTCTCCGGGCTCGCCTTTTCGCCGCGGCAGAGGCGCCGCCACTGCCCGACAGCGTCGCCGCCCATCCAGCCACTCAACTACCGCGGCCGCCACGGTGCGGTCCGACTCTATGTACATGCGGAACGGCGCGGCAGCGCTCGAGTAGCGCCGACGTGGTGCAGGGTTCGAGGCGCTTAATTACAGCATGCACAAGCGGGAAAAAATCCGCAAATCCTTCGCAATGTGATTGGCCGCCACAGAGATGCCTGGCTCTCCTGCGACGCGGTGAGCCGACGCCATGTCTCGATATGCCGGCGTCTCGGACTAGGTAAGCTCTACGTCGCCCTATTCCACATTGGAACATGGCCGTTTCATTTCCATCTCTGCCTCTCTACTCAACGAATGCGGGCGCGGTTCTCTTGGCTTAGTCGTATCGCATCGCATATCATGGATTCGCAGACTATCTGCAGGGTGGTGGATCGGAGGTCGGTCTGACCTTGGTCCTCGCGATGCGTGACCGACAAGCGTGCCTTGCTTCCAGTCGCGGCGACAGGGTCTGTCTCCTTTCCTGACGAGCCGCGGATGGACGGCGGGCACCACCATCACTTGAGCCCCCCGACGCCTTGGAGCGTCATCTTGACGATCCGACTCCCGCGCTCAAACTCATTCAGAGAGAGCCCCGACAGCGTGCAAACGTACAGATCGTCCATGGCAGGCCCCCCAAAGCCCACATTGGTCGAGCACGCCGACCCAGTGGCGTACGACCCGAGCAGGGCGCCGTCCCTGCCCAGGACTCGAATCTCGCCCGCCCCAAACTGGGCCACGTACGCCCTACCCTGGGCGTCGACGGCAACACCGTCGGCCTGCGCTTCGCCCGGCACCCACGCGTTGGGGACGGAAGGCAGGTCGGCCAAGTGCCTGTATGCACCGAGGGTCGTCGAGTTTCGCCCTCGAAACACGACGACCCGGTTTCTTGCGGCCTCTGTGACCAGCAGCGCGCCGCCGTCGGGCGTCTCGACGACGCCGCTGGGGAATCGGAGCTGCCCGTCCGAGACGCACCGCGCGACGCGATCGCGATCGACGTGGTAGATCTTGCCGGTACCGATGGCGTTCAAGTCGTCGTCGAGCGGACCGGGGTCTGTGAACCAGAATTCGAGGCCGCTCGTGCGGTCGACGCCAATGTCGTTTGGGTTGACAAGGGCATGGCCCTCGGCGTCGTGCTGGATCTCCGACAGCTTGGCTCCGTTCTCGTCGAGGAACACAATGGCGCCAGGACCTGAGCCCAAGCCCTGCTGCTGGGTGACAACGTGGACGCCGTCTGCCAATATCTTGTGCCCGTTGGGCGCCTTGACTTGGGTCGTCCAGACGGACCGGGTCCCGTTGGCATCGAATCGATAGACTGTGTCGCCCAGGACGTCCGAAACGTACACATTGTCTTGTCCGTCGACCACGATCCCCTCGCAGAGCCCAGGGACCTGCCCAAACTCGACGATACGGGGGAGAGGGAGTTTGTCCGCGGCCGCGCAGCCATGCACAGAGCGCGAGGTAACAGCACCAGCGGGCAGGGAGGCCGCGGCGGTTGTGAGAATCAGTCCAAAGATGATCATGGTGAGATTGATGGCCCTTTCTAAATAGTGGTCGGCTTTGGATTGACTGATAGCTAGTCCCTCGCCGTGCGAGTCTTTATACTCATCATGGCCGACGATCTCTACGAGGCCGCACAGGCAGGCCTGCTGCTCAGCCTCGCCAACGCGCGTTGCAGGCTGTGATATGACGGCATTCTGCGACCCTGGTTGCCATGCTCAAGAGTTTGGAATGAGCATATGTGCAATTGAGTGCGGAATCCGCGGACTATATGCCACGGCCTCCGCGGGTCCCACATGATCCAACCCTGTCGCCTGCTCGCACAGTGCGGCGCATACCACTCCCGTATGCGTGCGCCGTTGGTTAATTAAGGAGTGCAGGGCACCCTCGTTACCAAGGCCCTTGAGGCACTCTTACGCGTGGCCGGCCCCTTGGTCTTGGTACGGTGTCGGGCAAGACGACAGTTGGGCTCTCTTCTGTTTTTCCCATTCGAGTTTCACGCTGCACGGGACGAGTTGCTCCAAACGTCGTCTTCTCGTGTAGCCAGCCTATCTGTCTGGGCCTTCTACATCTTCATCCTGTCCCACCCACCCCGGCCATCAGCCTCGTCGGCTTCCCATGTCCCGGTAGATCTTGTGCTGCAGCTCTAGGAAGATGAAGATGCACATGGTGTGTCTGTCTCCACGTCAGCTTGGTCTCGGGCGCATGTACGTGCTCGTCCCCATACGGTCGACGTACGGGCCTATGCGTAGGAAGCTTGGCACCCATCCGCGGATCATCCACCGGGGCCCCTCGCGGCGGAAGGCCTGCCCCACCACGCCGAGCATGCTCGATTGCGTGCCTGGCGCGGCCGTCATGGTGCGTGTCTTTATGACGTCGATCGGGTTCGTGACGGTCGTCGCCAGCAGCGCCGCTGTCAAGGCCGCGCTGGCCTGCACGGCCGGCGTGTCGCCCGTATCGAGGCCGCGCATCAGGGCGTCCTTGAGGATGTCGTAGCTGGCCAACTGGCCCGCCGTCTGCGCGGCCGCGCGCGTGCTGTTGGGCAGCCAGCCCCGGAAGAAGCCCCGGACGCCCTCCTCCCGCGCCATGCGGACGATGCCGTGCCCGACGTGGTGGTAGCGGACGCGCTCGCGCGGCGGGAGGGCGCCGTCGTTCTGCATGCGCACGTTGAGCACGTCTGCAAAGTTGCCTGCGATGCCGCCGACAAAGCCCGAGCACGCGGCCGTGGCGATGAGCTGAGGGTCTCGCAGGGTCTTGCCGTGCCGATGCTTCATCTCCTCGTAGAAGCCGAAGCGGGCGGTCGAGTAGAGGAGCTGGCGCAGCACAGACGCCGAGAGGCCCCTGTACAGGGCTGCGGCGCCCTCGTCCCGGACCAGGCGGCCACGACGCTCCTGGGCGCGTTTGGGGACAAACCCTGCAGGCGGACCTGCCGGTCGTTGTGAGTATGTGCTTCAATGGAAGCATGCAAAAGACGCGAGATACCTTGGCTGTCTCCCGTCAGCAGGCTGTCCTTTTCCATCTCCCTGTGCGAGAGAGACACCCATCACCCACCCAGATCAAAGGGATGCGTGACGCAGGCGGCCATGGCGCTGGCGCTGCCGCCCAGCCAGAACGGATATTTGATGCTGCTGCTGCTGCTCTTGTTTGTCTCCATGGTCGCGAAGCAGGGATGGAAGCCTCGGACTTGCGCACGAATTCTAATGGACGAGAGAGAAGCCGAGGGGCTGGGGTTCTCTCCCAGATCGGGCACTCGGGTCTTGTTATGATCTGTCCCAGGGACCGGGCCACGGAAAGGACTACGTACCAATACTCACGCAGCCCCCGAAAGCGCACCAGGTCCCCGAAATGATCCCCGGCCGGGACTGCTGTCCCATCAGGCACGGGATGATGCGGAAGATGACGGATCGTCGGTCAGTTACGGATACGTCGTCCCCTTTCACAGAAAGATGTGCTTTTCGTTGGATCTTCATCTATTGACGGTTTATGGACGCTTCTTATAGTACAGTTGATGCCATCTACGGGACCAAAGTTTCTACAGACGCGATGAAGACCAAGCAAAGGTCACCGCCAGGTCCAGCCCTTGGGTCCCGCCCAGGTGCCCTTGACCATGGACTTGTAGTAGACCCAGGGGAAGAAATCCTTTTTCAGGTGGTAAAAGGCGCGGCGGGGCGTGGCCTGGTCCACGAGGGCGCCAAACGTCTCGCGGGGGACGCCGCCGTAGGCAAACTCGGCCAGCATGACCTTGCCGTACTCTGTCAGGAGCGGGCACGACGTGTAGCCGTCGTACACGGCCGAGGGGGACTTGCCGTCGAGCGCGCCCAGGAGGTTCTCGACGAGCACGGGCGCCTGGGCGGTGATGGCGGCCGCCGTCTTGGACGTGGGCAGGCCGGCCGCGTCGCCGGCGGACCAGACATTGGCATACTTGGTGTGGCGCAGCGTACCCTGGTCCACGTCGACAAAGCCGGCCTCGTTGGCCAGGGCGCTGTCCTTGACAAAGTCGTGGGGGCCCATCTTGGGCACGGCGTGGAGGAGGTCGAACCTCTTGTGCACGCGGCTCCCGTCGTCGGCCCGGGCGAGCGTGGCCACGTTGCCGTTGACCTCGACGAGGTCGTGCTGGAAGATTGCGTCGACGCCCCGCTCGACGCGGAGGGCGTCGAGCTTCTCGCTGTACTTGGGGACGCCAAACATGACGGGCATGGCCGTGGCGAACTGGATGCGGATGCCGGACCGGTGGGGGTCCGGGTGGTAGTGTCTGGCGCGTCGCCAGCGGTCGAGAGCGAGCCACATGATCTTCTGGGGCGCGCCGGCGCACTTGACGATGCCGGCGGGGTGCGTGAAGAGGGCGTCACCCTTTGTGAAGGCGGCGAGGTTGCTGGTTGCCTTGTCGCACGTGTCGTAGCTGTAGATGGACGAGACGGGGGCGTGGGGGTCGCGCAGGGCCTCCTCGAGGCCCTTTATGCTCGCAAAGTCGACCTTGATGCCCGGGCAGACGACGAGGTGCTCGTAGGCGATGCGCGTGCCGTCGTGGAGGGTGGTGGTGCTGTCGTCGGGCGTCATGGCCCGGACACCCTGGGCGTAGTGGTGGATCTTGGGGTCCACGAGGGACGAGAGACGCGTGCGCAGGTCGGCCTTGCTCTTGAGGCCGCCGCCCACGAGGGTCCAGCCGGGCTGGTAGTCGTGCCACTCGCTGGGATCGACGAGGCACACGTCGCCTGGCCAGACGCGCCCGGAGCGGAGCAGCTTGTGTCCAATGGTGAGACCTGCGCTGCCGGCGCCTACAATGGCCACCTTGTGGTTGCGCGTTGTCGTCGTCGTCGAGGCAGCATTTGCCGCAGTAGCGAAAGAGCGAACGCCTGCTCGTGCCACGGCACGGCGGCCTGCGGTGATGATCCCTTGGGGTGACATGGAGCCTGCGTGGATGACTGGATGACAGGATAAGAGGAAAGGTGTCGAGATCGTACGCATATCCGCCAGAGGCGGTCGGCGAGGTGAGGTTGATAAGAGGCCAGGAAGAGAGAGGGGGTCGGGGACGCCCGGGACGAACAAGACCAGAATCCCGGCCGGGCGACGCGACTTCGGCGATGCCCCGGATCGGGCCGGGCCGGGCGGGGACGGCGGGGACCTGAATTACCCCACTTTGTCCCCGAAGATCCCCGAAGGTCCCCGACAGCCGCATCCGGGCCGGCGGGGTCTGTCTGGGACGTCGTCCCTATGACAAGCGATCAGGCGATTCTGGTTCGCTGTATTCGTACTTCAAGTTCGAGCGCCGCGTTCTTTTTGCTCTCTAGACACGCGACCCATCGCAGCAAGCAACCAGCAGCCACCACCCAGCCGCCATGTCACTCGGCCTCTCTCGCTCCCCCGTCGGGCTGGCATCCAGGGCGTGTTCGTCGAGGTCCTGCCCCGTCGCCGTGCTACCCGTGCGCCATCTCCAGCGAGGCGCGAGGCACGCGGGCGCGCGTGACAGCAGATGCTTTACCTTTTCTTCCCTCTCGCCGCCACGTCCCACGACTCCCAAGTTCAACAGCCAGCTGACACGCGACCGCGCCCTGGGCGACCGCGCATCGCTGGCAACGAGCGCTGCGCCTCCCCCACCCGAAGCCATCGTGCACAGCGTGTTTGAACCGGCTACGGGCTCGTGGCAGTACATCGTGGCCGACCCCAGCACGCGCGCTGCCGTGATCATCGACCCCGTACTCGACTACGACGCAGCAAAAGGCGCGCTCTCGACGGCGTCGGCTGACGCGCTCATCAAGTTGGCGACCGACCAGGGCTACACGGTCGGCATGATCCTCGAGACGCACATTCACGCTGACCACGTCACCGCCGCCTCGTACATCCAGGCCGCGCTTGGCAAGGCCCAAGGGCGCAAGCCTCTCATTGGCATCGGCAGCCGCATCCGCAAAACACAGGAGCTGTTTGGGCAGCGCTACGGCATATCCTCCAGCGAGTACGAGGGCGTCTTTGACCGCCTGTGGCAGGATGACGAGGACTTTGCCGTGGGCTCCCTCGTCGCGCGCGCCATCCACCTCCCCGGCCACACGCCGGACCACATGGGCTACCAGATTGGCAGTGCGGCCCCTTGGCCCCCGTCTGTTGGATGATAAAACACGGCTAACCTGGTCCAGGCAACGTCTTTGTCGGCGACACGCTCTTCCACGTCGACGTCGGCTCCGCGCGCGCCGACTTTCCCGGCGGCAGCGCCGAGGCCGTCTACGCGTCCGGGCGCAAGCTCCTGTCCCTGCCCGAGGACACCAAGATCTGGGTCGGACACGACTACCCGCCCCCCGACCGCACCGTGCCCGTGCCCTGCGTGACGGTCCGGGAGCACCGGGCGGCCAACAAGCACCTCAGGGACGGCACCAGCCGCGAGGACTTTATCGCCATGCGTCGCGCGCGGGACGCCTCGCTCGCCGCACCGCGCCTGCTGCACCCGTCCATCCAGATGAACATTCGCGCCGGGCGCCTCCCTGCGCCGTCGCCCTCGGGGCTGCGCTTTGTCCATATCCCGCTGCGGTATCCGGCGCCAGAATGGTGACGGTGTGTTTGTGCAAGGAAGCAGAAGATGTTTGGACGGTCCACGATGGCTTGAGGGCCTGCATCATGGCGTGACGGACGTATTGCCCTTTCCATCGGCCACTGTGGCCAGCATGTAGTTGTATTCGGCAGTTTTGTACATACTATAAATTCATCGGGCCTTATCAGGGAGGTGTCGTTTTGTACATGTGAGCTGGAGCAGCACCATGGTCACTATGCGTATGTTCTGGACAGCATGAGACAGTGCGTTTCTTGATAGATGGGTGTCCATTTGCATTTGTCTAGTTTACATTCTCTATTTCTAGTCTATCTCATTTCCTATCTCTGTTCTAAGTACTGGCCTTCCAAGTGAGCCCAGCCTCCTACAGCCCTACAGCCCCAGCAGCGAGGTCGCCAGCAGGCCGCTGCCAAACATGGAGGCGACGGTGACGACGGAGCTGACGCCCAGGGTGGCCATGCCGCTGATGCCGTGGCCGCTGGTGCACCCGCCGGCGATGCGCGCGCCAAAGGTCAGGAGGAGCCCGCCCACGAGCACAAAGGGGAGCGGGACGGCCTCGCTGCGGGCGAGGGCCTCGCGCGTGGCGGGGACGTTGGCCATGACCAGCAGCGCGCCGGCCACGATGCCGCCGGCGAAGAGCATGCTGTCCGGGCGCCGGGCGAGGATGCTGGACTTGGTGGTGCCCTCTTTCCGCGACGGCCGCGCCAGGACGTCCCAGAGGCCCCAGACCAGCTGGCCAAACTCCTCGTACGCCGTGCTCACGCCCACGGGCTTGTCCGCCAGGACGACGGACGCCAGCTGGCCCAGGCCGACGAGGAGGCCGCCGACGACGGGGTGCACGAGGGCCGGGCTGCGTGGCGCCACGAGCAGCGCCGCCACGATGCCCGTCAGCATGACGAGCTCGTAGCCCGTGAGGATGGCGCGGGGTGACCATCCCGTCGCCGCCATGAGGGAGCCGTCGTTGTCCTTGTCGTCGTTCTTGCTGGCCGCGGGCCGCGTGATCAAAGGCTTCAGTCGGACCCAGGCGACGCCTGCCGCGAGCGAGCTACACGCCAGCAGCCGGCTCGTCCCCAGGCCCGCCGCCGCCTGGACGAGCACGGTGCCCGGACAGGCCCCCGTCAGGCTCATCCCGAGGCCCAGTAGGCTGCCCCCGATAATGTTGCCGTCAAACTTGGCCAGCCAGCCGTGCGAGCTGTCCGTCCGCGGCGCGATCCCGGGCTTGCCCTGCTGTTGCTGTTGCTGTCGGGCGTTGTAGGCGGCAAAGATGGCCGCGCTCGATGCAGAAGCCGTTAGAAACGTGATGAGCATGTGAAAGTCGGCCATGCGGAACTGGTCGCGGATCACCTGCGGGCTGGCCACGCCCGCGAGGGTCAGGCCCGTGCCAAAGATGGCGCCCGTCAGCACGCTCGTCGCAGGCGAGGGCATGCTTGGCTTGGTGTGTCGGGTAGAGGGTCAGAGAGGGGGGAGTCGGAGAGGGAGGAAGGGGTTGGCGTAGAATGGCAGTTAATGGCCGAGGATATCAAAGGATGACAACGGATGGCAGAGGATGGCGTGCCTGAACAAACATGAACATTGACAACGCCTTGGACGAGCGGCGCCATCACCTTTCAAGTACCCAGACACAAGGCCGCCTGGCGTCACCTCGCCGATCGGCCAGGGGCGAAAACGGGGTCGTGTCCTGCGCCAGGCGGCCCCAGATCGCTCTAGCTTCAAGACTAAAGACTCGGGAACGGGTTAAGAGTCGGCGAAGAGCAAGACGTCGGCGACCTGGGGTGGAGACGGCGATGGTGGAGCGGGCGAGAGACCGAGGGCCGTCCATCCATGTAGCCGCGACGGCCCGTCGTTGGGCGAGTCTCAGGGCACCGTGTGAAGGGCGGACATTCTTTGGTGACACTTGATACTTGTAGGTATTGGCCACGTATATGTGGAAGATGTGGAGGATAGCTTGCACCAATGAATGAGGCCTTTTTGCGCGCTATTTTGGATTCCATTATGTGCTTCTACCTTTAGCATAAGTGTACCCGGTAGAGAAACGGAAAGCGTGTCTTCCATCTTTAGACCCCGCGCCGCGTCAGGCAACAAGTCAAGTGTCTTCGTTCTCCTCGTCTGCCTTTGACGAATACCGCACGGCCGCCGCGACGGCCTCGGCGAGGTCGGCGTGGAACAGCGGCCTGTCCACGGCAAACAGAGGCCGCAGCCCGCGCGGACGACCCGCCTCGTCGCCGTCCTTCTTCTCGTCGTCGTGATCCTCGACGTCCCTGTCCCTGTGGCCCCCCTCGTCGTCGGCGCTGGCCTGCTCGCTCCGGCGCGTCCGCTCCTCGTGCAAAACGGCCTCGGTGGCGCCACCCAGCGACGAGCTCGCCAGGGACATGACGGGCGGCCGTTGGCCTGCCGCCTCGCCTAGCTGGTCATCCTCAGCCGTCGGTGCCCGCCCAAACCCGGCCGACGCGAGCGCCCGTCGCGCCCAGCGATTGCGCAGGCCAGCAAAGTGCCAGCGGACGACCGAGGGGCTCGTCCACCGGTCCAGCGCGTTGCGCGCGTCCACGAGCCCCTGAACGCTCGTAATGTCCACGTGATAGATAGTCGAGCAGTCGAGGATGATGGCCCGGAGCGGCGGGAGCCGCATGTCTTGCTCGACCGGCCCTGGCGCGTCACACCAGAGCGCGTCAGCCGAAGAGGAAGACGACGACGACGAAGGTGTCGCCCGCCGCGTGTGAGAGTACACGTGGTCTAGGAGCATCTTGAGGTGCATCGCCTGGTTGAGGTAGTTGAGTCCCTCGGGCATGTGGTAGATGAAGACACCTGGGTACGGCCCCGCCGCGACCGCCACGTCCGGGTTGGAGGCGTCATCGCGGGCCACGCTCAGGTAGACGTCGTGGCGCATGCCCGGCAGGGACGGCTCCGCATCGTCGCGGAACTTTTCCTCGTGGGGCGTCACGTCGCCGCTCGACGCGTCCCCTCCATCCTTCCCTGAACGCGCCGCCGTGGCCGGTGACCCATCTGGCAGCTGCACCGCCACCGGCCCGAGAATCTGGCCTCGTGTGCGCGCGAGACGCACGAGCAGCAGGAGCAGGGACAGGCCGACGGTGACGTAGATGGACGTCTCGAGGCCCGTCATGATGGCGACGACGACGCCGACGACCCAGACGACGCTCTCGGGCGGTGACAGGCGCCAGTAGCGCGCGACCGTCGCGGGCGAGGCGATGAGGCTGAACACGGCGTGGATGATGAGCCCGGCCAGGGCGGCCCGCGGGATGTAGTAGAAGACGGCCGTCAGCGCGTAGAGGGCCAGCAGCAGCAGCAGCGCGCTGACGAGGCCGGCCAGCGGCGTCTTGACGCCCGCCTTGGACAGCACGGCCGACGCCCCGAACGAGCCGGTGCACGAGTACCCGCCCACAAACGGCCCCAGCACGTTGGCGGTGCCTTGGGCCAGGATCTCCTGCGACTGCGACGGCACAATCTCGTAGCCATACTGCTTGCCGAAGCTCTTGGCAATGGCAATGTGCTCGATGAGGAGGATGACGATGATAACCGGGCTCTGCGGCAGCACGAGGCCGAGCAGGTCGGGTTCGAGGGTAGGGGGGCCCGCATGCACAAAGCCTGCCCTCTCGTCAGCATGCAAAGAACATACACACACAAACACGGGCGGAAAGTGTCCCTCACGTACCCTTGTCAATGTGGCCCACGATGCGGAAGCGGCTGCGGTCCTCGGGCACGCCGCGGTGGACCAGCCAGCTGACCAGAATGTACAGCAGCATGGCAAAGGTGAGGCGCAGCGACGACACGGTCGCCCACAGCCGCCGCCGCGCCGGCTGGCGGACCTCTATGCGGGTGCAGACGGCGCGCACGAGCTCCAGGAACACCAGGCACGTGATGCCAATGGCCGCGTCCAGCTGCGTGGCGCCGAGCCGCCGAAGCGTCGCGATGAGCACCTTGTAGGGCGCCTCGCGCGTGTTGACGCCGGGGATGCCCAGCAGAACGGGCAGCTGCGTGCACATGATGGTGATGCTCGCCGCCGTGATGAACGCCGACACGGGGATGTAGGGGATCACCTCGACCACCCACCCCAGGCGCAGCAGGCCCAAGGCGAGCAGGGCGAGGCCCGTCATGAACGACAGCGTCTTGGCCACCTCGACGCTCGTGTACTGGCCCGGGCGCGCCTCGTGCACGTGCGCAATCACCTCGCCCACGAGGAGCGAGCCGACGGCCGTGGTCTGGTGGGGGCCGTGCCCGTCAGTCTACAATGCCTTTGCAAGCACAGGGGAAGGGGATGGGGGCGCGGTACGTGTACCCCGATGATGATGTCCTTGGAGGTGCCAAACAGCCAGTACGTCGCGGCGCCCGCAAAGGACGTGTACAGCCCAAAGTCCGGGGTCAGCGTCGCCAGCACCGCATAGGCCATGGCCTGGGGGATGATGACCAGGCCCGCCGTGAGGCCCGCGATGCTGTCCGCCAGGAGCCATCGCCACCCGTACCGGGGCAGCCAGCTGGCGCACGGGAACAGGGACTGGACGTAGCGGAAGGCGCCCTGCCTCGTCGGGACCACCTCCCGCAGCGCGCCCCAGACGGTGGGCTCGACCTCGTGGTAGTTCCAGGAGTGGTCATCGTCGTGGTCGACGGAAGGCGTCGTGGGGGCGTCTTGGCTCTCCGGGGTCTGGGTCGCGAGACCTGCCGCTGGTGGGTTCGTATTCCCTGGATCCTGCGACATGTCGATGAAGGTCTTTGTGCTCTCGAGTGGGCTGGAGCGTGTTCCGTCCAGCAGTATCTCTTTGCCCCTTGCGCTGATGGCTCAGTCCGTCCCTTTATAAGATAGAATGACACGGAGCGAGCGGGTCGCTCGCCGCCTGGTGCCGCACATCGCCGACTATCTTCATTCCTCGCCGCCCCGAGCCGGTGGGTCCCCGAGGGATGGTGTTGCCGACCGACAAGCTACAGGGTAGGTAGATCTGAAGCCGATTGCGTCTGGTCGTTGACTAGAGCGATCGGGCCACAGTCTGGTGCGATAGATGGTACTCTACGCGTTGGCTATTGTATCGATAGCCAAGGAGGTAGGTAGAGACCGACTTTGGTGAGGCTGGGATTCCTGCATATTCGTAGTGGTCGTTGTGGGGTACACCTGGGAAGCGTGTCGGGTCGCAACAACCAGACATGCGCGCGCCTACATTCACGCGGGAGGGATGGCGCTGTCCCGGATGAGGTCCTGCAGCCATTGCTCGTCCGGGGGCGATGGCCCCAGGTCCGGCCGCGCGGCACCGATGTCACTGCTCGCCGCGGGCCTGCACGAGCCCAAGACGCCCCGTGCAAAGCCCGCGAGCTGGTCCCGCACCACCGAGGCAATGGGCCACGAGCGGCCGAGGGCCTGCAGCGCGCTCAGCTCCAGCTGCAGGGTCTTGCCCAGGTAGGCTGGCCTCGGGTCCGGCCGCGTGGCGTACTCGGCCAGCAGGACGGCGGCCGAGTATGCCACGGCGCACGAGAAGCAGGGCGACAGCGTGTCGAGGCTGGGGTGCGCCGCCAGAAGCCTCGCCAGCGCCTTGGCCAACCGCAGCGCAGCGGCCCTGTGCAACCTCGGGGCGTCCGACGCCACCTCGCCCAGGTCCTGGCCGCAGACCGTCCGAAAGTCGTCGACGCGGGCCAGCGGCGACTGGGGCAGGTGCAGGCAGATGGCGGCCAGGTGGACGATCATGAGCGCGCACGACATGACCTCGTCCACCACTTCGCCGTCGCCGTCCTCGTCATCGTCGGCGCGGAGGCTGTCGCGCTTGTCCTCGGGGAGGGACAGCTGCCAGCTCGCAATGGCCGCCTCGGCCGCCAGCCGCGCCGACCGGGACGTGGACGAGGACGAGTCCCTCCCTGCGTCGAGGACCATGGATAGGATGCGCATGGCGTCGACGCGAAAGGCGAAGGAGGACCACCGCGCGCTCGACGCGGCCCGGAAGCGCTCCTGCATCTCCCCCGCGCTGCCCACCAGGGGAGGCACCTGACAGGCGTTGTACGCCTCGCAGTCGCAGGGCAGGGTCATGTCCGCCGGCAGGGGCAGCCGCGTGTCAGTGCCCCCAATGAGCGATATGAGGCCGGCCATGGTGTACAGCTCCCACCAGGTCCGCCGCCAGCTCTCGCGCCACAGGGGCGCGTCGTCGGGCGCAAACGTGTTGGCGTCGAGGCCGATCTGGTAGGCGACGCTGATGGCGGTGCTGAGCGCCCTGTTGCCTCGGTCCCTCTCAAAGCGCGCGTACGAAGTCAGGGTCACGAGGAGGAGCGACTGCACCTTGAAGGCGTCGTCCGCCACGTCAGACGCAAAGACGGCCTGACTCGCCTCGTAGTGTTGCTGCTGCTGCTGCTGCTGCCCCCGCCGCCGCGGCCCGGCCGACCTGGGCACCTGATGGCTGGCCGCAAAGTACATGGCGCGCTTGAGATGGTCTGGGAACACGCTGGGGTCCCGCTGATACACCGTGAGCGGGAGCAGAAAGGGGTGTGCCGGATGGATGTGTCGGTAATACAGGCCAATCAGATATGTGTCGTCGGGGGTGGTTCCCACGTCTGCGTAGGGAAGGGAGTGTGTCTCCTCGCTGCCGAATCCATCGTCCTGGTACAAAGCGTGGAGACTGTCGCTGTGGGCGTACTCGTTGTGTCGTGGTGGTAGCTGTTGTGACGCTAGGCTCATCGAGCACGACGGTCCCTCTGGCGGCAGGGGATCCAGGCCACTGATGAATCCCCGACCGAGAGAGACGCTGCTGAAATCCTGGCCTGGGAATCCTGTCGTTTCCAAGGCCTGCGCTCCGATGGGCGCCTTGGCCGAGCATGCCACTCCCCGCCGTCCGCGTCGCGACGCTACGTAGGTGCAGGCGAGCCCCGTCGCTGCACAGCGGTTGCAGAGCGGTGTCTGGCCATCGCACTTGAGGTGCTTCTCACGGCAGGGTAGACAGGCCCTGGAACTGGGGGTCGTCCTGGTCCTGGGCAGCATGTGGTCGGCGAGTTTTCCTTGTCTCGCAACATTTCACTTGCCCATTCCGATGCTCCTGATGGTGGGGATTCGGGGAAGGTACGATGGACTGGTCACGTGAGGAGGCGGACGTGAGGAGCGCCCATCGTCCCCAGCCCAGACAAGGCGGTTGAGAACATGAGTGAGGCAGGACAAATGTCGGCAGAGAAGTAAACGCGGAACTACGAGAAAATCACGAAGGTTAGTCAGGAAAACGCTATGCATAGAGTCCTGCACGGGTGCGACAGCACCACGATCTGCGGCCTGCCAGCAGTCTCCTCGCAGCCATTATTGCCTTCAACTCAAGTAGGTCTAACTTGTGCACCGTCCATGTGTGTACGAGAAAACTGATAATACTGCAGGCGAAATATCCGCCCGTGACCCGACCGCTAAAGCACTTGTGTGACGACCATTCCCTCACTATCCAGCTGTAGGGTAGGCGGAGATGCCTGCTCTTAGAGGGCCACATACTTTTCGCCTCTTGTACAGTCTTTCAACGTCATCTGGTAAAAGTTGGAGGTCTCAAAATCTTCAGGGGCGTACGAGTACTCGCATGGCCTTTCTATGAAGATTCAGCATCAGTGCTGGCCTTGGGAGGCGCCCGCTGGTGGGAGTGATTCCTGAAGCGCGCCGCATTGCGAGTGTTGGCGTCAGAAAAGCTCGGACCCACATGGGAGTTGGAGCTGTAGGCAGGCGGCTGTTGCGTCGACTGCTAGCCTCCCACATCAAACCTCCAGCTTCCGTACAACCCCACGACAAACTCCCAATCCTGCATTCCACGACAACACAAAGGCCATTCTTAGACGATCGCAAACCAAAGAGAAGGATCTCTCAAAAGAACCACACGAGTCGCGATCATGGCTGAGCAGGGGCTCCTCAAGCCCGAGAAGGACTTCACCAAGGAAGTCGACGCCCAGCTGCCAGAGGCTGAGCAGCTTGCCAAGGTGCGCCTCGAGAGCTCCGGCTCTTTGACTCGTACGTCAGGCTGATCCGATGCAGACGAATCTCCAGGGTGCTATTGAGAAGCTCACCGCGCTCGAGAAACAAACCCGCCAAGTGAGCCATGACGCCATCTGCGCTCCCTTTGCCCACGTTAACGTTGCCAGGCTTCCGACCTCGCCTCCACGTCACGAGTCCTCGTCGCGATTGTCACACTCTGCAAAGATGCGGGGGATTGGAGTTTGATGAACGACCAGACGCTGGTCTTCTCCAAGAAGCACAGCCAGCTGAAGCAGGCCATTACAAAGATGGTCCAGACCGTGGTTGGCTTCCTCGACGACACACCCGATCTCAAAACCAAGCTTTCCGTCATTGAGACGCTGCGAACAGTCACAGAGGGCAAGATCTTTGTGGAAGTGGAACGCGCGCGTGTGACCAAGATCCTATCCGACATCAAGAAGGAGGAGGGCGACATTGAAAAGGCAAAGGAGACACTGTGTGAACTGCAGGTCGAGACTTTTGGATCCATGTCGAGGCGTGAGAAGACAGAGTTCATCCTGGCGCAAGTGGCTCTGTGCATAGAGGCTGGCGACTGGACGCAGGCTGGCATTCTCTCGCGAAAGATCAGCACTCGCTACCTGTCTCGCAAGCCCAAGAAGACCGAGGAACAGATTGAGAAGGAACAGAAGGAGAGGGAGAAGAAGAAGGCCCGTGGCGAGGAGGTGGTGGAGGAGGTGGAGGATGACACCACCGACCTTAAGCTGCGTTTTTACGAGCAACAGGTTCAGCTTGCGAAGCAGGACGGCAAATACCTGGAAGCCTGCAAGCACTACCGTCAGGTCCTCGACACCGAGGCCGTGGAGGAGGACCCCGCCAAGCTTCACCCGGTAAGGCTCATGCCACTGATGAATGCATGCTCCATGGCAGGCTAACACGGACAGGTTCTGCAACGCATTATCTACTTTGTCATCCTGGCGCCTCACGATAATGAGCAGCATGACTTGCTGCATCGCATTCAGAAAGATACGAGGAACGCAAAAATTCCTCTGGAGGCAGAGCTCCTTAACTTATTCACTGTCCATGAGCTCATGCGCTGGCCTCAGGTCGCCGAGAAATTCGGACCCCACCTTTGCAAGACGGACGTCTTCGACGCTCAGGCCAGCACAGAAGACAAGGCGCGGCAAAGGTGGGAAGATCTGCGCAAGCGAGTGATCGAGCACAACGTGCGCGTCGTCGCGAGATACTACACCCGCATCCAGGTCACGCGCCTGACGCAGCTCCTGAACCTCACCGAGGACGAGACCGAGAAGTACATTAGTGAGCTCGTTACAGCCAAGACCATCTACGCCAAGATTGACCGCCCAGCGCGGGTGGTCAGTTTCGCCAAACCTAGGGATGCCGATGACATTTTGAATGAATGGAGCCACAACATGAAGAGCTTGCTCGGCCACTTGGAACGTATTGACCACCTCATCACAAAGGAGGAGATGATGGCTCGGATTCAACCGGCGAGCAAATAGAAGGTCATTCACAAGGCGCTTGGGGCTTGGTAAACATCGTGGCGATGTGGTAGGTCTCACCGGACAAACAAGGCATGGCGACTGTAAAAGATAGATGGCCCCAAGCAGCTAGGATGTGTACAATGAAGTACATGTTCCTTCTAGTCTATTGATTCTCGCACATCCCGGTCCAGCTCTACAGGCCCGCCTGCGGCTTCACCTCGGCGTGTTGCTTGATGAAGCCGGCCAGTGGCATCACCCACTCCTTTGACACAGGCACGTAATGGCCCCCGGGATGTGTGACCACCACAGGCCCCTCACACCTGTCTACCAAACCCAAGCTTCGGCTCTCCTCCACGACCGTGTCCAGGCTCCCTATGTAATGCAGGGTCGGCGTCTTGATCTTTGGTTCGTAGAGCCACTGCAACGAGTCGACGGGGGCGAAGAACCCCGAGTATGGAACGGCGAATTTCAAACCTTTGCCCCCGTTCGCCTCTCTCAGTTTCCTCGCCCAGTCACCACCTGGTCCCTCGGGCGGTGTCCTAGTTTCCTCCATCGCACTGGCCACGGCACCGGCCATGAAGCCACCTTGGCTGAACCCAACCACGCCATCGATGCCTCCACTCTCCCGGATAGCAGCGGCCACGACATCCATGCCCTGGTCAAACAGCCTGTATTCACCGCTGGCATCGTCTTTCCGGAACCAGGCCCATGCGTCGCCCTGGTCGTCGTCGCCGTCTTCCTTCGGCACAAAGCCGGGTATGTCCCGGGGCAGCAAACGATTGGGACCAGTAGGGTATATGAGCGTGGGATGTAGAGAGACTGTTCCTAGTATCTTGGCGAGAAGTTTCTCCAGCGCGCGGGTCTTGGCCCGGAAAAGGGGGCCGGACTGAGTATACCCTGTGATGAATGAGTACTTCACCTTAGACACGAGAGGTGCTTCGCAGCACGCCGTAGTAGAAACTGGCACGGGAGCAAATTACCATGAATCATGAGTATTTTGACCTCTGTTTTCCCCTTGGGCACCTGCGCCTTGGGAGGCGGCGCTGTGCCCACGCTGAATTGGCTGTCAACAGTCATAGTGCGTCGTTGCGGGCGTCTAGTCGTGAGTGGTGCAGCGAGTGCCGGACAAATGCTTGATGATCTCCCAGCTGCGTGCCTGATGAGCCACATTCGTTTCAGCTCCTGGCCAGAATCAAAAAGTAGACGGCAAGACTGGTGCTCAAATGTGTCATTTGAACCATTTACCGCATCTCACTATGAGTCTATTCCTCGGTATCTTGAGCTTAGTAATGGCAAGCCCCGAGATCGCCCCTCGGCTCCACTGCTTCTATAGCATATGCCAAACTGATGCGACTACAACGTCTGGAGTCTCTGGACAAGCTTCACACCGGTTTCTTCTCCAATCCAGCCGGGTTACTTGTCTTGGCAACTAGGGAATCGGTTGTGGCCCTTGGCTCCCAGTCGTGAGACTAATCCCCCATGGTCTTGGCCAGGACTTCCTCTTCACGAACCGCAGACATACACCATCTCCCAAAAAGCATCCCCGTGCACTGTAGTCGCAGCGCATAGTTTCTCAAGGCGTGGCAGGTTTGGTAAAGCTGGCGTTGAGGTATATCACGCGACATGCCCGAAGACTCTCACAGAAGGAATATATTGACGAGCCGAGGCTTCGCCACAGGGACTGCACACCCCCTTTGCGAGTCTATCATACAATTCCACGGCAATGACCCCTTTGTTCTATTATCATCGGGGCTCCAGCGCTTGCTCCTCCCATGTGCCATCTTTACAGGTCCTCGTTTAGTGAGCGCCAGAGCGGACGTTGGGGTTGCGGGGGTCGTTCTTCCATTCGTCGGCTGTCTCCGAGTTAGTCTGCGGTCATCCATCCGAGATCCAAAATGCATACAGGCCATCATGGCGTTCTGGGCAGAGTTGGCACCGTAGGCGATAACGAGGCCTATTATCTTGTCAATGACCGCCCATTACTCAGATTATCGTCGGCAGTGTCTCGGTCAATCGAATTCGCGCGACGTAGTTCGCGTGTACGCACCAGCAATGAAGAAAGGAAGGTGAGGCTTCACTGATACGAGGTTAGCATTTGAACGTGTGTCGCATTCGATCCGAACGGGGCCAACGCACGGAAAGGAGCCGGGAACTTCTTGAGGGCAGTAGCACCGAGGAAAGACATGATGGCGGTTGGTGGTAGATCGACGAGGAGTAGGTTGTCGGGGATGTCGTTGGGAGTAGTATCGTCGTGCTACAGTGACTGTCAATGGCGACGAGCGTTTTTCCGATGCACCGCCCAGCGTCCGTTGTTCCGGCGAGTTGTCCCGCAGCCGAGCACTGGGCCTGGTAGCTTGCAGCCTCAGGCAAGACCGCTTGCAGGGACTCGGCCTCCGCACAAACATTTAACCGACCCCGCATTATCGTCGTACTGCCAAGGTAGATGCACGTGATCAAAATTATGGTGCCTGGGGATTTCTGACATCATTCTACGTTGGAATGCGGAGGGAGCTAGGGAAGGAGCTGCAGGCATCAAGAGCGTCCTTCTCGAGCTGTGCTGCAAGTACTCGCTCAATCACACAACATTACATCTGATCTGAGGATACTCTGTTCCACGGCCAACGAGCCCAAGTTAAGGCTCAAGTCAATCTGCACATCCAGCAAAACCACCTGTTACATTCCGTCGTCGTTGGGGTGCGGGGTCCCTAGCAAGGTTGCCTTACCCAGGTTACCCTTCGTTTCAGCCGTCCAATCGATCCCTCGCGCTACCCTCCATCATCCGTCCTGTCCAGCTCCCGGGGCATTTCACCTGCCTTTCTCCCCAATTGAATCACCTGCCAGCTACCACACACCACCAACAACCGCAGGCACCCTCTACAAGCTTGCATCCGTCTCTCGCATCGCTCGGTGCTCCCCTCCTACTGTGCCGCCGACCAATCTAGGCCACTGCTCTCTGGAATCTGCCTGTGCTTCCTGGACTGCTCCGCGTTCTACCCGACTCTACCTCCCTAACTGCAAGGAGCCATCCTGGCTCTTCTCCAGGGTACCAGATCACAATTTCACCATTGCCTCGTCTGGCCCCAGACTCCTTGCTTGTGAATTGACAATGTTGTCTCGAAGCATCACGCGTGTTGCCGCGGCAGCTCCGCGCTCGGGCATGCGGGCCCTGAGCTCGACCGCGTCACAACAATCCCCCACGCCTTCCATGGGCGACATCAGCCCTTCGCGCACGTCCGTGGACGAGTTCAACAAGAAGCAGCAGCAGTTCCGAGAGCAGTTGATCCAGGCACAGAAGGAACGGGAAGCTCGTGCGTTGGCCCGCCAGGAATCGGCCACCGCCTCCTCCAGTACTGGGGCTGGCCAGGCGCAGGCGGCGAGCCAGACGGCTAATAAGACAACAGGCACTGTCGCGCACACGAAAGAGCACGAGCCGGAGCGCAAGTCAGGTGCTCTGTCGAACCTGATCTATGGCACCAAAGAGGGCCGCGAGATGGAGGCCCAGATCGAGGCTAGCTTTAGCCAGGTACTTGCCCGCGGCAAGTATGTTCACTCCATCGTCTTTCACGAGGTCAAGCCCGACAAGGTGGACGAGTATGTCGAGCTCGTGGGCAAGTGGTACCCTAAGATGGCGAATCTCCCCGAGAACAAGGTCCACTTGGTGGGCAGCTGGCGGACAGAGGTCGGAGATTGCGATACATTTGGTGAGTCTTAAAGCTGTCAACCACCCACGAAACTAAGGCTTACCGTTCGTGCAGTTCATATCTGGGAGTACCAGAAATATGAGGGGTACCATGAGTCGCGCCACAACATCACACATCATCCCGAGTTCGCCGACTTTGACCGCAAGCTTGCCAAGCTGATCAACTCGAAGAAGATCTCTCTCATGCAAGAATTCTCCTTCTGGCCCACCACACCCCCGCGCCAACTGGGTGGCGTCTTTGAATTGCGATCTTATACATTGCATCCCGG
This sequence comes from Emericellopsis terricola, assembly GCA_027569275.1. Classification (NCBI taxonomy): domain Eukaryota; kingdom Fungi; phylum Ascomycota; class Sordariomycetes; order Hypocreales; family Bionectriaceae; genus Emericellopsis; species Emericellopsis terricola. Next base: position 467,280 of record JAPDEU010000004.1, on the reverse strand, counting down.
TAACCTGCTCGAGTGGGAAACACATTGGAGGCGGGGCCTGAAAGCTCGCCGCGAAGTCATGGAGGGCGTCGGCGCTTGGTTCGTCCAGATTGGCGAGCTTAACACTGTCCACCATCTCTGGCAATTCGCCAATCTGGAGGAACGAAGGGCGAGACGTGAGCAAAGCTGGTCAGTGGAAGGTTGGAGCGATACGGTGCACAAGACGGTCCCACTGATCCAGGAAATGAAGTCGCGGGTCCTCATCCCCATGCCTTGGTCGCCTGTCGCATAAGCATGGGAAGGGCGATTTGGTCACCATTGCGCACACAGGGTTCTTGTTTTTGGTCAGATTGGCGCGTGGGCGCACATTTCTGCATGTACAGATTCTGCATTATCATTTCATTAGTCCCAACGTGTCAATTCACATTATCCATCCAGGCATAAGGATGTCTACAACGCCGCGCTCCTGTTGAGGCCTTGACGCGGAGGTACCAGGTGCCCATTCCTGCTCAGTCCAGATCGTACCCAATAACGGCAGCCAGGTTGCGTCGTGTCTGGCCCAACACGTGGCTCAAGAAGCCCAGCTTGGAGTACAAAGAAATCAAATTCGGGTCGCCGCTTTCCACGCGCACTTTTTCACGGACGTAGACGTCTTCTGTTTTGGGTGCATACTGTGGAGGCCGGCGTGACTCGGCACCACGGCTCCCTCCGTGGCCCCGCGCACCTGCTTCTGCATAGCCATCCACATTGTATTTGAACGCCATGTCCATTTCGTCATGCTCGAGTCGTCTCACGGTTCCAATAGCGAGGCCGAGCTTGGTCAGTGTGTGCACGGGCGCTTGACACGGCTCCAGCGCGCGAATCGTCAGCACTATACTGCTGTCCTGCAGGCCGAGATGTAGACTGATGTTGGAACCCAAAGGGGGGGAGAACAGATCAGGAGGACACGAGGATGTCGTCCACGAGGGGTCGGGCGCTGTGAGCGGAGGTCCCTTGAGGAGAGCCGCGGACGATGCGAGGGAATCGGCGAGCAGCGCCAGCGTCTCCGCGAGAGACTTGGCATCAGGCGTCTGCTTGGCCGAGAGAGTGGCCGAAAGAAGGTCGAGAGACTGGTTCAGATGGTTGTGCAGTTCGTCGAGGGCGTGGATATGGATGGAGTGGTGGGGCGAGAGCTGTAGGTTCTGGGGAGGCATGGTTCGGAGTTGAAGGTTGAGGGTCTGCGACGAATGAGCATTTGTTATTGTGCGGGAGAAAGTCTTCCACTTACGCCTTTCACGATCCGGGTGCCTACGCGGGTGATGGTTCCTTTGACCTTTTCGCTTCGCGCAGTGCTCATGACGAGGGTGCTTCCAGGATCGATGGGCGCAAGAAGCGCGTAGCAGTCCTGGAGCCCATGCTTGAGCTCTTCACAGACGCGTAGGGTTTCGGTCGTGATCCATGTCAGCTCACGGGCCTTTGGGTTGATTAGCGTCAGACTCTTTTTTGTCATTCTGCGAGGCTCCTCGAATGGGGATGATGGGCCGCGTTGGGAGGACGAACCTGCGTCTCAGCCTCTTTTTGTCTGAGGTCGGCGGCGGGGATAGGTGGCCATATGTCGAGTGACATGCTGAGGTCTATGTGATCTGGCCTTTGGAATGGCAGGCAGCCATGCCGGTGATACTTCGCGGCGGGCTGCGGTGAAGCAATCGCAAAGCGTGGTTGTTGGAGAGAGCGCAAATGCCAGGTGACGTTGCTGATCAGGGACGATATGTGGAGACTGTGGGGAAGACGCACCGCAAAGGCAGCTGTCAGTCGGCTTTCACTGCACTGCTTGCCTCGATAAGTATCGCATGTTAGATTTGCCTAGGGGCGCAATCTTCAATCTGCTCTTTCAAACTGAGCTTTCGAAGCGCGAAACAATTGTTGTCTCAACGCAACTCACGTTGCTTATTTCGGCGGCAATTGGATATCTGGAAGCTGGACTCTTGCAGCACAAGGCAACCACGCGCAGAAGATCCGTTCATGTGATGTGGCACTAATTGGAAAACTCGCAGCCTGGAACCAGTTTCACTGCCAGCTTGCAGATTTGAAAGTTATGAATGCGCCAGCTTGCTTCACAGTCAAAAGAACAGACAGCTCGTGGGCTACTGTATGCTGGGAATGGCCCCCAATGCTTGCACCAGCCGTCCTCAAAAGCTGGCTGAAGTGCGTAGGCAGCAACACTGATGCACACGGGGCTCCGGATTGCCCTGCTTGTCCTGGGAGCTGCTTGTCCTGGGAGCAATAACTGTGCCCGATTGTCAGACTGGGAACTCCCCTCAGTGAATCCATGCCATAGCATTTCAGAGGACCATCGAGCGAGCGCGTCAAGTACACTGTGCAAGATCTCATACTGGTGAGTAATCGGTCAAGTGTAGACGACCTCAACACCCAGACGAGCCTTAACCCTGAATAGTGGAATCAGACGATAGAAACGTCAAAAATCATGGCACAAGATGGCCAATCGATCGATGCGTTGGAAAGGCATCGCTCATGGCCTCCTGTCCGGCAGTGCGTCAAGAGGAAAGGATGGCTGACGATGGCGTTGGGCAGTTGCACGTGACCCACTGGGTGCGAAGCTTCACGCTGAACTTTCCGTGCAGATGAGTGATGATCTCAGCCACGTACCAATCGCAACTTGACAATCGATTAAGTATTGAGGCATCCACATAAGATCAAAGTACACAACAACCGACGGAAACGTCCTCGATTCACGGCGCTGCCATGGCGCCCTCAAGCCCTGCGTCGGGGTCAACGTCTCATGACAAGCTCCCACGTGTTCCTGAAGGTCCGTCTCCTCAAGCCAGGAAAATTCCATCAACGTCCGCTCACTTGCACAGGCTATAAAATACGCAAGCGCCCTCTGATGCGGTCGCAGCCCCCGTCGTCGTCGTCCCACGCACGGATCATCTACATGAGCACCCGCACGCCCTTGATGGCCACCATTACACGCATACAAAAGACCCTCCTCCACTCCCCCTCGGAAGCGCGTCCTGCGCCCAAGAATGCGAGCCTGGAGAGCAGGATAGCATATCTTGAGAAGGACGTGGACGAGGGCCAGGAGAAGCGACGGGTCACGGTGGTGGGCACTGGGCGGGCGATTGAAAAGGTTGTCAGCGTGGCCGGATGGTTTGATGGCAAGCCTCAGTTTGGCGTGGAGATGAGGACGAAGAGTATCGGGGCTGTGGACGACATTGTACCTGTGCAGGGCGACGACGACGACGGCGACACGGACGGGGGCATGGAGGAGGAAAGCAGCAGGTTGAGGAGAGTCAGCGCTCTCGAAGTGACCATTACGCTCCGGTAAACCGCTCTCATTGTCCGCGGCTTCCGCATGGCCCATCGCAAGCAACGTTTCGAAACAACACATCCCTGTGGTAGGCAGCACACCCACAGCAGGCGTGTCAAAGTGCCGCAGAAGGACATGAGGCACGCAGTGACTGGGGTCATCATAACCTTCATTATTCATCAAAATGTACAGATGGGAGAGAAGGAGGGGGAAAAAAAGCAAGCACCTAACTCCGGACCATGCTTGTTCGCCTGTATGCTCAGGCATGCGTCCCAAAACAGCAAGAGTTACTCCGTCAGCGCCGAAGGGGTAGTTCGTGACTCCGTCCCCAGAGAAGTCAGACGACCCGCATGCTTATACCCGAAACTGTTACGCCCAAGGTCCACGGTGGGACCCCCCAAAATCCAGAAAAGCGAGCAAGACAAAATGAAAGATGATGACGCGTTCAGGCCACGCGGTACGCATCGATGATGAGTTCCTCCGCTTTCCAGACGCCGCTCGCGACCCAGAGCCCGCAGTTCACAATTTCGGCATATCGCTTGTCGGCCGTCTTTATGGTGAGGAACATGCGGAAGCCGTACTTGCGTGGGTCGATGGTGTTGGCTGTCCGCGCGCCGAGCAGAGCGTCCAGGATGTCGCAGGGTCCGGATAGGGAGCCACGGGTACGCATCTCGAGCCTGTGACAGTCAGTAACAGGGCACGGGGGCTAGCAAGGGAGGATGGCTATGGAACATACGTGGCTGGTGGTTCGTCGGTCGTCTGCATGATGAAGGCTCCCTCTACGATGCGAATCGGCCTGAATCCCCTGGCCTGCCCGAGATCGTAGCCTCCCGCCATGACCTTGCCGTGGCCAAAGGAACCGGACCAACAGCCGGACGACACGGCCGTGATCTCCTTGTGCGCGCGACCTTGTACTTGAGAGGGCTCATTCTTGAGCGCGACGGCGACGCGAAAGTCGAATTCGAGTGTCGGCGTGGGGAAGGCCACGTTGGGGCAGGGAAAGTGGTCGAGTGCACGACGGCAGGCTTCGTCCACAGATCTGGTCATCTCGTTAGCAACCAACCATGCCTACACAAGTCGAACTGTCCTCGACAACTTGGAGGGCTATAAACATACTTGCCAACGGGTAGTGGCTCGCCTTCACCTTTGGCGCGAAATGGCAGTACCGGCAACAAGTGACTCATGTCCATGGGCCCGTTCCTGTCGCCACCATCCTCGGCTGCTCCCCAGGTGCCGTCGGCCGATTCCGCAGTCGATTGTCGTGTGAGTGTGGGCAGAGATGTCGGCACGGCTGGTAGTATGGGCTCTGGATCCTGTTGTGCGGAGGTCGAATGAGGCCCTGTCGCGGCGACCGCGGCGCGCGCCGCCATTGTGCAGGGTCTTTTCCGGGTGCTGTCTTTGCTGTCAGCCGCGGGTGGCCCAAGGTGTAGCTCAACCGGCGGTGGCGAGATGCGTTTCCCAAGACATGAGTCCTGCACGTGTTGCTGCCCGACAAATACGGTGCTACTCATTCTGTGTACGGCACAGCCAGGAGTCTCCCTCCTCCCTTCGATAGACGGCGTGGGAAAAAACAAAATGGGAGGCAGTTGAGTCGATCCGAAATAATGTACTCCAGTGCCGGGTGGTGGTCGGGGCAATGATGTCGGTAATTAATCAACCTGGGCGTAGCGTAGCCTAGGCTGTACGTCGGTCGGGACAGGGAATAATAGCCGAATCGGGCTTCCAGTTCGGGCTCCTTCAGTCACGACGAATTCAATGAGTAGGTAGGTAGGGTGACACGGAAGCCAGAGGGATGCAAATGTCCACTTGGCAAAAACGAGACCTTGGGAGGAGAGACACCGAAAGGCGACATTCATATATGACACGGTCCGGATCGGGTGGTGGACTGATTTCAAATACCATGGTGATATGATGGAAGCAGGGAACCAGCAGGGCGGTGGGGAGGCCCTCGCTCGAGCTGGTTACTGAGCATTATTACAGCACGTACTCCGGCGGCTCCAGCGGTCTTGGGGGGGGGCCTTCCAGCTGGCAGTCCACTTATCAATGACCTTCGGTGCTGCTGCGCCGGACAAGCGTTTATTATATCCGAAGATCCACTTCTCCACAAGCTTCATCCTGTCAGTGACCTGAACACCTGGAATAAATGCAGCTGGTTGCATGATGCTTTATAGCTGCGACTGCCAATGCAGTGTCGATGGCTGGTGCGCGCCCTGGGAACGACGACTCGCCATGGCTCATTACCTGCCACGAAACGATACGAGCAGCGGGGGCGGCCGGTGGCTGCTCGCAGTGCTCGCTGCATGTCGGACAGCGAGGGCGGACCACTGAAGGGAGGCAATTGGTAATTCCCGTCTGGTGTCGAATGACACTCTGCTGAGTGCCTACAGCCACAACCACGCCCAGCTTGCAGACAGTGCCATCGTCGATGTCGGACGCATGCAGTCGGTTTCCGCGCCTCGGCTGACTGTCGGTCTGTCCCCGCGAGCACTTGGCTTCCGTAATAACGAACAACTGTCGCCAGCTGGTGGACGGACGGACTCCCGCTGAGGAGTGCGTGGCTTGGCGCTCCCGGACATGCGGAACGCCACAACCAGTCTTGGTCATCATCAGCCGACGTGCTGCGTACGGAGGCTGTGCGCGAGAAACTACAGAGCTTCCATTCCATGATGGTCCGGAGCAGCCGCCAAACTCCTTGTTCAAGTACGCACTGACCAAAGCATAGGACCGTCGACAGGTACGTGCACAAATTCCTCCAGTCGTAGCGCGGACGAAGAGCGCACTCCTTCCCACCCGCCTTTCCCCTCTTCCACGGCCACAGCTTGGTGCTTCTTCTACAGAGTGACATTCCATGCCAGTGACCAAAGTCGTCGACGCGCATTACTAGATGCGACCCCCTCTCACCCTCCCTACATACGAGTAGCCCTCGCCAATCGGTGCCGCGGCCAACCCCGACAATCCGGGTGGCCTCTCACGACGGAATCCCCGACCGTCAATGGCGCGACCCACGGCCATTCCCGCTTTATCGATACCACGAGTGTCCAAAATGCACATTTTTCGTGCCGCGGCGTGGCAAGACTAGCCAGAGTCAATCCCATCATCGCCGAGGCGTCGTATCCACCCACCCCATCAGTGAACATCCGTTTGGCCGCCTGCTGCCCCGAGCGAGGATGGGCCCGTATGCTCCGCCCAACGCGGCATCCTCACGGTCCGTACCCGACTCGTGATCCGCCCGCAGGTGGCGTGTCTACCGGTGCAAAGTTATGATTAGATAGGTCGCCGTGCAACAATACATTTCGGTGTGAAGCTGCCCGTAGCTCGTGCAGGCAAGGCATTCGCTCTCGCCAACGAGACTATTGTCCATTTCGTCGGTTCCAAGGCGTTTGAACGCTTCCAATCCTCACGGCACTTCGCATGCTGGAATTCCATGGCGGCTACATCAGGGGTTGCCAGAATTGGCACTCACACAGAAACAGGCATCGCTGAGAATCTATGAACGCCACACTTTCAATGCAAAACATGTACTTTTTATTGTCATAGACATTGGTTATCGCATTTCTAGCAATTGCAGTACTCCACCCGACCCAGAGTGACATTGGCCGAGCCGCGACGGCGCCTGTCCTCGTGTCTCGCCCGACGACACGTGAGCCAAGACATTTTCAACACTCCCTTTTTCCCAGATATTTTGCGACCATGCACCGCCACCGTGCGTGAACGAGACGAAAAATGCATGAAAGAATCTCGAATGGTGATGATAAAACTCTCTTGGAAACAGAGAACAAATGTTAAGTACGACTGGCATAACGTACAGCTGAAGAAGTGAAGATTTTGTTTCGTGTTGCATCGGCTGAGAGTCCTTGGATTGTTCCTACGGTCTTGCTCTGCACACAGAGGAGGATCTCCAACTCGGCCACCCAGCAAAAAAAAGAAGAAGAGAAACATGCCAAACAGGCACTGGGTGGGTTTGTCGCCTCCTCGGCGACACGAGGGGAGACCACTCCTCATCCCTCGACGCTGGGTCGATGGACCTTGGTCCTTAGACGTTGACAGTGGCCATGCCCTTGGGCTGGAGGACATTGTTGCCGTACTGGCCGCCAAAGTTGCCTGCGGAATTTCGTTAGCTCGTGTTCCTTAGTTCACTCGACGCCGGAAGGATACATACCCGGAGATTCGTAGTTGCAGACAGTGTACCAGGCTGGGAAGGACAGGACGGTTCCAGCAGGGCAGCTAGCAGTGTAGCAGCCGACCTTGGTGGTGGACTTCCAGACTACCTGGGTGAAGTGGCCCCAGGCAGAGAGGGGAGAGCTGGAGGGAGGGTCGGACATGCCGTAGAACTGCCACGCGTTCACCTCCCCATTGTACCACTGCTCCGTGACGGCGCTGGCGGCCATCTTGTTCTTGAGGCTGGAAATGTCGCCGCTGCCGCCCCACGTGGCCAGGTTCTGGCCGTAGCCACCGCCGCCCTGGTTCATGTCGTGCTGGAAGACGCAGCCCTCGGCGGTGTTCTTGGCGTAGCCGGCGAGAGTGGCGTCCCACGAGAGGTCAGGAGCCGAGTGGTTGCTACGGTGAATGTTGTGGTGGTGGAGCATGATGCCCTCGTAGCTATCCGTGTTCGGCGCTGCAGGCGCAGGTGCGGGTGCAGGCGCGGGCGCAGGTTGAGGTTCGGGCTCGGGCTGGGGCTCGGGTTGCGGCTCCGGCTCAGGCTGAGGTTCAGGCGCGGGCTCAGGTTGAGGCTCAGGCTCGGGCTCAGGCTGAGGTTCAGGCGCGGGCTCGGCACTGGGCTGAGGCACAACGACGGTGGTGATGATGGGTGCGGGCGCGTCGGGACGAGGCTTGCTCTTCTCGGGAGCAGCTGGGGCCTCGGTGGGGGCCGGGATGTGGACAGCAGCAGGCTCTTGGCCAGCAGTGACCGTCACGGTGACCACTTCGACGACCCAGTCGGTGTGCATGGCCCGCTTGTCGAAGGGCAGACGGATGGGACCGGCCACGGCCAGCGCAGCACCAGTGGCGGCAAGAAACATGGAGGCCTTCATCTTGTCGGAGTATGTGCTTTCCTTGATGGTTGAGTCTGGTGAGTCCCTTGAGGAAAAACGATGTTCTGTATAAGTACCATGTCAGTCAAGTCTGTACGTCATGTGAAGCATCAAACTCAGGGTCGTCGAAAACGTGGTTGCGAGGAATGTGGACAGCAGAAAGGTGGCTGGTGTCCCATGTTTCACATGGATGATGCTGCTTTCAGCGCACAAGGCGCTGAAGTGGGAGCAGGCCCAACATCGCTTCCGGACAATGGGAGCCACGGAATGCCGCGAAGGGAGGAATGTGTTGTGAAACAGGGTCTCAGGCGAGGGACGGAAAGCCATCGTAGACGGGAGGAGGGGCTCAATCCGGGGTAATGGCTTCTTCTCATCATGAAATCCGTCTGTTTGCGTTTGAGCAGATTGCTCGCGCGACGATTTCAGATGAAACCCGGTGACATTGATATTTGGGGATGCCTGCTAAATGGACGGCGGAGGAAAGAACGTACAGTCGTAATGAGAAATGTCGAAAAGCTTTTGTTTCGACGGTTCAGAACCAGCTGGCACAGCAATGCTGACGATAGACGAGGCGGATGTTGGTGCTTCCTTCAAGGACAGAGTCGGATCAACGATGAAGATGCTTGCTCGCTACCGACCTGCGGAAACTTGGGAAGTTGCTGCGGGCACAGGAGTGACTGGACTGAAGGACCACGGGTCTCTTTTCTGCTTGCGAGGATGGCGAAGTCTGGTGAGGGAGTGTGGGACTGTCCGAAGACGAGAGACGCGGCGGTTTGAGAAAAAGGAGCGTAATGGGTCAGTGGGCAAGCCAAAGACCGGAAAGGAGCGTGTGGCCGGTGGGTAAGGAGAGGAAGAAGAGAAAAGTGAAGTCGGACGACACCAGCGCTCTTCGGACTCTTGCGAAAGGGTGAGGGAGAGCGGTGCAGGCGATGCACGAGGAAGCGCCCGCGTTAAGAACAATCGCCCAACGTCCACGGACTGGGGTGCCGAGATCAAGCAGGCCGGCTCCAAACAAGCCGCCACCAGGGGCCCTGGAACCCCTGTTGATGAAGGATAGTGGAATGGGGCTTCCCACTGCCCAGAGAGATTGATCGAGGGAATCGATAAAGGGGCACGTCCAGGCATGGAGACTGCTAGTGCCAGTGCCTGCCACCAGCCGGCACACCCCACCGTGCCGCCACGCACAGCGGTCAGCGCATGCTACAGGGGAGGGAAGTGCCTGGGGCGTGCCCCCGTTGTGCACTAACAGACCCTCCGCCTCAAACAACCGCAATGAGGCGGCTTGTTACAGATTTCCAACTCCCTTCTTGTGCGTCCACACGGACCAGACGACGACACGCAGCACATGCGGCGCCATGTGCTGGCGCATTCATACTAGCAGACGCCTTCTCGGTTCTCGGATAGCAGAGGGGAGTATGCTGCGGCACAGTCGTGTGCAATCCGCTCCTCACCGACAATGAACCGAGCAGGATGTCCCACAGGTAACCCTTGGACGCTCATGGACCAGCTCAGTGCTTCAGGCATTTACCAGGTCGCACGAAGCGCCGGCCAACGTCGCACATGAGGCCAGTATCAGAGCTGGCCTCCCAGCGCTTAGCAGCACGAGGGTCGCACAGTAGGCCCCCTCCTCGCAATTACCGCCGGCCAGCACGGGAGGGCAGCAGCAAATGCACCAACGAGGGGTCCCGCGTACCTTGCATCGTGGTGCCCACCACTTCATGCTAGCCCCAGCATCCGTCACTTTCAGAGCCAACGATGGCGTTGCAGCTCCATTAAACAAGCTCCGGCTACATGGGTCAGTCATGTCGCCCCGCCGATTCTGAAACAGGCCCAATCTCCAAGGTCAAGCGGCTCGCACACAAGGGGCTAGCTAATTAACGCACCCGGCACACAGCGATCATTACTCCACAGTACGTAGATGCTGTGAATTGCAATGGATATCTCTTCGAGTCGCGGGAGACGAAAGCGCGGTGTCTTTTCTGCTTGTCGTGGTCAGACCATTCGGTGTAGTCGGACCTGTGCCTGTTTCCAACGGATGCGGCAATATGACGAGAAGCAAGCCAGATACATTGCGATTGGACTTTAACTCCCCAATGGTCACCTATGGCAGCATGCAACACACCTTGGTCCTTGGGTAATAACCCCCAGGATCTCGGATCGGCCAGCTTCCCTACGTAGCGATGTGGCCGTGGATTGCGAACAATCCCCTGCGCACATCCGCCAAGCAATGTCTCACAGGGCCAGAACCCAAAGGTCACCCAACCCCACATTCCAACAGACAGAAAGGCCAAGGCAAAACTCGCCAAATCGTCGGGGACGCGCTCATCGTGAACGCGGTCCAGACAATGCATTGTTCTAGCATCATGCCAGCCAGGCGAGGCGCCGTATCATGTCTTCAGCAATAATGGGTTGTTGCGTGATTCTCAAGCAATAGCCCGGCAAACTTTTCTCTTCCATGGATGTCGAAAAGGATCTCTTGTTTGTGACGGTTTCATCCTGCACACTCCCGAGATTTATGTGACATGGGCGGGCACATGGTCACCACTGCATTGACCGCAATATAGCAGACTCTTAAGCTTTCGTCTGAGCGATATCCCGACGAGTGCCGCACTCGCGTTGACCGCTACTGTATGATGACTTACGTACGCACATGTGCCTTGTTTCGGGTCACACATGAAGCTGCAAGCATTTGCCCTCTTCATGCAACCTCTTCCCAAGGTCCTTTGTCATTCCCGCCAAAGTCTAGATCGCAGAGACGCCACCTCCAAGCGCCATACGGCCGCTATGGAGCTGTCTCACCATGGAAACACCAGGACACTGGTGGACGAGACCGGCCGAATCGCAGCGTCGCGGTCGAAACGGGACGAAACCCAAGACTGCCATAGCATTGCAGTCTGTTTCCCAGGCTCTGCCCTCCGCGCTTACGTAGCCGGCAAGAAGCCCAATTGGACTATTTAGTACAGCCCGATCGACAACAATGTTGAGTTCTGAAGCCCATCGACATAGAGGTCGCGGAGGCACCTCTGTTGTTTCCCCCCCTGGCCATCATGGTGAAACAAGTGGAGATGGCGACACAAACGGGTCACGTACTTTGTTCACACCCCGAGGTGTCTGTAACATTGCGGAACGACCCAAGATCCAACAGGCGCCTGATGATACTGTCCAGTACTGTAGCTCGGCATTTCATTGAACAGACCTCAATGGGCCATGACGTCAAAATCCCTCCTCGTATTGATCACCGATATTGATTATCACGTACCACATTGGCCTTCAGACTGGCCATTAACGTCTCCCAGAATCACGACCATGTACATAGGTACCCATTGGGGAGGCCCCAATCAAATGTCAGATCTATTCCTCGGTCTGGCCGACTCACGAGAGGAGCCCTGCGATATGGAAGCCTTTCTCTTCTGCGAACCGTTACGCACAGAGTCGTCATGAACAGGTGGCGATGGTCCCGATGAGACGCACTCAGCCGCTGCGGAGATGGGCTTGTGGGCTTGGTCGACTATTGGAGATCCAATATCGCCTGCTCTCATGCCCGTCAAAGTCTCATCTGCTATGAGCGAGGACGCTCTGCTGGGAGCTGGTTGCTGCGCAGCGCTACGCTCCCTCCAGCGGTCCATGAGCTGGTCCCGCATGGCGTAGGACTGGGTCTTTGCGTAATCTTGGTGATTCCTTAGGCCTCTTCGCCCATCCTTGAATCCCTGATACGAGTCTTTGAGATTGGCAGAGTTGACCTGATACTGGTGGTATTCGACGGTGCCATCCGCCGCGGGACGAGCATAGTGTGCGAAAAGGTTCAGATTCGTTCCATCCGTGGTGAACGTCATGACCTCGGCATGGCCAGGGGGGTCAGCCTTGCCGAGAAAGGAGAGTGCTTCATTCCTCGCGTACACGAGCGCCGCTCCGTCATACGCACTCTGCAACCTCGCCTCCTCCATGTCCTTTCCTGGTCCCTTCCACTCACCGGCCAAATGCGGCAGGGTGATGGAGTGAGGTTGGCCCTTCAAAAGAGCAGCCCCGCTAACATGCTCTTCGACCGGGAATGGACGATACTGGTGCTTCCGAACACCTTCGACAAAGTCGGGCTTCGGAGGCGACAGGTTGTTGTTGAACCCGACATTCTTTGGTAAGCCTGTGAATGACTGGTCAAAGGCCCTGCCGTAGCCTTTGTCTTTGTAACGCTTCAAGAGGTCCCCGCTCGTCTCCACTACCAAGGTCGCTTCGTTGAGTGTTCCGCCGACTCGGTTGACGTACCATTCATGCTCAGACTCACTGGGTGAGGTCGTTTCACGAGATCGGGCGTATCTTTTGCGGATATCCTCGAGGTTCACTGGCGCTTCAGATGTGATGGGGTCAAGTATATTGTTCTTGAAAGCATCGCCAGCAAAATCCGGCAATGTCGAAGTCGACCTCGTTGATGACGACTCGGTCGTAGAGGTGTTTCCTTTCCCACTCGTCCTTCCCAGTTTCTGGAACAAGGCTAGGTTCTGCCTCGTCAGACATGCCCGCTGTAGTTGATGCTCCTCGGGACCGTCGCTGTCAAGCTGCCGCTTTCTCAAGAGTGCAGCCGCAGAGACTTGCTCTTGCGCTTCACAGTTGGGAGGGGAGCCCAGGATAGCTGTGGACGCCGGGTTAATGGGCTGCTGGACAGCGGCATCGAATCTCTCAGGTCGCGACCTGTCGTACCCTGTGGTTCATCTACGTCTGCCGCAGTATGTTCTTGCATGGCAAACTATCTTATTGGAAGTCAATGCGCATTCTAGCAGTCACAAAGAAAATTCAGGACTCTACCGACGTACCTACACCGGCACTTGTGCCAGCTTTGAGTCGCTTTGCCTGTGAAGCGTCGAGCACTTGGGGATGAGGCCGGCGGTCCTGTGCCTTTTCAACCCCGACTCGCATGGCCGCATGCTCTTGTGCGTACAATTGATAACGTTTGCATGATGTTGGCCGGCGGAGATGGCCGCGAACTACACCTACTCACAATACTCCAATGTTGTTGATGTTGTTGGCGCTGTCGTGTGACACGTATTAGGACGGCTCGATGCCGCATTAACGAGCCTGCGTTGGCGGCTGAGAAGTGATTGGCGGTTGCACTGGCAAAGCGTGAGGCTCAGCACAGTACAGTAACCAGTTACTACCTGGTAACTTAAATTCAGTACTTGGTCGCGTTCTATCGATAAGTCGTTGGCAAACGCGCGCATTGTGAAACCTTGCAAATCATTCCAGTCCAACAACGATCCATTAGGCCTCATTTGTGTGCCCGTCTTGGCTGGTGCACAAACGTGCGAAGGAGGCTGTGCCTTGATGTATATGTCCAGCCCGGGGCTTTCACGACTTGACACAAGGGAGCACTGGTCAATCCAGCAGCGAGCTGCATTCATGCACACATGGAGTGCCAAATGATGGATCGACCTCGATGTTCGACTACATTTGGCTCATCATGACCTTTCACCTGCCTCTGCTTTTCCCTTGCCTTGCTTTGAGATATGACATTGGGCGATCGTATCCTAGCGCCCGCATTCTACAGAACAACCTGCGTGATGGCAGACGAGCTCGTTGAGACCGGGACGAGGAAGACCTGTCCTGAATTCATGCTTTTAGCTCAATGCCTTCCATTGCCTCCGAAGCCTTCTGATGTGATAAGATGGTCTGCTTTGATTAGAACATCTACCCAACGACATGTCAAATTGAGTGATTTGATCGCTGTTCCGACGTTGTGTCATCGTTCTCGCATAGTTGTCATGCGAGGCACGCAGCCCCAATGGCATATGCAAAACAACATGATCACGCATTCACTGTGTTGATTAAACAAGAGCGTGTAGCTATGTGAGGACCGTCATAATCCAGGCGCTGTTGCTTGTCACTCGCAGGTTACAGGCATCTGGTCGTTGGCATTTAGGTGCAGGGTAGGTTCAGACTCGAGCATGCACTATCAACTGTCCTAGCGTTGCCAAGGTGTAGTACCATCGAATCGAATGATGATAGGCAGACTGTAATGGTTGGCAAGTTTTTGTTTCTGGGGTTTCAAGACACGCCGTGTGAGTGTGTCCATTGCGCAAACACAGATAGCCGCGAATCCAGCAGAAGGTATCAAGATCCCATGGACTCCGACATCTCCCGCACGGCGAGTAGGTAAAGATTGATTTATTGTCGATAGGAGCACTCCTCGCTCCGCTATACAGTATATCAACAAGCGACCCGACATGGCCCGCCGATCCATTCTCGCCCGCTCCGACCATCGTCTATTGCTTCGCCTCGTCGGTCTGGCCGGGGACAAACGGCTTGCCCTCGACGGCGCGGAACTTGCGGTCCGCCATGATCATCTGTGGTCGTTGCTCGACGGGTGTGACGTTCTTGGGCTGATCGGGGACGACCTTCTTCAGGTTCTGCAGCAGATTTGTCAGCTTGTGTTTTCCGGGGGGGCCTTTGCTCGTGGCCACCAGTGGTCACGCACCAGTTTCTCAAAGGCGCAGCGGTTGAGCTTCCACTCAAAGGGGCGGCACTGCCAGAGCTGCTGGTTGTGGTTGTCGAGGCACTTCCAGTGGTTGGTGAACTGCTCGAGGCAGCTCTTGTTCAAGTCGTCAATCCTGCGCTCGCTCGTCAGCCTCGCGTTGCCCCCGGGGGGGACGAATTCCATTTGGCATCCCCATGGCAAACGTACACGCTGGAGGCGCAGCGGGTCACTCGGCGTCCCTCCTTCATGCAGTCGAACTCGCCGCGACCGGGGTTCTCGTTCTTGCATTGCATGTAGTCATCGTTGTAGTCCTTGCAGCGGTCGCCGATGAAGAAGGAGGCGGAGAGGAGGGGAGCGGATGTGGCGCCAATCTCCTGGACCTTCGGCACGGAATCGGGAAGCGGCGTCGTGTCGATGAGGTTTTCCTGGTTGAAGCTGCGGTCCCGTCAGTCCCAGCCATTGGGCGCTCCATCCGCCGACAGCGTCGTCGCCACTGCGGACGGAGAGTGTTCAACGTACAAGGGCTTTCGTGTCGACATGCTGGGCGACTGTGTTGGCGGCCGTGAGCTACAGGCTGCGTGTGGGATGAGTTGTGTCGTGAGGACGGGCCTGGAGTGATGGTTTGAGGTGAGGTTGGAATTGAGCCGTTGTGATTGGCTGCGGTGTGGGGCGAGGCTGGCCACGGCCTGGGTGACGGTCGGGTGTTTGGGCCGTGGGCGAGCTGAGGTGCGGCGCGGGAGCTCTGGGGGACTTGGAATTGTTTTCGCGTGTCGGCTGGCAGGAAATAGTGCTGTATCGCGAATCGCAAACAGCATCACCACCTCGCCTTTTTACCTCGCGCAACGGCGCAATCCGATCCAGCCGTCAGACGGCCCTGCATATCTAGCAGCATCTCCGTCAATTTGTCGCAGACCTTCCACATCACCGACGGATACATGCAGAGCCTGCACGCTTAGACACAGCTCTTCGTCACCACACCGCTCGCGGGCAAAGACAGCACAATGTCGCTCTTTGGGCAGGCCAAGCCTGCTGGTACCAGCATTTTTGGGCAGACACAGACAGCGCAGACATCCCAACCGCAGCAGTCAGGGGGACTTTTCGGGCAGTCGACGGCGAACCAGCAGCAGCAACAACAACAGCAGCAGCCGCAGCAGCAGAATATGTTTGGAAGCACCATGAATCAGTCTCAGCAGCCGCAGATGCCTGCACTGGCACAGTCGCAAGCGCAGCTGGCCAGCTCGCTATGGGAGCCCGGCCAGGATACACTCCGTATGAAGTTCTCATGAAAACCTGTTCCCGTGCGCATTGCTGACTTTGCCCAGACTCGAAATCGATCCTCGATCAGATGAAGGACGTGACGGATAAATGGGATCCTGCGAACCCCAGCTGCGTGTTCAAGCACTACTTTTACAACAAAGTCGATCAATCACACGTGCCGTTCTACAAGCCGTCCGCGCACGAAGACCCCCGCGAGTGGGAGGAGGCGCTCCAGAACAAGCCTGCGCCCGGGTACATGCCGGTCCTTTGCTCCGGCTACGAGTCACTGGCGGACCGTCTCAAGACCCAGAAGCGCGCCATTACGGAGTTCAACACGAGGCTGCACCAGATCAATGCCAGTCTCGGGGCGATTCTGGAAAGGCATGAGCTGCAGACCGAAGTCCGTGCGCTGGCCGCCAAGAGGCGGTCCGCAGCATTGGCGGAGCGGAGCCTGGCCCTCGCTGCCAAGGTGCAGGTGTTGAGGAACCGGGGCTACGCGCTGAGTGCGGACGAGGATGAGCTCACGAGGAGGCTGGAGACGCTCGAGAGGGCCGTGCAGGATCCAGCCGTGGGCGCGAGAGAGGAGGAGCTGTGGAGCCGTCTGATTGTCCTGAGAGGCCACGCCGATGCGTTGATGAGGGAGAAGGAGAAGCCCTCGACGGAGGGCGCAGACGGGCTGGACGAGGAGACGGAGGCACAAGCCAAAAAGGTAAGCTCGCTGACGGTGATGATTTATCTACGAACTACGGGGCTGACACGTTTCAAGGTTCTCGAGGACTACGAAAAGCAACTGCAGCATCTCAAAAAGGAGACTGAGGCTTTGGTGGAGGACTATGTGGCGTGGGAACAGAGCCGCCACCCGTCCAGGTAGCCTGGGCGCCTGTCGCAATAGCTGTAATTCTGCTTGGAGTTGGGTTCCAGGGCCAGACGTCCACGGCCTCTTGGCGTTATGATTTGGTTGGATGCACGTGTGGATGGATAGATGGAATTGAGTGCCCACGACAATCAAGACGCTCGATGCTTTTTGTCCGTATTGTGTGCCATGCCCTGTGTTCTAGTCATACAGCCACGTCATGTGGTCGTGCCGGTTTCCATATTATTGACAGTGTTGTACAGTAGGCTCGTAAGTGCGCGTAGATGCGACTGCATTTAGAAAATCTTGCCGATCATATCGATGGCGAAAGGGGCTGTTGGCAGCGTGTGAGACGAGAAGCTATGGCACAGACGGGGGGCAAGGCTTACACATGTACAGGAGAAAGGCTGTGGCAGCGACTTGCTGGATGGTGAAGACGGCCTCGGCCTCCATGGCCTGGATCTCCTCGCGGGACTGCTGGGGCGGTGCGACTGGATGAATGGTTAGTATCATGATGCATGACCCAGGTGTGCTGTACGGTGGGATCTCGACATGACGTACATCCTCCGAACATGATGGCGGCGTTCTGTCGACGGGTTTCTGAGGTATATGGGGTGATATGCAGTCTTGGATTGATTTGGCACAGGCGAGATTGGCTGTGCGTGGTGGCGAGATGGCGTTATCGTGTGAGAGATGGTGGACGTGGAGCGCGAGTTGCGACACTGTGGGTTGCTCGAAAACTTCGGGCTGAGGTCTGGTCGCGACGGGGTAGCCGGACCGGACCTTGGCCAACTGCCTTACCCTGTAGTGGATAAACCCAGCCACACTGTGTCGGTCGGATGATAAACGGTAGGGATGAGCGATAAGAGTGGAGCCGAGAAAAAAATGCAAGCGTCCGATCGGCTCGCGGCCGGGGTCCGATAAGAGATAAGGCGCTCTTTCCGCTTTCCGCGGTCGCGTGTATCAGGTACGCAGGTCCCTGCCGAACGGATGACAGCCGAGCACCAACAGAGGCAAAGGTTTATTTATCGGACCTCACCTCACCGACAGCTTTGTTCCCTTTGATTCTCCTCCATATCTCAATCATTCCTTCGCTTGCCAAGGTCGACTCAAAGGTACGTCCTGGCGGAAATAATGGGCCCCTGGTGCGCTGTACTGACACTGCCTCCAGACTGACACGAGCTGTAGCTCAGGTGGCGACATGAAGATTTAAGAATTGCGCCAGCTCGGATCTTTTTAATTGTTGAAATCTCTCCCGATTCCACGCTGGTGTCTTCTTGGTCATCCTCATCTTGCATTCTCCTACAGCACACTCTTCACGCCCGTCAGACGTTCGCAATGGCGTCTCGTCTCGCGTGTTGCAGGGGCGCTGCCCCGGTCACCTCGGCTGGCTACCGAGTGGCTGCAGGACGACACACCGTACTCCGAGCCGCCGCCACCACCACCACCACAGCACGCCCGGCGGCAGCGGTCCATCGACGGCTATTTGCCCACGAGGCTGATGGCAAGTTGCGCTCGAGCGACCAGACCTGGGAGCAGAGGGTATTGGTCAACGACCAGGCCAAAAAGGGGCCATGGAATCACTTTGTCAACCGCCACATTGGGCCGCGCGACGCAGACGTCGAGCAGATGCTGGCCGCTGTCGGTGCCAAGAACAACAACATGGACGACTTCATCGCCGAGGTCATCCCCAAGAACCTGCAGTCGTCGCCCCAGGGCCGCATCGTGCCCGAGATGCACACGACTGAGCAGGGCATCCTGTCAGAATGGACCGCCAGCAACAAAAACAACGCCACGCGCGTCTGGATGAACGGCGAGGGATACTACCCCGTCGCCACACCCGGCGTCATCAAGCGCAACATCCTCGAGAACCCGGCATGGTACACCAGCTACACCCCCTACCAGGCCGAGATCAGCCAAGGCCGCCTCGAGTCCCTCCTCAACTTCCAGACCATGGTGTCCGACCTGACCGGCCTGTCTGTGGCCAACGCCTCGCTGCTCGACGAGGGCACGGCCGGTGCCGAGGCCATGATCATGTCTCTCAACTGCCTGCCGGCTTCGCGCCAAAAGGGCAAGAACAAGACCTTTGTCATCTCCAACAAGGTCCACAAACGCACCGTCCGGGTCATCCAGGGCCGTGCCAAGGGCTTCGGCATCAACGTCAAGCGCATGGACATCAACGACATTGAGGGCATCAGGAGCATCAGCAATGACTTGGTCGGCGTTATGGCGCAGTACCCCGACTATCAGGGCAGCGCAGAGGTCTTCGATAAGGTCGCCCAGGTGACCCACGAGCTTGGCTGCCAGTTCTCCGTCGCCACAGATCTGTCCGCGCTCACCGTCCTCAAGCCTCCCGGTGAGTTTGGGGCCGACATTGCCTTTGGCAACTCGCAGCGTTTCGGTGTCCCCCTCGGCTACGGTGGTCCCCACGCGGCCTTCTTCGCGACAAAGGAGGCCAACAAGCGTCGACTGCCCGGCCGTATCGTTGGCGTCACCAAGGACAGGATGGGTCGTCCTGCCCTGCGCCTGGCGCTCCAGACCCGTGAGCAGCACATTCGCCGCGAAAAGGCCACCAGCAACGTCTGCACCGCCCAGGCTCTGCTCGCCAACATGGCTGCCATGTACGCCGTCTACCACGGCCCCGAGCAGCTCATGGCCCAGGCCGTGGACAACATCCGAGGAGCGCGCATGATTGCCGAGCTCGGCAGGTTCTTTGGCCTCGAGGTCCGACCCTCGCAGTCCTTCCCCGGCCATGATGTCTTCACCGACACGGTGACGCTGCACAATGTGCCCAACGTCCGCGAATTGAAGACCAGGCTCGAGGAGAATGCCAACATTGGCGCCGGAGCGGGCGTCTACCGAGCTTCGCAGGACCCCACAGGCTACATGACCTTTGCCGTCTCTGGCAACGTCACGTACCCCTTGTTGTTCAACCTCGCCACCCAGCTGCAGCAGCATCTGGGCGAGCAGGGCGAGGTCCTCGCCCTGGTGGACAGCATCTGGAAGGAGTCGTACAAGGTATCCGACCAGGAAATCCTCGACAGCATCCCCAAGCCCCTTCGCCGCACGTCGAGCTACCTCACCCACCCCGTCTTCAACACCCACCACAGCGAGACCGAAATGCTGCGGTACATCCACCATCTTGCCTCCAAGGATCTGTCCCAGGTCCACTCCATGATTCCTCTCGGCTCCTGCACCATGAAGCTCAACGGCACGGCCCAGCTTGAGCTCATTGGCCTGCACAAGGTGGCCGCTGTGCACCCGTCGGCCTCCCTCGCTGATGTTCCCGGATACAAGCATCTCATCACCTCCATCTCGAAGCAACTGGCCAAGCTGACCGGTCTGCACGCCACCTCGGTGCAGCCCAACTCGGGCGCCCAGGGTGAATTCGCCGGCCTGCAGTGCATTCGCAAGTACTTTGAGGCCAACGGACAGAAGAACCGCGACATCTGCCTCATCCCCATGTCCGCCCACGGCACCAACCCTGCCTCGGCGACGCAGGCCGGACTCCGAACCGTGCCCGTCAAGTGCGACGCCAAGACCGGCAACCTGGATCTCGCAGACCTCAAGGCCAAGTGCGAGAAGCACGCCCACGAGCTCGCGGCCATCATGATCACCTACCCCAGCACCTACGGCGTCTTCGAGCCCGATATCATGGAGATTTGCAAGACGGTCCACGACCACGGCGGCAAGGTCTACATGGACGGCGCCAACATGAACGCGCAGATTGGCCTCACGTCCCCCGGATACCTGGGCGCCGACGTGTGCCATCTCAACCTCCACAAGACCTTCTGCATCCCCCACGGTGGCGGCGGTCCTGGTGTCGGGCCTATCTGCGTGACGGAGGCGCTCGAGCCGTACCTCCCCGGCAAGCACGACAACCACGTGTCGAGCGCCGTGTTTGGCAGCGCCAGCATCCTGCCCATCAGCTGGGCGTACATGCGCCTGATGCGTGACGAGGGCCTCGTCAAGGCCACAAAGGTCGCCCTGCTCAACGCCAACTACCTGCTCGCCCGCCTCAAGGACCACTACCCCGTCGTCTACACCAACGAGGCCGGTCGCTGCGCCCACGAGTTCATCATTGACATTCGCCCCTTTGGCAAGACGGCCGGCATTGACGTCGCCGACATTGCCAAGCGTCTGCAGGACTACGGCTTCCACTCGCCCACCATGAGCTTCCCCATCTCGGGCACACTCATGATCGAGCCGACCGAGAGCGAGAGTAAGGCCGAGCTCGACCGCTTCGCCGACGCCCTCATCAGCATCCGCCAGGAGATCCGCGAGATTGAGGAGGGCAAGCAGCCCCGCGAGGGCAATGTGCTCAAGATGGCGCCTCACCCGCAGATCGACGTGATCAAGGGCGATGGCGAGGGCAAGTGGGAGCGCCCGTACTCCCGGGAGAAGGCTGCCTACCCGCTGCCTTATCTCTTGGAGAAGAAGTTTTGGCCGACTGTGGGCCGCGCTGATGACGGTGAGTAACATTCTTTCCCGTACTTGTATTGAATCGCGTAAACTGACTCTTTGCCAGCGTTCGGTGACACCAACCTCTTCTGCACGTGCCCTCCCGTCGAGGACACGACACAGCTGGACTAAAAGTCTGGCTTTCCACGAACCAGCCTGGACATATATATACCGCATAGCATTCTCACGATTCTGATCACTTGGTGTTTTGGTTTCACATTTTGGGTAATTGGCAAGCATAAACTCGATTTCAACATTTGCGAGTTGGGCGTTTCGACAAGGGGACCATGTCAGGTTCCAGAAGGCACAGAGCCGGGACCGAGTGAGTAAAAAAGAGCTCTTTTTAACATACACTCGATAGATGAGATATCACGTGGCCACAAAAAGGCCACACTTTGAAATGACTGGGGAACATTTCCCATGAACTTGATTGAAAATCTCCTTGTGTTTTGAATTTGCTTTTTGAGTTTTATGCTACGCCTCGAAAATCAAGCTGAGGCCGTCGTCTCCTGCGGTGGCAATTCTCTCCCCCGTTTGCCCTTGGACGAAACCCAAAACGCCGCCGCCCTCACCATCACCACGGTGGCCCTTCCATTCCTTCAGGAGACCGCCGTCGGAAGACCCCGCGTTGGGCTGTCCCGTCGCGCCGCCGCCGCGAATGTCCCACCTCCGCACGACGCCATCCATGCCGCAGCTGGTCAGGATCCACGAGTCCTTGACGAACTCGACCTTGACGACAGAGTGCTCCTCGTGCGCGCCGACCATGTTCCTCCGCACGGCGAACTTGCGCGTCGCGTCAAACACGACAATGGACCCGTCGACAGCACCAGCGGCCAGGAGGACCGTAGGCGGGGTTGTGCTGGCGAGGGTCAGGGCCAGGCTCTCGACGCTGTCGGACTGCACGTGAAGCGAGGCCAGGATCTGGCCGCCGCTCGTGGGGTCGGCGGCGGCCTTGTTGTTGCGCTGGGCACCGCGCGCCTGCGAGGCCGTAGGCGTCCCCGAGGTGAGTCGTGGGAGCGACACGACACGGATCTGGCCGCCCGCGCCGCCGACGGCGACGAAACCGCCCTTGGGGTCCACGGCGATGGAGTACAGACCGCCTTCGACCTGGAAACGCTGATCCTCGCCCGTCATGGACACCGCCGTCTGTCCATTGTCGCCAACGAGACCCTTGCCGGCCGCGGTGCCCCAGACGTCCCAGACGTACAGACTGCTGTCCTCGGAGACGGTGATGAGCAGCTCGCCGTCGGGCGTCCAGACGCCGGCCGTGCAGGGCGCTGTGTGGAGGAAGTAGGACTGGACGATCTGCAGGGGGGTCGAGGCGTCACTGGGGTCAATGGTGTACACCCACACGGAGCCATCCGAGGCGCCCAGCGCGACGGCGTTGGGGTGGGAGGTTGAGGGGCAGGGGTGAAGCCAGTTGATCTCCTCGACCTCTTGCGCCTCGCCGAGGAACGTGAACTTGGCGTGCGAGTTGGGCTGGACATCCGCCTTCCAGGCGCGTATCCGCCCGTCGAGGCCGCCGCTGACAAGCACCTCTCCCTCTGGCTGTGTCCACGCGAGCGCATTGATCGAGTCTGTGTGGCCTTCGAGCGAGAAGATGGCCGGGAGCTGTGTGGTCTGCTGGTTGTTGGCGGCCGACGAGGGGTCGGAGGCGAAGCTGGCGGGCAGGACTGGTCTCGACGGCGCGGCCGAGTAGTCGTACACCCACCCTGCGCCGGGGGCATCCTCCTCTGGCCCTGCCGCGCCGCCGACGGCTATGAGGGACGGGTACTTGGGGTGCTGGGCAATGCTGAAGAGGGAGTCGCGGGGCTCGTCAAAGTAGGCGATGGAGTCGTTCTGCATGATGATCTCCTGGTCCTCGTCATCGTCCGAGTCCATGGGGACGTCGCCGTCGTCGCCCTGCTCAATGATTTCCTCTGCGGCATCGTCGGCGTCGAGGAGGTCGTCGTCGTTGTCGGCGGCGAGCGAAGGGTCCTCGGTGGGCTTCTCGTTGTCGCGGGGCGCGGCCATGGTGGGGGTTGATGGAGGGGTAGTAGATGGACTGTGTTGCAGACTTTCCAGGCGGCGAAAGTGCGAGAGATGTCTTTCTTTGGGGGCAATGAATGAACGTGGCGTGGTCGTCTTAAGTCTGGCGAGAGGCGACTCGACGTGAAGAGTCACCGGTGGTTGCTTGATAAGCAGGTTCTGAAGAGAATGCGCGCCTGCCCGATTGTAAATAATTTCTCTCTCTGCACGAAATGCCGGCGCTCCATCCCGCTCGAGTCCCATTTTTTCGCCGCTCCGGTGGCGTCACGTGATGCGACCTGGCCAGCGTCGTGGCAACGGGCCTGCGGTGATATTTTGCGTCGCGTGGGCCATGATGCCATAAGTATAAATGATGGCAATTGGGATTATTCGAAGACGGCCCCAGCACTCTCCAATGCTGACCTGAACAGCTCTGCGGTTGATGCATGGGACGGCTAAGGAATCGAGGGTCCTTCCGTCAGCCAAGTCAGTGTGCGGAATGTTCCGCAACTGCCCACCACAAACGCCCCGGACCGACAAGTCAACTCAGGCGAGGCAGGTCGCCTTGGAGGAAGCAGCGGCCGACACGGTCGAGCAGCCTTGGGCCCCTTTCTGGACTTCGTCAAATTGCACACATCCCTGACAACCCATCCTTCAAATCGGTCTACTCTGTAGATATTTTTGACTCTCGGTCATAGCCTCCGACGTGGATATGCTGTCCCCGTGTGTGCATGTGTCCTCAGCCTGACCAGGCATGAGAGGACCTGGTCCTGTAGGTCTGAGGTTGAAAGACCCAACGACAACATGGCTCAAAGACCACAAGGCACAGGTAGGTAACATCTACTCAGTTCGACGCATCCTAGCTCTGCGATGTACCTCGGAACACTCGATGATCCAGTCCTACCTGGATTTGCCCATCGAGGTTCCAGACTCCAGTCTGGCTTGCTTTTTGCCACCATCTCGCAACCACGATAGTAGACTGTAGCCCTGAGGCTCCCCAGCCTCCCCCCATCACGGCCCATACTCGGTCCATCCTCTGGATGTAGTAGGGATCAAAAGTCGGCACACTTGCCACCGCCTGGGTCCGTCAGACAAGCGACGAAGGGTAACTGACCGTTGACCTTCCAGGTCTCGACATTCTGGGCTATGTGTAGCAATCGGGAAACTGGGAATCTCCTAACCGTCGGCCATAGTCCGACCATGTAATTCAAAACACGTTCACCTCACATCAAATAGATGGCCATGTCATACTCCATTCTATTGGTAATGAGGGCATGATTCATCTCGTTGGTGTCCCAAAATCAAAGGAAAAAGTCAAACACTGCCATGTCTCAACACATTGTCGAGCGAAAAACTCCCCCGAAAAACCATCCATCCACCGAGCCAGACATGGTTGTGCATGTCTGCTGTATACCTATGACATGTCAGCGCATGGTTCGCTTCGCTGGACGGATCAGATATGGTACTCACGCACTCTCCAAAATCCCCGCTCATCCCTCATGAATTGTCTCTCCCCTGCCCAAGCCAAAAATGCATCCGCTGCTTGACACGATGGTAAAGGGTGTGAAAAAATCATGCCTCCCAAATTGGGCGGCAGCCGAGCTCATACGTCTTGTCTTGCGGGAACGGCTGTCGCCGTCCTCAGGTCCTGGGTCCTAACCAGCCTGCTCTTGTGGCTGGCTTTCCTCTCCGGAGCGGCTCTCTTCCGACGACTGGCTGGCATCTTGCGACTGGGTTTCCTCTTGACTCTTGGTTCCCTCCTGAGACGAGTAGGTGTTGTCTGGGCAGTGAACCAGATCTTGCAGCACGGCTAGCGCCTGCATCCAAGCACGCTCATACATCCTGTCTAGCTGGCGCCTCTCGCGACGCAGGCGACGATACTCGCGTCGAATGCGCTGCTGCTGGCGATTCTGCCTGGTCACTTCCCGTCTCCGCTCCATGGAAGACTCACTGCATATGCTGCAGCACGGACCTTGGCTGGTAGAGGCAATGGTGACGGACTCCCTTCCGTCTTCAGATTGGGTTGAGTGGGCTTGTGCTCCAGGGGAGGTCGCCATCTCGGGAATACCAAGCTCCGCCAAAAACTGTCTGCGATTCCTCGCATTCAGCTCATCAAGGTGCTCCTGCGTCAGTTCGAGATGGTTGCGGTACATTGGGTGATCACAGCCAGGAATGGCAGATTCACCAAGAACCTCGTCTACATCCCACTCCAGTGCTTCCATGAAGGCGTGAATGTATCGAATCCTTTCCTGAATGAAGGCATGGCTTCTTAGGCCTTCAGCGCGTTCTACCTTACGCATAAGGCCATGTGCGCTTCTTGAGTGTAAGTTGATCCAAATATCTCCAAGCTGTTGGGTCAGGGAAACTTACATGCCACGTGATGCAATCTCGCCCACTGTGTGAAACTGTAGACAGCTATGAGCGATCAAGTTCACATCGCGTTCGACTGACGTGTCGAAGAGGTCACAAGGAGTTCTCCAATACTCCCAGACCTGGCCGTCATCACTGCTGACGAACCGAACCCACGCGCCGGGCTCCATTTAGAAGTATCGAGCTGGAGTAGGGCTCTTGATAAATTGTTAGATAGTTGTATGAAGAAGGCTCTCACCGAAAACCCGTTCGTGTCAGAACAGGGCGACAGTGAGGCTTGTGTCTTGATGGTCGTCAAAAATCGGAGCGATGAATAGACGATTGTTGCACATGGGGGATCTGGAAGATGATGCGAAGCATGACCAAAGACGTGTTTTTATGGCCAAGCCCAAAGCCTAAAAAAAAAAAAAGTGATCACTTAATGTTTGAAGCTCGAATTTGTGGGAGCATGGTCGATAGAGTTCGTGAACCCTGCCACATGATGCCCATATCATTTCAATGGGGGCGTAGGGAAACCTTGAAGACAATAGCGTCTCTCCCACGAGACAGAAACTTCGAACCGGAATTCCGTACCAACCACATGTAGGGCTCAGTTGAGCAACGGCCCCGACCCTGTTGCTCGCTAATGTACGCTCAAACTCCAAGCCATAAAACGCATCTTCCCGGAAGTACCAAGGCGTCATAGGGGTCCAACGCATCAGGTCTCGTCTTCAATAATCTCGACCGAGTTGTTTTCAGCCATTTTACGTTTCCATCGCTCCTTTGCCGCCGCACGCACAACCTTCTCCTCGTCGTCGATCTGGGCGGACTGGCGGACCAGCTCCCGAATGTGGCACTTGACTCCATGCATCAGAATCTTTGCCCATTCTCGGTGGGCTTTACACGGTCTGATCTCGCACATGCCATGCAGATCGTCATCATCGCTGCCGTCGACGCCACCGCTGAGACTCTTATTCTGCAGGATCGCCTCGCCCTCGGGAGTCTTGATGAAAGCAGCAAACGCGTTGGGCGCACTCACTGTGTCGAGCCGGTGGTCGTAGCCACAACTGTTTTTGGGCAGGCGGCCCGCTTTCACGGCGAGGCGGTGACGCTTCATGGCTAACTCGATCAGTGTACGCATGTGATTGCACAAGACTGTCTCCTGAGCTATGCTGGACCGTGCCCTTTCCGCCCTTTGTATGATGGCTGTCTCTTCGGCGGTTAGTATCTGCGACAGATCTTCCTTTGTGTCGCCTGATATCGTCAGCCTCGGGTCCGTGAGAAGACTAAACAAACTTGAACTCACTGTTCCCGGCACCTCCGCCATTCACCAGCATGGGTACCTCGTCCTGAAATGGTGGCTTGATTAACCGCAACATGCCATCCTCCCCTACAGTCTCCATGCCACTAGTGAGGAGCGCCATAAGTTCTTCCTGCGTGAGTTCGTCGCTCAATCCAGTCTTGGCTCGGCTCTTGGGAAGGCGTGAAATCATCCTCTCCCACCAGCTTTGAGCATGCTCGTTTGAACAGAACACACTAGACTCCCCGTCGGTCGCCAGTCGTGCTGGCTTGCGACACCCTTTCAGTCCACACGTCTTCTTGTAGAGCGATGTGAGCGTCGCGGTCGTGCACCGCGGACATATGAATTTCTCAATGAGCGTCTCCCCGATCTCCTTGGACAGGTTGATGCACTCGCCGTGAAACCAGTCCTCGCACTTTTCGCAGCAGATCATCCATCGATGGTCATCCTTGCCCTTGCAGATGCAGTAGGTGTTATCATCTGATACATCATCTTCGGAGCCATCTTCCATCTCGGCTTGTGACCCTTCTTCCGTCGACATCTCCTCCCCCTTCACTTTCTTGGCCGCTTTCTTGGGCGGCGCTGAAGGTCTTGATCTCTTGTTTGGCTTTTGTGTCACTCTTGCTGTGCCTTTTTTCCTGGACGGAGGAGCATTATTGGCCCCGCTGGATTCCTCCCTGGAAGGAGTCGCTGCACTCTGTGATTTGGAGTCCTGCAATAATGCCGCGTCGGTAGAAGAAGGCTGCGGCGACTCGGCAGGGACGCTTTCACTCTTGATGTGTGCGTCGATGAGCTCGAAACGAGGCTGCTCGTCGTTTGTTGGATTCATCGCTTCGTCTGTGGTCATGTGTGAGGCAGAGTTGTTTGAGTGTCCTCAAGGACCGCCGGTTCATGGGCGGGCCCGCCGCCTAATCGATCCAAATTGTATCTCAAGCCTGCAAGAAAGATTATGGAGACGTCTCCCAGTGATTAAAGATTAATGATATCGCTGACTGACGCGTGGAACCGGTTGTCGCGTGTGTGTGTAGTGCAGTGACCTCGACATTGGCAGCTGCGATGAGTGAGATTACTAAGCATTCTGCTTTCTAATGCCGCGGAGGACGAGCCAGAAAGAGCGGGTCCATCACCAATGATGCGCACTGCATCCGAATCGAGTTCGACATCATCCTGCAATCCACGACTACTTTTTCCACCGTCTGGCCAGCATCACGCAAGTCTTGTCTGCGCACAATGTCGAACGCGGTCGTCACCTCCACCAAGGCCATGTCAGCAGTTGCTGCACGCCTCTATGCGAGGCAGTGCCAGCGCTGCTACGCCAGCAGCGCCTTGCAGTCCAAGCAAATACGCCCAATGGTTCCTGGCGCGCCTCTGCAATCACGACAGCCTGTTATGCAGAAGAGATGGAAGTTCAAGACGATTGAAGAAGCGAAAAGCCGATACAGCACTGGGGTATGTCGATTGCGCCGCTCGATGCCCTCCTCAGAGTCGCTAACGGGCGGATAGCCATTCTCGTGGAAAGCTGGCCTGCTTTTCGTCGGTACATGCGCTGGTCTGATGTGGTATTTCGAGTTTGAGAAGGAGCGCATGCAAAGGAAGCGCATCGCCGAGGCTTCCAAAGGTATGGGTAGGCCCAAGGTTGGCGGGCCGTTTGAGCTCGTGGATCAGAACGGAAATAAGTTTACGAGCGAGATGATGAAGGGCCGGCATTCTCTGGTAAGTCAAGCCATGACGCCATGCAACACAAGGGAACGTTTCTGACAGTTCAGGTCTACTTTGGCTTCACCCGCTGCCCTGATATCTGCCCTGAGGAACTTGACAAGATGGCGCGCATGCTCGATATTGTCAAGGAAAAGGCCCCCAACTCGAACCTCCTGCCCATCTTCATCACCTGCGACCCCGAGCGTGACGACCCAAAGGCTCTGAAGTCCTACCTCGACGAGTTCCATCCTGACATGGTCGGCCTGACCGGCACATATGACCAGATCAAAGACCTGTGCAAGAAGTACCGTGTGTACTTCAGCACACCGCAGAATGTCAAGCCTGGACAAGACTATCTCGTCGATCACAGCATCTACTTTTACCTTATGGATCCCGATGGTGACTTCGTCGAGGCGCTCGGGCGACAGCACTCCCCTGACCAGGGCGCGAAGATGATCCTTGAGCATATGAGGGACTGGAAGTCATAGGTCAGGCAAGTGGGGGTGTTGTATATCATGTATAGTATAGGCTTGCGGGGCCAACCATGTACACTGTACCATCACGCCTGTATTCATACGTATCCCACAAATAAAAGGAAATCTCATGGGTTGTCTCGGCCATTCTAAACAGCAACCTGCTGGATTTTGCGTGTGGTCTCTATTCTTGGTTTCCTTCGTCCCACCAGCCCTTGGTGTCCGGACTGTAGTTGACAAGAGTCGGACTGTGTCGTGTGCCTTTATCTGGATCAACATCATGGAAGATTGCGGACACGTCGTTCAGACTCACCATTACACACGATCGCATATGAAACCCCTTCTTCCCTGAAGGTGGCTTCGATTTTCACGTCCAGTTCATAGTACCACTGTCCATCTGGGCCTTGGATCCGAGACATTGCCGACTCTGGCATCGAACAGAGGTCTGCAGAAACTGTGCACAGGGTTCTCATATGTTCGTCAACCTCCATGCTCTGAGAAGGTAAGTCTCGACGCGCGGTGTCATGAAGGATCAAGACATTGATGCCATCCGGCTTTCCCTCATGACAGAGGCGTCGCTGCCAGAACTCAATAGATCTGGTCTCGTTCTCGACTATCGTATCACCCTAGAGGAGAATCAGATCGCATCTAGACTCTTTGGGCAATGTATCTTACCTTCGTAGCGAACCAAGATATGAGGTCGATGCCAACGCCATCGTTGAACGTCGGCCGATACTTGCTCCTCCCCAAGTGTCCGTGAAGAGCTTCCGTGTATCTCTCGCAGATCGAGATACCGAAGTTCGTCACCATCGTCCAAAATCCAGCAGCAGCTTTCACAGGCTGTGTGGCATGCCGCAACGCTCTTGAAAGATGCTCTGTCCAATACCCGCGCTGGAAAAGGGGCCCAGTCATTATGACTGCCGCAGCTGACCTGCCGTGATTGCATATCTGGTCTCCAAGCAGCCTTGCGATTTCTTCAGCGACGGGGCTCAACACTAGACGTAACTCCCTAGCTGACAGTGAATCCCAGACGATTTCGGCACCTTTCCTCGACTGAAATTTGATGGGCACGGTGGCTGCCCTTTCACGTTCAGTCAAACTACCCTCAAGATAGTGTTTGATCTGCTTTCATCATTAGCCATGCCTGTTGACGGAGCAGACAGGACAATTCCCTTGCACATTTGATTTGAAATAATCCAGTGCAAAGTCGGTGGCATCCTTGTTGAGGACGCCCAGACTGCCGTACTTTGCGTCAAGAAATCGCACAAAGCTCTCGTCCAGCACATTTCCGCCCCAAGCCACCTGGCCCGCGACTCCCAGGCATTCCAGTTGAAAATCTGTGCTTTGCGTCTGGATGACATTGTATTCGGTTATACGCACTAAGGCGTCTTCCAAAGTCACAGCGAGAATGACGCTGTTCGCCAACACTGTGATATTCAGCGCGGTTTGTGCAATCGTTAGCACTTTTCCCTTCCCATGTGGTTTTCTGAGAAGTCGGTCTGCATCTGAATCTGCACCAATCCTGACGAGTGGTATTGGGCACATGAATACCACAGGTAGCTGTCGCATTATCTCCGTGGCTAGTTTCGTACTTGCTGCTTGAGATGAGCGAGCGTGCTCAAGTGTCGCTAGGCCCCCGTTCGTAGCTGTCAGGGTATGCGTTGACCTGCCAGATACTATTTTTGTCATTTTGATGGTCTCAAACCTCTGGCCCTCACGAGAGCTTGTTCAGGGGACTCGCGCACGAAACTTGACAGATGCTATGAGGGCACCTCTTGACGTCGAAGACAATAGGAAAAGGGGCCAAAAAATGCACAGAGCTGACTGCACCGGGCTGTGGAATGCCAGTGCGCTTCCTTCATTGACTGGAAGATTAACACTGCAAAATCATGCAAAGCACGGGGAAAGAAGAACCACCAGGTTCACTCATGGGTCGTCCTGCGGTGCGTTTGTTTGCATGACGGGCCATAGAAACCCTTTCGAGCACCACGAGGAAAGCGAGCAAACTCCTGTCGCACCATCACGGATGCTCGCCTGTTGTTTGTTTTTGCAAGGAAGGAGTCCATCTCTTTTGATACCCACTCTGACCTTGTGACGACTGCAGTTTCAGAGCTCTACACGACAGGTTCACTGGTACGACCATGTGGGATCGAGGCCGCCCGCATATCTTCCACTGACGGTGCTCGTCATCCCATACCTTGTGTAGCTACATTTTCATATAAGAATGAAGATGAAGAGCGCAGTTCATTCATCTCCAAGCTATCTGACCACGGTGGCCTATGCATGAGGTAGGTTGTCCGATAGAGAGGATGGTGAATTTCTGGCTAAGCAACCTGTTTGACAGGGAATAGCAGAAGCTTACTAAATGAGCTCAGAAGCTGCAATGCAAAAAAGGAACATGGATCTGATCCAGAAGTCCTTGGGCCATCGCGTTCCGAGGACACACTCCGCGGGATCACGTTTGCGCAGTGGGAACACTCTTGATGACAGGATCCCGGACGTACCAGATAGTTCCTCGGCAGATGACAGTGTATTTAGTAGAGACAACGGGCGGTGCGCGGTTGTACATGGTCCCACACAACAGACGCAACTCATGGAACCTTGCATAACGTACATTCATCCGCTAGTCGGCCGTGCACCTTCAGGCAACTTCTACGACCCGGGCCTCCTCCAGCTCTGCCATCCGCTTCTCCAATTCCGGCACCTGCCTCAGTTTCACCTCGAGTTCCTCCCGCTCATCCTCCAGCTGAAGGCGCTTGTCCGCATCTAGTTTGGTGAACACGTAGTTACCCTGCCCGTCAAACTGCAGAATGTGCGTGTGGTACTTCCAGAGACTGCGGCGGTGACTGACGGTCATCAAAGTGATGCCCAGCGCCTTGGCGTTGTCGTACATGGCCTTTTCGGTGTCCAGGGTGACGCTGCTTGTGCACTCGTCCAAGATTGCGTAGCGAGGGCGGTGGTAGAACAGACGAGCCATGGCCACACGCTGCTGAAGACCACCAGAAAGAACATCTCGCCACTCAGCTTCGGCATCCCAACCCTCATCGTAGAGCTCGACGAGATGCTCCAGTCCAAGGAGCTTCAGCATGGCCAGCAGATCCGCATCGGTGACGCCCCGGGAGCGCATCTGGCGCAGCGAGTCCGGGTAGATGATCTGCTGACGCAGAGACCCGCGCGAGAGGTAGGGGCGTTGCGGGATGTAAAAGATCGCACTAAATGGTGGCTTGTACACGGTTCCGCCGTAGACTGGCCACAAACCACCGAGGATGCGGAATAGCGACGACTTGCCGCAACCGTTCGGGCCAACAATGAGAAGATGGTCGCCATCCTTGAGCGAGAAGGACAAGGCTTTGACAAGAACATCACCGTTCGGTGAGATGATGGGTCTGGAATGAGTGTTAGTTAACAAGACACCAAAGCTCGAGACGTCTGCGGCTTACACATCGATGAACGTGATATCGTTGCTCTCGTGCACGGTCCCGCGACCCTTCAAGACAGCCTCGTTGCCTTCCACGCTGGAGGCGGAGACCAGCTTCTTCTCAAAGTGGCCGGTTTGAATGTCGTCCATGACATCCAACAATGAGGCGACACGAGATGTGTAGCCCGCCAGCTCCATGATTTCACGGTATGAGAACATGACTCGTCCAAAGGCATCCGATGCAGAGAGAAGCATCCTCCTGTTGGTGACGAATGATTCGGTGCGATCGCCCATGTTCATCGCCACCTGACCAGGGATCTTGATGAAGACCGGCACGCTGCAAAGCAATAGACCCAGGGCTCCCCAGAAGTACTTGATGACAAAGTCCTCCATGAAGCCGTGGTAGAATCGCCGACGGAGGATATAGTTGACGTGCTTGATCAGCGTGAAATACCCCTTGTCAAGCGTGTCCTTCTCGGCCATGTGTCCGCCATACAGCGCGACTTCCTCACAGTGGTCGATCAACCGGGAATGTTGGAACCGGAATTCGCCTTCGAGCCTGGCTTCGTCGGCGACGTATTTGCCGAATGGTGGCGTCAACGCTCGCATGACATTGGCAGATAGCTGCACGAGCAGGGTCATGAAAATGACTCCTTCTCCTCCAACGCTCTTAGACAGCGAGTATGTGTAAATAGTCTAAGAAAATTAGCAATGCTGTGGAACAAGTCAGAGTCATGCTGCATACCATGTCGAGGAAAGGCTTGGCCAGGTTGCTGTACAGCTCCGCCAAGCTGTTCGAGAACTTGGACACATCTACGGCAATGAGCTGATCGGGGTTCTTTATTCGGTCGTCTAATGCCGATATCCCGTAGAAAGTGAGCTGCGAGAGATACTTGTCGTGGATATGCTGGGTAAGACGTGTCCTGTACTTCAGCGAGAGCTCTGCTTGGTGATATGAAAGCTGCGATCTGTCAGCACCAGCTCGAGGGCCGCTGCACTCGTACTGACCATGGAGTTTGTGAATGTCGCCGGCACCGCAATGATCATCCACCACACGATGCGCTTCAAGAATTCCTTGCCGCGTCCCTTGACTAATGCCTTGACGATAGCGCCGTCCATCTCGGCCACCCGAACACTAATCAGGGTTCTCATGACGAGGAAGAACGTATGGCTCATGATGAGCCTCGCTTCTTTCGACTTCCATCCAGGGATCAAGATTTTCAGTAGCCTCAAGAGGGAGCGGAAGAATTCCCTGTTGAGCTCGACTTTCTTCCTTGGCTTGCCGTCTGCCTGCTCGCTCGCGTTAGTGGACGACGTTACACCACGCCGGGCTTCGCGTTGCGAAGCATCGCGTGCCGATGCGGCCTTTTGTTCGGAAACGGCATGGCGAATGCGATTAGCGAGGGCGATGGACAAGGTGATCCAGACGGCGCGCGAGATGCGCGTTCGGTTCGACACGTAGAGGTTGGTCAGGTTGGACACAATGCTTCGGAGCGTCCGTTCAGGAGGGATAGGGATCTTGGATTGGGCTGCCATTGTCGAAATAGAGCGTCTCAAGAGGACGCGTGGCCCTTGACAGATCCTGCGATGACCTTGACTCAGATGACTATGTCGTATGTGACGACATGGCAATGTCGAAGCAAGACACGCCCAAGGAAGAACAGCAACGCTGGAGACAAGAAATCGACAATTGCGTTTGAGGAAATGCAGTGGGTGTGGGAGAGCGAGGCGCCTTCAGATGTCGCAGAGGTGCCGATTCAGCAGAGTTGGAGAGGCAGTCGCTCGGTCCATCCTTCCACGGCGCGTGCAGTTCCAAGCTCCTCGGTATAATCACGAGGGCAGGCCCCGGATTTGCGAACGGCAAGCGCCCCCACGGGCCAATTCGACATGTGATTCCAGCCACAGAACGCGCCACACTTCACCAGCCACACTCGTGGGGTAGATTTTCACCGCGGGGCAAGGTTGTCATCCGTGCCAGGAATTTCTTTGCGACCGCCTCTGTAAGTTAGGTCGGTCTCTTGCGACACTCAGAAGAGTCCATCCTCGCACGTGCTTGCCCATCATGTCTGACACCGGGGATCTCTCCATCTACGACGAAATCGAAATCGAGGATATGACCTACGACGAGACGCTTCAAATGTACCATTACCCCTGTCCGTGCGGCGATCGGTTCCAGATTCAACTCGACGACCTACGCGATCAAGAAGATATCGCTGTCTGCCCGAGCTGCAGTCTGATGATCCGCGTCATCTTTGACTTGGTAAGTCCCGCCACGAGGGATTCTGGGAGGCCTTCATGGCTGACATCACGATAGGACGACTTGCCAAAACCTCCGCCGTCAGACGACTCTGGGTCGAAGATTCCCGTCGCAGCGTGAAAAGAAACCGGGACACGCAAAACCAACCTCCCCAAGACGAAAATGATGCTCCCTCCAAGTGAGAAATCAAGCTGAGTACAGGGCTCTACGCCTTGCCTCGCATGCGGTCCGCCAATGCTGTATCACGCGGCTCTCGGCACCAGTCATCCACGCTCCACGCCAGAACCTGGCATCCAGAGAGAATCGTCGTCGGGGATTGTGATGTTGGAGTACTCGCGCGGAGGGCAAACTCCTCCAATCACCCAGTCAGAAGGTTCGGAGTACCTACTATCGCATACATAGTCGGTGGGACACGGCCTGGGTCCCAGCTCCGTTCAATGGGACAATATCACCAGTAGCAGCGGCAAAAGGTGTCGTGCATGTTGCCGGCCCAAGATCGATGCGATGGATCTCAAAATAAGAAGCAAATACTGTATGGGACAAAACATGGGCCAGATGCGACGCATCAGTTCAGAGGTTTTTTTTTTGGTCATCATTATCATTGTAACCGTGAGCAATATATACGCTGATCCTTGATCAACGACGCTGTCCTCCAGAAAAAACAATGTACTTCCGAAACGCCTGGAGCCTGTACCTGGTATCAAGAATGCGTGGCAACGAAGCCGTGAAATAACGCCCCCCATGTGCAAGTGTATCCTCTCGCATGGTCCAAATTCAATCATGATGCTCCGCCATTCACAAAAGAACTAGACCAACGATGAGGAAGCCTACTAAGCCAGCCATTGAGCCCTTCATGGGCTGATAGAAAGCGCCCATGTCTGGGATAGACGGTACGCCCGATCCTGTAGGCGCCGCAGGAGTCGTTGTCTTGGTGCCTTGTAGAGGAGTCAGTAATCTGGCCTCCCAACCACATATAATGCTCCCAAGATCTTACCAGTAAAATTGACGAGCTCTGTCTTGGGTAGGATAGGATCGAGTGTCGAGTTGGCAGGCACAACATGTCTTACATGAGTTGTGAGTGGTTCGCATTCGTCAACCGCCACTGTCGTCCCGACGCTCTGCACCGGCGCGACAGCATTGGCCTGAACAGTAATGACACTCGATATGATGAAGATGCAAGAGAGACGCATCACGAAAATGCTGCCTTGGAAGCGAATGTTGGCGATTGAGCTGAGGGTGGGGGTGAGGGTGCGGATATCTTCTGATTTGAAGCGAAGACGCACAGAAGGTGTCCTTCGTCGAGTGATAGCGCAGGCAGATGTTGCGCACGCACAGTGGCTGCTTCACGAGTGGTCGATTGATACAATAATCAAGTCGATGTCGTATGTTATTGGGTATGTGATACTTGTATACTGCGGCTGCACAGCAGCTGTTGACGAATGGTGTGTGCCGGGCCGGATGCGAATATATCAACTCTGCCAAGCGACAAACGGAGCAACACAGTCGCAGCAGATGTGACGTCCTGCGGCACTTTTTCGACGCGCTCTGTCACCCTCCTGGCTGGTCGAACTGGGCAGATGGGGAAGAGACTGGGATCAATGAGGAAAACAAGAACCATGGTCAAGTAAATCGGCTCTGTGTACGGATAGAGCCCGTGGGCCACTTGGACTGAGGCGGCTAGGAGCGCGATTAAGCCTGCCCACAATGAAGTCTCGAACAGGGAATTTGGGAAGCGCTAACACAAACCCCTGAGCATCTGGGCCGGACCCACCGACCCGTCGACGGTTTGGGACCGTTTGGCCAATAACACGTCTCACGTTTGCGGCTTGCGACTTTTCCACTGGCCTTCCCTGAAAATTCGGCGCTACTCCTCGTGCCGATGGGTGACGGCGCTTTCCGCATTCGTTCATCAGTGGCTGCTGTTAAATGAGGATGGTTAAACCCAAGATTCATTCTCGGCATTAAGAATTTCGCTAGCCATGCACCAGCGCATCGATTCCCACGCTACCATATACTGTATCATGCAGCGTTTTGGCGGTCGATAGGCAAAGTACATATCACTTGGCATGGCGGGCCGAGGCTGACCTCCTGGTTGGACACCATCGTCAGTGGTTGCCCTGCCGGACAAGCTTGCAGAAGTCTGCAAGCACGCGCCTGCCTGCATTGCCTGTCTCAATCGCCGATGATAAGGTACTACGTAGGTACTCATGCTCAGGCTCAGGCTGCTGGTGTTATGGATCTGATTCCCGCGAACGACATTGGAGTGCCAGCGATGCAAGCCCTCCACTTTGTGGCTTTGAGGGATGTTTTTCTCTTTTTTCTTTTCTTTTTGTCTTTGGGCAGCCACAGCTTTGCATGCCAGCAATCAGTCTGGCAACCTTCGCGTGTGGCTGACAGCCGTCGCGACACTGAGCTTGTCAACGTAGCCAGCGTATTTTGCAGACATGAATTGAGAGGCAGGAGAGAATCCGGCTGGTCGACCTCTGGCTTCTAACCTGCTACTGTACTGGACTGTACTGGCACCTTCTCCACCTCTCCATTTCCCCTCGTTGGAGACATTTCTCCTGATCAAGGTACCTCAGTATTCCCCAGAGTGGGTTGGGCTTGCGTGTCCCCATATCTCCTAGACTGCCGTAATGCCGCACGCTGGTCACAGACCCACACCCCACCAGCTGTTAGGCGTGTACTTCCTCTCTAACAATGATACACTAAAAGCTCCCCTCCTAGATGATATAGGTCTGCGTACCGATAATCACAACTAGTACTTCTTCTATCGTATAATTTTAGAGTAATCTAATGTACCCTGGATATAAGCACCTATGATTGGTTATAATCCCTGTTAGTGACCAGCGTGCGGCATTACGGCAGTCTAGGAGATGGTGAAGGCAGCGCAAAATTCCGCGCAGGGGGTCGTCACGGAATCACACAACTTCGCTAATCCTCGGGAGACTAGCTTAGTGCGATTGATCTCAGAGTCCCAGAACCATCTCATCTACTGTGCCCCATCTCCAAGTGGACCACAGTCTCGCCCACTCGAAACATTTCGATGAGCTTCTGGCTCTATCAAGGCCGCGACGATGCGCCTACGTCCTTATCATGGCACACCAGGCATCTTCTGCACATGACTGCAAAGTCTTATCGTGCGTGGGGGACCGAAGGCACCCCTGGCTAGCATTTGTGCGAATGCCGTGCATGCTGCCTCCGATGTGGTGTGACGTAATGGTCAACCACACCATCACAGCCGCTTCAGCCGCGCGTCTGGGTACTTAGACAAGCTTGGATGCAAGGCTACGGGCCTTGCTTTGACTCAGAACCGGGTTCATTGGCAAAGCCCCTATGACGTTGAGTTGCGTTGGCCAAATCAGATCGTTGACAGGCTTGCTCGCAGACAGATACTCCACGGTAGCTGTGTAGGTGTTGTCGCGAGTTGACTTACACGTAGTTAGTTCCCTTGGAGGCAAGGCGCATCGCAATGGGTAAATGCAATGAATTCTTATACAATTGCAACTTGAGCAAGCAGAATTCCAATCCTGTTGCCTATCAATCCCAAGTAGCTCTGTACACAAAGGCTCTCATTGTCACATTTACTGGACGGACCGTCTATCTCTCTACTCTATGCCTGGACATTCTCGAAGAAGAATGTCGGGTTGCCAGGGCGCGCATTTTCCGCCACAGGCACTGTAATCTCCACCTCCTGTCCCGTGGCCGCATTGATGCCCTTCTTCCCGCTCTCGTCGACCTCCAATACATCGCAAGCTGTCAGACCCGAGGTCCTCTCCAGGCCAGGAACCATCTGGAGCAGAGTCTCCTTTTCATCGAAACCCAGCTTCTGCGCCAAGACCACATCTGCTGGCTCTCCGCTCTGCAGCCTCTTCTTGAGACCCTGTACATAGGGCATAGCCTTCTTCATCTCGCCCATCTTGCCAATCTTGGCACCAAGCTCCTTGTCATTGATGGACTGCGTTGCGGGATCCCACATCTCCTTCAGGAGCTCAATGTACTTGGCCTGCCACGACGGCCACTTCGTCGTCATGAAAACGGTAAGCTTCTTTGGCTGACGGGGGTCAAAAGAAGTCTCCTTGCCCTTGGCCTTCTTCTTCAACTGCTGCCCTTCGGCGGAGTTGACGTTGGACGCAGTGCTGCGGACGTAGTCACGCTTCGCGGACAGCATCACGTCGACCTCGGGAAGAACAGGGAAACGAGCCCGGTGAATAGTCTCGGGCTTCTTGAGAACCTCGAGCCAAATGTGCTCCGACCAATGGGGTGCAATGACCGCCAACAGCAGGGCCTGAAGCTCGACATAACGCAGCACAAGATCCCTGTGCATCTCGATGCCTCCAGCTGCGCAAGCCTCGCGGTAAAAGTCACGGGCGCTAATGAGCTCGTAGAGGGCGGCCTTGAGGGCCAGTTTGTAATTCGTGGCAATGTACTGCTCAATGGCTTCGCGGCCAATGGCGTTCATGTCGTTCTGGAAGAGGGCGTCTTGGAAGCTGTTGAGCTCGCCCGAGCGGCGCTTGTCCTGGTCCCTAACCTGCTCCTCGCACCACTCGCGGAGATTGAAAAGACGCAAGATGTTGGTGTCGGCAACATCCTCCTCAAAGTTGGCATCCGTAGAGCCATCACCAGCGTCGGCCAGAGCAATGCGCGCTGCATCAGCACCATACTTGGCGGTCATCTCGTGCAAGGTCATAAAGTTACCAGTGCTCTTGCTCATCTTTTCGCCGTTGAGCATGAGATGGCCGTTGGTGCGGATGCTCCTAGGCCAGTACTCGGGCGGAAAGATGGCAAGGTGCACGTAGAGGAAGAAGGTCAGGTGGTTCGGAATGAGATCTTTGCCAGATGTTCGCAGGTCGAGAGGGTAGAAGTACTCGAACTCACGGCGCATGCTCTCCAAAGTCTCCTTGGGGATCTTGGACTCGCCGAGGATCTTGTCGTCAAGATCCCTTCGGCAGAATACATAGTCCCAGACTTCGTCCGTCATCTGCTCGGGACCGACGTTACCGAGTCCCTTCTCGCGGCCGAAGATGTCCTTGTGCAAGTAGTGGGCGATTGTGTAGTAGGCCATGTAAATGGTCGAATCACTCAGACTCTCCACAAGGAACTGCTGGTCCCAAGGCAGCTTGGATCCAAGTCCAAAAGAGCGAGCACAGGCCCACTGGTTGAGCCAGTTCAGTGAACCCTCGAACATGTTCTTGGTCTCGGTGTAGTACGTCTCCATGCCCTTTCCATCTTCATTTTCAACCCATTTCAGAGCAGTCTGCTTCCATGACTCCTCGCCGTAGTCAAGGTACCACTGATCCATCAACGCCACGATGCACTCGTCCGCAGAACGAGAGACAACCTTGCGCTCGGGCTCAGAGTAGGCAAAAGCCTCCCCAGCATCGATGAGCTGCTTTCTGACCTTGGGCTTAGCGGTCTCGACCTTCTCCCCCGCAAAGTCACCCATTACCATGGTGCCTTGGTAGAAGCCCTCCTTGTACGCAAGCTCTTTGGCCTCTTCAAGCTGCTTGGTGTCTTTTGGTGATGAGATCTTGAGCTTCTTGACGAGGAATTCGGCGCACTTGTCACCGTAGGACGGAGTGTTGATGATAGCTGGAATCTCGAGCTCGGCCCATTCCTTCTGGATGCCATAGTAATCGGCCTTCTTTGCAAGGTCCATGACTGTCGCATAGTCGTCAGGGCTGTCTGAAGGCACAGACGTAACAACGCCAGTACCCTTTGTCGGCAGCACGGTCTCCATAGGGAGGACCCGAACACCATCCTTGTGAATAGAAAGAGGGGCGTTCACCAAGGTGCCAACAAGATCAGCACCCAGGATTTCCGCAACCTTCTCAATGTGTCCCTCCTTAGCGAACACACCCTGGTACGCCATGTTTCGTGCTGCTCGGTGCGTGATCACAAAGTAGTCATTGTCGTTGACCTTGTAGACTCCGTACGTGATCTTGGGCCCGACGAAGCAGCACGTCTGGCCGTACATTGTTTCGGGGCGCAGAGTGGCGGGAACCAAGAAAAAGTTGGCACCCTCGAGCTTGAGACCGCCAATGATACTCGCAGCCTTGTCCGCCCAAGTCTTCACCTTGAGCTTGAGAGCTGTGTATTCTTGAGGACCAACAGCCTCGCCTTCAGCACGGTCATGGTCCATGCAAGGCTGGCCATCCTTGATCGAGTAGATGGTATACCTCTTTCCGAACTTGATCTTGTCGAGTTCCTTCAGGCGGTTCATTTGCCATCGAACAAATGCATCGTAGTAGGGGTTGGCGTCCGTCGTCACAAAGGATCTCCTCCAGTCGATTCGGCAGCCAAAGTTGGTGAGGTCGCGAACAGTCAAAGGGGGGAAGTGCTTCAGCCAGTGCTGGGGGTCAGCAAAAAGATGGATATCTTCTGTCGGTACGCCGACGGCCTGCATGATCTGGAACTGGTACTGCATCTTCACCTGTTTGGCCGCTGCCTTGCCCTTTTTGGCTGTGAACTTGGTGACATCTTCTCTCTTGGCCTGGTCAGGCTTCTTCTCCTCAACGACTGCTTCGGTGGGAGCTTTGTATCCGGAAAAGTCCTTTCCAAACATCTCGACTTCGTTCACCAGCTTATCGGCGCAGGCTTTTATGGGCATACCAGTGCAGTGGAAACCCATGGGGAAAAGGGCACGCTTGCCTTGCATCGTAGCAACACCAGCGCCGAACTCGACTTTGCTAACGGAAAATGAGTGACCAGCGTGCAGGGTGCCGTTCATGTAAGGATAGGCCATGGTTCCGAACCACTTGGGCTCCTTCTCGCGAAGCTCGGCGGCGGGGATCGAATGCAGTGGCACTTCAGCAGTTGTAGGCGCATTGGCCTGGAAGATGCCATCTTCTTGCCATTTTGCTTGGTACTTCTTTTCGATGGTGATCAGGGAATCGCGCTTCTCAGTCTGCCCGGTATTAGGAATAAGCGAAATTTCAGGAACCAAGGCTTCTACTTACACCCTTGAGCTCCTTCGTTTTGGAGATATGCAGGTTCTCCAGGGCCTCGGGAACAGCATTTGTCGTAGCCATCTTGAACAGAAATCGCGCGACGATCAACAGACGCGCGCAAGGTTCGAGAGGATACTTGGAGCCAGAACCAAGGAGATCTTGACTGTTTGACTCCAGCAATAGAAATTCTGAGTCACCAGAGGTGCTTACAAGTCAAACAAAGCCTGCGCGGGGTGGAATTTCATCGCGGGGCATTTTTGCAGGGGTGATGTGGCGCCAGGGACAAAGTGTGGCTAGTGAGTGGCTGCTCAGCCACACTCACTCGTCAGTGCAAGTCGCTGCGCGAGACGCCTCTCCAGACCACCGATCGCGACGATTCCTCGACGGCAAAACAACCCACTTGCTCAAGATGTTTCGAGCTAGTTTGCGGCGGCTGGCGCAAGCAGCCGAGCCGTCTACCCCAAAGATAGCGCCAAAGTCGAAATTGACTATCGACAACAACCCTTACCGCGCGAAGAAAGTTTGGCCGCCCAACTTTGCCGAGCTAACGCCACAACAACAGCTGCGGTTCGAAAAGAAGTACAAGAGAAGAGTGGTTCAGTCTCAGTATTCGGAGAAGTGGGATAAAGGCACAAGAATTTTGAGATTCACCATGGTGTCGGGTTCGTGGCCTCGCTGGAATCTAGATCCCTATTGCGGCGC
The DNA here is from genome assembly GCA_027569275.1 of Emericellopsis terricola. Taxonomy (NCBI): domain Eukaryota; kingdom Fungi; phylum Ascomycota; class Sordariomycetes; order Hypocreales; family Bionectriaceae; genus Emericellopsis; species Emericellopsis terricola. Next base: position 424,776 of record JAPDEU010000004.1, on the reverse strand, counting down.
TGACGAGCCACAGCTGCATTGATCTACGTGCTTTTCTTTGCGGAGATGGAATTTTACGGACAAAAATATAAGCCTGCTGACGAGGTAAGGTGTTCTCCTTGCAATCACCTATCCCATGCTGACGGGCTTAGATCCTCGCAAAGGTTGGCACAATCTTCGGGATTATGGACCCGGACAAACGATACGAACGACGGAAAGATGCACCACCTATCAATCCGAAAAACCCGGAACCGGCGAGCAAAGCATAATGTAACATCTTCTGTACAAAGTTTCCGCATATGCTGGCGTTGGGGTGTCGAATTGCAGACGGTGGGACACGGGTATATTGTACACTTGAAGGATCGCAAATCAATGGTTTCTCCTATCGGCCGGCCCATGCGAAGTTCGAGCCCATACCTAGCCCTGCGCCTATGCCAGTACTTCGGCCCTCGTTGACTGGCCTTTTCGCCACGGTGCCTTGTGCCTTGACTCCAGCGACTATGCGATCCAGGTTCGTCTCGATGACGACGCCGCCTATGATCATCTCCGATAGTGTCGCATGCAATGTTTCAAAATTGAAGATGAGGTCGAGCTCGCAAACATTTTCAAACAGCTTATCCAACGCTTCGACATAGACTTGAATCAGGTCGATCAGGGCCAGTGGTGATTCGGTCGAGGTGGAGATGATGATGAAGAACAGCGTCGCATAGGATCGGTAGGTCACGAGGGTGGGAACATCGTTCTGCTCGTCGGATGATGTGTGTGATGTGCCCGACGCGGCAAGTAGAGGGGGCAGAGGTAGGAAATTACACGATCCAGCAGGTCGATTATTCACAAGTGTGAAGATCTCCGAGATGAGCCGCTGCTGGATGCTCGTTTCCTGCGGTGTGGTCAGTCGCATGCTACGGTGGGGTATGGGTTCAAGGACGACCTACAAGCTGTGTGTAGAACTTTGTCAAACGGGGCTGGCCTTGCCCGTTGAACACTAGAAATGCGTTGATCATAGTGGCGCATGCGCAACGCGGTGCCCGGCTTGCCCTCAAAATGATGGAGGATGGAGGTTGGACATGGTGGGGTTAGGAGCGAGAGCTCATGCAGCAAGCGCGTCACGCTGTAGGCTAGGCGCTGCTAATGATCAAGGCACATCAATTGCCGACAGCCAACGCCTGCCCGTTGCTTCTACAACCCAATAGACCACGGACGACCCTTTCAACCACGCTTTCTCGAATAGAACAGAATCAAGCGAACCTTGAACAACAGTCAATCATGTCCCGCGCGAGTCTTCGCCCGTCGTTGAAGCCCTGGTTGCGCATTGCGCGGAACTCGAACACAGTTCGGCGTGCAAGCTCGTCCTCGCACGTCTACAAGCCGAATCCCTCTGCGGCGCGACTGTCCGCTTTCTCTACATGCGTTCCTCGATTCCGAGGCATCATGCCTGATACAGAGAATCCCGCAAAACCCCCAGCCGGTGCAGAGAAGGAGGCTGCCCCGTCACCAGTCGAGCTCACCGAGACCGAATACCATGAAGTCGCCGACCAATATCTAGATCATGTGCTCGCGAAATTTGAGGAGATTCAAGATCAGGCCGACGAAATCGACGTCGAGTTCTCTGTATGTCCATTTCCGTCTCTCGATTACGCGCAAGTGATCCGTTGCTAACAAGATGCGGCAGTCTGGCGTCATGACGATCCGCGTACCCGACAAGGGCACATATGTGCTCAACAAGCAGCCTCCCAACAAGCAAATATGGCTCTCCTCGCCAATCTCAGGTCCAAAGAGGTACGATTGGTGCATTTTTGGCGACAGCCAGAATGACAAGGAGGGTACTGCCACAGGGCGCTGGGTGTACGCACGAGACGGGTCAACGCTGGATGGACTGATCCTGGAGGAGCTGGGCTACGACCTGCAAGAGCCTCTCAATGGTTAGAAACCTCGAGGGCCTTCAGTCTAGCACCTGTGTATCAACGGCTTGTACCACCAAAGAGCATGGCTTGGGAGTTTCAACGTGATGTTTACGAACTGGAAAGGGTGGACATGATTATGCGCACCAGGCCTGTGTCAAGAGGCTCAATTTGACAATTTCTGAGAATTTTATTGTCTGGTCGTGGATATACGCAAGCGCTATCGCAACACGTTTCGGCGCGCCGTCTAGTTCCCATACTGCCACACGCTGAATTACCACCCATCCCTTGTGGTATCTTCACCGCAAACACAACCCCATGGTTTTGTTCAGCATGGCAATAGTCATATCGTAGTGCAAAAATGCATTATCTTTGCCCAGGTCTCTGCTTTGAATCAGTGCTCGCTCTTTTCGCCATGTCGTCCCTTTCACTTACGGCTTCTTATTGAGACTCTCGTTGTACAATTTTCGCCATGGCTCCTTCTTGCCCCTGAGACTTCGGACTTTGACCAGGTTCTTCAAGATTTGGTGCTCGATACCCCTCTCCTTCGCAGCGGCTTCCAGAAACCAGACCGTTCGTTTGATAGCTTCTCTGTCAAACTGAGCTTCTGGCTCCCGGAACGCAGAACGCAGAGTTTTGATCACTTCATAGCGTGCTGGACGGGCGTATTGCACACTTTGAAGCAGTTTCCGGTGAAGCGTGCGGTATGCTTGTACAATTTCTGTCGTTGACATGATTGTCGGGCATCAGTGGTTGCCAGAGGTCGCGAAGACATGTGAGGTTGAATGCTGCGAGTTCGCCGATGACTCAGCGAGACACAGGTAAAGATGTCAACCCGATAGTTGGTCGTAGGTAAGATACCTTCTTTGGCAAACACTGAACAAATAAAGCAAGGCAATCATCCTGTGCAATAGTATTACGGAACATGAATCAGACCCAAATGTCTTCATACAATTGATGTGTGTGCGGTCGTGATCTATCGTCCTCCACCAAATTCTCTACCAGCGTCAAGCCTGGCCACAGTTGCGCAGGCACTTGTACACCAAAATCCTTAAGTCTAAATATGCAATCAATATGCCTTCCCCAGACGCCTGATGAACAATGTCTCAAAACAACGCCGTCAGGTTCTCTCAGCGACCTGAAGACGCGAATTTCCTCGCGACGGCGCCCGTTGCGAACGTGACAGCACCATCCTGAGCGTTTCCATGTCGTTTCTTGCATCCGTGAAGGGCAGTTATCTTCACCTTTGTAGTCATTAGATATTGCGGCCGCTGGGGCTAGCATTTCGTCCACCTTCTTCACTCTGGCCGAGCGCGGTATACCGGCCCTGGCCGCTGCCATTGCTGTCGGCTCGTCCACGTCCGACCACGCGCGACAGCCAGCCACTGACGCTGCGATCCTCGCCCCCGGCATTCTGTATTTGTGATTTGTTATCTTCGTCCATGTCGGCATCGAGGTTCAGGTTGGGGATCACAGGTCCGCCACGCGCAGACTCAGTTGGCGAGCCCGGCATGAGCGAACCAGTCTCGTCGCCATGCACAGATGGAGTGCCCATGACAGTGGATCCATCGCCAAAGACGGAGTTCATGTTCTCCAGTGTAAGACCAGCCGTTTCGGGGTAGATGAACCAAACTAGTGAAGGTATTAGCGGTGTCCCGAAAGACATCCCGTTGCGACTTACCAATGACAAAACTGCACACGCAAAAGAACGCATGCACAAGGTACAGACGCCACTTGATCCATTCCTGCAGAATTGGAGTCATTTCTCCTACCAGCCAGTTGAAAGCCCAGTTGGTCGCAGTTGACAGACTGGCGCCTTTGGAACGGATGCTGAGCGGCAGGATCTCCGGTGGGTAGAGCCAAGGGATCGGGCCCCAAGAGTAGCCAAAAGCAGCATTGTAGATCATGACGAATAAGACTACCAACCTTGGTGTCCACTTGATGTCGAGGTAGATAAAGTAGGAGATGAGAGACAGTGATATAGCCATCGCCACTGCGCCAGACAGCAAGATGTTGCGACGGCCCCATTTGTCAACGAGGTACCATGGCGGAATGGTGGAGAGGAAGTAGGTGATGCCGTTCAGACCAGTCATCAGCACGGCGTCGTGTCCTACCCAACCCGCTGACTCGAACACATAGGGTGCGTAGTATGAGATCACGTTGATGCCGTTGAGCTGAGCCAAGCCTTGAGCAGACATGGCGATGAACACACGCTGAGAGTAACGAGCGAACATGTCGCGGTATGACCGCTCGCCTTCCTGGCGTTGCAGAAGGACGTTCATCTTGATCTCGCGGTACTCGTCGCGTGCCTTGGAATTGTGGATATCACCACCTCCGTAGAGGTTGGCGATGACCACCATGCCCTCTTCGTCATGGTCGTTGTCCAGGAGCCATCGTGGAGACTCCACGATGATGAGACTGCCCAAACCGAGCAGTGCTCCCATGATGCACTGCATGAACAGGGGGACGCGCCAGGACATGTCACTCTCAATGAAGCCACAGCCGTAATCGACCCAGACTGATGTGGTGTAGCCGATGATGTTGCCAGAGAATTCGATACAAGCCAACTTTCCACGGTTGTGCGGGGGCGAGATCTCACTCTGGTAGACGGGGACAATTGTCGAGAGAGCACCGACACCGAAACCAGCAATGAGTCGGCCCAGCATCATGACGGTCATGTTGACCGCCAAGGTCTGGAGCGCACCGCCTACCAGGAAGATGCAGGAGCCGTAGAAGATGGTTCTGCGTCGTCCGATCATGTCGCCAATTCGGCCGACAGCGAGCGAAGAGATGAGGGCCCCAATTTCGAGGATGGCCACCATGGTGCCAACGTGAGCTCGAGAGGGATGGTTGAAATAGTCGATGAAGTACGGGCCGCTGGGTGCCGTCAGTAAAGCCAGGTCTAGAGTGGTAGTTGCTGGACATACGTGATGATTCCCGACATGACGCCCTGGTCATAGCCGAAGAGAAACACACCAAGAGACACGAAGATACTTGTAAAGTACAACAACGGCTTGCCCGTCAGGCCGTGCACGGCACCCATTCGCCCCGCCATGATGAAGCCTAGACAGCGACTGGCAACTGTGGGTGGCGCGACGACAACGTCAGGGACTTGAATAGCCTCCTTGTCAATGCCCGCCGGGGGTGACTGCGGACGCCCGTGATGTCCAGAGTGGGGATCCTGGATGCGAACTTTCTTCTGTGCCTTGACGCTGCGATTTCGGTGGCTCACACCAGCAAGGAGTTCTTCCTCAATGTCGTTGGAGAGCTGGAGCCGGACCGGATCGTCGTCGTCCTTCTGCTCACCAATGTCGCCCGTGTCAGTCCACGACGACTCGGAGTCAGACTCAGAGAGACGGTACCGTGAGGAGGAATCTGGCTGGTAGTCGTCGTAGTCGCGATAGCGGGCGCGGGAGCCCTGTGGGTGGTGGTGGGACGCTAGCAGTGACGTCGATGCGTGATCGCTATCGCGGTGGCCCGATCGGGATGGCAGGGTACGGAGTGGAATATTTGAGGGGAGACGGGAGTTGTTTTGCGAGGGAATGATGGGTGGTTATGGGGCTGTCAAGCAGCAGCGCCCGCCTGCAAAAGAATAAAGAGGGAGAAGGGGGAAAGGGAATGGAGAAAAAGATCGAGCAGCCCTTGACGAAAAGGACGCTGCAGCGTACGGCGGAGAGAAACCTGGAGAGGGAACGGCACGCGGTGCAGGACGCTCGACGTCGGCGGCGGCAGGTGCTGGCGGAGACGAATTATGGGGCCCGTGACAAGACACTGTTTGACCAGCTGGTTGGTTATCGCTGTTAATATGCAGGACAGTTCGTACTGTATCCTGCACGTAATCCCGGCTTGCACGTACAGTGCGGGGCGCTGTCGGCTATCTCAGGTGAGTCGACAAAGTTCGACTTGTGACCACCAGCGGATTACCGCTTTGCAGAGAGACGTGACGAGTCGCAGCAGCTCACGAGCTCCCAGTACCCTGCCTACCTGGGCAAACGTCCGGGGAGGAGGAAAGGTCGCGTCAACTGACGCACAACGACACCAGAAGCGGAGAGGTCGCAAAGGGCAATGTGAGCTGATGACAGCCTGTACTGGGGCTGGGGAGGATGGCTGATGCGCGACCGATCACCAAGGTCATGAGACTTTGGAGTGGATGGTTGGTGCGGTTGACTCGGCTAAGACAATCAGATGGCGCTCTGTGATTCAAAGAAAAGATTGACTGAGGGTGAGATTGAACCGCTCGAACCAGGATGGAGACGACGTCTAGCGGTAGACACACGACTTCTTGAGATAAATTGGTAATGAAAAGGAGAATATTTCTTGTGCTGTCAATCAACCAGACGCCTCAAGTGCTGCCAGCCCGGCGACGACGGCTGGAATTCAGGGGCCGGGATGGTGTTTTTCCACTGCGGCAGGGGGCTGCACACACTGTCCTCACAGACAGCCAGCCCTGCAGGCGGCTCTCAGCTCTGCTGTAGGAGATGACGATACTCGAAGCTTGAGCTCAACGCTGTCCAGCGGTACCATGGATGTCAGAATCAATAAACACCCAGGTCAGACAGTTGAGGTACACATTTCACGTTTTCAATTATTGTTGCGATACAGAAACACGCTCGCTTATTCTGACAACTGCCCACGCCGCTCGTAACTTGAATTGCCAGTGCCTAGTGCGCGGCGAGGTGGAGCTCCATGGGCGTTCGCCGTGGCGTCCGCGGCAGTCACTCTCGCTGTATTTTTAAGGTACGTCAGGATGGTTTTATCTTGTGGTGGCAATTATGCCTGTTTGCACGCAGGTCTTGAAACTTCTCTACATTCGCGCTATCAAACTCGCCCAGGACAACGAGCGAAAGCGCATCGAGTCCATCTTGGCCTTAGTCAATGGTGGGGGGCGTCGACGTCAGGCTGCAGCTGGACGAGCAGCTGCGTGGGATGGTCGCAGATTTCTGTACACCATTGCAAACGCACAGTATGTATGTACGGAGTACGGATACTATAACCACCTATTTGGGCAGTGGGCTGATTTATTTTTCATTTGTTTTGGGGAACTTCGTGGCTCTTGGTCCATTGACTCAGACCAGTACTGTCTGGAAAACTCCCAGTATCAGCACCAAGGCATACTTGGATAGCTCGGTGACTCACATGAATTGCCTCGGCGATCAGTTCTTTTTGAGTTCGACGTCTTGAGCAAGCCCCCATGTAAATGGCCAACCAGATATGTCTGTGCGGTGGGGACCAACGGCCGAAGTATCATCGCCGGTGTGAACGCCGTGAACTTCCGTGCGCTCAACGGGTCTCGCATCACCGTTGTGGGACTTGGTCCGAGTCCGAGGCTCCGCCAAGGCGGGGCCGATGTGCGGGCGACTTCATTTACCTTACAACTGATCAAGCATATCTTCCTGTTACTCAAGAACAGACGTCACTGCTGAAACATAGGTTGCGCCAGAAGCTTCGTTTACTCTCACTATTCTGTCACACCGGCGTGTCACTGGATCGGTATTTGCTGGTGGACTCTTATCCCGAGTCCCGTTGACTTACTGCGCAACCTACCGACATCGCGTTCTCGCCCAAGCTTTGTCGACAAATTAGCCAACAAATTCAGCTCCCCGTATGAAGAACTGAATTCTTGGATGGAATTATGCGCTACCAGCTTTAATTTTGATGTTTCCCGTTGTGGACTATTTACACATCTGGTGCAAGACGTGTTTGCTCGATGCGCATTACCCAGAGCCGTCAACTTTGGATCCTATGTTTAAAGGAAAAGAAGTCTCAAACTCTGGGACAAGGCATTCCTCAAGAGAAATATCCAAGCTTGGGCGAGTATTTGAACTGTGTGCCCGCTCTGTTGGGACTGTATCGAGCTCCACCAACAACTCTGCTTTACCTCCGCATAGCGCGGAGACTTGCGAAAAGATCTGAGGATTCAGCTGTAGTGATGTGACTTTTGATATATCTGATGCCTTTCATTTGTTATGGAGGTTCTGACTATCGTTGATCGGCCGCATCCAGGAACACTTGAAGTGTTGTCACACGTTCCACAGTTCTTCCTGGGCCGTTCACCTGAGCATACCGACATGGATGGCGCGCCCACTTCATGCAGCCTATTAGAAACTTTGGATATATTCAACTGCGATATACTACTTCATTCAGATTCCTTCAGAAATATGCAACGATAGTGCCCGTCTTCTTCTTCGAATTGATTGTGCGGGCCAACGTCTAGGGTAGTCCACAATATATACTTCACTGACCGCCCGCGCTTAGCAGCGCCCCGCAGTCGTGCAGGACCCCAGAAAAAAGTACTGGAAAATTTCCATGGACAGGCAGGCAGTGTTCCTTCCAACCATCTCGAACTCGCATTTGTCTACGGCACTGCGCATTTCATAGCCACGATGAAGCGCAAGCTCGATCAGAACGACCGGCCGGCAACTGTTCCCGAATCCGTCGAACCAAGCAAAGCGCCCGCGGCGGAGGACAGCACATCCTTCACAGACTTTGGCCTTGACCCCCGGCTGCTGCAGGCGGTTGCGAAGCTCAACTACGAGAAGCCCACGCTTGTGCAGCGCAAGGCCATTCCTTTGGGCCTCGCAGGCCAAGATGTCCTCTGCAAAGCGAAGACTGGATCAGGCAAGACAGCGGCATATGTGTTGCCGATGCTCGCGTCGATATTGAAGAAGAAGCAGAGCTCGCCTGCACCATCAACCTCTGCGCTGGTCCTCGTTCCCACTCGCGAGTTGGCCGACCAGGTCTTTAAATCCATCGAGCAATTCTCTGCGTTCTGTGCCAAAGATGTGCAGACCGTCAAGTTGACAGACAAGCTCTCGGACGCTGTGCAAAGGAGTTTGCTGTCCAACTCGCCCGACATTGTCATCTCGACCCCGGCAAGAGCATGGAACAATGTCAATTCGTCAGCGCTCTCGCTTGAGAATCTACAATTCCTCGTACTGGACGAGGCCGACTTGATCCTGTCGTACGGCTACACCGAGGACATGGACAACTTGTCACGATCGATACCCAAGGGTGTACAGACTGTCATGATGAGTGCAACTTTGTCGACCGAGGTCGATGCATTGAAGAGCATCTTCTACCGCGAGCCAGCATTGCTGGACCTGGAGGAGCCGGAGGCTGATGGCGAGGGCATCACCCACTATGTCACCAAATGCGGTGAGGACGAGAAGTTCCTCCTGGCCTATGTCATCTTCAAGCTCCAGCTCATCAAGGGCAAGTGCATCATTTTTGTCGCTGACATTGACCGGTCGTACCGTTTGAAGCTCTTCTTTGAACAATTCGGCATCCGCAGCTGTATTCTCAACTCCGAGCTCCCAGTCAATTCCAGGATACACGTCGTCGAAGAGTTCAACCGCAATGTCTACGATATCATCATTGCCTCTGACGAGAAGAGTGAAATGCTCAACGTCGATGCTGATGAGGAAGACGAGGGCGCTGGAGAAAACAAGGCGGAAGCAGAGAATGATCAGAATGCGGAGGGCAAGCGACCTTCGAAGAAGAGGAAAACTGCCAAGCGTGACTCTGAATACGGAGTTTCGCGAGGCATTGACTTCAAGAATGTCGCCACTGTGATCAATTTCGATCTCCCAACAACTGCCTCCTCGTACACTCACCGCATCGGCCGCACAGCTCGTGCAGGCAAAAACGGCATGGCGCTCTCATTTGTCGTCCCCGAGAGCCTATACCGCAAGCACATGCCCACGACTGTAAAGACGGCAGAGAATGACGAGCGGGTCCTCGCGAAGATCATCCGTCAACAAAAGAAGAAGGGCAAAGAAATCAAAGACTACAACTTCAACAAGGATCAGGTGGAGGCTTTCCGGTACAGAATGAACGACGCCCTTCGTGCTGTTACCAAGGTCGCTGTCCGCGAGGCGCGGACGCGTGAGCTGAGGCAGGAGCTGCTCAAGAGCGAGAAGCTCAAGAGGTCTGTCCATGGTTTGATTGTCGCAGCGATCTCGTGCTGACTGGAATAGATATTTCGAGGAAAACCCAAATGAGCTCAGCCACGTTCGCCACGACGGCGAGCTGCGCACCGCACGATCGCAGCCGCATCTCAAGCATGTGCCCGAGTATTTACTCCCGAAAGAAGGTAAAAAAGGGTTGACCTCTGAAGAGATTGGCTTCGTGCCAATGAGGAAGAAGGGGGATAGGAGGCAGAAGAAGGGCAAGAAAGGTTTCCGAGCCGGATCGCGGAGAGGAGATCCCCTGAAGACTTTCAAGGCCAGAAGGAAGACCAAGTGAGCCGAACCACCGTGGTTTAGATATTGGTTGAATATACCCCTTCGCTGTCGGCATACATCCACATGGGAGCGATTCTGTGCTCTGTACGGTTAACACTACAGTCGGCATTGCGCAAACCTGCGGCGTTCCAATGACAACAATGATTGGCTCCCGAGCATAAGTCCTGCGTCATGAAATGGCTGTAGCGCTCGAACCTAGTCACCAGGTTGTCAAACTTTCATTTGCGATATTCGCTTAGGCCGAGATGGATCATTTTGTCGTTAATGTTGGGGTCGAGCTATTACATTTCCCCAAGCAATGAAGAGGACGTAGCCTCCCGTATGCAACCAACCATGACCAAATAGTCCACCTGAGTTCGACGTATCATTTTCTTCCATATCGTGCAATCGAGCCCGACGTTAAAATCGACCATCACAAAGGGTGCTCAGTTCTGTGCTGTGGTTTATGGCTTCATTGATTTATCCAGCGCATCATGCATAAAGTTGCTGAACAGTGTGAGTGTGAGGTGAGGTATCGAGCCACAAGCCTGCGAGGGGGATATGCAAGACCAATGCAACAGTGTCAGCTCATCGGGCCAGACCGCGCTCTTGCGTGTCGAATCTGCGATGTTGCTGGAGATATACCACACTTGACTACCTTAAGTGGTTCATTTTTACGCAGGGAGCTGAAGCACTGTCGAAATGCATGCAAGAGCCCTTGGATGGCACAATGAAGTACGTGCGCGTTGCATTCCATCACGCCGAAACGATGTCATAGCCGGAGATCTGTCTCAAGTCGAAGGATTCCACTCAAGCAAGGAGGGCCCTCTGTAACTGCTCTCCACAGTGTGGACAACAAGACGGGAGCCTTTGGTGTCGAACGACTCGACCCTGGCCCCTGGCCTTAGCATTTCCCGATAAACATTGGATTAAGCCAATCAAAATCCGCGTGCACGGCTTGAAGAGGTTACTGGAAGCGCGAACAGCGCCTCTTGGAGCAATCGTTCCTGCCTCATGCCCCACATGGAACGGGTCCCGACCCAAGAGCGCCAAGGACAGCAGCTGTGCAAGAAGTCACATCGCCTAGCAACCGTTCATCAATGTGCAGAAACCGGCTTTTGCCCTCAGCGACCGAGCGAGCCTTCCCTGTCTGCTGCCTGTCCATGCTCAGTACTTGAGGCTCTGAGTGCAGCTGTCCTCAAAGACACCCTCAAAGATCTGTGCGAAATCTTGGAGATTTGAATCGCATTGATTGACATTCAATTCCTCACTTTCTGTTGCTGTCCTGCTGGAGTTCGTATTGATCGTCGTTACCCGAACGGCTGCGGTGTTAGTCGAGCCAAGACCGTGCGAGAAAGTGTGGCATACACCCCGGGCGATTTGCAGCAAGACGGGGCCTGCTCGGAAATTGCAACTTCCAGCGATCTGCCTCCACATCTATCCTGCGCTGTCGAAGAAGCCCAGTCTGGCGCTGGGCCTTCTGATCTGAGACGGCACGCGTGGCCCCCCCATTTGCCTCTCTTCCATTCCCACCGAGGTCTCCATTCGCGTCAGCTCCGTCCCAAGCTCTGCAGCAGTCGAGCAGCTCCCTCACGTCGGCAAACTCTCCGTGTCGACTGAGCGACGCTTCTCTAATCGAAAAATCAACAACGACTCTCGCTCCAGGCGCGGCCTCGGGGGGCGCCCGCAGTCACAATGGGGTCTACAGACTTTGGCAACTTTCGCGTTCGTTATCCCACCCATACTCGAGGAGCATTGGATCACTCGCGAAGCATCAATCGCTGACCTGAACCCTTGGTGACTGCAGGACTTTTGCAGAGATTCGACCCTGCCAATTTGCAACGTATGTTACCCGAAATACCGAAACCAACTTCATCCCATTGTCCCTTGCTCGAGATTCGACGCTCGATATCGAGATAAACGATCAAATCGCACCCGCAGTGTCTGCGTGGGAGGAATCGTGCGCTGATCACACCGTGTAACAGATCTTGTCAGAGCAGAACGGTCAAGATGGCCCGTGGGGTGGCTGTGAGCTGAAGGGCATATCATTGTCGGGCGACAGGAAGCTGGGCAACCTTGGGTCTATCCTGCTCTGCGGCCTCGCAATCGCAACGTCTGGATTCCTCCTGCTCAAGTCGGAGAAGAAGAAGGCGGCTGTTGGGCGAAGGTTGGCAGTCTCCAAACGGGGCTTCACAAACACATTGCTAACGTGATCCAGGGAAATGCAGCTGTTCTTGCTTGGATACATCCTGATCAGCATTTGTGAGATTTTCTCTGTCGGCGAATTCCCCTTTTCCAAAAGTGCTCGCGATGTACGTCGGCCTACGGACTAGCTGAGAGTGTTGGTGCGCTGATACGTTTCTAGGGATTTACCGCTGTACACATTGGAGCCATTGTTGCCACGACATGGATCCTTGTGATGAATGCCCTCATTGGTTATCAGTTCATCGACGATGGCACCGCTCTTTCGTTGGGACTCTGCCTGATTACCTCCACCGCTTTGTTCGTTGGTACTGGCTACATTGCTCTCGATACTGGTTTCAGATTCACCGGCTACTGGGACGACAGCTACGGCGGCGAGAACCGCCACATTGCCCTTTACGTTCTCTATCAGCTTGTGCCGCTCATCTTTCTCGTCGCCTTCTACGTGCTCGAAGCCATCCTCGTTCTCCGAATTCTGGGCGAGACTCGACCCATGATTTACCTGACTGCTGCTGCGGTTCTTTTCGCGGCTGGGCAGGTCTTCAACTACGTCGTCAGCAAGTACATATGCGAGGGCACTAATGGCAAAATCGACGGAGCCATGTTCGAGACTCTGTTTACTTACCTCTCGGTGGTCGCTGTGTGGATCTTCTGGTCCAGCATCACGGAGGACGATTGGCCGATGCCGGTTGGCACAACATATCCTTGAAAACTGGGAACACGTGCAGCCTATTTCTATTTCATCTATTTCACTCGGCGTTCGTGGATGGTTGTATCATTGAATCTCCGCTATTTCCAAATGTCTCGATGTCAGCGAAGACTACGACGAAAAAGTCCGATGCAACCAGGTTTGCTACAATGACAATGGACAACCTTGCGGGAACTTTCTGGGGCTGCAGTTTGCACGGGTTTACATGCATTCTGAGAAGTGCATCCGTGATCTTTGGGCAGATGGGCCCCCCGACTAGCAGGGGTCTAATGTTCACATGGGGACGACAGCGTCAAAGGAAGAACAGTGTGCTCATGTTTGAATCTGATGAATATCAGCTGGGTCGGCTGCGACGAGGGAACGAAGAAGGTAGTATACCCAAAGGTGGCGGATCGTGGCCTAGACTTTCGATCAGGCTGTGACTTGCTCGAACATATAGTAATATGATTGATACGCTTGCACAAGTCTCGTGTTTCACCGTCTGGTCGTGAACTAGCCTCGCGACATCAATGGAAAAATGCCCAGCCAATATGCTGAAAGCTGGAGTCGCGGAGGTGCCTGTGATCCGGGCCGGCCCCGCGGCGAGGCTAGCACGGTCGACAGCCTTGCGCATGGACGTCCGTTTGACGTGACAGCGCCCTTCATCTCGACCAAGCCGTCCTGTATCACGTTTCTTCGAGTGCTCACCTCTGCTTTCTTCTCCACTGATCAGCTTGACTTGCCCGGAATATCGGTTGAATACTCGCTCTAGGCATTCCCACCCATCGACACAAAATCACGGATCGCGAATCGCCCATTGCCTGCCATGGCTGCCGACTCGGATGATGAGTTCATCGACGACAACATGTCTGATGACATGCAGGACCACGATGTTGGCGAGCCAGACCCAGACGATGATCCGTTAGACCACTCTCGTGGCTCGCAAGCAAAGAGCTCGTCGCGTCAACTCAAAGGTCGCAAGAAGCGCCGTGATCGCAAGGACCAGGCGCGTGAGTGGGAAACGGCCAAACGATCATGGGAGACGGACCTCCCCGAGGAAGACCAAGACGGCATTCTGAACCTCTCTGCCCTCGAAGCAGAGAAGCGCAGACGCGTTTTGCGAGACACGACACCGCTACAGAGAGGCATCATTCGACATTTGATCCTGGTGCTGGACATGAGCTTTGCCATGGAGGAGAAAGACTTGTTGCCCACACGGTACCGCCTGACGATTCGATATGCGATAACATTTGTCCGAGAATTCTTTGAGCAAAATCCTATATCGCAACTAGGCATCATTGGTATGAAGAGTGGCGTCGCAGTACGGATCAGTGATCTGGGTGGAAATCCCAGCGAACACATTGAGAAGCTGCGCAAGCTGGAGGAGGAAGAGCCGAAAGGGAACCCCAGTTTGCAGAATGCGCTGGAAATGTGCCGAGGTGCTCTCTTGTGAGTGCCAATTTGTCCTTGCCGGCAGACGATGCTTCGCTAACGTCCACGACAGTCACGCCCCGTCCCACGGCACGCGCGAGGTTCTCATCATCTACGGCGCGCTTCTTTCGAGCGACCCGGGCGATATTCACGACACCATCTCATCCCTGATAACCGATCGAATACGTGTCTCCATTGTTGGGCTGTCGGCGCATATCGCTATATGTGCTGAACTATGTTCCCGAACGAACGCCGGAGACGAATCCCAGTACAATGTGATCCTCGATGAGGTTCATTTCAAGGAGCTCTTCCTTGCGGCTACCACGCCTCCCGTGACACGTACGGCAGAGCAGAATGTAGCCAGCCTGCTCATGATGGGGTTTCCATCGCGGACGTTGGCGCCAAACGGCTCTGTAACCCACTGCGCCTGCCACTCAAAGCCTGTCAGGGAAGGCTACATGTGCACGCGCTGCGGTGCCAGGGTATGTAGGCTCCCAGCTGAGTGTCCCTCGTGCAGCCTCACGCTCATTCTGAGTACGCATCTGGCACGATCATATCATCATCTCTTCCCTCTACGGAACTGGAGAGTCGTGCCATGGGCAGAGGCTCGCAAGTCCATCGCCTGTTTCTCATGCAGGTGCCCCTTCCCGGAAGCCAAACCTCCAGGGGATAGTCACAAGGGTGGCGAGAAACAATACAAGGGTGTCAGCGAGAGTGGCCGGTATGCCTGCGAAGTGTGCGGGAACCACTTCTGCATCGATTGCGACGTGTTTGCGCACTCTGTCGTCCACAACTGTCCCGGATGCCAGAGCACAGCGCCTGCCCAGGTGGAAGACGGGGTGAGTGGGAGCCATGAGCCCATGTTGGTGGACGGCTGATGGCGAAGAATTCCCTGGTTGGCCTATTCGCATTGCATTCGGAGTTTTGGAGCATAATGATCACTGAGCATCACATCTGAAGCACTCTTTAATCTTTCAAAGGTTGACGGAATTATCTGTATTTGCAATGTCGAAATCCAGATTCAAGGTTCCTCCGCTTGAATGACAAGGTATCGGAAAGCAAGTGTAGCAAGTATGATATCGCTGCGTTACCCAATGTACATTTTCTCCATTCGATCTTCTCCTCCACTCTGCTTTAGAGGTTGCCACGTTCAGCCTGCTCCCGCTCAATCGCCTCAAATAGGCTCTTGAAGTTGCCGGCGCCAAAACCTTCAAAATCGTTCCTCTGGATGATCTCGATGAAGACAGTGGGCCTGTCCATCAAGGGCTTGGTGAAGAGCTGAAGCAGGTAGCCCCCCTCGTCGTAGTCGATGAGAATGTTGAGCTTCTGAATCGTCTCAAAGTCTTCCATCAACTCCCAGTTGCGCTTCTCAGTCTTGAGACGATGACGCATGGTGTCGTAGTAAGTCGACGGGACGTTGATGAACTCCACGCCACGAGCGCGTAGCGCAGAGACCGATGTGATGATGTCCTTGGTCAGGAGAGCAATGTGCTGCACACCAGGGCCGGAGTTGAATGTGACGTACTCCTCGATCTGAGACTTCTTCTTGCCAGGCGCGGGCTCGTTGATGGGCATCTTGACCAGGTTGTTTGGGCTCGCCATCACAATAGAGTTCAGCGCCGAGAACTCTGTGGAAATCTGGGAGTCATCGACGGACCAGAAACGGTGGAAGGAGAGACACTTTTCGTAAAAGGCACACGCAGAGACCATTTCGTTCCACGACTGGTTGCCAACACAGTGGTCCACGCGGCGGAGGGGCACTTCTGGCAGGCTGACGGAGGACTGGATCTTCTTGCCCTCCCGGAAGCCAGGAAGGAATGGTCCCGTGTACGAGTTGCGGGAAATGAGAGTGTGGGTGGTGTCGCCATATGTGCAGATGGACGCGGTTGTCACGGAGCCATGGTCAGCGTCCTTGTGCACGCGCGGGGGCTGAACAGCTTTGGCGCCTGCCGCGACGGCAGTGTTGTATACAGCTTCCACATTGTCGACCTCAAAAGCCACATCCTTCACAGCGTCTCCGTGCTTCTCCAAGTGCGCGTGCATTTCCTTGAGTAGAGCAAGATCCGACTCTGAAATGGGTTCGTCCGCAGGAAGGTGAACCGCTGAGCGGATGGGTGATGTGAAGACGAAGCGGACATCGTTGTTCGCAACAACGTACGATGTGAAGAAACGGCTTCCCGTTTCAAGACCGCGGTAGGCAACGTGCTTGAAATCGAAGAGCGTAGTGTAGTAAGAGGCGGCTTGCTTGGCGTTGCCAACCCACCACGTTACGTGATCATACCCGACGAAATTTGCGGGAGGTTGAATAGCGAATTGTGTATCGTCCGGTCTAGATAGCTCTGCCGGCCTCGAAGGTGGCGAGTTGGAAATAGCAGAAGGAGCCATGACGACCCTCAGAAGATGAAGAGGGGAAGAGGAATCGTATACACAGGTTTTGCGATGATGATCCTGTAGAACTGGTTGATGCTAGTTGCTCAGAGAAGTGCGGAGAGGTCTAGGTTTGAAATGAAAGCACAAGTGTGATTCAGAGTTGTTCCTTGTTGATCGTCAGACACACCAGTCGTATATAAGTGATAGGCCGAAGGCTGGATGTAACACGGACGACCGATTCATCCGCCGGAGAATAGCGGGGCGCGGCAGGCATTGAAGCAAGCTTCAAATGTCGGAAATGGTCCGCACATAGGAGCACTCTGGGACAAGGATCCCATCGGCATCCTCTGGTCGTGTGCCTCTCTGTGCGTCGAGCGTGGAGGTGGTCGGAGCCGGCTACCGACGGGGCTTCCGCGACTAAGCTTGGATGGACCCCGTGAGCTCCCCATGAGATCAAGTCCCGTATTACGGGCCACCACTGAAGTTGGACTCCAACGAGGTTAAGATCCAAGTCCTTCGTAGTGATCACTCATGCTAATGACCAAACCATCGAGCGTAGTGCAACCACCCGATACCAGATCATGCAAGATGAAAGGCGCACGACATACAATCCATAACAGCCAATCGATCTTGAAGTTTCCGTTTCCCGACCTATCCGGCATGCCAGGTACTGAGCGGCGCTTACGATAGACCGTCTCGTATTATTCATTCTGTACCAGAGCAAGCCGCCGGGGGGTGGCAGGCGGAATGGCGCCGTGGCGGCGCTAGCCGACCGAAGCCGAGCCTGCCCGCGCGTTTCTGTCGCATGCGGCTCTTTGATCAGCGCCGACCACATGTGCAACTCGAATTCTGTGCGTATGACGGAAAGTCGCAGTATTAGGCGGAAGCAGCAAAGGCAGAAAAGCGTAGTGGTCTTGTAGTGGTGACCAGCGACTCGAATGCTTTTCGACTTCTTCGCAACAACAGCGCTCTGTCGTGATATTTGTTTTGTTCCACAACAGACACAGGCTGTCGCTTTGTCGAGAAACCGCCGCCCGTATAGCCATGGCAGCAGTCACTCTGAGTTCGCACGACCTCAACGTGCTAGAAAAGATCAAAGACCCTGATTTCAACCCCGCGGCAGGGGTGGTCATAGACGGGACTCTGCCTCGCGATCCGAACATCATCGACACGACTGTCTACGACAGGGTTGTTGCTCAGGAACGTCAGATTATCCAGAATATTCAGCGACTCGAAATTGAACTGAGTCAGTCCCTGACGGAGGACTCGTCGGACAAGGCAATCGAACAGTACAAGCGATGCGCCTCCGAGTTCGACGACCTGATTGCTGGGCACCCCAATTACGCCAGCGCCCGGAACAACAGAGCCCAGATCACTCGAAGATTATATGGTGATGCGATGCTCATGTCGCAGACTCAAGGAATGCCGATGCCTCTCATTGAGAACCCGGGAGAAAGCGAAAAGAAGGCGGCGGCAAAGGCAGCTTTGGAAGACCTCGATACTTCCATTCGGTTGCTGACTCCAGCATCCCTGAGTGCGCCCATGTCGTCCCAAGCATCACGGACATTGTCAATGGCCCACACCCAACGAGCTGCTATTTATCTCAAAACAGCAAAGCTGTTGCCATATCGCGGCCTGGACATTGATGAATCGCGTCGCGAGGCAAGCTGGGACAAGTTGGAATTCGAAGAAGCCGCATCACGCGACCTAGCGCTAGGCGGCAGGTACGGAAACCAAATCGCCAAGGGGCTTGCGGTGAGCACCAACCCAACGGCAAAATTGTGCGGACAGATCGTGAGAGAGGCGATGAAGAAGGAATATGGGCCATCATTCGGCGACTGAATCGTATCATTTGAGTTCGGAGAGTAGCAGAGCAACGGAGTTGGGTATCGTGAGGCTACTGGTCTGGGGAATTCCTCATGGACCGCTCCGTCCATCGAGGCGAGACATCGTCGATTAGGAAGATGATTTGGAAAGTCCAAGGCGACTAGCTAAGCCTCAGAATGTTGGTCATCAATCAAGCCCAATGCCACGTACCGGAGAGCTGTCTGCCATGTTTCGCTGCTCGTCCTGCCTTTCTCCTTTCCCTCGCGATTGATGCGTGTAGCGGCAGCGCCGATACCGATTGCGACAGCGAAAATAGGGTCCGCAACCCGGGAGATGATGTACGCTGGGGCAGACATTGTGTTGTGCGATTTGTGTATGTTGAAGTTCTGGGTACGAGTGAGGAGACCACCCAGCACTGCGCCAGAAATGCGCAGTCTAGAAGGGGTGTCCACTCGGAGCTTGACACGGAAAGACCACGCTAAAGCCAGCCGTGAGTGGGGACGACTCACCAGCCACTTTTTCTTGGCTGCACGCCACTCTAGCCACACTTCACGTGACCCTTGTCAAAGCCGCACGCGTGCCCCAATGCAGAGCCCACAAACCCGCGAATTTTCCACCAAATTCCCTTGTCACGGATTGGCGCCAGACTACAGCAAAAACTCACCACCTGCCCTCTTCACACCTCGGACCATACTAACCACCACAACACCCAAGCAGCCATCATGAAGTTCCTCAAGGTTGGCCGTGTTGCCATCATCACCCGTGGCAGGTATGCCGGCAAGAAGGTACGATTTCCTCGAACGCTATCCTTGAATTAGGACCTGGTCGACGTCGAAACGAAGGCGCATTGAGGGGCATGGGTGACGAGATGGAGGAGCACGAGGTCGGATGTATCTGGGATAAGAGCTAGGAATCTCGCCACAACCGCTCGCGCACGACGTCGAACGAGGAGGATCATGTTTCGCCGCAAGAATACAATATAGCTGACACGGAACCCGATGTAGGTGGTCATCATCCAGCCCCTCGACAACGGCAACAAGCCTCACCCCTTCGGCCACGCTGTCGTTGCTGGCATCGAGCGGTACCCCGAGAAGATCACGCGCCGCATGTCCAAGGCCCGCCAGGAGAAGCGCTCGAAAATCAAGCCCTTCATCAAGGTCATCAACTACAACCACTTGATGCCCACTCGCTACACCCTCGAGCTCGAGGGCCTCAAGGGCACCATCTCTGCCGACACCTTCAAGGAGGTCAGCCAGCGTGAGGATGCCAAGAAGACCGTCAAGAAGGTGCTCGAGGAGCGCTACACCTCCGGGAAGAACAGGTGGTTCTTCACTCCTCTGCGTATGTCCCCCCTGGCCCATGGTTTTGGCGCGTGGCAAGGCGCATTGCTAACCTGCTCGCAGGCTTTTAAAAATATCGTTTCCTCCGTCATGGTTAGGGAGTTTTGCGGGATGTATAGAGCATCGGGTGGCTTTTACGGAATCCCACGGTTTATGAACTGAAAAAAAATCAAAGTTCACAACATCACCCTCCACAGACATACAATCGCTATTCTTGTGAACGCATGTACATGATCAGGAGGCATGAGCCATGGTGGCATTTCGGAATGACAGTATGTGCCCTCACGGGGTTGCACATTGGACAATCAAGGCTGGGACGGACGGCGGCGTCAAGGGGACTGCCGAGCCCAGTAGGCCTTGGCTACGCAACTGACGACATTTCAAATATTTCTTCTCTGGTCATTCGACTGGTAACTTTGCATTCTCGGGACCTGTCACGAAAATGAGTTTCCAGCCGTCCCTCGTAGATGTTTTGAGTATCGTGTGACCTTCCCGCCCTGACTGCTCAGCAATGTTCGGCGGTGGTTTCTGTTGGCTTGGTAGACCAACCTAGGAGAGCTGTGGCAGTTCACCGTACCTCCGAGCTCATGCCCGCCGCACTGGCAAAATGTTAGGAAAAAGTACCAAGAATGGTGAATTTGAATACTCATTTCTACATTTCTATGCTCGAAAACTACAACGCCGTCTAGAGTGTGGGTTTGTGAGAGTGTTAAACGAACCATCCCCCAGAGTTTCGTACCGACGACCCAGAATAATTCCGTTCGTATCCTTGTAGTCCTTTTGCGCTCTGCGCCCAGCTTTCTATAGCTATACACTTCCATAAAACAAAAAGACACGCACGTCTGTGCATCATTTCCGTCCAACCAAACAAAGTTGCCAAAAGTTCTCCAAACATTAGAAAAAGAAGGGACCTGAGCGACTTTCGTGCCAGCGCGTGTTGCGGGAAGAGGGACTGAAGGAATTGTGATGAAATTAGCTCACTTCAATTCCGCAGAATCGAAACAACGCTGAGAAGAGACCATCGTGCTGATAGCCAAGAGGGTGACCCAAGTGACATTTGTGGTCTGGTTCAGAAGAACTGAGTCGGGAATGCACTCAGTACTTGTGGGCATTCATGCCGAAGCGGGTGCTTGCTTCGTTGGCGAGCTTGCGGGGATCGTACTCTGGCGCATATGTGGGCGCCAAACCGCCGAAGAGGATGAAGATGAAGAACGCCGACGCGATGATGATGGTGAGCTTTCGAAGGACAGGCTTGCGGTTACCAAAGTCGGCCCACTTGCGGTTTAGCTCACCAATGTGGCCCTTCAGCTGCTCAAAGCCAAGCTTGTAGTAGACCATGCCGCCAAGAGCGATGGAGTAACCGAAGAATTGAAGGCCGGTGACCTGGGTGCCCCAGATAGCCATGGAAGCCAGGACCAGGAGGATATCCTTCAGGACACCACAGAGGGTGAGGACGACAGCAGAAGTCTTGCCAATCTGAGATTCACGTCAGCATTCTAGACCATATTCATGTTGTCGGCCGGGCAAGACCTACCAGCAGCACAACGGAGACGTTGAGCATGAAGGCACACATTCCGTTGAGGAAGAAGGTGAAGAAACCGACACGGTAGACGTCCTCCATAGTGCAGTGTGGCACTTCCCAAATCAGGGCAACAACGCCATTCATCAAAGCGCAGATAGGCGCAAAGTAGTAGACCGAGACGAGAGGGTCCATCTTGTAGTCAGCTGAGCTGAGCAAACGCTGAACCATGGTCAGGCGAAGAGCCTCGAAGATAACACCGGCAATCTGGTACAGAACACCAATCAGAACGAAATGAATTTCGCCGATGGAGGCAATGATGACGCCGACAACAATCGCGGAAACGTTGAGGAACTGCTTCAGATTCGGCTTGGAGACTCCAAGGATCCAGCTGGACATCAGGACGGCCACAGGAGTAGTAGCCTTGAGCATCTGGATGAAGGCGACCGAGAGGTACAGATATGTGAGGTTGCCGCAGATCAAGCTCAGACTGAAGCAGATGCCAATGGGTACAACAGCACGCATGTAGACACGGCCCGTCATTTTGACGCTCTTGCGGCCATCAAGAAGAGTGGTGAAACGAGCCATCAGTTGGGTCATGAGGGTGGCGAAGGACAAGTGGAACGTGGTGAGAATGACGGGAAAGCCTATTCAACCACCTGGTCAGTACTTGGTCATGGATTCACGACCCGGGTCGCCGGCGTTTTGTCGAGCACGTACGGAAATTGAGCGTGTCCAGCAGCCACTTGTTGAAGAGAATAACGGAGGAACTGCAAGCGATCCAGATGCTGCGGTGCAGATTTGTTAGAAATCTCCATGGTATCATCCAGCAAGCCTTTGTCGGTGAAAACTCACATTACGTAGAATGTCGGATGCAACGAAAAGCCAGGCTGCTGAGCCTTCTCAGCGCTGGGGTTGACCGTTGGCAGGACAGGGCCATTGTTGTGACGAGGCGCATCGCCAGAGACACGGCTCTTCTCTTCGCCAGACATCTTGATTATAGGCTTCGTGTGCAGTGTATCGTCCGGTGGATTGAAGAAGTATTAAAAGTCGTCGCCGCGTGGTATCGATGTTTAGTCGTAAGTCGGCCTCCTGGTGCTGATTTTCGCGTGGATGACACGAGGCGAAGGCAAAAAGCTTTTAGGGGTGACGCGCAAAACGAGCGGACGGACAGGAGTCCTGCAACAAGATTCGAAGGGGTCGGATAAAGGAGGGGTGTGGAATATGCAACTGGCGGGGGCTGCCTTCGGAAAGAGTACGGGAAAGAGGCACCAGGAACAATTCTGCACACGTCTTGGATCCGCAAGAGGCGCGACCGGAGGCTTGTTTGAGGGAGCTGGTTTGAAGGACAAGGAAGAGCGAAAAGACGAGCATGGGCCTTTTTCTCGAGTGGTTATTTTACCCCGTACGAAATGAGGACAGAGAATCCAGGAGGGCAAGGCTAGGGGTGGACGACCAGAGGCAATTGAAAAGCGGTACGCCCCCCTGGAAATTGATTGCTGCCGATGTCGACGGGTACATGGTGGGGAACCTGCTCCTGATCCAGGTACCCTGCGCCCAGCTGGTGGACGCTATCTGCAAGCCTGTACTGTCTGCGTCCAGCACTATCAGCCCAAGGGTAGGATGCGGTCCGCAGTTCAGGGGGTGGGTGGGGCCCCCTCTGGCATCTCGGATTCAGAAACCGTTGTGGATCGCGTGATAATACGCGCAGGCGCCTGGCCAGTGGGTGGCTGTTGCATTATCGCAGTTGACTCGCGCCCTGAAGAACCCCCAGAGACATTGGTCTGGCGAATCAATGGCGCACGTTGGCGGATCAGCGATGGTGCCAGAAGGCTACGGCTTGCGTGCACGGGCGGCTTGAGAAAATTTACCCGAGGCGGCAGATTCGTCTCCACGAGTTGCTCTTGCCAGAGTGGGATGACGCGCGCAACAGACAGTCCATTCAAGATCCAGTACAGCGCAGATATATAAACTGACCTCGTCCAGACTTCGTATGACGAAGCGGAAATGCTGCGCGACTGATCCGTAGCCAACGTTCACGCTGCTTTTATCTTGCAGAGTACGAGCTGTGGTTGTTTCTGGTGCTGATGGGACCCTTTTACGCACAGTGTTAGTGCCGCAAGCCGCATGCCAAGCGACCGTGTTTGCAGAGGAACGCCACGTTCCGTACACGCGATCTTGTCAACAAAGCTTGGCATTCAAGGCCAAGGTTCATACACATCACCATTATGCTCTCGATGCAGTAATATTGTGATACCATGCTAACATTGAGGATCCATGATGCTTTTACGCAGCGCGGTAGAGCAAATCGTTTCCTCCAGGATTCCCAGGCGTCATCACACGTTCAACGCCTCTACCAACCCTGTGTCAATCCTCCTTTCCCGGACGACGAAAAATATAACGAGCTCTTGCCCGTGTACAAATGTGTGCCGGCCTACTGTGCAGCAGCTAAGGACATACGTAACCGGACGTGAGTTGTGCCGGCTTTGGTGAAATATTGGACAGGTGTTCTCGAAAACATTCATTTCCGGGCATGTCCTCGAGGATTGCGTGTCAGGAGTCTAAGTTAGGATCAGAAAAACTTCATTGCAGATCTTCATCACACTATCCATCTTGTTCCGATGCTGCCATGATTGATCCAGGTTGACACACATAAGTGGAGAAAGTCTCAACGAGCGGCCATGAGCACACACTTGACGCTCGTTTCAGAATGTCGGCTTCGTCATGCGAACTGGAGGCTTGATTGATTCAGCGTCCAGACATGATCTCATAGTAGCTGACCCGGGACCATTCTGGCATACCCCAAGCTCTGGCATCAGAGTGGATGACTGCCATCAAACATGTCTGTGTGCTAAACCTACTCAACCCGAATGGCAATTCTCGTCTGGAACTAAGGAGTGGGTGCCGGGCTGTTGCAGGTAGGCTAACAAGGCAGCATAGGTGGCCAAGACGATGCACAGCATACCCGTGCGATCAGGGCCGATCGACTCAAAGCTTGTTTCACATCTATGGTGATCAGTGGGTTGGTCGGTGGTTAATGACGAATGGTGCCATTCCTGAGTACCTGGTATGTTTACCAACAGAGAACTCAACGTAAAGCAAAGGACGATATGCCATTGCCAAGTAGCCAGGCGGTAAGACAATAAGAATTATACAATCACTCCGCAAATTTGACATTTATATAGGCCGTGAACAAAAGGGATGTCCTCGGGCAAGAAAGAAGAGGACACGGTGCCGTCTTCGCTTCATACCTACTATTACTTGCTTGGTACTTTGCTGATCTTCGCCGTCCAGCAGGCTCTCTGAATACGAGGGTGAGATAATCCTCATCCCAGGAGATTGCTCGACCAGGTTGGAGAGGGGCAGTTTTTGCGCCATGGCAGTTCGTCAGCGAGACCGACCATTGGCGGTCGCAATTCCGATTCAGCAGAGCACGCATGCATATCAGAAACCACTCTGTTAATAATTATTCTTATCATACACATTCGCAGAGGATTCCTCCAGCCACGGAGGTACTGTTAGAGGGCGGGAGGGGGCCCTGGCAAAGAAGGGAACCACAGGGTTCAGATTGGTGGACCGGCAGCCATTCGAAGTTCGAGACCTTGCGCAGATACGACATGGATAAAGCTGATCACAGAGCTCATCAGTGCCTGCACTGAACGTATTTCCAGTTTCCGATCATGTTGCAGAGGCCCGAGTTAAACGGAGTCTACGCCAGCCTGTACTGTAGGAAACCATCAGGGGGCGGTGAAGAGCCGCGTGGCAGCCGGGTAGTCATCGCTTGTTGAGCATCAGATCCTTGTGTACGTGCCGTATTAATGCTGAGCATTTCTGCTCGCGGTTGTTGCCACGAACTGAGCAGCCAGTCAAGCCGTTGCGAACCACCACGAGTTACTGGCTCGCAATCGCTGTTCTCCACTAGTGATCACGCTACTGTCCGTTGCGGCGATCCTCGATGATTGACCAGGAGTAATTGGATACAGCATGTGTGATTGCACGTTTTGACCGTTGGCTTGCCTATCTTACCTCGCACACGGAGTACGGACAGCGCCTCACCTCCAGCTCGAGCCCCCTGTCCGGCGTGGGAGGCTGGCAGGCTGGCAGGCGATCCAGCACCATGGCCCATCTCAACCAGTGCGGAATCTCCTAGCAGCAGGCTGCATATCAGAGCCCTGCACGCCACAGGCTCTGGCGGCATGTTGCAGTATCAATGTTGATGTTGTTATTTAGGTACATGTACCAACGGAGCCATGGTACCGCTGATGAGTACGTAGTATGTTGCTTCGCACAATGCTAGCCAGAACAGTGCGCTGATGCAATGAGGCTACTGTCGCCTAGGAAAGGGGGTCGAGTGGATCTTGTTAGCGGCTGGTGCGTGTGGAGCATCGATGCATTGATGTGACGCTGGCCCTCAGCTATTATTCCTGTGGACGTCTGGTTGGCAGTGTCCAGTCGGCCGTGAGCCCCTGGAAGCGGTTGCCGCATGGACGATGTGCGTTTTGCCCCCCCTTCCCCTTGCCAATTGGGGGCCCAAATAATATTAGCCCCTCATTGGGACATGATCAGACCGCTCCCACCAGAAAGCCACCCCATCTCTGGCGGTCTCCTTTTTCTGCCAGCCCAGCTCAGCGACCCCATAATCTTTGCCAAACCCGCAACACTTCCAGGGAGCTCGCCTGTTTTGCTACGTCACGGACCTTATCCTTTACTCCTCAACTTCTCAGTTGCGCTTTCGCAGACTCATCATTCGTACGTCTAGGCGATTGTCCGGACTACGCCCCTCTGTGACCTCGCACGAAAACCCCCACCAAGCTCTACCAAGAAAACCACTCCCCACCATGGGTGCCGACATGTCAGTACCAACCTTCGTCTCCGTCACAGTAGATTGAACGGGACGATCAATCCGGCTGGTAATGAGCACAATATTGACATCACTTCAGCAATGTTGACGTGCTCGTCATTGGCATGGGGCCTACTGGTCTCGGCGCCGCGAAGCGTTTGAACCAGATCGTAGGTGCTCACCGCTCGCTTGGCGGTTCGCATATATTCTGACAACCTCAACAGAACGGCCCTTCATGGCTTATCATTGACGCTGCGGACAAGGCCGGTGGTCTCGCTAGCACTGATGTCACCGACGAGGGTTTCGTAAGTTGCTCAGAATGCTTCTGGCGATAGCACCTAGCTCACCATAGTCTGATAGCTTTACGATGTTGGCGGCCACGTAATCTTCTCCCACTACAAGTACTTCGACGACTGCCTCGACGAGGCTCTGCCCAAGGAGGATGATTGGTTCACTCACGAGCGTGTTTCGTACGTTCGTTACAAGGGCCTCTGGGTTCCCTACCCCTTCCAGAACAACATCTCCATGCTGCCCAAGGAGGAGCAGGTCAAGTGCATGGATGGCCTTGTGGATGCTGCCTTGACCGCACGCGTCGCCAACACCAAGCCCAAGGACTTTGACGAGTGGATGATGCGCATGATGGGTGAGGGCATCTGCGACATCTTCATGCGTCCCTACAACTTCAAGGTCTGGGCTGTTCCCACCACCAAGGTTCGTCGGCGCCAATGCCCCTTTCATCACGCCACACGCTAACCGACGTAGATGCAAGCTGCTTGGCTAGGTGAGCGCGTTGCCGCTCCTGATGTTAAGGCTGTCATGAAGAACGTTATTCTGAACAAGACCGCCGGCAACTGGGGCCCCAATGCTACTTTCCGCTTCCCTGCTCGAGACGGTACCGGCGGTATCTGGATCGCTGTTGCCAACACCATTCCCGAGGAGAAGAAGCGCTTCGGCAAGCAGGGTGAAGTGACCAAGGTCGACGCCGAGGCCAGGACTGTCACTCTTGCCGACGGCACGACCATTGGCTACGGCAAGCTCATCAACACCATGGCTGTCGACCACCTGGTCGAGAAGATGGGCAACCAAGAGCTCATCAAGCTCTCCAAGGGCCTCTTCTACTCGTCCACCCACGTTATCGGTGTTGGCATCCGCGGCGAGCGCCCCGAGCGCATCGGCGACAAGTGCTGGTTGTACTTCCCCGAGGACAACTGCAACTTCTACCGTGCGACCATCTTCTCCAACTACTCCCCCTACAACCAGCCTCAGAAGGACGTCAAGCTCCCCACTCTCCAGAAGGCGGATGGCAGCAAGCCCGATTCTACTGAGGCTCAGGAGGGCCCTTACTGGTCCATCATGCTGGAGGTCTCCCAGTCCTCCATGAAGCCCGTGGATGAGGAGAACATCCTCCGCGACAGCATCCAGGGTCTCGTCAACACCGAGCTCCTCAAGCCTGAAGACGAGATTGTGTCGACTTACCACCGCAAGTTCGACCACGGCTACCCCACACCCTCGCTCGAGCGCGAGGGCGTCCTCAAGGAGCTTCTTCCCAAGCTCCAGGACATGGGCATTTACTCGCGCGGCCGTTTCGGCAGCTGGAGGTACGAGGTCGGCAACCAGGACCACTCGTTCATGCTTGGAGTGGAGGCGGTTGATGCCATTGTGCAGGGTGGAGTTGAGCTCACCCTCAACTACCCTGACTTTGTCAACACCCGCAAGAACACTGAGAGGCGATTGACCCAGGACTTCACCTACGGTGGAAAGGTTCTGGCTTCTCACCCCAAGGCGTAAGGCATGTCTTGCCTTTCAGGGCCGAATCATACACGAGTATGATGTGAGCTTATGAGAGAGGGTTTGTTAGCGCACCGCGCCGGTATAGGATGGAGGTCTGGGAAGCCCAGACAACCATCGATCTAAGGGCAGTTTTTGGAACTGTCACATTGGCATAAGATACACACTCGCAAAGGCGTTACACAGACTCATATAGAGAATAGACTTCAACATGACTAATGTTTCATCCTGCCGCGGCTACCTCCTGCTATGGCTCGTATGTTGACTGACGGCACATGGACTGATCGCATGATGTCCGAGTACACAGCAATTTGAAGCAGCTGTCTCTGGGCCTCCTTGTGGTCATAGTACATAATGAAAGGATCGGTGGCGACACCCGCATTTCGTCAGAGGCGACGCGGCATGCAGCTTTGGCACCTGCGGCATGGTGTCAAAGCACGGCACGGCTGGCCGTTGTTGGAGATACTTGACATCATCGCAGGCACCATGCGGTCCATGCCGTTCAAGAAGAGTCGATGTGGTTGTTCTGGAATTCATGATCGTCCCACCATGCGCACTCGCGGGATGGAAACGGAGATTGACCAGGTGCTGCTTGCTCTTTGACATGGGCTTGCATGACGGGAGGATCAATCACTGGCATGGCTCCGGGTGGAGCCCAGCCCTGGTGGCTTGTGATGATGAGGGTGCGGCGCTGCCGCAGGTGGGGTAGTTGAGTACTATCTCTGAAGGAAAAGGCACTGTCATTATGACCAAGAAGAACAGTCTGCCATCATGAGAGGGGATGGTGACAATACGGAAATCACGGTGATGGATTGGTCAGTCCAGCGGTACTTCCGAGCGGCTTGAAACTAATATACGGTCAGTGACCAGACGTGATCGCAGGGAGCCCAGGCACGAGGGTTGTCTTCCAGGTTTGAACCAACCAGAGCCACGCATGGAACAACCGGATCTCTCCACTTTGGAGTGTTCTATTTCGTCTTCAATCCCAGGGAGACCAGGCTGGTGGTTGGGTATTTTCCCATGTTCTCAGTCATACATCGCAGTAATCCGATTCATTCGCAGACTCGGCGCCGTCTAAAGGGATTACTGCAGAGGACATCTCCTGCCCTCGATCCGACGTCGCGCATCGACTAGACCGACTGACTTGCGGTTTGACACTAGTCCAAGCGACTCGTCGCCCGTTCGACCCCCAGACACTCACCACCCATTTTCGAGAACGTCGACATTGTCGCAGCAGAACGATCCGTCATATCAACACTGACGAGAATGGGCGCAATACTAGGTCCTGGATGAGTGTTGCTTCAACTTTGTCGTTGTGAGCCTGTTACAGGAAAGGCATCGATCTGCTCAGGGCGCGGAAGCAGAAAGGTCCACGCGCCGTCTGCAACATCCGAGGGACTCGACAAGATGGATGGTACCGCTCGTGTGCCCGATGACCCCTTCGATCCACCGCAGCATATTTTTGAGCGTCTCCGCCATATCGCAGGCTACACCTGGGACGAGGACAAGGCACCCTTCCACTCCACATATGACTTCTGGTGAGCATGGGAAAGGACAATGCTGATTGCTGTGGCTAATCACCTTTCCTGTAGGCACGTATTTGGGCACCGGCATGTTTCTCCTGCCTCGTCGACGTTGTCGGCGTCGTCGCACAATGTCTCCAGTCCGTCATCAGCGTCGAGGCTGATGTCAAATGGCCCATCCCCATCCGAACGTTCAGGATCCTTCGAATACTCGACTTCGGTAGCGTCGCAAGACGTCACACCTGATGAAAACCCGAACCGTAGCGGTTTTCTTCTGTCCATCGACGAGCCAGTGATCGCGCGAGTATCCTACCATCCGCTCAGAGAGGAGCGGGCTTTTCAGATTACCAGGAACCTGACGACTTCTGCCGACCCCGAGGGGAAACACATAGTCAAGCCTATTGATCTTGTGCGACTCAAGCCTCTACCTGGGGATCGAGGCCCGATCACGGTAGCGATATACCATTACATCGGCGAGGATTACATGTGGAACGTGCTGGACATGGGTCCTGCCTTCTTCAGAGCGCGCAAATACAATGGCGAATGGAGAGTCTATCGAAACCCCAACTTCAAACTACATCCGCCCATCAGCCTGGAACATTTTCTTGATTTCGCGATTGGCGTCACCGAGTGCCTTGAAATATTGCACCATCGGCATGGAGTTGTGCATGGCGAGATCCGAAGCGATGCTTTCCACTTCAATCTTGAGGAGAACAAGGTCAGGATTCTATCTTTCGGCTCAGGTGTACGGTCATTCGAGCACGGATTGACCAGTACTGGATGGTCTACACTGTCGCAAGAGCTCGGAGCGCGGCACAAGTTGCTCTATATCAGTCCAGAGCAGACTGGACGAATGCCAGCCGAACCGGATTCGCGCACGGACATTTATGCCATCGGCATCTTGTTCTGGCAGCTTTTGACGCAGAAACCAGTCTTTGAGGGAGAGACGCCGCTCGATATAGTGCAGGGCGTTCTAGGGCGCAGGATCCCAAGTGTTTCCGACATCCGTATCGACATCCCTGATGTCATCGGGCGGGTCATTCAAAGATGCACGGCCAAAAACATATCTGATCGATACAACTCAGCGAGTGGGTTACGGTATGATCTGATGACAATCCAGCACCTTCTCGGCGTTGGCGATGTTGCCGCTCTTGAGCAGTTCCAAATTGGCAGCAAGGACGTGTCCTCCTTCTTCATGCTACCAACTGCGATGATTGGTCGGCAGAAGGAGTTGGGCGACATATTGAAAGCCATTGACCGTGTTGCCAAAAGCCACGCCCTTGGAGGGAAACTCCCTACAAGTCGCTTCCCAGACGGCTCCGTCTTGTCAACAGACGGTCAGGTCTTGGACGATGTCTCTAGCGAGGGTGCAAGTTCGCAGGATGGCGTGCACCGCCAGAGCGGATCCTTCACTCAGACAATCTCGACTGATCTTTCGAGGCAACGTGGCAACCACACGCCGCAACAATCCTTCCAATCGGATACCCACACCATCTCTGGAGATACTGCTTCTAGCCAGTCGACAGCACACGTCCGAAGTGCCCGGCCTTTCGAGCGGCATCATTCTGTGTCCCTTGAGGCTCGAAGTCTTGTTGACAGTTTAGGAACTGACGCCCGCCCTAGCCTCAGTGAATCGACTGCAGGGAGCCTATCTCGTCAACTAGGGGCGACCAAATTTAGGCGCCGGGGGCATTGCGAGGTCATCACCATTGAAGGTGCTGGAGGTTTAGGCAAGAGCTGCCTGGTGCAGAATGTTCTGGGTCAAGCACGCCGCCGAGGGTACTGCGCGACCGCAAAGTTCGATACGTCAAGACGTACACCCTTTGGTCCACTGCTCAAATTATTCTCAGCCTTGTTCAAGCAGGTCTGGGGTGAGAGAAACACTGACACGCCATTTCATCAGGCGTTGAAGCAGTACATCGGGCCTGTTTGGCCGTGTCTGTGGAAGATACTTGGGCTCCCGGAGTTTCTCTTTGGGCCACCAGATGCTTCTTCTGTCGTTGCTCGCTCAATATCCTCCTCTCAAGGCTCTCTATCCTGGACCAGTCGTGGATCAATGCAACGCCGTGGCTCGTCGCCCGATAGACTGTCACCCGCTCCCCTTACGAGAAATCCGAGTACCGCCTCGCAATCAACACAAGATTTCCTTCGGGCTGGTGCGGCCACGAAAAGCACCCGCCTCATGAACATGTTCTTGGACGTTTTGAGGGTATTCACGACACACAAGTTCATATGCTTCTGCTTGGACGATCTGCACTTTGCCGATGACGAGTCACTCGAGCTCATCAACCAGATTATCGGGACTCGCATGAGGATGGCTATAATCCTCACGTACAGGCCCGATGAACTGCCAATCGAGAAGGTGCAGCAAATTCTTCAGTCCTCAGAGAGCGATGAGGGTCGGCATCAAGGGGCACCCATGATCACACGCATTTCGCTAGACTCCCTTTCGGAAGCTGAGATTGTGGAATATGTTTCAAAAACGCTCAGTAGGAGTGAGGAGGACGTTCTCCCACTGGCTCTGGTCATTCAGGCCAAGACGGCTGGCAATCCATTCTACATCCGTGAGATGCTGAATGCATGTCACCGCAAAAAGTGCATTTGGTACGACTATAAAGACAGCATGTGGCATTTCGATTTGGACAGACTGTTCGAACAATTCCGAGGCGAAAAGGATTACGACGTTCTCGACACCGCATTCATCACCAGCCGGCTTGATGAGCTACGCTCAGCCGCTCGAGAGCTACTGGCCTGGGCTGCCTTGCTGGGCAACACGTTCTCTTTTGAATTGGTTTGTCGGCTAATGGGTGGCGAGTTTCCTGTTGATGATGGAGAGGGATCTTGCTGCGGCACAACCCGCAAACGCAAGTATTCGCAACATGAAGCTGTCGCTGGACTTCAAAGTGCCATACAGGCCTACATTATTGTGGCGACCGAGCATGATGACCGTTTTCGTTTTACACATGATCGCTACATCCAAGCCGCCGCCAAGCTAAAAGAGTGCAGTGCGCTACAAATGCACTTCTGCATCGCACAGACGCTGATGAAATACTACATTCATGACATGCGCGTATGGGACGCCACTACCTTTCACATCTGCGAAGCAGCGGACATCATCAGGGCCCAAGTCGCAGTTCGCCGTCCGTTCCGCAAGATCCTCATCGATCGTGCCCTTGCATCTGCTGAGAATGGGGCACGGCGGACCGCCGCAAGGCTATATGACAACGCCATAAAACTCCTGCAAGATTCTCCGTGGGACTCGGGTCAAGAGGACGTATCGTATGATGAGACGATCCAACTGTACCTTCGCTCGGCCGAATGCCATCTATTCCTAGGGCAACATCAAACCGTCAACGAGGTTCTCAGAGTCATCTTCAAGAATGCCAAGAGCCCAATCGACAGCGCCCCTGCATACGTTCTGCAATCCAGGGTCTTCGCGCAGGCTAGCAACGTGGACGCGGCTGTTGTTGCGTTGAGGGAATGCCTCGCAAATCTTGACGTTGAGCTCGACGAGGCACCGACGTACGAAAAATGCGACCAGAAATTCGAGGCATTGTCAGAGAGGATACTGGCGATGGACCGGTCAACCCTCATGAATCCCGAACAAGGAGCGGACTGTAACCTGGCATCCGTTGGCGCCGTCCTCTCAGAGACGTGCACAACTGCGTGGTGGAGTGATTGCCTTCGGTACTACTACCTCACGCTGGTCATGATGGAAACGCATCTCGACAAAGGCGCGTTCCCACAGTCCGGCATGGCCTTCTTGCATTTTGCCATCATCTCCCTTGCAAGATGGAACAGGGCGCAGTTCGCTGTTGACATGGGCCATATTTCGCAGGAGATCTTGCACCGTGCCAAGGACCCATTTTCCATTGCTAGAGGCCTGATGCTCTACCCCTGTCTCCTAGGCCACCTGGCAAACTCAATGTCGGCATCTCTCGTGCAGATGGAAGACGCTGTGGAGTTCGCGTCGTCAGCCGCCGATCGCATGTCAACCATCCTGAGCTACGGTCTGCATGCCCTCATCAAATTCTTTGCAAGCGAGAACTTCGCAGAGCTGGACGCGTTCTGCCAGTACGGATGTGAGGATGTCGCA
This sequence comes from Emericellopsis terricola, assembly GCA_027569275.1. NCBI lineage: Eukaryota > Fungi > Ascomycota > Sordariomycetes > Hypocreales > Bionectriaceae > Emericellopsis > Emericellopsis terricola. The sequence continues at coordinate 391,050 of JAPDEU010000004.1, read as the reverse complement.
TCGTGGACAAACGACACAAGAGGAGGTGTTCTGCTCATTGCCATGCAGCAAGTGTGCCGGGCCATGCAAGGCAAAACTTACACTGGCGACCCCATGGACGTACTTGGCGATGAGCACCATAACGTCCTGCAGTACAAGACGTGGTTGAAGGCAAAGACTCACTACAGCAATAGGTCCATTCTCTTGTATGAGACTCTTGAGATCATTCCACTCTTTCTCTTTGAACACTATGATCGAGCCATCGAAGTCGGTCAGCGCTGTCTAGACAGTCTGCAGATGCTGTGGACGGTGCGCAACAGTCGCCTTGTCCTGTTATTCTATGGCTTAGCCCTTGCTGGCCATCTCTTCAACAAGATGCAGGATCCCCGGTTTCAATCACAAGATTACAGCGCCGAAGTCGAAAACGTCGTGGCAGACTTGCGGCAATTCACACAGATGATCAAGGACTGGGGCGTCGTGTCTGACGTCAATTATTTCGCTTGGTACAAATTGCTCGAAGCTCAAACTGTCGAGCTAATTGAACATCACGGAGAAGCCGTACGGCACTATGAAGAAGCCCTGGATCATGCGGCCGAGCATAATTTGACCTTTGAAGAGGCACTTGGCAACTACCTCATGGCCGGGTTCTTCGTTAGGCGCAAAGCGCGTCGCTCAGCACGGAACGCGCTTCTCGAAGCGCTCGGGCTTTACCGAAAACTAGCGGCCACAGGCGTGGCGGCTGCTATTGAAGAGCAACATTCTCTCTTGCTTCATGGCCCGACCCGAAACCACACGACTGTCGATGCTGCGGCGCAAACGGACTTCATTACCGACACCGTCCCTGGACAATTCCGCCAGACAAGTGGAGAGATGGGCAATGAACTTGCGCCAACCACCTCGAACAGTCAATTGGCAGAGATGGATGGGGAACGCGTGGCCGATTGGGGGCGGTCCATCAATGTCCAAGCTGCGGGTGGCGCTGGGCTGCCGCCTCTCGACATGATCGACTTGCATGCTATACTGCATAGTTCCCAGGTCATCTCATCAGTCCTTCGTGTCGATCAGTTGCTGAAAACCATGTGTGATATTATCTTGCAGACCTGTGGTGGCTCTGCGACGCTGGCCGCTATAGTCGTCCGAGAGCAAGTCTATGGGCCCCATGACAGCAGGAAGGATAACTGGGTCATTGCCGCCAGCGGTGATCCTGAGCAAGGAGCCTTGTCGCACCAACCGGGACTGCCCGTTTCGGAGGAGTCCTCTGTCGCCGAGAATGTGGTCATCTTCTGTACCCGTTTCATGGAGGTCGTTTTTGTATCAGATCTTGGCAACGATGAACGCTTCAGCAACATGAGCGAATCCTGGATACAAAAGAACCCAGCCGGAAAGGCCATCATAGCCATTCCGATCACACATGGCAAAGATGAAACGGGCAAGGATATGCTCCACGGTGTACTCTACTTGGAAGGCGAGCCTGGTTCTTTCACAGACCGGAACGTCAGCGTTTTGCAGCTTCTCGTCATGCAGCTTGGCATCAGCTACTCCAACGCCGTCGCCATGATGAACATTGAGAAGATCTCGGCCAAGAATAAGTCCATGGTGGAGATGCAGAGGAAGGCCCTGGCCAAAGCTGTCGCGGCTGAGCAGAAGGCAAAGGATGCCGAGGCCGAGGCCAAGCGCAACGTCAAGCTCGCGGAGGAGGCCGCTAAGGCAAAATCAATCTTCCTCGCCAACGTGTCACACGAGCTGCGCACTCCGCTGAATGGTGTCATTGGCAATTCAGAGCTCTTGCGCGACAGCCAACTCAACAAGGAGCAGATGGAGATGGCTGATTCGATCCGCGTCTCCGCTGACCTTCTTTTGACGGTCATCAACGACATTCTTGACTTCTCCAAGATGGAAGCCGACAAGATGAAGCTTTACATCATTGCGTTCAACCCAGAGGAAATGATCAAGGAGGTCGTCCGGGCTGTTTCTTACAGCAACAGGGAGAAGACCTCAAAGAAGAATGTGTCGATTGTGCAGAATGTTGACTTGCCGTCCATGCTCATCTTCGGTGATCCTATCAGGCTTCACCAGGTACTGGGAAATCTGATAGGCAACAGTCTCAAGTTCACCGAGAATGGCTCCATTACCATTGGCGCCAAGCTCGATTCCGAGACCGACGAGAGTGCCACGCTCACTTTCTGGGTTCGCGATACTGGCATCGGCATCCCACCGCAGCAATTGGCCAAGCTTTTCCAACCATTCAGCCAAGCAGACGCCAGCACTGCCAGAAAATATGGCGGCAGTGGTTTGGGTCTGAGCATCTGTAAATCGCTCATTCAGACCATGATGAGAGGTAAAATCGAATTGGAGAGCGAGGAAAATGTCGGCACGACAGCATGGTTCACCGTGACCTTCGACAAAGCCAACTCGAATGTCTCGGCCGGTGATGTGCAATCCAAGTCAACGGCCAGCCACGTTGAGCGCTCGTCGGCCGCCAGTGCCGTTCACAGTGGCCGCTCGGCCTCGCCGAACCCGTATCTTGATCTTTCCACAATGGCAAAAGAAGATCTTCGCATTTGCGTTGCCGAGGACAACCCCATCAACCAAAGAATCGCGATACAATATGCCAAGCGCTTGGGCTACACCAATATTATGGCTTACGAGAACGGCCTCGTTGCCGTCGAGGGGCTTCGCCAGAAGGCAAGGGAAGGCAAGCCATTCCACGTGGTGCTGATGGATGTCCAAATGCCCGTGCTGGATGGGTACGAGGCCACGAGGCTCATTCGCAAGGATCCCCTGGAAGCGGTTCGCAAGGTGCTCGTCATTGCAATGACAGCATCGGCAATCCAGGGCGATCGCGAGAAGTGCATCGCAGCTGGAATGAACGACTACCTGGCTAAACCTGTCCGGTCGGATGTCCTGAAAAACAAGCTGGATGCGTACCTCACGAAACAGGTCAGTGTTCAAATGCGACGAGAGGGGAACAATGTGCTGACTGTGCTTGTAGCATCCTGACCATGAGCCCATCACCAAGACAGACAATACCGTGCCACAGCCGACCCGGGCGCCCGCCCAGGTGGTCAAATCGCCACCATCAGCCGACATACCAAGGCCAGACGTAATTATAGACGACCCCATGCGAGACGGTGCTGTTTTTAATCAGCCCATCGACGGCCCAAGCCTGACTGCACAAGAAGCACCTTTGCTCGAGAAGCGACAGAGCGACTCATCATCCACGGACGCTAGCAAGACCCTGCCTGTGCGCAACGCCTCAAGCGCCAGCCTTGCCCACAACCGCACATTGCTGGAAACCCATGTGTCGGGTAACGACCCTGGCGCACAGCAACAGAAAAGCAAGCCTCGCAAACTGACCAAGACTCGAGGCAACAGCGACTCGAACTCCGAACAGCGAGAGGGCACGCGGCATCCAAACCGCTCCATCGCTGAGATGATGAAGAACAAAGCAGTGCCCGAAAAAACAGGCCAGCGGGCCAGAGGCGTGCTGTTCAGGAGAGACCGTTCGCTCAAGGGCACGAGCACGCCCACCGAAGACGCCGCGAGCACCGATGGCATGCCCATGGCTGTCACGAACGGAGACGGGGAGGAGACGGCGCCCTCTGATACAACCGCCTCGATGCGAGAGACATTGGCGTCCGAAACTTCAAAATAGGGGAACGCTGCGCATCCCTGAGAGGTATCTGAACCACAACAACAACAATTTTCAATTTCTTCAAAGAGTACCATCGCGAATTCATTAAGTCATCCAGTTGGAGGCTTTTTCTGCGCATATACACGGAGCATCAGAGTTCTATCACATGGAACAAGTGAAGGCATCATTTTTGGATGTGGTGTGGACCCGGGCTCTGGCTCCTATCAAGGGTCCCCATTTATGACGGGAGGAGCTAAATGTGGCCAATCGACTGCCGGGTATCTATCTGACTGCATAGGGCATGGAACTGGGAGTACATCTGCGAGGAAAAGAGCGCCGATGTTTTTCTTTTCGCTGACAGCGTCTGTTGGGATTGATTGCTTCTCATGAGATATCAGGATTAGCTGCGGTTTGGCATGGCTGTCGCCCACCCAGGGGCCAGTCCCTCGCCCTCCCCCACAATGAAGACGTTCACAGACGTTGACAAAGGTTCCCCAAGTACTGTGCGTGCATGGGCATTCCCTTGTGGTATTATGACGTGAAAATGACGGGCGAACATGGAATCCGCGGTTTGCCATGGACGCGTGTTCCTCCAGCCGTTGTCAGATGTCCACACTCAATGCCAAAAACAGGGAGGCTGTTCGTGGTGGCGCCCCAACCTGCAGGCGCGGGTCTTTCGAGGCGGCTCTGCCATATGTCATGCATTTGCTACACAGCAAGACGCGGGACAGCTGCGCTACGACCTTGACGGAGAGACTCTAACGTTAGTCCGCGCATAAGCCACGGGCCTTGGCCTGCAAAGACCTTGTCTGGGACCGTGCCGTATGCGCTGCAGGTTTGTTTGTGGCGCCTAGTGTCCTCCGAGGACCTTTTGGTCTGCATGCACTACGGAGACTACGACTCGGGTTCCGGAGGGCGGAGCGTCGTCGTAGGCCCTACGTACCAGCCATGTGTCCGTGGCGTGCCACACCCGGGGAGGACGGACATGGTATTAGTTTGTATGATTGACCGAGGCTATCCCGTCTCCGAGCATGGCCGTGCGGCTGCATGGGAGCAAAGGACCGACGCCAACACTCTAGATCACGGCCTCGCAAGCATTCACCTGGCGATGAGCCCGCAGGCTCTCGGCCTGATCGACGAGCCACGGCAGGTGGCGTACAGCCGGGGAACAAAGCCGAGCGCGCATTACAGGACTGGGCAAGAGGCACTCGGGGTAGCTTGGCGCGGTCGAGCTTGGCGAGCGGAAGAATGAGTCGAAGCGGCAGTCTGACGGCCGCCAGAGCCAGCAAAGCAATTGACTTTGCCCTGGCCCACAGGATGCGCAGTCGTTTGCACCATAGCCATACCAGCAAGGACCAGGTCCTCAGGGTCGAGGGAGAAAGTGGATATGCTACTGCATGAACCGGTCAGCCTGTATGCAATGAATAATTCCTACTGCAATGGAGGATGCGCGATATGCAGTTCCGGCCTTGCAGCTGCAGGTACTGCTGTAAACAAGGCTGCTCTAGGCGGGTTGAGTTGTTGGGAGGACATCGGAACAGGGCACCGCAGTGCGTACTGACAGACGGATGCTACACGTACCCAAGTGCAAGCACGGCACGATGCACTGCGGATGAGGCGATTTGTTGAGCGCGTCATGATGATAAGAGGGAGTGCCGGGTCTTTTCCAAAAAGGGCGGTCTGCCGAGCCGTCTGTCCATGTGATTTTGCATATGAATCGTTGCAATGGGCAGAGATGGTCCTTTCCATAACAGCAGCGGCAGCGTCTCTGCTCTTCAGTCTTTTCGTCTTGCGTTAGCCGACCTGTGGAGCTGAGACCGCCACCAGATGGCGTCGCGCCTCGTGAGGTACAGCTGGCGTGGAAGCTCAGCCCGTCGAAGCTGTGACACATCCACGATCATGCAAGGTACGCCCCAGGACCCGAGACGCAGACGCCCATGTCGATGAGTTCCTTTCTGCCTTGGGTAATGGCCTTGCCGGGCCTGACAGTCTCGCACCGTCCTAAAACCCCCAATCTGGAAAAAGGAGGCATGTGAAGCCGGTTCGGAGCTGCAAAGAAGAGCTTGCTTGTCTGAATCGGAACTCCTGAAACAAGCCAGGAGCATCACCCTTGATAATCATTTGGCGGCATGGGTAAATGAAAATGAATGCAGCATTCTTTGTCGTGCAATCGCCTCCCGGTTCCCGTGCGAGTAAAGTGTACGTAGTCATCCGAGCAGACCAGTGTGCTGTCTATAGTATGTAGGGATGGTGATAGTCTCCGTCAATGAGGGCCACTTCAAAGTGGCCGCGGCCCTTTTCCAGACCCGGCAGGCCAGACCTCCCTTGCGGTACCCATGCGCACTGCACGTGTGTCCAAATGCCGCAAGGACCTGTGCGTCTTGCCTCAGCGGCGTCGAGGAATGCCCAGTCGATCAAACCGATGCTTGCGAACGTAAATTATCGTAGATTGGCTGGGGTTCACTTCATCAGGTTGACAAGCAAGCCAAGTCGGTTTTTCTCCGAATGCAAAAACGGCATAATTATGCTGGCTTCGGCATCACAGGCTGCAGCAGAGATGGATGACGAGTCGCAGACCCTCACGCACGCCAGACGCATGACTGGCTGCAGCTGGTTGGTGGCCGCAGGAATAAGCTTGGACGCCCTGTTTCAGATGTCCCAGCTTCCACACAGCAGGGGTCCGCCCGCATCAGCAAAAGCCACTCCGCGCCAAGATGCTTGGCTCCAGGCGAGCCGTTATCCAGTGTCCTCGACCACGCACAGAGTATCTGCAATACGAGCTTTGATGTGCGCAGCCGATTTGATCAGTCGATAGTCCTGTGCAATAGCCAATGGGCAATGGGAGTGCGCAGAGGCGACGTTTAGATGGCCACATTGGTCCCGTGCCGACGGTGTTCGACGCAGTCGTGCTCAGCAGAGAGGGAGCAACTCCATTGGTGTCGGGCTCGGTCGGATTGACATCGGTTGCCCGCTACCAGCATCCAGTGGAGGGGATGCTTCAGCATGGGAGGTGGACCTGCGCTTCCACATCACGCGAAACTGTCGAACGTCAGAAGTTGGGATTGTGGAACGTGAATGATCATGCCCAGGAGATGGTTCGAAGTCTCTGCGAGCGAGGTTGCTGCAACGTAAGACGGGAGAGGCATATGTATCCGGCGTAGCACAGATGGCAGTAACAGTTGCTCCATGTAGATTCTGCTGACCCTGGACTGAAACGTTTTCCCGGGTACCGGCATTCTTTGCTGTTTCTCTATTAGCGATGGTTCAGCACGATTGACCTGCAGAACGCGTACCGTGCTCCAAAACATGGTTCATTGTGCCAAGTTTTCTTTACGCCTATGAGAGAAATATTACCGTATGTGCTCGGGTTGATACCGGCAGAGCTCCGGCGTGTAGAGTCTGATTTTCTTTGTACAGTAGGAGGGGCGAACTATTGTTGGGTTTGGAATGCAATGTTTGGATAGCCCGAGCTGGGCCCCTGGCTCCCCGCCCAATTAGGCAATGCCACCTGCCCGAAAAAGAGATCAGATCAAGCCAATGAAGAAAAGTTGCACACCAGGCACAACGGGGTAAGAGCCAAGCTAATAAAATGCACTTGGAACAGCCAAAAACAGTCCTGCCAAACTTGAGTCTGAGTGGACCGGTGGAACCTGCTGATTCTTTTTTGGCTGCTCTGGGCCAATGGACCCTGAACTAACTTAGTGAGTGACGGCCAGACATGATTTTGCGCAGGTGCGAATCCGTACTGCAGTACTGCATCGGTTTTGGCAAGCGAACATAGCACCTTTTTTGTTGGCAAGTTGAGCAGGGCAGAGGCGAGACCCGCCCACGCAGCGACTCGGGCGGCTGAGTGCCCAGCGCCTCCAGCTGCAGTAGTGACCGTCCAACTGGTGCCCCTATCCACCTCTGTCTCAGCATCTGGCGAAGCATCTGTAGAGCACAGCCAGTCGGCCCCAACAAAAGGTTCCGTGCGCCAGTTGCATTGCGTTCAAAAGGTCGGGCTCCAAAGCCGCCTGCCTTTGCAACTGGACATCAACGCGCGCCGCTCGTCACGTAATTATGGGTATGACCGCTTAACATGTAATGTGCGCGCTTGCGTTTGTGTCATGCTTGTGCGTGCCTGTTGTGCAGCGCCGCACAAAGCCAACAACAAATGGCGCGCCTATCATGATGATGGTACGGTTGTGGATGCGATGCGACACAGGAAGCCACGGGCCCACTGCAGCAGAAGCCGGGTCGGGACCGGGCTTGCAAGCCTGTTTTCTGTTTCTTCATGGCAATCAGTCTGTTGAGTGTCAACGGGTGCAGACGCGGCGCGACAGGACTGACCAGATAATCAGGCCCGGAATTGAATTTCATGCGTCGGCGCTTGGGGGGACACATATCGGGGCTGAACACCAGAGGCCCTGTGGATTCTTTTTCCTTCATAGGCGTGCATCGTAGCCGACACATGTCATCTAAGCTTCGGTAGCTCAACCGACTGGAGTCGCTTGGCATTTGCGTAGGGAGTGCCGTAACATTGTTTTGTGGCTGGATCCCGACTCAAAAGGGCCCATGTGAGGGCAACTTGGCGCACAATAGTCGGTCCTTGGGCCACCGGGACTAAGTGGCATATGCAGCAGCCGCAAGTTGCATCGGCTGGCCAAACGGGATGATTAAATACGGCGATATAGGTACTACATGATACATCAGTTCGGAATGAAGGCTGTCAAAGAATGCATCGGATCATGCATCATGGGGCCCCTGCCTACCGCAGTGCCAGATCGCCCTGAGGCACCCAATCAGGCAATGGCTTCTAGGTGCTTGGGCGAAACGTAGACCCAGGGTATGCTTACCTGCGGGTGCAGAGTGCAGACACGCCAAGCTCCTGACGGCCACATGAAACTCGCGCCCAACAGCCAAGTCAAGTAAAGCGTCTGGTGGATTCCTTGCGCAGCACATACTGTAGCAGGAGCCTGCGGGTCAATACGAGGGGTTTTGCCGACCGCGCGGCGGCAGCAGCAGCAGCAGCTTTCTTTGTCTGTCGGGACGCCCAGAATCTGGTTGGCTCGTCCAAGTCGAATGTAAGGGTCCGAGACCCATCCAGCTCAACGCGGCGCTGCACTGCACGTACCTAACTTATCCACTTATTACTGCAGGCAGGAACAACTCGCAACAAAGCAGCCTCCCGCGCACAGATGCACGTCCTCGCTCTGATACCGACCAAGTACTGACTCCAAAGATCGGGCCCCACAACCTTCACGACTCGGACTCACTCACAGCACCACCACAATGCAGCCAGCCCCAGTTTGAGAAAGTACCAGGCCTAGCCGTCAGACAACCACTGTACGCACCTGGGACTGGGTCAGACTTGCCCCAACGTGGCCAAGGGGTCGGCCAGTCTGTGCGCCTGCGCCTGCTGCTCCTCAGTGAGTGAGACGAACAGTGAGTGGGCCAGGGTCGCCGGTGGCTTATGGCCGACCTAAAGTCAACTTCGACCTTGGAGGTCTTTCCTTCTGGCTGGCTCTGCGCCTGCTCGCTCTTCACCACCCCCCTTTCGCCTCCCTGGCTTTCCTATTCTGTGACCGACGTTGCCCACGGTGAGGGGGATTGGTGCATTTTTGCTGACATACTACTGTACCTACACTTTGGTTTCCTCACCTCGCCGCCACCGCACAAATCCTGCCCACGGCCACCAGGATCAAGGACTGCCCTTCCTGGTCTTGGACTCTTGGCCATGACACTGGAGCTTGAAGCTCGACGCTGGATCACATCAGCAAAGCCCGCGACGTCCCGCCCAACCCACCAGAGCTTGCATCGTCCCTGATCTGGACTCTTCATCTAGCACCACGGAGGTGAGCCCACCGCTCACATTGCTGGCACCTGTTCCGTACAGCACAGCAAACCTCGCAAAGAGGCAACCCGTCCCATCCGTCTCGCCTGGATTTTCTAGCATTGTGCGAGACTCGGACATATCCACCAAAAGAGCTGGCGCCCCCTGTCGGCTCGCCGGTTCTGCGCGGTCTGTCTGCCGTGTGCTGCAGCCTCTCCGACCTGCACATGGATGCCAGGGTCTATCCTAGTTAGCTGCTCGCGATCCTCCCAACGGCCACATTCCCGTTGACACTATTCACGCATCCCCCCCACCGGACAGCGCCGTCCTTGGAACGCCCCCGATCACTGGCCTCTTTTTGATCTTGCTTCATAGCGGTCTTTGCTCAACGTCGGCCCGTGGCTTGCAGCAGACGCCCATTCCTCCAGACTGACCGTCTCCTTGGCACCGCCCCAAAAGGTCACTTGCAGTTAGCAGCACGGCACTTGATCCGAATCAGGGACTCGTTTATGCTGAGCAGCCTGTCTCAGTACGACCTACCTGACCTATTGCCCTTCTTGACCTCGGGCAAGGTCAGTTAAGCGCAGCTATCGATACCCGCTGGCATCCGTGCCATTGGCACCCTTGTGATAGCAAATGAGGTCGGATCTATCAGCCCCTCAGTCCAATAGGCCCCGTCCATTCCGCCTACCACCCTTCTTGAGCTGGTCGACCCATCCGGCTCGTTTGACGCATCAAGACTCTATACAAAGGTTGTAACCATCTACTCCCCGCAAGCTCTCCTCGTCTTGGCTTGATCTTGATAATCCCTCTTTTGCTTCTACTTCACATCACCTATCTTTCCCCAGGTCTTTTGCCTCTGAACCGCAGAGCGCTTCCGGTTCACATACGTTGGTCCCATTTGTGATCACTTATCCTGTCGACACAAAAACACTCATCGCAACACCACCACATCAGTCGACGAGATGCTTACCGCAAAGCAGGCCTCGACGTACGGCTACGCATCAGTCCATGACCTTCCAACGCCACCATCCTCCAGGCTTTCACCTCCTGTGACCTTCAAGGACAACCCATACAAACGTGTTAAACTGGCCAGATACAGTCACAGCCCTCCTCCCCCACAGTCAATGTCAGGCCCTCATCGTGGCTTGCCTCCACCGGCAGCCATGGCACTGGCTCCCCATCAACAACAGGGCCCGCCGGGGAGCTCGCACCCGCAACCACACGCTCCTCCCGTTCATCACCACGCCCAGCACGCAGTACAGCAGCAGCCACATTCCCATCATCAAACCCCCCCGGTGCCGCCTGGTGGCCAAATCCACTCCAACACCGGCCACGCCGTCCAAGGAGTGTCCACCTTGCCGACACCACCCTCCCAATGGCAAGGCTCGGAAGAGTCCATGAGACACTGGCTGCAGGCACGGACAGAGGAGGAGAGAACCAAACAAGAAGAGGAGAAAACCAGGCAAGAAACACTGCGCCTCGAGCAACGGAAAATTGAGGCCGATATGTTGCGAGCGTCGTTGGGTGGAGGTATCCCACCCCCCATGGTGCCATTGGTATTTGCCAGCATGGGCGCAGGCGGCCCTTTCCCACAGGCGGCTCTGGAATGGGCTCAACAGTTCATGAATACCAGCCAAGGTCAACAGCTCCAGATCCTGGCCTCGCAAGGTCAAGCGTCCCCGCGGCATCAACGAGATCCTTCGGGACAGAACTTGGGCCAGTACGCGCCTGGGGCCGTGGCCCAGGCGCCGACCCATTCGGCAGCCACTTACCAGACGCAACCAGGCTCACCGTCGAGGAGCAGAGTCCAAACGACAGTGGGATCATCGGTAGCTCAGTCGCAGACCACCACGAACCCGTCCCACGTCAGCACACACATGGCTGGCGGGGCCCTCGTGCCAGGGGCACAATCACACCCTCCCCATACACAGTTCCAGGGGCAGCAGTCGTCACAAGAATCAGGACCAGGGCTGTACTTTCATCACTGGCAACCCCCTTCGTCGCAGGCCGGCGGCTCCGCCAGCACTGGCACCAACAGGCCTGGCAGTCCTCCCGGTTCGTCACAGATGAAAGGAAAGGCAGGAAACAAGTGACTGACATGGTCCCCTCCTACAGGAGAAGCTTCTAGGAAGCGGAAAACAATGAATTCTACGGACCAACCGTCAAGATCACCACCGCCACTCTCGTCCTCACAGCCGCATTCGACATCAAGTAGACGAGGTCACAAACGCCAACGCAGCGACCTTTCTTGGTATCGATCGAACACGGCACAAGAACGTGCAGAGGAATCGGACCGATCGGTGAAGGAGAGGTCACCGGCACACGTCTCGAGAGAACGATCGCGAAGCGAAGTCGGGAAGCACTCTGTTTCCTCTCTGCTGTCGGGCGACCCGGCGGAGCAGGCGTCCGAGCCACGAGCACACCCCTGGCACAGTCCATCCAACTACAGCGGCGAGGGTGGGAATGGCCGTAACACAAGACCAGCGACTCCTTTAGGACCCGATTCTCGATTGCAAGGTCATGACCCCAAGCGAGACAAACGATGATCACGTCATTGGTGTGGTTTTTCATGGTGCCAGGCAACTGTAATATCTCGGACAGGGTCTCCGTTTCTTGGGGCTCACCAAATACTTCCCACTGTGTTCTTGGACAACCTCTTCTTTTACTTGCATTACAGGGCCATGTATCAAAGGCGGCAACGGTTAGGAACGAATCTATGCATGGAATGATGGCACGATATACAGGGGCAGTTATGACAATCGGATAGGTCCAGGCAACGTCGCCTGTGGCTTTCTTGCGAACAAAGGTTGCGAATCCAAAGAATAGCACCATCTCGAGACTGTGTCTGGCAACATGTTCAGTGTCTCCGCCAACGCCAGCTTGCGATGGCATGTCCCTGGACACGCCTCTGGCTGGACGTGACAAAATCACCCGGTCTAACTTAGATAATACGTATCATCCATCGTATGCCAGAGACCTCGGACGAGCTGTCAAACAGCGTGTCCTCTCGGGACGAAAATAGTACACTGCCCATGTCCGGCGGGGAATTTGCCCTGCGGACCCGCGCGCGCATGCGCGTCCGTCGGCCATTCGTGGGCAGGGACGCCAGGGTTACATGCATGGGTGCATGACTGAAATGCAACAGCGGCCGGAGGTGAGGGACGGGGTGGTGCTGCTCTGGAGAGAAAAGGGGTTTGCCAAGCATGGAACGGTTCTGCCAGCTGCCGTTCATTAGTACATACAGTAGTTTAGTCGACAAGTACCGTAGGCATCGAGCTGGAATGCGGCTTTCCAATGGTGTTGCACGAGGCAGGAAATAACAGATGGTGCCACGCGCCAATGGCCAGTAGACTATCGAAGCAGCCGGGATCTGCCTGTCCGGCGCCGGGATCGAGTCCAGTTCTGCTGTATGCGACCCCACCCTGCATGCCGGTGGCGCGCGGAGTGCACGGACCAGCCGGTCATGTGCTTTGACAAGGTCGCATCGCACTCAAGTTGGAGATTCTACAGTAGAGCCTAGATTGAACATCGTCACTTCATAGTTACTCAATGACTGGCACTGTTGACAAGACCTTGTATACATGGAATACCCGACCCGCCTAGCCAGCTGACGCCTAGCCCGTCCCACCACACCATCTCCGCCCTCACCATGCAGACCCGCACCTTGTGCAGAAAGATGCCCCGACCCAGCAGCATATGGACTCCGCGATAGCCGATGCGCGTCCCCCATGTAGCGCCCCAAGACAAAGGAAAATGATAGGTTGCCGTCGAGGCGCATGCAGCTCACCGTAGCGCTGCGAGAGATCAAAAACAGAAAAGAACAAGCGTTCCATGGGTATCAAGAGAGTTCGCAGAAACAGTGTGCGACGCTGTGCTCGTCGCGATTCCAAACATTGAAACAAAACTTCAAGAAAAAAAAAAGCAGAAGGCAGCAGTCTTGACGCGGCGGCGGAGAGGGCTGGGAGCAAGACCTGTCACGGCCTCCGCTTGCCGTGGTGCGCCTTCCACTCAGCCTTTGTGACCTTCATGAGTAGATCCTCGTCTTTGATGGTGACAAAGCCCGTCAGCGCCCTCATGGCGTTTTCAAAATCGGAATCGAGTAGCAACTCGCGCATGGCATGAATCAGCGCAGCGCTCGTCGCGTGCAGGACATCAAGGCCTGTAGGCGGTCCCAGCGAGGCCAGGGCGGCCTTCTTCGACGGCCTGGGCTCAGGTTCGCCCGACGTGCCAAGCAGCATGATCACGTCCCAAACACGAAGCTGTGCCGGGAAGGGCAGAGATAGGTTGAACAGGGTCAAGTACCACTTGGTGCCGTATGCCGTTGGGTTTATTCCCAGCTCCGTCTGTGCTATGGTCAGTGATGCTCCCTCCGGAATGCCAGCCGGAAATATCGGTGTCCACGTACCAGTTTTTTGGCAACATCCTTATTAAGCCAAAACATTTCGAATTCTTGAAGGCCTGTCATCAGTCCTTCAAAGCCATGACGATACAGACGGTCCAGGCCTCGCAGCTCCCACATGCGGACCATCATGACGAAGCACTTCTCTTCCTCAAAGTAGCACAGCAGCGTCGCCGCCAGAGACGCCATGCCCTGGACGTAGCCCGTCTCGGGGAAGTATATCGAAATCGCGTGCAGAACCCGGAATAACAACCGCTGCCCGCCCTTGTATCGGCGACGAAACATGATGTGTCGACCAATGGTCCTCGGAACGTCAAGGTCGATCTGAACGTCGTCCGGAGACGGCTTGAGCTGAAGCTCGTGGAACTCCTGAATGAGCTCATCCACGCCTCGTGAAGTCGGGTTGTTCTTGGCACTCGTGTCGAGAAAGGACCACCAAGCTGCCGTCCGCCAGCGGTCCGGAATCCCCTTCCATGTTCTTTCGATAAGCTTCGGGTTCTTGGTGTCAAAGTCGAATTCCATGCCCTCCCCCAGCGCACCCTTCTTGATGTTCTTGGCCATCTTCTGCCACTTCTCCGACCGCTCCCATTCTTTCCGCTTCAGAGCTTCGGAGATCTTCTCGACTTGCGCGACCTCGGCAACGTTCTGGAGTGTGGGCGACACTGTCAGCATGTCGCCCGCCTCGTCCATCCATCGGCGATCACGGTTGTGAGGGAGCAAGTTGCTGGCGTGGCGTATCGCAGAACGCTGTGACCGGAAAGACGCAATCGAAAGCCCAGAATGTTGTGTATTGAGCGACCTAGCCGACACCTTACGGCTGGCTGGCCGCCTCATGGTTCCCAGAGGGGAGCCAGCACTGTGCAGTTCTCTTTTTTGCAGTACGTTTCTTCCTCGCCTCGGCGAGAACAGGGCGGATTTCATTTCTGTGGGCGTGGCCAGCCTCGATGAGTTGGGGCGCTTCGTCTCCTTGATGAAGCCATACCGGTCGAGTTCGACACCTTCGACCTCATCCCAGCCTTCGGACCCAACGATGCTATCCTTGTCTGCCATGAGTGCGCTATTAGGTCGAAGCGAAGAGGAGGCGACGGAGCTTTGGGTATTTCTGGCCGGAGCCAAACGACCGGTGAATCTGTGTGGCAGAAGAAGAGCGAGTCAGCCTGGTTGCTACTGTGGAACATGGGAAGTAAGGAAAGCATACGGGTCGTCCTCGTCCTCCTCGTGCGAAACCTCCTCGATGGGAGAAGCTGTTCGCCCCAATGACGATGGCACGGCACCGTCCTCCCATCGAAGGGTATCACTCGCAGCGTAGAGCGATCTCACCTTTCGAGATTCCATCTCAACGTCGGGCTCCATGACGCGAATGTCTGGGGTAACGTTCATGTGTTGCGTGGATTGTTGGGCTTCAGGTGGTGCCAGGGACTGTGTTTGCACCGGGGGCTCGGCTTGTTGCTCAAGCTCGGTGGTGTGCGCCAGCGGCAACGGTTCGGGGGGAGCATGGCTAGTGTCGTCTGTCGCGTCGCTAGCAGGAGTATCTGAGCCGGGAGTTTCCTCTGATACAGGAGTGGCACCTGGCGAGAGATCTGCCGCGGGGCCAGGCGGTATTCCGTCTGTGTCGATGTCGACGTTTGTGCGCAGGTGATCGTGGGGTGACTGTGGTTGCTGTGTCGTCGACTGGTGTTCCATGGCGGGTTGGACCGCGGCTAGAGCGCGTTGCCCGCCAAACATGACACTACCGCGCTGAGAAAAGGACAGGCCGGCTATGAAATCATCGTCGAGGAAGCAGTCATCTGGAAGGAGGAGGTCGAGAGGCGAGAAAGGTGTGGTGTCGATGGTCTCAATCGCGTCGCGTGGTTCTGATTGCGACCTTGGGGGAAATGGCCAGATCGACTTGCGGGCCTTCGCGGCAGTGGGAGAGGATGGCCTTGAAATTGGCGTGCTGGGGCCAGTGCTAGGCCCATCAGTAGGGCAGGTCGCAGTGGCTCCAGTGGATGGAGAGCCCCGCACCAGGGGCTCCGAGTCCCCTGTCGACTCCATTAACCTGAGCTCCGAGACTTGACCCTGCATTGGCGTCGAGGTGCTGCTTCTAGCTCCCGCATTCGCGTCCACAGCTGTTGACTTTGTTGACAAGGAGAAGACGGAGCGCATGCTGAAGGTTCTGGCGAATTTCGTTGCCGGCGATGGGACTACAGGCATCGATGCAGAGCGCAGAAGCGACCCAGGATTGCACGTGTCAGACGACACGCGACACGCATGTGTCCTGGCGATGGAAACTTCATCAGACACACCCTGACTGTGCACCTGCCGGGGATCGTGGCCATCTACCGGTGGCACGGCAGCAGGTGAACCTGACGCTGACACGGGCGAGTGCCCGCGTTTCCTCACCACATCCGAGCGCCTGTCGAACCACGACTCCTCCTCGCCATCTTCCTCGTTGATGGTGGGCGTTGTCGAAGACAAACTGTTCGCTCCGTGACCAGAATCCCGCTTCCATGCGTCCCAGGACTGTTGTGAAACGGTCTTCCTGTTGCGCAATGCAGGATGGTCATCAATCGAGGGTGCAGTCCTCTGGTGTGGCCTGACGATGACCGGGCTTCCGCTCAAAGGTGACTCGGATGCCGGCGATGCCGGTCGTGATATTGAGCGGACGGGGTTGATTGTGGTGATGGGTGTAGGCGCCTCGCCCTGGGAGGTCTTCTCGTATCGAAAACCAACGAGGCTGCCGTCGTCACGGAACGAGGGCCTGCGCACAGCCGGGCGATACGACTGGCGTACGCTGTTAGATCTTGAAGACATCCTCGTCGTTGCGCGGATTCCGTGAGGAACTTCTGAATGCTGTGCAATTCGTTGCGCTGAAAGATGGGAAGAGGGCGCGCCTGCTTTAATGTTTAGTTTCCCTGCTTCCTCGCTGCAAGTGTGCTTCCGTACCTTGGATGCTGATGCGCGCAGAGGCAAGCTTGGCAGTGACCGAGAATAACGAATGACAAAATCAGTGGTAGTGGGATGGTACATTTAAGACATGGCTTGCGATTCATGCAGGAACAATCGAAAGATGACTGCGAGCTTATAATCCAGATCGCTCAGGAGGACAAAGTAAAGAAAAGGACTGTAGGTAAATCCTCCCTCCAGCTACACAGTCACAACTGCGGTGAAAGTTACAGCTTTCGTACGGCCACCCACCTACTGCCACATCATCGAATCCCCCGCTGGCCGTTCGCTCGACATGCCTACTAACATCACAGGGTCGGACCCCGTGGAGCGAGGTGCTGGCAGTCGTGGACCCGGCGTAGACAGGGAATGAACGACAAACGGGGCGAAATCGCGTCCCTTGCTTCACCGCACAAACGCATCCGCACCCAACCTGAGCGCCACATCATCAGCGAATATCCGTCGAATCACAATGCAAGGAGGCATCGCGAGCTATTGCTCATTTGGCGCGAAATACCTGGGCAGTATTCTAGGCCTCAAATTACAAACGGAACTTGCCAGAGCCGGAGCAGTCTAGCATTGCGCGCAATCACCCGCCAGTTAAGGTACAGGCTTGGAAAGCGGGACGCAATCGTTCTCTTGAGCTGCTTTTGCTTGCGCTTGCGGTAATCTGTACTTTTCACGGCTAGAGAGGAGCATTGCGTGCCCTGCCCTTTGTGCTGCCACAGCTTGCAGTATGTATGGGTGAAGGCCACAGGTACAACGCGTGACCCTTGATCAACGGCATTTGCACGAGAGAAATATAGTTCAAAAACTCTCCTCACCGATAATTACCCCAGACAGTATTCCAAAAACGCGCAAGAGTGGGAACGCGTGATGCCCAAAGCAGTGCCAAAATTTCCGTCTTTTGCTATTCGACGCCCAAAGAAGTGCTCGTCTGTCATGCACTGAGCCATGTTTAGCCTGCTTGTTGGCATTTTGCAGCTGTAGCTCGACGTGGCAGCAGCCAACGCATCAACAACTGGCCTATCACGACTCGTGGCGCGCAGGATGCCTAGCAGGGAAAAACGAACGAGGGCTTATTATCCTCCAACACCACCACGAATCTGGACACGCTCCGTAGGTACATCTTGACAGTGGCTCTTATCAACCGTATCGCTTATTTCGGCTGCTCGCTGGTTTGGGAACTGGCCTGGCCAAATCTAGGTAATGTCAGCAGCCATGATATCTGGCTCACGTAGTCCAATCACGGCCAACTCCGGCTCGGATTCGCAGCAAAAGCGACGAGGGCAGAAAACTTGATGCCTTCCGGTAGTCTGCACAAGGAACCGTGGGTTGGGCGCCACGCAATCCGTTCCTTGCAGACGCAGCTCTGTCAGCCCCTCTGCAGGTGGCATTGGCGCTGCTGCTCTGGGAATCATCTGTGCGAAAACAATCATCCTTGCATCCTTCAGACCTCCTCATTTTCCCAATCCTTCTCTTGGAACATGGGTCCCTTCCTGGCACCGCTGACTTCGAGTTTCTCGAGGAATTCTGGCGGAACCGTTGGTATGTACTTGCGCTCTCTTTCCCTGTTCACTCCCCCAAACCCGGCACCGTAGGACACAAGCATGTCTGTTACCGATGGCAGCGTGAATGGCAGCATCAGCGCCGGGTCCATGAGCAAGTGCTCGGGGGCATCATCGTCATCACCTGACCCATCGTGTTCATCGTGGTCGGGTGTGCCCTGCATGCTTCCTGGGGTCTCCAAGTGGGTACCGTTGGACTTGCCGCCTTTGACAGGCGTCGCTGGTGAACTGTCAGGCATTGGTGACATGTTCCTGCTTCGCCGTCGATCCCTCTTCATTGCCGCTTCTTTTTGCAGGGAAAGCAAGTACTTCATAGCGCTCTTGGGAAGCCCCTTTTCTCCCACCTCGGGTCTGTAGTGGGTGGCTGCATGAATCAGCTGCTGTGGTGTCAGCCGCTTGAGCTGTTGCAGCGTTGCCACGAGAGCCTCAAGGTCGTCAGCTCCCAGCGAAGAGAAGCACTGCAGCCACTGGAGAAGCTGTATGACCGGAGCGAGGTGCTGCCGAGCCGCGTCCGCCGTTGTCTCACCACTAGCCTCCGTGTTGCCAGCCTCATAATGCTCAGCTTGACGATTATTGGTCCTCACCCATTCCTCGAGGGTTGATACATTCATTCGGATCTGCATGGCCTTGGTTCGCGCGAGGTATTTGCGATTCGACATGATGCGATTGAAAAGCTCTGCGCTAATCCAGTAAATCAGCTGCGACACGATTTGCGCAGTGATGACGGAATGAATGTCATAAAGGTCCAGCACGAAGAGCGTTGACGATAACAATGAAGTCACGTTGCGCGGCGCTGGCTTGGCGCGCTGCTTGGGCGACGGCGGACGAAAACGCTTCTCAAGTGGCTCCTCTTTCACCGCGGTTTTGCGTTTGAAAATCTTCCACTCGTTTTGGAACGTGATATCCTCGAAACCCGGAATCGTCTCGTGGTCGAGCATTGCCGGATCAAGGACCTTGTCAAGCCTTCGCTCCGCATCACGTACAATGAGAATGAAGATCTCATTGATTAGCTCCGCAAGGTGTGCCTGAAATTCAACGGTCGCCTCGACAAGCCCCGCATCCTTTTTAAGATAGTGCAGCAGAAGTGTTGCGTTCGATATCCAGAAGGCTAGGATAGTCATGTCCCACTGACACCGTTCTACCACATCGTTGATACGATCCATCGCGGACACCAACAGCCGAGCCAGGAGCTCTGGGCTTGAGTGGTAATGCGCGTACCGTGCACTGAGGAAAATCATGTTGGCGGGGACCGGCTTTTGAGACGGCGACCGTTGAGGCGTCATCTTCGTAATGACAATGTCGAGGATGTGATCAAGCTCATGCTCCTGGAACACAAACATCTGGTCGTGCAGACATCGGCTCCAATCAAACTCCTGCTGTTCTTCTTCAAACTCCTCGGCGGGCTCCAGGGTCATTAGTGGGAGCGGTGGCCTAGCAGCGGTGGGACTCACCTCAGGCTGGTCATCCATGCCGACGTTGCCAAGGTCAACCTCTAGATCGCGGGCGCTTTCCATCATTAGTCGTCTCCGTGTTTCCATCTCGGCGAGTTCCTCTTCAAATCGATCTTGGCCAAATCCAGGATTGTAGAAATCATCATCTATGCCGGCGTTGCCGATGGTGTATCCATTGCTGCTCAGGTAGTAAGACATCTCGCTGTCGGGCGGGACGAAGTCGAAGGCGGTGCGCCCACTGGACGTTCTTTGGTCCCCCGATGCACCGTTGTCCAGCAACGCCTTGGCGATGCCTTTATGCCGGTTGGTCATCGCCCACATCAAGGGACTCCACTGGTTTCTGTCTTGCTGATTGACGTCGGCGCCCTTTGCGATCAGAGACTGTACCACCGTCTCGTGGCCCTAGATTGATTAGATGACACGTTTGGCAGGGTTTTGGGAACATACGAAGCAGCTGGCGTATATTAAAGGTGGTGTGCCGTCCTCATCAGGCGCGTTCACATCCACAAAGTCCTTCGCATTGCCATCGAGGAGCTTGTTGAGTCGATCAACATCGCCGTTGCTTGCTGCCGTGTGCAGCGCTTTCTGTAGCATTTCCCTTTTTTCAGAGTCTGATAGAGTCTCGTTATCGATTATTGCCTGTTCGTCTTCCAGATCCGTGGAGAGGTGGTTTGCTTGCGCAGCCAGCATCTCCATCAGCCGAGTATCGCTATCTTTTGGTGTATTGGCTGCGTCATGTTCGTACTCGTGATCGTTCAGCGATAAATTCCCAAAGTTGAGAGGCTTTGCTAAAGCTGGCGTTGTGAGAAATTGCGATTCGCCTTTCGACTGGTTAGCACACCCACGTCTCATCACGCGACACGGCCAGCCCACCTTGCCAACCATCGTACATCTCTGTGTCGGGCACATAGCTCTCCTTAGGCGCATGACTCCGATCGTTTAGCGACTTGGGCAGGTCGTCAGGAAGAGGGCGAGGCTTCTTCTCGCCCTCGTCTGCGCTCGATACCCCCAGGTCCATGGTTATGGAGGGAGGGGCAGAGCCAGGACACCTGGCTCATATGGCGTGCCGTTCGACTGTTGGATAAGGAATAAAAGCCTCCTTAAATTGATCGTAGGTTTCGCTGTTTGGCGTCCATCAAGCGCGCGTCGACTTTTCTGCGAAATCGGGTTACGTTAAATTGGTGAGGGCACTTTGTCACTGTAGAATGGGTGTCGTGGAGCTTAACGGTGGTACCCTTAGCCGCGTGCCTTCTCACCAGAGGGGTGGTCTGTGCGCTTACGTCAGGATATCCAAGGTTTCTTGGCTCGCAAACGGCTGCCACTATTCTATCAAGGTAATAACATTTTATTGTTTCTATTTTGCCCGTGCTCAATAAAATTTTGGTCTCACGATAGCACATTGTCACATTGGGTGGATGCGTCTTCCATTTTGTACCGTTCCATGAGCAGGCGAAGGCGGCGTTCGAGTCCTGCATCATGGAAGCAAGAAGCCTGTGACTATATGCGACGGGCTAAATCTGTCGACGCTCCTTCATACCACCCGTTTACCAAACGCCCTCAGTCGCTTAACTCCTCCGTCAGGGATCATGACCAGCTTAACATGAGTAAATGGTTCTGAGCTGGCGGCATTCTCGAACTCATGCTCCTGGTCGGGTCCTGTCTTGCTTGCTGCTACAGCTTCCACCCAACCTTCAGCATCCGCTCCAGGATCGCCTGCACCTTGGTGATTGATGCCGTACACAGCCACCTTTTGAGGAAAGTTGCCTCGAAAGTGAGCTGTGTCGACAATGAACTTTTGGATGTAGCCAGGCGCTCCTAGGCGGATGATGGCCCAATCAACGTGGTCACCACGAGAGCGCTTGGTCTCCCAGCCATCGCCCATGTCTTTGCCACGCCCCGGCAAGAGCAAATTATCTTTTGTGCCGAAGTGCTGGTCGCTGCAGGAAACAGCGACACCCCCGTTGACGGCAGCGGCGAGATCAAAGATGGCATTGGTATCTTGGGGAAAGACCGGCACGGCGTGTCCGAACAGACGGAAGCGCGCAATGCCACCATCAGGGTACATGTTGAGCCTCACGTGAGTGTACTGCTTGCCGGTAGGCGAGTTCAGCTTCCATGCCAATCGTTGCGAGGGGCCGCCCTCTTGCACGCCCAGGATGGTCTCCCACTTGCCACGGCCACCCTTCCACGAGATCACCTCCTCGTCGTTGTCGCTGAAGCAGCCCTCGACGGAGACAGCCGGCGCGTGGTTACCGTTGAAGAAGGCAGTGTCCACCTCAACGCCCTCGACCGTGCCAGATGCGACACCGAGGCGCACAACGACCCAATCGAATGGCTCTGGGTTGTGGCGGCGAGTCTCCCACCCGTCGTACCAAGCGCCGGTGAAGACCATTTTCCCAGGCTGGCTAATCGGAGGGGTGGGGGTTAGGAGGTTGGAAGCTTCAGCAAACCATTGATCTGAGAAGGCTAGGATCTTGCCGCCTAATGTTCCAGAGATCAAGTCTAAGCTTTTTAGCAGCTGATTCTGACGGTGATTGCTGCGTGGGCATACCTATTGTGGAGGAACGGAAGGTCTCATCGATCTTGTCTGCGGGTACGGGGGTGACCGAGACATTGTCGAGCTTGTACTCGATCTCATCTGCGATAGGAGCCATGATAGAATCTGCTGGTGAAGTACTCGTACTGGTGGCCTTTCTCTGCTTTGGAGGAATCGCTAGGGGATGCTAGGGGATATAAGTTTCACAGCATATTCACGCAACAAGTTTGACAGCAACTCACGCAAGAACGGAGTGAGTTTGACGGGCACTTCCGACGATCGCTGGCCGCCGGACAGCGGCTGTCTGCCGAAACTGACTTGAGGCGTCTCGCAGTGCACCGCTTGACCTCCACTCAGTGGCTTGGCTCGATAATGTCGAGTAATGATAACCTTATGGATGTTCCACTACTTTCTCTTTCCGCATTTTGCAGCTCTGCGCTCTCTTGCCCAACACGACATCGGCTACTGCCGTAACAAGGCCAGGTACTTGTGATGAATACTTGGCCATGCGTTGATCGCGAATCCCGTATGCGAGGGAATCCCGCCAGGATGCCCCGCATTGTCACTGGCGCCGGGCTTTTTATCAACGCGACGGCGGCGATGCGTGGTACCCAGCCTAACAAGTAAGAGGGCGTTTGTGCACAGCTGACACAGCTAAAATAGGTATAATATTGCTGTGAATGAACCTGTGAGGATCTTCATTTACGCATCACCAAGCTGGGTTCATGTGTCAGCTGCTCTGCATCAATCAGTTGAGAGGTTTCTTCCACGCCTGTGATTCTGCCTACCCTAAGACGAGCCACACCCTCAGGCAATTGAATTTACCCAAGTCTAAATGGACATGCACGTGTGTTTGTTAGACAGTAGAAGTTGTATGCCTGTAGACTGTGGATGAGACGGATCTGTTTTATCATGCGTGAAACCGTTAGAATCATCGCGTCCTTTTCAAAGGCATCCCGAAATGCGTGCGTGCCAGGCTTGGTAATGCTTCACCTCGCACGATGGGAGTCATAAGCGCGACTGTGATCATTCAGCACGCAATCACTGCCCACACTAGCTTTCAAGTATCTGCAGAACCGTTCGTTGTCATCATACGTGATTAATGGCACATTCCCCGCATTCAAATTGTCAGCACTTGAACCTCGAGGCGTGCTGATTGGTTGAGTCTCTCACGAAATGCACACAAGTGCATCCAAGCCGTCATTGACACTTCCCTTTGTCTCGGGTTTGGTTCGGGTTTGGTTCAGCAACATTAGTACATAACCAACGACGGGCATACGTCGGGTACACATATTCTCAATACCGCACGCTCAACCATATCACGGAAAGCTATCAGAAACGGAGTGCGCCGTCCCGACCGGTCGACTAATCGAGCAGAAGAAGAGACAATCCAGACAGTTCAAAGCTTCCATACAGGACAAACCTCACAGTCATTACGATGAGCGCTCCTGGTTTGCCTCAGAGGCCACCAGCCGAGGATGATGTGATCATGCCCAACGGTGATGAATCCGAGCCTTTGCTAGGTAGACCTGGCGACGCAACACAGCCTCGTCAAGGCTCTATCTTTTGGAACCTCTTCATCGGTAACGTGTAGCGAGTCCTCCATTCTGTACTGACGGGCTAATGTCATAGGCACCGCTGCCATCACCCAATTTGGCGCTATTTTGCTGTTCATTATGATATGGGTCGCCGTTCTCACCAAGCCCGTGACCTTGTTCTCGGGCCATCCGCTCTTTCAAGCTCTGGGAGTGTTGATCTTGATTCAATCTGTGCTCTCCCTCCAGCCGACTCATACCGCCGCCCAGAAGCGCATCGGCCAACGCGTCCATGCCTTTCTCAATCTGCTCGCTTTCCTGTGCCTGGTTGCAGGCGTCACCATCATCGAGTATAACAAGATCGCCAACAATAACGCACATTTCCACTCGGTACATGGCTATCTCGGTGTCATCACGTCGATTGTCCTCGCCCTACAGTATTTGATCGGCTTCACAATGTGGGCAACCCCCTCGCTGTACGGAGGCGTGGACAATGCCAAGTCACTCTACAAATACCACCGTTGGAGCGGGTACTTCATCCTCGTTCTTCTCCTGGTGACGATCATCACGGCTACCCAGACCACGTTTAACGTGAACGTCTTGGGGATCAACCTATGGGCGGCGATTCTCCTGGCAGTCTTGGTTCTGATTGGCACCCTGCCCCGGATTCAGAAGCAAAAGCTGGGGCTTTAAGAGATCAAGTGTTCAGCCGTAGAACATGAAGGCACCTGGGGTGGCTCCTCTGGCGAGCACGAATGTTACGTTTTCGATTTGAGCGTTCTTGGCGTTGGTATTTGGAGACTCGTTTACCTCGTGATGATCAAGATTGTTATGGGTAAAATTTGGTGCAGCCGTCACTCACCAAGCGATCAAACAATAGTTATACATTCATTTCCATTGCTACTTGATCAGGCTTATAAGTGGAACCAGGCCTATCCAAGCGTTTGTTTGGGTCATCCTGCATTCAGGTCTCAGCTGCTAGGCTGAAGCCCATTTGCCTAACTGGGTTTATCACTTCACAGCAACACGTCCAGCATCCACAAGGACAACATGGCGGCGAAAAGCAAATGACTTGTTACATGGCTTGATTTGGTACCTGTGAGTTGCAGGCCGCAAGCCACCATACATGGATGGCTGGATCGAAGATTTCAGGCCGCTGAACACGTCCATCATCGCCGATCCAGCTGTCATGAATACAGCCAGCGGGGAACATCAGACGCCACCTCGGGCAAATGAAGTTTCGACAGGGGAAGGGACTGAAGGATGGCACAGCTACAGGACCTTGCGCAGGTGCAGATCGAAAAATCCCATCCGAACGCATGGAGCTTCGAGCGTGTCAGCATGCGAAATATCGATAGTTCGATGGCGTGGAGGCGCCCGTAGGCTCGAACCGCCGGATACAAGGGCTAGAAAACTGGACTAGTTTCTACTCCCATTCAATTGATTGAACTTTGGACTTCCCGGAGCATCGGCATAAATGCTCGACAATTACCAATAAATTGTGATGAGAGCGAAGACCAATGGCCCGGGTGCCCGTCTCTGGTACAATTCGTGTTTGCTCTACGTATCTTCAATGACTGGACGCAAGCAGTCACTCTGGACCTGAGACAGATTAGGCGGTGTCGATCGTCTGGGCACGTGCCAGATTCAAGTTGGATGACGACGAAGGCCAAGATTAGCTTAGTGTGCTGGCAGGCTGCCGCTGTCAGTATTAATGGTGGAGCCACTCAAAAGGGTTGGTTGTCCATGTTGACAACTGTGATTATCTAGTAGTTGAATCGCAGGAGCCGATTCAAGGCTTCCTTGACAGTTCGACGTGGAGTTGCATCTTCTATGTAGTACGTTGGGTTGTCCAGGCGAACATGGGTGTCATGCACACGTATTTCTAAGGGCTCTTTGGAGTCCACTTTGCGCGCATTTCGTTTGTAGGTACGTTGCCAGTTAATATCCTGTCGAAGCCATGTCGCTAGAGCGATACGATAGAGCAAATCATTATTAATGTACCTATTGATGTGCCCAATGCACAGTACTACGAGCACCGAAGATAGACTCGCACTTGCCAGAGCCGTCAGCGGTGAGGACTTGATACCACCTTGGCCTTGCGTGCAGCGGCAGGAAGCAGGGCGCAGCTGAAGGACCGGCTATATTTTGGTTGGTGGTAGTGCAGCAATCGTTGCTCTGTGTCCGTATTCGCCCAACGATGGGGTGACCCCCTAGCTTACGGTGCCATGACGTCAAACAAGCCCATCTGCGGCAGGCGCACTGGCCTCTAAATGCTGTCATAACTGCCAGGGCTGCTGGAGGTGCAGCAATGACCCGCCTGAGATTCTGCTCTGATTGGTGTAATGAGCACTCTAGTATGCCAGCTAGTGGCTCCTCCTGAACACGGTCCCCCGGGCTTCAGTGGCAGTCTGGTACGGTTCCTGGGCGGCCTGGATGAGCGCTGCACACAACCGTCGGTTCGGTCCACTCCAGCCTGTCATGGTCACTTGAGCTTCATCGTTCATGTTCCCATATCGTCGCCTGCCCGAGTTTCGCGCCCTCAGTCCTCACCGGCTTCTGCACTGAGCTGGCCGCGCTCCTACTCCATCGCGCAATTTCGGTATCAAAGCTGGAGTCTGCTGCACAATCCGTTGCAAGTTGTTTGTTAGTCCATTGCTGGCACACCACGACCCCCTCCCTCGGCCACACATTGTGGACGACTGCGCTCCCTTTCCTGGGCTCTGATGCGCTGAATATTACAACGTAACATGTGCTACTCGGCCTTGACAGGAAAGCCCCTAAGTCAACTACCGAAGTACTGTCTTGTGTCACGATCCCGTCCGCAACTCTCCCAAAGTATCCATTCAGAGGCATGCCCAGCCAAAAGGTCATTTCTCCGGACTTGAAAGCAACAAATTCGCCTCCTCGCCGATTCGACCTCCAAGAAAAACCCCATCTACACCAAAAAGTCCCACTGAACATTGACCACAAGAAGGGGAAGGATGCAGCGCTGAATTTGTTCGATGTGTCGTCTGGGCCAGTGGCGCGTGACGCAATGGCGGGCAACAAAGGCCCGATGCCACCCGTAGGACAGAGAATAGACTCGACATCGGAAACTCTTCAGACGAGTGCGGATCGACGAAGCCGCAGCGGTAGCTTGGGCAACCGAAATCTGTCGACTCAGTATACCCACGGCGACGACAAAGAGGAGATGGCCGCAGACGACCAAGCGCAAGGCATGGCCACTTCCCAGAAGCAACTCAACGAATATCGAGAGAGACTGGCACGCGACCTCGAGCGCCGAGAGCTTTCCTCTCGAGCGTACTACCCAAGTTCGTCCGATAAACGGGTGTCTCCCATCCCCGAGGAGGCTTTGCCGGGTTTGTCGATACCAGCAGCTCTCAATACAACCGCGACGAATGCCTCTACAGAGTCTGGCAACACTATCCGTGGAGGGATGACGCCAGGCGTAGCCAGCACACCATCCTATCCTTTCCCCCGCATGGCATCCGGAAGCCTTGCCTCCAGAGGCTTTGCGCCAGCCTCGGGAGGCAACAATCGATCTCCAAATGTTGCATTCTTTGAGCCGTCTCCAGGTGTCATGGACCGGGTCCTATCGAACCTGTCGACGCCAGTATCTACAATTGCCTTCAATCCAGGAGACGTCTCGCCTCATGGCGCAAATTCCGAATACGCCAATCCGAATCTGTACGAGCTTTCGTTGATGCTGACGGCTGAGCCAGGGCTAGATGCCTGGTGGAATACTGTCGTTCAGATAATGAAAGACGTGTACTTGGCCGAACGGGTAACATTGTCTATTCCGGCCGACTCCACGGACATTGAGAACGTTCCCTGGGGCCAAAAGGCAACTTACAATGAGCATTCTGAAGATGGACTTAGCTTGGGCTACATGACAGGAAGCGGAGGAAGTGGACTTCCGATGAGCGATCAAGGGACGCCGTTGAGCGCTTCCATCCAAGACGATTTTTCGAAACCTGGAGCTCCTTCAAGACCTGGACTTGCCAGTCGCCATTCCTACACAGCCTACGAAGACAATAAGGAGAAATCGCGCAACCAGACTTCGACTACGTCGCCACGTAGGCCCTCCTATCTGTCACGAAGCAGAAGCTATTTGTCTAGAACACAGGCCGACGCGCGACAAGATAGAACTGGGTTGAGCGAAGGTGCGCTGGAGGAGCACGATCTCCGAGAAGAGGGCCAAAACCATACCATTCCCACGTGGGAAGCCCCCTTTGTGACCCCAAATAACGGCCGCTCTCGCGTTTTGCCGGTACTGCAAGCCCTCGACTACGAGGCTGATCCTTTGATCGATCATGCTGGCATATTGAGAGTGATTGAACGAGGGCGAGCTGTGACCCTCACCCGGACTTATCCATACCTCGATAAATCAGTTCCGCCCGAGCCGTCAAAACCTATGAAGCCAGAAGTGATCAGGAAGCCTTCCATCAAACGGACTGATTCGACCACGAAACGCTCGGCTATTTTTGGTACTTCGATGCCCTCTCATGGCACTTCCCGGGGCAGGACTGGTTCGGGAAGCCAGATTGGCTCGAAAGGCAGCAGATATGATGAGGAGGAGCAACGACCGCCCACACCCAAATACGAAGAGTATGAGCAAGCGCCCCCATCTCCATGGTCGCAATCACCTGCACCATCGCCAGCTATCCGGGCGGATCCACAGGACAATCCCTTTTTCACAGACGCGACAGTCGATGAAGATAGTTTCAATCCTGGCGCCTCACCAGTTGCTTACACGGGACTACCCCCGCAAGAGGCCATAGGTGTTGACAATTCATGGACTGTCATGCATATACCGCTGAATCACGTTCTACTGTCGAAGACGAGCCGCGCATTCCGACTCAACACTGCAGCTGTAGATCAAAGAAACGCAGCATATGACCCCGAAGAGTCTAGAAGCGGACTGGGCACACCGTCGAGTTCGGCTAGGGTCAAGCCTGCCCCGATTGCGATCCTCTCGATTCTCAGTCCAGTAATCCCATATCCTTCTAATCTGCGCCACTCCCTGGGCCACCTAGCCCCTCACATGGCAACTTCGTTCTCATTGTGCAGGCATTTCGAGAATCTGGAAACGGAACTTGCAGGCCTACACCGCCGACGACCGTCAACTACTGGCTTCGGCGCTGTGGCCCCTGACGGTCGACCCCTTGCCACCACTCCGTATCCAAGTGTTCCCGACCTAGCCCGTCACGCATCGCACCCAGGTACAACCATGACGAGCCCCAGCGAGTGTTCTGGCGTTTCAAAGAGCATGACAGGCTCACCGGCTGGAACACCCGGCTTAGAACCCGCATCGCTTGGAAGTATCATTGACAGAAGGCAACCAGTTGCAAGCCCATCAGCTCTTGCTCACGTTGGAGAAAGCTATTTCAGCACTAAGCGACCGTCGACGTCCCGACCTGAGTCAATGCCTAGTGGACCAAGCAGCAAAAGCGGACAGAAGGAAGGGTCATCTACCGAGAAGCGACCGCAAACCCGATCTTCCACATCCAAGACGCTTGATCCTGCTACTGAGCCTGGCTTCCGTGGCAGTACAGAGGCTGAGGAACACGTGCTGGCAGCGGCTGGTCGTCTATCTTCCAAAAGCAACCAGAGCAGCGGTTCTTTTGAAGGGGAAGAGGTAACAGAGGACGGTCAACATCATGTGGCGGATCTGGGACATTCTGACAACAGCCAGTCACGTACTAGGCACACTATGTTGCACACGTATGGGGCTGACTTTTCCTCGACGTTCCAGTCTTTGCCACCAAGTTCAAGTCTGGTCAGTAGACCTGCGCCTGCTAGCGGCAATACTGCGCGTACTATGTCGTTTGCCCCTGGAGCTGCCGATATGCCACCTCCGTCTGACAGACTCAAGGGGCTCATGCTCGATGCCCTTCCCGCGCATGTGTTCGTCGCACTTCCTCAAACAGGCGAGATTGTCTGGGTCAACAGCAGGTATCTTTCTTATCGCGGCCAAACAGTGGCTGACCTGGCTGTGGACCCGTGGAGCAGCATACATCCAGATGATTGTGACGAATATCTGAAGGCATGGAGCCACTCCTTGCGGACGGGTGAACAATTCTCCAGAACTGTGCGCATCAAGCGATTCGACGGTCAGTACCGCTGGTTCTATGCCAGAGCAGTGGCTTCAAAGGACAAGCGCGGAGTCATCATGCAGTTTCTTGGGTCTTATATGGACATTCACGACCAGCATATAGCTGAACTGAGGGCGGCACGACAAGAAGAAATTGAGGCTTCTGAGGCTAAGCACCGGCTTCTGGCCAACCTCATCCCGCAGATCATTTTCACAGCAACCGAGGAGGACGGCGTGACCTTTGCAAACGAGCAATGGCTATCCTACACAGGCCAGAGCTTTGATGATGCCCTGGGTCTTGGCTTTCTCGATTATGTACACCCAGAGGACTTGGCAAAATGCCGCATCCCTACGGATTCGCCACCTACGCCTTTGGGTTCGAAGCCGAGCAAGAGAGCGCAAGACACGCCAGTCTCTGAGATTCCGTCAACGTCTACGCCCTTTGCGGGCAAGTCAGCAAAGACAACCGATGCAGCGCTTCGTGGCGTACACAAGGCGCTCTCCCGCCACAACAGCTCTAGAAACACGTCCGTCTACGAGTTGCCTTCGGCAGACCTAAGTGAATTGGCAAGGAAGGGCATCATCAAAGTTGGCACCGATAGTAATGGACGCCTGTCTTACACGACCGAGGTCCGCCTCCGCTCCAAGACTGGTGAATATCGATGGCATCTCATTCGGTGTGTTGAGATCGACACTATCGATTTCGGGAGTGGCGCCAGCTCGTACTTCGGGTCCGCAACCGACATCAACGATCATAAAATTTTGGAAACGAAATTAAAAGAAGCCATGGAATCCAAGGGACGCTTTCTCAGTAACATGTCACATGAGATCCGAACGCCTCTCATTGGCATATCCGGCATGGTTAGCTTTCTGCAAGACACCATCTTGACGGAGGAACAACGCGATTACACCAACACCATCCAAATGAGCGCCAACAGTCTGATCATGATCATCAATGACATATTGGATCTATCAAAGGTAGATGCAGGCATGATGAAGCTTAAGTTTGAATGGTTCCATACACGGTCGCTCATCGAGGACGTGAACGAGCTTGTTTCAACCATGGCCATTGCCAAGGGCCTCGAGCTCAACTACCTAGTGGAAGGCGATGTGCCTGCATGGGTCAAAGGTGATAAGGTTCGGATTCGTCAAGTCCTCCTCAATGTCATCGGCAATGCGATCAAGTTTACCACCCAAGGTGAGGTGTTTAGTCGTTGCCGGGTATATACGGAGAACGATCATCACGGCGAGCACGAGATTATGCTTGAATACTCGATCATCGATACTGGGCAGGGTTTCACGAAGCAAGAGGCAGAGTTGATCTTCAAGCCCTTCAGCCAGATCGACGGCAGCAGCACAAGGCAGCATGGCGGCAGCGGTCTTGGCCTGGTCATTTCCAAGCAGCTGGTCGAACTACATGGCGGGCAAATGAGTGGTACAGCTGAACCTGGGAAAGGCTCCAAGTTTGTGTTTACCGCTCGGTTCACCTTGCCGACAGCAGAGGATCACCCAGATCTCCCAGGCAGCCCAGTCTCGACCGTATACTCCTCAACGTCACGGCAGCAATCCACCGAGAGCATTCCAGGCAACTTCCAATCACTGCCACCGTCGAAGCATTCGCGCAATGCTGAGGGGTCTCCTGTGGCATCCTCGGACCACGGATCCTCTCCAGTTGTTGGATCAAACGGCAGCTCCAACCCGTCTGTTCTGTCGGGGAGATCGAATCTTACGGACAAGTCTTCAATCACAACAGTCAACGCTAGCCTTGCACGCTTCAGTGAGGCTGCCAAGGCCAGTGGCCAGGATTTGTCTCAGATGAAGCTTGAAATGCCGTCAGGTAGAAGCTCCCCAGGTCGCGCACCCACAGCCGCGCACGGAGGCTACCCGTCACCGGAAGAGTTTCGTCCGCCAATGTACTCGATCCTCCTCATCTGCCCTCAGAAATACAGCCGCGAAGCCACGACTCAGCACATAGAGACCACCTTGCCATCGGACGTACCTCATCAAATCACCGCTCTTGGAAGCATCGAAGAAGCCCAGGAACTCATCAGCGGACATGATCCCATCCACTTCACCCACATTGTTATCAACCTTGGCTCAGCTGAGGCCGTGTTGGACTTGATGGACCAAATTTCAAAGACCCAAAGAACCTCCAAGACTTCCATCCTGGTCTTATCTGATTCGACCCAACGACAAGCCGTGATGAAGCTCGCGAACAATGCAACTCACAAGCAATTGCTCGCGGCTAATCAAGTGTCTTTCATCTACAAACCCGTAAAACCCTCTCGATTCGCCGTGATCTTCGACCCAGAGAAGGTTCGGGACTTGAGCATTGACCGTAATCGGTCGACTGCGCAACAAATGGTGGAGACGCAGAAAGCGAGCTACTTGGAGATTGAAAAACGCATGGGGAACAAGGGGTACAAGGTGCTCCTGGTGGAAGATAACCCGGTCAATCAGAAGGTACTCATGAAGTACTTGAACAAGATTGGTGTGGACGTGGAGATTGCGGTTGATGGCGCCGAGTGCACGGACAAAGTACTGTCCAAGCCTCACCAGTATTACTCACTGATTCTGGTAAGCCATGGACACCAACATACCTTTGGCCTCTACTGACATGTATAGTGTGATCTCCACATGCCACGGAAGGATGGCTATCAAGCCTGCCGCGAAATCCGACAATGGGAAAAGTCGGGCAACTTCTCAAGCATGCCGATCATCGCGTTATCAGCCAACGTGATGTCTGATGTGCAGGAAAAGTGTGCTGCGGCCGGGTTCAGCGACTATGTCACAAAACCAGTTGACTTTATCAACCTCAGCAGAGCGATGGCCAGGTTCTTCTGAGAAGTCGTCTGTATAGAAGTGGCCCTCGACGGGGCCAAATTGCCTGATACGGCTTATAGACAAAACTACGAACACGACTCGAGGTATATAGCAGGGCTTTCTCAACCGAAAGGACCCAGTATCTTTCACCCTCCACTTACGAACGCGCCATCTCGATACCCGGAGAGACTAGAAAGACAAGTCTTTCTGTGCATAACATGGAATATTATTGGCAAAGGCATAGGTTTGGGAGCACGGCTGGAGCCGGAGCTTGGCGGGTCTTACAGGTGTTTTATGATTCGGTTGTTGTTCTGTGTTGCTCTTCCTACCATCTGTATTCTTGAGTTGACCGGAATACTTTCCCAGCGGGGATAAAGGCGCATAATTGACTTTGGATATATCGGTCATTCTCGTTCAGAGCTCGGTACGAATTTTCCAGGATCTGTGGCCGGGCGCGTCAGTGATGCCTTGCCCATCAATCCACTCTTATACCAGCGGTATTCCATGCTCTCGCACTGCACAATGTCCCAGTAGCCATCAAAATTATATTCACATTTGATAGGAATGACTCCTTCCACTAAAATCTCTACCTTACCTGTGACATTGCTTGACCCGCTACTCTCAGACAAATTCAAAACAACCTCACCTCATGATACTGCGAGATGCTTTCTACCCCAACTCCAGATGACGGAACAGCTGCCGAGACTGGGCTCGCTCTATACCTTGAATCACTTGCTCCATTGAAATCGAGCCTCATTTCAGTTTGAACCGGCTCATTCTTGACAAATTTCTCTGGGGACGCCAGACGAACATCCGAGTAGCACCACGTTAAGCCGTGGCCATTACGTTTGCTCGTATGCGTGCACGAGCGCGTTTGGCTAACGAGTTGGACGATTAATGTTCAGAAAAGCTGAAGTATTCTGTAAAGAGTGTTAGTGCACCGCATCTGGCCCAGTAACTTCCACCCCTTTGTTGGGGCCCTCCTTTTGGGCCCATCTCCCCCAGAGCAAGGCCACCATTCATCTTTCCGTCAAAGTAAGGCCACTGCATACTAATTTAGTCAGGTAGCATTGTGGAAAAATAGTTGGTTTGATAAGTTTGACACTCGCAAAAGATTGATTTGTTCTACTTGTCTTAGCTTCTCGCATTCTCGCCAGTCGTGCCTGCTAGTCACATGGGGCCCAAACTATCTTGCTCCTCGAAGGCTTATTCTTCCTCGCGCCGCCTCATGAATCTTTTGTTTTACTAAGTTTACCACTTCGACATTCATTTTTCTTCTTTCATCATCTCCTTATGCGACGTAGCGCCCAACATGCCGACCTTCTTCATCGACCTGACTCAAGACTCACCGTGCGAATCGACTTCATCAAATCACATACCGCGCCTACAACGCTTCGAAGATCAAAAGCCATCAAACCGCTGGTCTGAGACTGATAGTTTAAGCTCTGAAATGATGATATCGAAAGAGCGGTTTGCTGGGCCTTCGACAAACCAAGTACCTCGGCTGTACACTGAGCAGTTCCATGGGGACAGCATGTTTCCACGACGAGATCGTAGCAATGAAGATACAAGCAAGATTGGGTGCAAAGGGACAGATTTGTATCAAGCCCGTAAAGACCTCAGAATGGACCACACCATGAGCGACAACAAACTGCCCAACGCTCGCTGCCCTGAAGCGGCCGATGCAGCAAAAACCAGCTCGTCTACGACATTCAGCGTTCGCGAAGTCATGTTGAGAGGCATACACGGCCGTTTGTCGGGCCTTTCAGCTTCTCAAGCCATTGACCAGCCATCACTGAAACGGAAGCGTGGCGAGTTGGAGCTGAGTTCCCAGCACGATCATGGCGAACCTTATAGACCGCGCTCTCCAGTCCTCGGAATCAAGCCGATAATACTTCAACAGCATCCACCGTTAGGGAGCCCGGCTTTGAATCTGCTATCGCACGTTCGCAAATACTCCATGCAAGTGGACTCTGAGCCGAAAAGATGTGGACACCAACCAGGCCCCAATGCGTCTGGGCACCTGAAGGTCCAATGCATGGAATGCTCTCGTACAGTGTGAGTTTCTCTGTGAGGGAACTTGATCGACCGGTCTGAATCATCTATAGATGCTTGATTAGCCGCAAGTTACAGATCGTCACCGGCTCAAAGAGCACCCGAGTATTCCGGCCTCAACAACCCGAGAGCTCCTGGGCACAAGCAGTTGAAATCAACGAGCCTATCCCCTTCGACTGCGGTGTTCACTTTGATGAACTTCGTCACTATCTCGAGACAGCGAGTGAGGAGAGAGGGTTCAGGTCGATTGAGCTGGCGTCGTCCACCTTCCGGGCTGCAGATCGTGGGTTCTTGTCGAATAAAATAGGGGATTGGCGCTATCCACAACGGAAGATACGGGGGCCAGAGGATAACTTGCAACCTTTGACTTTCACGTCAAGCGGCCCTGCGTCCATGCAGCTCTGTGAGACAAATATTACGGGCCCAGATGGCAAGACACGAACGTGGATGTGGATTCGGATCCGAAAACCGGTCGTGCATCTACAGGGTCCCAACCTGCCGGAAGAAATGTCCACTGTGCCAGAATCTGAGTTCATTCTGGCTGTCCCTTCCCTAAAAGTGGCGATGCTCAAAGATGAGTACATTACTTGTGTTGAGCATCTGCCCACTCCCCCCGGGCGTCCGGCATACGTGTACCGACAGTCGACCGTAGGGCCTCATGGCACGCCGTCGCTCAGACCTTTGAGTCCAAATGCCCAGCGGAAGCTGACATTTCAGCTCAGCAAGGATGGTATCCCTACGATTGGATTTTCCAACAAACCCATGTTCGCCACCCGAGTCGCAGGACAGGAGTTCCTGCACGTTGGGGACATCGGCCAGTTCCATCTGAACCCATTTGGCGCCCGGAGATGGTGGAACAAATTTCACTGTCAAGCGCGGCTGCAGCGATGGCATTTCCAGGACGCGGCAGACGCCATGTCGAGGTTTGAATGCATATTGGATGTGGAAGGCTGCAAAGGAGCCGACTGGGTCATTTGGGGCCCAGGGCATTCCATCCGGCACTCCTAAGAATGTCCCCTCCAGACTTGCTCAAGGAGGCGACGCCGCGGCGCAACATCTCTCGATGGGACTGAGGCCGGTCATTGGCACTTGCATGGGGAGGATTCCATCCTTGAAAATGGGAAATGGCTCTTTTGCTGGGCGGGACTAGGGGATAACAAACAATTACCGTTGCTGTTGATATTGGGATCGATTTTCGGGTTTGACAGGCGCTTTATTGGATTCACGTTTGGGACAATGGCGGTCCATGTTTGACGTATGGCAGACGCAAAACAAGCATGCAGACGGGGGTCGTCAGGCCTGGGCAAGGTACGTAGCATTTTAAGCGAAAAGCGATAGATTCTTGCACCAAGGTGTTGATCACCAAATCAAAAGAGGCTCTAATAGTCCCTGTTCCAATCAATGCCACCGCAACCTGACTTTTTGAGGCCGTCTCGGTTGACGCGGACTGGGAATGATGTCCATGATATTAGGGCCCTTTCTGTCCCCTGAGGAACCTTATCTACGGTACCCCTGGATAGCAGAAACAGACGTTGGTCGTCTAGGCGATAGGTCCCTTAATTGTGTTGCGGCGCGGATAAACGAGGCCCCGGCAGCTACTGGTCCCCGCGAAAAAGCTGCCCGGTGGGCGGTAACTTTCTGGTGCCCCTCCAAGCAAGCCTTGACCGTATCTAGAAGCAACTTCACCCAGTCCTGCGCGTTCAGCTCCCCTGGAAGCTGACCTCACGAAGCTTCGTTTGGACTTTTTCCATCTATCAACCCCCAACAGAGAGGCCGAACAAATCATCTGCCCATCATGCAGGCCCCCGTGGTGGTTATGAGTGAGCCGTCCCACCTTGGCCCCTTCTTGTCCCAAGCTCCCGCTTCGGGCAGGCCAGAGCATCCCAAGCTAACATACTCGCCCAGACACCAATGCCGGCGAGAGGCAAGTTGGCCGTCAAGCTCAGATGTCGAACATTGCGGCCGCAAAGATGTAGGCGCTCCTCCAAACCCTCCCATCACCGCGTATCCGAGCCATCCCCCGCTAAAACCGAGTGCGCAGCGTCGCCGATATTATTCGATCATGTCTGGGCCCCAAAGCCATGCTCAAAATGCTGCTGGACCCCATGGGCGGAATTGTGCTCACAAACGACGGGCACGCGATCCTGCGAGAAATCGAAGTCTCGCATCCCGCAGCCAAGAGCATGATTGAGTTGAGCAGAACTCAAGACGAGGAGGTGGGAGACGGCACAACAACAGTCATCATCTTGGGTACGTTTTCTCTGTATAGCTTGGTCAAAAAGCAGAGGTGGCTAACACGCCGGAGCGGGTGAAATCCTCGCACACGCCCTCCCCCAACTCGAGCGAAACATCCACCCCGTGGTGATCATCTCGGCCTTCAAGAAGGCCCTCGCCGACGCCATCGACATTATTGACGAGATCTCCAACCCTATCGACATTAACGACGACAAGGCAATGGCTCAGCTCATCTCCTCCTCGATCGGCACAAAGTTTGTTTCACGATGGATGGACCAGATGTGTGCTCTCGCCCTCAAGGCTGTACGAACCGTGACATGGGAAGCTGGCAACGGCAAGACAGAGGTGGACATTAAGCGCTACGCTCGCGTGGAGAAGGTGCCCGGCGGCGAGATTGAGGACAGCAGAGTGCTGGACGGCGTCATGCTGAACAAGGACATTACCCACCCCAAGATGCGCCGGCGCATCGAGAACCCTCGTGTCGTGCTGCTCGACTGTACCCTCGAATACAAGAAGGGCGAGTCGCAGACCAACATTGAGATCAGCAAGGAGGAAGACTGGAACCGCATCTTGCAGATTGAGGAGGAGCAGGTCAAGGCCATGTGCGACGCCATCATCGCCGTCAAGCCTGACCTTGTCATCACAGAGAAGGGCGTCTCGGACCTGGCCCAACATTACTTCATCAAGGCCAACATTACCGCTCTGCGCCGCGTGCGCAAGACCGACAACAACCGCATAGCTCGTGCCACCGGTGCCACAATTGTCAACCGTGTCGACGACCTCACAGAGTCCGACGTGGGCACAGGATGCGGCCTCTTTGAGATTGAGAAGATTGGCGACGAGTACTTCTCGTTCCTGACCAAGTGCAAGAACCCCAAGGCGTGCACTGTCCTGCTCCGTGGCCCCTCCAAGG
Source organism: Emericellopsis terricola (assembly GCA_027569275.1). Taxonomy (NCBI): domain Eukaryota; kingdom Fungi; phylum Ascomycota; class Sordariomycetes; order Hypocreales; family Bionectriaceae; genus Emericellopsis; species Emericellopsis terricola. Next base: position 353,085 of record JAPDEU010000004.1, on the reverse strand, counting down.
ACATCCTCAACGAGATTGAACGCAACCTACAGGATGCCATGGGCGTGGCCCGCAACGTCATGTTCCACCCTCGCCTGTCCCCCGGCGGTGGTGCTACAGAGATGGCCGTGTCGGTGCGCCTGCATGAGAAGGCCAAGTCGATCGAGGGTGTGCAACAATGGCCATACAAGGCCATTGCCGATGCGCTCGAGGTCATCCCCCGGACACTGGTGCAGAATGCCGGCAAGAGCCCTGTGCGCGTATTAACAGAGTTGAGAGCCAAGCAAGCTGAGGGGAAGAGCTCATGGGGCATCAATGGCGACACCGGCGCGATTGTGGATATGAATGAGTACGGCGTGTGGGAGCCCGAGGCCATCAAGCTACAGAGCATCAAGACCGCCGTCGAGGTACGATGACCCCCCCCCCCCCCTTGTTTTCCTGTGTACTAGCCTCCAACTAATTTTTGACAGGCCGCCTGTCTACTCCTCAGAGTCGACGACATTTGCAGCGCGAGGAAAGGCCAGCAGGGCATGGCGCCCGGGACTGGTGCCGGTGGCGAGGAGTAATGCATAGACAACCCAAAATGAAAGAAATGTACGAATGGAATGCCTCACCCACGTCGCGACGATGCACATTTGTTGTTTCGTGATTGTTCACATATGCTTCAGTTGGCAAATCGAGCTGCCATGGCCGGCTTGGAGGATGGGTTTCGCAGGAATAGACAAAAGATTTTGCGTGCTCAACGAAGAGTCTTGATGAAATTCTATGGGTATCTTGGTGTTTGTGAGTCCACAGGGTTCTCTCAGCAGCGACGTGAGTGCCGTCGGTCACTGGACTAGTCATCATCGTGGATGACCAAGCCTTCCTCAGGCTGTGCCGTTTCTGCGACTCCCATGGTCTTTGGAGCGTCGTCTCCTGTCCCTTTTCCACCGTCTCCCGTATCTCTCGCCTCGAGCTTGCGCGGCGCAACCTTTGAACCGTCGCTATTGTTGCTGTTCTTGGCGTCTTCCGGCGCTGCGTGCGCGCCACCTCCACTCCCTCCCTTACCCTTCTTCCCTTTCCTTGCTCTAGCCTTTTCCCTCTTTTCTCTGTTCTTCTTTGTCTTTTCCGCGTCGCGCTTCTCCCGCTCTGCCCTCTCCTTGTCAAACTGCTCGTTTTCCTTTTCGCGCCGGACTTCTTCCGCCATGGCTCTTGTCCTCTCGTACTCTCTCCGCCTCAGCGCCTTGTAGACGTGAAATTCGCCACTGCCGGCACCGGCGGAGGACCCTTGGACATTGTTGACAATCTCAGGCGGCGCAGACACGCCGGAGGAGTGTGTGAGGGAGGTGGACGTGGGTGGCGGGGGTGGTTTCGCAAAGAGTGCGTCCAGCGTGGAAGCTTGTTGTGCCGTGGGCGAGAGGAGTGCGCGTCGCTTCGTCGGGCGATGCGACTTGGGGTCCGCAGAGGTAGGGATCGAGTCTTGGGTACCAGCAGACATGGCGCGTGTATGCGCGCGCCTGGTGGTGCGCCTGGTGAGGGTGAGGGCTGCGTTCAGGGCGATTTGGTGACCACAATCGTATTGTAGTGGGAAACGTTCTTAAAACAAGTATGCGCGTGTCGAGTCTGGCTGCAATGAAGCGTTTAGAGGGGATGTGATGGAGGAATCGTCGAGATGGACCATGTCTGCCAGTGGTGGTCAGAGGCTGAGAACATTGAATTGTGGCGAGCGAGTCTTCAGGTGTGGCTTGTGCCCGTGCATGAAAGCCGTCACCCCCCACCCACCCCGGCCGCCGCCTGCAGGGTCCTCCTTACATTAATCGACAGATGACCGAGTATCTTGGACACGAAGATCGGGCCTGTCTTGTTTGCGCACATGCCGCTATATACTCTCCCATCCTGATGCCTCGTAGCATTAGTTGGAATACCGGAGCTCGCCGCCCAGCTGCGCAGCAAGATTTGGCAAGAACTATGAGTCGAGACCTGCATGGAGGGGCATCGAAGCCGCTTACGGATCTCCAGCTTCTTGTTGGTCCGTGAAGCCAGATCCGTTTCAAGCCATGCCGTGCACCTTCACCCACAGAAACTGTCTCGCTTTTTTTCCGCATAGTTGACGAGCTGGATTTTTATTCTTCCTCTCTGATATACCATAAACGTTTATACTTTCCAAGCAGGGGTACCGGTCTGTAGGAGCCGCAAGTATGGCGAAACCGCGCCTGATCATCTTGATCCGACATGCACAGTCAGAAGGCAACAGTGAGTATTGGATTACTACAAGGAGGCCACTTGGCTGACAAGCGCGCAGAGAACCGCGATGTTCATCAGTCTATACCCGATCACCGGGTGAAGCTCACCCCCGAAGGCCAGTCCCAGGCACGCGAAGCAGGCCGTCGACTGCGAGCGCTCCTGCGTCCGACCGATACACTCCACTTCTTCACCTCGCCATATCGACGAACCCGCGAGACGACCGAAGGCATACTCGAGACGCTCACATCCGATGACGAATCTCCGTCGCCCTTTCGTCGCGCGAATATCAAGGTCTACGAAGAGCCTCGCTTGCGCGAGCAGGACTTTGGCAACTTCCAGCCATGCAGCGCCGAGATGGAGCGGATGTGGCAAGAGCGCGCCGACTACGGACATTTCTTTTACCGGATCCCCAACGGCGAGAGTGCAGCGGACGCGTACGACCGCATCTCGGGGTTCAACGAATCTCTCTGGCGCCAGTTTGGCGAGGACGACTTTGCGAGCGTCTGTGTGCTCGTCACCCATGGACTCATGTCCCGCGTCTTCCTCATGAAGTGGTATCACTTCTCGGTGGAGTACTTTGAGGACCTCCGCAACGTCAACCACTGCGAGTTCCTCATCATGCGGCGGCAGGATAACGGCAAGTACCTGCTCGAGAACAACCTGCGCACGTGGTCGGATCTCCGCCGGGAGCGCGCCCTCAAAGAATCCCGGGAGACAGCAGCGCAGGACCCGGACGCCAGCGTAGCCGTCACAGAGAAGGAGGGACAAGTCGAGAAGGATAAGAACCACGCCTCGTCTGTCAGCCTCGCCCGCACCAAGACATTCACCGTGACCAGGCGGTGGGGCGGCTGTCCCAATGGGTGCAACCATAGCAGCCACTACGTGAAGAAGCGCGAGGACCTCGAACTCTTGCGCCAGCGCGACGAGGAACATTCCAATGCCGCGACAGACAAAACGCACACCAGGACAACTGTCAGCGACTGGCGACGCACGCTGAGCTCGGACGAGGAGGACGACACGCCCGCAAAGGGCCCGTCGCCCATCATTCGGACCATGACAACGACGACCGTGGGGGACGGTGACTCGTCGTCAGAGCGGCAGACTCCTCTCTCGTCCCTGGATCCGGGCACCAAAAGAGCCTTGCATGTAGGCCGCGATGGAGGCGGCACGTACTCGGGTCACACGTCGACTGCTGGCAGCGACACGGACGACATTTCCGAGGACGAGCCCCGAAGAGTGCAACGGACTCGGCGCATTCCTTCGCTAAATACGCGCATCAGGATTGCCAACGCCGAGTCGGTGGCGAGAGAGGAGATTATGAGACTGGGGGACGCGCCATCCCTGTCCGCCCCAGAAGACGAGCTGAGCAAAGAAGAGCGGGATGACAAGAGCATACGAGGTAGCGTCTATTAAGTGGTCCATGTTACTTTTTGCGCATCAGCGTATATTGAAGACAACCTGGACAAGACGATTGTGAGACTGTAACTCCACATCTGCAAGTGCCCCCTTGTTCCTTTTTACATTTCCACGTCCTCGGGACGATCACGTATGATGACCCGATCAATCTTGCGACCTTTTCTGTCCACACGATCATCACGTGGGTCGAACCCGCCATTGCCCCAAAGGGCCCATTCAGGAGTGGGCGGGCCCATGTAGTCCTCGGGCGTCCAGTCGCCATCGACGCCCCTCTCCTCGAGTAGGTCGAAGAACTTGTCATAGTCGATGTGCGTGTGCCACTTTCCGTTGACGTGGAATCGGTCGCTGGCCAGCAGGATGCAGCAACTGTGTGCGTGCTCCGCGGCGATGCCGTAGTTCAGACCCCTGGCCTTGAGGTGCTTTTCGAGGGCGCGCACAAAATCGCAGACCTCCCAGTACCACGGCACGTTGCCCATGGTCAGACCAGCGTTGGATGAGGTGGATGTTCCGCAGTATGTTACGCCCTTGACCTCGACGAAGCAGGGCAGACCGCGCTCGATCAGCTCCGCGTACCCCTCTGCCTCCTCTTCCACGTTGAAGCCCTTGACCAGAGTCAGGCGGTATACGGTTCGATGTCGGAAACGCTTCTCTCGTAGAATATCCAGGCATTTCTGGAACCGCTCCCAAAAGTCCCTGTGCAGGGGACGGTCAATCCTGCGGAGGGAGTCCTTGTTGGACGCATCGATCGAGACGTAGAGCTGTGTCACAGCCTTCAGGGCTGCCAACTGCTCCGGGTGTTGCGCATTGCACACAAGGAAGGATGAGATTCGCTCTTTGTGCAGCATGGCCAGGAACTCGTTGATGTATGGGTAGAAGATGGGCTCGCCGACCAGGGACAGGGCGCAGTGCCTGATGCGGAGCGCCTCGTTGTACCTTTCCGCCCGGACGCCCGGCATACCTCGGATCATCCTGATCTTCTTGTAGTGGTTCTCCTTTACGCCGTTGAAGATGAGTTCCGGGGGGTCGACAACCCATCGCCATGTGGTACCAACGGGATTGGTCCCGCCTCGCCAGCAGAACACACATTTGTTCGAGCAGGAGAGGGATGGCGTGGTTTCCATGCACTGATGAGAGTTGATACCGTAAAGTGAGTACTTGTAGCAGCTGCCGCGACCACGCAGAGCGGACTTGGTCCACCGGCAAATCTTGACGCCTGAATGTGAGCCCACAATGGCATAGCCCTGTTTTGTGAGCGCCGCGTAGGTTGGGGAGTTCTTGGCGACCATCTCCTTTGGCCCTGTGGGGACTGCCTTGGACTTCTTCGCTCCGTACGATGTGAAGTCGACAGGAATGGCCCCTTTGCTTGGCCGAGGTTTTGCAGTGTCGGATCGCACCAACTTGCCCAAGTCCTCCACATCGCCTAGGTCGCCACCTTGCGCGCCCTCGTTGTCGTCACCAACCATGAATTCGCCGTCGTCATCTTCTGCCACATCTTCGGGATCGCTCTCTTCGGGGTCGCCGCTGCCGGGCAGTCCTTCACCAAGATTTCCAGTCCTCGCCACATGCTCAAGCACGTCAAGGACACCGGTAGACCACTCCGAAAACCTGGCGGCATGGTCGCTCTTCATGTCCCCCATTCCGACGGGATATGCCCTCTTGCGTCCTGTCAGCTTAGCCATCCATTTGTCAACCTGTATCGCTTGGAAGCAGAACCCTTCCTTCTCGGTGGGCCAACCCTCGCTGTCGCCGAACCCAAACACAGAGTAACCTAGTACCGACGACAGCGAGCCTGTGTCGATCCGGAAATCATGGTGTGTTTCCTCGAGATGCTGCAAGAACGTGTCGGTGATGGTATCGATGTTGTAGCTCGGAATCAGGAAGAGATAGAAGACCGCCGGCTCCCCCTCAAAGGAGGGTAGGGAGACAAAGTAGTCATCGAAATCAACGTCCTCGAGATTGTGCAGCTCGGCGCGGAGAAATTTTCGCCCCGTTGACTTGGAGAGCTGCTCGAAAGACGTGGATAGTTGTTCGACATAGGCTTCGGCAATCTTTTGCGTCTTGGTCGTGACGGACGAGAAGAAAATCAACGTCTTGATCGGTCGGTCTGAGACAGGCGCGTCGTCGCCAGTTTGAGAGGGCCGCTTCACCAAACCGCCCTTGATTCTCTTTGGGCCAGCGGACTTTACGGGCTTCTTTTCGTCCTGTCGCGTAATCTTGACTTCGGTCGCTGGAGCAGTCTTGGGCGGCGCAGAATATGTTCGCGACAGAGCTACCAAATCACCCTTTGTCTCGGTTGCGTGGAGGTAGATGCGGGCGCATATGAGTCCTGCGAGCGCTACAAGGATCAGAGGACTTCGGTAGTGATGCCAAATCTCCACAATGTCTGCTCTCCATTAGCAAATTCTCCCGCTGAAGAGGACCTTGAGAACTGACTATCGAGCGACATGCCCCATTGAGGGCCATGTTGCTGAGTAAACGAGTCCATCTCGGTCGCGTGTCCGACAGAGAGGTCGGATGGTGGTGGGAGATGCGGTGCTTGAAATTATTTTGCCCCGCGCCTCTATGGCGGGGCGAAGGCAGCCAAAAGTCAGGCCAGGCTATACCTTCTGGGTCTGCCGACAAGCAGCTGAGGCTTATAAGCATGAACACTGCTTTCACAAGGACTTGAGTGAGTATCGAGCGGCAGTTGAGACAAAGTTAGATATAGCACACTGAGGCACGTGTGTGATGGGGTTGGATGTGTGTCGAGTAACATGAAAGCATGAGTGCCAGGTGATGCCTGCTTATCGATAAACTTCCTCCAGCACTGAATGGCCACTTGCCGGCTGATGCCCCTTTGGAGCACACATCAGTCGCCGCCTCCTCCTCCTCCACCACCACAGCCGCCGCCGCCGCCTCCTCCGCCATCCCCTCCTCCGTGATGGTGTCCGCCACTCCCATGTCCTGAATCAACGTAGGGAGGCCCATATGAACCGGTGTACCCCCTGTGGTACTTTCCTGCTCGATGCGAGCCGCCGTGGCTTGGCGTGGAGTGGAAGCAACCCATGTGTACTGAGCACTGTGGGCGGCGATTTGACTGGAGTTTTTGTGATGATGTTCCTGTTGTGGAAGTGTTTGCGCTACAAGAGGATAGCGAGGTTTGTTGACAAGAAGTGGTTCGTGGGCGATCCCTGCTGGCAAAGGTCTTGTTCTTATTCTAGTGCGAATATCAGCCTTTCTTTGTGCCTTGCGTAGGCTTCGCACCGCCTCAACCAATTACTATGGCGTCCTGTTGGTCGTTTTGCACAAGTGGTAAGACGCCTTGGTTTCACTGCCTCGCCTCATAGTACCCGGGCAACTATGCCAAGGCGCATCGGGGACACAGGCTTCCTTCAGCTCGGCAGCTCGGCACGCTAGGCTGACTCACTCTGGGGACGAACATGACGTTAGCTACAGTACTACGTACGCTTGTGGCCGACGAGATTTGGGCACGTCTCACGTCTTCGATAAGGACCAAGTCCCGATCACTGAGCAGGCGGACTAGGTGCAGTACGTACATAGGGCGCATGGAGTTTCGGATCCGACTCGGCCGTGGCCTCTGTGGTGGACTTCATCAAGGTACCTTAAATTTCCGGCGAGTTACATAAGCCGTGGAGCTTACCAAGAATCAGTGCGCAGCACTTGGCGAGATTCATGAATGATGTCAATGCCATTGGCCGACTTCTTTACGGATCGCTGCTGAGTTATTGTGGACTGGACACTATTGCGTGCTGCATGCATGTGGAATCATCTACAGTAGCGCCAACTTGTAGCTCTGCTTGGCCTCGGTTCGCTAACTGCATTTGTGTGATCATCACGGGCAATCCGTGGTATTACGCATTCCCGGCGTCTTCGGCCCTCGTATCTCGGCGCCTGCGATCGGCCTTCGCGTTTTTTCCCGCCGCGGATTTCAAAGCTGCCGCGCTCGTCGAGCACACAACGCAGCGCATGTTTGCTGTGTCAAGGACGTCATCTGCGCCCCGCCGAATTGAAGTCACGGTGCTTACTGTACCTGCGTTACGTTTGCTGGTCCGTCCCTCTCTCTCGACTACCCCGCCACCAATGAATATATTCACGCGCTCCCTCGCTGCGTCAACCAGAGCTGTTGCACCCGCGAATTCGACTGCACCGTTACGTATAGCCTCCCTTTCCCGCCACTTTACAACCACCTCGGCAATCATGGCGCCCATAGCCAAGGAGGCCGACCTTGTCGTTCTTGGAGGCGGCAGTGGCGGTCTCGCCTCTGCTCGCGCGGCCAGCGGCAAGTACGGCGCCAAGGTCATCGCCATTGAAGGCAAGCGTCTCGGCGGCACTTGTGTGAACGTAGGCTGTGTGCCCAAAAAAGTGACCTTCAACGCCGCAGCCCTGAGCGAGGCCATTCACGACTCAAAAGCCTACGGCTTCAACGTACAGCAGGTCGCGCCTTTCGACTGGCCCACCTTCAAGCAGAAGCGCGACGCCTACATCAAGCGCCTCAACGGCATCTACGAGCGCAACCTCGGCAATGACAAGGTGGAATACCTGCACGGGCACGGACGCCTACTGTCCAAGAACGAGGTCGAGGTGACACAGGAGGATGGCTCCAAGGTCGTCATCAATGCCAAGAAGATCCTTGTCGCCGTTGGAGGCCGACCGGCTCCGTTCCCTGACATCCCTGGCGCCAACTACGGCGTGGACAGCGACGGTTTCTTTGACATCGCCGAGCTGCCCAAAAAAGTGGCCCTCGTTGGTGCTGGGTGAGTTCTTCTGGACAAAGGCATGGCATGGCCTCGGCAGGTTGTACTAACAAAGCCAGGTACATCGCCGTCGAATTTGCGGGCATGTTCAACGCCCTCGGCGTCGAGACTCATCTCTTCATCCGTAATGATACATTCCTCCGCACCTTCGACACCATGATTCAGGAGATTGCGACCAAGGAGTACGAGCGTCTCGGCGTCAAGCTCCACAAACGGAGTGAGCTCACCAAGGTTGAGAAGGACGGCAATGGCAAGCTCAGCCTGACTTACAAGGACGGCGAGGGCGAAGAGTCGGGTGTCCCTGACGTGGACCACCTCATCTGGGCTGTCGGTCGCGTCCCGGAAACCCGCGGCATCGGCTTGGAAGAAGCTGGCGTCAAGCTGAGCGAAAAGGGCCACATAGTTGTGGATGAGTACCAGAACAGCAGCGTCGACAACATCTATGCTCTCGGCGACGTCACCGGCGAGGTCGAACTGACCCCCGTCGCCATTGCCGCCGGCCGCAAGCTCGCTGCTCGCCTGTTTGGACCTCCCGAATTTTCGGATGCCAAGATGGACTACACCAACATTCCTTCCGTTGTCTTTGCCCACCCTGAGATTGGTGCGATTGGTCTCACAGAGGAGCAAGCTATCGAGAAGTACGGCAAGGACGACCTCAAAATCTACAAGACGAGCTTCACGGCCATGTTTTATGCCATGATGGAACCCGAGGACAAGGCACCCACCAGCTACAAGCTGATCTGCCAGGGCCCCAATGAGAAGGTCGTCGGATTACACATCATCGGGCTCGGATCGGGAGAAATGCTCCAGGGCTTTGGTGTCGCCATCAAGATGGGCGCGACGAAGAAGGACTTCGATTCCTGTGTTGCCATTCACCCTGTGTCGGCTGAGGAGCTGGTCACCTTGAAATAGATTCGTCAATCATATAATACATACATATTCAAAGGCAGATCACGCCTTGCGTCACAAGCAACATTTGAGGGACATGATCGCGGCGCGGTGGCTGACGGTCGGACATGGCAGACGTCGGGTGGCGAGTCGGCCATCACGCCGGCACTCGCAGAATAAGCATGCTTGTACCGTGGCAAGCCGAGGAGCAGTACTTTGGGATATACTTAATAAGGACGAATTATGACTTTTGCCGCCACCAGCACATTCAACATAGCACCGCATGAAGCTACTGCAACCCATTCGGTGGATGTGGCTAGAAGTTGCCGACGTGGTGCGGTCTCCGCCTGACTTTCACGTAGGAAACATGCAGACACACGAATTCGTGGTTACAACAAGGCCACTGTTGTTCTGCCCAGTCAACTGCAATCGTCTCTTTAGCTGGACTCGACGCCAAGATGGCCAAGTTCGCTCCGAGAAGCCTCTTCATGGTGCCATGTACACATAAGACGCCGCCCCAAGGACTGCCGTGAAACACGGTCGAACCCCTCTGACTTCTGGAGAGCTCACATGCTCCAGACTTTACTGTTGCAGACTTTACTGTTGCTTCTTGTTCGTGGCACAGCCCTGAGGGGTAGCTAAGCACCTCGGTACTTATCGATGTCACGTCGCTGAATAAACCCATCCCTTCACAATGATACGCTCCTAGAACGGATCGCCAGTCCCACCTGGCTCCCCAAATTGGGCCGTCCTGGTCAAGCTCATTTCTCAATATGACGAATCAATTGGCAAGTATTGACTAGAAGAATCTCTCGAACAACCGCCTGAATGCACCGCATTAAAGTACATGCATGTACGAGGTATGGATTCGTCACGGTGACCTACCTACTAGCGGGGTTGATACCGCATGTTTATAAAGAAAAGCACGCAACCCCACGTTCATCAAAGCCCTCTCCTTCTCCCACCACCATAATTGTCCATATTTCAAACACAAGCCAACAATTCATCAAATCTTCCACTACCATCGGTATGACGCTTGCGTCGGAGAAGCCATGGCGCCTCTCGCAACAGATCGAGCCCGAAGGGCAGAGATCAAGGTAAAATCCGAGGAACAAGAATGCATCCGGGTGTTCACCCACAGCCAGCCTTCACGCCCTTGGCACTGTGAAGGGCATGAAGACTGGCCGTGGATGATCTGAGAAATACCGGCAGAACTTGATCTGGATAATACCAGCGAAAGGATATGCTTCTTCGACCTTCACCCCAATTCCCTACCTCCAGTTCTGGACCAACTAACCCAAGCAGCATTGCGCTTGAAACGTGATCAATCATCATGGCGACTGATAAGATTACCTTTCTCACCAACTGGTAGCAATGCTGCTCTAGGCAAACAAACAGGACATTTCATTGACTGTGCGCAGGCACGCCACTGCCTACCACGCCCCCCTGTACTTGGCCCAAGCCAAGGGGTACTTCAAGGACGAGGGCATCAAGGTTGCTCTTCTGGAGCCCAATGACCCCAGCGTATGTATTGACCATGGATTGCCCTAGAACTTGGGTTGACAGCCTACCAGGACGTCACCGAGATCATCGGCACCGGCAAGGTTGATCTGGGTTTCAAGGCCATGATTCACACGCTAGCTGTATGTCAACCGACTGCATTGCATCGAAGCACGGCTAATGCACAGCAGGCCAAGGCCCGTGACTTCCCGGTTCTATCCATTGGATCTCTCCTGGACGAGCCCTTCACCGGCGTCGTCTATCTGAAGGAGTCGGGTATCACCTCGGACTTTCGCTCCCTCAAGGGCAAGCGCATCGGCTATGTTGGCGAGTTTGGCAAGATTCAGATCGACGAGCTCACTTCGCACTATGGCCTCACCCCGGACGACTACACGGCCGTCCGCTGCGGCATGAATGTGTCCAAGGCCATCATTCGCGGCGACATTGACGCGGGCATTGGCCTCGAGAATGTGCAGATGGTTGAGCTTGAGGAGTGGCTCGCTGCGCAGGACCGCCCCCGCACCGACGTCAAGATGCTCCGCATCGACGAGCTCGCGGAGCTAGGCTGCTGCTGCTTCTGCTCCATCCTGTATATCGGCAACGAGGCCTTCATCGAAAAAAACCCTGACAAGGTTCGCGCCTTTCTGCGCGCCACGAAACGTGCCACAGACTATGTTCTGGAGAATCCCGCCCAGGCCTGGGAGGAGTACATCGACTTCAAGCCGGTCCTGGCTACTGCGCTGGACCGCAAGATCTTTGAGCGCAGCTACGCCTATTTTTCAAAGGACATGAAGAATGTGGCCCGCGACTGGGACAAGGTGACTCGCTACGGCCAGCGTCTGGGCGTTCTGGCCGAGGGCTTCAAGCCCAACTACACCAATGAATTCTTGGAATGGGCACTGGACGAGGAGTCTGCCGACCCCACGGGTGATCAGAAGCGCATGGTTGCTCTTCAGGAGAAGGTGGCCACCTTCGGTGGCTTCTGCCGCCTCGAGCCCACCATCAAGGCCGCTTGAGTCTGTAAGGTCCAGCGACTTGACTGACAAACTTTTGCAAACCCAAGGGCGGTCCTTCTTTCACTTCAGCACTCTGGTCCCAGACTTTGGTGCACTACTTTGGCCCTCGAAAAATCTGCCAGTTAGATCCTTGAATACGTACACGCTTCGGATTCTCTGGCAATGTCAGTTGGGTAACATGAGTTCATTGTGAAACCGTGAACATCATCAGTGATATATATGCAGACACCCATTTATGATCAGTGAAGCTGTGGAACATTTCTGGTCAAAGCTCCTCAGTCAATGGCCAGCAGTAAATACATCAAGCAGTACCTCGCACGCATTCGGCCGCGAAGCTGGTGAGTCAGGGCGTGCTACTATCTCCGTCGTCATTACGTCTTCATAAAAGTGACTACACCTCGTGACGTGTCGAGACAAATCTCATTTGCTATCCTCAGCATGAAACAAGACGTCTCTTTCAGCCTCTCGCTGACGCTCAGGGGAGCAGGTCTTTTCCTGGTTCAAGCTGGCGCTGTCTCACGTGGGAGCCCCGGAAGCGGATAAACGGCTGTCTCTGTGCAAAGGCTCTTGGAGTACAACCAAGACATTTGCGAAGTAGCGGGAAGGGGATGGGTGCAGGACACGAAGGTCTTGGTCAAGGCTTCATCTCACGGTGCGTTTTCACCACGAATTTTGCACAAGCGGAAACCCCCAGCGCTAATCATCACATTGCACGAGGAACGGGAAGAGCACGCGGGAGTGGGCGAGCGGAAGAAGCAAAGCAACCACGTTTTTGGCAAGCACCAGTGGCAGAACACACATGGCACATGACGAAACACATACTCGCCTCGGGTGTTGCTGACCGCCACTCTCTCGGAATGCAGAGAACATTCCAGGGAGCGCGGTGCATGGTCGACACGTTTGGGAGAGACTTGCATGGACTGTTCCGGGAGCTGGACGCAAGGGGTGGAATGTTGCCGTTGTGATGCCTACGCTTCCCGGGGCGTGAGGTGGAGGTGCAGAAACATCTTGTCTCGGTTCCAGTGTCAAGTTGTGCCCACGCACGAGTACATTCCGTTGAGCATGAAGCTGGACCCTGATCCATCGGTGCCTCGTCTGCTGTACGTAATCCGTTCCCATCGTGAAGGTCAGGTCAACGATCAATGGTCTTCAGGCTCCGCATTGGCCAGGGCAGTGCCACATCACCACATTCACCGGGAGCAAGTTGGGCTTCACCCGCAGGCTGTTGACAACGCACCCGCGCCTGATGGGATCAGAGCCGGTCCTACTGTTGTCGTCTCATAGCGGTAACAGAGCCCCGGCTGCACCTGAACCTGTGCCAACAGGACGCCCTCGTCCACAAGATTCTCTGTCGCGCACGTACGTAATGCACGCGCGAGTGCGCTGACCCCTCTTGGGTCTGCATGCAGTTGTTGTTCAAGTTTTGTGACCTGGCACAAGCAACAGCATATTGTGACACACATTCATTGTCGAGGAAGAGACACAAAGTGAAAATTTTTCTAAACGCGCTGTCGCACAACTTGTGGCGACTGTTGCAGGCGGATGCTGAGAGGTGGACCAAAGGTTGACACGTCAATGTGTGGTCCGAGTGCTGTGTGAAATTTCACGGTGTCGGCCCTCACTGGGGTGGGCGACCGGACCGGCGCCGCAGGGAGAGCATTGACGTTCAAGGGGTAGGCACGGCACCGGGTTGCAGGGGGAAAGCTGAACCAGAGTTTTCGCTTTCATCCACACTGGCGGCCAATTGAGCAAAATGACATTGTTTGGCCATGGCGATGTCATAATTATTATTACAAGGCTGTGCTCAGCAAGAGTAATTACGCATGGCAATCTGGACCCAGCCAGCCGCCTGCGGATGAGTCTGTGGCTCCAGGCAGCAGGTGTCAGTCTAGGACGAACGTTAGTGTGAGGCTGCTGCCACTGCCGTTCCTGAACTCGTCCACCGACCTCAGCGAGCCGCACGACAAATCGCCATGCACAAGAAACGACAAACCTCACAATTGCGCATCAGCAATGCATCGCAGGCGCATGGTTCCGGCACCGCAGCGCCCGTCTGGAGCCGAGTGAGGTCGCCCGCCCCACAAAGCATGCATGCCCGTTGAGCTCTTCCATAAGTTTTGACACTCAGCCAAAAGAAAAAAAATGACCACTACGTATTAGCGCTCCACAGATCGCGATCGAGAGCTGTTGCATTAACCTGCTGTGTTGTCATGGGAAAATTCAAATCGATTCTTTAGGCTCCGCAGCTGAAACACAGCACGCCCCCAAATAGCGGGCAGAGCTAAGGAGGCCTACGTTCTGTAGCCGAGAAATCATTATGACTGATGGGTGATGCATTGTCCAACATTGTGTCACCATCAGTCTTCGTTCACGGCGAGGTCGGAGCTGAGACGACCCCATCATGCTTGCGAAAGCCGGACCAAGGCTGACGACAGCATGGTGATGGCTCACCCACCCTGCTTGCTACACGCCGGGCCGGCCAAGAATCGGACCAGTCATCTCACTTGCGAAGCAAGCCGGAGAAGAAGTGATGAGACCAAAATGTGAATTTCCACGACACATGGCCCTGTAGCCGGATGAACGGGCCATCGCCGCTGCCTGCCTGCCTCCCTACCCAGGGAAATGAGCAGCGAAAGATTTTTGATTTTTTTTTTTTTCTCACCTCCCATCCATGCAAGGATCACCACCCTCCTGCGATGGACGAGAGGAACGAGCCGCAGGAACCCGCGTCCTCAGATCGAGGACCCTTGATCGCAAACAACCGGACACCCAAACGATCAGGAAGGAATGCGTCCGCCATCGGGAACCAACTGCATCCTGGACTGCGCGCTACGCCCGATGCACACCTTGACGCCCGCCCACCCCACCGGAGCGAAAGCTGCCATTGGGAGGCCAGGCCCGAGGCTTTCCCTCTGCTGCAGCCAAGCTGCGAGAAACCTTATCAACCGTAGGGGACCGACCACCCACGGGAATAGATGCGTGTGTCCGGCTGGCCGGAGGATGGGAAAATTTGTCGCCATAATTACGAGCGCAATCCGGGCTTGCACCACCGACTCGTCACCCGCCCTCAGGAAGCACCAGTAGACCAAGTGGACGCTGCTCCTGCAGGGGACCCAGCGAGCCAAGCCAAGGAAGCCTTGCTCAGCTCTCCCCACGAAAGGGTCCGACTCTTGGCGGTTCAAGTCTGGAGGCTGAGCCAATCAGAATGGCCACAGCGCTAGGCTGCTGGCAGCCGTGCGGGTGTCGATACCCACCCACATGCCTCGAGCCGCATACAAGTTCACGTTCTTGCAGTAAGGTCCGTCAATGGGGTACACCGTGCCATGCGTCCAGGGAACATCAGCTTGTCGCAGAGCGCATGGCCCTCTCAGAATCTCTGGTAGAGTTCCTCAAATCCAATGGCTGAGTCGTTGCGCGATAAAGTGGGCGAGCAGGTGCAGGCAGGCCTGGGCCCCTGGTTGAAACCCCTCTGTCAGTGTTTTCTACAGAATATCGTCCCGAGAAGTCCTCAACACTGCGGTCGAGTCGGACCGCTCGCAGGGCTCAATGTCCACTACCGTATGTTCCCACGGCCTGGGAGCTAAAGAGTGGCCATGTTGTAGTACATTTCCCTTCGATAGAGCCTCGCTCTGCACCAGAATGAGTGATATCTGTTTAGTTGCCAAGACGCATACTACGTGCTCGCGCTGCACATGAGTGTGGACTTGTGAATGCTGTGACTTTTTGAATACCAATGAGAAGATTGAAGTCATGATTGGCCACTGTTGGTGCAAAGGATCAAACGTTCTTAATCTTGCCGCTAGGGAGGCTGGTTAGGCACTGAAGTTCGGGTGACTCAAGAGTTTGCGAGCGCCTGGAACATTGTATTAGCCTGCCCGCTGTTCCTAACACCGAATGCTCATAGCCAATGCAGAGATTGTCCACAGTCAGACAGTGAACACTCGGCCTTGCGTACCGACTTGGCCATCCTACCCTTGCAATTCACGCTAAAAACAACGAATTCAACCCATGTCGACAACACTGCGAGGCGGCGTGGAGTTCGTCTACAGCCCAGTAGCCACGGTCAATGCGCTTCATGTCGGCAAAGGGAGAGAGTGGTTGCGCCCCACGGCCGGAGACTCTCTGGGCGGGGCCGGGGACGCTCGCCTCCACCAAGTGAGTCAACAAAGATGATGGGGATGCTACTGCTGTGGTCATAATGAATTCATGGGAACGCATTGACCAGTCAAGCGGAGAGCAAGGGAGAGTGTACAGTGATGCTTGGCAGGAGTGAACAGTTTTTTTTCATCTCCCAACTACCATGTGTCCGCCGTTGACTAAACTGAACTTGTCGTTCTGGTTTGCCATGCAATGCTATGCAGTGTATGCTATACTGTTCCATAGCCCATTCTTGCCCAAGCCAGTACAAGGTTTCCCCTCTCTATCGCAGTGCGATAACGCTGGATGCGAAATAATCAGTTCCCGTTGCGCCGTCAGTCCCCCTCGTGCAAGCCCTCGTCCTGGTGCTAGTTGTTATCATAATGTTGCCGCCATTTGGCCCCTTGACGCCGTGATGCCCCGTGATAAGACAGATCGAATGGCCTCGATGGCCAGTGATAAATTGTGTTGAATGAAAATAGAAGCGAGGTAAAATGGTAAAACTTTTTTTTCTCCTGGTGTATGATTCTCCGATGATATGCTTGTCTTGATACAACAAATGCGACGTAAGGAGATGAATGATGTATGGTATGCCGTGATATTGTTTGATGGTTTGTGTGAAGTCGTGATTGAGTAGAGTGATGTCGTTTCGGTAGAGAGGAGGAAGCCGTATTGGCCATGCGTGTCGGTAGCATGCGAACCGCAGCCGTCACTTTCAAGACGATCGCCTGCGCTGGGAACGGGCGTACTCAAAGGCCATTGCGTATGCCCTCAGCTCCTTCATGGCGTCGGCAGAGATGTTGCTCACTTCATTCGTCGCCGAGGCGCTTTGCATGGACGACAGGCTGGTGCCAGAGCTGGAGGGTGTGAGAGAGGATGGCTGGGTTTGGGTGGATGCGGATAACGAGTAGTCTCCGAAAAGGGCGTGCTGCCTCGCTGTTGTTGATGTACCATACGGCTGGGCGTTGGAGAAGTCGTAGGCTGGTTCCAAGAAGAATTTCGACGTGGTCTTCGTCGATGGTGAGCTCCACGGATACGATGGAGGAGTCATGCCTGGCGAGCTGGCTTGCGAGCTCGGCGTGGATCTCTCAAGTTCTGCGAGGCGGCAGGCTTCTGTGCAGTAGGCGGCGTTTGAGTCGACCTGCTTGTCGCAAGCCAGGCAGAATTGGTGTGACCAATGCTCCATTGTGGCTCAGGCGAGTTGTGGTAGATTGCTGAAGGGTACGGGTCGACGCTTGGTCGTGATGAAACCCCCAAGGTCGGAAGTCGTTGGCCGAGCAAAATCAAGGGTAGTCCTGGTGTGAGGCTTGGATAAGCAAATGGTGATGCGTCTCGGCAGACTAGCAGTGGTGAAGGGGATTCTTCGAGTAGAGTGTAAATTATGGCTTGGATCGAGGGGGGAAGAACAGGCCTGAGGTCGGAAGTGGGAATGAATAAGTATAAAGATGGTCACAGCCTGGTGGAGTTGATGAGCGGCACGCAGTGGATGATGGCCTGCAGCATCCAAAGTGGAGCATGCCCATGGCGTGCCCTGCCTAGCGCCTGGACTTCAGGGAGGGGGTGGAGAACACCAACTCCGGGTGT
The DNA here is from genome assembly GCA_027569275.1 of Emericellopsis terricola. Lineage (NCBI taxonomy): Eukaryota > Fungi > Ascomycota > Sordariomycetes > Hypocreales > Bionectriaceae > Emericellopsis > Emericellopsis terricola. Next base: position 335,588 of record JAPDEU010000004.1, on the reverse strand, counting down.
GCGAACTTGAACAGCGATGGGGGTGGGCCGTAGAAGCGGATGGGGACTCGAACAGTTGTGCAGATTGCACAATTTGAAGGGGGTGCACACGCCTGGCAACCGACTTTTCGCTTAGGCTCTGTAGCTTGGGGAGGCCAGACTCAAGCCACCAACGCCTCCTCAGCGATCATGGCTTCGACTGGGAGGGTGCACGAAGATGAATGGAAAATTTTCGTTTGCAAAAGACGTGATTTGACGACTCACGGGACTCATCATCGGCCGCGAACGGACTGTGGTCGTGCTATGTACCATGAGGTGACTCAGACGGAAAGAGCAGGGCAGACCTCGCGGCCACTCCCGTAAGGTGAAGTTCTAATCATCATCAGAGAGCGCGATCACCACGATAGCGACCTCGCTCAGTCCACTCAACGCGATAACTGGAGTCACCTGCGACAATGGGCAGATCCTCGCATCCGCCGCGCCAGCGAATCGCACCACAACTTTCTTGCACTGCAAGACTTCTGGTCAAGCACACGACGAAACATGAAAATGTGAACGAAGGACGTGATGGCCATGCCTAAGTTAGTTGCTTCACATTGATAACACGCAAGTCCAACGTGCACACTGCACATCTTAGTACAGCAATTCTAGCAGTGGAATGGACAACCAATACGCTGGCTTCCAGGCCTTCACGACAGCTTCGGCCACTCCCAGTGCTGGGTTCCAAAATGCCCTTCATGCATGTGGCTGGCTGCCTCAGGCCGGCCATCAGCAGGCCGATATAGAACACGCTATGCCCAGCCTGGAATGGCGTACATTCGTACCACCACCCAACCAGCTGAGCTGCCCTCCTCCACACTGTCCAGTCCCTTCTTCACAGGTTCGCTGCTTGGCATCATGTGCGAGGTTCGGGGCCATAATTTACGTACAATGTTTCGCCAGCTCGAGCCGTAATAATGATGCCAGCACGCTGCAAAGCAGGACATGGCGTGGGTGGAAGACAAGCTAGGCGTTCAAAGATTGCGATCACACGAACCAAGATCCGCAACCTCTGAGTATGTGACATGTCTGGGCATCACCTGGCTGGTTCAAAGTGAAATGCTTTCGCCGACGAGCAGCCAGTTGGGAGCGGCTAACACCCCGCGCACGCCCGGTTCAGTGCCTTTCTGGTCGCAAAGTCAGTCGACATCAGAGATGTCGTCGTTTTTTCTTTTCCTGCCATGAATATTGCGGTACCAGTATCCTGTAGTTACGAGATGTTGGCGAGGGGATTGCTTGTGGCCATTGCCACATTGGGCACGGCCGTCAATACGTAGTAGTCCCCCCATGTTCCCCATATGCAGCTAATTACTATCAGGAACCCGCCAGCGTACAGTCCACAAGGGCATGAAAAGACGCTTCCGTGCTGCCAGTCAATATCAGGAGATGCTTGGTCACGCTGCAGAGCGACGCTGCTCATGCTGTCGCACCTGCAGTCTTGGACCGCTTTTCATTGGATGCTGACAGCCAACCCCAGAATCCCCAGCCATTCAACGCGAGGAACAGCCTGGCTTGCCCCGCAATGTTCTCCTGCAGAAGCTGCAGCACCAAGCATCCGCTGTCCCTGTGACATCAGTCGATACCTCGCAAACGGGTTTGGGTAGAATCGAACGACATCATTGCTACGGATGATGCCACAGCCAGGGGCGTGCGTTCATTGTTGGCAGAGACCACAAACCTGAAGGTTGACACTAATTAATCAACGTGAGCTTTGGACTTGGATTGATGTCCTTCCTGTCTCTACAAGCGTGAGAACGAAGATGTCTGTCGCATTCTCAATCTCGCTGCTTAGACATCATTCTCCAGTAAACGAACGACATTGCACCAAGTTGCTCGGCATACTGCACTATCAGGCACATGTGATGCACCCGAATCACCCTGTGATTACCCCAGGGCCCCATTATTCTGCGCACTACTGTACGTACGTAGTGCTGTACATCTTCTGGACCATGTGGTCCCAAGCGATCGCAGCGATGCCAGTTGGACATGCGCTAGACTCGATTCGCCATCGCCTGCGTTGGTGCTGCTGCTCTTGCAGGAGTGCAGTGACATTGGCGAGGGGACCTGTTGGCGTCCTCATCAACATCTTTCTTTTGTGTGTCACAGCCGTGCACAGATTGCCACATGATCAAGTTGACGATCAACGAGGAAGGGATTGCATTCGAATCTTTTGACACACTGTGGCGCCAGGAGAATGTGGTGACAGACCCTCTCCGATGTGGGATTGCAGGGCCTTGCACTTACAAGTCTTACTCGATTAAGACTGTCGATCAATGACGAGTGGTACTGGAGGTACATGGAGGCTTTTCTCCGAGGCCAGTCTGCCCTTGCAAGACCTTGCCCACAATGGATCGCGAGGCTACGTACCACTTTACCAGCCTCGCTGTTTACCAGAGAGCCAGAGAGCCACAGACCCTTGTCGGTGTGTCCAAACACAAGAATGCTTGCCGGTAAGTAATTACACAATCATTTTCTAGATATGCAAGTCGCTGTCGCTCTTTCTGCATGCCTTCCGTGACGTATTTGGTACCTGTCTGCAGCGCGGGGACCGTGGGGTGCCTGGCCACAATGTGCACTGCACAGTCGCTCACAGCCGCTGGAGCGACGTGAGGCAGGACACACCACGATGTTGTCTCTGGTGGGCTTCTGCAACCACATCTGTATGCCTGTTCTCGGGCTGTCCACTCTGTCTCACCTGCTCGCTGCCGAGAGGCGAGCGATGGACCAAGGAATTTCCTTGGCAGTGTCACGATGGGAGCCCTCGACACCTCCTCACTAAGAAGTAGCCAATCAGTTGGCGCAGTGTTCAGGGTCGTGAACTACAAACGCCCTGGTCAAAGGGCTGCCAGTGCGAGATGACTTGCACGACGGTGGCAAATCATCGTCTGAAGATGGAGCAGACACTGCCCCCAGTTTCTTCAGATAAGTGTGCAGTGTGCTGCGTGCTGTGCGCGCAGCCAACGGCCGGCACCTCGTGTTGTGGTTGCACCTCGGATGCTGTCGAACACATGCATGCTGGGCTCAATGCGGACAGCGAGGCTGCCGCTCCTGGGCGTTGGCTTGTCGATCGTATGCCCAAGGTTGCAGCTGCAACACGCGTGCCGTAATAGGTCTACAGTGGGATGGCGAAAACCCTTTGACTTGCCTGCGGGTGGCAATGTAACAAAGGGGGTCAGAACACCATCAAGCGCAAAGATGGTGTGCGCATCGTTTTTCGGCGACGAAGACTGCAGTCTGGCAGGGCACTTCGGCCGATATCTCACAGACTGTCACTGTGCATTCGAAAGACGAGCAAGGGGTCCCTTGTGGTCAATAGCCGGCAGATAAGCATTGCGAGAAACCGGAGTGCGCAATCTTCATGTTCATGCCGGTTCCTGTAGTACCCAAGGGTGACGGTGGTCGCTGGCAAAGGGCTCGCCGCCGACTTGTCGGGCCATGGATCGCAGATGAATGCCCTTCTTCAACATCACCATTGGCTGTAGTGCAACACGTTGCGCGAGATAGCTTCCCGGAAGCAGTGGATATAGTTGCTGGCACATATCATACCAAGCATGATCTGTTGTGCCAATAGCTTGCGACGGGCACCAACCCGATGGCGAATGGCCCAATGCAAATGCAGTCAACAACCCCCACGTTTGACGCCCGCTGGTGAGGCTTCGCACACTACCTGCGGCCTCAGATCGTCCACCTTCGACAAGTACAATTCTTCCGATGTCATGCCATCCTGTCCAAGCTGCTCGAGAATCCGGCGGCCACCACAGGCAATTCTCGCACTATCAAAGGTCTTCGTCCAGTGACCTCCGACTTAGTCGACGAAAATGTGCGAGTGCTTTCGTATCGGCGGCACCCCGGTGGAACTTTGGCCCGGACCACGATTCACCGAGCAGGCTGTGAACCTGTCTCACAAGGCAGGTAACCGGCGCTCACCATGAGCTTCAACCAAGCCATCATTGCTTTACCTTATGGCTGGCTCATTGTTGGTCGCGCGGATCAAGAAGAATAGCTGATGAGCGTGCGAAAACTGCATTTCCTTCAACCAATGATGCTCGCTCTGCGCCTTCACTAGATACAGGTAGCCGAGCGGAAGCAATCGCAAGGCTTGGGGTCTTTCATTGAGCCGCGTGCGCAGGTGTACGGACAGCGAGTCCGTTTGTCACCTGCGAAAATGTGCTGCTTCGGCATGGCTTTCAACGTCGAAAGGTGCACATGCCACATTGTACCAGGGGTGTTTCTGCAAGAATTGTTGAAGCTGTGCTATGCCCGACATCGTTCGCAGGGGTCCCATCGGTGTTAAAAGCTGGTCTCTTCCTTTGATACTACCCTAGAGTCCGTGCTTCTGTGACATCGCATGCAGTGTTTGATTTCAAACGGCGGTTTTTCAGGTTAAAAACCACTAATTAGTAGTAATGTGCATTGTTGCTGGAAGGGGGGGGGAGGATTTGCTTGCATTACCAAGCAGTTGATTCAAGGCAAAGGTGGCAGGCTTTCCGCACTCAGGACAGCCATATCGTGCCAGGCCCCGCTGGTGTCCTAGTCTGCGCAATCCAATCCCCCCTTGCATGTACTGGGTATGGTTTTCTTCATGGTGGAACAGGCGATTGGGGCACGCACCAAGCGACCGGTCAAGGGAAAAGAAAAGAATGCGTGGTGGAAAATGTCCGTGCCATGTCTCAATGGGAACCACCTGGACGCGTGGCTCTGGCCCGGCAGTTGTCGGTCGTGTGGCTTTGACAGGTCTCCTGTCACGACGAGCAAAAAAAAGAAAAGGACGGACACCAAACAAACCTTGCAAGTCGCTCGACGGCTGGCATATTGACAGCTCATGCGTGCAGATCCGGAGAAGATTGTTCTCGATTATTCTGGATGAAGGTCTGAGCCTTCTTTGCGGAGTGACCATCGGACGCCGTGAATATTGCCGATGCTGTTATTAGCAGTTCAGGCTCGCGCCAATCCTCACCAAGACCGCCCATCCCCAATCTCTATAGGCCTTTGGTTGCCGATACTCTACCTCTCGCGAGTCAGCGCGCCTGGAGAACTCCGCCAAGTCAGGTCGTGGGGCAATTACGGGCCAACTCCTGTTACTCCATATCAACAATGACAACGTGATATGGGCCACATATGGCGTTTCTCTCTGAATTTCGCTGCTTCACGATGCCCGCATCACGACAGAGAAGTGGGAACCCCTGGTGGGCGGGTCCAAGTAGCTTAGCCCCTCAACGCCCCTGCTTCTGCGCCAGGCCAGCCAAGCCCCGTCGCACAGAGCAGGCTGGCTGGTTCAGGGCCAGCGTCATCGCACGCCCCTCCCTTTTCCACAATGTGGCCAGGCAGTTGCACAAAGTAGACCCCAGGCAGTTGTGCAAAGCCATGCCAGCTCAGCTAAACTTGGTAGACTGCCCAGTCATTGACCAAGGCAATAAGCTACAATTGCCTCGAGGGCGACAATGAGATCATTCATTCTGACGGAGAGCCTCGCAAAGCGACCTCTTCGAGACGTCACCTCGATATCTCGAAAGGAGCCCTTTGCTGTGATGATCAGAGTCTGACCAATGCTTGAAAGACATTATGCGCTCGACAAGACGTAGGAGAGGACGTTGGTTGTCCATTCGGCAGTGGTCGAGATCGCAACCTAGATGAGGCCCATCATTCATCTCGCTTAAGCCAGTGCAGATGGTAAAAGCGAGACCGAAAGACCACCAAACCATACATTACTCGTGGTTCAAGCTTGGACCCCGTGGCTTGCATTGGTGGCATATCTCGCTGCAACGGTGTCAGACTCGTTGGGGAATTGAAGAAACTTGAGCGTTCATCCCATGCGCTTGTGCGTACCTTGCACGGGAAACCTTAGCACCCGCAAGCCCTGCCCTTGTCGCTGGGCTTTCGTTGGTGGGCAACCCCGGCTACTGCAGGAACTTACACAAGTGGGCGTGCTGGAGTCTCTCTCAGCCGGGTGCCTGGTGCTTCACATTGTAATTACTGTATTGCGGACTCACTGCGGCGGTAGGCGAAGCGGCCACGCCGACAGAAATTTGGGCTGCAAGAGAGTTAACAACTCCGCTAGTTATATATGTGAGCTCTTGATCAGAATTGTCCTCGTGCGTCAGGGCACAAGATGAAAGTTGACAATTGTGAACGAGCAATCGACGAGAGGGACCAGATCTCTGTCCAACCCGGGTGACAAGACCGGCGATCCCCCGGATTAGGGCGGCGGGGACGCTGGAGTGCTCGGCTTGGCAGACAGGAATCTCGTTGGCGGATACAGTATAACAAGAAAATACACATTAATCAATCAGTCTGAGCGACCAGCGGTCTTTGGTGGCACATGTGTAAGACCAGGTACATGTATTAATTTACGTACGTGCATCAAGGTTCCGGAGCGCAGCTGGCCCCGGGCGAGTATCGCTTTGTCTTTTTGCATCTATTTGCATCTGCACAGTTGCACTTCAGTTATACCATACGAGTAGTGCAGATCTTCAGGGTACGCATTTTCACCCTAATTGTGCTCCTCCGGTCCCTTCTTGGTTTTACTTGCAGAAGCGCCAAATGGAAAGTGCATCCTCATCAGCTTTCCACTGCGCCAAGCGCTTGGCGCTGGGGTCTACCCCATACGTACAGTAGATACCGCAGCCAGAACACCAAGGAAATCCATAATGAGTAACTAATGAGCTGACAGCAGAACTTTTCCGTCAGAGCCTGATCTCGACCAGCGCATTGAACACGCTCGTTTGCGCACCTCACGGCGGGGAGTCCGTCAGCCACTCGCGCCATCCTCCGCCGCTGTCCGCTGCATGACCTGAGTTCTGGGCTCGGGTCTGCGCAAAGCTGGGCGTGATGCTCTCCCGCCCGCCGCCCGCTTCGGCTAGGACGGCCTGGCAAGCGCGCGATCAGGGGCTGGCCCCAAAAAAAAAAGGGCTTGGCAATGCATGCTTGGCCAGCGGTCTCCCCGCATTCTTATCTTCCATGGTCGGTGGGAGGAGAGGGACTAGCTCCTTTGGAGGTACCAGGCCGGCCACAAGGGTCCAAAAGGAATACCCTCTTCAATCAACACCTGCCGCAGACGACTCGCTGAACTTTGCGGCCATTATGATTACGGTACGTGCCCGACGCCCCAATCTTGGATCCAAAAAGATTGAAGTGCAGGCTTGTGCTCAAAATGTGCACTAGGACGCAATTGGCTAGGTTGCACCTGCATCTCTTCAGGCGTCGGCTTGCGCACAGACTTTGCTCTGGTTGTCCAATGCCCAGGGCCAACGCACCAACAAATGTGCCAGCCATGGGAACCACTTATACCCGCCGTGCCGCTCACTGGCAGTGGGTATCACCAGCGTCCGACGGCCAGCGCGCTGGGACGGGGACTGAGAAGGCAACGATCTCCCCCGCTAGCAGCTGATTGATGCCTTATCTTGGTCCTGCTACAGTAATACTCTCTTAACCACACCACATCAGCAAGATTTTTTTTATGAGCAGCCAATCCGCTACGGGCAGAGTCTGTCTTATTGCTGGAGGCAGAGAAGGGACCGTAGCACCAGCAGGCACAGGCACGCACGAACGTCACGAAGCCGACGCACGGGCATTGCCTTCCTGGGATGTGGGACGGATTAGCTCCTTCCACCTGACTTTCTGACGCCGAGACAGTACAGTATTCGCAAACCTGGTCGCCTTGTACATGCATGTATCACGGATAGCAGCGGGCAGCTAAGCCTTCTTTGCTGCTTCCGCTCGGGCGCGACCGCTCTACCATCCACAACGCTTTCCGCTTGTTCCTCGCAGGAATATGGCAAGGCTATTGACGCACCTACTGTCCGCCTCTCACCACGTGCTGGTTCTGCCCTTCATCGGATCATGCCGTGCTGGCTTGCTGGCTGTGTTCCCTTCAACATGAAAACTTCAACAAGGTGTTCATGCAGGGGTGGCTGACCCAGCGCTGAGAGGCCTGCTCACGGCGGTCCCGTCGATCTGGGCCCGCGCTACCAACCTGTCAGCCGCCAATATTGATCCCAGCAGGCCCAGGGCAGCGTAACGAACCACACCCCACACCAGGAGAACGCGAGCTGCCAGTCTTGGCTTGAACGTGACCGTGGGAGCTGTGATCATTGATGGTTGAAAATTTTTGAGAGAACGCCGCGTGGGGAATGAGTTGTGTTTGTATCATCGTGCTGGGTTCGTTTCATGGTGATCAGCCAACCACGGCGCCCAATGCCACACCCACGACAATTTGAGGGAGGCGAAGCGCCGCACCCCTCGCGTTCAGATGACCAACAAGCCTGATATGTTGGGTTGAGAGTCCTGCGTAGAGGCTGCCCTGACAGGGTCTCGTTTTTCCTCTTCCAGACGGACGAGGCGTCCGAGGGCGCTCTCCCGAACAACATGTGTGAGCGGCAATCGTCGGCCGCTTCAAGACACTGTTTGCACGTGTGGGAGCGGTTAGATGCAGGCTGCTGAAAGGCTGCGTGACTAACGGACCCTAGTGCCGAGTCTAGTGCTTGGGCTTGCCTGCGTCAATGTGGCCATACTAAGACAGCCGAGACGCGGGTGGCCAGAATGGCGTCCTGTGGCCTCGACGGCTCCAGTCAGCCCATGGTCGCCACATTGGGAAGGGACATCGCCGTACACGCCACCAACTCGGGACGAGTGGATGGAAGATGCTCTCTCGCTGCAAGATCCCTTCCACGGTCATGGATGCCGCGAGTCACGGCTGGAGATACGTACTCTGTTGCAACTCCTCGCGGATTCGCAATGGCCTCACTGCGTTGAGCCAATTGCCTCGATTCTAGGACCCCATGTGAATTCTGGAAAGCTTATCATGTCTGCCGACTGTAAGAACGCACGCTATCATGTCGGGTAGGTGGCCGAAGTAGACCGAAACCAGGCTGGCGGGCTGCATCCAAGTGCCATGGCGGCTGAAGGTTGGGAGACTCGGTCATGACATCGCCTTCAATCACAGGTTGGTGATCAAGTCTGCCTCGGATCCTTCCCAACACCAGTGCTGAAATCACACATGGCCCGGCCTCCAAACAACATGCAATCGTCAAAGTGGTTCCTCCTAACGAAGAGTTATAAGTGCGCTTTGAGCAAAATAAACCCGGGTGTTCGAGAAAATGCACTATCAGTTTGACTCCATTCATGTACAACAACTTTGACTTCCAAGTATCAGCATCCTGGAATGCTACGTTGGATCGCATCGTTGCACATATTGCGGTCTTTCTATCCTGTATCAAATTTCTGAGCCCGCTTCTTATTCAGTCAAAGTGAAGATGTTCAGAGCCATTGTAGTGGTAGATGCATGCGTTTGTGGACTTTGACGCGATGTGTGGTTAAATCACATATATCTGGAACTTGAATATCCTTGCAGACAACGTCTTTCCCAGTCTCCGGTAAGATGCAAGACGTCCCAGAGTATTATTTTAGTCTTAAACTCTCGTGATCATGACCATCTGTATCTGTGCTTGTGATTACAAGATTAGGATACAGGACGAAGGCTCCCAGCGAACGGCGCCCTATGATGAGACGAGTGGAAACAGGGACATCCTTGACAGAGATCACGTAGGTGAACACGTGAGATTGAAGAATTAAGCTTACTTTACCATGAGACCGTGGCGGGTCTGTGCTGGTCCCGTAGCTTATAACAACAAGAACATGAGAACTGATGTTAGTTTGGGGCAGGACCGACGAGTCTCGTCATTATATTAAACACTAGCAGACATGCAAGCTTCGCGCTGGCAGGCACCGAACGTTCACATCACCTAGTCCCCTCGTGACTTGTCGGGGCTTCGCAGAATGAGACCGCAATACATGTTCGCGTGTGATAGAAATGTCGATCCATCGCGCCTTGGAGTTCCAAAGCTCCCAACCCGGCTTCCAACGCACATGTGCAAGAGCTGATTCTAAAATCTCAGTAGACAGTGGACTACTTCCCTTGCGGTGGACAGACTCGGAATAAGCAGAGTAATCTGGGCAGGGCCAACAAGACACACTCAAGCATCGACCCAATAGTCTTTGCTACCCTCAAACACCCTTTTTGGTTGCGGTGGCAAGGACAAGTGGAGGAGTCTGGAAACTGTGTAGGCATTCAGCAGATTATTATGTGAGACTAAATAGCCAGGTTTTCCATCTAAATCATGGTTCAGTGTCGGGACCGCATGCCTCTCCCTGGCGCCGGAGCCTTCTCATTTCAACATGACGTATTTTGTACAGAGTATGGTACATCCAAGTCCTACAGAAATCTCCTCGTCTTCAGCAGGGGGAGTTCCCTTATGAGAAAAGTACACCAAGCGAGGCATCGTTGATAAGTCGTAATCGCTGTGGGTAGTTGATGTTTTAGTCGAGGCCGACGTTGGGGATGCTGCCGAGATCGATGCCGCCGGTGCGGTTAGCAGTGATATCTAGCGAGCTATCGTGGGCGATCATATCCGCCAGAACGTCTAATATAGGCTGCTGCGAGTCAGACTCATTCGAGGCGCTTTGCCGAGTTGCTCACCTTTGGCACAGTGCTGTCATAGATTTTGATCAGGTCGCCTGGCGCAGGGTACACCTTGAGACCCTTGTAGAAAGCCAGTGCAGACTCAACCTTCCTCGCAGCTATCATCCGTCAGTGCCGCGTCCCCCCATGAGCAAAATAGACAAACTCACGATCTTGGCTAAGCATCTCTCCCGTCATCACTTGCTCGTTGAAGTAGGCCTCGCGCTCCTCAACACCCTGAGGGAAGCCCTCCTCATTGGCCTCATCGATCAGTGACTTGATGGCCGCTCGTTGCTTCATGGACGAGATCTCCTGCTCCTCTCTTTCGGCGCGAACCTGCCTGCGCTCGTTCCTCCTGAGCTGGCGTCGGAATTCGACTTGATTTCTGCGTTGGTAGTCAAAGTATACGACGTAGGCTGCATCATGTGTCAGAATTCGTGCCGCCTAAGAAACAGGATGATGTTCGTGTATACCTAGCAGGCCTGTCGCGGCGGTTGCGACACTGGCTGTGATGACGGTAGTTGTCGAGACCATGATGGCAAAGGTCAAGTCGGGACAGGGAGAAATCCTCAAGTTATTGATAAGTCCTCTGATGCTACAGCGCGACGTTTCGTTGGCGATGGCAATGAAAGTGACGGAAGCAATCAGATGAATGGACGTGATGCTGCACCTGAATCAAAGAGCACTGTTGCTTTGCATCACCAATTTTTTTGGATGTCGGCACGGCCCCCTACAGGCTTGAGAGCTTGTTGTGGCTTGACCTTCAATGCAAGGTGGCTGATGCTTGGCCGTTAATTCTCCGGCTAAACTTGAGACCTTTCAGGCCCAGCTCGTCAGTGTGGGGCGGAGCTTGGACTATGCCAGTAATCGTACCTGTAGACGCACTGTCAGCAGCATGCTAGCTGCCCCAGGTACGGATCGAAATCCCATTGCAAAACGACAGTCATGAACATATTATCGGAGGAGCGCAGCAAGATCTCTCTTCGGAGCGTGAAGCGCAAGAATAAGCCAACTGGTGCGCCCAAGATCTCGGCTCCGATTCCACACGATGTTCACAAACAACCTGTTGCTCCGCCACCAACTACCCAGACGCGACCACGCCCAAGACCGGCCCCATCCGCAGGGGGAAAGGTACAGTGAATTGACGACTCCCGAAAGACGGCTTGGAGCTGACTTTTCAGACCTCGGATCTCGTGAAGCGACGATATTCCAGTCGATTCAACCAGGAGTTTGATCCTAGCGCCCCTCCTCCAGTTCCGTCCGTCCCTCCCCTGGGAAACTATGCGTCGCCCGAGCGTCTGCCGCCACCTCGATCTGGCGGATCTGCTCCTAATTTTGACCCGAAAGCGCTACATGATCCAAACCTTGTCCCTGATCAGTATGTTGCTGGCACGCTAGGAGATGCCACAGAGGCCCAGATCCGTGATTTTGAAGCTCAACTGAGAGCGTACAAACAGGATGCATCGGCGAAACTCCAGCAGAACCTACTGCAGAATCGCACGCAATTCATCAAGATAAGCAAGGAAGCTGAAAAGTTAAAAAGCGAAATGCGGGCGTTGAGAAACCTCATGTTGGAATTGAAAACCAACACGACCGCGTTGCGCTCTGCGTCGAACAAGGGCGATGGTGACCCGAATTTGGGAGAGATGTCGACAGGCCTAAGCAAAAGGGATAAGCGAAGTTCTGTTGCGGATAGAACCGCGCTGTGGAACTCGCAGATGCAGGCGCTGTATAAGAGCGTCGAGGCTTCACAGAAGTTCCTGCCCAATGCGCCTGGGCGCCATGTCGTGCAGAATGCCGGCCCATGGATTGAGCTTGATAATGCGACCTACAAGGCGCGGAGAGCCATGCAGATCTTTCTGCTGAACGACCATTTGCTCATTGCCTCGCGCAAGAAAAGGAAGACTGAAGGACCCAATGACGCCAAAGGACCAATGTCTAAAATGGTCGCTGATAGGTGCTGGTCATTACTGGATATCGAAGTCGTTGACATGGCCAGCACAGGTGAAACATTCGGTGGGCGGAACAAGCTCGCTGATGCTATCATGGTTCGTGGAGGAGGACAGGACTCTTTCATCTACCGAACAGAGAAGCCAGAGGATCCCGAGAAAAAGACCCTATTGCTCAACGTTCGCAAAGCGGTCGAGGAGCTTCGCAAAGGTCTGCGATCAGAGATGGAGGCCAACAATAAGGCCCGCGAGACTATCAATTATTTCGCATCTAGAGATCCTGGTCTTTTGCAAAAGACTGAGCTCCTGGAAACTTTATCAGACGTCAAAGACATGCTCATCGAGGTCGACGGCAAACAACAAAACCTGAGATGGGTCGAGAGTCAAATGGACGAGCTGGACATTGACATTGCGGTGCAAGACATCGAGCCGGCCGTTGCTCGCGTGGAGAAACTCAGAGGCTTGGCCAGGGGCTTGAAGAACAACGCTGTTGCCGTGTCCTTTATCAACTTCAAGGTCGAAGAGAGATGCAGCAGACTGGGTACGGTGCTTATCCGAGAACTGAAAATAACGCATAACGAGCAGAGCAAGACGAGGCGGAACGTCAGCTGGCTCACAAGACTGGGATTCGAAGACCAAGCTAGGGAGGCCTATCTTGCTGCTCGAAGTGACACCATACACAAACGTGCAAGGTTAGTCTCGCACAGTGAGGATTGGCCGTATTGGTGATGATGTATAGCTAACTCACCGCAGACAATGCATCTTCCAAGGCGACCTTCACCTGTACATCTGGCAAATATCCTTTGTCTACTTCATGGTTATCCACAATACGGTCAAATGCTTCCAGAGCTGTTTTCCACCACCAATGATGAGTACATGCGTGAAGTGGGCTAAGCAGGAGGTCGAGGCTTTTAACGTTGTCCTGGCAAGGCAGCTCAGTAGCACAGAGAGAGGCGGCGAGGTTTGGAACACATGCATGGACAGGGCTAAAGAGCATGCTTCTATGCTATCCGAGGCTGGTCTGGACTTTATGGATTTAGTTGGGAGGGATGTTGATGCATTGAGCACTCAGCAGCCTCCAAGCTCGGCTGGCGATGTTGGCCTCGGGGGAGCTTCATAGAGGAGAGGGCATTTCCGTCAGCAGCAGGCTCAGACTGACTCCTATACTTTGAACGCGAGGTAATGTTGCTTGAACCTCGTGTAAGTGGCCTGCCTCTATCTCAGGAGTCGAAACAGCGTTGCAGTGTACCTGTGAATCATGTGACTTTGTTTCGGCATCGTTGAATACCTGCAAGACAATATCTTATTTTCAATGCCATTGCTTCTTGTTGTATACAGTAATCACCGTCAAGGAATCTCAGCTACAGACAGACAGATTGTGTGGCGCAAATTACGAGGACCATCGCTGCAGATGCATGGGGCCTCTAACAAAGGTGTCAGCCACATGTGCCCTTGGACCTACTACGCCATGCACTACCAGTAATCAAGCACCGCAGCACCACTCTCAGCTGCAGCTCCCCTCCCCAATCCCTGACCATCAACATACCGTCGACATTGCCCTCGGTTGGGTTTCTACAAGGCATCCCATCCAACGCGCGTGCGACCCAGAAATTTCTTGACGAATTGTTGCTCGTATAGCGACAGACTTATCCGACTCACCTACTCAACAATATCGGTTTCGCGACCTCAAACTCCTCGCTGTTGTTGCCCCACCGCCGCAGATCGCGACCTGACGGATCTCGCATCCTCATAGGAACGTCATTTCCTGCAACCGCCGACGACGTCAAATAGTCTTCTTGCGTTGAAGGACTGTCGGCGAGATGGATACCAACATGGAAGACGTCCCCAGGGCGCCTGCTGACGTATCGCCCGTTCAGACTGAGCCTGCCTCAATCCCTACACTTGATGGGTGGATCGAGAGCCTCATGGCCTGCAAGCAGCTGTCAGAAGCCGATGTGCAAAGACTTTGCGAAAAGGTCGGTGCAAAATCATGCCGTGCAGGACGAGCAATGGCGGCCAAAGTCTCTTTGCCTGGACTTCAGCAGCATGCGAGCTTCCTCGCGTGACCTGCGTAGGCAATACTGATCGAGACGAGCGAGGGCTGACCATCATCCACAGGCGCGAGAGGTTCTGACAGAGGAGTCAAATGTGCAGCCAGTGGTACGTTGATCTCTAGGAAGGAGCTATGTTTCAAGCCCTCACACTCAACGTAGAAATGCCCTGTCACCGTATGCGGCGATATTCATGGCCAGTTCCACGATCTGATGGAACTCTTCAAGATTGGTGGACCCAATCCAGACACCAACTATCTGTTCATGGGTCTGTTTGTCCTCGCCCTGGCTGGTGATATCTGGTCCTGACAAGCTTTTGCAGGTGACTACGTCGACCGCGGCTACTACTCTGTCGAGACGGTCACGCTTCTCGTCGCCCTCAAGATTCGATACCCACAGCGCATCACCATCCTCCGTGGCAATCACGAATCTCGACAAATCACCCAAGTCTACGGCTTCTACGACGAGTGCCTCCGGAAATACGGCAATGCCAACGTGTGGAAATACTTCACAGATCTGTTCGACTACCTGCCATTGACTGCCCTCATCGAGAACCAGATCTTCTGCCTCCACGGCGGCCTCTCGCCGAGCATTGATACGCTTGACAACATCCGTGCGCTTGATCGAATCCAGGAAGTACCCCATGAGGGTCCAATGTGCGACCTCCTGTGGTCGGATCCCGACGACAGATGTGGTTGGGGCATTTCTCCCCGTGGTGCTGGATACACATTCGGCCAAGACATCTCAGAGGCATTCAACCACAACAACGGCTTGACACTCATCGCGCGTGCGCATCAGCTCGTCATGGAAGGTTACAATTGGTCGCAAGATCGCAATGTGGTGACAATTTTCTCGGGTGAGTAGCATGGATCCATGCCTTTGCGATTCTTACTAACATGACAGCGCCCAACTACTGTTACCGCTGCGGTAATCAAGCAGCGATTATGGAGATTGATGAACATCTCAAGTACACATTGTAAGACTTTGATCCACCTGTATACACCCCATCTCTGACAAGGATAGCTTGCAGTTTGACCCCTGCCCTAGAGCAGGCGAGCCGATGGTGTCAAGGCGTAAGTGGACCACCCTGCCTTGAGGGCATGAGGACTGACTTCTTCCAGGGACTCCTGACTACTTCCTGTAAGACTGCACCGAGGGTCTTGTTCGAAGTAGCTGTCCACAGCTGGGCTTTTGCGATGCTCAGGGCCCCTGTGCATGTTGCCACGCGGCTTAATGTATGGAACAGGAGATCACGCCCTTTCCCCTTCCAGCTACGTGCTAGTTGCTCGAGTCGTTGTGAAACCTGGCTAGACTTATGCACCATAGAGTCATCAATAAAAGGAATTGATCTATGGTCGACTTGTTCGCGTTCCTGATTCAACCACTCGCGGCAGAAGCATGCCTCTGTGGATTGTTCAAAGTCATATAGATGCTCATGAGCTGATGGGGGTTCTTTCATGACAAAAGAAAAACGATAGACACGAGCTGTCCCACGCGAAACAACCCCGACATCTACAGGCTCACATTGACCGATACCGTTAGCATGCAGAATAGTAATGATATCGCTCTACTTAATGAAGGTCACGTCATCCAGTGGTATAGTTCTGATATGGATTGCCTACTACTAGGAAACTTTTCGCAGTCTTTCTCTATAGTGTGCACACAATACCCCATGGTGTTGCAACTAGATCATTGGGTTGAAACCTTGTCAAACTATTGCAGCTCACATCCAACGCTACTTTATACACATGCTCTCAACGCCTCTTCTCGCCTGGCTTGCGAGAACTACCCAGGCTCATCGCGGCTTCATCGTCCATGAGCCATCCGTCAAGAGTCGATAACCCGTTGGAGTAGGCACCAGGCTGCTTCGAGACGTCTGGCACATAAGTGTGTTGATCCATGAGGCTCATCGCCAAAACGAACACTACATGAAGGTTGGTGAAGTTATTGAAGACGTAATTAGCATACAGCTCTGCGGTTGAGCCACCCCGGGTCCTCGATCGGCCGCGGTGCAAAGCCAATTGCGGTACGGAAGACTGATCTACTAGCAAGCAATCACTAGGTAACGAGCAGGATAGATTTCTTTGCGGTCAGTGATTCTTGGTCAACTTTGTCGACTGTATTCTTGCTCGGCCGGATTAGCAAGAGCATTGCTGCTGCAAGCGGAAGAGACCGAAGGATGCAGAGATCGCCATGAAGGCGGCTGGCGCGCAACGAATCGAGGTGGGCTTGATATTCATCGAGCGATCAAGAGTGAAGTAGCTTGACAAAGCCGCGTAACACCACCATGACGGAGTAGGCAAGATACCAAAGTATAGCAACACAAGAACCAGTTGCGGATCAGACTCAAACCGAACTTGAGATGATGTCCTATCGTGCGGTGCTGGACTGAAATCTAGTCAGTGACATAGTGAAAGAGGACGCCAGCATTGATCAGGATGCCAGCAGCCATTGATGAGATGCGGACATTGTCTGGCTGTGTCCCCCATGCGATTCGCAAAATGCAGGTCACCATGCGAGCCAAGGAAAAGTAGGAGACGATAGCCAACAAGGCGGATTTGTGGCCTCGTGTGGCATTGCGCTCCCAGATGGTCGAATCCAAGACTGCACCAGCTAGGAAACTGGCGAGATGGACTGCGCAGATTGGAATGCCGAACTTCTTGAAGGGCGTACTGTGCAGCGTGTATGGAGTGCGACGTGGGTGTGGATGCACCTTCAGAAATGGCCATCAACATTCTATGGCGCTTTATCACTGTGCTGGAGTTGAATTTTCCTCGTAGTTTGTTTGAACTCTAGGCTCTGAAGTGTGATCGGTGGGCATGGTGTGATCAACAACAAGTGAGACCGAGTCAGTGCTCCCAGGATCGTCCCGAGCCGTGTTGTTTGAACTCGTTTCCGGCCGCATTGCGACTGACGCAACAATGCAACGAAACATGGCCCACTTGCACATGGCAACTCAAAAATTGACATCTATCACTCTGCACCTATGCAAGATCAGCATCTTGCTTTTTAATACATAGTTTTGGAAACTTTGCGATAAATACTCAGGTATTGCGGACCCTGCCTACTAATTACCATAACGTGAGACAGCAGCATCTGCGCAGCCAGCGCCGTCGGGGGGAAAAGCAAGGACTCCCTTGCAGGATGTCGACGACTGTCACTGGGCAAATTGCCTTTTAGCCCTGGCCAGTGGCCGGACGACCCCTGTTCCGCCAAATTGCGGTTACGATTCAAGTATCTTCCCAGCCACTTCACCATGAAGGGAGACCTATTGGCTAAGATCGCTAGCTTGTGCGATACCATGCTTGGCGCCCTCGATCGTCGACAAATCCAGTTGCGGCATTCAGAGAACCTGTGCCTGGGCGATGGTAGCTTCTCGTGACGGTCAAGTTGTTGCGTCCACAGGGAAGGGCGCAGCTCAATTCAGAACAGGAGGACACCCCAGTTGTGCTCTCGATGGATTATCTTCACCTTTGCATCGGATTGTTGAAGCATGCGCAAGTACGGTGCTTCCGACTTAAAGGATCACTGACCGTACGCGACCGCGACCCGTCGACGCCATGATACGTAACACCACACAAGGTACCTACATGAGGAGGCGCTGTCAACAACACCTGCACCCCCCGGCTCGTCCCCCTGGCAGTTGCCGCCCACACAGACGACCTCCTCGCGTCAATTTCCCACCACTCTTCCCTTCTCTCTTGTTCATCGTCGGCAGCGTGCACGTCAAGCATAGAACTGTCTTCGCCCGCCGTGCCCTGCCTTTGCCGTAGAACCAGCTCGCCCTGGAGCTTGGGTTTCTGTGAAGCGACAACCGCAGGGTGACAAGATATCCTGGACTCGCCGTCGACTGCAAAGGCGTCGCATCCCTCTCGCAGGTCCGCCAGTCAGGTCGCTCTGACCTCGCTCTGACCTCTTGCTCACCACAACCGCCAACGGCATCGCTCATCACCTTCCTTTTCTGCCAACTTTGGTTTTTGCGTCCTTCGCGACTCTCTCTGACGATTTCTTCTCGAACTTGAGCACCATTGCTACAGATCGACACACGCACTCGCTCGCTCGAACTTCACGACAGCGTCTACTTCTCCGTCGCCATTTGAATGTCGCGGTTGATATCGCGAGTTGAGACGATTTTTCGCGACGACCTTTTCATTCTTGCCGCGGCAAACGCGCGTTCTACGTGCTAATACTCTCCTTCCTCCACGTTCTTGTTGCCACCGAGGCACAGTACTGTTGGGCCGCCACAAGCCAATGCGCAGCGCATATTCGCAGAATCCGACCAAGAAAGCCACCATCACCGTGGCAAATCGAGACAGGCATCTCAGATCTTTTGAGAACTTTGTCATACAAGCCAACATTCCTTAAGATGCACCTCGACGGCATGTACAGGCGTCAGCACCCGATCGTGCGTGCCGCACTTCTTACACTTTTGCCATCCATCTCTCAATTGGCCTCAGCTCAGTCGGACCAGTGTATTTCATTACAGGGATCTTCGTTTTGCTCTGCTTGGCAGTCGGCATCCGTTGCCAAGAGCCAGAATCTCACAGATGCGTTGTCAGTCACACCCGATCTCTACGCTCATGTTTCCCACTTTCAGACTAACAATGTGCAGTCCCTTCTTGGGATGGATAACGGACAGAGAATCATTTGATGATGAGTTCTCCAAGTACCTCAAGACGACATATATTCGCGATAAGTATGTCAAGAATGTATATTCCTGATCTACCGCGCTGACATTGCCTTAGGTACCAGCGTCTATTCCAGTGCAGTGGCATTGATTTGGCCGATGCCGACGAGTGGTACGCTCGCTGGACAGCTTCAGTTCTGTGCAACTCGATGGTTCAACAGTCTCGGGCACAGTGTGGCCTATCTGACAGCGAGGCATTGCCTCTCTGTGCAAACTCGTGCGCTGAGTTCGCCCAGAGTGCGTCGTTCCTAACATCCAATCGAGATCTGTGCCCAAACCCCACCAGCGACCTGTCGGACCTTATCCGAGCCGACTTCGTTACCTGCCACCTTCCGGACGACTCACTAGGCGAAAATTGCATCAGTCCTGCCGACAACGGACCTGATAAGGAGAACTGTGGGTTTGGTAACAGCATCATCGGTCTTTGCTGGCATTGCTCAGAGGGCGGGGCGAATTCGACTGACACATGCTGCTACAACTCCAATGCCCAGGAACGATGCGAGGGTGTTGAGCTGCCAGTAATTACGTCCACTCTGGTTCTTGAATCTCCCACACAGTCTTCTCAACCGGACGGTACATCATCTCCTGGTGAGAATGATGACGATGATACAGAAGATGATGGTGGCCTGAGTGGTGGCGCTATTGCAGGTATCGTTATTGGTGCCATAGCCGGCATTGCCCTCATTGCTGCGGCGCTCTTCTTCTGCATCCGGCGCTCGAAACGGAGGGAAGGTAGTCAGCACGGCAGCATCTTCAACCAGCCCTCGCCCAGCCGCAAGGGAGGACGCCCCATGTCACAGGCGCATTCTCAGGTAGCTCCTCAAGGCTACGAAATCCTCCCTGGTGGCCGAATCGCGCGCATGTCGGCACTTGAAGGACACTCTGGTGACAGCTCGCCCCCACACCACGGCAAGTCTGCTACCGCCGGCGCCGCCGGCGCTGCCGTTGGTTACATGGCAGGCCGTCGCAAAGATAGCAACACACACTCGTCCTCCGACGAGTATGCCGATTTTGAGCCACGCACTGGTGTTCTCGGGGCACCACCAAGCACGACGAGGAGAAACGGCTCTCTCTCCAGTAACTCCGTTTTCGGGACGTCCGTGCCTCAGTCGCCTATAAGTGCGGAAGGCTTTTCGTCTCCTCAGGGTGTTAGTAGCCACCAGTCCGAGCAGCTTCCTTTTTTCAAGGATTACTATTCGCAAGATGATATTCACCCCGGGGACCACGTGGCTGTTCTCTGGGCTTACCAACCCCGGGCTACGGACGAGTTCACCCTCGAACGCGGAGACATGCTCAAGGTCGTTGGCATTTGGGACGACGGATGGGCCACCGGCATCATGACTGATGAGCGAGCGGAAGATTGGGACATCAGGCGCCAGACTCAGCGTGACAGCGGCGTGTCCCATGCATCCGGTCGGCGTGAGAGATCACCTGCGGCGACCGGAGAGATCAAGGCATTTCCTCTGGTCTGCGTCTGTATGCCCGAACACTGGAGAAAGACCATCGAAGGCGATGGATCAACCGACGTGGGATCAAATGTCAACCCCTTATCTGGTCCAATGTGATCGACTCAGCTCCGGCCTATTTCACTTAGTATTCGACAGTATTTTTGGCCTTGGGAGACTGGTTTTCTGGGTTACTTCGCAGCTTCTATTCTACTGGAACAGAACTTTAGTTCCTGATGAAGCCAATCTTGTTCACCAGTGCAACCAGAAGGAATATTCCCCCAACGCACCCCTTGAGCGAGCATTGAAATTGCTTCCACCGGAGGCAATGAGCAAGTTCTTCCTGCCTGTACGGTAGGCACGCCTTCATTTTTTTTTTTGCCTACTGCACAGTCGATCAGACTTCCCCACACATTTTTCAAAGGCCGGTTGCGCTCGAAACACTTATCAGTCCCGAAAAGCAGAGGCAGATGTTCCGCCGTCTTGAAAAGGCTTGCATTCACAGACCACGCCTCGCAGCAGGAGCACTGGTGGTTACATGAGAGCCTTCTTTACACTTCACGACTGTCCTTATATACCCGGCAGCAAGCTGCCACAGGAGTTTCCGTATCGAAGAAGAGGTTTGAACGCACGACATTAGACGACTTTAGTTTGGTATTTCCACGGCTGTATATAGCATCTTACCTAGTCATACATAGCCAGACTTTCGGAGCGTATTATTAATCTACTATGATCATAATGCCGATTTTTGGTTCCGTTTCTATCGGCGCAAGTGACGATCGCACGCGATTTGTAAACGCGAACAATTCTACAGGCAAAGCAAGCCGAATCAGGGTTCCGTTGTTAATAGCAACGATGACTTGCTCTTGGACAACGCTGCGGGGGTTGGAGGGGCACCTCAAGCCGCTTGTTTCTACAACTTTCACGCCGAGACTACGGCACCCTCTCAAAGACGGTTACAAGAAGGCCCCAGGATTTCCAACTCCACCAAATAGCCGCGAAAAGTCATGGCAGATCAGGTTAAAGCAGACGCTGAGGCCCTCGTGCCACGTTTCAAGCTTGAGCATGTCCTTAATCAAGGTCGGTCGAATTGCCCTTCAACTACAACAGCTGATGGGGTTCTTCCTGTATTGACTCTCTTATTCCTTTTACAGACCAAGCTGGTCGCAGAACAAGTCTCTTGGGCAAAATTGATCAAGAGCCAGCTTTGATTGTGCTGGAAAGGGCTCCATTTCCTACGTCAGAGGAATACCTAGCCAGCATCCCCTCGACACTTGCCAGGCTCAAAAATCTAGGCGCCAATGACATTTATCACTGGTACATGGCACGGAGTGGTGTGAGCGCTGACAGCAAGGATGGCGATTTTCATGCAGACCTCAAAATTAACCTAATCTTTCCTTGCACCGACAAGCATATCAAGAAGTACAGCAAGCAGGGGGTCCGATTCGTCATCGAGACGCCAGATATTTACAGGAACCATGTTCGGCCTCTTATGCAGACCCACCGCGACGAAGGCCGACTGAACTGGGTCTTTAACATCCTGGACGGAAGGACAGAGGTCGAGGACGTCATTTTCCGAACCAAGCCTTGGGATGTGCCTGGACAGGCCGAAGACGATAAAGAGGGATTCCTGCTTTTACCTGATCTGAATTGGGACCGCAAGACCTTGGACGCGCTGCACCTTCTTGCCCTCGTTGAGAGGCGAGATTTGTGGTCGTTGCGTGACCTACGGAAGAAGCACGTAGGATGGCTTAAGAAGATGAAGGAGCATCTGCTTGATGCCACAACAGAAACATACCCAAGCATTGAGCGAGACCAGATCAAGCTCTACGTGCACTACCAGCCAACATACTACCACCTGCATGTCCACATTGTGCACGTGGCGCTGGAGGCTGGCGCGACGCAGGCAACAGGGAAAGCGGTCGGGCTTGAGTCAATTATCGAGACCCTTGAGGTGATGGATGGTGATGACGAGAATGGCATGGATAGGTTGTCGATGGGCTACACCCTCGGCGAAGCGAGCGAGCTTTGGCAGACTGTATTTCGTCCCTTGAAGTAGACTATGCTTGGGAAGAACGATAGAGCTTCTCGATGGCAATAACGAGGTCGTTAACACCGGCGCCGTGGGGGCAGTCTGTCCATTCGCCGCCATCTCTTATGCAGTAGATCTCGTTGTTCAATCGGACCGTACAGGACTTCGTTACACCGGCCTGTCACTTGTCAGCAAGCTGGTTGCAGTAGGAGGGGCATGTTGGAGCGAACATTTGCTGTCCTGGTAACACTGTTGCGCAGCATTTCAAGACCGTGTGCGCCGTCGTCACGCGTTGCGCACTCGTTCAAGGCGTCAAAGTCCAAAGCATGCTCCAAGGCACAGTCCTCAATAAGGGCACGCTCGGGGATGTGCTTGTAGTCCTTCGTAAGACACATGATAAAGCCAAGACTAAGCTTAGGATCGGGGTATAGCTCGCGGGCGCATAGTTCGATGATATTTCCCATGCATTCAGATGGGCCATGCATACATTGGACGCCGTCGTGGGGTGCTGTCCTGCGTGGATTGTCAGTGACTGGAGTCAAGAGGACGTCCCCTGGGGCAAACCAACTTTCCAATGTAAGAGAGCTTGAAGTCGACCTTGTCAGAGACGCGTTGCATCACGGGAAGAATGAGCTCCCGCAAAGCGTCCTGCGAATGTCAGTATCTACAGCCATAGGCCCTGACGCTATGGGGAGCTTACCCTTGTGTCGGGGCACTTGCTGATAATATGCGCCTCGAGAGGGACCTTGCCACCAAGGACAGTTTCGCCGTTGCCTGCATAGCCCTGACCTGTGTACGAAGGCGCCGCTTGCATAATGTCTAACCATTGAAAACAGGTGTAGTATGTGATAAAGGCCGTTATGAAGGTCGCAGCGAAGATGCGCGTAAGGCCTCGACGGCCGGTGCAAGCACCGTTCATGCTAGAGGGCGTGATGCTGGACTGCGTGTTTGCGATGGTGCGATGAGACTCGGCCTGGCCCTTCGGATCCATTGCGTGGTGCTTGTCGGAGGCGATGGTCGAGCGACGTTTTGGGTAGGTCGAGGTTAATCAACAGAGTAGTGGTGCCGATTGGGATGCAGCCAAGCCAATGTACGTTTGAGGATGCCTCAGCTTCCAAACAAGGTGGAGTGACTGGGCTAGCGTGTCCCTGAAGTACCTTACAGCCGTGGCTGGGTCACCTGCCACAGGCACTGGCCTTGAGGCAACACAAATGTCTTGCCAGTGACCAAGTCAGGTCACAAAACAGCATTGGCCACGAGTGTCTTTTTAGAGTCTGGGAAAACCACGATGAAACCCCGTGGACACATTCTTGCGGAACAAATTCCTGGCCACTACTTGTATGTGAGTGACCGACGAGCAGGTAAATGTGCTTTTCGCATCTCATCACACGAAGTGTAAAACAGAGACGCAAGGTTCTCATTCATGGGCAATTTGAGGCAGACTTGGATATAGTCTTGCACGCTGCTACTTAACTTATATCACATCGGAGACTGAGGCGTTGGACTTCGCGAGCCTGCCTTCCGCAATTGGTTCGGCAAGTACTCATGATCGCGGTTTCGGTCCAACAGCCCACATTTACCATGCTGCGTCCTTGGCGCCCTGGAAAGCGCGAACTCAAGGCTGCTCAATTGGGTTAGCCAGGCGACCGTAGTTATCTAGGATTCTGGCCTTAGACGGATATGGATAGCTCAGCACACTCGCGCCATGTGATTATGTCACGACCATGGTCGCTGCTTCAAGGTGCGACATATTCAAGACCAAATCAAATTTGATCATGCCCAGACAGCTTGTGCTTGAGGGAAAATGAGGCGTCGATCACGTCGTTGCTAAACGACCAATGGCGCAACTGCACTGCGCGAGCCACAAAGCCGCAGCTACTCGAAGCAAGGCTTTTGGCCTTCGACCGTCCACATGCAACAAGTCGCTCGTTATCACCCCACGATCTTCGTACAGAGTCGGACTTGTCAGTGCCTGGCTTGAAACTTGATATCGAAGCCCGTTATGGTCTTCTTCTCGTCCCCTGGATCATCGGCCATGCAGATAATTTGCGCCATATTGTAGGCTACACACTTCACCAGCGGACTCATCTGCTCATCACCATCTGCTTCATTACGCTCGATGTGTTTCTTCCGCGAAAGGTGCCATATATGACGCAGGGTTTTTTCGATGCTGCAGTGGCAGATATGGCAACCCCAACCATCTCTATCGAACAGTTTCTGCAGCCCCTCAGCATAACCCTCTCGGCTGTCCAGGAGCTCTCACAGCTGTTCCTTTCCAATTTTGAGGAACTGGCGGCAAAATCTTCGTCTCAATTTCTTCCGACGCCGATTTCCGACTCCATATTACGCCCAGGGAGCATCAGTAGCAAAGACACCTAGTAAGTGCTTCCAATGATATTGGGTTGACCTGAGAGCTGATCTGTGTTATAGCCACCTGGCTATAGACATGTAAGAGTGAACGCCCGGCCAACTTTGTTCTTCCGCTCCAAAAGCAAAAAGTACGCGCCCGGGTCATACAGTAGCTGATTATTTCAGTGGGGGCACTAATCTTCGAGTCGGATTTGTGCAAAGACTTGACAAAGATGCGCCATCTCTCGGTCCCGATGGAGCGATGGGAACCTCAAGCCGAACGCGAAGGCTCCTGGAGCAGCACTGGCCCATAGACGAGCACTTGAAGAACGACAAGGCCGACGAACTCTTTGCCTGGATCGGAAAATGCATTGCCACAGTGGTAGAGGAAGGCTGCTCTCAACTAGCTGTGCCAAGAGAAAGTTTTCTTGACCTTGGCGTTACTTTCAGTTTTCCAATGGAGCAAACTTCCCTATCAGAAGCAAGGTTGATGGCCATGGGCAAGGGGTTTGCCGTGTCAGCCAGCGTTGATCTGGGATCACGGCTTCTGGCTGGGTATGACAGCTCCAGAGGCAGCCAACTTCCGCCGATTAGGATAGCGGCCATTGCCAATGACTCGGTCTCCACACTGGTATCATTCATTTACGAATTTGAGGTGAGTGTCAAGAGACGCGCCAGCATGGGCCTGATCTTGGGTACTGGTTGCAATGCGACGATACCTCTCAAATTGAGCCAGCTAAGCAAAAGCAAGCGGCCACTCAATGTGGATTTGCAACCTGGTGAGGTCGCGGACGACGTCAAAGTAGCCATCAACACAGAGTGGAGCATCAATGGGTCAGCTTTCCCGCTGAGAAAGATGAATCTTATCAATCGTTGGGATGAGGTTGTGGACTCGCACAATGAGACCCCAGGATTTCAGCCTCTGGAGTATATGACTGCTGGCCGATATCTGGGCGAGCTTGGCCGGGTTATCTTTGTGGACTATCTGACCAGCGTGCGAGGACTGGTCCGCAATGGTCTCCCAGACCAGTTGCTCCAACCATACGGCATGAGCACCAGATTTCTGAGCCTTTTCAAGCCCTCAAGCCTTGGGGGTTTGCTGCAGAAGCTTGAAGAGGCATTCCCAGTTGACGTGAGCAGGGCTGGGACCCCTTGGACTGCTGAGCTTGCGTTGGATCTGTTCAAGATAGCCAAAGCCATCGAGGTGCGAGCAGCTGGCATAATCGCCGCCGCCGTCATGGCGCTGCTCCAACTGGGTGGCGAGCTTCCGCAAGGCCCAGGCGACGTTGGAACTGTTGTCAGCGAGCTTGGCGTGGGATACACCGGAGGCTGTATTACACACTTCCAAGACTACCTCGTCGACTGCCAGCTTTTCATTGACCAATTACTGGACAGAATGTTTGGAACTGGTCAGAGTCCAGTGAGGGTAGTCTTGGCTCCTTGTCACGATGGCGGCATCATTGGCGCAGGCTTACTGGTGGCCGCAGCGTCGTCCAGCAAGAGTGCGGCGGTGTGACAATATGTGTACGCCAGCATTTTGCGTATATCATGCAATGCGGGCAATCAACAGATGAATAGTGAATTCAAAGCAGCCGCAAGTGTTCTTTCTACCCTTCGAACACGTGGGGAGTCTTGGAGTCTGGAAATGTATTGTTAAAGTCGGAGAATGGTTGTCACGCGTGAGTTCGCGCAAGGCGTTTCCGAGGTCAGCCGCATGACTTCTTCGTCGCTGATTGCGGTGCTCTCACCATGGAGGATCCGTGGGGAATCTAAATCCAGCATGGTGGATGAAATGTGCTGCAGAGCTGCCAAAGAGCATCAATTGGGCGCTTTGCGGCTTGCTACTAAAAAGCTTGCTCAGGTCCGCCAACCTCGACAGGCGTGTGACCTTCTCATGCGTGCCCGGCAGCATCTGGGATTCCTCCTGCCACGACATGGAGGTTGGCGCTCGCGGCGATCTGGGGATCAATCATCCGAAGCAGCTGAGACAGGTCCAATTAGATCCTCTTGCTGGAGTATGTTTCAGATAGGTCTTCTGTCCTACGTGTCGCTCGTCGTGCATAATGCGCTGCGCTACTACATCAATACTTATGTGGACGATGCTCCAGACAGCCTCGAGATCATCCAAAAGGTCAGAACTTCCGTCGAATTTGTAACGAAACTTGATCAACCGCTGCGAGACTAGGTAGACAACAATTATCAAGCTGCTGTCCGGCTATTGTT
This sequence comes from Emericellopsis terricola, assembly GCA_027569275.1. Taxonomy (NCBI): domain Eukaryota; kingdom Fungi; phylum Ascomycota; class Sordariomycetes; order Hypocreales; family Bionectriaceae; genus Emericellopsis; species Emericellopsis terricola. The sequence continues at coordinate 308,378 of JAPDEU010000004.1, read as the reverse complement.
CGTGACAATGACTGTCTTGGGAGCAGTCGTGGTGTTGATGATTATGCCCCGTCTCCCCAAATTGAATTGAAGTTTTGGTCACTTGAGTTGGTCTGATTCAAATCAAGTATGTTGTCTTTCCCAACCATGCTCACAGTCCATTCCATACGAAACGCCGATTGCAAATGCTGTTTGGTACATTGTTGTACATCAGGTTAATGATATCCGTTCAACCCTTCAGCCCTGAGCCCGTCCAGTTCGTCCCGCGCCATTCTGTACGCGTCCTGTGCCTCCCGCTCGCGTCTGCTAACCAGAGATACTTCTGATCGGAGGAGCCCGAGCCTTCTCTCGATAGCGGTGTCCTCCGAAATAGCAAGAGTCCGGAATCCGGAGAGGGCGTTGCGTGCCTTCTCGAGAGCATCTGCTGCCTCAATGTACTTGTCACGAAGCAGCTTCTGCCGTTTTTGATAGCCTCCAAGATGCAGTGCAAGCTTCTTCTCCAGCTTAGCACCCTCTTCGGCTGACGACATGATAGAATCCTGGACAGCCTGTGGATTGTCAGTATTCACAATGCTGAAAAGATGCTGCAGACGCGTCACTTACGTCAAAAGCAAGTCGCATGGCGGCCTTTTGCTCCTCCTCGTTATCGTCATAACAGCCTAGACCAAGAAGAGTTGATGTCTTGGCACGGTTCTCGAAAATGGACTGGATCTCCTCGAACTTGGGTAGAGGCTTGGTCTCCGCAAGAATCAGTAGACGGGCCTCCGCAAGAGCCTGGTCGTCAAGAAATGGCAACGGCGAAGGCTTGCCTTTGATGCGAGCGCCTGGAAGTGGGTAGCGCACTGCATCGTTGGCCATGAGTGCAGCGGCTTCTTTGGCAATCATGGAGGCGGCTGGGTCTGGGATCTGCTCCGCTCGCTTGATCATGCTTGTGAAATCCACGGTCACGGGCCTTGGAAGATCGCGCTGCATGACTCGTGTTCGTCTTCGACGCTCGAGGGCTTCCTCCGCCTCTCGTCGTTCCCGTTCTCGGCGATCGCGCTCAGCGGCATCTTCCTCTGTGAGCTCGTCGGATTGGGCTTCTTCCTTCTGCTCATCGGGGATATCAAGCTCCCATTCTGTATCTTTAGGCTTTGGAAGTGAGGCAAGGCCCGACCGCAGCTGACTCTTCAAGCCTTTCTCACGCAGCCTAATGTCGCGAGGTGTTGCTGAAACATTAAACGACCCGTCATCATCATTCAGCGCATACGCGTCTCGAGGGGTTTGGCCGAGGCGGCCTGGAGTAGATGCTGCCCCATTGGGTAACCTCGGAGTTGCCATTGGATTCGGCGTCACCATATTCTGCTTTCGTGGTGCTATGCCATCAAAGCCAGTCGAGCTTGACCCTTCATGGAGGGGTGTGTTCTCACCCCCTAAAAGGGCAGACTGCGTGTTTTTCATGTCGCGAATGTTCTGGATCTCATTGGCAATGTGATCGTCCTGCTCGGCAACCCTGGGTGTCCGGATAGGCGCATTGCTGTTGACTGTCGAGTACGAGTTAACCAACCCGCGTGTCGCATCGTTCTCGCTGCTGCGGGCCATGGTATTGGCTGCCTCGCCCAGTTTCCCCATCTTGATGATTTCTTCCAGCTCGCCTTCGCCAACCTGCGGCGCCGGTAAATTGAGACCCCGTCGCTTGCTGACCTGCTCAGCTTCACGCAGCTTTTGCATCTGTCCTGCTTTGATGGCTGCCTTTTGTGAATCAGACAAGCCATCCTTGTCGGTCTTCTTCCTTTTCCGGTCTCCATCCTCATCACCATCACCCTTGCGCTTGTTCGCGAGGTGCTGTTTCCCCGGATCGAAGGCTGCCTGCTCTCGCTCGTTTGCAAGCTTCTCCTCGGCAGTATCGTAGAAGCCCAGCGTCGGTTTCTTTTCGAATGGAATGTCCGCATTATAGTCCATCTCTCCTTTCTTCCTGTTGTTGATGCGAATGTTGATGCCAGCTGTCTTCAGCTCTCGTCGCTTTTGTAGGTTCGCCAGACGACGGGACTCCTCCTGTTGGCGCTCTCGAGCCTTTCGCTTCGCTTTCTTTCCCTGAGTATTCGCAAGGCGCGCGCGCGCCTCGCTGAGCATCTCCTTCTCATCCTCGTCGAGGTCGATGGTGTCTGGTCGTGCAGGTTTCGTCTCAGGATCTGGGTCGAGTTCACCGGGTCGCAGGCGTCGCACGTCGTCCGCACTGGGTGCTTGTGTTTCCCCGCCCTCTGGTCCAGTGAGCCCTAGAGCGGAGGCTTCGCGGGCTTCTGCTTCGTCAAGAAGCTTCTGGTAGCGCTCGAGACACTGGTTCGCGGTACGGTCCACACCTTGGGCGATTGTGCGCCATTGATCGGGCCAGATCTTGGCGAGATGTAGCAGTTTCTCATCTTCCTCCTTGCTCCATTCTGTCTTCTTGATGCTGGGATCGAGCCATTCGTTCCATCGCGCCTTGCACTGTTTTGCGGTCTTGCGTGCGAGAAGAGATGACACACGCGCCCATTGCTGAAGCCCGTACTTGGAGACGGACGCCTTGAGAATTTCGTCCTCGATGTTGGTCCACACTCCTCCCTTGACGACCGGCATCTTGGTGGTAGCTGTCAAACGATGTTTGTGTCGACACGCGGCAGCTGGTGACTGAAGCTGTCGCGAAAATTGTAGGAGCGTGACAGAAGGGCAGGAAATGCTGAGTCATGCTGCAGGGCGATCTCATTGGTGCGAGATAATCTTGGAGACAGGTTACAGACGGCGCCCCAGGACCCACACTCTGCCTAACTTGGGGTAATCAGTGCCTGCCAGGAGCACTGTATCGATTCTTCAGACAATGGAAAGCTTGACTCCCCTCCAGAAAACTGGCGGGACAAGTAGCTCTGCGGACTTTGCGGACTTGTGAACAGCCTGCAGGTCAGATCTTGGCTTGCTGTTTACACCCAGAATGAACCTACCCTGGAACGATGTGCACTTCGCGATCATTCTGCATGCGGGCTGGCGTATCGGGTGCGTCATCGACCGTGCAGACTCTCGACCATTTGCACAGACTGGCGAAAGTCTCCGGCCCCTGCTCCTTCAGCCAAGTTTCGATCTGTACTGGTGCATCATACATAGGGTAACGTGGTTGTGATATGGGGATAGACCGGAGCTCATGATGATTAGCAGATTCCGCACAGCCCAACTCCCAGCTACAATAGCACCAAGTGGAGTACAGTTTATCTTTCGGCGATCGATTTTGAGACTTCCCTGTTCCAGAGCCTCCGGCCGGTCCCTCCATCCCGCACCACAGACCCATTCCTTTCACCATTACAAAGCACTGTCCAAGACAGCTGGACGCCATTCGGGAGGATTTCGCCTCCTCTCGTCACTCGGGCTTCCCTTCTCTGGGAGTTACATGCCTTTATGTTGCGAAAGATGATTGCTCGCTCACGTCTTTCGTCACATTCATCACGATACTTGCGAGTGAGTTAGGCCAGCTGCATCCATCTCATCCTATAGAGTTCCCCACACACCAGCCGAGGCGCACCTCGACACTTCGCGATGGCCCGGTCTAAGGTGCACGACAGCGACGAGGGCACAAGGAGCCCTTCGATACACGAGGTATCGGGTCAGCCGTCGCCGCAAACATCGCGGCTGCTTGATGCTGGCGATCACCGTAGGGACTCGGATGAGGGCCATGTTGTTTGGGACGGCGACAAAGACTATGAAGGTCTCCCCTGGTGGCGACGACCTTCAGTCTTCTGGCTTCTGGGCCCTTACTTTCTTTTTACGCTTGCTTTTGGAGGCATCATGGTGCCCAAGCTGAACCTGTAAGTAGCAAAAGCACTCCTGCTGCTGGCCACTGCCACTAATCAGCGTTGCAGGATACTTTCTCTTGTATGTCGACAGCACTTCGCCGACCGAGCCGCTTGGAATCCCGCCCAGCCTATCACTCCTGTCTTCATCGGAGGAGAGAACCCGCAATGCCGGACTCCCGAGATACAAGCAAAGGTTTCGACATTCATCCTGATCATGAACTTCGTCACCGGCGCACTAAGCGCTGCCATGGCACCACGTCTCGGCCGCCTGTCAGACCGCTACGGCCGGACGCGACTTATGGCGTTCGCCTCCACTGGCGGACTTTTGGCAGAGATTCTTACCGTGGTCATCGCAAAGTACGCCGATGTCATCGACTATCGGTGGCTCTTACTAGGCAGCGTGTTTGACGGAGCCACGGGGTCTTTCACAGCTGGTAGCATTCTCGGCCAATCTTACACGAGCGACTCCACGCCTCCCTCTAAGCGAGCTGTCGCCATCGGCTACACCCATGCTTGCCTCTTCACTGGCATTGCACTGGGGCCTCTCATTGCTGGTTACTTTGTCGAGTGGATGGGAAGTCTGCTGTCTATCTTCTATGTCGTTGTCGCCTGCCATACAATTTTCATCTTGTTGCTCGCATTTGTCATCCCAGAGAGCCTTGCCGAGAGCAAGCGCAAAGCTGCTCGAGAGGCCTGGGCCAAGGAGAAGAAGTCAAAGGAGCAGGTGTTGGGCTCGTGGTTGTCTCGTATTCAAATGGTCAATCCCTTCGAGCCTCTGGCCATCCTTTGGCCAACTGGTCCCGGGAGCTCGCCGACATTGCGCAGAAATCTCATCGCGCTTGCCATTGGCGACACGATCATATTCGGCTCGTCTATCGCAGCTGGTGCCGTCATCATTCTTTACAGTGGCTTCGTGTTCCATTGGGGGACATTGAAAAGCTCCCAGTTCATCTCGGCTTTGTCCTTTGTCAGGGTTTTCGCTTTGCTGGCGGTTTTTCCTCTGATTAACTATTTTGCGAGGGTGAGACCTGCGCAGCGGCGAGCAGCCACCGGTGTCATCATGAGGGAGAAGGGTGGAGGCGCTGACATGGTGGATATTTGGGTCATGCGCCTGGCTATCTTCTCCGACATTGTCGGAGTGCTTGGCTACATCTTTGCACGGAACGAAGATTTGTTCTTCGCCAGCGGCATGATCACTGCATTTGGAGGCCTTGGCAGTGCAACCATCCAGGCTGTCATTACCAAACATGTTCCTCAGAGCAAGATAGGACAGGTACTGGGAGCTACTGGCATGCTCCACGCCTTGTGCAGGGTTTTTGGTCCTGTGGTCTTCAACGGGATCTACGCTGCGACCGTGAAGACGTATCCACAGGCTTTCTTTGTGGTGCTGTGCGCCTTCTTCACTTTTGCATTTCTTGCAACGTTCGCTATTACCCCAGCTGGTAAGTCCCAACTCTTCGCCCTGTTCTGCGAACAAGAGTTAACGCATTCAGTGCATTGGATTTACAACAATGAGGATGAAGTAGAAGATGAGGCAACCGAGACTTCACCGTTGCTCGGACGTCCTGAGCTCGTCGGAGCTACTGACACCGAACACATACCGATTGAGGAGGATCAGGTTCGCTTGGCGTAGTTTTTCGTCCTTTTTCACTATCGTATTCTGTACATAAAGCACATTCATGTCAAGTGAGGGCCTCACTGATCGTGGTGAACATGTGTTGTTTGCATTCGCGAGACGGCTGTGTGCTGCATATTTGGCATGATGTACCATGTGTGCCACAAGATTTTCTTTCACCAGAGCACACCGCCGCCAGCCAGGGATTGAATTCTTCTTGCTCATATTTGATGGCAATGTCGTATGAAAGTTGCCGTCTCGCCAAAGCGAGGCTCATCGCGTGTATACAGCCTCACCTGAGCAAGAAGCAAAGGACACAGGTTCTGTTCTTGGGAGGGGCAAAATTATGCACACCTCAATCACGACACCTTCATGAGACAGTTTTCACTTCAAAATATAGACGCGACGAACGCGGATTCATCGATACGGTTTAAAGCTGTCGTTTGAGTAACTCACACAGTCAATCGCTGCAGCGTGCGTGCTGACTAGCTGAGGTTTCAGGCGCTTCCCTCGCCGGACGATGCTGCGTTCGCTGTCATCAGCTCAACGCGCCCTGTCCACTACGCGTCCCCTCGCCATGTCCTCGCCAACTACCAATATTGGCTTGCAGCCCATCAAGTTCGGCCCTTTTGAGGTGACGAAACAGGTGTTTCTCAAAACAGACCACTCGTTTGCCCTCGTCAACCTCAAACCCTTGCTTCCGGGCCATATCCTTGTCTGCCCGTTGCGGCCTCATCGTCGACTATCCGATCTCACCCCTGCCGAGACAGGCGACCTCTTCACCACTGTCCAATTGACACAGAGGCTACTGGGTCAGGTGTATTTCCCGGCGCCCCACGACGCCACGTCAGGAAGCTTCACGGTCGCCGTGCAGGATGGTCCCGAGTCAGGACAGACCGTGCCGCATGTGCACGTGCACGTGATACCAAGGACGAAGGGGGACATGGAACAGCCCGACGACATTTACGTTGGCATGGCGAGCGAAAAGGGTAACGTAGGAGGGGCGTTGTGGGATCAAACGCACCGGCCTGTGCCTGGAGGCAGTATGCCCAAGGTTGAAGATGCCGATCGCCAAGCGAGGACAGAGGAAGCTATGGTGGAAGAAGCTGAGGACTACAAGACATGGTTGAGGAAGCTTGGTGTCGAATGACGTGTATCGTTTATAGCTTAGAACATCATCGCTATCATGCATGGTGCGAGCTGCCACTACGTCCGCGGACTCCTCAAGAATCCCACCACACCGCTGCAATATCCTACCAGTGCGTCCAACCTCGTGCACTCTTTTTCCTGGTATGACTTCCACTCTCTGAGCGCTTCCATGAGGATCGGGCTGGCCATGACTTCATCAGAGTGGAGTCGGAGGAAGACTGTCATCCAAACCTGCGTCAGCTCGTAGTCTCGACGCACTTTCAAGCGTGCCGTCAAGGCATGGATGAAATGAAGGAGCTCATTTGATGTCAGATTTTCTCCATCGCCAGGTGTCAACGAACGTAGCTCAAGGTCAGCACTTGACGGCGACAGGGACTTGAGGTGTTCGATGAACTGATCGTCTAGGAATGGTCAGCACTACAAAAGTCCTGAGAAGAAAGGGTTGTACTTACAGTCGCCTTGTTCAGCGCCCTCACGCAGTCTGGAGGCAAAGTTCTCCTCGAAACGCGCCTTGTCAAGCTTTGTAATTCGTGATTTGCCCAGGTCCTCGACCGCGGCGGGCTTGTCCTGGCCCTGTGTCGCAGGGGCACCAGTGGTGGACGGCAAGAAAAATGGTGCCTTCTCAGGCAACTTGGGTGCCTCCTTGGGCTTGTTGCGCTGTTTAATGAGATCCAGGTGCAACAGGGTTTGCCACCTCGCCTTGGGGACTAGACTGAGAGTCATCATGTCGGAGCTGAGCTGGTCGAGGCTGGGTGCCACGACGGCGTTCTCATCTACTTCCTCGTTATCGTCAAAGGCGCCATCGAGCATGCCCACGTTGCCCTCGCCAGACACGGTTGGAGCGGCCACCAGACCAATCTCCTTTTCGGAGATTTGCCGCGTGGGGACGTGTTTGAAGTGGGACTTGTTGGTCCAGAGCGTGACACCAAGCTGATCCTGGATCGTGGCCGCAAGGTACTCGCCCGAGTTCGATACGGCCAATGCCTTGCATGGCTTCTCCAGCTTCATGGCGTCGATGAGATGGCTGGTCGGCAAGTCCCACACGCGGACAACTTTGTCCTGCGACGCGGCGATGATCCAGTGTCCGTCGTGCGAGAAGCAAAAGTCGTTGATCGTATCTTTTGGTCCCCAGAACTCGCGTATCGTTCGCTTCGTCTCCATGTCCACCACTCGTACGGACATGTCGTCGCAAGAAAAGGCAACCAGGTTGCTAGCAGCGTGGTATCGGACACCCGTGGGAACTGTCATGGGAGCCCAATTGATCTCCTCCAGGAGGTTGCCTGTCAAGAAGTCCCAAAACTTGATTCTCCCGTCTATCCCACACGAGATGACGGTCTTGTTCATCGCATCTACGACAATCCCCGTCACTGCCTTGGTGTGCTTGCCCATACCGGCCGAGAATTTGCTGGTCTCAGTGTGGAAGTGTACGACGTCGTCAGTCTGTTTTGACTGTTGCAGTCTCAGCTGTCTAGCTTGCGCAGGCGTCAACCGAGAAGGGAATCGCTGCCGGTGCACTCCAGATTGAAGGTTGTACATGTCGATGCCACCAGACTCGGAACCCACGACAGCAAAAGTGCCGCATGGACTGATTGTTACGGTCGAAACGTTGCTGCCATCGCCAGTTGGAAAGGCCCAACGTCCGGCCCTCTTTCGACCCCAAAACCACGTTCTCGCAAGGGGATCATTCTTGTGCGCCGTCACTACGCTTTCCCAACCTGTCATTCCGCTGATTTCTGCGTCCTGCCCTTGCTTCTTGGATTGACTCCGCTGCCAGATGGGCTGGTTGCCTGGCATGGCGCCCATGCCACCGTCCCGATTTAGGGACGACGCAATGCAGGTAATCTCAGGGGCCTTGAGATCCTCCAGTGTGGTCGTGGGCCCATGTTTGAGCGCGTTCGACGCGAGGATGCCCACCTTCTTGGCCTTCTTGCGGATGTTGCCCTGGCTCAGCTCGGTGCTTTGGCCGTCGCGGCGTAAACTCCAGCCCCAGAGACTTCTGTCTTCGCCACCACTCAGAAGCCACTTGTTGCCAGCATCGGCTCCGTCAAAGTCTGAAGGCAGGAATTGCAGAGAGTTGACGGGGGCCGCATGCCCACTCCTCTCGTGCAGGATCCTGGGAACTGCATTGAACGGGGTCTCATCAAAGATCCAGGTCTTGAGGGAGTTGTCGCGACCGCTGGTCACAATGACAGGCTGGCCGAGAAGAAACTCAACCTTGCTCACGCCACCTCGAACAGCCTTGCCGTCGCCAGATGGAGGATTATGCGCACTGCGCAACACACCCATGACACGACCGCCGCCATTGAGGTCCCAGAACGTGATATCGCCTGATGAGGGGCCTGCCGTGGCCATGACACCGTCCTTCCTTCCATCTTGCCCAGCGCCGATACCATCTGACCTGAATGAAATGCTAGACACGGGACTCTCGGGGTTGCCGGCTTCGATAGATAAGATGGTCTTGTCGGTGAGAACATTCTTGATGACAAGCACGCCGCTTGCATACGCTATGGCAACCATAGACAAGGCCGTCGTTGGCTCGAGGCACGTGACGGCTCCCGCATCGGGGGTGGGAGGCAGGATTGTGTAGATCAGCTTGCCGGTGCTGACGTTCCAGATCTCAACCCACCCGTCCTTGCGGCCCACAAAGATCTTGTTCAAGAAGGTCGGCAAACTGACAATGCCGCCAGTGATCTCGTTTCCGTTGTTGGCTGCTGACATTGTGTAGATGGTGGTGTAGTGCTCCAAAGTAGCTGTCTTGAAGACCTCAATCCGGGTCGACGCGCAAGCAATGATCCATGTCCCGAGCACCAGGATTTGCCGAATCGGTTCGGTGATATCTGATGGTAGCGCAAGCTCTGCCACTTTGCGGCCGCGTTGAACCACCCATATACCCTGGTCTTCGCCCTTGCGAGTCCCTCCCCACGCCGCGTATACCTTTTCTTTCCATGCTAGTGTTGCTGTGATATCAGCCGGAGTCTGGGGCCTGCTGACAAACACTAGATTGAGACCACGGCGCAGATCGTATGTTTGGAGACTTCGGCCGACGGACGTCGTGATTTGGAAGGTAGTCTTGCCAAGGGGTATCGAGGAGAAGGGTACGCTCGTTGGGGAAACAAGGCCAACAGTCTACTCCATTAGATCGCTGGACATGGACTGTGTGCACGGATGGGTGCAAGAATGTGTGCACTTACGCGGAACGGCGCGAAGAGTCTTGAAGCATTGGGGGTCGATTTAGCCGCCTTTTCAACTGTCGTTACCTTCTGGCGCTTGACCAGTGGCCTGTCATTGCTAGAGTGCGGCATGCTTCTGAATGTCTTCCCGAGACAGTCGCTGTCGTTGCTGCGGAATCGTCAAGGCTAGGCCTGGTGGTTGAGGCCGTACTGGAGAAATTTTGGCGGTCACTTTCTTTCTGCCGCCAGCAGGCGCCACATTGCGCCACATGGTGGGGGGCTCCAGCCACAGCCGTGTCTGCACCAACCCGCGACCGTTAGAATGGCAAAGTGGAGATCCAGGAACCCTGTCGTTTTGCGAAATCATTGACTTTCTGCAAAGTCTGATAGGAATCCCGTCCCTCTACACCTCGCTTGATGTGTCCGCTGTAATAGCTGTGCCTCTCATGCCTCCCAATCGGGGTCCTGCCTTTGGTCGGCTTTATTCACCTCCACAAGTGCTGATACCAGCTGAGCCACATAGTACGGGCCCCTCGATAATTTGGAGCCGCAGCGGATCTGTGCCGATGCTTTTGGATCGAAAGCCGTGGCGTGTCGTTGGTCTTCACCGCACATCAGCGCATCGGTACCGCAACGGTCCAGGGTCGCTTGCGATACACATGTCGTCTTGCGAGCTGCCAGGCTTGCCTATCATTGGAGGTGCCTGGGTCGAACTGCTGGGGCTTCTGCATTAGGCTGCGTCCACTCGCGTCAACGTGCGTTGAAGTGCATGTTGTCTGCATCCGGCTAGCAGCGCCATCCACCCAACTGCCAGAACTTCAGATCTTAGACCGCAATGCTGAGGCAAGTGTCGCGTGACCATCTTGACAGCAGGTTTATGAGTAAAAAGTTTGCTCCTGCTGCGGTACGATGGCTACATATTTGCTCTTGATGCAGCTGCAAGACTCCCTTCCATGCCTGGAATTGCGGTGAACTCTCGACGTCATCACCCCTCCTTGGCTCTCATCCGGCTTCGCTTTGCTCCCCACCTATCCGTCTCTGGCCACCATCAGTTATCCATCAAACCCTATCCGTGCCCTACCAACGGCTCATATCCGTATCCCCATCGGCCTGATAGCGTCGACTGTCGCCGACAACGGGGGCTACCATGACCGACTCGAACCATGCACAATTCCCCACCGACGACAACACTTCCCTCGACCTGAATACCACTGCCCCAGTGAACGTCGACATCACCCGGAGAACCCACTCGCGGACAGCATCATCAGGGTCAGCGTCTTACTCCGTGGCCGGCTCCATATTTGGTCACGGGGCGGCGTCTTTGGCGAACTCAAAGAGTCGTTTTGCTGAGCCGAGCACGACCGATGTCCACGTCGAATCTTCCTCTTTCTCGGCGTCGTCTCAGTCTCCGCACATTCCACTGAGAAGCCCGCGATCGTCTGTACCACAAAGCCGTTGCTATTCTGCGACCTCGGAATCTATCTTTGGTGAAGACTGGTTGTTGAGCAACCCTGTCCTTGCCGACTACACCGAGATCGCCCCTCGATCACGCCCCTCCTTTAGTGGTAAACAATTGCCCTGGGCAGCAGCATCCGAGTCAGCAACAGGGGCAGAGTCTTCGAGTTCCACAGAAATACAACGTAGGCGTTTCTCCAGCCAGTCGGTCTTTTCACTGGCCGCGGGCCGCAGTACGACACAGCCTGCGCCTGCGCCGGACCACACGAGCAGTGGTCGTACACGATCGACGTCGTACCTCATGTCGAACAGCAAAGGTCCCAACGCCACGCCCCCCGAGGCTGGCTTGTCCAATGTCACTGTCACAACATCCAGTGTACCTGGGGGCCAGCCTACTTCGGGATCCCACGCACTGGCACCTCGTGACCCGCATTCACAGCCTCTAGATCTGATGAGACGCAGCCAACGAGGCGATGCCGCATCCAACGTTGCCGGAACTTCTATACCTAGTTCGAGGAGCCACCCAGATCGCTCACGAAGCAGAGTGAAGAGGAGATTTAGCGGTAGTACTGCAAACAGCAGCCACAGCCCCGGCAGCGAGCGAGGCTCTGCGCACCGAGAAAAGGAAGAGGGGAAGCCGGCGAGCAAGCCAGCACCGTGGGGCGTCATCGGCATCTGTGCGCTGGATATCAAGGCCCGAAGCAAGCCCAGTCGGAACATTCTCAACAGAGTCATTGCAAACCGCGATTTCGATGTCGTTGTGTTTGGAGACAAAGTGATTCTTGATGAAGAGGTGGAGAATTGGCCCATCTGGTACGTTTTCTCCTCGGTCGTTGCAAGCACACATGTTGACACAAGATAGCGACTATCTAATTTCTTTCTATTCGGATGGATTTCCGCTGGAGAAGGCCATTGCGTACGTTAAGGCACGGAAGCCATTTTGCGTCAACGACGTGCCATTGCAGAAGTTGCTTTGGGACAGGCGTTTGTGCCTACGGGTCCTGGATGAGATCAATGTCCGAACACCAAGTCGGGTCGAGGTGAATCGGGATGGTGGACCAGCGTTCCTCACACCTGACATGGTGAAATACATCAAAGAAGTCTCGGGGGTGAATCTCGCAGTCACCGACAAAAACAAGTATAACCCACCACGCAAAGTTGAGTTGCTCGATGACGGCGATGTCATCAGCGTTGATGGCCAACTTTTGAGGAAACCATTTGTGGAAAAGCCCACCAGCGGTGAAGACCACAACATCATCATCTACTTTCCAAAGGCAGCTGGAGGAGGCGCAAGAAAGCTTTTCAGAAAGATTGGCAACAAAAGCTCTGAATTCATCCCCGACCTCAACATTCCCCGGGCCATTACTGAACCGGACAGCAGCTACTTGTACGAGAGCTTCATGCAGGTCGACAATGCTGAAGACATCAAAGCGTACACCGTTGGCCCGCACTACTGCCACGCTGAAACACGCAAGTCGCCTGTGGTCGACGGTATAGTCAGACGAAACCAGCACGGAAAGGAGCTTCGGTACGTGACCGCGTTGAGCCCCGAGGAACTAGAAACCGCAAGCAAGATTGCGACTGCTTTTGGTCAACGAGTCTGCGGGTTTGACCTCCTTCGTGCTTCTGGCAAGAGCTACGTGATCGACGTCAATGGCTGGAGCTTCGTCAAGGACAACAACGACTACTATGATCAGTGCGCCAATATCTTGAAAGATTTGTTCGTGAAGGAGCGACTTCGAAGGGGTGGTATCTCATCGCCGATTCCATCGCCGTCGATATCGGACACAGACCCATTGTCCAAGCCGCAATCCTCAGGCCGAGATCGTGACCCGTCCTCTGCGTCCTTGCACGCTTACAATACAAAGAGCATTCCCGCACCCGCTTTGGGCACTTCAGACACATCTCAAGCCGGAGATGCGTCAGCTGGACACAGTTGTGGGGCTTCGCCACGCGTCGAAGACTTGATGTCGCCAACGGCGCCGAACACTGCCGTCGCTCCAATGCATGCGCTGCCGCCGCCTGCAGATTTCCTCCAAGCCAAGTCTACTTCAACACCAGCATCTGTAAAGACTGTGGCGACATCTCAGGGCGTTTGCGGCAGTGAAGACGCCCACCATGAGGAAGCTCAGCCGCCACCTCCTAAGCACTCCTGGAAATTGAAGGGAGTCGTGTCTGTTATTCGGCATGCAGACCGAACACCCAAGCAAAAGTTCAAATTTACCTTCCACACAGCTCCATTCATTGCTTTGCTCAAGGGCCACCAGGAAGAGGTGCTGTTGATCGGCGAGGCTGCTATAGCAAGCGTGATTTCGGCCGTTGACTCTGCATTTCTCGAAGGAATCGAGGACCCTGGGAAGCTCAAGGCACTGCGCAATGTTCTGGTCAAAAAGGGTAGTTGGGCAGGGACAAAGATCCAGATCAAGCCCATGTTTCGCAAGAAAAAGTCGGAGAATGCCGTGGAGGAGATGCCTGATCTGACCGAAAATGTTCAGACGCCCCCAGCGGACGCGAACGGCTCCAGCAAAACAGAAGGCAACTCAGTGTCTCCAAGAGAACCCGTCAAACGCCACGATTCCTTATCTGGGGTCACAATGTCCAAATTCACGGCCGCTGAAGAGCGACTTGTGCTTGACAAGCTCCAGTTGATCGTCAAATGGGGCGGCGAGCCCACTCATGCTGCCCGATATCAAGCTCAGGAACTCGGCGAGAATATGAGGAACGACTTTATGCTGTTGAACAGGGATGTCCTTGACGAAGTACACGTTTTCAGCAGCTCAGAAAGGCGCGTCACGACGAGCGCACAAATTTGGGCGGCGTGTTTCCTCGGAAAGAACGACCTTCCCGACGACTTTATCACAATCCGCAAGGACCTCTTGGATGACTCCAATGCGGCCAAGGACGAGACGGACAAGGTGAAGAAGAAACTCAAAGGACTTTTGCGCGAGGGAAACGAGCGACCTGCACAATTCGCCTGGCCCGAAAAAATGCCCGAGCCATCCGAGGTACAAAAGCGTGTTGTCCAGCTGATGAAGTTCCATCGTCGTGTCATGTACCACAATTACACCAAGATTTTCAGTGGCGCAGCAACATCCCTGAAGGACATTTCAAATCCGGCCACGGAGAAAGAGAAGCTCTCTGGAGAGGGCTCTACTACATCCCTTGCTTCTTCTCTGTCGCAAGCGAACACTGTCAACAGTATTCAAGCGCGATGGTGTTCTGGTGAGGATGCCGAGCTCTTCAGGGAACGTTGGGACAAGCTGTTTGCCGAGTTCTGCGACGGTGAGAAGGTGGACCCAAGTAAGATCTCTGAGCTTTACGACACGATGAAGTTTGATGCACTTCACAACCGACAGTTTCTCGAATGGGTCTTTACTCCTCCGGATCACATGCTGGATGAGTATGAAGGCAAGGAAAGCAAGACGAAGGAGTCGGAAGAGCCCAGGCCACCTGCCGAACCGAAGCAGGAGAAGTCCAACAACAGCGCAGCGCAGACCGCCCAGGAGGGATTGGATCACATGCATCGCTCTGGGACAGTCAAGAAGCTGTTTAGACGCCGATCTTTCCTCAACGGACTTCGTCATCTGGGTGAAGAGTCTCCCCCGGAACAGTACTTCAAACTGTACAAGGGCACTGAAACAAGCACATCCAAGACGGAGCAGAAGCATGAACCGCTCCAAGAGTTATACAAGCTTGCCAAGGTGCTTTTCGACTTTATTTGTCCCCAAGAATACGGTATTTCCGACAGCGAGAAGCTCGAGATTGGTCTCCTGACCTCCCTGCCTCTTCTGAAAGAGATTGTCCAGGACCTGGAAGAGATGCAAGCTTCCCACGATGCCAAGTCCTTCTTCTACTTCACGAAGGAGTCACACATTTACACGCTGCTCAACTGCATCATCGAGGGAGGTATTGAGACCAAGATCACTCGCGCAACCATACCCGAACTCGACTATTTGTCTCAGATCAGCTTTGAGCTGTACGAATCAGAGATCAAGCAGCCCCTGGATGGCCCCGAGGACGAGCCCAAGTATGCGTACAGCATTCGCATCACAATCAGCCCCGGGTGTCATGTCCACGACCCTCTCCATGTCCAGCTGGACAGCCGCCACTCAATTGGCTGTGCGCCTAGGCGTAGTTTGACCAACCACAGCGACTGGCTCCAGGTGATCAAGACTTTGCGGGCCAAGTTCAACCAGTACGTATTAACGAGCCATGTGCTTTTCGATAGCGGCAACTGACCCAACCGCAGGGTGAAACTACCTAAGACCTTCCTCGCCGTGAACCTCTCTGAGGCTTTCACATTTGAGGAGCTGGAACGGCAGGCAAGCGATTCCGAGGCTTTGGAGATGAAGGCTACGCCGTCCAAAGATTTGCTCACATCGCCCCCCGCAGCTGCATCTGCTCCTGGGGCGCACGTTGATTCTGCTAACACCGTCGAGGGGGAGGAGACTGTGAAACTCGCATCATCATGACCAGTGTTGAACCGGCCACCAGACACCAGGTGAGGGCACAAATCAGCGAGCCGAGAATTCGAATCCTTCCTGGGCAGGGGACCCTGGGCCGAATTCTGGAGCGAAGCCGAGACGGCGATCAATGCTGCCGCATCTTTCTTGGTGTCAACTACTTAATATTAGTCACTATGAACCACCGAACCAGGGCTTCTGTTAGCGTGGCGCCTCATGGACAGACACTTGAACAAAGTCCCACGCATGGGAGAAGGATCAGCCACCACCGATGCATGCGAAGAGGTTGCGTACCGAGAAACGAAGAGGGACCGGTCGGGGCTTTTTTTTTTTTTTTCTCTCCCACTCGTGAACCATAGAGACATAGATAAGACAACGGCATCCACAAGGACCTTGGGTAATGCGAACATACTTGGGTTTTGCGATACGTTGCTCACACGGGATACCGAATTCCAGGTCAAGAATTACTCAACATCACGTTGTGGTGCCTGTGCACTAGAGTGAGGCGACCAAGATGCAAGGCACTTCGGCACATGTTCCTAGTGGGCCATGCCCTCTGAAACAGTCGTTCGGCCTCGGAGGAGGTCCCCCGTCACCTTGGGCAGCGCCCATTGGCATGCACACATACATGTACGTACTGTATGTGAGGTGTGCTGCAACTCGCGATTGCAAAGTTCAGAAAAGCATGATTCCCCCTGCAATTCTGCCGAAGACACTGGGAGTTTCACGTTGAGTCATGCCCGTGGCAGCCAATGAAAAAAAGCCTCCTGGGCGCTCGGGCGATCCGTTTATGCCGGGATGAGGGTGCCATGTGGTCGTCGTGCCTTGGCACGACAGTTGCCTTCCTTTCTTGTTTCTATCGGATGGCGTGACAGCTGCGGGACATTCGTCACACGCAGAACGCAGAAAAATGTGGACAATGGGCACCGGGGGCTCGGGTAGGGCTGATGCGACTTTGCAAGTTAAGGAACATCAGGATCAATCAAATCGTGGAACTTGTTGTCAGGCTGGCGTCTGGGTCTCGACCGCCACACGGGAGTGGCGTCCGTCAGTTCGGACAGCGCTACGGAAATGAGAAACGTCAGTAACGCAAGCCTGGAACCGCGTTAGTGGGTTCAGCGGAGAGAACCCTGGCAACGGGTGACAAGTACGTAGCAGATGATTGCTGCAGAGTTGACGAAAGGGTGTGAGGAGCATGCTTGTTGTTGGGTCGGGATCGACGGATGAAAGCGAGCCTGCGCATGCCTTTGCCAGTTCTGGATTTCAAGGACGGTAATGGCCTCTGGGATAGGCTGGGAACGAAGCTGTGAGGGCTCCACCACTTCCACGTAGACGGGGCAAGCTGTGTGTGCTGGTTCAGTCTTTATGCATTACACGGCACAGCAGCGCGGACACTCACTCTCTCCCTGATAGCATCGTAGCCATGGGAGAGATGGTTGTTGACGGGGATGCTGCTCACCGGTCGATGCAGCCAAGTGGATGATGATGTGTCGGTCTGTTTCTCAGTCATTCATCCCTGCGCGCTCCTTCACGTACCGAGGACGCAAATATTATCAAATTCGCTAATGAATACGGATACCGTTGTCAGGTCCGCATGTGCCGTGCCTGGACACGCCTGACTGGTCATGCAGCTGTGCCTCGGATATCCGGACGCAGCGCGTTGCGCTTCCGCCCCTGTCCCCGACGTTCATGGAACTTGCTAGAATTGGATCGGGCGAAAAAGGACGTAGCCAGGCGCGGGAACGGGAACGGGAACGCGAATCACACCATGGAGTTGCTTGGGTAAGAGAATTCGAGATGACACAAGCCGTACAGTAGGTGCCGGGGTCGGAGCGGATGCTCGGCCCAGGGAAACGGTCCGTCCGTGTGATAGAACTGGCATTGGCCCTTAATTATTACAGCACAGATGCTCTGAAGGATTTGGCGAGGCTAAAGTAACGAAATTTCGGAGTACATAGGACGTTTATTATTCAAGGACCGGCCTATGAAGGGCATTTGAAGAAGAACTGACAACTGATCTACCCAGACACTTGCAGGAAGGAGCGCTCGGGTGCAGTGGGTTTTGGATGAGTCTAGTCCTCCTGTAGAGCAACAACTATGCCACAGACCCCAGAGACACAGTACAGCAACCCACAATCAATATGATAGGCCACACGACCGTGTCTCGACTCTGTGCCGCTGAAGCGGTTTGGCGCGCTCCAATGTACGTAATACAGAAGCCACCTTTCGCGGCCACGGTTGACTTCTTTACTGCATCACCATGTTTCCGTACTTTCGTGAGTCCTGCTAGTCTCGTTAGGGCTCGCTGTTGCCTGCAGGCTGTGATCCGGGTGCCACGCTAGTGCGGATGGACCGTTCAGGGGGGCGAGCACGATGCAATGTCGCCCGATGAGGAATGAACAGTGACACAGGGCGACTACCGTAGGATCATCGGACTGGGTCCGGGAACTTGCGACCTGGTGCGTGTCGACTTGGGTCTTGCCGAGTTTTCTCTCCGCTACTTGGTCTGTCTGGCCCTCCTTGCTTGAACAACGACACCCATGCGCATAATGCCAAGAGGTGAGAGTTTCTCGATGGATTTAACCCACATGTAAGACCATTTGGGCCGTCCTCGGTTTCCTCATTCGGCTGGCACTGAGCCACTTGCGGGCCCCAAGCGTCTGGCGTTCACGCACGTCACTTGTCATTATTTGGCCATGGTACAGCACCACAATCCAACTTGCCCTTCTGGCATTCGAATGCCACGGACTACCAAAGTAAGGCATACAACAGACACGCACCCTCGGCACCCGCCCGCGCATGGCACAGGGCCGCCTGGGGTTGCGAAGCCGAGGACTGCCTTGGATGGCAAACAACCCTGTCCCCTGTTGATTTAAAGTTTGACCTTGGACATTCCGCAACACGACGTGTGCAACAAGCGGTGCGCCCTTCGGGTAAATGCAACCTGACTTAGGGTACCTTACACAGCTAGCATTAATTATCAGCTTGAAGCATCTTGATCGAGACTAGAGCTTTCATCGCGGTTGCTTCACCTCGCACAGTCAATCCACCCCCTGATCCTTTCCAGGTCTCGTCCGACGTCCTTTTGGGTCGCTGCTCCGTTCAACAGCCATGGTCGCCTGGATACACAGCTGACGTAGGCATCCTTGCCATGGCCCCATGTCGTTCAAGGATACACACTCGGCCAAGACGTACGCGCACCCTTGTCTGCGTCTTGCGATTCAACGCCCGATCCCACGTGTGCCGCCTCGGTTTGATCGCACAAACAGCCCACCTGGCAAACGTGCATGGTGGATGCTGGGAAGATCCCCTGCCCGTTCTCGTCTGGTTTCAACGACATCTCCGCGCGAGACACTGTGGTTTCTGTCTTCATCCCCCTGTCGGCTCAGTCTTCGCCGTTCCAGCTTTAGGCCTTGTGTCGATGCTGGCTCGCATTATTACACACGCACAAGGGCTCGGTTCACCCTGGCAGACCTTGATTACTGCGCCCACGCCAGCACCCGAGCCGCTCTCGACAAGGGCCAAGCATCTCTATCAGATCTCAGATCCGCCGCACATACACGTTCAGTTTCGGTACACGGGCGCCCCATCTCGAATTCTGCCTTCATTGTCGGCCTTTTGGTGATTCAAGCCCGGAACTTGAACTTCTCCTTCCCCGCTGCTTGATGGGCACGGTTCTGGCTTCCTTACTAACAGCCATCTACCGAGCTGTCTGCCTACCTCTTCTGCCTCTCCTACACTGCACAACGCGTCATTGCTTCCCCGTGTCATTGATTCACGTCTTAGAAACACAAGATCTGGATTTTCCGGTTTCCATTGACTGCTGGCTTGAATCTCTTGATCAAGATATTTGATATCTTTCGATCCCGGCCAAGCTTGCTCTGTTCAATCCCATCCATACTTTGCACAAGGCGTTTGTTCATGTATGTCTTTTTCAATCTCACCCCTCATCACACATCACGGCAGCCGCTCTCAGCGCGAGCTCAGTAGCCCGGAACATTGTTGGTACGCTTCTCGGGGCGTGTCTATCCAATATTCTTACTTTGACGTCGAAAGTGTGTCAACGAAGACACGCGCGACAAGGCTGACGAGATAGAACGCCTCCCTAGGTAGCATCCAATCGACCACCTTCGACTTACATCACATCCGGCGACCTGCATGCAGCAACTGACACCTTCAATCACGACCATCGAACAGAAGCAACGCCAATACCGGTGAACATGTCGGTCGCCTGTGCGCACTCCTTCCAGATGATCAAGTCCGAGACGACACTGGTGCAATGGCTGTGTCATTTCTGTCGCTCAGGCCCCCATTGGGCCATCTTTGAGTGCGCCTACTGCAAACTTCAACTGTGCCGGGCGTGCACCAAGACCGCATGAGAGCCCATTCGGTCTTCCAACTTTTGATGAGAGGTCATGTTCATTGATGCTGCTGCTGCTTCCGGGACGGTCGCTGTTGTCGTTTGGAGCATGCCAGTTTGACAGTCTGACTGCGGGTTCCCAGGGAGCATTCCCTCCGACGGCCCTCTTTCTGCTTCCTGTCAAGGTTGCCTGCATACGGTACGCAGGATTCCACGTGGAGACTCCAACCCAGGCAATTTCAATCCCCGGCCTTCTTGTCTGCATCGCCGAGCCTGAATCTCCGATGGGGTGGTGGGGTACAATCAAGGCCAATTTCGATGATCGGCGCCTTGGGATTGATTCTGAGCGTTCAAAAGCATTTCAGGAGTTTGGGGTCTAGGAGTAGGGATTCAGGGTCACGGAATCGATCTTTCAAGGTGGCAAGAATGCCAAGGTCACGCATGATCTTATGGAACCTTTTTGAGGATAACGGGTACCCTCAGGGCATCGAATGGCAGCATTCGATCTGTTGTCTGCTCACGCTTGCCTCAACTCTTCTGCCAGCTATTTCTCCATCCATGAACAAGTTCACGACTTTACTGAAGCCGAGTTCGCCTTGTGGTTGACACGATTCATGTGCCATGCACCGGGAATACGGCACATCCCAAATGATGCTTTTGTTGATTCATTGCATCTGGGACGGCTCGCGAATTCCACTCCCCGGTGGCACAGACACAATCTGCTAGATGGGGTGTACCAGAGAAGCTTGATCATGACAGAAACTGGCCCTTGACTGTGTGACACAGAGTATGCAAGGTACGCGGCAGTACACTCACAGATTGATCCCGTCCTTCCGCTCTGCAGGTGCGCGGAAGCAGGGGCCGTCAGCGCGTGGCCGACAGATCTTCAGGCGTGCGACGTTGCTAGCGTGGCAAAACGCCACTTGTTCTTGGATACACAGGAAGATAATCATGACAATGACGCCCGGTGGAGAGTGGTGGTTCAACAGGGGTGTTTCTCGGTACGTAATTGACCATGAAAGACCCTGTTTGCGTGCAACATTTCCAAGCACATGTGGGTGCCTCGCAACGTAACATG
The DNA here is from genome assembly GCA_027569275.1 of Emericellopsis terricola. Classification (NCBI taxonomy): domain Eukaryota; kingdom Fungi; phylum Ascomycota; class Sordariomycetes; order Hypocreales; family Bionectriaceae; genus Emericellopsis; species Emericellopsis terricola. The sequence goes on along the minus strand of JAPDEU010000004.1, from coordinate 287,312 downwards.
TCTTGTCAGCACCATCCGCGGAACAGACCCCGTCGCCCGGCAGTCGTACGGTAGGTACATATGAGCCCTCGCCGCCTCACCTACACGCGTTTCTCGTAGAAGCGTGCCGCCGTGGGGTCCTTCAACGGCCAGTCCCATACGGGCCGCTCCTCACTCCTCTGTTTCACCTCGATCTGGTCCCCGGTAGAGATGGATTCTACATCGACGCCGTCTGTCAAGAAAGCATAGCGTCCAAAGACGGGCGAGTACTTTGAGCCCGCGTCCACCCTTCGATCGGACATGAGCTTCTTGAGAACAGTCCCGGGCTCGCCCTTGGCAGGCCGGCCGGTGTCATAGTCCACATTGACCGATACGCACCGCCCGCAAAGCTTGGACATGGTGAAGCCTGCGCCCCTGTTGAGACCCAGCTCCGCCCAGTAGTCCTCGTCCCACTCTGTCGCCCCGTCCACGACAATGTTGGGCCGGAACTTGACCATGTCCACCTCACCCGATTCCAGGCGGTCCTTGACGGCGCCGAGGGACGCCTCGGTGGCAATGAGATACGGCGCGCAGTCCGAAAAGGTGAGCCAGTCCGGTTCTGATTTTGCCCCCGTGACATAGCTCGCGACGGAGGACAGCCATCCACGTTGCGGCTTGGCGTCTTTGGGTGAAAATGTGCCCAAGACGGGGCGTTTCTGGTCGCCAATGTAGAGAAGCACGGTGCTGAAGCCAAAGCAGGCGGTGAACCACGCATCGTATTTCGGTCCCATCTTGTACGCGCGCGCCATGCTCTGATGCACATTCACATCCTCCGTGTCCAGACCAGTCGTGTCAGGCGTCAACGGGATCTCCAGCGTCTCGTTGTGCAGGGGACTGCTGGGTGCTATGGGCTCCTGCGGCGCATGATACCGGACGTGGATGGATCCGTTGATGATTTCTGGTGCAAAGAGTGCGCACGCGGGATGCGAGGAGAGCTGCAGCTTGTCGAGGGTGCCATCTTGCTTGCGTTCGCAGAGCATAAAGGTGCGATCGTGCGCGATGCCCTGCGGAGTGAGCTTTGCTGTCGCAAGTGAAACGCCCCGGAGGCCCTTTATGGGATAGACCCAGAGCTTTGGTAACCGGTCAGCACGAGCCGGGGATGGCGGGTGGATGAATTTTTCGTCTGTCAACGTACAGCTGTGACTTTCATCTTGAATTGGGAGGGGTCAGGATGAACGATATTCGAGACTGCCGACTGCTTCACGGAAGAGAGGATGAGACCTTGAACATGGAGTTCGTGTCCAAACGGATGTGGATGTGTTCAGTTCAGGGTAAGGGTAGCCAGAGCCTTGCTGCGAGACCCTTACTTTTGAAATTACCGCACGGGACGAGGTTCTATTAATACCTCCTGCGCCTATGTACTTTCTTGTTCTCTGCCTTCTCTGCTCGATAGTTTCGATTGGTTTCTTTTACCCAGGAGCGAACGAGTTCTCCTATGGTTTTCCTGTGTGGGCTGTTTCGAGGCTGCATCCCGAGGCCACGTGTTATGTAAGTTCGCTCTAGGCACAGATTACTCATAGTGATGGCTTATTATTCCTAATAGGGACTGTCCGCCTCCAAATACTGCATGTACTGCTACTTTTGATTGACCCGCGATAGACTGGGGTTGTGATCTCCAGGCCCATTACGTGCTTCCAACACGATGACTTGACACGGTTGTACGTACAGGGTAGGTCATCATCTCAAGTTCTGTCTGGATGAATAAATCCGGTCCGTCCATGCATGGCCAGTCGGGCTACATGACAACTCCATCGAGTTTACGCGTAGAAACTCTTGGGCTCTGACCGCGGCTACGTAGCATGCCAGTTGTGTGCGCCAACGCTATCCAATCGCAGTATCCGTGCCTCATGTCCATGAGATCAGTCCGTTTGGCGAGGTGCTTTCTTCCAAAATTCTTCACTGAGCCATCCCTCCATCCCTTCGCCAGTGACCTGACCGCCATGACTCAATCTGCCTACCGGGATCATTATGATCTCGACGAACAAATGCCGAGTCGCTGCAGCATGTAGCGTGCATCCGTCGAGGTGCATCCGCTGAGGACGAGTCTGGACTGATGTGGACTTGGATAGGGTCACTGGGAAGTCGGGGACCCCCGCCTCGGGTCAACGACCCCAACCTGGGGTTCCGGATGAGTGACCACGAGACAGGACGCCATTCTGCTTGGCAGTGCCGTTGCTCGAGGTCGCGTGAGCCACAGAGTCCCGACGATTGGTATTAACTCGTGCAGAAGACGTGATCAGCTGTGCCCAGGCATGCATCTCGTCGCTCACGACCACGAGCGGTTCCGACGCTGTCATTGATCGCCAAGGTGGAGGATGGGTTTCGCGATAATGGCGTACCATTCCGCCATGGGGCAGGCCAGCCCCCTCTGCATGCCAGGTCATCATCGCATCGTTTCGCATGGGGCTTCTCTTGGCATCAGATGCTACGCTCCTTGATGACACAGCTCCAGCCTCCAGGCGGGGGTGTGTCACATGTTTGAGATTTGCATCGGGAATTTCTCAAACAAGTCTTGTGTGTTCGCGCCTCGCAGGTGGAACACGGGGCTTGGGTGAAGAGGGAAAGGCTGGACGAGGCCCAAACGCCGATTGCCGAGGGGTTCTCGTGCGGCCGTTTCAGATACGCACCAGTTATACACGCACTGCAACGTGCAGATCAGGAGCGGCTCTGCCATCCAATCATTTGCGGCATTCAAGCGTTTATCGGTCGGGCTACCACGATGCATGCGAGCATGTGTTGTAAACCTTTGGGGGCGAGGTGGACAATGGCGCTTGACTTTTGTTCCAGAGTCGATATCTGGGGAACGCAAGGCGCTGGCGCCCCCTGTCGCGGCGCAAGGTCTGGCCCTCGGTTTGGGGGGTATACTTGCTCACGACATGGACAAGGATGACAATCCGCGACGCTGGCCAGAAGTTCGACGCACCCTGGGTCTTGTAATTATTATTGCTCTTTTTGTTGATCGCGGCAAGTCGTCCGCTGCGGCTGCCTCGGTCAAGGCGACCCAATGTTCGTGCCTGATCTAGGCTTCCGGGATGGCCACCGCCAGCTATTTAGTGCAAAGCAGATGCAGGAAAATCCAAACAACATCAAACGCGTGATGCGGGGGCAGACACTCGGACTCGCGGTTGCACGGACACTGCAACTGTCGAACATCTCTCAAGGTCGTCGTTATCATGCCGATGGGAGTGAGGGTCCGGGACGCTGGGATCTTGGCTACTAACCAGTGGCAGCCATGACTGACACATGCATCCTGCATCTCGCCGCTAAAGGACCAGCCCCGGTGGTGGCTGCAGGCTTGCAGTTTGTCCACCGTCACGAGAGCCTCCCGAGGACAACGGCTGGATCGTTCAGTTCTTGTTATCTGCCAGGGTTGCACGCCATTCGTTTGCTGGCAGTCGTAAGAGTGTGCAGAGTCTCGATATGGTCGTGGCGAAAGCAGTCCCTGCAACCCTCTGTCCGCCAGCCTGGAGCTGCAAGGACAGCTGTTTACCGGTGCCGCCTTACAATCCTTGCCGTGCGTTTGTTTTGTCTCAGCGGCTCGAACAGCTGCACCCTGACGGCAAAATCTGCGCAGGGCTCCGACGACGATCATTGGAGCTGAGGCGTCTCAGGTTTTGCGTTGGCTTGTTGGCTTGAGCACGACAGTGGCAGCTCCCGCCATTGGCAAGAACGCGGCAACAGAGAGCGAACAAAAAGAAACTCCTTGTCCACCGCTCCCGATCAATTTCCTTATCTCTCCTCCCCGTTTTGCCCAACCGTCTGTTTCCTTTGCAAGAAGCCCGTCGCGGCCGTCTTCACTTCTTTTCAGTCTTCTCTTATACAACTTACAATTTTGTGTGGTTTCGCAGGTCGACCACTTCTCCTCCACCAGTCCTATTAGCCCCAGTCGCGCAGCCACCTACTCTCAGGACAATCTGCCATCAGTACAGCACAGAAAGCATGGAGTACGACGCGTACAACATGGGTGTCCGCGAGCTCGATCTCAGCGCTTGCCATGTCAACACTTTCTCTGACAAGATCAGCGCCGTCCCAGGGTTGAAGACCAGCACAGGTAAGTGTAGTAGTCCCTACTGATTCACCGACATATCCCATCGCCCCTTGTCGATCATCACGGCAACAAGGCCTTGCCGCGCGGATCTGGCCCATGAGCACCTCGTCTATTTCATCATCCTCGCGCACGCAGACGGATCTACTCAAGGACGCATGGTCCATGACGGGCAGTCATGCCCAGAGGACAGGACCCCTAGCGCTGCCCCTCCAAGAGATGATGCCCCACCAATCCTGCACTATCGCAGCACACGAACATGCACGCGCTTCTTGACCGCAAGCTTGAGAAATCGCACGGAAAAACTAACACACTTTTCATAGCCTTCTTCAGTTTTCTCCGCGCGAATCTTGTACTATCTCCCTCGGCAATGTCCTCCTGTGCCAACACACCAATTTTCGGCGCCTCTGTATCGAGCCAGCCCAGCTTGAGCTTCCAGCCCACATCGCCCTCACCTCTGGCCGCCAAGCCGGGCCTGGTATCCGATGACGACATCCCACCGCTATCTTTGGAACCTCTGGACACGCCCGAAGAAAAGGCGGAGGGGCTGAGGCTTGTGGTCGACAGTGTAGCCCAGATGCAGCAGCGCGCCGTCAAGAATGCCATCACCAACCCTCTGTCCCTGGCTGGAATGGGGCTTTCTGCGGCCCTGTCGTATCGGGCCACCGGGAACGACGTCGGCCTAGGCTTGGTCCTGTCCTGCGGCATCATCATGTCCTACTTCATGGCTCTGAGATGGATCTCATCCCGCTATGTGACTCAGGCAGAAAACATGCGGTATGATTGGCTTCGCAATCCCGAGACAGGTGCCGAGGACATTGTCTTTGGGGCCAAGTGTGACAGTACCCTCGTGGGAGCCCTCGTTGTGCGATTACAACCCTGCTATGCCTTCCCATCAAGCAATGGGCGGCGCAGGAAGTCCGGCTCTATTACATTGAAGGGTGGACGTGGCATGATCCGTGCGTGGACCACGGACCTCAACCACCGCGGCACAGGCGTGGGCAAGGACCTGCTGTTTGAGGCAGTGCGTTTCATAAAGGAGAAGTGCGGGCGCGATGCCGAAGTCGGCTTTGCGCAAGAGCATGCTCACAGCGTCATGTTTCTGCCCCGCGTCTTTAATAAAGAGTTTAGGAAGGATGAGGTGAGGGCAGCAAAGGCGCTCGAAGGGGCCCTCGCTGAGTGGGAGATGTGCAAGAGAAAGTGGTAATTAATTTTGACTCGGGGAGACGAGTGAAAGACGAAGAGAAAAGGGGAGAAGAAGGTAATCGGAAAGCCCAGAGACTTAGGTGGAGGATGGAACACGCGCGCAGCGTTTGCCTTGTGGAATTCCCTAGAGATACCCATTAGCGAGTCTTGCTTCGTCATGACAATTTCCAATGTTTTTGCGAGTCTTGCTTATTGGTTGTGACAATTTCCAATGACATTGCCTATCGGTGATATTATTCCAGAATGGTAGCACAAACCATCGAGCCACACAAACGCCCTTACTCTCGTGCCTCTGAACCTCCCGTCTCCAATTCAATGACAGGGGACAAGCGGGATGACTGTCATAAAACGCCGTCGCAACAAAATAACAAGGGCCTCCACGTCTAGTACCGAAGTACTCTCCGGAATCAAGCAAAGCGTGTGGTTTGCACCGTCTTCTTTTGATTGGTTTCCGGGTCGAATCCATAGATAGGTCGTCCACGGCGTTTCACGGCATGAATCACCTAGAGTAGCCACCCTATTAGTTCATCTCTTTGAATCGAGTACGCGTCAGACTCACATCTGTGACGGTGACCGTTTTCCTTCTCGCGTACTCGACGTACACCACGCAATCCCGTAGTATCTAAGGTGAGTAAATGAGCCAGTATTGGCTACAGAGTGGACATGTATGCACGAGACAACATACAAGCTCGAGGTATTCCTTAATAGCCCCGCGGGCCTCTTCGTATATCATCCCAGAGATGCGCTTTACGCCACCTCTGCGAGCCATACGACTACTCGACGCGTAAGTGAGAAACAAACTGACTGTGACGACGACACGCACCGAATAGCGGGTTTGGCTATGACGATTAGCTATCGGAGGCTACGATAAGGACGGATACTCACTGATGCCCTTGATACTCTCCGTTAAGACCTTTCTAGAAGAGGAAACATTAGCTCATGTAAAGGCATACGCATGTATGAATAGGCCACATGCCGATGCCGCTTTGGAGCCGCCACGCTTCGACCTGCTATGGTCTTTCCCGCAACAGCAGAATGAGGCCCGCCGCCCGGGCCACCTCGGGCAATGCCTGCGAGAGGTGTTCTCGGCATGACCTGTGTTGGTTCGGGTTTGGAGATATAAAATTTGTATTAGCAGCCTCGGGTTCGTCGACGAAATGACAGCACTTTCAGACTGTGTGCTTCGTTAGAAAAGTCAACGGTACGGTGGTGTGGTTGCAGCAGCGAAGGCCAGATGAAGTCCAGCTGAGAGAACACAACCACGCAGCGCACGTGACTTATGCATCAGAGATCACGCTCTGTTCTCATGGTACTGCAAAGTGAATTCTTGCAACTCAAGTCAATCGATGGCATTGCTCTTGCGCGTGGAGCCACAAGTTGCGACGAGCACCATGGGGTTACGGCGGGACTTGCTAGCTCAATATCCGACACACGATATGGGGCCGGTCAACGAATGCACACCTCAACAACACCAGAATGGCAGCAACAGAACCGCGTGTAATTTCGTTCATTCAATTCATGACGTTGAGCTCAACATGCCCCCATTAGTCACTTCATGCTATGTTACTTTTTCATCGTCATCTCCAGGGTTTTCCCACGAGGCAATGGTTGTCAAACCCAGGGCAACTGCCTACACAGGTAGGCCTACGCATCGGTATCGACTGTCGCGGCAGGCTCAGGACCCTTGTTGGTCACTTCTTCCTCGGCCAGCAGCACTGGCGACTCTTGCGCGCTAGGATCAAGATCATCGCCCCTGACAGGGCTGTCGGTGCGAGCTTTCTTGGACGGCCGGTCCGACTCATCAGTCTGATTTTCCAAAGCTTGCTCAGCATCGCGGGCCGTCTTTGTAGCCGTCGCAGCCTTCAGCTCCAATTCCAATTCATCCAGCCTCCTCTTCAGACTGTTCTCCCGCCTGTGAGTCTCTTCCAACTGCGCCAACAGTTGCGCTTCGCTGACGCGACTCTCCTCCAGTTGTGTGCGAAGCCCCGTCTGCTCCGAGTCGGCTACCTCATGGCCCCTGCGCGCGGCAGCTTCTTGTTGCTCCAACTGACTGAGGCGCCCCCTGAAAAGCTCATTTATGAGTTCGAGCTCGCGCACTCGTGTCTTTAGGCTGGAATTAGCTGCGATGAGCTGCTCGTGCGTCTGGGGCGTGTCGCCATTCATCGGCGATCCAGACCCGTCACCTCCCTGCCCAAAATTCGAAGAATAAGGGTCGTCCATCATGAAGGACGGCAACGGGTTGCTGTACATCGAGGGCGTGTCCGTTCGAGAGATTGGAGAGCCATTCGCGCCATCTCCATGAAGATTCGCTGATCGTGGGGCATTATTGCTCTGAGGCGTGGCCTGATAGTCAGGTTAGCGATGTGAATTTGGTAGTGTGCAGCGTTTTGTACAAGCTGCGCAGAAAAGTCGGCACCTTTTTCTTCGCATCTGTGCGAGTGCCCTTCAGTCGATTGCGACTCTTGATTACATCAGTTTTCAAGGATATCGGTCTCGGTCGACCATGCAACTTCAGGAACAGCCCACAGGCGTTGCAAAGTACATTTCCGTATTCGTCGCGACGCCATAATGGGGTAGTCGATGTACTACAGTTCTGACATGTAGGCTGTGATGATACGTTAGAATTCATCTTCTTTCATTTTTGCACAGCTAATTGGCAGTTTGCAGCGCAGCTGGCGCGCGGGAATCGATAAGTGATATTCTCGGAACATTGATAAGCGATGGCAATGAGGGAGTCCCATGGCCCCGTCACCGCAGCGATGCGTGATGAGATAGTGGGGTGGCATGTGTCAGGATGATTGGGAAGACGGGCTAGCGCGCGATAATGCACGTGAGGCATGATGCAAATCATCATAGTGGTGATAAGGAGTTTCAATGGGGGCATCGCGGTCAGATACGGGATAACGATGATTCGAGTGATAAGAAAGCATGCAGGCTTACGAGACCAGTGGTTCCGCCGCTAGCTGTCGCCGCAGGCGTGGCTCCGTTGTATGCGACCGGGTGTTGAGGTTGCGGCGGCGCCTGTTGTGCTTGCGGTGGGTGTTGTTGCTGTTGCTGTTGATGATGTTGTGTGTCCGGCTGGTTGTTCAAGTTATGCATTGAGCTGCTGATGGATGTTAGTCCTCTGACCTGATGCAGCCTTGGAAGGTATCGCGCGTCATGTGGATTTCGAAATACCTGGGATCATGTGTTGAATCCTCTCCTCCGCTGGTCTCGGGCAGACCGCCAGTCATACCCAGCAACTGCGAGACAGCATCAGCAGCAGCGGATGAAGAGTTGCGTCGCAGCTTGGAATCGATCTGCTGCGGCTGCAGCTCAGGCGCAATGTCCTCCATTTTGGCGACGAGGAAATGCGACAAGTCGCGACGATAAATTTGACGATTGGGTTATCGATAACAGGCGATTAGAACGACAACGCAGTCGCGGTGAGGTGCGTCCAAGTGAATCAGTTATTCGCAAACGTGTCGAGATGCGGTGGGATGCACTTTTGCGCAGAGGAGAGACCGTCGAGTCGATGGTCGCGGCGATCAATTGACTTGGTTGAGAGAGTACGTGGAATTGTAGGGGGGAAAGATTTGTTCACAGGGCGACTGGCACTGCGCTGGAAGACGTACCTCGCAAGATTGGCGCGCTGTTTCCGGGGCGGACTGGCCGAGTAAGGGCTTCCCACATCGCAACAACCACGTCGAAGTGTCAAACTAGATAAAACTCGGTCAGTGTGATCCCTAGCAGTGATTCACTCTTGCATCTGCGACTATGTTCATTAACTGCTCATTCGTGGTGATGGACCTTGGAAAGGTTGGCCCCTTCCAACGTGACGTGGCTTGTGTACAAGCCACACACCAGCCACACAACAAGAAGCATGCCCAAAACGTAAGTGGAACGGCCAGTACATATTGTTTCACCACCATCAGAGTACTTCTCATTACGGAGGGTGTTCAATTCCGAGACTACTGCGTGCTAATAGTAGCACGCATTGATCTATCAGGCAAGGAATCCGTTGCTAGACATGACAGAATTGTAAGAGTATTATAGAAGCACTACCGGCAAAGGACTACCTCGGGATTCTTAAGTCCTTTCTAGCCTCCTTTGTCACTTATTGCGAACAGGAACGCGCCAACCAGCAAGATATGTCGAAGGCTTTGGATGTGAAAATAAAGACTTTAGTCGCAGATACGAACCAGGCCATTCAACAAATCACAACCCCCCTTCTTGTCCCAGGTTCCTGAAGTGTGTTCAGGCCATTGCAATGAATACCGGGTAATTAACTTAGGTGCTTGCCCACCTTCCGGGAGCGGCCTGAGCCTCAGTTGTGTGCCCCACCACCAGCCACATCGCGGCGTCATTCTGAGGTGGGCAACGGCGGGTAGGCTAACAAGCCCCTCCACCAGTACCTGGTAGCAGTACCACCGGCATTGTCGTCGGTGCACAGCGGTGAAGTAGCCCTGCTGAAGGCAGGCATTCTTAGATCTTGCAACCCTTGTTTACCATTTTGATCGCCAAAGAAACACGCCTAGAAGTTCCCTTGCAGACATACGATCTGACACAATGTTTAACTGGGCGAAGCAACAGTATGATGCCATGTCAACTGCACCTTGAACTACCAACGCTGACAAGCAAAGGCTGGCCAACGTGGCCGGCACCGCGGAACCTATCTACGGACCGTCTGCGATCCGCCCAGTTGGCGATGAAGTCGACAAAAGTACTTACACCGAGCTCACTCGCGACGACCTCAAGTGGCAGGTTTTGGAGACGACCAATGTCGAGACCGAGACTTTCTACTTCGTTGCCGAAAGTGGGCAGATTGCCATGGCCCAGGTGATCTATAGCAATGTCATGTATGGACGCCCGGCGAAATGCCCTGTGATACATAGCTGACTCTTGCCAACAGGGGGGTTCGTGTGACGGCCCAGTTCAACTGCAAGGTCTTCTCGAAGGACCCCACCAAGGAGCATCTGTGGTGCTCGACGCCACTGAGCAACATCGAATTCAGCGAGGACAAGTCCTCATTCTTCGCTGAAAACTGCGCCCTCGAACTGTCGGCCGATGGAAACTCCTATACGATTAAGAGTGCGAACGACGAGCGTGCCATTGTCAACTTGAAAGTCACCAAGGCCGCTCCCGGCTTCCAAGGCGGCAAAACTGGACAAACCTTGTTCGGCACTGATCTCCAGAACCCCTGGGGTTCTATGCGACATGCTTTCTGGGCCCGCTGCGTTGCTGAGGGCACAATCACCACGAAGGAGGGCCCTATCGACCTCAAGGGCCAGGCCATGTACGCATATGCCATGCAGGGGATGAAGCCCCATCACGCTGCCGCCAAGTGGAACTTTGTCAATTTTCAGGGGCCCAAATACTCGGCCATCATGATGGAGTTTACTACTCCCGAGTCATACGGGACCACCACCGTCAACGTTGGTGGCATTATCAAGGACGGCGAGATTATCATTGCTGGCTGCAACAACACGGCAACCCACACCGAGGTGAAGGCGGACTCGGAAAACGATTGGCCTGAGCCTAAAAGCGTGCGATTCGAGTGGAACGGCAAAGAAAAGTCGGGCAAGGCCGTCGAGGGCGTGCTTGAGGGCTCCATTGGAGACAGGACGGACCGTGTTGATGTCATGGCCGAAGTCCCAGGTTTCGTCAAGACCATCGTTGCCAGCGCTGCCGGCACGAAGCCTTATATCTACCAATACGCGCCCAAGATGACACTCAAGCTGAAGATCGGGGATGAGACGATTGAGGAAGAGGGCCAGCTCTTTATGGAAGCCACTTTCATTGTGCAGTAGGAAGCGCAGCAGAAAGCTGACAGTTCAGGTTCGGGAATAAATTAATCGGAACAGGCATTAGACACGGCCCTCACTCGCTACTACGTACCTATAATATTGCAGTCAATCTTATTCTCTGAAATGTGAGACATGTGGCTGGGGTTTCGTGGTGCTGTTGACTTCGGAGTTGTCGCGGTCACGGATCATTCCAACGCGGGTAGACGCACGTACTTGAGGCGACGGGGCCCAAACTTGGGGGTTGAACCTCTCTCTACAGTTTCAAGACCATTACCACCCAAATTCTCCTACAAAATGACTTTAATAGCAGCTTACGAAGTTTATGCCCCCGTGGACTCTTCGCCTTTAAACCCACATACCTGCGGCCGCCGTCGAAGGGCCGCGACGCATCGGGGGCGGACAGCACTCAGTCCATGCGAGAAGCTGCTGCGTCGGAAAGCTGCGGAAGCTTGGAAATCAGAAGTCATTTATCGTCAAGTGTCCCAGTACGAACAGGTCACTATCGATGCGCTGAAAGCAGCACGAGTGGTTGTGATCCCCGATACCCCGAACCGAACGGCACACGAACATGGCTGGCTAACGCGGCACAAGGTTCCAGGACGTCGAATTCCGAATCCTTCTCAACTGGAGAGCTGCACAAAGACGGCGGGATCTGAGTGTGGTACCTGGGGATCCGGTCAAGCGGGAGCACAGCCGTCCGTTGCCGCGCACGCCCTTGCATACTTGAGGCTGCTCTCGCCGGGGCGGCTTCTCGGCTCGCTGCAGGTTTGGCGCACGTTGGTACCAGAAAAGATCGCTGTCCCTAGTGGTTCATGGTGGTGGGAGTGAGGAAGCCTTGTGATTACATTGCCGTGTACATGATGGTAAAGAACGGAGAAAAAGCATGATCCAGCGTCTCCGTGTATGAATGAACGCCTGTCCCGTCTAAGCGGCCGTATACCGTCGATGACGCACAGATCAACGACTTCATCAATCCTCCTTCTTGTCCTCTTTGACTTCTTTTATGCGCGTAGTTGCCTGAGCCTTGGAGTCTCCTTTCTCGTTCTTCTTGTTGATCGCCGTCTCCACCTGCCAGATTGCGCGCTCAAGCTCGACGGTGAGTGCTGGTATCCCCAGGGTCTCCGAGAATTTCTGAACCTGATCTTGGCGCAACAGCATGATTTCTTTCTCCTCGTCGTGCAACTGAGCTGTTCCAGCATATAGTTTGTCCAGTGTGCTAGACGGTGCCGTCTGTAGGAGCTGCTTGTCAATCAGCCACTTGACGTGCTTCCCTCCTGCGATTGCTCTCCCGTGTGACCAAACACGGTATGCGAGGTAGAGGAACGGCAGATTGGGTATCCTGATACGCGGTCAGATTGAAAATTATGGACCTGGGCCTTCGAGCCTGGCACTCACACTGGTAGTAGTCCCACTGGTATCGTGAGCGGCATGCCAAGGATGCAGTACAGCAATCTTTTCCGATGCAACGCATCCCTCTCTGTCGCCAATGCTTGAATCACGCTCTGCACCTTGTGGACAGGCAATGTGCTTGCAGGAAAAACCAACTGAACCTTTTCCTTGCCGCGAGTCTCCTCCGCTCGCCGCCTAGCTGACAATGGGGGAACGCTCTTGAGGCCCCATTCCTCGAATGGTATCCGCCGCAGAGCTTGGTTGCCATAGTCGACAACTTTGCGCTGCCAGCCAGCGTCCTTTTTCTCCCAGCTTGCCCATGTTTTCGCTGCGTAATTGACGGCCTTGTCGATGTACGACTTGTCAGTCGTTGTCGTATCCGCGTTGAGCCGTTGCGCGTATAGCAGCGTCCGCCGGGTTGAAATAGGGAGCAGGTAGAGGCGCATCATGTCGACCGGGCCAGCGCGCGACTCAGGTCGCGATAGCCGCAGCGGCTTCGTGGATTGCAAATAGGCTTGGAGCTGTGGTCGAGGACTCGACTAAGCTGCTCGAACAAGAGACGTCGGGAAGTGGGCGCCGCGGTTCGTCTTTAAAGGTTTGTCGCGTCGTCGCGTCCGGTGGCAAATGAACGGCGCGTACAAGGCAGACTTGGAAGTCTGGACCGCAGGATGGGCGTTTTAGGGAAAGAAAAAAGGACCACGCGAGTTGTTGAGGGCGTAGTAAGGAGGCGCAGACGTCAACAAGTTTCTTGCAACCGAGAATCACGGTAGGACCCGTTTTTCCTCATGCTGAACCATGTCCAAACAGTGACGCACATGGTTTTAAAGGCCCGCCGACGCACGGCAATTCTCAGCCATATTGGGGTGGGGGCCACATAGTGTAGGCAATAACTTGGTATGGTTCTACTCCCCTTACCTGGATCGCAATGATAGACCAGCTTTATTTTCTAATCGCTCGAGTGCATCCAGCTGACTCAATTGATCTTCGGCTGCTGACGTGCTAAGGTCAGAGCTGAGGAACACGTGCAGTCCGTGCTGTGCGAGGTAGTCCATACCTCACGCTCGCAGGATGGGATCTTGCACTCTCATCGCAATTGTCCAGAAAAATAGGGCATACCAAGCATTTAATTCCATGTTGCTGCACGTGGCAGTTGTCTAGGTATCATGTCCTATGAGACTTGTTCATCGATAGATCCCGCGGGGGCCTCCCCTACCGCGGGCAGATCTCCCTGTGCAACTTGTTCCTCCACTGCTGCCGCTTCTTCTGGCTTGGTTGCAGTGTCTGTCTCACCCTTGTCTTCCGTCTTAGGTGCCGCATCTGACTCCTTTTGAGCCGCCGCCGCCGCCTTCTTCTCCTGCTGTTGCTTGAGCGTTGTGTTGATCAGTGGGGAGGTGTCATTGAAGACACGCAGCAACATGGCCGCTCTGTCTTCCTTGGGAAGCATGAGGTTCAGGCTCTTGATGCTCTTCCACAAAGGCAATGCCATCCTTTCTGTGAAGTCGGGATCAGTGCCATCCGGTTCGACACGCAAGACAGCACAGCCCATTCCAATGTCTCGCACGCGCTCGCCGATCTCATCAAAGTCCTTCCAGCCATCGTCGGTCAGGCTGGGGAACATCTCGATCAAAAGGCGACGGAGAGTTTCCTTTTTCCGCAAGTGGACGACACGCGGCTCGCCGACATAACCCTGCAGGATAGGGATGCCCTCATTCTGTATCCGCCAGCGGCAAACCTCAGCCGACGGTGCGTCTTGCTTCATGTACATCCGCACACCACCGTGAACAAACTTGATCCCACGGCCTTCGTTCTCAGTGAGAATGTCACGCATAAGCGCTGTGGTGTAGTAAATAGCCTTGGCAGGCTCGCCCATCTCGTTTCGAACCATATAACGGTCATCAGGGAAACGGGTCGACAGGTGGTAAAACTCCTTGATGTTCTGGATGACTGGGTGGGACGCATCAAGATACTTGAAGGGCTCCTCGATCGGTCCTTTGCGAGGTTTCTCGGGCTGCGCTGTCGGTGTCGCGGCTGCTGGAGTCGCGGTTGCTGGAGTCACGGCTGCTGACGAGTCTGTGTCTACTTTGACCTTCTTTGCAGGCTGCTCTTCCGACTCAGCATCCAAGGGCCTCTTGTTGCTGGTGTCCGTTGCATTGTCCATGACAGTGTCTTCACCCTCCATCTCGGTCTTGGATTCATCAGCGGCAGGCTTAGCCACCGACTCTTCAGTAACTGCTGTCTCAGTTTGCCTCTCGGCGGGCTCCTGGCCTGCGGGCTCTGGCTTAGCGGTAGACGAGGGTTCGTTTTCGTTGCGCGCTTTGAATTCCTTCTTTTTCTGAAGGACTGTGATGAAGAAACCGCCGGTGTCTTGCATGTGAGGGTACACACGCATGCATCGATCCAACGGCAGACCGTAGCCGAGTGTGCCCTCAGCGGGCGGGAACATCGTGTCAACAACACGGCCAGGCACCACGCCGCCGTTCACCTCGTTGGCGTGCTTCACGACCTCCGCGTAGGAGTTCCAGATCCGGCTGTTCTTGTCCATAATCTTCCAGTCCTTGAAACCAGGATAGCGCTTGAGATTGGGCAGCTCTTGACTGCAATCAATAATCTCGACATTGGCTTCGCCGCCACAACGGTCAATAGCCGCCGCAACAACAGCCTCGTTCTCGACGGGGTTCATGGAGCAGGTCGAATAGACTACCTTGCCGCCAGCCTTCAGGAGCTGGAGCGCGCGGACCAGAATCCTGATCTGCGTGAGATGAAGGCCGAGTGCGCTCCCTGGCTGCCAATCTTTCCACAGATTTACATTCTTTCGGAGGGTGCCATCACCTGAGCAAGGTACATCGGCCAAAATACGATCGAACTTCAGGTAGTTTGCTGCCTTGGGATTGTCGCGATTGGGGATCTTGATCGAGGGGAACTGCGTGGCATCGTGATTCGTAACGAGCAGATTGGGCGAGGAGAGACGCTTCAGCTGGTGGACCAACATGTGACCGCGCTTGTAGTCTGAGTCGTTGGCAATGAGGAGACCAGTCGATCGACCGCAGTCACTTGGGTCGGCCTCGAGATCGGCCTCCAGCTCCTCCTGGGTTTCCGGTCCCAAGTCAAGACCGTCTTCCTGCGCAAAGGATCGCAAGGTCTTGCGCACGCGCGCCTCTTCGCCACGCATAATCATCTCCAGCAATTGCGCGGCCTTGCTCCCGGGCGCAGCGCACATATCCAGAACAACGTGGTGGGGCTGGACGTCCATGAGCATGGGAGGAATCATGCTGACAACCTCCTGCCTGCTGATGTTTCCGACACTGGTCTCGGACACAAGGAACTTTTGGAACGCGGCGAAGGGAGGAAACTTGCGAATGACGTTCTTGGGAGTGGTCATCCACCAGGCGAGATTGTTGGGGTACCATGGGACTGGCTTGGGCGCTTCGACGGGTCGACCCTCATAGACCTCGATGCCAGTGATTTGGGGAATGTACCGGGTTTCAAGCAGTCGCTTGACGGCGAGCGCGTGGCTAGGACAAGTTAGAATGGGAAAGAAAAAAGCGAACAAGCGTCACGGCGCAAATCGTACCCTTTTGATCCGCAGAAACGGAAGCTATTGGGGAGCTCACGTCTCAAAGCCTCCCAAAACGCATTCTTCTCCTCTTCAGGAAGCTGGAGTAGCTCATCATAGAACTTTTGAAAGTTTTTGTGCTGCTTTTCGACCGCGGGATACTCCTTCCAAGCATTGGTGCGTTGGCCATTGCCACGGCCGCCACCGCGCTTGCCGCCCTTGACAAAAGGGTCAATTGACCAGAGCTATATGCCACAGGCAGGACAACTTACTTGAAAGCCACCTCGCTTGCCCATGATCTCGAGGTCGGCGAAAGGATGAATGGGATGCGGAACCGTGAAAATTTCCCAGACGATGCGACGTTTGGAGACGCGCGCGGTATGTTGGAGTAAAAAGGTGGGCTTGGCTGCATGTGCGACAGCGTCTTTCCTCTGGGGGGTTGACAATAAACTGCGGCAACAAGTGGATTCATCGCAGCGGAAGCTCGACCTAGTAATAGTGTCAGCTACTGCCCCTCTGAATTCCACGGTCTCCACGTCACGGTAGCAGTGAGCAGCCTGAGCGCAAGCAGTTTCAAAGCAGGCTCATGCTGGTTGAGACGTGATGAATCAATTATACTCGTATTGTACATGTGTATATACATTCTATGCATTCTAGACATTCTTCTTATGCATCTAATAGTCCTACAGTCCAGTGCGTGATCCGGTCAACGCCCTGCTTGTTGATCGCACTGACTGGGATGGCCGTGCACTTCTTGGTCCAGGCACCTTCGACACCACTGGGATGCGCGACCTCGCCCTCTGTGATCCGATTCAAATATGAACTCAGACGGCGATAATTCTCTTTCGTATCAGCCTTGTCAGCCTTGGTCGCGACCACGAACCAAGGCTTCCCGGCGATGTGCGCGGCGGCGGTAGGTGTGGGATTCGTTGCGGTGAGATCCGCGTTCATCACGTCGAGGGGTCTGGTAGATCCATCTTCTGTCATGCTCCAGTCAATGTGAGCCGATGTTTCACGACTGCGATCCTCTTCTTCGCGCATCTGGGCGTAGAGGCCGACCTCGCGCCACAAAGAATCCAGGGCCTTCACAGCGTCGCCGGCAGACAGATCAATGACAAACGCGAGCACGCCAGCGCGCTCGACGTGACGCAGAAAGGCGATACCGAGGCCACGATCCAGGTGCGCGCCCTCAATGAGACCGGGAATGTCTGCCACGGTGAATCGAGTGCGAGGATCCGCTGCCGAACTTGCGCGATCTCGTGAGGGGATCGAAGGGCGACCAGTGTATTTGTCCAACACCACGGTGCCGATGTTGGGCTGAAGCGTGGTAAAGGCCCAGTTGCCAATTCGAGTTCGGCTGTTTGTCAGAGCGCGCAGCAAAGTGCTCTTGCCCGCATTGGGCAGCCCGACCAGACCCACGTCGGCGAGCAGTTTCAGCTCAAGCTCGATTTTCATGGTGACAGCCTCGTCGCCTTTGGTTGCGAACATGGGACGTGGGTGCTGGCGCGAGTTGAAATGTGGATTACCGAGACCACCGATGCCACCAGTGGCCAGCAAGATGGGGTGCTCCGTAGGTCGTGACAGATCTAGCTGGATGGGACCCGGCGGTTGAGACAGGTACTTGGTCCGTTTGGGCAGCTTGGGGAACTGCTCGTTGCTCATCTCACTTTTCGTCAACCCAGGATACAGCAGCCACTTGTGGTTTCTCGGATCCTGGAGCGAGCCGTCCTCGTCTTCATCCTCCTTCTCATTCCGTTTCTCCAGGAGGTCCTGCATGATTGCGCGCTCATATTCGTCCTCCTCCTCCTCAGCAGCCTTAGCAAGTTTCTTGTTCTGCTCTTCGGTCTCTCGTTTCTCCCTCTTTCGCTGCTTCTCCAAACTCTGGAAAATTCTGAAGCTCGTTTCTTCCTCCGCTGCTGGATCGTGCCGCTCGATTTCGCGGACTATTGTCCCCACTGGCACCGTGATGATCACGTCTTCGCCCTTTGTGCCGCTCCTGGCGCTGCCTTGACCATGTCGGCCCCTGCCAGCACGAACAAAGCGTCTTCTCGCAATCTTGTGCAGAGACGTCTCTCCGTGTGCGGCCTGGATGTAGATATTTCCACCTGCGCCTCCATCTCCACCATTCGGCGGACCGTCAGGCATGAAAGCCTCCCTCAAGAAGGATACGCATCCATTACCACCACGCCCGGCATACAGTGTAAGCTCTGCTTTGTCGGCAAATTTGGGGTTGGCATAGTCGTCGGGCGCAGGGTTCAGACGCGACTCTGGGAGTTCGTTGATGACACTGGTGGTCGAGGAGCATCGGTACTGCGGAACGCGGGCGGAAAAGCGCACCTGCCATAAAGAAGGATATAGAAAAGGAGCGAGAGTTGATGTGCCCAGCGCACAGCGGGGAGGCATGGCTGGCAGTGTGCGGGTTGTTCGAGCTGCGAGTTGTGAGAGTTTCAGGCTCCCAGTTTCTTGAACCTGCATTGCTTATCGATAAGACAACATGTAGCACGCCTCCTTGGACCACGCGATGCAACCAACGTGATGCAGGAGTTATCAATCGTAGCCTCCAAGTACATACACACAGAATAACATTGAAAAAACGAGAATAACTTTCCTTGCTCCTTTAACTGGAGGGAAGCGTAGGTGTTATTTTCGCATATTCGGTGTCGCTTCTTTGCATGCCGATAATAGGCAACAAAATTTTCGCAATCAATAAGCCTGTCCGCTGGGTCTGCTGGAGACGGAGAAGGTGTGTCTAGCTTACGCAGATGCGAAGCTCAGCCCCCGAGTGTTTGCCTCGACAAGAGGCAGCAGTCGTGAATGGTCATATGCCTGAAAGGAAACTGACGCCAGCTTTCCAAACTTGTCTCCTCCAAGACACATCCACAGCCCATGCTCAACTTGTGCCATGGTGCATACCAACCCCGGTGAACTACTGGCAATGCCAGGATCACAAACCATCAGCATGCAGCGAGCCGATCGGCGTTTGAGCCCCAGTGCCTGGTGCTACAATGTACCAACGATGGTGCGATCAGATCCGTGAGCTGGCAACGCTGCCTGCCCAAACGCCAGCGGAAATGATCAGTCTCCAATCAAGCGAACCAAAGCCACTGCACGACGGACATGCAGCCGCATGCAAGTGCAGCTGTCCAGCGACAAGCGCAAGCGGGCCTTTCTGACTTATTAGTAAAATGCGGTGAATCAAGCATACCAGCCCAAGCCCAACGGACTCTGCGGCGCCACTGCATCAGACACTGGGTCGTCTGTCTTTGAAGAGGCACCTCACCGACCTGTGCCACAGGCTCGAAAGCCACCCTGGTTCAACTAGAGGCAGCCAGTGTCAGCGTTGTCTCGCCTTTCTCAAGATCCGGCAACTGTCGGTCAGCCAGTATCGTGAAGTTTAAAATTTTGCTCCTCGTCCGGTCTCTCCGACAGCTGATTGTTCTCATCAGTCAGCCAACCCAGCAAAGGCCACCCACCCGCCACCTCACTTGCCTCATCGATGCTGGCTGCCGGCTTCTAGGAGAACAGCACATCTCGCGATTGGGTTCGATTGCCCTCCATTGGGCTAGCTTGCATACGATCCGGTGGCCCGCATTCGAGCCACGACATCTGAGGATCTCTCATTCGATCCCTTCCCACGCAGCTCGACGTGCTTTTCCCCACGCTACTCCCTCTTGAGAGAGGGTTCGACTCTGTTCCTAGCGACTCCCTCTTGTCCCTCTGCCTCCGTCCCCGTGTACCGCGATCTCTGCTTGGGCGGGCTTGCAGGACACATACTTTGCTTGCGTATTCTGCCCCGCGAAACAGCTCCTCTCCGACCACAGGTCGGCAGACGACTGGCAGCAGCACGCACATCCGGCCCCGCGGCCAATTTCCTACCGTCTCCTGGGACCAGCCCTCCCTCCATCTTCAGCAACCGCTCTCCGGAGCCTGCCTCCAAGTCAGTCGATTTCCATCCCCCGCTAGCCCCGCTCCCTTCTCCAACATCTTCACATCTTAATTCTCGACTCCCGTCTTCTCTTTTTGGCCTGATCCCGCTGCACGTTCATGTCCCTTGACGCTGGTTCTGATGGTCGGCGTCTCGGGACGACGTGGGCACGTGTCACTAGCACATCGTTTCCGAGTTTCCACTCCGTCGAGAACCATAGCTAAGATGTACCTAAAGAGGGAGAAATCTCGGCGGACCGTCATCAAGATGGATCCGGACTGTGCAATATGCCACGCACCTGCCGAAGCCGCCTGCGACTGCGAGGCCAAGGGGCTTGAGCTCGCCATCAAACAGGCCGAACAAAAGATTATGCTGTCCATATACGAAGACATACGGTACGCAGCTTGACCACCGCATCTCAAGTATTGTGCACTGACGTGTGTAGCGTCTGGGTGCGAAAGCGTGCTCAAGATCACATCTTGGAGCATTTTCGTCAGCTCACCGAGCAGCGGAAGAAGCACCACCAAGACAGGCTTGAACAAGTTCATGATCAAGCTTATGCGCGCTATGGCGCTCCGCCTCATCCGCGTACTTTGCAAGACGCCGAGGATGAGCTGAAGCGTGGCATTGACGCGGACTGGAGGGCGAGTGTGCATCGATACCCCGAAGTGCTTGAGCACTTTTTCAACCTGGTGGAGCTTACTCTGCCACCGGACGACGATCCTGCGGTACGGAGCCCGTTAGCAGCGGCCGGAGCGGTCGTGCCGCGTGGGAAACCGCCTAGCGGTCGGAGGAACAACAGCTACAAGAACGACTTTCATCACGATTCGCCATATCTACCTGCTGCCGACACTGGCCTGGGCCTCTACGCGCCCCCCCGGACACCACCCCCAGAGAGGCAGCAGCGCCGCGGGCAAGGAGCGCGAAAGGAACGTTCTGGGAGATATGCGCAACCGGCACTGCCGCAACATGCCCCTTATGCACCCTTCCACCGCGATCATGCCCCATACATGAGTTAGCGATTCACCGCATCTTGGATTTCCGGCCACGAAGACATGATTACGAAACTGGGAGGAGCATCCTATCGACTGCATTGGGGGCGGGCGCGAATCGCTACATTTGTTCACAAGCGTCCATGCGGGCGTCTTGTCCAGCCTGGAGAATGCGACATGTTTGAATATCAAGATTGGACACATGGTGTACGGCGTTCACTACAAGGGGTAACTTATTCATACACAATTGTCATTTATATAGAAATTTTCATCATCAGCACCAGTGGCTTGAGCCTGTATTGTATGTCCGGGAATAGCCCAGGTCAGCTCAAAACTATTTGCTCACTTAGGTCAATCACTCTTAGGACACAGAATTCAATATTGAGAGAAACAGTGTTGTATTATCATTAACTCCTCAAAAAGTTGCGACCCACGCAAGGATAGACAAACCCAAGACGACAACAGCCCTCTTTTTCGATCTCCATTGTAAAGATAGTTTGGTACCCTGGATGGGGAAAGCCCGATATCCCAACTTTTATGTATCCCTGTCCCCAAAAATGAAGAGTGAAATGGGTGTGGTGCCCTGGTGAGTTGCATGCTCGGTATGCGGGTGAGAGAAGTTTGAGCAGAGGGGAGAACGAGGTGACTGCGGCAGGGGCTCTACGACTCCTGCTTGTCCTCGAGAGAGGTCTCCTTGACAGCCTCGGTGGCCTCGTCGACGCCATTGCCGTTGGCCTCGGCCTTCTCGAGCTCTTCGATCTTCTTCTTGGCCTTTTCAATGTTCTGCGTGCATTATTAGCTGTACAATTCCAGAAAGGGGGCCACGTGTCAACTAACCCTTTGCGTCTGAGCCTCCTGGTCAGCCTTCCAATGGTCCAGCTTGGCGCGGACCTGCTTGGCGACCTCGGGGACATCGGCCTGGCTCATGGGAGGGTCAATGCCCATGAAAGCGCAGTCCTCGACAACGGAGGGAGGGCAGCTGAAGTTCTTGGCAGCAGCGCCGCCAGCACCACCCTTCTTGCCCTTCTTTCCCTTCTTGACGGTGGGAGCAAAGAGGTCCTCATCGCGGTCCTCCTTGCGGAGAAGCTTGGTTCCTGCGGGAGCCTCCTCGACCTTGCGGGAGGCCTGTGCCGTCAGACCAGACTCGGCCATGAGCGGGCCCTTTTCGATCTTGTGCTCAGGGTCGAGGAAAAGAAGCAGGCTGTTGGCGCGGCGAATCTCCTCGAGGTAGGCTGGATCGCTGGCCTCGGCGAGAACCTTCTCGGCATCGGCCTTCTTGCGGTCCTGGATGTACTTGTCCTGCTCGGCCTTGCGCCTCTCGCGCGCCTTCTCCTTCTGCTCGCGGTCGTAGGCGTTGAAGGCCTTGCGCTGGGTGTGATAGTCGTCCTTGATCTTGCGGATCGCAGCCCAGGTCTCCTGCTGCTCGGCGTGGAGCTTGGTGCGCTCATCGCGGAGCGAGTTGATGCTCTTGTACGCCTCGTCCTGCTCCGCCTTGATGGCGTCGAGCTCGGCCTGGATGGCATTGTACTTTTCCGACATGGCCTTCTGCTCGGGGTCGTCCATCGAGTCCTTGATCTCCTTGATCTTGGCGCGGGTCTCGTCGATCTGGCGCTGCGCATCGTCAAACTGGCCAAAGTTCTTGCGAACCTTGCGCAGGTTGGAGATGTCGGCAAGGGCCTTCTTCTCGTCAACCAAGCGCATGGTGCCGCTGTTCACCTGCTTCTCGAGCGAAGCAATCTCGCGGTCGACGTCTTCGACGGACTTGTAGGCCACCTTGCCCTTGGCATTCTTCTGCTCCTGGATGCGGCTGCGCAGCTGCTCGTCGAGCTTCTTGATCTGGTCCAGCTTGCTTGTGCGGGCGTTCTTGCCGCCAGCCTGCTTGGTGCGGATCTCGTTGGCCTGGGCGATGAGCTCCTTGCGGCGCTTCTGGGTAGGGGTCTCGGCGTCCTTCTTGGGCATGGCAATGTCGATCTTCGCTTTGATGGCGTTCAAGCGGTCCATGGCAGCCTTGTGAGCCTTCTCCGCCGCGGCAAGCGACTTGTTGTAGGCATCCTCATCGGGCTTGGTGGGACGCTGCTGCTTGCCGTCGGCAGCAGGGGCAGCAGCGGGAGCTTCAGTGTCGGCCATTGTGACGAAGACGGGTTGAATAAATCGGGAAGAGGGAACCAGAAAGGGTGAGCCAGCGAGACAGACGGGCGACGTCAAAGGGGGTGGGGGGAAGGAGAAGATCTCAGCGGATGGCAATACTACGACACACCAGCGCGTGGAAGAATACTCTTGTGGTGAGGTGTGCAGAACAAAAAAGTATCGCGAAATGGTCTCGCCCCGTGTTCTCAACGGTCCCAATTGGGGCTAATTTGGCGGTCCGTGCGGCCAGTCTCCGTCCTGCACCGCTCTTAGTCCCAGGGTCTTCCAGGGGGTTTTGGCCCTGAACAAGTGTCTACTTTCTGATGGACAGTGGACGGAAGTGCCGTCAGTCTTCAGTGTCTGGCGGCTTGGTGCACCCAATGTTACTGGATCGACGGGCCTGAGCATGGGCGGCCGAAAGTGGGGCCGCCCAAACTTAGCGCCGCTTCGAGTCCAGAAGAAATCACGTGCGGAGGCCGGGCTGCCACGAGCTCCGGTCTCCGGTCCGTCCATGGTGAGGTGACTTTTTGAGCTACCCTATGCCATGGTAGGCGAACGCTGGCATCGAATGACCGCAGGTGCAGCAATCGCTGACCCGCCAATTTTTTTGAACATCCCATTCGCGATCGCCGCGACCAGCGCCATTCACGCACGATTCCCGCCCTTGACGATCTGCTACATCTTCCAAACCACACTGTCCCTGCACGATCGATTGAACCAGCATCATGGATGACTTTGGTGGAAACGATGCCAAGTCGAAAGAGGTCGTGCGCCTCTGGCGCGCGTGGAGGACTGTCCACGAGATGATTGCTGATCGCGTGCGTCGCCCCGAAGCGCACCATTGTTGAATCCATCTAACGCCCCCTTGCCAGGAGTACGAACTATCCGAAGACGAAGTCAAGATCTCGCTGGACCGCTTCCGCGAGGAATACTGCTCCCCAGATGGCTCTATCAAGTACGCTGGGCTCCTCTCGATCAAACCCGGCGCTCCACTGAGGACGAGACTGACCAGTGCAACAGCCGTGCAAAACTCAACTTCTCCGCTCGACCCAGCGAGTCCATGATGCGCAAGTCCGTCCCTGCACCCACAGCCGCCAACCCGGAACCCGCGCCCGACTGCGGTCCCGTCTGGGTCGAGTTCCTGTCCGACAAGACCTTTGGCATCCAGCAGATCCGCGCGTTTGCAAAGTACATTATCACCAACAACTACAAGGCCGGCATTATGGTGTGCCACGTGCCGCTCTCGTCGGCGGCGCGCAAGTCGCTCGTCTCCGTGGAGAACATGGTCAAGATTGAGTGCTTCCTCGAGGACGACCTGCTGGTCAACATTACGCACCACGAGCTGGTCCCTAAGCACGTTGTGCTGAGCCGGGAGGAGAAGGCGGCGCTGCTCAAGAGGTACAGGCTCAAGGAGACGCAGCTGCCGCGCATCCTGAGCAAGGACCCCGTGGCAAGGTACCTCGGGCTGCAGAGGAGTCAGGTTGTCAAGATTATTCGAACAAGCGAGACGGCTGGCCGGTATGCCAGTTACCGACTCTGTGTCTAAAGAGGGCGGGCATGGCGAGGCGTGTTTTCAGCCAGGAGGACGATCGCATTGGCGTTTAGGGATATTGCTTGGTTTACGCGTAAAATGAGATACTATCATTAGAAGGCAAACGCCACCCACATTGAGAAGATGTGGCTGTCTTGATCGGTTCCCGAAGCGCCCTGCTGTAGGGACATATCTTCAGAGTGCCCATACCTGATAAACCCGGACTGCCATTAACTAGGGATGTCTCGACTGGTTGGGATTGCGTATGAAGTACCAAGCGGAAAGTGGGTAAATTTCGCAAGTCCAAAGACCATGCCCGTGCTTCGACTATGCTATCCTATTACGCCGAGAGTTCCTATCGTTGCCGCTGGCTACTGTCAATCCCAAAGCAGTCCTGGCTCCTCGCTGTTTCCTATGAAAGACGGCCGTAGTATCCTTGCTGTGGCCCAAATCTTGTGTGCAAGCTTGTAACACAAGCCTGAAGCCCATCGGGGGAAAAAAAAGTTACAAAGATGTGTCAATGAAATCGCCCGTGGGACGCTTGTGCCAGACATTCGACGCCCACGTCAAAGTATGTACTAAATGTGTATGGTAGTTGGGAAAAGTCCTGCCGACGCCTTGTCCTGGTATCATAATGCATGCTGTTATAAGTAAGAATCGTGAATGCTTGGTGGGAACACGTCATGACAACAAGCCACCCGGATCGTTTAGAACTGAGTTGGGCTTGCCGTGCATGTTGTACGGTTGCTCGTGGCGCGATTGGGGTATTGTCTGCAGCTCTGTGCCATTTCTGGACTTGGGTCGGACGCCATTGGACATTTTCGGTGTCAATAAGCCACCCAAGTCTTGTAGAAGTGCGCTAGAGCCCCGTCGGAGGCCCGCGGTGCCTGCGGGCATGGCGGGCGTTGGCGCGTGAGTGTGCAGGGGATCAACATTCGAAGAGTGGCTTTCGCGGCGATAGCTGCTGCTGCTCGTGCCGACAGAGTCTTCTAAAAGACCTCCGACATCAAAGAAAGATACCCGTCTGGGTGTGGTCAGCGAGTCTCGTTTTGCGAGCTCTCGGGAGGAGATGAGAGAGTCGTCGCTCCTCTCCGTATTGCTGTTCTGTCTTTTGGGGAATTGCCAGGAGGCGATAGAGTCCCCCAGGGGTGCGGCGACAGGCGCGGGTTGGACGACGCCCCCTTTTGGTGCGCTCTGAAGTTCAGGGTCGAGCGTGAGGCCGACATCGCGGACCAAGTCCTCGTCGCTACCCCAGTGACGATGTAGCGTAGGCCTCCTCGCACTGCTGGAGCGGTCAAACGAGTCGGCCGCGCTGGATCTCCGAAATTTCTGTTTCTTCACTCCGCGATCGCGCACGAAGGAGCCCAAGACCAGGGCATTGGCGGCGGTGAATGCAAAGAGGATTTCCACCGAGGCCAGCAGCGATCGATACTGCTGGCGGCCACGATTCCGCATAACGTGCGGCACGCGGTAGATTGTGACTGCGACAACGCCCAAGCTGAGGGAGAAGAGCAAAGTTAATTGCATTTTGCGCTTGATCTTCATGTGACTTTTAAGAATGATTGGAATCGGAAAGAAGACGAGCAAAAGGTCGGTGACAATGTTGCAAACCGCTGTGGTGATCAGTTGCGCGTAGCCCTGTCGACACTGGCCACCAGGATCAGGCAGGACCTGCCAGTAGTGGGTGAAAGGCTGACATTCCGACACGGTGCTGACGACCACCGCCACGAAGGTGATGATGAGGACCCAACGAATCCACACGAGTGCCTTTTGTGATGAGCGCTCCCATGTGACGCCAGTCAGTCGGCGAAAGAACTCGAGAATAGTGAGTTTCAGGATCCATAATCTGTGAAGCGTTAGCGAGGTTACCCAGCAGAGGATATGCCCATTCCACATACGTCGCAGCGTATAATATTCGACTCAGCAGAACGAGACCACTGGCGATTTGCCTATGTTTGATTTCTCCCTCACTGAGTGTCATACCGGTGAAATCCTCGTTGTTGGTCCCATGATACAAGATGTACTGGACGCATCCCATGCGCATGAAGAGCGGAACCAAGGCCAGGGATGCAATTCGGTCTTCAGGAAATAAGCGCTCCGTCCTGACGAAACGACCAGTAACTCGCAACAGTATTATGCAGCCGCAAAGCGAGGTCACCCACCAGCAGACGAGCAGGCTGGGCTTATCGTAGCGAAAGTCGCGGTGACTGGGAGGCTCTGTGTAGATCGACATGACGGCAGAATGATCGTCCACGCTCGTCGACCTCCGCAGAGGACCCGACGAGCGAGGTTGTGTGGAATGCGAGATCGCTTCGCACACTGCGGTGATGCGCTCTGGGTGGTGCTGCCTCTGGGACACGTCGTCTTGGGTGCAGGGCGACCCTAAGGTGCGGCGCCGAGATGCTCACAAGGTCGTTCGGTGGTGATCTGTTTGGCAAGGTAGTGCTGTACGTTTGGCGAGGCATCGACGTCGACAAGGTCGTTGTGGCAAGAGGCGCATGACCTAGTTTCAGCAAGAAGAGGGCCTGTGGGGAGAGCGAGACAGCGGGCGCTGTTCGAGGACGTGGCGACGGTATGGCTAGTGGCGGACGAGGACAGACATCAGACCAAGGCGCGATAGGGAGCCGGTCTCTCTGTGGGCGTATTCGCGACAGTGGAAAGGGATGTCATGTGCGTATCCGGCGAGAGACGCAGTTGAATCCAGCAGGATGGTCACGAAGCGTGGAGAGGAAGAGACGGGGTATGTAAGCTGGGGACGGATGAGTGGCTGCAAACCTGCAACTGTCGGGTTCGACGGCGCAATCAGCAAGTGCCCTTGTCCACTGTGGTGGCGCCGCCCCTCTCCCCTCCGTTGACCTATCTCTCGGTGGGGACGGGGGCGGCTTGTTTAGTGCCACACGGCCTAGCATCCACACCGCGGCGCACACGAGTGACACACACACATTGCGCAACATAATAGGGTTGTCGGTGCGGCAGAGCCCGTCGAAGTTTTGGTTGCCTGAATAGGCAATCGTAGAAAAGAAAATTTACACCGCGCATGATGGCTTTGACCGCATGCTGTTGACGAGCAGATTACAAGGACAGTCGTGGGCACAGGCATGGCATTTGGAGCGTTGTCGGAATCTCGCGCTCGCGCCTGTGCATGTCGAGCCATGCCATGTGCGACAGGCATCTGGGTTGCGTATCCACGCTACTGGGCTGGGCAAGACAGGACCCGACGCGACTACGTATTGCATGTCGGTTGGTATGTGCCGGGTCTCGACCAACAACTCGATAATAAATGAGCTGTTGGCAAGCCGACACTGGCCCCAAATCTCAACTCGAGGCTACGCTCGACCTCTCCCCGCAGGCATGTGTCTGCACACGACAAGCCATGCTGATCCGAGACGGACTCGAGGCTCCACGATAAGGACCTGCAAGCCAGGGTGGGGTGTGGGCCGAGGCCTCATGGGAATCCGCAGTGTCAAGTTTGCGTTTGCAGATTGCCGTGAGACATGGCAAGCGATAGATCCAGAAGCCTGGTGGGCCAGCCAGTCGAGCTCGCAACGTGTCTCGGGCGCGCCCACGGCACGGTTGCTTCACCGTGATCTATCGAAATCCTGGGGGCCCGTGGCTCGCAATGGGCGAGAAGGAGCAGCCCCCGTGGAATGCATTATCAGCTGCCTCCATCTCGAGTCACGACGAACCGTCCTGTCGGCCCGGTCCCCACCACTGGGACAGTGCCCACCAACGGCCTCGCTGATTGGTGCCCAAACTACAGCTCGGCAGGGATGTGATACTGTAGCTTGAGCCAAGACGTACGTACGCAGTCCAGAGCGACGTGATCAAAGCTCCCAGCTCGCTGCAGATAACGAGGACTGGTAAAGTTGCGTACAGCGTACGTACGTACGTGCTGTAATTATGTGTACGTACGAAAGAGTGAACAGTACGCAAGCATCAGTCACCTGTTCTCTGACCCTTTTTACTCAGCGGTCTATCGGACATCAAAACATGCATCGCTCCTGGTATCGTGATTTGTGCTGTAATTTATTCTTAGAAAGGAAGCGGGAGCGCCAGCTCACTCGCATCTCATCGCGTTGCCCACCGCCAGCCGCCATTTCCAGCTTGTTTTAAAGAGAGCGGCCGACTAGAAGCAGCGTCATTTCATGGTTACGCATCCTGGAGGTGTAGGGCTAATTTAGTAGCTGCTTAGGCTGTCCGGCTTGCTCCTTAGGGGTCTCATGCACTGGACCCCCAACATAGGCCGTGGCGGGGATCGCCGGGACCTTCACTGCGCTACGTCCGTGCGCATGAAGCGCCGTATCACAACTTGCACAATCCGTGTCCTTTGCTCTGCAACACCATCAATGCAAAGCAAGCATTGCGAAACTAGGCAAATCTAAGGGGAGTCAATGATGGAAGCCATCTTGCCGATTCATCTCCTGTCGAGGCGTAACCTGCCGCGCCGTACGGGCCTTCCCCTGCAACAAAGCAGTTGAGATGA
The DNA here is from genome assembly GCA_027569275.1 of Emericellopsis terricola. Classification (NCBI taxonomy): domain Eukaryota; kingdom Fungi; phylum Ascomycota; class Sordariomycetes; order Hypocreales; family Bionectriaceae; genus Emericellopsis; species Emericellopsis terricola. The sequence goes on along the minus strand of JAPDEU010000004.1, from coordinate 258,257 downwards.
GGGCTGAAGGTGCGCCCGCCAGGCGACATGCATGACACGATCAATCATCAGCCTTGCATGCTGAGGCCAATTTATTACCCGCCTGTCTGCTCGCTGCCCTTGGTCCAGGCGGGCCTGGTCACAGCAGCGCACACTCATGTCCCCTGCCTTGTTGTTCCTTCTTGCCTCACCGTATCGCAGTTCATGCCCGCAAATTGTTTTAGTACGGACACGTATGGGGTGCAGATGGTCAGACGATTCTCATGCAGCCCCATCAGCCTCTGGGTCCTGCGATATTCGCGCACGGCCAGTGACAGCAGACCCTGACCTTGCTGATTCCGCCTCGCAGTGTCTGATCGTATCGGCGAGTCAGCGGTCACGCGACAGCGCCTCCAATTCCTCGGCGCAGCAGGCAGCGATTTGTTTGTTGAACGTTGCACTGGCACTAGCCCTGGCAAGCTTCACGGCGGGCCTAGAAGCTCCGCGCCAATAGTCATGATCGATCAGTTTCGGTCCAATTTGCCAACCGTCCCTGTTCATGATCGGTCAGCGCTTCCCACATGTCAAGTTGAGTCGCGACCCCAAGTTGAAACCGCCGTCTTGGATATTGATTACCTACCTTGCTCGTTTGATATGCTGCTACGCTAACAAAAAAATCCGAGCTTCAATCTATTTAAACTTTGGGGCCTCGGTCAATCTCGCAAGACGTCGGATGTGCTCGTTTTCTGCTCAGCGATCGGTCTGCGTCCACCTATTTCCTTCGTGCTGGCGTGACTACTCCTGTACCTCGTTATCATTTCTGTCGATGATTCCTTGTTGGTAGACGCGCGACGAAGTTGGGAACACTGTGCAACCCACATCAGCATTTATTATTAGGGTTGCCAGCGCCAGAGGCCATGATTGCTAGTGAACGACAGCGGGGTCGCATTGCACTCTTTGCGTGGAAAGCTGGCCACAAGCCTCATTGGCTTCATTGCGGAAAGAAGAACGTTGCTCATTGAGTCGCGTCGCTCCTTAAATGGCATTAAGTTTCCGCCGTCCCTCCCATCTCCCTACTCAGTACAGCACTAGCCAACGCCATGCCGCCTCGCACGTGTTTCGAGTGGGAGGGACCGACGGCGCGAGGCTATCGTCACTAGCAAATCATGCGGCGCTGCGCACAACCGGTGCCACGTGAATCCACTTCGGTTGTTGGAGATATCATGGCATGAGTCGTGGACAATGTTCACATTGGCAGTGAGCACCCCAAACAACTCTAGGTTGTCTACACTGCTCTGTCTTGCGGCCACACAGTCACAGCTAATCTACGGGTCGTGCTGGACGATTGGACAAGCACTGTACTGTACTGTGCTGTACGTGCCCTTCCCAATCCCGGGGAAGGGCTTTCATCGTCTGCGATGATTGGGCACTCAGCATCGGTCCTTTCCTGGGGTACATTTCCGTGTGTCATCGTTTGGCGGACGTTTCCCACACTTCGGGCGACGACTCCGAGCGTTTCCGGCGCCACTTGATACATGGCTCAAAGTATTTTCGCTTTCTGTGGATGTCGTCGGGATTACAGAATTCTTCGATATGCTCCGAGCCTCTGGTGGTGTTGGACTGCAACATCCAAGGTTTTGACGACTTCATTGTGACACTACCTCGACACTCGGATCAAGCGGCGAGGCTCGCTTGGACAGTGATCGTGAAGCATGACGGACGCTGATGATGTACTATTGACCACACAAACTGAACTTGCGCCGGAAGAGCAGGGCCAATTGATCAACTTGAACCGTGACCACTACTGCTACTCAAGCCGTAGGTCCTGGATGAGGGATCGTATCGTGGACTTGTCCGCGGTTCCCCAGTCTACGCCAAGGAGCTTGCTCTCTAACCCATCCAACGCGTCATTGTCGCCTCGCCCTGGGACAAGCCCCCATATCTCATCCGCAACCATGGTCCTCACCTTGGGCCACGGGTGGAATAGCAACGCACCAAGCCTCTTCCTCGCCTCCGAGACACCCGGGATGCCTTCATCACCAAGACCGGCGATTCCGCCGTACACATGTATGCAAGCCTCAATTTTGCGGACGTTGCCCGTCTTATATCCCGCTTTCTGTGTTTGCAAGCACAGGGACTTCAGGTTGACGTCCGCGTCGACGTAATCCACGTGGAAGAGGAAGGCTGCGATTTCCAGAGTAGGTACCAGGACGCGGTCGTTGCCTTGATGCGTCTTTAGGTTTTGCAGCAGTGCCTCGAAGATGAGGTTGAGGTTGGACTCGGAGACATTGGCAAAGTGCGTCAGTGCAGCCCGGCTGGCAATGACAAGGTCCTCGTTGCCGGTGTCTGCAGACGTCACGAAGCCACCCATCAGGGCAGCCATCCACGACGTTTCATCCCCTTCAGCAAAAGAGGCCGCGAGTGGGTGCAGCGACGTGTTGTAGGCGAGTGCAAGAAGAACATGAAAGTAGGCTTGGGACGAAAACGTCAGGCTATGCCGGAAATGGTCCGCAGAGCTGGAGACATTGCATTAGTCTTGGTGGAAGGGGTGCTGGTGGACTACTACTCACTGTCCAGACAATAGAAGGCTGAGTGCGCTTTGCGCCTCCGGACGTACACGATCGAGTTTCTCGGCCGACAGTCGCAGCACGCTAAGCACCAGTGTCTCGATGGACTCCTTGGACACACGCGATGCGTCTTGCCAGAGGCAGCACACCGCACGCAGCGCTTGAACGCGAACATGCGAGCCAACATCTCCCCGAGCAGTCGTGGTATAGTCGTTCAAACCCTCCTTCAAAAGTCCTAAGAAAGCGAGTGGCTTGTCCTGCAGGATACGGCTCTTGGTCAGGCTCTGGAGGATAGCCACTCTTGTAGCAATCTCAGAATCCTCTGCCCAACGTCTAATCAGTGTTTCACAAACAATATCAACGTCTTGCTCTGGAATCAGAGGCTGTGTGAGGGCTAGCGTGTAAAAGTACGCCTCGCCTTGCGGCGCAGTCCGGCTGCTGGGTTTAGAGCGGACAGAGTTGGCCCATTCGTTGATGATGGATCTTCTGTTGGCTGGCTTTGAGAAGATGAGCAAAGTCAAGGCAGCGGCGGAAGCTGGTTGCATAGCCTCAGGTTCGGTGCGGGACAGCCACATTGGGATGACCTCCTTGATCGCATCCAGAATCACATTGAGATCGGAATATGAGTCTCCTTGCTCATCTAGGGCAATGGCTAGGGCAAGATGACCAGGCTCGTTGGAAGACTCAAGCAGCTGGGCCATCGTACAAAGAGGCAGACTGCTTTGTTCTCCCAATATGCTGAATTGGAATATCGGCAACAGGGATACGACGACTTGGCTCAGCCCTTCTGTCATCAGATCTGCCCGTCTGTGTGTGCCTTCCCGGTGTTTTGACAAAATGGCAGCAACCTCAGTCTGCATCTTTTGGACAACAGCGGGTTTCAAACTCTCTTCGCCGGAGGGGTAAGTTCTTGCGTAAGCAATGACCTTGGGAAATTGGTCGAGCAAAGCAGCGTAGCAGAGCAGGAGCCCATGGCGCTCTTCTACCTGTCTGGTCTCCAATGCATTGTACGTGCCCAGAAATTCCTGAAAGCTCGCTTCGTATTTGGAAAAGGGGCCATTCTCAGCGCCAGAAGCCAATGCTGCTGTCAACGTGCCAAACGCGGCACCGGCGCTTCTCCTTGATGCGGCATCTACGTCTCCGACGCCTCTCCAGCCGAGCAGGGCCTTCAAAATGGCATCGCCGTATTGCTCCGACAGCTTGGTCACTTCAAGTGCCACCTCTTCCATGGCACGTGAGCGCCTTGCAATTGCGTGATAATCCACCGTCTGGACAACCCATATCCCCTTCTCGACAGTGTCTGGGTGGCGCCCGATGAGTTCCTGGAGAGCAGCAGAGGCTCCCCTGCGGATATTGCCAGCCGGATCAAGGCAAGCAGTCGCCACCAACTCGGTCGCCAACAGTTGCACTATCGAGCTTGGCGTCGCTGTTGGGACGGCGAGGAGCTCGGCCGTGGTGTATCGTCTGGCAACGGCCCATATGCCGAAACAAGCTGCGTCGCGAACATTGGCACCAATACTTGTGCCTGAAGTGCCGCGTTGTTCAAACACTAAGCCCAGTAGCAGTGACTGAATGATATCGGGCAACTGCTCTGCTGGAGGTGATCGTCGATAGAGGAGGTGCGACAGCGTGAGGATCAGACCATGCCACTCCAGGGAGTCCACGTTCGCCAAGTCCCTAACCTTGCCCAATGAGGTCTTTTTCCATAGGACATTTCTGTTGAGACTTTCCAAAACGGCCTCCACAACTTGACTAGCCATCTCTGGATCGAGCTTTAGTGTGATGACGCTGAGTGCCTTGCTCGCCGCGAAGCGCACTGGCGTGTCATTATCAGCAAGATTCTCAAGGAGATATCCAATCGTCATTTCCGTGATTTCATCTGCAGTCTTGCCCAGCCCGCCCTGCCTCAAGGCAGACACGACAATGCATCTGAGGATCTTGATCACCATCTTTCTAGCCAGGGCAAAGCTCACAATAGGGTTCCCTTCATCAGTGGCGATCCCGTGAACGCGAGTAAATATAGCATCGAGATGGCCGTGCATGATACCGGTGTCCATAGTGCACCGCAGGATGCCTCCTAAGAAGGAAAGAATCCCCAGGTAGTAGTACGGTGTCTCCTCTGCACTCGACATGAGAGATGCAAGGGCCCACCGGATGAGACTCTCGAGCACACCCAAATCTTGCATATCTTTCCGCATGGCGATCCTAATGAGGACCTCTTTTGCGCCGTCGCGTTCCTTTCCTGGAGAGGATAGAGACCTAATCCCCAACGGCAGGAGGCGCAAGGCGATGCCTGGTAGACCTTCGCGCAGCTCAAGGTTCGTGATGACCGGTTTGTCCTCAATGTCGACAGATGAGATGGTGGAAAGGTCGAATGGTGCAAGGAGGAGGTGAGACAGCCAGACGAGGACAATGTACCGTTCCTGCCATGTCCAGGCCCCCGACTCTTGGGCATCATCGATTGCAGAGAGCAGGATTTCCAGATACTTGGTTTCCACGTTCAAGAAGTGCTTGATTACTTTTTCTCCACGGATCTTGCAGAAGGTATATAGGATCGTGGCGATGGCTGATGTGGTGGGCATGAAGTGCTTTGCCTTGTCAGCAGACAGGGCAGGGATCTTTTCCCGAGTCGTCAATGCTGCCAGGTAAGTGTTCGCCAAGAAGGGAATCCATTTAGGAAGATGAGGGTCGAGGAGCTGAGGCAGCTCCTGAAAGGGATCCAGGCACTGTTGCTCGACCCGTCAACCGGCGCTCCGCTTCGCAATGTCGGGGCAACGAGGTGAACTGACATGTAGAGTTGCATTGTAGACATCCCGACTCTTGACCCGAAGTCTGACTCTCCCCTCGCCACCGGCACGAGAGTCAGGCTTGTGCAGTGCTTCGAGGAAGACATTGAACTCTGCTATGAGGTCGGACGAGATCTTTTGCAATTTGATGTCGAAATCAGTCTCCGGGACGTCCATGACAGCGTCAGATCTCGGTGGCGCCGCCGTGCACCATGCCAAAGCACAGACCCTAGACTAGATTCAATGGGATCAGTAGTCGTTTTCTCGATTCGGTGCAGAGGTTGAATGTCGGGGATCGATGTCTGCTTAGTGCTGACATGAGGACATGGAACAAGCGTTGGCTCGTTGTGTGCTCAAGCCTCAAGCACCACTGTGTGGACAAGAGACACTGTGTAAGATGCACTGTTGGAGTCACAGTGTGAGTCTGTGTGACTGTGAAAAACATGCACCTACTACGATTTTGCGGTGAGACAGTAAAAGATAGATCATGAATTCTCTTGGAGCACTTTCTTTACTCCTGGACACCCCATTTATTATCAATCACTGTCACAAACATCGTCGAACCACTTCCGCGCGTCCGCCCAGTAGGCCATTGTTGTGATTCCTGCGGCCTGCCCCTCACCCCAAATCTCCATCTGACCCCAACCTCCACAGGCGCCACTGCTGCTTACACAGTTGCTCATACAAAACACATCTTACAACGGGCTTGTCTTGTGAGCGCATGTGATCATTGTCAAGCTTTGAGGCAATGCCATATCCAAGATGGGGCATCTTGCTCTGCGCTCTTCACCTGCTGGCGTTCCCTTTTGCGCTCGGCAGTGTCATTCCTGAGAACCAGAACGATGCCGCACAAGGCTCATCGAATTCCGGCCCTGTCGCAGTCGGTTTCAATCTAGGCCAGTCTTATGCGTAAGTCGGTTGACTTTTTTTTCCTGACTCTTCGCCTGCGGAAGCCGAGTCGTGAGACGACATTAATCAGTAGAAACCCATTCTAGAACATCCGTTGCTCACTTTAGCAACGGGACGATTGTTAATTTAGCAAAGATCCCTGGCAGCAAAGACTACATCGCACTTATGGGCCGGATGAACCAGGAGCTCCCGCTGGACGGGCCCATCTACGAGCCTCCTAGTCGCCTTGAGGTCCTTCGGGATCTGTGGACGCTCTTCCTGCGAAGTATTGGCCAACCGGCCAGCAAGGAGGCGGCAGCCCTGATCGAAATGACGACCGCCTTGAAAGCCGAGTCAGAAGTTGCGCTCGGCCATGCCATCGAAACCGCAGTTGTCACAGCGCCGCGGAGAGAGTCATGGCAACATTATATACCTGCGTATGGGATCGTCGATACCGTTCTCTCGTTAGCGGGCATCACGCATGTGACTTCGGACACTGGTTCGCAATACCTGGGCGAGATAAACAGCCTGCTTGCTGCGAGTAAGCGCCATTTGTGTCCAAGAATTTGGTGTGCTTACGATTACGATTCTTATCATGGAGAGCCGCTGCCGGTCTACTTTCTTATTAGGTACTTAAGTGCAGGGTGAAAGCATTTGGTATCTATACTGACATCACAAACAGCTTCACTAATCAGTCCTTGCATACCTCGTTTCAAGGACCGCGATGCTTCTTCTTTGACTCATGGGATAACGATCTCGGTACGATTGATTCGAGATACGGGCTTGACAAGTTGATGCACATGGAGTCAGACCGCCGGCAAGACTTCTGGGACTCGGTCCATGACCATCTCGTAGCACAGGCCACGCGATACTTGGAGCGTCATCCTCCGGACTCTCATCGTCTATTCCTCGCACTCGTTGCTGGGGAAGCCTCCGACACGCCAGAGTTCATGGCGACCCTGCAAGAGGTCACAGAGAGCATTTCAAGACTTCCCGTTGCCGGTGCGCAGTCACAAGAAGAAGATGTTGACATACCGCGGATGGAGCTTCTCGTTGCGGATGATCCAACATTTGCTGCTGCGAGAGGTGCGGCCTTCTGGATGCGAATGCAGGTCGATCAGTCGTATTGCGAAGACTTTTTCGGCGCTCACCCGGGAGAGTACGTGTCGCAGTCCGACTTGCTCGATGGGTCTCATGTTGAGTTATGAGTCTACTAATGCTGGGATGCTATCTGAAGCACTGTCTTTACGTGATAGATCATAAACTGCTTGGTCTCGTTCAGGTTTGCACATTTCGGTAGCAGTATAAACCACTTCCGAGTAGCCCACTCAAGGGAGTGATGCTCGCTTGATCGTTTCATACTCAGCAGCCGCTTCCACAAGCAGCTGTCCGAGCTCATGTGTACCCTCCCTCATAGCATCCACCCAGCAATCGAGCAAGGTTTTGACCACATCCAAAGCGTCTTGCTGCGCGGACTACTAAAAAGCGGGATTTGCGCGGTCCATCCATGAGCTTTCCTCAGCACGAATGGTCTTCCTGTGGGAGGGCAATACGTATCAAGCACATTGCAAGGAGCTGCCACTGGAGTGTGGGTGCACATTGGATCGCAGTCAATCGACACATGCTCTCACATCAAGAAACATTACAGCATAAATGACAATATCCTTGTCTCCAAAGCTTATGAACAATCAAGCCCGAGTCGAGACAGCCGTCTTGGACATGGCCTCTATCACTGGCTTAATGGGCTCGTCCTCGCCGTCCTCCTTCATGCCACCGAGGATCATCGACTTGGGGGCCATGGCCTGCCACAGCTCCGGGTCAGTGAATGCTTTGAACTTTTGGTCGTGCCACTGGCCGGCCGTGATGGCGCGACCCTCCGAGTCGATGAACATGGTGTCGTCCTCTGCGCGCAAGAAGTACGCAATGGAGTAGCGATGCTCGGTGGGGTTGAATGGCACGACTCGGTGGATGCAGCTCTGGAACTTCATGCCGGACGCGAAGCGCAGCGAATCGCCGACGTGGACAAAGGCGCAGCCGGGCTTGGGCGCGACGAAGCCCATCTCGCGGGCGCCGCAGGTGCCAGGTGGGCGGACCTGGAGGCCCCATTGCTCGCTGAAGAGGAGGGTCAGGGTGCTGATATCAGTGTGCTTCTGGTGGCCGATACGGTCGGGTCCGGCCTCCTCGTGTGGCAAGTAGTGCATCATAGAGAGCTTGGACAAGTCAGCGTCGATACTCACCATGCAAAGGATCGATCTTTCGGCCAGGGACTGGACTCACGGTGGTAGTCGAGGGACGCTCGTTGCGGTGCTGGTTCTCAAAGCGGCCGGCGCCCTGCAGGAAGAGGCCATCCGACAGGCAAGACAGCATGACCTTTGTAATGGTGTTGCAGCTGCCAATGGTGTTCTCCAGGATGCGAAGGTCGCCGCTGGCCTTGACAGCGGCAGGGATCTTGGGGCTGTCGCGCTGAATCTCATCACGAGAGACCTTGAGCATCTCGTAGCCGTCCTTGGTGCCAGCGGCCACGCCAGTACGGCTGCCGACAGGCTCGTAGCCGAGGTGGGAGGAGATGAGGCCAAACTCATTCTTGGCCTCGAGGGGCTCGGCAAAGAAGCGCTCCATGAGCCTGAGGGTGTCTTGCTGGTCAGCCAGCATGCGGCGGCCCTCAATGCCTCGAAGATCGAGGTAGAAGTAGCCCTCATCCGTGCAAGCGCTGACGAGCTTGTCGATTTCCGAGGGGTCGTGAGACAGAAGGCGACCGTAGTCGATGGTCTGCATGCCCCAGACGGGCACCTTCTTGCCCATCCAATCGACGGTCTGCGGGGGGTCGAGCTGGGGGGCCATGATGACTCTGGAAATCTGGTTTCGTTCAGAAAACACAAGAGAGAATGAAGGGCTTTGCGTGAGAAGTCGTCCCAGTCTCAGGGGTCGGCCACCTTATGTACGAGGCACTAGCCTCTGGATAGGATGCGTGTGCGCCATGGATGCGAGATGACCAGCTACCGGATCAGGATACAAGGGTCTTGGAGTGCTTGCGTGGCGGTGGATCCCAAAGATCTTTTGGCAGCCAGCCACCGGACAAGCATGCATTTAGCCAGGGCTTCGCGAGCCTAGCGCAGCGATTAGGGGCATTGACGGACGATGGGACTCTGTTTGGGGGAAGTGAGATTGTGGTGATGAGGGGTTGGTGGGGAAGACCAAGGACGACGATGCACGTGTCATGGTGCGATGGCTGTGCCAGGCACGAACTGCCACAGTAATGAACCAACCCCGCTCCGCCAAGGGGCCCGCCTGGAATGTGCCAAGGTGGCCTGGGCCCTGGGCCCAGTCCCTCACAATGCTCTCTCGGACTCTGGGCATCTTTCGATGAAGGATGAATCGACGGCATCGACTCCTTTCACAAGATCGCTCGAGCCTTGCCACGAGCTTTGCTACGACCATACGAGCCTTACTCAAACCTTGCTCACAGGCTATGGGGGACATGTAAATTCAACCCCAGGCAGCGTGACTAGCAGAGCCCCTCCAATCCTCCAATGCTATGTCGATCTGCATGCAATGGGTACGACGATACCACACCACGACCATAAGAACGCACTGCGTCTGCGCACCGGTCCACGCCAGCTCACGATAAGCCGAATGCTCTGGCAAGTTTCCCATTTGAGATCTCGGCAGTCTCCTGCGCGTCTCACGTAAACTAGATGCAAAATCCTCCATACTATGCAGAGACAGGCAGCCATCCCTGTCAAGCCTAGTACAGCACCAGACACCTGACCTCAATGCTCTGCCGCGACTCACAATCCTGGTACTCAGGGTCTTCAAACGCAGAATGCAACGCGCGCCTCGCGACCTGCTCCTCCGAATCAAAGCACTTGATCAGCAGCACGTCCCGCGGCGTCATCCCAAACTTGAAATACCACCGATGGGCCGGGTTGTGACGCACGACCCACGACTCCCCCACGAAGCCGTCCTCGGTCATCTCAGCCCCGACAAGGTCCACATCGGGTACGGAGTTGGAGTCCGCCACGGCAATGGGATCCTTGCGGATCGTACGGATCGGCCGCCAGACATTGATGATCTGATAGCGCCTCTGGAGGAGAGCATCGGCCTCGGCGGGGAACTCCCAGCGCAGACGACGCTCAGCGCCGTCATACGACTGATCGACGTGCGTGCGAGTGACGGGACCACGGTTGGCCAGGTTCTGCAGGCCCAAGTGGTGCCATTGCGTTGGCCCGCGACGGACTTTGTGGTTGAAGACGTGCACCTTGCGTGCCCCTGTCACTGCCTTGAGGAGCTCTTCGCATTCGGGATAGTACGCCGTCTTGATGCGCTCGTCGTCGGTGAACAGGTCCTCGCAGCTCTCGTGATCACACCATTGGAACCCGTGGCTGTCTAGTGTGTACTGGGACTCATCGCCGCTGACATCGGAAATGGTGAACTCATGCTCCTTGTGAGGCCGCTTGTTGCTGATGTGACCCTTGCCGATGTAGATGGGCGTGGGCTCGGAGCCATCACATGGGTCGTCCCAGTATTTGAGCTTTGAGACCACGTTGTGCTTTTTGACGGCCATTTCCATCTGTGTCTGGGGCTTTTGGCCGCCGCTAGTAGATTGAACAGATGCAGAGGGGGCGATGAAGCCTTAAAGATGATGCCATGATAGATACGACGGAGCGACTGGGGTCCTAGACTCTGTGCTCCGCTTAATGTGCTCGGTGCCCACCTCTTGACAGCGCTAGTCCCAAGGAGGATGCTGTCTAGGTCAGGGACTCAGGGGTCTTTGTTCATGAGGCGGCGGGGACTTTTCATAGTCTTGGCGCCTCCACAGTCCATGATCCACGGACTCCGAGTCGTTTCCCAATCTTCCTCATGCTCATTTTCCTGTCACGATGGACGAGGAAGACGACGGCTTCGTCCTGGTTCCCCGATACTGTCGAGACGATGACCATCCAAAGTACCTGTCTGATATTGAACGAGCAATCCGCAGCCTAGCTGACTCGGCTTGGGCTCTCAATTGCTTTCTCCACGACAACCCTGAGCTGGGCTTCGCCGAGTACAAGGCTCATGATGCCTTGACGAATTTTATGAGTTCTCAAAATGGCTGGAAAGTGACGCGTGGAGTGTATGGCATGGACACAGCCTGGAGGGCTGAATACGCCACAGGCCAGCCAGGCCCTGTCATTGCGTTTAATGCAGAAATGGGTAGGCACTATTGAGCACACCGCGAGAAGTCAATGTCGCTTATCGAGATGGACAAGATGCCCTGCCAAACATTGGCCACGCGTGTGGCCATAACCTCATCGCCGTTTCCGCAGTGGCAGCGGGCGTCGCGACGGCGAAGACCTTGCAGAGACACAAGATTGGCGGCAAGGTCCTCGTCTTTGGCACACCGGCTGAAGAAGGCGGCGGCGGTGGCAAGATCAAGTGCCTCGAGGCTGGTGCGTACGACGAGGTAGACGTGGCTATCATCTCGCATCCGGGGATCTTGCACAACAGCCCCATGGTGAGAACCACTGCCTACACGCATCTCGACGTCTCGTACCGGGGACGCGCCGCTCACGCCGCCAACAGTCCCTGGAACGGGATCAACGCTCTCGATGCCCTCATCATCGCGTACAATGCCGTCTCGGCACTTCGGCAGCAGACACACCCCGACGACATTATCGGTCTCCAGATCACGGATGGCGGGAACAAGCCCAATGTCATCCATGAGCACGCCGCTGGTGTCGCTGTCCTTCGCGCTGCGAGCTCTTCCCGCTTAGAAGAGCTGAGGCGAAAAGTCATTGCCTGTTTCCGAGCGGGCGCTGAGGCCACTGGCGCCCAGGTCCATGTTGAAGAGACGCCTGGATACAAAGACCATGTGCCGAATCGCGTGCTGGCGGAGACCTACGCCAGGTACTGGAGAGCCATGCCCAACGCTCCCGACCCCCCTCTGCCACCTCCTGGACAGTTCACTTGGGTCAAAGCTAGCACTGACCAAGGAAATCTGAGCTATGCGCTGCCGAGCATGAATGTCAGCTTTGCCATTCCTCCGGGCGACAAGGGAGGGCAGCCGCATAGTCCTGAGTTTGAAAAGGCGTCACGTAAACCGGCCGCTTTTGAACGAGCCATGAGAGTCGCCAAGGCGATGGCAGGGACGGCCGTCGATGTGTGCGCAACGCCTGGACTTCTCGCAGATATTCAGGCACAATGGAGGCGGGATATGGCGTCCCTGACGGACAGAAGCGCGACATCTGGGGATGATAAGTCAGCCGCCTGATCTGGTATAAGACTACTTGAGAGTCAGCCTCATTCAAAATGAGCCATTTTGTCTCTATTTTGATAGGCTTTGTCTGAAAACGCTCCATGGTCAATATTTATTAACGCTGGAAACGAGGCCAGCCAAGTAATGTTGTATCGCGTGATGTGGGGTACTGATCACGCCTTACCCGGCTCCATGACCTTTGCGGGTATTTAATAAACTGCCCTGTTCATTTCACGGGGACAGGCCGGAGACCGAGCTCGACATTTCAGTGACAAAATGCCTCCTCTAATTTACCTAGTACGCCATGCGGAATCGGAACACAATGTCTCCAAGGACTTCTCGCACAGGGACCCGCCTCTGACCACATTGGGTTTCTCTCAGGCATCAGCTTTGACCGAAACATTTCCTAAGCCGGATCGCATCGCTATCGTGTTCACCTCCCCGCTCACGCGAACCCTTCAGACGGCCTTGGCCGGGTTTTCTCACATTCTGAGCAACCGATATGTCAAGGATAGCACCAAGAGCGACGGAGCGAAGCTCGTTCTAGACCCGGACCTACAAGAGCGGAGCGACCTCGCCTGCGATACCGGGTCGGAACGCGCTTCGCTCGAGGCCGCATTTCCGCAGCTAGACTTGAGCGTTCTGGGGGACAATTGGTTCGCCAAGGATGGCCTGTACGCGGCGGACGACGATGCTGTTGCTGCACGTGCCCAAAGGTTCAGAAACAAGTTGAGGAGCATTGCTTCGGGGAGCCACGAGCTTTCTCGTGAACCGGGAAGCATTGTCGTCATCACGCATGGCGTGTTTATGAAGTTTCTCTCGGGGGATATGACGATTGACCTCCCCAAAGCGGGCTGGAGGGCCTTCACTCTGGCCGACGGACCGGATGGTGAAGCCATCTTACGACCAGTCGAGTAGGCCATTTCGCAGCGCCCGCATTGCACAGTAGAAAACGTGGGCTTTTGCAAAATGACCTACTGTACTAATTAACACGAGAGTCTTGGAATCTTCTTCGAACCCAAAGCACGTGGCTGCTGCCCATAAATGTCCCTGATTCACCGCGCTATCGCTGCTGTCGTATGTACATGCCCCTGTTGTTGCCCGCAGTTGGTGCCGTCAAGGTCAAGGGTTTGAAGGTGGCGTTTCGGTGTGGCGCTCGCCGCAAGCCCACCAGAGAGCAGCATCTGCCCACGTGCCGTTGACTTGCATTTGCTGACGCCCTGACCCGCAAGGCTTGTGGTCCCTGGACCAACAAGCCGCTCATGAATGTGCCTCTTTGGTGCTATCTGGGCGGCCGAGATACCCGCTCCTGGCGTCACGCCCGGCCCTGCCCACGCATCGCGGTTGTGTGAAGATGGTCTCACATCTTCGTTTAGTCGTGGAGGCCCCTGCGGTGCCCTCCACGCTGACGGCATGCGCCGTTGCCCAGCTTAGCTGGCACTTGTTTCTTGTCTTTTGGCCTTGTTTTGCACTTTGTCCATTATATACTCGCCAAGGGAAAGAAAGAGCATCTTGTGCGGACCTGCTTCGCTACATGTACAAACGAGACCAAACAGCAATACCTACTACTCACCAGTGCGTACCTGACAGAGCACATGCAAGTCAACACCCCCAGACAGCGAGACAGAAGTCACAGAACCCCGCGACGCCATTCCACGCCACCCCAGGACCACACGCAACTCAGGGTCAAACGACCAGACAGAGCCCGTTGTGCGACGTGTGACTAGGAATTGGATTCAAGCCCAGCAGCGACAGTTCCCTCTGTTGTCTTGAGACTTGGTACATGAACTTGTGACAATGGACGAGGTGGATGATCTCGTCTTGACATCGTTCCGGGATATTGTAGACAAGGCCAGGACGGCACTGCACAATGCTGGCGAGGAGAACCCCGTGATGCTCAAAGCAGCGCAGGCGCTGCTCAAGGAGGGCGAACGAGCCGTCAAGAAGATCGAGCCCCCGTGTCGCAGACACCTCGACGAATACGGTGCAGGCTTCATCGTGGCCCTCAAGGACAATGACGAGATTGCCGCGTTCCGGGCGCAGTTGACCGACATGCTCTGGGAATTTGACGATTACCTCGAGCCAGATGATTTTCAGGTTGACAAGTTTACTGAGCTGCAAATGCTCTCACGCAAAGCTGCGCCTCGAATCTCGGACATATTGCTGCGTATGAAAATGCAGGCACCTACAAGCGACGCTGCCTCCTCGAGGGGGTCAATCTCCCAGCTACCCACGCCAACGTCGTCGCCCCATGCTACCCTCATGCCTGAATTCACCAGCCAGGTCCAGCGAGGATCTGCAGGTAGCTCCATGGCCGACGTGAACGACACAAGCAGCCAGCCGCGGGGATCCATGCGTTCACCCACGAGCCCCAACATTATGTACGATATACCGCGTGATCAGCCAAGGCCGTCGTCAGCCAATCCTTGGGATTGGAGGGTCAAGGCTGGGGACGACGGTCGCCACCACCACGTCGAGTCGCCAGTCCATAGCAGAGCCGAGCTCGATGAGTCGCCCATTCTGCCAAAGGCGACTCTTGGAGGAGATGCCACCGGCCGATTCACTTTGGTACCTGTCCCTCCCGTCCATGTGCCAGGAGGCGGACATGCGAGTCAGAAAGCACATGGGATGGAGGATCGCCGTACGAGCAACATGAGCCCGCACCACCCTGGGCCTGGTCACCAACACTACCATCTACCACGTCGACAGCCGACAGAGGCTACCTCGCCACAGCCTGGCGCAATTCCGTTCTTTCAGCCCTCGCAGCCGTTCTCGCCCGCTTCGCAGCAGTCCCGACAAGACTCATACACACTCTCCGAGCTTTCAGTTGGACCTGCGCGGCCTCGCCTCATCAACATCCCCTCTCATGGAGACCTGCGCGGCCGCGGCAACTCCTTCAACTCGAGCATTGGCGGGAGCCCCCTCCAGCCACCGACGCCCGCCATACAGGGACCGCTACCCATTGTGCAGCCAACGGCTGAGGTGATGGCCATGATGGACAGCGCGCCCATCCCCGTCGAGAGCGAGAAAACGCCTGAGCCCGCCGCCGAGGGCTCGGGTGAGCTCCAAGGCGCCAAGATTGACGAAACGAGCTCATTCATCTTGGCCAAGGGATTCTGCGAAGGCGCCAAGGAGGTCATTAGAGGAGGCATTGGCGTCAAGAGAACCAAGAAATCTGTAGGTGTCTGTGAACTGATTGGAAAGAGTTACGGCATTGACTTTGATGTAGGCACGCTGTCTTAGCTGTCTCTACGAGCTGGACTTTGCTGAGATTGAGGCCGATGTGAACGGCGAGGGTAAGCCACATCTGGCCCGGTGTGAGGAAAAGAATTGACAAAGAACATAGACAAGGGCAATGCCGAATGTAACGGCATCAACTTTCGCGTGCGCTTCCTTCAAAAGAGCCACGTCTCGACGAAACGCGTAGATGACGCGCAGTACGCTTGTGTCTTCTGTGTTCAGGCGGGACGCACTATCCACAACAGTGATGCCACTATCTTCTTCGGCCAAGCTTCCCTCTTTGAGCATCTTGCGCGGCACCCGCGGCCTCTCCCCAAGGTACCGGGCTTGACGGTCATTGAGGGCGAGTCGTTGCCCGACAAGTACCGCAACGACTACGACATCCACTTCAAGCACGCGCCGCAACCGCATCCCGTGATGGAGCACGCCGACGAGCTGCTGGGCCGCCCGTCGGCCGTGGCACTTGACCAAGCACGCAAAATGTACGGCCAGCGAATGCTGTACGACCGCTCCCCTGCTCTTGAGCTGGCACAAGGCGGGCGGATCAGTGGTATCTCTTGGCCCCCCAAGTACACGGGCGAGTGGGCCTTTGGATGGCATGACGGACTGTATGCGTCGATTCCCACGCTCCTGCTCAAGCTGGACCCTCCACCATCGAGCGAGATTCGGTACGATCGGTCGAGCTTGATGCGGGCCAAGGCGAGATGGCGCTTTGCTATCAAGGACAAGGAGAAGAACTCCGACTGGCTCAAGTTTGACAAGGGAGACACCATTACAAACATTGCATGTACGTGCAGAGCGACTCGAGGGGCGTTTGCCACGGTGACTGACGTGTTGGGTACAGATGTCGACGCCGAGCACTGGTGTTGGACGGGCACCAATGCCAAGGGCAAGTCGGGCGTGTTCCCAAAGGCGTTTATCGACCCGGCAACCATCTCGGAACCCGTGAGTAAAGCGAAGTCCGATCGCTCAAGCTCATTGAGCGAGGAGAAAGTACGATCTCCATCCACGATGCTGTCCAAGTTTTCGATTCGCAAGAATGCAGGACAACAGCCCAGTATTGCTGGGTGAGCGTGCACGGATGAGCGGGCATATCCACCTCGTCTCCCCGTGGTATAGTTGTTGCTGTGTACACTTACGGATCTGACACCTTATATATTTGAAGGATACCCCTGACTTTTTTTTGTTCTTGGAAGAGTTTTGGTAGGCTTAGGGGCTGACTATTCTGATACTTCGACACGGCCGTCTGTCGCTCAGGATTCCTTCTCCCTGTGCCGTCAAAGAGTCGGTCCTGTTGTCCGTGGCTACCATGTGTAAAGCACATGTGATGTTGTGCATGGGTCGGAACTTTTGCTAATTAATAACAAGACCCTGTACTTGAAAATTGGCAGTGTTGGAAACTGCTGTACCACATACTCAATCTGCAACCCGCAACTGATGTTTTTGTTTCGGCAATAAATCAGGGGCCACCCATGAGGCTCTGTGCAGATCATTTTGTTGATCGACAGGCGGGACGACAGGGTTGCGCATACTATTCTACGTCATCAGGAAATTCTCCGACGTTTGAATACTGGGTTTACAACTGTGGACATTTGATCAGAATTTTCGCAGATGATGGAGCCTGCTGGGTGCATTTGTACAGGGTACGCTGTACGCTCTACACCGTAGTCACCGGACACTCAACTGGATGTCGTTGGTCCCATCCGTTCGCAATACGAAATGCTCGAGTTAACATCCCTACTCACTCAATGCGAGAGATTCATGCAATCCAAGCCAGAGACACAGGTGTTGGCGGCTGCGTTGGACACAGCGCAACAGTGCGACCAACCCATTCCGATTCATGAAACCCCCTTTTCGCCAGGTCACCAACCTGGGAAGCGCACAGGCATCTCAGGTTGACGCCACTTGCTGCCGTACAAGCTACCAAACATGTTTGAGTGTGGCGGTTCAGGCAGCCTTTTTGGCTGCGCTCCCTGTTGTTTGGGCTACGTTATCTCGGCTTCTGCATCTCGGTGTCCTCGTCGAGACTGACGAGTGTGAGAAACGCAGCGGGCACTGCGGCCGCGATGGCTAGTCCTTCAAGGGCATATTTATGCGCAACTTGCGCTATTTGCACGACATGGCGCCCAA
Organism: Emericellopsis terricola; assembly: GCA_027569275.1. NCBI lineage: Eukaryota > Fungi > Ascomycota > Sordariomycetes > Hypocreales > Bionectriaceae > Emericellopsis > Emericellopsis terricola. The sequence goes on along the minus strand of JAPDEU010000004.1, from coordinate 240,453 downwards.
CGATGAGTTTGAAGCTTTCATTACACATAATGCCGACGTGATTTGGACGAAGAATCGCAACGACCAGAATATGCTCGGCGTGGCATGGACGGGGCCGTTCATCAGGGCGACAGGCATGTCACATGGTGCGCTCTAGACGTACTCGTTGCTGCGATTGGCGCTTCAGATTGATATTGCTTGAATCAGAACTCTCTTCTGGCCAACTTGCAAGCGACAGGCTCTAGGATTGGATTGGATTGGATTGGATTGGATTGGGATTGAGTTAGATTGAGTCGGGTTGGGATTGGATTGAGTTGAGTTGGATTTGGATTGAGTTGAGTTGGATTTGGATTGGATTGAGTTACGGTAGTTAGATTGAGTTGGATAAGGATTGAGTTGGATTGGAATTGAGTTGGATTGGGATTGAGTTGGATTAGGATTGGATTGAGTTGAGGTAGATTGAGTTGAGTTGAGTTGCATTGGGGAACGGACATGGACACAGGCAGACCGTGACTGGTCATGCTGGACAATTGCCTTATTGAGTGGCGCGCATGATCCTATAGATAGAGGAAATGCCCATTTTGTAAATCTGCCAAGCAGGTCTCGATCCTGTGAGGCTTATATATCGACGACTACCGCCCGGCTCCGTACCTTGCCCGTGTTTCCATACATTTGCGCGGCATTGACCATCAACCCGCCCCTGTTGCTACCAGGTCCGCCCATGAGCCATTTCCACGCCACGCTCTCGAGGCCGAGGTAGAGGACAGCCGCAACGTCCCACCAAAGTGCGCAGGGGAAGCACTCCCGCAGCCAGCCCTTCTTGGGCTGCTCCATGAGCTTCTCGTACGCCCTCTGCAGATCATCGTAGTATGCGGGCGACGTGCCGTAGCCAAAATGCACGTGGCCAAAGATATGCAGGCGGGGCCGGACCCGGTAGAGCTCTCGTAGGAGGTGGGGATCGCCCAGGGCGAGGTCATGGTGGTGTTTGGGCGGGGAGTGGGTGATGAGGATGTCTGTCTCGGGAGGTATTTTGCTCAGCCAAGGATGCTGCTCTGGGTGGTACTGAAAACTGCAGCTGCGCGTCAGGTCTCTGCTCCTATCATTGTGGAAGAAACAAGAACTTACGCAAACTCGGGAGGCCCAATGCTGGGGATATCCGGTACCCCAAAGATATGGACCTTTCGGCCCCTGATTTCCTGCACCGTCATCTGGCTCTCGAGGTACACGACCCCGTCGAGGTCGACCTGGGCGCCGGACTTGACATCCTCGTCCCGTCGCGACTTTGGATCGAACCACGAGTCGTGGTTGCCCGCAATGATAATCTTGACCGGGTGCGGTTGGCGCTTGAGCCAGTCAATCTGCTTCTGGATGTCGCTCACGGTGCCTTCGTTTGTCAGGTCGCCGGCATGCACCAGGATATCACCCTGCGGAATGTGCACGAATTGATCGTGTGTGTCGGAGATGGCGACGACCCGGATCTTGGGATGCGCTGGGTGGAACGGGTGACCTCTGAGAAGGAGAACAAGGCGGTAGAACAGGGTGGTGAAGTATGTCAGCGGCGACAACAGGAGAGAGTCGAGCAGAGTGGGTGGCTCCCATTGAATGCGCCTGCGCAGACCCAGCCACTGAAGGAGGCCCATGGCTTCTTCAAGATGTGTGGCAATACTCCGATCACTCACTAGCGATGAAGTGTCGCTGCTACCGTGTGAGCGTGGTGAAAGTCCAAGAAATGAGGCTGACAGCTGAGGATGAGACCCGCCGCGAGCGTTTCTGACATCATTTTCCGCTGAACACGTGCAGTATAGGGTAAGCAAGAACAAGCAGGGTCCGGTGACTCCGGTCGGTGGGCGCCAGTCTCAGACTCGGGGTCTCCGGTCCGTCAACCTGCAACCGATCCAATGATTCACGCGGGGATGCGGCTGATCTGCGTGCGAGCAATAATTACCAAGGCTTTGTTTGCAGTCGCATTCAGACGCGACCCAGTGAACGCGCGTTCATTCTGAGTTAGCTTCGTTACTGGGGGCGCTACAGTCGAGTGACTCCAGTCGACACCAAATCATCGACAGCAGAGGTGCCAGCGCACACTGGTCGGCCTCACTGATAACCTTTTGGAACGGCCGGCCATCAGTCTCGAAACTATTCAAACAAGGGCACATTTCTGCCACTTTCTACTTGAAAAATTGTCGATTCTGTTTACTTTTGTGTCATGTCGTCGACGGCAGAATCATTGTAGACAAGGCGAGCCCCTTGGAATCCCGCCAAGCCCGAGACGCTGCCCATTGACCTTTCCTGTGCCTCGCCCCAAAAGCAGTCAGCCTTCTTCTCGAAGCTGCCTCTCGAGATCCGACGTGTAATTTACAGCCATCTTTGGAGGCTCAATGGACTGGAGCAGCATATCATTCCAGGCACCATATGGCACAACGATGAAACGGCCCAGGGACGGGATGACACTCCACCGGCGCCAGCAGCGTACGAAATTTGGAACTGGGAGGTTCAGAGAAGTGGAATTCACGGGAATTCTGGAGACGGCCGTATCTCGGGGCCTCTGGATGAAGATATAAGCGTGGTTGAAAGTAATGACGGCGAGCAGGACAGCGCCACTCAATCGGACGCCCAGCAGCTGGAGTTGAACGCCAGCGTTGGGGACGAATCTGAACATGGCGAAGCATGGTATTCCTCTTTGGCTCTCAGCAGTTCCGACAACGCGCATCCGTCATCCCCACGCTCCCCATCACTTGGAAGCATCCAGTCGGCCCCTCCACGCTCGCCGAGGCCCAAACAGATAGGCCATATCCGTCGTAAGCGTTGCTGGACCGACTACGCCAACCCAGACCAATCCATTTCCGTCTGTATTCCCACGCAGTCCCACGGGATAGCAGGGTGTAGGCGCCGCTTCGATGCGTCTATTGTGGATGGCACGGATGCCTTCTGGAAGGAGACGTGCTACTGGTGCAAGGACGCATACGACTGTTGGTTCGACAGGTGCAACAGTCCCAATGCCCCCCAGGAACGCTCCGATTTCATGGCCATGCTCCTCGTCTGCAAGAGCATGTACCATGAAGCTCTGCCGAGCGTCATGGAGGATGTACGATGGAGCTTCACTCAGTCTTGGTACCTCCGCATGTTCCTGAAACTGCAATTTCCCATGACGAATCTGATCCGACGAATCAATGTACTCTGGGATCTAAGGGGTTCGATGGAACTCCAACACTCTGAGTGGAATCGTTGTCTTCCACGGCTGGCTGCCATGGAGAATCTGCGGGAGCTGGAGATCTGGATGGATTATTTGCGGCCGTGGGCGAACAATGAGGAGCGTCGCGAGATGGAAGATCCGCGACGGGTCAAGTTATGGGCAAGAACACCAGAGAACGTGCATCTTCGCGTCACGTATCCAAAAAGAGTGAAGGCATATGGCATTCATGATCCCGAGGACGGAGGGCTGTACCTCGTCAGGTTTATTAGAGGAATGGGTGGTTGGGTCAACGCTGAAGCAGCCGACAGCATCGTGGGGGGTCCCGATTCACCTGGCCATGCACCCCCCAGCTAACGGCCAAACGCACCGCATTCTCCTCAATTGTCCTTTGCCAGCATACCCACAGGAGCGTGGGTGTCGGGCCAACTGTATCAATTAGAGAGGCCAAGTACAATATACCTTAATCTACTTTCTTCTGAGTTAACAAGCTTGGGTTTACGGCTGAGTTCATCACAGGCACCATGGCTCTCGACCCCGCTGACATCATCCCGGGCCCACTGAATCGACCCCTAAATCTGAGGTGGGTGTTGTGGTCATGGCAGGGCTAGTGCAGGTGCGAGCCCCCAGAAGGCTGGCGCTCAGTAAATGCACTCAATTGAGTGATCAAAAGCACGATCCGTTTGGCACAGAAAGGGGGGAATTTTCTCACGGCAGCTGAGTCCGATGATCAGTTAGCTTTCCGGCAATGAACTGAAATCGCCGCTACACACGGACAGCGTGAGGATTTCGACGCCGCCTGCCTGCCAGAGCAGACCAGGAGGCATGGGCGCTTGCCCGCTCGCGCTAGCGCAAAAGGGTCTAGCGTCAAAGCTCTGGCTGGACAAGCTCCAGCAGCTTGTTGGAGCTTCAGCTGGCGCTGGCATGAGCGGCATGTCGTGGTGACGTCTTTTTGTGGTGATGCACAACAGGGCGGCAGGCAACCAAGCAAGCAGACCAGCAAGTGTTCCCTGATCTCGGTACACCAATCTTATCGGGTGAGAGACCCATGTAAGACTTGGCATTTCCTCGAGCCCAATTTAATCCTCTAACCTTCAACCGTCGCCAGGTCTACCTCACGATTAGAAAGCTTGAAAATGTCTTCAGTCAATGGCCTGCACGGCAACCGCGAGGATGGCGGGGTTGATTCAAACTATGGGTGCGTCTAGCCCCTCACCATCACCAGATCTTCATCCTGCTGCTTAGACCTCCCGCAAGATGGACGGCGCTGACAAGGATCACATCAAAGAGTAGACTATGTCATCCACCACAAGATTCCGGCGGGAGAGCGCGAGACCGCCGAAGCCGCCTTCATCCAGCTCATCACAGCCTTGACCAAGGTCGGTCTCGCCACAGAGGTTCGCCACGGCGCCGGCTCGAATCTGCTCGTCTTTGTCAAGATTGCCTCGCCAGACTACCTCGGCAAACACGTCTATCGCGCCCGTCTCCAGGACTGGCTTCAGGGCGTCCGCTCCAACAGTCCTAACAAGGACATTACCCAGTCGCTCAAGGATGAGCCTGTGACCGAAGCCGAGAGATCGAGGCTGGTCTACCTCATTCTCACAAAGCCACTTGACGACGGCGGCGCAGGCATCACGCCCGGAAATGGGAAATGGAAGTACGTCGAGAGCGTGTTTCCCCTGCACAACCATGCCTTCAACAAGGCCTGGATCCAGAAGTGGAGTCGCAAGTACCTCCTGGACCAAACCGATCTTGACGAGATCCGAAACAAGTTTGGCGAGGATGTTGCCTTCTACTTTGCGTTTACGCAGTCTTACTTCAGATTCCTGATCTTTCCTGCAGCCATTGGATTCACAGCTTGGCTATTCTTTGGCCAATTTTCAAAGGTATACGCACTGTTGAGCTGTCTATGGTCCGTCGTCTTTTTCGAGTATTGGAAGAAGAAGGAGGTTGATCTCGCCATCTCTTGGGGCGTTCGTGGCGTGTCCAACATTCAGCGGCCCCGGCCCGAGTTTGAATGGGAGTATGAAACTGAAGATGCTGTCACAGGCGAAAAGGTCAAGGCCTACGACCCCATGAAGAGAGTAAAGACACAGTTGCTCCAGATCCCTTTTGCGCTGGCCTGCGTCACTGTGCTCGGTGGTCTTGTCGTGACCTGCAATTCACTCGAGGTCTTCATCAACGAGGTGTACAGCGGTGGTGGCAAGCGGTACCTGGCTTTCCTGCCCACTGTAATCCTGTCCACCATGACGCCGCTCTTCTCTGGGGTGTTGATGAAGGCGGCCGAAACGCTCACCAAGTGGGAGAACTACGAGAATGTGGATGGTGAGCTACTCACTCCTTCTTCCGATATGTCCAGTCTTGCTGATCCGACAGCCTACAACGCGGCTCTCATTCAGAAGCAGTTTGTTCTCAACTTCATGACCTCCTACATGGCCCTCCTCTTCACCACTTTTGTGTACATCCCCTTTGGCCACATTCTTGTGCCGTTCCTCAACTTTTGGCAAGCTACGGCAGAGACTGTCACGTTCTCCGAGAAACCCCTCCCGACCAAGACGTTTGAGATCAACCCAGCCCGTATCAGTGGTCAGATGTTCTACTTCACCGTCACCGCGCAAATTGTCAACTTTGCGACCGAGGTGGTTGTCCCATACGTCAAGCGTCGGGCCACCGACAAGGCAAAGGAGTTCCAACAAAAGGACAAGCCCCATGAACTGGACCACCCCGAGGAGACGGAGTTTCTCCAGCGGGTCCGCCACGAGTGCGAGCTTGCATCGTACGACGTCAGCGGCGACTACCGTGAGATGGTCATCCAATATGGATATTTGGCCCTGTTTTCCGTTGCCTGGCCCCTGGCTTCCGTCTGCTTTCTCATCAACAACTGGTTCGAATTGCGCTCTGACGCAGTCAAGATCGCCGTCACCAGCCGGCGCCCTATTCCGTGGCGCGCTGACTCCATCGGCCCATGGATGACTGCGTTGGGATTCCTCAGCTGGCTCGGGAGCGTGACTTCGTCCGCCATTGTGTATCTCTGCAGCGGCTCTCAGCATGGGGCACGCGGTACCACGGCGGACATCACCCTTGCTGGTGCCCTCGGCAGTATCATGTTCGCCGAACACTTTTACTTCCTTGTCCAGCTCGCGGTTCGCCATGTCATGTCGAAGCTGCAGTCACCAGGCGTACAGAGAGAGCGGAAGGAACGCTACATGATCAAGAAGCGTATGCTTGAAGAGACGCTGGGACAGACGGTAGAAGAGAAGGACGCCATCCCTGGCCTCCAAGGTGGTGAGGCGATTACACGCGAGGCGTTGGAGGAAGACGCACGGAAGCAGTCGATCCATGGTCACGGGACGCCCGAGGAAGCGTGAGTTCTCAAGTTACCCCACGTCGTTGATTGACTTGCTCACGGTTCTAGTTTCTGGCAGCGTCAACGCGGTATGAGTGAGACAATCACCATGGGCCGGAAGATGATTGAGCAGGTGAGCATTTCTCAGGTCCCAAGGAGATCTCCGCTAACGGGGATTGTAGTCAATCGAGGAAAAGGGTCAGTCTACAAAGCCGGCGCCAAGTCCTCAGGCCCAGAAGGAGCTGTGAAGTGAATAAGGAAGGCCTTGAAGCTTAGCGACGCCGGCAGCGCACGGAGCAGGAAAAGCCCACGATGGGGACGAGATTGCAATGCGAAGGCGGCTTTTCAGTGGGCTTGGATGCTCCGTACATCGCGGAGAAGTCATGATGTAGCAGACTTCACAAAGGATCACCGGAAGCACAGGCAAGTCATTGAAGAGTCGATATCATTATTGTAAGTAGCTGTGACAAAATGAAAAAGAGAGAACGCCGTCAGTGTGAGTATGCAAGTGGGTATCCCAATCCAGCCAAAACAAGTCGCTAAATCATTCTTTCGGGCCAAGCCAAGCCAAACCAAACCTTAGATCACCAGCATTATGCCCATGGCCACGACACCCCACACCAGCATGTTCCCTGGGCCCTTCCTCTCCACAGACCCCGCGACGAACGGCACTGTGCCGTTGCCGACGGGGAGCGCAGCGCCGGTGGTCATGGGCGGCGGGAGGTCCGCTTCGTCCACGGGGGCCGATGTCTCGAGCGCGGCCATCGCGGAGAGGCTTGCGGCGCAGATCGTGATGGTGGGCGCATACGTCGCGCCCTCGAGGTGGCCGCCCAGGGCAGGAGGCGGGGGGAGAATCTCCTCCGCCGTCTGGCCGTAGATGGTGAGCAAGGTGTCGTCGCCGCAGATCTGCGAGGGGTTGCCGGGGCAAGGCAGGCTGCAGCGTGCCGGGTCCGATGTCGCGCGCGTCTCGGCGTCGAGGGAGTCCGCGCAGAAGCATTGGCGGCTCGACGAGAGACCGGCGTACTTGTGACGGCTGCACGTGGCCACGCAGCGCTCAATGGTCATGTCGTCCGACTCCTCGGCGAGCTGGAAGGTGGCAAAGGACGATGTAGACTCGAAGCAGCCCAGGGAGGCGTAGCCACTCACTTCGGCTGGGTTGGCAACGGCGGGGCCAGTCTGGATTGGTACAGGAGTCATCTCGCCGCTGACGGTGACAAAAGTCGTGGAGAGGCTGGTCATAGTCGTGGTCGTGGTGGGCTCGGGGGTCACGGCGTTCTCGTCCCAGACGTAGGCCTTGATGTACTTGACGTCCCAGTAGGCGTTGGCAAAGTCCTCGGGGTTGTTGGCCACGTACGCGTCGCAGGTGGGCGCGAGGTCGCTGCATGTCGCGCCCCAGGTGGCGTCGCCGTAGTCGCCGCAGAAGTTGATGTTGATGACGATGCTCATGTCGGCGAAGTAGTCGTCGACGGCGCAGCGGGATCCGCCAAAGACGGCCTGCGGCAGAGCCCACGAGGAAGGATTCGGTGTGCCGGCGTCAATGTCGGCGGGGACCTCGTCGCGGGCAAAGTGCCACACGCGGATGACATCGTTATCCCACTCCATAGCGTAGACGCCGCCGCCCACCGCGTTGAAACTGTCCCCATAGGTGTGTAGGCTGGTCTCGGGGGGGTTGACGCCGCAACCAATGTTGTAGTCGCCGACGAAGCAGTCTTCGTTGCGCTGCTCGCCAGTGAAGTTGGGTGTGGAGGATGATGCGAGGGGCTCCTGGAAGCAGCCAGGTCCTGTGTGTGCTGAGATGATGTTGTTGTGAGCCGTGTTGGCGCCTTCGATAATGTCCACCTCGCCGCCGGCGGGCCAGTTCTCTCCATATGTCCAGAAAGCCGGCCAGAGTCCGCATTGCGAAGGGGGCATATGCTCAAAGTCGGCAATGTAGAGTCCATGGTTGAAGGCTTGCTTGCTTTCGAGGCGGATGCTTGGCCGCCCCTCGTCCTCGCCGTAGACATTTGTGCTGTCGACACCCAGGCGGACGACATTGGTCTCTGTGTTTAACGAAAAAAGGGACTGTGCCTCTGCGTCTTCGCGAGATTGGTATCTGTACACTCATGTTAGTGAACCGTGAAGGATGGTGAAAGGGGGGAGATGAGAAATTGGAAGGGAGAACGTACGCAACGTAACCATTGGACGGATCGGTGCCGTTAAACCAGTCGAACCCAGACAGGAGGGATTCGCCCACATACGATGTCGCAAGTGTATAAGCCATGATGGTGAAGGATCTTCTTATTCTGTGTTTCCTTGGGAAGAATCTGAAGATGCTGCTGCTGATGATTTTTCCAATGCCACAGAGGAGAAGACCTTGTCGCCTTTTATTCTCCTCTTCCACAGCCAGTGCTGCACAGGAATGGTTCCTTGGCCTTGCACTTCTTGCCCAAGAACGCGCCACAACGTCCCAGCCATGCGGCTGCCCACCAGCACACGCGATATTGAGTACCTTTGGCAGAGGAATAGAAGGTATGGCATTCCAGAGCATGGTCCAAGCCACAGTAGCCACCCGCAGAACCGTGAAGGAACAGGGTCCGAGGGGTTGATGTGAGACATACCAGCCTCATCTCATCAACAGGGTGAGACACAGCACTATTCCAGTGAAAGGCAGAATAGAGCAGGATCGGTTCCCAGGGCTAGACAGGCGGGCCCCCGTCTTCCATAATCCTCCGCCGAGCTGGTAGAGTCGTCCCAACGCCACGCTAAAGCCACAAATGCAATACTGTTCATACATTGGGGCAGCCCAATAGCCCCGTCCCTCGATGCGATGCAGCCTCAATACCCCTTAGACCATGATCCTCCTCAGACCCTCCGTCCCACCCAGCACCCGTCTTCCCGTGACGGCACACCGGCCTTGCCCGCTCTCCCACTTGCCATCTCTGTGCTCCATGAAGCCCTCCTGCATTGGGTGCATTCCTTCAATCCAGCGGTGGATGCACGTGTAGCAATATACGATGCCTGTCTGACACGCCGTTGGAGTGATAATGTCTTCCTGGCAAATCGGGCACAGAGACGAGTCTTCCGGTGGCGTGACGGTATATATCGGCAGCATCGAAGATGTCGCGATGGGGGCGCTCTCGGCGATCGGGTCCCCGTTGTCGTCCACCTTTTTCTCCACCTTCTTGTTGAGCTTGTTCTTCACGGACGTGAGAACAGGAGGGGGAAGTTCAGTATTCTCCGAGGCTTTTCGTGACAGTTGCTTTGCAAAGTCGCTCTGGTACCACCATTCCAAAAACTTGAGCGCAAAGATGCTCATGGGCAGGGCTACCGACAACCCACCCAGGATTCTTGGCCCAAGCTCCCTCGGACTCAGCATGCTTGTCCACCCCGGCGCACGGCCAGGCTTGGCCTTTGGTGCAGCATTGAGCGCATCAATGGCTTGGTAGTCTGCGCCATTCATCCTCCGCACCCTCGTCCCAATCAGCCACATGAGCGGACTGTGGTACCGACTTCCATCGAACAGGTAGGCCAAGTTGAAAGCCAGCATGGCAAAGCAGTACCCCGCGTTCACGCTCGGATACACATTCCGCAAAAACCATCGGTAGTAGTGCAGAAAGCGCTGCTTGAGCGTCGGATTGTCGGGCATGCGCGTGTATGCTGCACCCAACAAGGCTCGAGGCGCATTGACCTCGTATCCTTCGTCCAGCTTCCTCTTCAGGTACGGGACCGCAACGAGCACGGCGAGGTTTTTCCAAACATCCTTATTGCTCAGACCCAGCGTCTCCCTCGCGACATGGGGTGCTGTGGCGCTGGCCCGGGGGATCTCGCCTCGCAATGCCTTGTCCCTTTTCAGCCCGTAAAAGTTCTCCGTAAACGAGCCGCCGCGCGTGCGCAAGTAGTGGCGCTCGATGAAGAGGAAGCATAATGCGTAGAGCTCGTCGAATGAGTTGAGAATCCGAAGCAGGTAGCGCGGGTGACGATGTGTCGCGACGGTCAAGAGGTAGCGCAGCGTGGGTGGGAGCAGGGATGCGAGCTGTTGCTCCGAGAGCAGTTCGAAGAGGGAAGGCTTCTGGTCATCAAAGGTGCCACGCAGGGCCGTGACGAACTCCATTCTGACTGTCTCTGCCTACCTGTGCGTCGGAGGCTCGCATGAAAGGAAAGTTGGTGCTGGAGAGTAAAAGACTGTGAATCCGCGAAGTTGAATGACCTCGTGAATCTGGGGAAGGTGTCGTCGGTCGCGCTTCCCGGTCCAGATCCAAAAATGGGCCCCACTTTTCCCATCTGCCTCGGCACTTTGGTTCCAACAGCCAAACGGCACGCCATGACCACCAGCCCGACACAAGCTGCCGAACGCGGCGTTCCCATGGCCAGGCGGTCTCATGGTGTAACTTTCATAGGCCAAAGTACTTTCTCTCCACGACACTACCTTGCTGACCTGCTGTACGACCCAATTGTTTGAATTGGAAGCTCGGAGATACTGCACCCCTGTCAAATCACAGGTCAACTCAGGTCTGAAACCATGACGAGCGAAAAACAGAAGGCGGAAGCTGCTGCGGAGCTACGCCTCTTGATAGAGGGCACGCCAGAGCAGAAGATTCGCGCGTGGCTAGATCCCACCATCAACAAGCACGATGGATGTTTCAGATCGGGTGTGAGTGTCCTCTCCCTCGGTCGCCTTGCCGGACCGTACCTTACCCAAACCACGGATCACCGCTGACCGGAGCCGCAGAACTGGATGAAAGACCTGGTGCCATATGTCACACTCCATTCCTTGTCCCCAGAGACCAAGTCTCTGACGCTGCATTTCATGCCCCAGGCGCAGCACTGCAACCGTCACCACATGCTGCACGGCGGCGCCATCGCGACGCTGTTTGACTTTCTCACGACTCTTGCCCTCTGCTTTGTCAACGACAAGCCTGGTTTCTGGAGGTTCCTCGGCGTGAGTCGCACGCTCAACACGACGTACTTTCGCCCCGTGCCGCAGGGCGAGCTCATGGCCATCGAGGTCTCCATCCTGCAGGTGGGCAAGAGGCTGGCGACACTCAAGGGGGACATGAGGCGGGTGAGGGACGGCGCGTTGATGGCCACGTGTGAGCATGGCAAGTACAACACGGACGCAGACTACGAAAAATCCAACCTGTAGATGTCCCAAAGAGAGGGTGGGGGCCCACTGTACATAGTAGCAAGAGATGATACGAGTGATGGACAGCTCCGCAGCATCCCTCAGCTGGATGACCGGTTTCCGTTCCCTGACCTGGTTTCCCCCTCTGCGCCGCCAGTCAGCTCGGCAATGGCCCGTTCCTGGTCCTCCAGCAGCCCGTCCATCTCGCCCTCCTCCATGCTCCCCAAGTCCTCCTCAATATCGTCCTCGTACACCATCATGCCCTCCATGCCCACCTCGTCGCTCAGATCCTCGTTCTCCCCTAGAAGATGACCAACCCAGCTCGGGTCGCCCCGCACGATGCGCACGCCCTCTCTCAGGGCCCGCCTCGGGTCTTCCTGATCGCGTGCCTTCCAGAACGCCGTCGGGCCGGCAGGGCCATGAGGATCGTGGTCTCGATCAAACCAGGTGCCTAGCACGCCCCGCGCTGACTTGGGGCCACCCACCTGAACGCCCTCGCTGGCCCAGCGCTCCTCGCCGTCGAAAATGGAGACACTCGTCCACCGCACGTCACCCTCTTTCGTCATCCGGATCGTTCCTTTGTTGACAAGACTCAGTTCAGCTCGTTCCTCAGCCATAACGCTCATCCATTCGATACAGAGGGGGAATCGCAGACATACCTCGGAGACCAGAGTTGGCATTGTCATCAAAGATGTCGTCCAGCGAGCGCGACTCTCCCTCGTAGTGCACAACCGGCCAGTCGGGATGGTCGTCTGGGCCGGGCGGTTCGATCCGCACGGCCTTGATTTCCATAATGATCAGCCGCGTTGCTTCGCCCGCGTGCAACGGCGGCATGGTGACGTTGTCTGGCACGTTCCGTGTGGTAAAGTTGAAATGAAAGAAGTCGCTATAGTCAAGAAAACACACAATCTACCATGGGTCAGCAGGTTCTCGCCCTTATCATCACGCGGCAGAGGATGCGACGGAACACTCACTCTGTACCATGATCCGGACGCGCCGTACGGGTCACGCTTGTCCAGGTCGCTCCGTTCGCCCTGTGGCTCCGCCTTGGGCACGAAAGCCCCCTTGTACGCACCACCAAACGGACAGTCCCAGATCTCTTCAAAGATCTTGCCCCCCGGCCACCGGCCCTTGACGTTCTTGCCGAGCACCACATTAATCGCTTCCACTTTCTCCCAGTCCACCGTGCCGTCGTCGTTCCAGGGGCCCCAGTGGTTCGCCTCCGTATACCCCCGGATGTCGTAGACGCGACTGATGGCATATGGATGCGTCTTGGAGCTCCGTGTCCGGCCATAGTTCAGTATAGGTCGGCCATAGAGCGCGTGCAATTTGGCGCTGAGCTGTCTCCTGCGTCTGATTTCTCCGGGCCCGTTGGGTCCACGGTCATACCACGTCTTTCCCGATCGAATGTGCTCAAACAGCCCGCTTTGCTGGAGGTACCCCATCCCCGTGATGCCGTCACCAAAGAGGGACTGGAGATAGGCCACATTCGCGGACGGTGAGTCTGTGTAAATGTTCTCCAGCGAGTTGACGTGCGAAGCCCGGGACAGGATACGCGAGACGGTGTCGGCCACAAATTCCAGTTTGGTCAGATCCATCTCCTGGGGTTCTTTGCTGAAGATGGTGTCCAGCTTGATGAGATCCAGCGCTTCCTTCTCCCAGTCAATGTCCATCACTGTATCCGGAGTGTCCTGTTATAGGCAGTCAGTATGTAAAACCAACGCTATGGCAAGGGCGGGTTTGCAGGAGCAAGACACACACCATTTTGAGCAGATACACGTCCTTCCACAAAGTGGCATTCCCCACGATTACATCTCGAAACAGCCGGGACACCCGTGCCAACGTGAGCACACTGGCCGGGTCGAGCCAAGAAAACACATGATGCAGAATCTCAGACGGCAGATTCGTGATATGACGAGCGGAGATGGCCATGGCTGCCGCTTGACTGTGCGGTCATGGAGCCCCGGATTGGCGTTGACACTGGGCAGCACAGCATGCGAGAGGGACGCCTTGACTCTCTGCGGCGATCACAGAGACTGATCGTAGCTGTAGACTCGAGGTGTGCTCGGACTTAGGGAACTGGCTGGAGGGGTCACCACTCACCCGTTACGCACATACCACGGCGTCGGACTCCCGGTCTTGTTTGAGCTGACGGATCCAAAAAGCGGGGCGGCGCCCCTCCCAGATCTGTGCGTGCGAGTGCTGGCTGGTCACACAGGCACTGTCACCGTCTTGACCATGAAATGTGGACGGCAGGATGGCTGATGGAATTGACTTCATCCTGGCGGTCCCTGGAATGGCTGGCCATGTATTCTCGGGGAATAAGCGTCACAGACAAATAAGCATCAGGCCAAGGGACAAAAAGGCTCGCTCTATGAAACTAGTGCCAGAGCACGGGGTATCCTTCCAACGCAATGTCTACGTTACAATCATCGCTCAGTCTAGCTCATCGATTCCAAACATTCCCATCCCAATCATGTCACCATGCCACCGCCATTCAATGTGATGCAGTTGTTGAGCAGATTCGATCCCTCGTGCAGCAACTCCCACCTCGTCTCCTCAAACGTGTCTTTCAAGACCAACAGCAAAGCGGTATTGTTGTTCAGCCCTTTGGCCTGCTGCAAGTCGTGCGGGTTGGAGATACTGCCAAACCGAATCAGGTACTCCCTCATCTGCTGCATCTTCTCGCGGTGAGAAGACGGGTATGCCACGTGCGTGCTGGGCCCTTCCAGCGCGTAGCCGTAACACCAGACCACCAGCATCGCAAAGTACATGACCCACGGGCGGTTCAACAACACATCATCGCGCGCTCGGTACGGCTCCTCGTGGTGGTACGCACCGCCCAGCGACGGGCCTTGTACATCGGGGATGAGTACCGAACAGAGGAACTTGAGCGCGTAGTATGTCGCATCGCGCGCTCGAGCAGACGGTGCCCAGGCGTCTTTGATTCGGCGCTCAGCACTTTTGAACTCCTGCGGCCCAATCGCGCGCCCGAGAAGCCGCTTGGCCCGCGCAAACATCTGCACGTCCACAATGTCCGCGTGCATCGCCATGTGCGCTAGATGGTGCAGTACGGTCCGACTTTCGAAAACAATGTTGAACTCGTTCCTCTTGGCCGCGTTGTGGTGGTAAGGATCAGCGTCGGTCCTCGGCAGCGACTTGTCAAAGTCTGCTTTCCAGATGTCGTAGGCTCGGGTCAAGGTAGCCCTCCACTTGTCGCGGCCACCAAGTGAGGATCCAACACCACCTCCGAGAACATTGACTTGTAGGTCACGCTGATGCATGTGCCATGAAACACTGAGCAAGCCCGTCATGAGCACGGTCCGTCCGAATGAGTTGGTCTGGACGTCCTGGCCACTGAGCGTTCGTTTCAGACCTTCAAGAAAAGAAACGGCCTTGATTCCGCGCGAGAGTAGATTCGACTCCAAACGCCCGACCTCCGCACTGCTCGTCGCCTGCCACAAGGATTCGTCGCAGGGTAGAGGAAGCCGCATCTCGTGAGCTACCATCACACCGGAATGGCCAAACATGGTGGCGTGCAACGAGTCAACCACAAAGGCCGCGAATGCTGCCCTCCTGGTCGCCTCGTTGGTTATCCACTGGTTCCACCATTCCTCTGCTGTTTGGGCGACGCCAGATGTCGACGAATGGCGCGATCCATTAAGGCTGCTCATGGCATGGGGCGGTGATTCCACAGATGATTTGCCAATCAGCGCGCGACCACGGCGCATGAGCTGAATTGTCGTCGCGTGATGAATATGGGCCCGCTCGTGCAGCTCTCGCGTCGAATACATCTTCTCGTAGAGCTCCAACAAGATCAGAGCCTGGAAGATCCACAGCTTCGCAGGTGGCCTGGCCCCCACGTCCTGAAAGATCTCCCATCGCAGGTGCCAGGCGAGGAAATTGGAGAGCTTCGCACCGGCCTTCACAACCTTTGTGCCATGTGTTCTGTCAAGCAAAGCGGCGCCTATTACCATCATGGACAGCAGGAGGAGGTTTGGTGTGCTATTTGGCGAGAAAGTGGGCTTATGCAGGATTGGGAGTTGCTCGCTGAAATGATACCAATATGAACCGATGTAGGCTTGCATCATCCTCCTGCTCAGCATGTGGCTGTCGACAGAGCGATCTCCGTCTAGGATGCTTTCGCGGCGGCGGTCGATTGGCGCTTCGTCCTTTTCGTGAAATCGGTCCTTGATCAGGTCGTAGAGCTCTTGGCACTTCTCCTCCGAAAGATCAGCTTCCGGAACATTCTGCTCAAGAAGGTTGTTGACAGCCATGACTTGCTGGGGCGCTGCAGGAAAGTAGCCCATAGACCCAGGGTCTTGACCAACATAAGGGATGGAGTATTGCGCGGTGTTCAAGTCGCCATAGCTCGAATAAGCGCCATGCATCATATCCTTGGACACAGGGGATCTTTCGCCGGGGGATGATGTGTTGAAGAGGTAGGACAAGAAATCCTCGGGCAGCCCAGCGTAGGGGGACTTGTTCAGTATCTCGCTTCCAAACACAGGAACAGTGCCAGGCATGCCCATCTGCCCCAGCATCATCATTTCGGTTGCTTGCTGGCTTTCGGAAAAATCGCCCTTCATGCCCGCCGAGTACGACTGCGATGCGTCGCCTTGGGTTACGTGCTGGCCACTGCCATTCCCGTACTGTGCAGGTCCAAGGTCAAAAGACATCAAGTTGTTTTGCGGCACGTAGCTGGCAGCGACGGCCGCTGATCCAGAAAATCGCTGCTGATGATTTGGCGCCGGTGATGCGACCCCGTAGGGACGATCTTGAGCAGGATGCTGTCCCGAACCCACAGGTGACTGTGACTGATCATGAGTGATAGGATAGTGATAGTTGCCAAGGTTGGGCTGCCCGTTCACAGGTCCTCCACTGCCGTACGGTCCTTCAGGCGCTGTAGACATGGCAGAGTACGCGCCATCATGTTGATAGCCGCTGTGCGGACGCGGTGCCTGATACTCTGGAGCCGCTCTTGCGGTTTCGGGGGATGCAGAACCCAGGACTTGACCCGACTGAGATACATGGCTCAGCACGGAGTCGCGGCGGCTGAGTTGGGAGCCCTTGGCGGTGTGGCGGTCCATGTGCCTTTTGAGAAGGTCTCCCCGCACGAACGTGCGCGTGCAGTCGGGGAAGCTGCAGCGGAAGACAGTCTTGGAGTTGTGATTGAGCTGATGTCGGTAGCTAGACGGTCAGCATGTTTCTCCTTGGCTGTGGGGATACTTACAGGTGCTCTGCCCTCGAGTAACTTTTCCCACATCCCTCAGTTGGGCACTCGAACCGTTTGCTGAGTCCTTTGCGACTGCGCCGGCGTTTGCGCGCCGGACCTGCATCCGAGTTGGACGAGCCCCTATTTTGCGTTGCGTTGTCATCTCGCCCGTCGTCAACGTCCCCATCTGGCGACTGGCTGTCGACAACAGCACGCTCGGTTTCGTTAGTCATGGTTCCGTGTTCGGGCTGCGCTGTGTAGCTTCGTGCCTGGTTCTTCTCTATCTTGGTGTCGAGAAAGACCTGCCGAGGCCATAACACGGAGTTGCGCCGTTGTGTGCAGCCTCTGGTGGCCAGGAGATGATGGTCGCAGGCCGCAAGGTGCGCCTCCCACTATGAGCGACTGGCTCCGTTGGTCGCGTAGCTAATAGCCCAGGCTGCAGTTGGGAGCCGAGGCGCAAGCGTCGAACAC
This sequence comes from Emericellopsis terricola, assembly GCA_027569275.1. NCBI lineage: Eukaryota > Fungi > Ascomycota > Sordariomycetes > Hypocreales > Bionectriaceae > Emericellopsis > Emericellopsis terricola. The sequence continues at coordinate 223,151 of JAPDEU010000004.1, read as the reverse complement.
CACTTGTCGACGTCAAATGATAGCGCTTCCAAGCACCATCACGGCGTTGCGGTTGCAGAATGGTGTCCGCGTTTTGTGTGTTGGGTCGGATGGTCCACGTGTGTCGGCCGCCGTCCGGGCAGGCAGGTGGCGCTTGGCGCGGCGAGGTGCAAGAATGCGACTGTCCGATGCAGACTGTTGTGACTCCCTGCAGGGTCGAGTGGATGGATTATGGAAGTAAGATGTCGGTCGCGTTGAGAGGCACTTGCGGTGGCATGCTGCCAAAGACGGGATGAAATAAGGAGGACAGTCCGTGAGCCGCTGCGTCGAGGGTGGTGCCGGTGGTCATGCGTTGCGCGCCCGGATGATTTGTTGGCCTGGGATGGAGGGCGGAAGCTGCATCTCTCGAGTTGCAGGAGGGCTGCGACTTGGGGGCATCGAGCCGTGCCTTACGATTGGCAGTGCGAATGGGAAGAAGTGGGACGGGCCCGCTCGCACTGTGCAATCGCTGTGATAAGTCGCCCTCTAGCGCCGAGCCCCACTGTCGGGGTCTCAGGCTCAGGGCCTCAGGCTCGCTTGAATTTTCCCCAGCTCGTCGCATCTGTCTAGGCCAGGTCTTGGGGAGTCAACCATACAAAGTTCTTGGGAAATCATGATCTACGGAACTCCGAATCGACCCGAGGAGCTTGATGAGTTCCTTAGTCGACGAGGCAAGTGGTGTCATTGCTTGGGCAGACTTTCAGCAGAGGTGGATACGAGCGGCCTTGGGGCTGGGGCAAAATCACTCGTACTGGAGCTGAGACATCTCTTCAAGTCCTTGGGCCAGCATGTGATGCTTTCGCCCGACAGCCCGGTTTGTCAAAAAAAGTGGTTATTGACACTGTGATTTCCTCGCACCACTATGGGTTGGGTAATAACACCCTGTCCTCCTCAAGCAGGGCCCTTGAAGTCCTCCAGCAATGTCTCGCCATTTGCGGCTTCCGTGAATCTGTTTTTGACCACAATGGCACCACCATCACAGTACAGTGTGCAGGGTTGAGAGTGCTTACACGGTAGAATGCGACCGTGCTAGCAGGCACCCTTTCGTCGACGGGCCACGGGCTGTGCCGTGGTGGAGATCTGGGGGGTCACTGCGCCGTCGCTGTTCATAGAGGCTGAAGGCTCGTCACGATGCTCATTTAACTCATGTCCACAGGGGTGTGCCCAAGCAAGGACCCCAGTATCTCTCGGGTCGCTCTGTCAATTCCCATGGATCATTTGACTGCAGTATTGCTTCCCGCTAGTTCGAGTGCATGGCCACTGTCTGTCCTCTTGTTGGCAGGCATCGCGTACAGAGCGTCTGGGGAAGTGGGATGATCCACGTTTCCACGACTCGGACAGCCCTCGGTGGGGGTCACCCGCTAAGAAAGCGACGACACACATCGCCCCCAGATTCCAGACGCGGTCCTTGTGAATCATGTATTACACACAAACCAGGCGAACCAGACTGGCCCGTGCGTTGTGATCACAACTTTACGAATATCTTCAACTGATACAAATCAGTTCGCTACATCAACGTGTGCAGCCTCTGTGGATGGATTCGTTTGTTAGGGCTCACGGACCAGCACCCACACCGTGTCACACCCTCCACCTGATCACCCAGCGTGTGTCTTGAAGACCGCTCAACGCGAAGCAATCCGTCATGAGGACAAAAAGCTAGAAGAAGTTCTCTGAGCGCTCGTTGAGCTTGCACACCAAATCATCGACCCAAAAACCTGCGCACGCCGCGGTGGAAGCATAGTGTACATCTAGCAAGCAGAACTGGTCCAATTTTGAACATCCGCGGACGACAGTCTGGCAATCGCAGCTGTGCTCAGGGCTGCCGTTCATACCCTGCGCTGATGCGGGAATTACTAGCCTAATTTCAGAATGGGAATTGCATGCTGGTAATCAATTAGCTTGGCAGCTCCGTGGCCTAGCCTACGTGCATGAGAAATCACATCAGCTGAAACCAGAAGCTTCAGCACCACGGCCCATGGCAGATGTAAGGACCTGTCTTCCCCAACGACGCCAATACCCGTACCTAGTCCTAAGGTCTGCATTATCAGCGGCGCACGTATATATGTACCCCATTCTGCTCGACGGATCTCCGGCCGCGGGGTGTCATGTCGCTCTCAGGCAGTTCCCAGCAAGCCACCGAGTCTTAGCCCACTGCACGTCGACGCAAAGGACCAGTTCAGTCACTGACCTTTGTCCAGGAGCGGAAGGGTGCCATGTACAGTGCGCTCAGGGTGGCGTGCCGTCGCATACGCAGATTGTGGTAGACCCGCGATCCCAGAGTCTTCTATCACTGTGACATTCGCCAGATAAAGCTCTGGTGACGAGGGAATAATGTCAGGTCGTACAAATAAATTCTTGTCGATCCTCCGACACTCATCCTCTCCACAGGGTACATCGCCAAGCGGGACGCCAGATGACCAGCGTGGGGGTCTGAAGAAAAGGGATGGGATCACCGATCCCGAGTCAGCGGTTCTGCTCAAACACTACCTACATGATCTCATTGATTTTGATTCTGTAATTAGTAAGTTTCGTCCCCTCTGAAGTGTGTCGAGCTCAATGCATCCATGTCCAGCACGCACTGGTAGCACGTGGCAGCGCATCAAAAGCAAGTTGCCCTGGTGCACACTGTGAGGTGTCTCAATTACTGCATGGCATGAATTTAGGTAATGACCGCTACAGACAGAAAAGATCATGTGAGTTTCACAAAACCTCGCTCGCTCCAAGCAAACAAATACTGTTGAAGCTTGGGCCATATTCGTGTCTACCTCGAGAGCTTTTCCACTGCGCATCGCAGCTTGATGCAAGTATCAATCACGATCGTCCATCTTTAACGTCTGGAAATGGAATGCAATAACCATACTCCAGAGCAGCGAAAGCACGGAAGTTCATCAATGCCCATAGAGGTAATGATTAAACCTCGCGACGCTTGAGTTGATAAGGTCCCAGACCACGAGGACGGGACGTCGGAGCTGAACAAGTCCGACCCCACAGGGTAGGCAGTTCTGACGCGAGGGGTATCGGTTGACGTGTGGTTCCCGTCGACATCACGCGCCTACGTGCACGCACTGTACATGGGTCAATGCGACTCTGGCATTTCGTTTCCACTCGGCGGCAAACATCACAAACTATGTTCCCTGCATCCTTAATCTGAACATCTAGAGAAGCATGCCCTGGAATGAAAACATGGAAGGTGCTTGGCGTACCTATCGGAGGCAAAACTGATGAGCATCCTGAACTACTTGCTGGACCCTGAGTCTGGCAATGGCGCGGGTTTGGCAGAACAGGACCCCACTCTTCGCCCAGTAAGTGACGTCGCGTGCTCAATTCGCCCGAATCCGTGCTCTCACAGGCGGAAATGGGCGTGTAGCGTGCCTGCAGTCGCCGAAAGCCCATTTTCCCGCCGACCGCCAAAAGTTGTGTCCTGCCCCCTCTATCGCCCCCATTCGACACCGACATTACACCTTCATTTGCAGCCCTCTCAACCGTCAATGCGCTTCGTTCGAGCCCTCGATTCGCATCCCGACATATCTGGAACTCGATTGCTCGACGACCTCTCACCAGAGCCCCCCTGAGGCCACCGCTCCAGCGAATACTGCACCAACCACCTCTTCGTCGTTCAGGATGCCATCTGCCAAATCCTCGCGTAAGGATGCCGATGACGGCAAAGCCGACTCACCGACGACAGGTGGAAAGAATGGAAACGCCGCGTCGGCTAAGATGCGCCGCATAACAAGCCAACAAGGTGGCTCGCAACTGCGCGAGGTCACCAACGCCTCGGCGACGAGTGCGCCCATGGCCCAGCCCAGCGAGGCTGCAGCACCAACTGTATGTTACCGTCGACTCGCTGATCATAGAAGACTCCGAGGAGATTTTAAGGTGTTAAATCCGCAATGCTAATCACCATGCAGATCAACTGGGCCTCCTTCTCCCGCGAGACACTTCACACGTACGCTCGACATCACGGCCTCCAAACTCCATCGTCCTACACGTCCTCCTTCCACCGCACCGTCCTTTCCTCTCCTATTGGCGTAGGGAAATTCTCTCCGACGATGCGAAAGAACCAACGACAGACCCGAGAGAATCTTACCCGGACCGTCAGGAAACACTTCAACGGCATGGGCGTGCAAGAAAACGACGTGATTGTGGAATTTATATATAAGATTCGGAGCGAAGATGCCGCCAAGTCGAGGGGGCCTCAGAAGACGAGCATTGTCACGGACTGATGAGCTCGGACAAGTACTGTTCACGGAAAGTCCTCTGCATTTGATGGTGTTTTGGCGTTTGGCATTGCAACCAGCTCTCTTTCGGGAGACAATACGATACCAGGAAAAGGAAAGGAAGGCGTTTTCTTAAGATCTGATAAGAACTTTGAAGTTCAATGCATTAATTGGTCCGTCTTCAAATCTGTAGCTGTCAAAGAACCGATCACGCAAGGTGATGCACCTCGCGAGCCCTGTCCACAGAGGCTGCGATCCCACTGCTTCTAAACACAGACGCAACTTGCGCCGGGAATTGCATGGTGAGAGTTATAGGTATGGGTGTTTTTTTCTTGCCTTGAAAGATTGCGATAATCCATGTTCAAACGCTTGCCTGGAGGGAAGCTCGGCTTATGACGGCATTGTGAACCTCAGGCAACCGAGCCGCTCCGGACTTCGTCGTGAGGGATCGGGAAAAATGGAGATCCTTGCAGGCGACCACTCATATCGCGCATAGAATTTCTGACGACACTGGCGAGCGGCAGAACGTCCTGGACCTTTCCACGCCGAAGATCTTCCACAGAATTCATCTGAGGCATCGACTGACACCCGGCCCCCCAGCGACCAGGACGACAGACGACATAGACCAATCTCCCCTCTTCTATCCCTCGATGCTGCAGCTGCCGTTATGAACCCCAGTGTCTTTACAAGGGCGGCGGGCCCAGTACGAGCTTTTGCGCAAAGCTGTCGCTCCAGCCCGGCCTCGGCGAAGTGCGGGCGACAATTCCACAGCGCGACGGTGCGCGTTAGGAGTAACGAGAAGGTGCATCAGACGCGACCAGCCAGGGTGCCATCACCAAAGAGAGTGCGTCTGCCACCCCAATTCCTCTGCCAGGCCATGCGTGAGCTGACAATCGCAGTCTTTTCACACGACTAATGTCGTCTTCTCGAAAGATCCGTATGGGGCGCTGGGCGTGAACAAATCTGCATCCGCCTCGGAAATCAAGAAGGCCTACTATGGCCTAGCGAAAAAGTATCACCCTGATACCAACAAAGACCCCTCTGCCAAAGAAAAGTTCGCCGAAATCCAGTCTGCATACGAGATCCTCTCCGATCCGAAGAAGCGGGAGCAGTTTGACACCTTTGGCGCAGCGGGCTTCGATCCTAGCGGGGCAGGCGGAGGTGACCCCTTCGCCGGAGGAGGCAATCCGTTCCACGGGTTCGGCGGTGGCCAAGGTGGTTTTGGCGGCGGCTTCAACTTTGACGACATTTTCAGCGCATTCACTGGGCAACAGGGACCGTTCGGTGGTCGGGGCGGTCGTGGCGCGCGAGGTGGGAATCCATTCCAGCAGGAGATCCTGGTCGGCGACAATGTGGAAGTGCAAGCGAGCATTACGTTTATGGAAGCGGCCAAGGGAACGACCAAGACGATCCACCTCACCCCACAAGTACCCTGTGGAACATGCGACGGCAGTGGCCTGAAGAGCGGCACACAAAAGTCAGCTTGCAAGAGCTGCAACGGCACGGGCACGCGAGTACACTTCATGCAGGGTGGCTTCCAGATGGCTTCGACTTGCGGGACTTGCGAGGGGACTGGCTCGACGATTCCCAAGGGCAGTGAGTGTCGCACGTGCGCGGGAGATGGTGTCGTCAGGGAGCGCAAGACGATCACGGTGGACATTCCGGCTGGTATCGAGGATGGCATGCGTTTGCGGGTGGACGGCGCGGGCGATGCGCCACCCACTGGACGTTCGGCTGACCCCAGCGTGAGGTCGCAGCGCGGTGATCTCTACGTCTTTGTCAAAGTCGCAAAGGATCCCAAGTTCCGTCGCGAGGGATCCAACATCCTCTACACCGCCACGATTCCTCTCACAACGGCCGTGCTCGGTGGCCAGGTCTCCGTGCCGACGCTAGACGGCTCTGTCAACGTTAGAGTGGCAACTGGCACAAACACGGGCGACAAGATCACGATGACGGGCATGGGCATGAAGAAGCTCGGCGCCCGCAGGGGCGGCTCCGGTGATTTGCGGGTCGAGTTCAAGGTCAACATGCCCAAATACTTGAGCGCAAACCAAAGGACGCTTCTGGAGATGCTCGCAGATGAGATGGACGACAAGAACGCAAAGCGGGTCATGAATGTCTCATCCAAGGGGTAAGCTGACCCGACTCTCCGACCCGTGGCTTTACACTGACAATGAACAGCACTTCAACCGACTCCTCTGACCCCGACTCGCACAAGAACGAGGGTTTCCTCAAGTCTATTTGGCACACCCTCACCAACCACCCCGCGCACAACAAGCCCAACGAAGACGGCTCATCATCGGCGTCCTCGAAGACCAAGGACGATACCAAGAAGGACACCAAGGGCGGTGCCGACGAAAAGTCCGACTCGAGCTCCAAGTGAGCAACATCCCTCCCCTCTCTGACTGTACTATACCATCGATGTAATTATAGAGGGTTGTATATGTGGGGAACAGCATTCTTGGTGTTTAAAAAACATGGTGGTCATTTCTGTGATTCAGCTTATTGGCCGCGCGAAGACTCTCCAACCCAGTTGTTTAGTTGAGCTTGGTTCATGGTCAGTTGTATACTAGCGAGTAGTATAGACTTGATGGGAGCGTGTATGAATGCACTCCCTCTCCTCACAGCAGCCTCATGCACGTCTACGGTCTACGAGATACAGTCTACGCATTACCTTTTTGCCATGGGGGGATGCGCCTGGACAGGCGCATCCGTCACGTCCTGCAAGTCTAACGTGGTCAGAGTCAATTCCCACAGTGTCATTTCACTCACTGACCAGTGTAAGGTAGCTGTCCCCCAAGCCTCCCAGCCACATTGTGCCGGCGATCTTCAGTGATAGGCAGTACGTTTGGATCAATCGCAAGCAAGCCTAGCCGATTGGCTTGAGCTTCTTCTTCTTCTTCTTCCCGCCTTCCTCACTCTTGCCACCCTTTTGGAATGTTCGCCAGCTGCTGATTCGCTCGTCGCGCGTCTGCTCCCAGTTCTTCTCGTGTTCTCGCTTGCGCTTCCTCTCCTCCATCTCCTCCTCCTGCTTCCTCTGCTCTCGGCCTTCTTCTTGCAGCTGGGCCTTCATCTGCCGTCGACGTCGGTGCTCGTTCTCGATGAGGACCTCGCGCGCCTTGTTTCGCCAATCCTTCTGAAACTTCTCCGTCTTGAGCTCCTCCGAGTCGACGGTCCAGTTGTTTTCCCTGATGAGGAGCATGCGTGCATCCGCAATGGCTTCGTCGAGGCGCTCGCGGTGCTTTTCGTCCTGGAGCTCTGTGACGGCTTTCTTGAGACGATCGAATGCATCGGGGGCGCGCGGATTCTTGGTCTTGTCAGGATGGATGAGCAGCGACTTTTTGCGGTAGGTGATCTTGATGTCGGAGTCGGGGACACCGGGATTGAGGTCTAGGACAGCGTATCTTGGGGGTGTCAGCACAGAGGCACGTTTATTGGCGACTGGAAGCGACTCACGCATCGAGCCGGAATGCTTTGAGTATGCGATCGATTTCTGCGTCCTAGATGCGTGTTAGAGAATGATGCGATCAGAGACGCAGGCAGGGACGGGATTACCTTGTCGAATTCCTTCGCCTCAAGCTCGAGTGCATCGAGGGCGTCCTTGTCGTCGTCTGCCATTGAATTGGGGGCTGAAAGATGTTCTTGATGTTGCAGAATGATGTACAGAGGCACTGGCGAAGGTTTCTTCGAGTATTGGGATGATGTTGGGTAGAGGAATGGTACATGAGATGCAAGTCATATACCTGGTCGCGCGACTGACTGCAGGGATAGCGCCGGCGGCTGGACCCACGACGCGGGGGCCGCATCGCAAGGTGCCCCGCGATAGTGATAAGATAACGACGCGATAACGGAAAAAAAGTCAAGCATCTTCACCTCCAAGCGCGTGGGCTTACCAAGTACCCGCCGCTCACTCATCCAACATCATCAGTGCACGTTTGTCGGTCACGGCACATATACACGGCACGATGCGCGCCTCACCGACCCCGTCCGAGGGCGAAGTCGACATCTTCACATCCCTCGCCGAAGCGCCATCTGCCCCCCATGGCGCCAACGCGGACGATCTCGACGACATCCTCGACGTGGCCCCATCCGACGACGACGAGGCTTTCATTGCTCTCCAGCAGGCCGCCTCGTACCGCAAATCGTCCAACCTCAAGGGCCGAACCGTGAAGAAAGGTGGAGGTTTCCAGGCCATGGGCCTCAACCCCAACCTCCTCAAGGCCATTGCTCGCAAGGGCTTCTCCGTACCGACACCGATTCAACGCAAGACGATCCCCCTCCTCCTCGACAGGAAGGATGTGGTGGGCATGGCGCGCACTGGTTCCGGAAAGACGGCCGCCTTTGTCATCCCCATGATCGAGCGCCTCAAGAACCACAGCGCACGCTTCGGCAGCCGAGCACTGATCATGAGTCCATCCCGCGAGCTGGCCATCCAGACACTCAAGGTCGTCAAGGAGCTGAGCAAAGGAACCGACCTCAAGTGCGTCCTGCTGGTCGGTGGCGATTCGCTCGAGGAGCAGTTTGCCAGCATGTCCGCCAACCCGGACATTGTCATTGCCACACCCGGTCGTTTCCTGCATCTCAAGGTGGAGATGTCGCTCGACCTGTCGTCGGTGCAGTACGTGGTCTTTGACGAGGCGGATCGCCTGTTCGAAATGGGATTCGCCGCCCAGCTCACAGAGATTCTGCACGCCCTCCCGCCGTCGCGGCAGACGCTGCTCTTCTCCGCCACACTGCCAGGCTCGCTGGTCGAGTTTGCCAGGGCAGGCCTGCAGGACCCGGAGCTTGTCCGCCTCGACGCCGAGACCAAGGTGTCGCCGGATCTTGAATCGGCCTTCTTCACAGTCAAGGGAGCCGAGAAGGAGGGTTCGCTGCTCCACATCCTGCACAATGTGATCAAGATGCCCACCGGCCCGCCCGCTGGCGTGGCCCCCTCGACCGGCGAGAAGCGTACCAAGAACAGGAAACAGGGACCGCAGGGTGCGGGAAAGCCTACGGAGCACTCGACCATTGTCTTCACCGCCACGAAACACCACGTCGAGTACATTGCCACCCTGCTCCGCGAAGCTGGCTTCGCCGTCTCCCATGCCTACGGTTCGCTGGACCAGGTTGCCCGTCGCATCCAAGTCGAAGACTTCCGATACGGCAAGACGAACATTTTAGTGGTGACAGACGTCGCCGCGCGTGGTGTGGATATCCCCGTCCTCGCCAACGTGATCAACTACGACTTTCCCACACAGCCCAAAGTTTTCGTCCACCGCGTCGGCCGTACCGCGCGTGCCGGTCAGCGCGGTTGGGCGTACAGCCTGGTCCGTGAGATGGATGCTCCTTATCTTCTGGATCTCCAGCTCTTCCTGGGCCGGAAACTTGTCCTCGGCCAAGTCAAGGAAGATGTCTCCTTCACGTCCGAGGTTGTCGTCGGCGCGCTCAAGCGTGACCACGTCGAATCGCAGGTGGAATGGATGAACAAGATCCTGGGGGACATGGAAGACATTGAAGCGCTGCGTCGCGTCGCCGCCAAGGCAGAGAAACTCTACCTCAAGACGCGCAACTCGGCCTCGTCGCAGTCCGCCAAGCGCGCGCGCGATATTGTAAAGTCCAATGCGTGGACAGAGCTGCACAAGCTGTTCGGCGACGACTTTGACAGCGACGAGCGCGCGCGGACAGACATGCTCGCCCGGATCAGCGGCTTCAAGCCCAACGAGACCATCTTCGAAGTAGGCCAGGGCGACAGGAAGAAGGGCATGTCACAGGCCGCGGAGATTATGAAGAAACTACGCCACAACGTCACCCCGAGAAACCGCCAGCAAAAAGACAAGGAACTCTCTGACGACGAGGACATGGCCGACGCGCCGCAACAGCCGGATGCAGAGGCCGAAGACGACGATGACGAAGAGGCAGCAGAAGAAGACGATGACGATGACGATGATCTGGAAGTCACCGTGTCCAACCCCTCCGCCAAGCAGCGCAACAAGACCGACTGGCGCGACAGCGAAGTGTTCATGTCCTACACGCCGCGCACCATCAACGCGGCCGAGGAGCGCGGCTACGGCGTCCACTCGGGCGGCAACTTTGTCCAGGCCGCGCGCGACGCCACCATGGACCTCACCAACGACGACACGGCCAAGTCGTTTGGCGTGCCGACGCGCAGCAAGATGCGCTGGGACGCCAAGAGCAAAAAGTACGTCTCGCGCGAGAATGACGAGGACGGCAGCAAGGGCGGCCGTCTCGTCATGGGTGAGTCGGGCGTCAAGATCGCCGCGAGCTTCCAGAGCGGACGGTTCGACCGCTGGAAGCGCGAGCAGCGCGTGGGCCGGCTGCCGCGCGTCGGCGAGGAGGAGAAGAAGGGCGGGCAGCAGCAGCACGGCGGCCTGCCCTCGGGCCCGCGGTACAAGCACAAGGCCGAGAAGGCGCCCAAGGAGGCCGACAAGTTCCGCGACGACTTTGAGGTGCGCAAAAAGAGGGTCAAGGAGGCCCGCGAGAACAGGGTCGGCCGCTTCAAGGACGGCATGGGCAGCCGCAAGGAGCTCAAGGGCGCCGAGGACATTCGCAGGGCGAGAAAGGTGCAGCAGCAACGCAAGGCGAAGAATGCGCGGCCGCAGAGGAGGAAGTAATACGTACGCCTGGATACCAATTGAACAATGATGAAGCAATGTATTTGGTCCTGTCAAGACTGTCAAGAGGCGCCCACGGGCCTCAGCGCTTTCCGTGCCTAATGCTGTTCATGCTAGTCTTGTCCGAATCGTGATACTGTCGACCACTCGACCATCACTCCGCTGTTTCCACCCTAGATAAGGATTAAAATACCGTCCCTCTGGCTTCAGCGACCGTGATGTGTAAACAGAGATAAGAAATTGGGGTATCGTGCAAAGCCAGCCAGCATCTAGGAGCTTGGTTGGCATTGTGTGTCTCCGCCCATGAGCCAGGGGAGATCACATGTGTAAAACAAAATGTGCTGGGTATCAACAAAACTCCGTCCTCCTTCGTCCTCCGCGATTCCTTCATTCCGTCATGTCGAGACTGGCCAACCAGTCCCTGACCGCGCACTGGAGGACGCTTCGCTGGTAGCGTCCGCCCGCACCAGCTTCTGGCTCCTCGCGGAGGTGGCCACCACGGTCGATCATGTCCCGTATAATGTCCTCCAATGCCGACAGGATTGTCGTCTTACACTGTACACGAGGAACATCCAGCTGACCACTCACTTGCTGTGTTGCCATGTCGTGTAGTGTGCTGGCATCGCCTTTGCTGGGCGCACTACGCGCGAGCCCGCTGTCTTTGCTTTCGTCTGGTTTGAACATGAGCACTTTCTCGAGGGCATCGACAAGCACATCGTCAGGCTTGAAAATGATCTCTTCGAGGAACTCTTCCTCGAGTTGCGTCTCATACGGCAAGATCGACGGCGTGGCACTACCAGCATCGGGCGAGCGTTGCCTGACCAGCCGCCTGTGGGTGATTCTCCGCACAATGTTCGCGCTCGTGTCAGCAAGGACCACCGAGCCAATATCAATCCAGCGCTCGAGCGGCGCCTCGGCGGGATTCAGTGGGCTGGGCGTGGGCTCTGCCCGCAGCGTAGCCTTCACGCTGTCCATCAAGTCAGCTTGCGGCGGTATGGCCTGTAGCGTAAAATCTGGGTGAAAGCGAGTGAGCCATCCTGCGGCATTGAGGTGGGGCTCGCCATCTAGTGTGGCTTGTGACAGCTGCTCAAATGATTCCAACCCTCCAGCAAGGCCCGGGGTCGACAAGTACCCGCTGCTACTCGGTGAACTGATGGCCGAGCCCACGGACGTAATGTAGTCCGGGAAGGGGAAGTCGACTTCAATGACGCCATCCTTCTCATTGACCTTTGTCTTGACAGGTGACTCCAGCGTACCGAGAAGGTCTGACGATCGATGTGGCAGACTGAACGAGGGCCGGGGGCGCCCAAACTGCTCTCTGGGCGTTGTTGCGCCCGTGCGCTGTCCTGCATCGAATGTATCCGACTCCTCCATAACCGTCGCCTCTTCCACCATCTGCGCCAGTTTGCCTAATCTGGGCGGCGCAGGTCTCGTGGGCGAATTGGGATCATTCATAGCCCCAGACGAGCTCGCGCCGGTTGAGTCGCGCCGACGAGGGCTCCAGAGGCTCCCAATCACACTGCCCCATCGAGAGCTACTGCGGGAGTCTGTGCTGCCAGCGCTGTGATGGCCGCTGCTCTCTCCACGCTTGAGAGACCTTTTCAGGTCGTCTGTGGCCACACTTCCGCTGCTGTCCGGTCGAGGGCTCCTAACGCTGTCGACTCGTTGAACAGAGGAAAAGTGCGGCGTTGTCGTGTCCGCTATAACGGTTGTCGTCGTTGCGACACTGCTCTTCCGACTCAGAGGGTCGTTGCCCGCCATGGCGAGGCTGGTTGGCCGGATTGCGTTGGCCTCGGAGAGGCGGCGGTTAGGAGCTGACGGAACCCCCGAACTCCGCTGGCTCTGGCTGTTGGTTCGCGAGTGCGAAGTGCGGCGGCTCTTTTGGCGGTTCATCTTGCGCCGCAGCGATTCCTCCTTGAGGACAGGCGCAACGAACATGGGGGGAGATTGGGCGAATCCGCTGATGGACGTTGAAGTGCTCGGCCTGTGTGCCCGAGGAAAGCCGACTTGCGTGTTGGGTGGTAGAAAAGCCGAGAGCAGGAAGATCATCCTGCGCGCAGCCATCTTGTCCTCGGAAACGATGATTGTGCGTGCCGGCAGCGACAGGTCCTCCTCTTCTTTGCGGTGCCGTCGGGCAAAGTACCGACGGCGCACGGAGGGAGGGCTCAGGGCCTGCAGCCAGTCGGTATGCGTGGCCAGGAACGCCGTCATGAGGTTGTAGAAGAAGGGACTCTGGTCTAGGGACTGTGCCCATTTGGACACCCAGATGGCCTCGTCGCGCCATATACCCCAGCGTCCCTGTCCTGTCGTGACTCTCGATGCTTTCAGTCCGGTGACGAGTCTCCGCCTGGCCGAATTCACCTCGGCTGCGATGCTGACATCGTCCTTCAGGCAGCCAGGCTCGAGGGTCACAAGCTTGGTTGTTCCCTTTGACACCTTTGGTCTGGGGAATTCCCCGCTGCGCCTGTTGGGCATGGTCTGACCGCGCATGGTCGCAGAGGAGATGGGGGGCACAGAAACAAGTGGCTCTGGCGAGGCCACATCGGCTTGTCTCAAGAGCGACCGCAGCGTTGTCGCGGTCACGGATTGTAAGTGTGTCAGAGTGCGCATGACAATATCCCAATGCTGCGTAATGTGGTCGAGCCTGTCTTCGACGTCAAAGGCAGAAGACACCTCCATACCTTCGCCCTGAACACTGCCGTTCCACCACTGCGGTTTTGTGGATCCGTATGAAGACGAGAAGACATCCTCGGTAGGGTAGGAGCCTGGTTCCCTGAATAGAGAACGCGGTGTGGCGGCCGTCGAAGACCTCATGCTCGGCAGCTGCACCACAAGGACGACGGCGTACATGGGCGTGCGGCGCTGCCTGTGCGGCACTTTTTTCTTTGCCGCATCGTCTTTCCCTGATGGAAAGGGGAATCCGCTGTTGTCATCCGAGACTTGACCCTGCTGTGGGGTTGTGGAGGATGCGATGTCTTCATTTGCGAGGTGCACCGGGAACAATCTGGTAATCAGTATCTTCTTCTTGGACCCCGCGGCTGTGACGTTTGGTGGTAGCGCGCTGGTATATCCGCCCTGCGATGTATATGATTGCGACAGTTTGCTCGCTCGGCCACTTGACCTGCCGATGGATGTCCTGCCGTCGCCCATGATGGCAGAGTAATACTGCGAAGCTTCGCTCGCCTGGGGTGTGGCAGGGACGGTGTGCACCTTTGTCGATGTGCCCTTGTGGGCCATGAGCTCGGAGTTGCCAAAGATGCAGCTCGAGAAGGTGGCGAGCTCATCCCGGTACTCGCGCGACGCACGCTGGGCCTCGGTCTCCATTGTACTCGGTGTCCTCGCGTTCATCGAGCCTCGCCTGTCGAAGGCGCCGGGACGGGCGGGCGCCGGGTTTGGGGTATTGATCGAAAGGGGTCTCGAGTGTTGCCCCAAGCTCCCCTTGCGCGACATGGTCGACGTCTTCCTTTCCGTGGTGGGACGATCGGCATTGGCTGGTGCGTCGGGTACAGGATGGCTGTCGAATAGCAGGGAGGCGCCCATGTGGCCCAGGGTGTCTTGCATGATGAGGATGCGGACATCACGCGCATCGAGGTCCACCTCTTCATTGCTGTCAAATGTGCTGGCGACCCCGGATGCAGGAGGGGTCTGCGGGGTGGTGGAGAGCGGGAAGACCTGATCACTTCGGTTCTGCTGGAAAAGGGCGCGCGGATCCGGAAAGAGGAGATTTCGCGTATGCGTGTCTTCGTGCACCGAGTCGAGGGACGAGACGGGACGGGCGTTGGCCGCGGAGGGCGCCGCGGTGCCTGCGATGCCGCCACCGGAGCCGAACTGGAGGAGGCGTCCTATCATGGCGACGCCGGGTCGATGTGAGATTTCTCACGCGAGACAGCCCGACGGCAGGGCGGGTTGGTTTCGGGGAGCGGTCGAATCAAGCCTGCGCTGAGCGGACGTCCATGGCCCGCGCGCAGATGAGCTGAAGAGGAGGCGCAAACATAGTATCGTGTTCCCCGAGCGATATCGTAGCACAAACCGTGACCGAGTCCTGGTGACGCCAAGACGATTAAAGCAAGGCAGAGCTGAGATGACGCTCTCGAGATGCTGGTCTCGTCTCGTACTGCGCACCAATGTGAAAGCTGGGCCAGCCGGACGTGGTGCGGCGTGCTCTCTCTCCCACGTGGCGCCTGCGAGAGCTTTGTTGCCGGCGAGTGCCGCGGGTCGGGAACCAGTGCTGTTCACCGCGAACGAGGAAGCCAAGACGGCGATGCAGCGGCCCAGAGGTCGTTTGCGCAGTTGCAAGGGACCGAGAGGCGAGGCGGATGCGAAAGGACAGAGTTCAACGTTGAGTGCTAGCTAGGGAGCTAGATGTGGATGTAGGTGGCCGCGAGGAATGCGCAGGCAGGAGGCGAGCGAGGCCACAATTGGGGCAGGAGCCACTGAGGCGAGTCGTATCGCGGGAAAGAGGGCCGCAGGAATGGGTCCCCGTGGATAATTAGTGATCAGGGCAGCAAGGAGCAAAGAGCATCCCGTTGACAGCGTGAATGTGTGCCGCCCGCTGGAGGCTGGTGGTAACTGTGATGTAAGAAATGGTCGAGGCGCGAGCTGATCAACAGGGACGCGCAACGAGAGATGAAGTCACAACGAGCAGAATGGCAGGTGAGATGAGCTCAATCGACGGCGAGGAGCCAGCCCGCAAGGCAAGGCAAGGCCTGGGCGGAGCGCCCAATTAGCGTGACGCCCGCTAGAATCCCTGCCGGGGCTGGTGGCGCCGGCGGTGGCGCCAGGCTAGCTGGCAGTGGAGAAGAGTCGCGTCGCAGGAGCACACAGTGAACGACACGTGAGGCGCACAAGGCGGAGTCGAGCTGCGTACGTACATGTATGCGGGTGATGGCTCGCGTCTCGAGGCGCGATGCTAGTTACTTATCAACTATCAAGCTGCCTGCTGCATGCAGGATCGCGCGCCGTTGCGGTGCGTCCAGTCGTCTGTCCTCCCGGCGACGAGGCCGAGACGCATCGATGCGTGGTTGGTTGCTCAGGGCACGCGAGACCCGAGAGACAGGGCCCTCGAGCCCAACGGCCTGGGTCGCCCACTGCCATGTCATTCGCGGGCTGGCCGGCTAAGGTTCGCCGGGGCTTGCTGCCAGTGGAGGCGTGTTGGGCACTGGGCAAAAGGCGCGATGCAGCCACTCACAGCGGTTGCCCAGGCGGCCACGGCCCCATCGCCACGCGCTGAATCTTTAGATCTGTAGCGCTGCAGCATTGCGGACACGGCCAGCCCAATGGCGTGTAAGACAACGGGTGGCCGCTCAATTTCTCTCCATTCTACAGTGGCACGTTGGTCGTGCGTGCCCCGTTGGTTGCGGACACACGCGAGTTCGCGACTAGGGAGTCTCGGAGCCCATGCTCGGAGAATGGCTGCGACTGTTGTTGGGCAGCGATCATGTGCCTGTCGGGTCGGGCGCCGCGTGCTTGGTGACAGCTTCGGGCCGCTCCTTTGGACCGTGGGCAGGAATAGGAATTACACGCGCCTCGAGCGCCGCACCCCGTTATTACTCAGATACATACCGTACCCGGTCACCGCCTCCTGCAGGCGCCCGTAATGCAACCCCATTCTGGTCCCTTGGTTCAGTGAGCGACTAAACCAGAGGATATGGAGTTGGCCAGCCTCGTGGTCCTGGGCTCGTTGACCGGTCCAACCTGTCGAGGAGACTTGGCCACACGTTCCATCCACCAGCCACGGCCAGCCTGCGCGCAGCAGGATGAATCTCATACACGGTCCAAGGACAAGCCCTATGGTGTTCATCATCAGCATGAAGGGTTTCATCTGTCCCTCGCGCTCTCTGCCAAGTGGCTCAGACGATCCTTGCCCCCGCCCGTCCAGGGCGCGATGGAGTCATGCAGTCTGTCAAAATGCGGTGAGCGAGAAAGCTTGTTTGTCTGCTGCACCGTGATGCAAAGATCCTCCTTCTGCCGCCATCAGTTGCGGAGAAGGACCAATCAAGGGCAGCGGCCGACTGTGGACTCGGCCAAAGCCTGCAATGCACCTCGCAACACGTCGAAAGGAGAGGGTCATCCATTTAAAGCCGTGGTCACGGGCTCGGTGGCTGGCCGGGGAGGAGAAATATACTGTACCTGTCGGAAGGCGATGCCGCTGGCAGCACTGGTCTCTAAGCTCTGGTTAGCGCGGCTCAGGAGGAGTCCGTACTTTAATGAGGATGCTCCCGCCATCTCCATGTAAAGCCCATGGCTGCGGAAACGCTTGGATCCGACGACACGACACGTCCTGCGCGAGTAGCGTCTGCGGGGTTTCTCACAGGGTACTCTGTTGATTGGTGTCTGTGAGCCGATTCGAGCCAGGTCGCCCTCGAGTTGACATGGGGATCGACAGCCCCGGACCGGTGTGCGCGCGCGTTTCGTGTTCAGGGTCCCCTTTTACACCCGAATGTCACCTTGGACGGAACGAGTCGGAGCATAGAGCGGCGTCGACAAGGCCATTGGGCTTTTCTCACACTATATGCAACCCGTGTTGGCCTTGGATGGGATATTTACCTTCCATCGCTAGGCCACTCACTGGTCGTGTCTCGCACCGCTGCGTTCGAGGCGCCTGCTCTTGTGCCCTCTGCCATTAGCACCAGCTGTTGAGTACCGTCTGCGTGGCTGATGCTGGTATCTTGAACTGGCTTGCCAAACAAATGTTGGATCTGGCGCAGCCACGACTCGATGGCGCCTGGAATGGCGCCCCCTCTAACTTGATCGTGTCAAGTCGCATCAAGCAAGTTCAGCGGCCTGGTTGATCGACTGCTGGCCACGACAAATGAGCTTCTGTGTGCACTCTTCAGCCTGGAACTATCATATTGCCCTTGCCGAGGGCCGTTGCGCCTGTGCCAAACTGGACGCATATGGTTTGGGCGGCGCTGGTCTCTTGTTCAATTGTACATGTATATCCACCAGCCAAGCCTCGCCTATGCACCAACACGCATCACCCGTGGTGACGACGGCGCAATCATGATCTGAGGAATGCATGCGCCCAGCCCCGCATCTGCCTCCGTCGAGACGTCAGTCCTTCATGAATTACTGAGCATCGAATCTTGTCGTCAACTGCTCACATCCCATACGTACAAAGCAAACGTGCAGCACCTTCAACATGAGGCTCTCCGTATTCAGCGCCAAGCCGTACGACAAGACCTACTTCGAGGCGGCCCACAAGCAGACCACATCGTCCAGCTCCATCAAGCTCACCTTTCACGACTTCTCCCTCAATGAGGACACCGTCTCCTTCATCAAGGACGCGGACGCCGTCTGCGCCTTTGTGAACGACTCCCTCTCCGCGTCTGTCCTTGGCGCCCTGGCCGACAGGGGCGTCAAGGCCATCCTCCTCCGCTGCGCGGGCTTCAACCACGTGGACCTCGACGCCGCCGCGCAGCACGGCATCATGGTCGCCAACGTGCCGTCCTACTCGCCCGAGGCGGTCGCCGAGTTCGCCGTCACGCTCATCCAGACGCTCAACCGCAACACGCACCGCGCCTACAACCGCGTGCGCGAGGGCAACTTTGCGCTCCACGGTCTCCTGGGCCGCACGCTGCACGGCAAGACCGTGGGCGTCCTGGGCGTGGGCAAGATTGGGCTCGCGGCCGCGCGCATCATGAAGGGCTTCGGCTGCAGGGTCATTGCGTTTGACCCCTTTCCCTCCAAGGCGTTCGAGGAGTACGGCGAGTACCGCGACCTCGACGGCCTGCTGGCCGAGTCGGACATTATCAGCCTCCACTGCCCGCTCATGGACAAGACGAAGCACATTATCAACCGGGACAACATTGCCAAGATGAAAAAGGGCGTCCTCCTGGTCAACACGTCCCGCGGCGGACTGGTGGACACGAGGGCCGTCATCCAGGCGCTCAAGACCCAGCACATGGGCGGCGTCGCGCTCGACGTGTACGAGGGCGAGGGCGCCCTCTTCTACGACGACCACTCGGGCGAGATCATCCACGACGACGTCCTCATGCGTCTCATGACCTTTCCCAACGTCCTCATCACCGGCCACCAAGCTTTTTTTACCCAAGAGGCGCTGACGGAGATTGCCGAGTGCTCGCTGCGGAACCTCGAGGAGTTTATCAAGTCGGGCACGTGCTCCAACGCGCTGGGCAACACGGACGAGAAGACCAAGACGGGCCCTGTGCGCAACGTATAGAAATAGAAGTCTCTACATGGGTATCTTATAGCAATTGCTATTGAAAGTATGGACTTTTACCTTCTCCACATCTACTCTGCATTATCTTCACCCCGCCTACGGGTTGCTCACGTAGCTCCTCGCCCTCCGGAGATCGTCATCTTCGTCCTCGTGCCTCATCATACCGCCCACGGCGTCCTGTTCGGGCCTGGCCTTTTCCACGTCGTGTGCCTCGGGCAGCTCGTCGGCGTCGACGTAGGCGTACTTGCTCCTGGCCCTGATCCGCGCACCGTACTTCCAGAAGGCAAAGGGGATCGCGCAGCAGGCGAGGCTGAGGAACGCAATCAGGGAGCTGGCCCACTGGTCACCCAGGCGGTCGTACATTTGCGCGGTGAAGAGGACCACGCCGGCGCCCCAGAAGCTGCGGATAAAAGTCTTGGCCGCGAGGGCCGAGGCGGCCTGGTGCTGGTACGAGTCGACGAGGTAGTTGTTGGCCGAGTTGTACAGGAAAATGAAGCCGAAGCCGACGGGGAGACCGCCCATGGCCGGTCCCGCCCACGACAGACGAGGGTAGCTCGTCCAGGCGAAGATGAACAGACCGATGGGGATGAACCAGCAGGACAGCATCATGGGCACCAGCCTCGTCTCGGCGGGTGGCTTGCCGCCATGCTTGGCCACGAGCGTGAGGTAGTGCTTGTTGACGAGGGGCGCGCACGCGGCCGAGAGCAGAACGCCCACGGCGACGGGGATGAACATGAGGCCCGTCTTGCCGGCCGAGTACCCCTTGCCCTTTTCGTACACGATCGGATAGGCCACGAAGAACATGTACAGGAGCCCGTAGAGGACCGACATGTACAGCGAGATGAGGAACACAATGAGCTCGCCAAAGAGGAGCTGGAACGGGCGGACGAGGAAGACGCGCAGCCGCGCCGTCAGGGGACGCGGGTCCACGTCCTGCGCGGACACGTGCGAGGCATCGCCGGTCGACTTGCGCAGCTGGGCGGCGCGGCGTGCGAGGATGGTGGGAGCGTACGTCTCGGGGACCGTGAACGTGATGAGGAGCCAGACGATGGAGGCGAGGATGAGCTGGATCCAGTACAGCCAGCGCCAGCCGGCCGCGTCCGACAAGAAGCCACCAATGAGAGGACCGACTAGGGTTGTGGTCAGCAAGGGAGAAAGCTAAAAGCAGTTAAAAGTAGGAGACGCACTGGCTGGTCCGATAAAGGGCGCCGCGGAAAAAGCCGCCATGGGGACACCGCGCTCCTCGTTCTTCCAGAGGTCCGCCAGTGTCCCGCCCACGAGCGTCATGGGCGCGGAGAAGGCAATGCCGTCGATGGCGCGGCATACGAGCAGGGTGGCGATGTTGTCCGCCACGGCGCAGGGGATGATGAAAACAACAGCCACGAACAAGGTTGCGCCGCTGGCTTGTTGTTAGCTTTCGGGATGGGGTCGTGTCAGGGGGCAAACCTACTACATCACTCGTCGTCCGTAAATTTCGCTGAGCGGCGCGAAGATCATGGGACCCACGCCGAAACCGACGACAAAGAGGGTGACGGAGAGGAGGGCGACGGTCTCGGAGACGCCAAACTCCTTGACGACGCCCTCAATGTCTGCCGTGATAACCGACGACGCCAAGGCCACGACCAAGCACGTCAAGGCCACGATGAGCGTGCAGTACCATTTGTACGCCTTGGACCAGTTCTTGGGGTTACCCGGATCGTTGGGAGCAAAGGCCACCATCTTGTGGTGCGTGGGCGTCTGCGTCTGGGGTGGCCTGTCGGTCGTCGAGGGGGCAGCGGTGGTAGATGAGGATGAGGACGAGGAGGTGGGAGCCTCCTCGTCCCTTGTCAGGACTCTCGAGATGGGATTCATGGGCGACAAGACAATCGAAAAGATGAGATGAGATGCGTGTTTCACTGACGAGGGGAGCTCTTACGGCTGCTCGACTCGACTTATATGGAGGGCATGTTGAACCGCTGGAACCGCTCTACCCGTCGCGGGCCCCACAGGACCAGGTCCCGTCCTGCCATGACGACCGGATCACGTCCCACAATGTCCACATTGAAATGAAAAGCTTCTTTGAGGGTCCTTAAAGCCGTCTTGTTCCCTGACGAGGGATCATTGAGTTTTCGTCCACGAGCTACGGACGCCTCAGCGACCACGTTGGCGCTTGTCCCGCCCATAGCGACGGCCTGACGTCAGGCTGTGATAGCCACACGAAGCCAACTGTGAACAAGGGGCCCGTCCAATTGGTCCATTGAACTTGGGAAGAGACTCTACAGATCATCCATAAGGCTTGAATCACTTTGAAAGGAACTCTGCAACCACATGGGACAGCTTGCGGCTTCAACGCTTGCGCCTCGAGCGACACGATGCTGCTGTGGAGACCCACCCGGCGCCGGCCGACCGAGATGTGGGTCGATCGGGACCCGTAGAAAAATAGCTAATTCCGCTCCGGCCGCGGCATTGTGGATCCGCCGGAGATAATGCGCCATCATCATCAACTGCTCCCGACGCCACAAAGCACAGCACAGGCACGAATGACAAGCCATTGTCGTTCCCAATCAACACATGTGCAATCGATACAGTAACAAACAATGGATCATCTCCAACAGTATAGACAGAGATCTCCACCATCTATGCCCAGCACATCTACCAAGTGCAAGCCACCTTTTGTTCAATCCTGAAAACTGTAACATGACAGGGCAAGTTCCCGGGGCAGATACACCGATTGACCTCCTCCCATCTCATCGCAAAGCAAGTTTTATTCCCGTCGATGATCCGGTGCGCCCTTCGCTTGCCCTTGTCGATGCAGACCTCAAAATTCTGGCCGCACATGGTGAACTTGGAGCACCCGTCCCCGTAGCCGATGAAATCCTCATTGCAAGCATCGCAGCTCGACGTCTTGTGGCGGACGCGGATAAAGTGCTGGAGGGCGGGTGTGATCAAGAGCAAATCAAGCCCCTCACTAAAGTCAGGGCAATTGCCCTGGTAGCATCCAGACATGATTGATGCGTCGGCCCCAGGATTAGCACTGGTCTCGAGGTTGGCAGCAGCAGCGTCGAGATTGGGTGAGATGAGAGAGAGCGTAGTGGGGCTTTGGTCGACAGGACTTCCATGGGCGTATTGCGTGGACAATAGAAGAGGAAATAGGACCGTCAGAAAAACCGAGTGCTTAATGTGAAACATTATGTCTGTTTGTTGGCTTTGTGTTCGATTATTGACGAGACACTGAGGTAGGCTGGGGTCCAAGGCAAGTTGAGGAGGACTGTGGCATGCAAATATCACATAGAAGCGGTCTTCAGAATGTCAAGGGAAAGCCCAGTTCTTATAGGTATGCCAGAATCGCATAGAGCGCGTCGCTTTCGATGCCTTGATGCACTGCTGAGCACTGCAATACCGTGGTTGGTAACTCGGAAATTCGGACAGCCTGGTTACTACCCAAATCGCTGGTATGCATGCCAGCGGAGCCTTACGAGCGAATGAACTAGCCTTGGAGGCTCGCCTGTTGTGTTGGGCCTGTTGGCCCGGTCATCCTTGGCTTTGTAGTAGCCCTTGATTGGCTTCCTCGTATAATGTGCAGGTTCCACACATAGACCACACCGCTCTGTCCGAATCTTCTGAGCTACTACGGTAATCACGGAGGGGGCCTAAAGCGTGCGGACAGCGAGAATAAGCGACCATGGAGTGCTTGTGACGCCGCGAAATACAGCCATGGATTACAAGCATCGGTGCATTCAACGCATGTGCAATCTATCTACCTAGAGCAGGCGTCGGGTATCATAACTCCACTACAGCAACAAACAATAGATCACCTCAGACATTCTAGACATTAGACGTGCCACCTTGGACCGTCAAAGGAATCTCCTCGAGAGCGCACGCCACAGTGCAGAGGGCCATTCTCATGAACCACCAGCACGGGCATCTTGCCAAACGTTGGCATCCCCAATGCCCAAGCTGGGATCGGCGTTGGGCATGATGAGCGACGGCAGCTCTTCCGTCGAGGTATTCGTCTCCTCCTCGGTGGGAAGCGGTGGAGGATCCCGGTACACCCAGGGTTGTTTTAAGCTAAGCCGATTAGTCCATCTCCCTGTGATATGAGATTCGCACTTACGGAACCACAAGGCTGGGGTTGACAAAGGTCAGCCCCTTCTCGCGGTACTCATCGAGGGTGCTGCCCCTCCGCATCAGGGTCCGCGGTGGTCGGGCGTCCTCCTCGTCCGCAAACTGCTCATCCATCAGAACGGCGTCCTCGTGATCCTCCGTCGCCCGGATGGCCCGCAGCGCAATGTACTTGGTCAGGGGCTCGTAGCGTTTCTTGAAGTAGTAGCTGTACCAGATCGTAAACGGAATCAGCGGCAGGATGAACACGGATTGCAAAAAAGCCGCTTCCGTGGCAATCTGCCCCACCATGACCACCTCGAAGATGACCAGGCCCACCATGATGCGGTAGCATATTATGCGCCATGCACCACCAGTCGCGTGCTGAGGTTGGTCCATGGCGTACATGACCATGTACTTGAACGTGAAATACCCGAGGACAAAGTAAATGATGCCGAAGATCAGAATGGCAAAGCCCCATCGGAGCACGCTGTAGATCAGACACAGGTTGAAGATGAGCAACGCCGTCGGGAGGTAAAAGCCGTACTGGAACACGGGCGGCTTCTCCAGCTCGGCGTAGTCGCGCGGTGTGGCAGACATCATCCGATAAATGGGATAGAGCACAACGCTGCCGACCTCGAGCATGCGGAACGGCATGAGACCGATGCCCTGAAGCATGATGAAGGAGATGTAGAAGACCGACAGCTCCTCCACGTCCTTGGAGATGACACGCGGAATCTCTCTCGTGTCCTTGAGGAACTTCTGAAGCTCGGCGAGAAAGTCGACCCCGGTCCGTGAAATGGCAAAGACGAAGAAGGTATTGAAGAAGATGAAGAAGAAATTCTTGGAGATGACCGATAGCTCGACGTCGCCGTGGGATATCATGCCCTGGTGGTTCGATAGCCAGTCGTACAGGTACGGGACGGCGACGTTGAGCAGAGAAACCACCAGGGTCGGCACGCCGTTCTGCAGGAGAGAGTACACGATGGGATGGTCCTGGAGCCAGGCAGAGACGGCGGGCGCCGCCTTTTCCAGGGCGCACACGCTGAGGAGCGAGGCGAGGAAGAATGTCGGGAAGATCCAAAGGATCGTCAGGACACAAATGAAAATCGTAATGGACCACGACTTGAGGCGCCGGATGCCACGCACGGCGTACGTGTTCTTCCACACGAGGTCAGACGGCGCCGGCGTGGCCTTGGTCAGGAGACTCCCGGGTCGCGGATCAATCCGTGCCTGTATGACCATCTGACAGGATGCGACAGAGTCCATGGTGACCAGGGCCATGTCGGTTGCTTTGTAGTCCTTCCTCCTCGCCGCGGCAATCTTGGAATCCATGCGGCGTAGCTTCTCCTCGTAGTAGTCGATGGCATCCACCTTGCGCGAACGCAGGTGCAACACGCCATATCGGATTGTGGCCTGCGGTCGTTCGCCTTCCATTGTGTGAGGATTATCCGTGTTGTCCTCCAGGACTTGCCCGTTGCCGCCGGCTTCCTCGTCAATGTGCGGCGTCGAGTTCCCGTTCGCCGTCGGGGAAATGTAGCTTGAATTCCGCATGGGCTTGCCAGCATTTTGCGACTTCAAGTACTTCGCCCAGGCCGCCTCCAGCCTCCGTAGTAGCCTGTCGCGCTCCTCCATCATGTCGTCAATCTCCCTCCAATCCCGACACATGGTCACGCATTCCACGTTGCCGATGCCGAGCTTCTCGATCAAGTGCTTGATACGACCTTCGGATCTCAAATCCTGGGGAATGCCCGTCAGACGAAAGGTTCGGTCCGTGACGGTCGACTGAGAGCCCAGATAATCCTGCCTGAACTTGATGATGCGGGTCGTCTCCCAGTTTATCGTGTATATGGCCATCGCCACAAAGAGATAGGTGAAGACAACAAAGGCCCACAGGTACGTTCGCTCGTAGCTGCGGTCCTTGGGAGGCCCACCCTTGTACAGCCCGAGGCCGTCATTGTAGTCGTCCACTTGCCACAGCATCGGCCGCAGGCCTAGCCCTGTGGTGTCATGTCCATCGCCCGGTTGGTCCGGGTTCCGGCCGAACGTAGGTCGAAAGTCTCGAAACCGGTTGTTGATTGGGAGGAGGACAACGAGGGCAAAGAAGCCCATGACGGAGAAGAGTCGAATCGCCATCTTGAAGAAGTTGAGGAACTTGGCAGGTTAGCTCAGTCGACTCCATGTCCTAAATCCGCACGCACCACAAAGGCATCAAGGCCAGCGCTTGCCAGAACTTCATGCTCTGTTATCCTGTAGAGCTTTGGCATCCATCCCAAGAACGACGTCCCTAGCTCGGGTAGCTTGATCTGTGGTTCGATTCGTCGCTTGCGCGCGGCATACAGCTGTGGCCATCGCGGCCGCAGGACCTGAGGCTGTCAGTCGCAGGCATAGCATCACGGCGCGAGAGCACCTACGCAGAATGTAATGAGGGCCGTGACGCCAATCAGTAGCGACAGCACAAGCTGCACACTAAGGTCTTTTTGGCTATCGGGCGTGAGGTGTTTGCTGTCCGTCGGGTCGCAGCTGCTGCTGTCGTCCGCCTCAGCAACGCGGAAAATGTCCATCGTGGCGGTTGTGTCCCTGCTGCGGGATAGCTCAGTCTCGCAGCGCCAAGTGGACAGGGACAGGTAGGGTTGATGACGCGAAAGCCTCGAGGAGCGCAGTTTCACGTCAGAATGCGCCAGTTGGAGATGCCCTTGACTGGTGTCTGTGTCTGGTGACGTCGTGCACGTGCTGAGCCACCATCTGTTTCACGCACCCTGCACCAGCAGGTCACGCTCGCTCTGTCGTTTCAGCACCGGTTGTAGACTATGATTCCTGATGGGCCAATTTTACGGAGATTAACTATGTCGGCATATCATTCATGAATCGCACAGCTCAGGGACTATGAGCGGAGATTGTTCGGACTGTCCCACGGGACGGTCCAGGCTGCGAGAGCGGCCCAGCTACGGAAAAGAGCGTCATCCGCACTTCGAGGCTTCGTGGAACAACGACGGTAAAAGCGGAAGTCCCGAAGGCGACTGCGCCCCAAGGCACTTGGGCGTGAATGCATATTTTGTGGGTGGCACTACGTGCAGGCGGCTGTTGACCTCAGACGACGTCTCACTTCGTCCAACGTCTGATCCAGATGTTGAAGTCATTGTATTCTCGATGCCTAAGCCTCTGAGCATCAAGGTGTTTGAACCCGGTCTCCATACACACTCGGAGTCTGCTCCGATACTAATCTCAGCATGCTGTTTTGACAGTCGCAAGACCGACGAATCGCTCAGAGAACGTTTCCCGAAACGACGCCAAAACTCTGTGCCGTATCGTCCCACGACGGTGCCAGACATCCCCAGATGCTCCCATTGCCCCTGACCGTCCGCACACTGACTGCCGGTAACCATCGCTACTGGTTCCCCTCAAGCCTTGCCGATCCGTAATAATACCTTTTTACCGTGGATCTTGCCCTCCATGGAGTCATGTAAAACGCTCTCCAGCGCTTCGAGTCCCTCCTCGCGCACCTCGTATGGATGCGCCTCTAGCCAGCCTTCTGCCAACCCCAGTGCGAAAATACGGCAGGCCGTGTAGGCGAAGCGCCTACCCACAGCGCCTCCCTGATGCGCCAGGCCAGAGTATACTTCGACCACGTCGACGCTTGTGTCCGCCGTGCTGTAGTCGTGACCAGGCATCATGACCGCCATGCGCGGCTTGCGCCCCTCAATCGGCTCGCCGGCCATGCTCCGAGCGACGACCTTGTCAAAGGTGCCTGGCAGTGACACGGCGTCAAGGGCGTGCGAGGGTCGACCATCGGGGACACCATCGTCCTGGAAGGCCTGCTGGATCGCCTCGACAAGATCTGACGGCGTCTCAAACGTAGTGTAATCCAGGAACGTGTCACCATCCTCCGCCCGGAGGTGCTTCCGCACGAAGCAGCTGTTCTTGCTCCCCACTGCGACAATGGGGTGTATTTTCGAGGCAATGGCGAGCTTGATGGCGTAGGCACCCACAGCAGATGTTGCGCCGTACACGAGGAGAGGCGTTGGCTCGTCAGGTGGTCGCTCCCAGGACGTCGGCAGTCGTAGATTGTGGTACAAGGCAAAAGCAGCTGCCAGGCCAGTGAGTGGCACCGTTGCAGCCTGTCTCCTTGTCAAACCTCGCCCAGCGTGGATTCCAAGGGCGTGGACGTCACCACCTGCTTACCTCCTCAAAAGATACATTGTCCGCCAACTTGAATGTCTGATGCGCGGGCAGGATCGCATACTCGGCATAGGCACCTCCAGGCTCGGGGAATGCGTGCAAGCCCGCGACGCGGTCTCCAGGGCGAAACTCCCACACGCCTTCGCCAATGCTCGCTACGATCCCAGCGACATCGTCGCCAGCATTATGTGGTGTGTCCTCGATATACGGAAACTTCCAGTCCTTCTGATTGGTGCCAGCAATGATGACCCTGACCAGGAGCTCGTCCTGGGCCGGCTGGGGAATGGGATTTCCCTCAATCACGACCTTGCCGCCGGGGTGAACAATGGCTTCTTTCATGTTGGGTGTGCGCTGTCACATCACACGCGGTCGATCTCGCGTCGTTGCACAGCACGGCACACGTCTCTTCCAAGTACACTGTCCAGGGGCGAGAGCTTCGTGACCAGCTTACGCGTCGTGGGAGGAAGAAGGGTGGTAGAGCGACCATCACACCACCCGGGGCCGCTGAGGGTGTCAACCATCATGGTCTGGACAGGCCGTCCCTGGCGCAATTGACTTTATACGCGGAACGGCTGGCCGTACGAGCATGTTGGTTCGCGAATATACCCAAGGAGCCCTGTAGTGATGTCATCTACATACCCCATTATGGCTGCCAATGTCTTGTTGGTTGATGGAGTAGTGGCCCGATGTGGAACAAGGTTTGCCGCCTAGATAGGCCCCAAAGGACATGGAGGATAGTATGGCTTTCCACATCGACTCGGCATCACGAGTGTAATTAGCCGTCAGCGGCCTTGGAAGAATCGCTCTTGGCCAGCGCGGTGATCCTCGCAGTGGACGATGACGATACCTTTTTTTTCCGTCAGTCATGTTAGAACCGTGGGGGGAATCTCAGTCGCGTGTTAATGGCCACGGGCCTGCCGCCTGCCACACATCGTTGCGTACATCTACAGCAGCATGGGCAGCACAAGCCACAGCTCGCATCGTTTGTGCAAGATGTGGAAAGGATTTGTGCAGATATTCCATGATTTCTTGCATGAGGATCAGTCAAAAAACACACTCTGAGCACTTTCGGAAACTCTGGCTGCAAGGAACCAGCACTTATATGCCTTCAGAGGAGCCTACGCCCAGGACTTCGGGGCCGCAGTGTGATAACCACCCTTCAACGTAGAAACACAGAGACGGCGCTTTGCAACTTGTCTTGCTTCTGATCTCGAGGGACACAAAGTACACTACTGCTGTGGTGGCGCCAGAGGCTGCCCAAACAAGAAGGGGTCTGCCGGGTTGCTTGCATCAAAGAACCTCTCAAAACTGTTGAACTGATCCACCGACAAGGCCCAGTCCATAAACTCGCTAAAGTAATTCGGATCGCTCTGCTCGCTCGGATCCAGCCAAGCAAGCCCGTCGTCGAGGGCGGGATCGAGGGTCGTCCCGGCGGTGACGTCCAGCCCACCACCCCCCGGTGCGGGCGCGGCAATCGCTGACAGATTGGGCATCTCCTGGGGCGTGCCGCTCGTGATGCCAGACCGCAGCCGGCCGGTGAGGAGGTCGGCCTTGCCCATGAGATCGCGGATAATCTTGGCCGCGTCGGCAGCCACCGCGAAATTTGTGCCCAAAAAGTCGAAAATCGCAACGCCCCTTTCGAGAGCCAGCCGCGCGTTGGGTGTGGACGGATGGATGGGATAGGCCAGGATGAAGCCGCTGATGGTGATGGCTGCGTTCCACTGCCAGAAGAAGAACTCGGACCATCCCCCCATAAAGTCCGTCTCGGTGACGACCTGGTGCATGATCAGCGTGTGCGCAATGGCATGCGACACGCATGCAGCCGCATGCCTCTCAGCAATGGGTGTGTAAGTGGTCGAGTTGGAGTAGAAGGTGACAAACGGTCGCGACAGATTGAGAATCTGCGTGTGATACATGAGCTCGAGGCAGATGCGTTGCCGTTGCAGCCAGATGGGCGCCGTAAAGTCAATGTGCAAGGGCGACCGGTCCACGGAAAACGGCTCCCCAGGATAACGCCGACTCATCTTGAGGCTGCTGGGCACGGCGTCAGCCCAGGCCTTGATGGCGGGTATGCGCGCCGCCAGGAGCTCTGCGCAGGACTCCAGCGCTTGGGGGTCCTTGTACAGAGACCCTGCCGGGCTGCTGGCAATGGCCTCGCCGCACCGGTCGTACAGCGCCTTGTGAACGCTGTAGCTCACGTCAATGAGCTTTGTGAGCTGCAAGTTGTAGCTGAGCCACGTCACGTTGCCAAAGGACCCCAGGAGGGCGCCGTTGGCGGATGCGATTTCGATATCGTCAGAAGGCATCAGTGTCGAAATCTCGGACCGATCCACGCCAACGGGGCGACCAAGCTTCGCAGAGGTCTTGGCCTCCATCATCCACAGAATCCACCATATGCGCCGTCGAAGCTCCTTCTCGGGACGTGGCAACTCGGCCGGGGGGTCGTGGTGCAGCCCTATAATCTGCGCGGTGCGTATCGCCTGCGTCTCCGCCAGGTGCGCCATGTTATGGAAGGACGCACAGCAAAGGTAGGCAATGGAGAAGATGAGGCACTGCACGGTGTTGAGCGTCGGACTCTCGAGATCCGCGGTCAAGAGCGACTGACAACGCCTGTAGTACCACCGTCCGGCCATGGTGGCATCGTCGGATGACGAGCTCCCCGTCGTCGCCTTGGGCATGAAGCAGTACCCAAACTGTAGACAGACGGCCAACACAATGTCGACCAAGGGAGACATCCTTCGGTACGGTCTCCGCGGCTCCCACAGTGACGCGTAGTGCCGCCTGAATTCAGCCTCATCGACCACCGGCGCGAAGCAGTGATACGACTCCCAGAACAGGTTGAGGAAATACTCCTCCTGCGTCCGCGACATGGATGGATTCTTTCGCCCATTGGTCCCTGTCGCGTTGATCGCTCCCTCCTCTGCTTGCGGCTCTTCGGCCTCGGCGGGGTTCGTCATCGCAATGTTCTTCCTGGCCTCCTGCGGCTGCATGCATCCTGCGGTGCAGGGTTGCTGCAGAGCTTTGTTCAGGTATGTGCCGATGCGACTGACAAAGTAGAAGTGGGATGACGGCCCGTAGTAGGACGTCTGATCTGACCTTGATGTTGCGAGCCAGATGCCCTCCCATTGAGGCTTTGGCGTGAGCGTGTATGAGGGCGCGCCATGCTGGCTGGTGTGTGAGTTTTGTCGACTGGTTGTCGTGGGCGAGGCCGACGTCGACGTCGACGTGGGCGTGGGTATCATGGTTTGCTGCTCCTTCAGCTTAAGCCCGTCGATTTCAGCCTGGAGCTCCTTGACTTTGAGCCGGAGCTTCTCAATCTCCCTGCGCGCGCGGGTCAGTCACGTCACACATTCACGTCACTGCAATTCCCAATCCTCCTCACCTCATGGCTTGCGGGAGCGTCCGAGGCTCATCAGTCCCCTTGTGAGTGCAATCCGCGCCCCGCGCCCTGCAGGCGCGACATGGCCTGCCATTGTCGCACTTGATCCTCCTTGCGCGACACCAGTCGCATGCGCGCGACACCTGCTTCCTCGTGGGCCGGATCGGTGGTTCCGCGGCTCCTGGGGCCGCGCTCAACGCGACCGGCGCGTCTGGGCTGGAGGACGCCTTGGGTAGCGAGGGTAGAGTTGCCATGCTCATGACTGTTAGTTGCGATCTGGTTCCTCAATCTCACGATATCCAGCAGCGTCGGGTGGTGTACGCGAGATGGACTGACGGAATAGAGCTAGTGATGTACGACAGTCAGGAACGGAATGACGGACGCAAAATGGCAAACTTCGCTCCGCAACTCCGGGCACGCCCTCGGTGAAACTCTTGACTTATCATTAGCCCACAAAAATATTATCTGCCGAGATAGAAAATGGATTCATCGACGCGATCGATTCCAGATTGAATGCCCGGTCTTTGGCGTCACACTGAGCTCAAATTGGCAGACTGCAGTCACATGTCAGAACTTCCAAGGCTCCATTGCGTAAACCATCCGAAACCATGATGACAGTCGCGTGAGGCGTACATCCGAATGCCTCACTTCTCATGAGCATCCGTATTATGCAACCGCGCATCCCTAAACCCGGTCGCATGCCTGGCATTGCGGCGCCATCGCCATTCAGGTGTCCGAAACCAGAGCAGGGATATCATCAACCTTCTTCTCGCCTCGCAAGATGCCGTCAACAGCTGTGAAAAGGGGATACTCGTTCTCGAGACCCCGCGCCTTGAGGAAGCTGTTCACCTCGTGAGCTGTCGAGGTACCCTGCAGCTTCTGCCCATTGAGATCTTCCCGCTCGACGTCCTGCACAGAGATGCCCTTCTCGACAGCTTTGCGTGCGCAGCGGAAATTACGACCTCCCGAGCTCGATGTGATCAGGTCAGCCACGCCAGCAGACGATTCAGTGAACGTCGCGGTCCGCACCGTCTCGCCGAAAAACTCCTTGCCGAATTTGACCATCTCCATTAACCCAATGCGCATGATGGCGGCCTTGGCATTGTCCCCCCATCCTCGACCGTCCACGAAGCCAGCCGCCAGCGCGACAATGTTCTTGAGCGCGCCACCTAGCGACACACCAGCGACATCGGATACCATCTGCACGTGGAAGTAGGGACGGTGGAAGAGCGTGCGGAAGCAGTTGTGGTCGAGGGGAGGATATTCAATGGGAAGGGGGGTCAGCCTCGTCTTGGATTTGCGGCCTCGTGCGTCGAGGTGTTGAATCTCGGGGAGATCGTCAGTGGCGTCCGGGTTGGGGCTGGCGTTCCTGGGCGTAGGCGCCCTGCTGTCCATGAGTGGGGGATCATAGGCAATCGTCGTCTCGGACCACTTCTCCTGTGCAATCTCGCTGGCAATGTTGGCACCACTCAACGCCCCGCAGTAGATGCCTAGGTCGTCGCCAATCCACTCGCTGAACAGGCTGATGCCGTCATCTGTGACGTTTACGCCCTTGATGCAGGAGATGCCGCGCGCAAAAGGCACGATTTCCCCGCGGATGCTGTCGCACACCTTGCGGATGAACTGGTGGGGAAGGTTGAAGATGAGGATTGTTGAGCCCTTGACGGCGTCGTGGAGGGAGGGGTTGGCAATGATGTTGGCGGGCAAGGCAATGCCGGGGAGGTATTTCACATTCTCGTGGTATTTGTTGATGACCTCGGTGAGCTTTTGGGGTTTGTCGCCTGTCGATTCATCGTAGTGTTTCGAATCCTTGGCTATTGTGACCTCCTCCTCGTACACCCACATCTGAACGTCTTCCTCAAATACGTCAGTGTGCTCGCGCGTGTTCTCGGCGACAATCTTGGCAATTGTAGAGCCCCTAGCTGAGCGTAAGCCCTTGAACGTATTGTGTACCAAAAATCTGGCTTACCAGTTACCCGACCCCACGACGGTCACCTTGTGCTTGCGGCTGTGGCCGCCAAGCAGACTGGAGCTACCCATTCTGTTGGAGCTGACTGCGGGCGAAGTCGATAGGTATTGGAGAGCCGGAGGGCGTAGACTACGAATGATAGACGAGGACCGCAATGTAATAGATCGCAACATCAAGAAGGAGAGAGAGCAAGGCACTATTGTTGAGGAGGGGCCGAGCATAGAAGTAGTACTGCCTTGAGTGCCGCGTAGCGTCTGGGTCACAGGCTCGTCGCGACGCATTGGGGCTAGACCATTTTGCAGAAACCGGTTCGCCTCTCAACAGCTTTCTCACCGCCTGCCATCTCTGGCAGTACACGCCACCTAGCCAAGGGTCTCGTCAGCTGGCGGAGTCCCCGAAGCTTGGCCCGCGGGATCTCCCACGTTCACATGCGACTCGATCTGTTCTCGAAAGACAAAAAAAAACTTTGAGCCAGGAACAGGACCTCTCGTCACATGCAAGACGCACGCCGACGGCGTCGCAAAATCCGCCCATGCTACCCTGATCAGCCCTGCAGCGGGCCGATTGTTCCCAACCCTGGAGTCTCCGCACTAGACTTACCCATGCCCCCCGAGGCGCAGACGCGAGTCACAAGCCTGTGCGTACTCAATTTATGTGTGTCAAGCAGAAGAACAAATTTCCGTTCATAGGTGATTGCATTTAGGTGTAGCGCCGCCCACGCCGAATACCGAGGCTTCATTTCACCTCTCCATTGAGGAGAGTCGTCTTCTCCTCGTCCTGCAGAGGCTGGCCAATAGACAATCTACGTATGTTGGTAGCCAAACTCCCATCCCCTTCATTTTGCGTGTGCTCGCCGTCGCCAAAAAACGGCTTCAAGAAACAATCATAGACAATCCACGTGAAACTGAAGAAAAATGTCATCATCTTCGCAATGAGCCAAGGGTATCTTCCGTTCTCGTCCGCCGTGTACTTTGCCAAGGTCATAAAGGTCATGAAAATCGGTCCAATCGTCAGCATCAGAACGAGCTTGCCAATCTTCTGCCTCGTTGAAGTGACCGTATACGGTTGCAGCGAGTGCAGCCATTCTTGATAAGCGGCAGGGAGGTTGTGCTCTTCCGCGCCATCGGTAATCAGCTTCAGGTAGCGAGCACTGGGCTGCGCATAGTCTGGATCGGGGCGGCGGGTTCCAGAAAGCAGCCTCTTCCACCAGCTTGACCGTTTCGGATTGTCGAGTGGTATGTTAGGCGCGTATAAGGTTCTCGCCAGGAACGGTCGCGGCAGCTCGGGCAGGGGAGGCTTCTCGGGGATGGAGACTGACGGCGGCAACGGGACGCAAGGGACGAATATTTCTTGATACCCCGAGCCACCACCCTCCGTAGCCATGATCTTCCGGTAGTCTGCCTTTGTTACTTCATACACAACACCCATGAGCCCTCCGTCCCATTGGCCCTTTGAGTACGCTGGAGGGTCGAATGGCAGTTTCGGATGATCTGGCAACTTGGGCTTCTCCGGGAGCTTCCTGAATGCAACGTTTCCGAAACACGGTTCCGCGTACGGTATGCCAGGTAGGCTCATTGTCAGGCGAAGCGTCGGCGCAGACACATTGACTTCTGAAAGTGGGCGAATGCCACGCTTGCCTCGAAAGGTTTGTGCACAAAGGTTCGATCCATATGCTAGATAGAGGATGGTCTCAGAATCGGCCTCCAGGTCGTCGTTGGCGTCATCTTGGACAAGATTCCGTGCGAGGCGCTCGATGGGCGTTTGCGGCGGCTTCGCGGCATGCCCAGGCGAATTGTAGTGGGCGCTTTGACTACTCTTGTCTGGGGTCATCGTCGACGAACGGTCGTGGGGGGAGCGTTGGCGAGACATGGTTTAGGATATTGTAAAGGGTATAGGTGTGACGATGATATCGCCCGTTCAGGGTGAAAGCTTGAGGAGCTGCAAGCGCAGGCAATGCCAGAGGGAACGATTGATTACGCTGTCCAAATGCTTGGTTTTGAAGGTCGGGCCATCGGCGGCAGCGCATCGCAGATGGGTCCAGGTGCTGATTGCTCATCATGCCAAGTCCGTGACCCACGGGGGAATGTGTCCTCGCAGGGATTGCGCTTACCAGTTGTGGGACACTAAACCCCGGCAAAGTCCCTATTATCTCAAGCGGAGTTCAATGTCTTTCC
Organism: Emericellopsis terricola; assembly: GCA_027569275.1. Taxonomy (NCBI): domain Eukaryota; kingdom Fungi; phylum Ascomycota; class Sordariomycetes; order Hypocreales; family Bionectriaceae; genus Emericellopsis; species Emericellopsis terricola. The sequence continues at coordinate 188,339 of JAPDEU010000004.1, read as the reverse complement.
ACTGGCAGGAATCCGTCGTTGACTCTCTCGCCCCGTCATGATCAGGACTGCTCGTAATTTGTAAGAACATGTGCGGAGATAGCCCAAACTCCGCAGATCCACTGAACAAACACCGTGGCCGTGACTTGATCGTGAGCCTGACCGTGCCAAGTCAGATTACCCGTCACCAAGGACACATGCACAACACCGACCGCAGCTACATCGATGAGCCTCCATTGTGCCGTTAATCGCCGTTTCATAATGTATGGCAACTCGGCGTCGAGAGCTGACCTCTCAGCGTCGGTGAACAGATTCGTGGGGCCCCTGTCCACAGCACCAAGCCGGGGGCCGACAACGTCAAATGGCACTTGCCATATCTGATGTGCTGACTGTTTTCATCAACCTCAATGATAAGGCACTACTTTCGGAAAGGATTGTGCAGCAATTCTGAAGACCGTGTTTCCAAAAGCGGGACAGTCAGGGTCACTTCCATGACACGACATGGATCGTAAACGGCAAGAGCTCTTTCTTGATGACTCAGGTTACTTTCCTGACCAACCTTGATACCAATCTCACTTGATGTGCCTACTGTCTTTTGCAATCGAGTTAACACCCCACCTCAACCTGCCGCAGTTCTGAGCACGCGCCAAAAGCATTGCGACGGAGAAGCGCCGCTTGAATCAGCCTGTTGAGATCCTACATACGTCGCGCGCTGCCTCGTTCGTGCTTCTTTTCTTCATTGTGGTCATGTTCTTTTGGTGACTGGGCTCTGCTCTCAAGCACCAACAACATCAATGGCGCCCCAACCTAGAAAAGGTCGTCTGGGCTCGAATCATCGTCCAACATCCCGCGCTCACGCACGTCCACTCGAAGTGTCTCCCGCCAGCCCCAACCAACCTCTTCTCCAGCAGCAGATCCTGGCGCACGATGATGATGGCAACGGCGGAAAAACGTCCCACAGAAATCAAGCCACTCTCACTCCCAGTCATGTCGACGTTTGGGAACAATTCGAAGGGGCTGAGCTCCAGCTCCACCCCATCATAGCCCAGAAGCGTCATGACACTAGAGTGGCGTGGTCAGAGGTCAGCGATGCGTTCTCTACCAGACGCAGCTCCCCGGCCAAGGAAGGTCAAACTCCAAACGCAGACTAGGACTTTGCTGCTGAAGTAGACCCAGATTATGACAGTTTTGCCGTCCCTCCACTGTCAAGCCCCAAGCCAGGCTACGACAACTTACCGGATACCATTCCTCTGAATGACTCTGCGCGGCTAGATGTAGACCAGCGCCCTTCCATCGACTTCTCGGAAACAGCCTCCATTTTTACTGCACGCCGCAGTTCGCCTGCGGGGGGAGGCGAGGATGAGGACTTCCTAATCGAGGACACAATCGACAACCTTGCGAACCTCGCCAATGACCTGATCGACACTCGGTTACTACTCTCAGATCGAATGCAGACGACTAAAAATGCTAAGAACCAAGAACTCAACTCGGATACTCCCCATCAGCAAGATTCTCCTCAATCAGCCTTTTGCCAGCCACACCCCAGTGCAACAGCCGAGGAGGACAAAGCGTCGGCAGACAGCAAATCTTCCGTGATACAGAGCGCGCCTTTGGGCACCGTCGAACCCAATATTACACGTGCGCGTGAAGCCCCAAACAGGAAGGATCCTATCATACGTTCAGATGAAGAGGCGGTGCCTAGCAGGCCTGGTGAAGCAAGCTCCCTTGTTCAAGCCAACCATCACAAAAATCTGCCACAACAGCACGATACTTGGGAAATTGAAGTTGAAGAGGAGCTAGCAGTGCCTCGCAGTCGCGAACGGAACTTTAGGCCTAAAAACGTCTCCATCACGTCCAAGGAAGTGGCAGCATCACGTCAGAAGCAGCGTCCGCGGGGGCGGCAATTGGAGGCTTCACCCGTGGGCTCCAGCGATCTCAACGGAACGAGAACAGTGGGCACGAGTAGCTGCAAGCGTAAGCAGCGTCCAAAACCGCCTTTGCAATTCGACAATACTTCACAGGTTGCCGCAGGCCAGCCGCAACATAATCTTGCAGATCACCTGCCACAATATTGTTTGAGCCAAGCCAACTCCAAGTCTGAAGAAGGAGAGGCTACGGCTGCTTCTGAAAATAGAAGCAAAGCCGCCAAATCCAAATTTTGCAAAGTTGGCAAGAGAAAAAAGGCGAAGGCTCCTATCGCCACTAGCAATCGCACGAAGCCCAAACCGACGGGTCCTTCTTCATCGACCAAAGGTTCCCCTGAAGGCACGGATACAAATCTTGTCAAAACGAAAGATGAAGCCTCGGCGGGATCAGTACGCTGCCCTAAGAAAACACAGACTATGCCGCCCCAACCTGAGGAGAGCAATGTGACACCTCCATCCCCGAAGCATCCGCAAACTCATGTACGTACCCGAAGTCAAGCGGCTTCTGAGGAAGCCCTAGCCGAGAAAGGTGTAACATCGTGTCAAGATGTGCCTGCCGCCGTGTTTGACTCGACGACAGGAACGCAACACCTGGGCACGGAGGGCTCTGCGCTAGGGTGCTTAAACAGCTCAGTGATTGAGGATACATTTGCAGACGATCAGAATTTGAGTCACGAAGACGTTGCTGTCGAGGGCTCTCCAGCTTTGGCTCCCGCAACAGCGTGCCACTCACATTCGCCTGTTGCAGCTGAAGGGCTGTGCGAGGAAGAGGACGTCGTAGCTGGGATCGTTCTCAAAGAGGATAACAGTCCTCTGAAAATTGAAGCCCGCCTTACATTGCCCCAAGCCAAAGAAAACACCAGTGCGACCGAGAACTACATTGTAATTGAAAGCGATGGGGCTTCGGACTCTCTCATGTCGATTGAACAAGACGAATACTTATCCAATCCCCCAGACAGGGCAGGCCTGTCAGGGACAGGGCTTCCCGGGCATGCGGAGCAAGACTCGATCTACGAGCCAGCCGGAGACGCGACAGATGGACAGAAGACCAGTCCATATCCCTGCGACGATTCAACAACCTTGGTACAAGTGAACGTTACTCCGGCCAACGCCCGACCGAAGACACGAAAGCTCCATAGCCAGAGTTTCAGTGACCTGGGATCTATCAAATCGCCTCAGGCAGAGAATCTCCCTGAAATTACAGACACTATGTGTACGACACAATTGGGGAACGTCAATGCTTGGCCAATCAGGCCGATAAGCGAAGATGATAGGCAGCTCCCGTCGCAAAACTTATTCCTTGATGCATTCAATATTCCTGTCAAGTCCAAAGAAAATCCGAGCTGTCCGGGAAATCATGCAATTGGTGAAGTGGCTCATGGCCAGACTAAAACAGCGAACATGATGCCCTTAGCGCAGCGCGAAGGGGCAATGGCACCATTGAAGAATGTGCGATGGCAACAGAGAAAAGATTGTGTCGAGGGTCTCGTTGGCCAAACTCATCCATCCCTCAGGCTGAAAAGCAGGTCTGTCAGCGTTAATGAAAATGGGAGCCCGCGGCCTCTTCCCCAGCCTGGGCACGTCAAGAATACGCACGATGATCATACATCTGATTCGGTCAAAAGATATTCTGAGGATCATTCATTTTTGAACGCGCGAAAGTCGAGCAGGCGAATCCTCTTTGGAAAGGCCGGACGGACACATGCAGGACGCAGAGAGGGGATCACGACCTCAAACGTTGGCGTTATGGGCAATGAGCCACTTTGCTCGAATCCGACTCAAGGGCATAAGCGAAAGGCAGCTCATGGCAGTAATGACCAGCACGCCAAGGCGAGTGTTCATCAAAAAAAGCTGAGGGGTCTTTCGGTTCAAGAGCCACAAGCTACGACAATCGCAGATAACAGTGAGCGCATAGACGAAGAACTGGTCCTGGTAAACACGCCAGGGACGGAAATTTCTCTCCGACTTCACAATGTAATCAAGGTATACTCACCGTACGCTTTGTCTGTTCATGATTGCTCAGCTGTAAATAGATTTTCTCGAAACGTCTCGGAAAAGCTGCCCAGACTGTTGACGGCGTCGTCGATGCTTACGACAAGGGGACTTCAAACTGTTTTGGCAGGATTGACCGAAAAATCACAAGGGAATTCCGAGACCTGGGCGATGACTGGGAGTCTGACAACCGGGTGTTTGCCCAGTTTGCGGGAGAGCGGATGGCCACCATTCTGGATGGTAACAAGTCACGCAGAGACACCGCGGGCTCCCTCAAGTCAGCATCCAGCAACCGTCAACAGCTCTACGAGAAGGCCAGTCAGGGTTTGCGATCATTCCAGTGCCAGACTTCCGAAGTTGAGTAAAATTCTCGCCGTGGGATTGTGGAATTCTTTTTGGCCATGTTCTTGTGTGTATTTGGCATCAGTCATTCTGGTTGTGGTTGAGGATATGCTGGGTACGAGCATCAGTTACACAGGCAGTAAGCATGGAAGCTGGAGAGCACTCTCGAAATTGAAAGGATTGAGGGGGCACCGTTTCTCAAGACATGCCGGGACACCACTGGAAGTACCTGTAGTTTGCCATTTACTAACCTCGTACTATCACAGTCCCGCCTGAATGTGGTTCCCGTGGAAGGCAGACAGTGTCAAGTAGACCCTTCCATCGGATTATGATCACCATCACGCCGACTTCTGAATGTTCGAGACGCAGACATAAGTCTCTTCCGGTCTAGTCAGAATTACTTGAGCGAAAGTTCGAGAAAACAAGTGAATACGTGCATGAGTAAGTGAGAGAGTTCGGCGTTGCTACTATAGTGGCGCAGGGTAGCCATTGCTTTGCAACATCATGCGGGGCATCAGACCGGAGCCAATCTGGATCCGAATTCTGAGCATGCTGCCGGAGTCTTTGCAGCGACGGAAATGGCACCCTCCGACACAATGGTGGTCCCACAATCTGGTCAACCAAACCAAGTCTAGAACATTGACCTGTGGTGTCTGGAAAGCGGGCTGCTGGCTCGGCTGTGTGACATGCGTAGCTTTTGGGCTTAGACGCACTGCGCCGTGACGTATGCACTTTTTGATTTAAGCTCCATCTGCACCCCATTCCTGAAAGTGACGATGGAGCGATCTCGTTCGACCAGGTGGCTCGGTACCAGGGATGACGAGCAGGCAGAACGTTTGCATAACATGAGTGCAGGTCCCATCCCCTTTCCCCAGGGATTCGCCATCATCCCATCGCAATCGTCACGCCGCACATAAACCTTCTAAACGACCTGCAACATTCGGAGCGACAGTTGTGTGTTTGCTGTCCGCGACAAAGGGACGATTACTCTCGTTATTTGCCCCAAGGAATCGAGCGAGCATCTTGCCAACGGGCGCTTGAGCATCCTGACCTGACCTGGAGGTATGGGCGCTTTAGATGTTGAGGAGACCAAAAGGTCATCACCATCTTCGGGCAGGTAAGACCAAACTGTCTCTTTCATCCACGTCTGCTCTGCATCTACGTTGAGCACATCTCCGCGCTGCGACACGTCAGTCATTGCCGACGCTGATGAGACCGGCGACATGGCACGCTGGCGAATCTGGGGTTTGCTGCTGGAGACTGGAAGCAGATGACCGACAGAAACTGGAGAGCCTGGCAGCCACAGGCTGGAGCCTGCGTGGCGCATAGCGCGTGGCAGTGACGAATGCGCTTGCGACTGTCGGCCTTACGAAGGGGCGGCACGATCCAGGGTCCACAGAGAGTTCAAGCTGGCACGCACGAGCCATGCACCAGGACCCTTCAGGATTGGAATGCCTCTTTGGTATCCTGTTCGGTCACGCAAAGAACTTCCAGTCTGACCGGTTGGTATCCGTACTCCAGGCGCCTGTTGATATCGCCAGCTCGCACGAGGATGAGCGAGACATATTTCTGATGCTTGGTCCCTTGTCAATTTCGAGCTTCGTCATTCCTGCACGCACCTGGCAGGCGCAGCTGGGCCAAGATCAGACCAGCATGCGACGCTAAGCAGACGGCCCCTCATTTGATTTCTCTAGCACCTGGACAATTCCTCATCCGACCTCCAAATCCCCCATTCCCATCTGCCCACCACATTTTTCCTCTCCTCCTCCACCTCAATTCCTCGCTGATCATTGATTAACCTCTCTACTCAACAGCCGGTTCTCCCTCCCGTTTCTCCGCAAGAGCCGCAAAGGAAGCGCCAGCTCGGCCGAGGCATCGGCGACTTCTGTCATCTCTCTCTTCTCGGACGGCGACGAAGACGACGCCAACTCATCTGGAACCTCCGTGGCCTCTGACAAGGGCAGCCCCGTGCCCCCGCGACGCAAAAGGATGCCGCTGCGCGACCGTATCGTGCGCCATTTTGGCCATTCGCTCTCCCCCGAGAAACCCTACCTAAGCTATTACGATGTCCTCCTGACGCTCGAGGACATAAAGTCGTTGAAGAATGACTGGTTGACCGACAACAACATTGCTTTTTGGGAGGAATACCTCGAGCGCGAAACGTTGCCGAAATTCCCGCAAGCTCGAATTGTTCTGTTGCGACCAAGCATGACGTTTCTCCTGATGAAAGAGCCCGACCAACGCGCAATTCGCTCGGCGCTCCCAGACTTCACCAAAGTCACGCACATCTTCATGCCGATCAATGACAATCGCAATGTGTCGGTGGCTGAGGGCGGCTCACATTGGTCGCTTCTTGTTGTGTCTGCGCTCGACGGGAAAGCCTTCCATTACGACTCGTTAGGTGGCGCCAACTACCACGAGGCCAAGCTCGCGACGAACAAAATGTCGCACATCCTTAAGAGGCGATTGGATTTTGAGAATCTGCGCGACGCGCCCCAACAAGAGAATGGAAGCGATTGCGGCGTGTTTGTGTGCATCATCATGCGCCATCTCCTGGTCAAACGATTGTTGAGTGCCAATGCGCGGGAGAAAGTCAGCATGAGTATGGCGGGCAAGATGGTCGATAGCAACGGCGGGCGGAAGGAGATGCTGGCAATCATTGAGAACTTGCGCGAGGAAGGCGAGCGCAGGAGGTCGTGAGTAACCCTGCTCTGGATTGATGGCTAGCCGGGACGGAGCAAGACTAACTGAAGCAGGAGAAGCGCGAGTCCATTTGCTACCAAGACGCCCCCGCGGATCGACTAGAATGCGGCACGCTACGGCTCCCAATGGGACTATGAAGGAATTGCAATGGGCTTGCGCGCCAATGAGTCCGGCATTACGCCACCACCCAGTGGCGACCACGGTGACGTTCAGCCGGCCAAAGCCCGCAACAACGCTCCGAGGATCCATCGTGGCCCAAGAAATGCTCACACATCCAAGAAGACATATGGCAACAAGGACTCTGCGAAGCGACCGTCCCCATTCCTCGACGCCTTTCGAGAGTCTGATGTATACGACTTTCCGTTGTCATCGCCCCCTTCAAATAAGCGCACAAAAGCCACATCTACCGCCTTTTCTCGTGCTTCTTCTCCCAGAATCTCTTCATTGAGTTCATCACCGCGACAGCAAGAGCCGACGACACTCTTCGCCAAACTACGCATGTCGAAGAATCACCTCTTCCGTTCCTACGCTAGAAACAAGATACCCATGCGCTGAGCGAATTCCCATGTTGCGACTGTGTACAATTTTCTTTTGTCCAGCGACTGCTTGTTCTGCTTTGCATCCTGCCTTTGTTGTTACGAGTACATGAATGGGCATGGTCGGTCAGTGGTAATGGTGTTCAGGGCGAGTGGGAAACCACCTGGTCGGAGTATGGGAGGGTTATTGAGAGGTCACGAAGTTCATGCGTCCATGAGCCATTCAATTGAATTGCATTAGCCCTTGGAGGCTGTATCATCAAACGCCAAACTCCTTGCGCCCGCCGTTTTGTTCTGCGCCTCCCTATTCTGACATGGAAGACCTTGGCGTGAGACCTATGCTATCCGACTGCGTGAACGTCATGACTGATTCGCAAATGCCGGATTCTGCTCCATCGTGGAAGTGACATATCCTCTCAGCGCGGCCCAGCGACTAGCCCGCGCTTTATCCTCTTTGCTCTTGGTCTCCTCCCCCTCCTTGGCTTCGACTGCCTTCGACGGCGACTGGTCAGCAATTTTGGCCAAATGCGCCATGTTCATGCCGAATCGCTCCATCTCCCCCTTCATCATCCTCTCTTTCCTCTTCAGCGCCCCCGGCCGGCTCTTGATGCTCTTTGCGCGAATCTTGCCCATGTCCGGCGCGTCACTGACGTCCGGGAGTGCGTCCTCCAGCCCATCCAGACCCGTGAGCTTGTTCCCCGGTCGCTTGTTCCGCCTGTGGCCGCTCTTGTTCTTGCCCACGCGGTTCGGCGCATTGGGTGTGGACTGGATCTTGGAGAGGAAGGAGGAGTGCTTGATGGTGCGCTTGTCGCGCTTGGAGGAGATGAAGCCGTCGGAGACCTGGGCGTCGGAGCGGAAGAGCTTGCTGGGGAGGAGGGGATGGATCTGGCCCGTGATGCGCTGGTGGCGCAGGGTGCGAGCGGATGGTTTGGAGGATGGGGGCGCTGTGGGTGCCTGGACGTGGTTAGCTGTGTGCTTGGTGAGAGGTGGGCCGTGATTCCTGCAAGGAGACACAGGAAGCAGCGGTGGGAAGCATACCATTGTTGCGATTGTGTGAGAGTGTGTGCGGGATAGTCAATGTCTGTTCGAATCTCGAGTGTCGAAATATTTTCGGTGAAGAAGCTCACCGAGGAGGACCCTCCACTTGGCGGGGTACGTTCTAAGGTAAAGGTAGGTACGTACTCCTGGGCGCATTGTCGGCACTAAAATACGGCAAACTGCGTCACTATTTCTGACCGTAGCAATGCCCCTCCATGGGTGGGACTGGTTCTCACCAGACAGCAAAGTCACTGCCGTGTTAGTTTCTCACCCTCGTTGCTGTGTCCTGGCATGCCAGTGAACTCAGCATGGAGCGCATAGATCAATTGCGCCGGGAGATTTCCCTGCGAGAGTCTGAGCTTGCCGACTTGAGGTCCCAGCTTGCGCTCGCTGAATCCGAGCACCGCCTCGCCAAGCAAAATGAGCCCTGGGCATGGCCATTGAGTGGTGAGGAATACCAACGTTATTCACGGCAGATGATCGTACCCAACTTTGGAATTGAGTGTAAGGAGTTCTCATGCACTTGGTTCGGGTCCCCAACTAATGCGGAGCAGCTCAACTCAGGCTCAAGGCTGCTAGGATCCTCATCGTTGGCGCAGGAGGTCTGGGCTGCCCAGCAGCAACATACCTCGCTGCCGCTGGACCATCACATATTGGTCTCGTGGACGGTGACGTTGTGGAGAAGTCCAATTTGCATCGTCAGTTCGCCCATGCGACATCTCGGGTTGGACAGACAAAGGTCTCCAGCGCAATCACGTTCCTCAAAGACTTGAATCCGAATGTGGTGTACAAGGCGTATGAAACGCACCTGTCGACCGAGAATGCCGAAGAGATTGTGAGAGAGTGGGACATTGTGCTGGATTGCACCGACCACCCGACCTCCCGCTATCTGATTTCGGACATTTGCGTTTTGCTCGGGAAAAGGCTCATCTCGGCGAGCGCCTTCCAAAAGAGTGGGCAGATGATGGTTCTCAATGATCCACCAGGTCGAGGGCCGTGCTACAGGTGCATCTTCCCCAAGCCTCCTCCGCCCGAGAGCGTCGTTGGCTGTGGGGAGGGTGGCATCCTAGGGCCCGTCGTTGGCACGATGGGCGTCTTGCAGGCCCTGGAAACGCTCAAAGTCATAACCAGGGACACGGCGCCCGAGAAGAGCATGATGCTGCTGTTCAGTGGCATGGCAGAGACCCCATTCCGATCGATCAGGATGAGGGGAAAGCGCAGTGATTGCTTTGCGTGTGGAGAGCAGCCAGGCTTGACCCTCGAGGGGTTGAAAAGCTCAATGGACTATGTCCAATTTTGTGGTGTACGGCAACCCGTTGCTCTGTTACAACCGGAAGAGCGCGTGAGCGTCAGAGCGTATGCTGAAAACGTCATGTCAAAAGGACATGTCCTCGTGGACGTCAGGGAGAAGGAGAATTTTGGACTCTGCCACCTGGCTGGCGCCATCAACATCCCCATTGGCAAGTTCACCGGCCATCGTGGTGATGACGTGCCAGATTGGGTCACAGACACCATCCCAGCGGGGGAGCCAATCTACGTTGTGTGCAGGGAGGGCAATGACTCGCAGATTGCGGCACAGAAGCTCATGGACATGGGACTGGGCAAGAATGGACGCTTCATTGGCGACATTGAGGGAGGGCTCGTGGCTTGGAAGCAGGCCGTTGACCCCAACATCCCCTTTACCTGATGAACCAAGGGTGGGCAGCATACTGGACACCGCGGCGACCGGTCTGGTTTCCAACCTCCGATTCCTACATCGGCAAATTATGTCGGTTTCGGAGCCGTGCTGCGGGCTGACCTGCCTTGAGCCTCGTCATCCATGGGCAAGAAGAACGATGAAGGGGAAGCGAGCGGTCATAAGAGGCTTTCATTCCAAAGTCACAGTCCCAGCCTTGGTCTCGGCTCCTCAACCACGGCCCGACCCCTGCTCTTACAGGTCTATCAGGGTCCAACTTTGAGCAAGAGCTCAAGGATTGACATCTGATGTGCAGGATGGCCATTCCACGGCTTACGAGGGAGGTTCGGCTAAATATCTTGCAGCTGTATTGGATGTTGAACGCCACTTTGCTCCCCTGCTGGCTGTATACTGCAGCTCAGTTAGCTGGCGCACTTGAGTCATTGGAATACAAGATGCGGCGGAACAGGATATTAGACATGCCTCTTCGCCCTGGTGGAGCTGCAAGTTGAACCATACGGATCTATGCCCCCACTGTAGCAAGACTTCCTATCAATTCATAACATCACTGGACGTTGCACTTTGCTGATCCTCTCGGGACTTCCTAGCATCGGGTGCTCGCCGCTCGCATCCAATGGGCAGGGCTGCGCCCTAAGCGGTTCATGGGACCTGCATTGTGAGGCTCGACTGGGTTGACTTCCAGTGGTGTAGGCGTCTCGTCCCCAGTCAATGCCTGCTCCTTTCGACGCCTGAGTTGTGTTCCCGCGCTCGTAACCCGAGTCACAGCCCTAAACGATCCCGGGTCCCGGGGTGTAGTACCTGCCACTGAGCCATAAAGGAACCAAATCCATCTACAATCATAGACGTGGAACATATACATGGCCTGCGATTGGTTTAAAAGTACAATAAATCTGATGCTATACTAATAATGAGTGAAGACCCTTTTCGATGACCCGAGCCGCACTGTGGACATATACCCTAGGAAAGCATGCTGTGAGAGCTTGAGCGCCTGGTTCATATCAAGTTGGCAGACTTCTTGCGGTTAAACGCCCTCTGATCCTTAAGCCATTGCCTGTACCCGTGGACGCTTTGAATCTTCTCGCCATAAAAATCGGGCACTGCCATGATTAGCTGGCTGTCATCTTGAAAAAGGCTTCCGTCCAAAGAAACTCACCAGGGTTGGCTGCACTCGAGTTGGTAGGGTCGACACGGTTCTTCTTGATGCGCGCAAAGAACTCCACTTCCTTCTGCTTCATCTGCCCGGCTAACCGGCGGTTGAGCAGGTTGAACACCTGGCCACCGATGCTGGGTCCGATCAGCCAGCCCACGCCCGCAGCAGCAAGGGTCAATATTCCAAGGCTGAAGATGGGGTCGAGCGGGATCATGGCGACCAATGGCTCGCCCAAGGCGGTAGGGAGCAGCGTCGCGCCCGTGGCAAACCCAATCAGGCCGGTGGTCGCGCTGAACGCGAGCTGGATGCGGCGGCGGCGCATTCGTAGTTTGAAGAAGGTGTTCCAGTCGAGAGGGGCCGGCGCGCTGGCTGGGTTGGAAGGGACCTGCTGGGATGGCGGGACGGTGGACGAAGGGCGCTTGCGGGCCAGGTCTTCGCCGGTGCGAAAGGTGCCGGCGTCGGTCGACTTTTGGGCGGCGCGGGTATGGCTGGCCGAGGATGTCGCCTTGTATCGGATCTGGGAGAGTATGGCGGAGCGCATGGGCTGTGAGACGGCGGACGAGGAGCTGCCCATGGAGCTTGCGAGACGGCGCGAGCAGCAGCTCGTCAGAAGGCCGGCGCCGCGCATCGTGGGTGATTGGCGAGGTTGATGGCTCCGAGTTTGAGTCTGGATGAATGATTTGCAGTTAGGACGCCCCCAGCAGAGCTTCTTTCGGGGTGCTCGTCGTGTCAAGATCGGCTTGGGATGCCAATGTCGTTGTTGCGGGCGGTGATCTCACTGTTCGACCTCGAAGATTGTTCGGGTCCTGTCGCGTCACATGATTCGCTGTGGCCCGTGCACCGCGTCCCACCATAGCTCCAGCCGGGACAAGCACATCGACCGTAACCGTGACCCTTGGGCAGTGGAACATGGCACCGCAACTGACAAAGACAGCTCAAGGCGCTCTTTGTGAATTCCGAGCACCAAGCCCCGGCCATCATCTTCAATCTCTTCCATGACCCACGCGCCAAAACCCTGGCCAGGGACGCGTCGTATGTTCGGTGCGCTGTCCAGCTTGCCATTACCCTCCACCTTTGCGTCAGTCCAGACTCAATTCACGGCCAGTCGGAAACATTGACGATGCCTCCTGGGCAGTCCAACCGCTGTTCCTGATGACGTCCACAGCCTGCGAAGATTGCACTGTCGGACAATAGCTATTGAGACCACGGCGTCAAGTCTCGTGGCGGCGCTATACGTGACAGTTCATCGCTTCATTATCCATCCGCAGGACCTGGTATCAAGTACAGAGTAGAGAGTCTTTGGGTGCTAGACCGGAACTCGGGGTGTCAGGAGGTCGACCTGTCGCAACTCAGGCGAGAAGCAGCTGCCCAGCACACTGTGGGGACCTTTAGTCTGGTCACGATAGCACAAGTTCACGTCAGCAAGCCGGCAGACCATTTTCGTAAGTCGAAATTTGCTTATTTTGCCCATGGAAGGGGATTCTTCCATTCACGAAGCCCGCCTCGTGTGGCTATTAGACTTGGGCTTGAGATGCTGTGGATGCAGGCAAGCGCCACACCAAACGGTATCATGCTGACATGAAATAAGCACCCTGCTGGCTCACGTCCGCCTGGGCGAGCTAAGCAATCACAATCTAATTCCTAGTCATGGTTGCTGTTAGGGCTACCCGCTCTCGTACTCAGCTGCGGCCAACGACTCCCACACGGTAGGTACTTGACAGACAACCAGATAGTCACAAGCCAAGCTAGACCCCAGTGAGGCTGGTTCACAAGGCTGGGAGAGTATCTTTACAGCCGTCTCTCTACAAATTGAAAGCTGTAGACGGAGACATGCCAACTCTTCGGGCCATCTCCAGAGCAACGCCATGTGATCTAGCTGTTCATCCTTCGAGATACACGCCGTGATTGCCGGACACGGACACGGCCCCGCCCGACTCCACCCTGAATGCGGCCCGGGCTGTGTCCCCCGTGGCCCACCACCGCTGTTCATCTTTTCACCGAGAGGCTGGGCCAGGTTCTCCTTGTAGGCACAGTCACACATGGAGCGCTAGGTTTTGGTCGGAGATTCGCCGAGATCCTGCTTCATCAGGGCTGGCGTGCCCAAAATTGCAGTATCAGGCATCTTGATAGAGCTTACATCAAACACATTGGGCAGGATGAATCCTTGAGCCACTCCACCCCACATTATGGTCTTCATGGCTGGATTCCAGCCGCGCTGTGGCACCTCTATCAACTTCGCCCACGGCCGCGCATCTGCTGAACAGCTCCCACAATGGCAAGTATAGAAACGCAAGCAGGGTGGGCTGGGGAAAGTGATTGGGTACGAGGTCACAACTCTGCTTGGCCTCAGCAGACAAGGTTTGGTTCAACTCGCAAGTACCTGCATGAACACCAGCTGGCCTTCATGTTTGTGGCAGGGGCAGCACCACTCTGTGCGTCCGTTATGCGCCGAGACCAAACGAAGGAGTGCCTGCACCATTATGGGACCTACTCGGACCGGGCCGCGCATGGAGCTGACGATCGCAGTCGCGATTATGCAGGTGACACGACTTGGGTAGTCGGATGAGGTGCCAGAAGGCCTTTGACCTCTCTGACTGTCAGGGTTGGGGATCATTATCACGTAGGGCAGGACATTCCCCGCGGACCACTGGACGAATTCGCAGGAGAAGGACGTTTGCGGCAAATAACGCACTGCAAACAGGTTTGCGGGAAACCTCTATCGATAAGGCGCAGAGGATGATGTCATCTTTGATCCACGCCTCAAGAGATGGTTCAAAGGTGCGCTTTTCAGAGCAAGCCTGGCTTGAGACGGGAAAGTCGTGCAGACATATTCGCATGGCAACTTGTATACAAATACAGTTGTGCCCCAGGCTGTCGACGGCAGACTTGCAGTGGCACTCTGCAAACAGGTGTGGTGGGCGAGACGCAGGATGAATGAGGACCAACCGGAGCAACTGCCCGCTTCCCCCCCACCCTGAATGCCAGTGACACCAGACTGACACGAGACACCCACTGGACGTTTTGTCCGGTCCAGTAAACAGGAGCCTCCATCGTCGATTGCGGCGGGGCCCATTCCTGCCCCTTAGAAATGGCATGGCGGCAAGGGCTTGCTGGTACCTGCTCCTGTTCCTGTTCCTGCTTGACGGATGCTGTACTAGGCCCGCATCGGCGACGATCGCGATCTGTCTTTGGCCATGTTGCGTGGTGGGTAAGGGACCAAGTTAAGTTAGGTTTTCGCTGTGGCAGCACGCCGTATGATACCTACTCCGGCTGGCTTAGAGAATCCAGGGCCTCGCCCAAAGTTCCAGGCCGACCTGTGCGGCGCATGTTGCATGATTTCCACCCCCAAGCCAAGCTTGCGTGAATTGTTGACATCGCCCATGGCTTCGCTGTGCCGTCTCGCCTTGCAGGTATCATCGCTCCCCCGTGCCCCCATGCTGGCTGGCACCCGCCAGATGGACAGACTCATGGGCACATTCTGTAGTCCTGTAATGCCGCCGGAATTTGTTGAGACCTTGACGCAGCAATCTGGCGCACCCGTTGGGGGTTTTGTGTGACTTGTGACTGGTGCTTGGGTGGTGCGAGCAACCTGGGAGGACTTACACGAGCGCTGCTGAAAAGGCAAGGGGAGACAACGGGAGTGAAGACCGCCAGAACTAGCTGAATCGAGGTTCAGCTACTGCATCACGCGAAATCAGTTTGGCCCAGAATGGCGGTGCGCCGCTCATTGGGGGGCCTCGCTCTCTGCTCTTGGCTCTGCCATGTCGTAATATCTCTCTTCTTCACCTTGCCTGGCTGTTGCCCTTTCCCTTGTCCATCTCCCATTCCTTGGTCCTTTGACATTGTCCCCTAACCTGACCTTGCCTGCTCGGGCCAGCTCTGGCCCTTGCGAGCCTGTCAATTCCTCGCTCTCTCGTTTCCTGCTGTAACTCAAAACTACCTTAGCCGGCCCATTCCCCTGACCGCTTCGCCGGCGATTTCCAAGCTTCTAGCCATACACCCGTCTCCCCTCTTCTGCCGTCATCGCCGTGGACAGCCACTGCATTTTCCATCTCTCCTCTACACGATACCATCCAGCCGAGCGTCCTCCAGGCTCCCCAGGAGCGCCAGCCAAGAGACTTTAGGAGAACCGCCCAATTTGACCGCTAGTGAGCGAGTGAGAGAAAAAAAAAACGCCCATTTTCCGCGTGGTGGATCGAGCATCGCGATCAGCGCTGTCAACTCGCGTATACCCCTGTACCCACTCGAAACAGCAGCAGTGAGCGAGCGCGGGGCAGCTTTTCTAGCTAGCTCCAGCCCGTCGCTGCTCGTCTCTTCCTTTCTCTCAGCATGATCCCGCGAACAATGACTTCCAACGAGGTCTACCTGCTGCCTCTGAACGACGACGGCTCGCCTCAGGTTGCCGGCGAGTATATTTACCTCGCGCCAAGATGCGGTGACCCCATCACCATTCGCTTCGCCATCGAGGGCACCTCGAGCATATGTCGTCATGGCAGTCTCTGGGTCAACATCCCCGCAAAGGGCGAGGAATATCGTCGCGACAAATTCACAGAGTACAAGTAGGCGCGGGCAAGGATTCTTTAAGCTTCCCATAAACTGACGGTTCGTCCCAGGCTCACGCCCGACTTCAATCGCACTCTGGAGGTTTCCATCCCTATCCACGATGCGGGCGCGTACGCCTTCTACACCACCTACGCCGAGCTTCCTGCGCTGAGCACAGAGCTGTCTACCACCACATCGTCCCAGGCTCCCTTGAAGAAGACACCCCTCTACTACATCGATGTCGCCCCCCGTCTCAAGCTGGACGGTCGGCCTCTGCCGCTGCCCGCGCTCTCCATCTTCTCTGTCATCAGCAAGTTCATGGGCACCTACCCCAAGGACTGGGAGAAGCATTTGCACGGGATCAGCGACCGGGGCTACAACATGATCCACTTTACACCTCTCCAGGTGCGCGGAGAGTCCAACTCGCCCTACAGTCTTTATGATCAACTCGGCTGGGACCCTCACTGCTTCCCTGGGGGCGAGAAGGATGTCGCACGCATGATTGAGAGCTTGGAGAAGGACTACAGTCTCCTCAGCTTGACGGACATTGTGCTCAACCACACCGCCAACAACACAAAATGGCTTGAAGAGCACCCCGAAGCCGGTTACAACCTGACGACAGCACCGTGGCTCGAGTCTGCCTTTGAACTCGACACTGCGTTCCTCGAGCTCAGCGCCAACCTCGAGAAACTTGGTTTGCCCACCGAGCTCAAGTCGACGGATGACCTGATCAAAATCATGGAGGTTGCGAAACATGAGGTCATTGCCAAGATCCGCCTATGGGAGTACTATGTGCTCAATGTGGAGCGCGACGCTGATGCGGCTTTGGATGCTTGGGTCGCCGGCAAGACTCATGCTCCCGAGCACGTGGCTGACTACGGCGATCAAATCGAAAGCCTGAAACGCTCGCAGCTGAAGGAGCAGGTCGAGTTCATCGATCAGTACGGACTCCAGGGCAAGGACAGGCTTGGGGGTCGCTTCGCTCGCCGCGTCGACCCCACTACTGCTGCGAGTCTACTCTCTTATGTCTATGGCCAGTATGACACCAAGCACTCTGGCGCACCTGACAAGGCTGCGGTGAGAGGCAAGATGGTGGAAATCCTCGATGCGCTCAACGTATCCTTGTACCACGAATACGACACCGACGTACACGAGATCCTGGATCAGGTCTTCAACCGCACAAAGTACACTCGTCTCGATGATCATGGTCCCAAGCTCGGCCCCATCACTAGCGAGAATCCCCTCATAGAGTCATACTTTACGCGCCTCCCCAAAAACGAGACGACGGCGAAGCACTCTGACAAGGATCTCGCCGTCGTCAACAACGGTTGGGTCTGGGGAGGCAACGCCCTGGTTGATCATGCTGGACCTGATGTCCGCGTTTACCTGCGACGAGAGGTGATTGTCTGGGGAGACTGCGTGAAACTGCGCTATGGCAAGGGCCCTGAGGACAACCCTTGGCTTTGGGAGCACATGACCAAGTATGCGCGCCTGATGGCAAAGTACTTTGCTGGCCTGCGTATCGACAATTGCCACTCCACCCCTATCCACGTCGCAGAGCACATTCTCGATGAGGCCCGCCGGGTGCGCCCCGACATCTACGTGGTCGCCGAGCTTTTCACTGGATCGGAGGAGACCGACTACGTCTTCGTCAAGCGGCTGGGTCTCAGCTCCCTCATTCGCGAGGCCATGCAAGCTTGGAGCACTGCCGAGCTGAGTCGCCTTGTTCACAGGCATGGAGGACGCCCCATTGGCAGCTTTGAGGTGGACGAGGTGTCCAGGTCGGACAGCCGCAGTCCCCCAACGAGCCCTGCTAGGGCCGGAAACAACAACCCCCTCGACGAGAGCGGCGTGTACACGCGGGAGATTATCAGGACCATCAAACCGACCCCGGTTCATGCGCTTTTCATGGACTGTACCCACGATAATGAGACGCCCGCGCAGAAGCGTGACGCTCGCGACACTCTGCCCAACGCGGCTCTCGTCAACATGTGCTCTAGTGCTACGGGCAGCGTGATGGGATACGACGAAATCTACCCCAAGCTGGTTGATCTTGTAAACGAGACTCGGCACTACACATCTGAGTCTTCGGGTTCGCACTCTGTGAGCTCCGGACGTGGAAAAAATGGTATCGGCGGCGTGAAGAAGATTTTGAATCAGATCCACACGCTCATGGGTAAGGACGGATATGACGAGACGCACGTGCATCACGAGGATCAGTACATCACGGTACACCGGGTTCACCCAGAGTCCCGCAAGGGCTACTTCCTCATTGCCCACACTGCCTATCCTGGGTATGGAAACGGGAACGGCGACTTCAGTGCCGTGCATCTAGCTGGCACTAAGGTGCGGCACCTGGGTAGCTGGATGCTAGAGGTAGACACAAGCGCCGAAGCGACCAAGGAGGTCCTGGACGACAAGAAGTTCCTTCGAGGCCTGCCCAGTCGTGTTGTCGATCTGCCGGGCATCCGCATGGAGGTCCATGGTGAAGACACGACCATCACGGTTCGAGACAAGTTCCCTCCCGGCAGCATTGCGCTTTTCGAAACCTGGATCCCAACTGCAGAGCACTCGACTGGTCTCGACAACTACGTCACTTCTGGCGCAAAGGAGGCCATGGGTCAGCTGGATTTGGTGGACCTCAACTTCCTGCTGTACCGTTGCGAGGCCGAGGAAATGGACTCGAGCGGCGGCAAAGACGGAGTCTACGACATCCCTGGCCACGGCAAGTTGATCTACGCTGGTCTCCAGGGCTGGTGGACAGTCCTCGAAACCATCATTCGCGAGAACAATTTAGCCCATCCGCTGTGCCAGAATCTCCGGGATGGACAATGGGCCCTGGACTACACTGTTGGTCGCCTGGAACGTATCAGTTCGAAAGCTGGTTATGAACGCCTTGCTGCTCCTGCTGAGTGGTTCAAGGACCGCTTCAACGCAATCAGGAAGATCCCAAGCTTTTTGCTGCCCCGGTATTTTGGCCTGGTCCTGCGTACCGCATATCTGGCTGCGACCGAGCGTGCCCTCGGTCTGATGGGGGAGAACATCCAGCACGGTCAATGGTTCCTGCAAAGGCTGGCCTTGGTGAGCGTTCAGGTGAACGGATACGTCAAGTCTGCCTCGCTCTGGCCGAACAAGCCCGTCCCTGCTATGGCGGCCGGCTTGCCTCACTTTGCTGTGGAGTGGGCTAGGTGCTGGGGACGTGATGTTTTCATCTCGCTGCGGGGTTTGCTGCTCGGAACTGGCCGTTACGACGAAGCCAAGGAGCATATTCTAGCCTTTGCCAGCGTGCTGAAGCATGGCATGATCCCCAATCTCCTCAGCAGCGGAGATTTGCCACGGTACAATTCCCGTGACTCGATCTGGTTCTTCCTGCAGACCGTCCAGGACTACGTCAAACTCGCTCCTGAAGGGTCCGCACTCCTCAAGACCAAGGTGAAGCGGAGGTTCCTTCCCTACGACGACACGTGGTTCCCTACAAGCGACGAGCGTGCGTACTCAACCGAAAGCACCATTGAGGACATTGTCCAGGAAGCGCTGCAGAGACATGCCACCGGCATGAAGTATCGTGAGGCCAATGCAGGTCCAGGAATCGATATGCAGATGAAGGATGAGGGATTCAATCAGGACATCAAGGTGGACTGGAGCACTGGCATCATCTTTGGCGGTAACCAGCACAACTGTGGCACGTGGATGGACAAGATGGGTGAGAGCGAGAAGGCTGGCTCCAAGGGCGTACCTGGGACCCCGCGCGATGGTGCCGCCGTTGAGATCACCGGCCTCCTGTACAGCACGCTGGATTGGCTTTCGCAGATGCACAAGAAGGGTCTGTACCCCTACGAGAGTGTCAAGACGTCAGAGGGCAAGTCAGTCACCCTGGCTGAGTGGGCGGCCTTGATCAAGGACAACTTTGAGCGGTGCTACTACGTGCCCGTCTCTCCCAAGGACGACTCCAAGTACGACGTCAACACCCGCATCGTGAACCGTCGCGGTATGTACAAGGATTTGTACAAGTCCGGCAAGGAGTTTGAGGACTACCAACTGCGCTGCAATTTCCCCATCGCCATGACGGTGGCGCCCTCGCTCTTCGACCCCGAGCACGCGTTGAATGCTCTGCTTCTAGCCGACAAGGTGCTCCGAGGACCGGCTGGCATGGCGACGCTCGACCCGGCCGACCTGAACTACCGCCCGTACTACAACAACAGCGAGGACAGCGAGGACTTTGCGACAAGCAAGGGGCGTAACTACCACCAAGGACCTGAGTGGCTCTGGCCGACCGGGTACTTCCTGCGCGCGCTGCTCAAGTTTGACCTCGGGCGGAGGTCGGACGAAGCCGGCCAGACGGAAGCCTTCCAGCAGGTGACGAGACGTCTCGCGGGTTGCAAGAAGTGGATGAAGGAGAGCCCCTGGGCTGGCCTGACGGAGCTCACCCAGAAGAATGGCGAATACTGCCCGGATTCGGTACGTGCTCTGATTACCAAGGTCGTGTGTTTCCGTCTGTTTGACTAACCTCTCTTGTCGCAGAGCCCGACGCAAGCCTGGTCTGCCGGATGTCTGATTGACCTTTACATGGATGCCGCCGAGGAACAAGGAAAGGACAAATAGAAAAAGAGATGGAACCAATGGTCACAAGTATGAGATACCAGCATTGTTTGCTAGCATTAGATCGACAGCATGGACGGATAGATGAATGTGGGTACGTAATGAATCTCGAAAGACTTCGAATTGAGCGGGAGGAATGCCGTCGCGTGGGTGCGCTACATGTGTCTTGCATGTTGCCGAGACATTTGCACTGTTTATTATGATATGCGTCTGTAGTGAGTCTGTGGAAAGCACCTTGACGAACACCACCCAGATTTTATACGTAACCAATGTATCCGTATCCGCACTCGTACTGCGTGTTGCACATGCCAGCTGGAAAAGAAAACAGAATGACAGACATGCCCGATTTTTCCCAGTTCCCCCAAGAATATAACGCCGGACGCAAGGAAGGCAGAGCAAGACATGATGGTAGTGAAGGATGGTAAGGATACTGTAGCTTTCCCAGCAAGCACGCAATGTACAACCGGCCGTGAAACTCATACCCAAGAAATGCGCGCGGAAGAATGACGAAATCACCGTGCCCAGAATTTCCTGGAGGACTTTGTGGGTTTCTCCGTCGGCGTCACCTCCGCCCCAGGCATAAACACGCCCGGCGCGCCCGAGGAGTCGCTGGTCTGGGACTCGCCCATGGTCGGTCGCGCGAGTGCTTTGCCGGCCTCGACGGCGCGCGGGTCACCCGGGCCCCAGGATGGACGTGTTTGTGAGCCTGACTGCTTCTGGTTCCATGTGCGTTGGTGTTCCTTCTTCTTGAGGTAACGACGGCGCCAGATGCACGCGCCTACCCAGATGCCGACGATGGCGACTACGAGGACGATGAGCATGACGACCCACTGCCAGTGATTCGAGAACCTGCACGCCTGTCAGTATATACTGCGAGCGACTTTCGCAAGTCAGGGGAGAGCATACCAGTCACCACCATTGTTGGAGTTGGAGTTGGAGTTGGAGTTGTCCGCCGTGCCTGTCGTCGTTGGTCGTCCGTCTGCGCCTGCATTTCCGCCCTGATTGCCGCCTTGATTGTTTCCAGCTGTGCCGGTACCTCCATTCCCGTTTCCGGTGTCGCCAGTTTCGCCATTTGGATTGGTCGGGACGCTGACGCTACATCTTTCGTTGAACCACTGTTGGATGATCCCCATAGACTGAGCATCAGGGCAGACGTCGGAGCAGACGGTAAGTGCTGTCGCCAAGCTGGACACCTCTGGGTCTGCGCAGAAGCACGACGTATATGTTGCCATGTCGGATGCGGGCACGGCGGGAGGTACGCAGCGTGCGTTCGCGCCATACAGAGCACCGCAGTTGACGGCGCATGGCGGTAAAGCAGCGAAATCGGGGATCATGACGGCGGCTAAGAGTATGTTGGTCAGTACCTCGAGCTGTACCGCATCGTGCCGTTGAAGGAGGCGTCATACCCATGATGGCGGTTTATTGTTGGGACACGCCGACGACCAACAGCAGGGAAAGCGGCGTTCGGAAATCACAATGGGCTGGAAGGCCACGAGCAGGCGTGTGGCTGATCGTCTTCAAAGTCGCGTCGCTTCCGTTGGGCGCGTTGGTGGGCGGCAGCTGTTACTGAGCTTCGACAAAACAGATGTTTGTGGTAGGCGATCTGTAGCCTGTCCGGTCGTTCCGTCGGAAGAGCACCAGATGTCGCTAGTGTTGATAAATGTCTCCAAGTGGGCGAAAGTGACCACGCGTCCAGAGCCGTAAAGATCAAAGGTCGAAGACGGGCGCAGCGTCGCAAGTTGTCGATGTGAGAGCAGGCGAGTTGGCGAGCGAGCGAGTGGGCGTCCAAAGGAATTAGGTAGGGGGGACGGCACGGGTCAATCCATGGTGTGTGGATGATGACGGAAAAAGAAGGTTAGCAGCCTGGAATGCAGCTGCTTTGCTCGCTGGCCGCCAAGTCACAGTACGAGTTGTTGGGTGGATCCCAGTGCCTGGCAGCACCTGTCCCGGTGCGAGTAGTGGCCTCCCCCAGGTGGGTTCTTCTGTTAGGGCTCCTGCAGGAGTCACGGCGTGCCCCTCTAGCGATAGGTACATGCCGCCTGCGGTTGGGCCCCAGCCATCCTCGGAATTCTCCACGAATGCGGACATGCCCAGAGGGCCAGAGCACCACGGGTGTGCTGCGATTTGCCAGGATGTCCCATGTCGCTTGGTTCACGGTCAGCAGATGCGCAGGTGCACCGCGCGAGGTGCATAAAGCAAGGGACGCACCGGGTTCATTTGGAGGCGCCTATGCAGCGGACTTTCGTATCGTTTTATTGCGAGGCGCCTGGACTCTGGCTCAGGATCACGAGCTGATGCGCGATAATAAGCTCAATCTGCTGCGCAGTGGTGTGCACATGCATGCATATTCTTCCTGCTGGACAAGTGTGCTATACCATGCATGAATGCATTTGATCGTCGTGTTCTTGGCCGGGAGCCACATTGCGATGCTCATGATCCAGCCACCTATGATACCCTCGGGCACATGCACCGTTGCCCAGCCCAGCGACAGCTTGGCCGTCACGTCGTTGACGTCAGAAGTCGCTTTCAGGCTTCCGAGGAGACCGAGCGGTGAATCTGATTTCGCCAGCACTTACTAGCGTCGCTGCGGGAGCTCCATGTTATACACAATAATGACGATCAAGAGCCTGACCAAAAACACAGGACGTACGTCGTGGTGATTCCAGCACTTCCAGAAGCACAGTGTCCCTTGCAGCGGATGTTTTACGTTTCCAGCTGAGCCCGCGAGTTTCGTTGCTTTCGGATCAGCGGCATGCTCACATGCTTGGCGGATGTGCACCTTCCGTGCGTGTTGGTTCTGAGCGCGGTGCCTCATTGTTCCGGTTGAGCCACACTCGTATGCCAAGACCGCCTTACATGCCAACCAACTCTGTTTCTGGCG
Source organism: Emericellopsis terricola (assembly GCA_027569275.1). Lineage (NCBI taxonomy): Eukaryota > Fungi > Ascomycota > Sordariomycetes > Hypocreales > Bionectriaceae > Emericellopsis > Emericellopsis terricola. The sequence goes on along the minus strand of JAPDEU010000004.1, from coordinate 164,956 downwards.
AAATGTCAACAAAGTGATCGTGAAAAGGGCGAGGCAAGGTAGTCTGCGCTCAGCCCATGAGGGCCTGTAAATGAGTGCATGGAAGTGGCTCGGCACGGGTTTTCCAGTCGATGAGATGGCCACGTTTCGGCTTCGTCGCCGCTACAGTACGGCAGACTACGTAGGCGGAACAGTCCACAGATTCCAAAGTCAAGGCGAATAAATGCTCAGGGACGTGTAATTCCGCAAGCAGAAAATCTCGGCATCGGAGTGAGAGAACTTACAGCGTTTTTCGTGGGATGACAGAAACCAGATGAAAGCTATACCCATGAAATGGAAAGGTATAGGGTCAGCAGCACAACATGGAACCTTAGTCTGGCGGTCCTCGGAACCTAGTCAGCATTTCGGGCCCTCTTCAGAAACTAGCTCTTTGGTCTCTCTTAGAATGTCGCATGGTCATTGAGTGTTGGAGCAATGACAGCAGAGCAAAGACTCGAGGTGGCTTGCTCCGGAGTCAAACGAGGCTATCGAATATTGTTGAGCCTGCATAATACATAATAAGACCCTCAAATCTACCGCTGCCCCCGTGGCCTAATGGCTAAGGCGCTGGACTTCTACTTTGTAGATATGTCTTTATCTAGAGATTGCGGGTTCGAGTCCCGCCGGGGGTTTCGACTTTTTGCGCATTCTATCTATCGTTTTGCACCCAGACAGCTTTGCTCCCAGCACCGCAACTTTATTTTTACCTTCGTAGGTTAAGATCAAATGCCTTGGAGAATCACATCAGTGACTAAGTATGCTCACGTCCCACCCGATCCCTGTCACCTGTGTCTGCGGGCAGGTGCTTGAGCATGCCTCCTTTTGGCACCAATATCACCCAATGTTGGCATCTTAGCGTCCTTTCCATTGTTTCCAGAACATCAAAGACAAGTGTTTGGACTAGCCGAGGGGCGGATGACCGAATTATTCAACGTATTCGTTCAAGACCACCTACACGACGACACTTGTCCCTAGCACGAGTGCTCCCCCGTATCTCAACCATACTCTTGGCTCGGAAACAAAAGATCGAACCTTGACCAAAGACGGTTATATTGGCGTTGTGGCCCGCTGATAAAGTCGACACCTTCTCTCATATCGCTCTCCTGTGTTCGCGTCAGCTAGAAACTTTGTAATGCAGCACTGGGACGAGACTGACAAGTTCTGGGCCTCGGGTCTTTGTGTAACAATCCGGGTTGCGCTTCCCGTCGGCGACAGCTTCTGCGATGGAGGTGGAGCCTGGTACAGGAGGGCCAGACAGACAAGCCGTGTCGGCTGCCAATACAGCTCGCGATGCGCAGACTGGCTGAGGCGGAAAGGAAAAGACCCACGGATAATGGGGCGTGCATTTTCAATGTGATGGAAGTGGAATGCAGTTTCGAGTGCTCAATATGTGATGTGAATGTGAGGCGTTGGAGGGAGACGCTGACACGAAAACAAGACACCTTTTCTGCGGACGGACCTCGGGCAATGAATAGTGAGAAACCCCAGATGCTGCACTGAGCTTCGAGATGGTAAAAAGAGCGCTTTCCGAACTTCGTCACCTTCTGGAGATTGGGTGACTGTTGTCAGCTGAAGAAGACTGGCTGAATGGACCTCGCCGTTTCATGATTTTGCCGAGCAGGAGTGACGTAGTTGGAGGAATACAATAAACTTGTCTACACCAATGATATGACGTTTCTCAACAAGAAGAGGCTGAACGCAGTCACCCGTAATAAAGGCAGCTGCCAGCTGTGGCTATGGTGCTCTGCATGACGACTCTGGATACCTCATGAGGGCCATCAGGCCATCAAAAACACTCGAGGACCAGCCTCAGCTCGCTTCGCCTGTCAATCATTTTCATTTTGGGAAACCCTCGCGTCAGGTGGCACAGGATATCATACGGTGCGACACGAGTAATCACTCGAAAAGTTCATGTTGGATCAGTTGACTGAATGTAAAATGGGCAAAGTATCTCTCTGCTTTCAGCCACATGTGTGTCTTCAGAAACGAGGGATCCTTCGCATAAAGTCGACCCTCGAGAGAAATCTTTGAGTTCTTAAAATAACTTATGAATGACAAAGGCTGCGAAAGCTGTCACAGTCTTATGACTCGCGCACAAAGGGGCTTCTGCCAACAGCACTCGTCTCACACCTGCTGATCCTGGATGGCTTTTGAATGGTGATGACGATGCCTTGCAGATCCGCGTCGTCCGACATGCCACCCAAGTTACATTGACACTTGCGGCAGATCTACAGCTGCATCCCGCCTCCGCATGTTGGGGTCGGATTGGGCCGTGTACTCAGACCCCCTGAACGTTGCTTGCAAGATCCGGAAGAGCACGCCTCCGTGACCGAGTGCGGGCGCATTCCCGCATATTGAAGGCAGTTTGAAGCAAAAAAAAGGCGTCTAAGTGGGATTCGACATGTGCTCAGTTACTGGTCGATTTGGGCAGATGGGCGGCATCGCAATGAGCCTTGGGTATCGCTGTGTTACACAGAGAAGCCCAGGTCTCGTACGACGCCAAAATCGCACCATCGAGTTATATACCTCTCCAAGTGTCCAATGAGGCTCGTCCAAGTGCAAATGGAGGGTTGGAACACGGGATATCTGGACCTGCTGTTCGCCTGCTGGATAAAGTTGCAAGGGTGAGAGGGCTGAAGGGAGCTATCCCGACCGGTGGGTGGGAACCAAACCAAAGAGCGGATCCCATAATTTCCATTATGCGTAGCACTTGTAAAGTTTCAAGCGTCTGTCGCATTGACGAATCATTCTCATCCCCAACCCCAGTGCGCTGCACCATGTAAGACCGGAAGAAGGAGATGTATCCGCGGGAGCATCCGGGCAAGCTCCACAAGATCGACGGCAGGGGATTCGACATCGGTGCTCCCGATCCTCGAGAAGACACAGTGCCACGTGTTGACGTTTTCTGGAGGGGCGGCAGGTGTCATTCGCTGCCGCGCACACGCCAGTCGTGAAGCTATCATCACCCGCATCTGGGCAGGCCGTTTCGCAGCTCAACGCAAGGAAGGAATGAAATAGGGCAAACGTGGAGCAAATTAAATCAGGTGATTGCGGCTGAGGAACTAAAATCACGGCCTGTAAGGCAAAGTGAACAAGGGCCTTGACGATAGCTGGCCCCGTATCCATGCTCCCACTGACCTGAGCCAGATCCGTTGAACATGTCCGCAGCGCTTGCAGAAGACCAACGTATGGGCAATTTTTATGGAAGGGGATCAGTCCAACGTCCAGAAACCCGCTCGGAACACATGAGGGAATGATGTGACCTGGATTGTCGGTGTGCACAGACCGGTCTGGCTGCTGTCTGTGTAACACCAGGTTTGGAGTCGTTTTTGGCATGACTTCACCAGTGGAAGGAACTGCCGCAAAAACGCGTCCTTGGCTGAAGGATTCAGGTTCGTGCTTGTTAGCTTCTTTCCCCCTTTGAGATGGCATGAAGCGGCAGAGAGGTCCCATGAGCACGGATGCCTGCATATTCGACGCATGCCCATCAATCCACATCTGACAGACCGTCGACCTGTGTAACCATGAGGAAAAGAAACGATCTCACCGCATCGAGAAAAACCCCTCGAGGCATGAAAGACCCGGTGTTTATAGATGGACAGTTCAATTGCACACATCTATCTTGTCGAGCGGAGTGAGCCACTGCTTATGCTCCCGATGTGAAGTGGCACTGGGCTTTTTCATCCGGCGAATCCTGCTGGGTGAATTCCATGAGACCATTCAAGGAGACGCTGGTGCCATATCTGAAGCAGGCCCACCGTCGTATCAAGTGCCGTGTGTATCAAGCACGCCCAGACTCGCCTCGGCCCTCTCCTAAGCAGGCCTTAGCTTCATGCAGTGCTGGGCGCTTGTAGAGCTCTGACGTGTCCATATTCGAGACAAGCGAAGCCGCCGGTGAGTTTGGCCATTGAATCTGTGCGAGCTGAGCTTGAGGGCCAAGACTGGCTGCCCACGATGCGACACTGATCTGGATCATGGGCAGTGGTATAAGAAGGGACCTTGACCAGCCTCTGAGTCTTGAAGTGATCAGCCCAGCTGAGAATTAGCTTGAAAGTTGAGATATCATTCAGCGCAATAGATAGATTGGTTCGCAACGGACTCTCATATTTTGCACTCTTGGTCGACATGTCGAACGAGGAGAACCCTGCTACCCCAAAGGGACAGTCATCTACAGGAAAGCATACGTGTAAGCCGCCGGCTTCAGTGTCTACTTTTCTCATGTTGATCAGCTTCAGCGCCAGCCTCGACCGGATACGTTCCACTGGAGCGCTTCTTGGCCGAGTCCAAGACCGACGCCCCCTGGAACAACATTGGCAGCACAGCAGGGCGCTTACCAGACTCGCCGTCAAATAGAACGAAAATCTCCTCATACAAACGAGGAAACTCGTCTTCAATCTGTGCCACTCGTGGCTCCAAATGATTCACGGACACTAGACGGCGGCGGCGCGAGGCAGTGTTCGCGATTGTGGTTTGGTGCGCGGCATTGACTCTTTGCTCAAGGTTTGCAGGAGCTGTCTTTTCTCAAGAGAAGCTTGAGAGCTGTTTCATAAACAGAAACCGGCTGCCGTAGCAATTGATTGTATATGTCGCCCTGCGTTGGACTGTAATAAATGTGATGTAGTCCAGGGATGGATGTATACACACACGTCCCCTCGCCCCCATCCACTCAACGTCCTGCGTCCGACTTGATTTCTCCAAAGATACTTCGATTGAGAACTGTGAAAAAATTTCATGAGCTCCGCAACCTGTACCTATAGCATGATCATCGTGTCCACGTCCTTGCGCGTGGGCCTGTGGTGTGCAAAGGGCGGGATCTTCCTGGCATCCACAGAATTGGGTGGCTAGCGGCACAATATTCCCGAACATATTCGCTTCGGCAACAATAAACCCAGAATTCACCCCGGGCTTCGGGTTCAGATCCGGGGGCGGCTCGACTCCATGGACATTCCATGCACCGAAGTGCGGGGGATCGACCCCTTGGGCGCACCCTACGCTAATTACTTGTCATGGACCGGCCAGAGCACGCGGATCTGTAGGCCGTCTCATCCATCCTCTTTGTGGCTTACAAGAGAGCCCAAAAAGTGTTTCTGGTTAAAACCATTCCGCACAATACTCAGAGCGTACATGTAGGTTTGCAGAAGGCGCGACATCCCATCACAGCCATGCTAGCTACTCATCCTTTCCTACCCCTGGGGCCGGACGAGATCCGTCAGGTAAAATGAATTATCTAACTCGTGCAAGAAAAGGAAGAGGAACTGATGTCGCACAGGCAGCCAAAGTGGCGCGTGCCGCCTTGCCCGGCCAAGATGTGAACTTTCGAGTGATCACACTTCAAGAACCACCCAAGCACCTCATGATGCAGTGGCTCAGTGGGTCTGAGCACGAAAAGAAAAAAGAGAAGCGCCCCCCTCGCGAAGCTCGTGTTCAAGTTGTGATCCGCGATGAATTGGGTCCAGGGCAGCTGCATGAGCTGCTGGTGGGTTTGGACACTTGTACCGTGGTGCGAAAGACGCATCTTCCAGGAAAACACTCTTACATTGACACCGAGTACATGAAAGCCGTCGAGTCCGCTTGTCGTGCAGATGAAAGGGTCCAGCAGGAGATCGTGAAGCTGCAGCTGCCGGCTGGTTCCAACGTTGTCATTGAGCCTTGGGCTTATGCGACTGATGGTGAGATTGATGTGTCCGAGCGCACGTCCATGGTGAGTATTGTCTTGTGGTACGATTTTTAAAGGGGAATTGTAACAAAAAAGCAGTGCTGGTTTTACATGAGGCTTTTGGACAGCCCCGACGCCAACTACTACGCCTATCCTCTCGACCTTTGTGCCGAAGTGTCGGAGAGATTGGTGGTCACCAAAGTATACTACCTCCCCTCGTCCGATAACGACAGACTATCTGAGCAGGGCCGACCGTATGACCATCGCAAGGTGCACTCGACGGCGGCGAGCGAGTATCATCCCGACCTGAGACCACCGCCTCGCTCTACAACCAAGCCATACCAAGTGCTTCAACCAGAGGGCCCTTCTTTTGCGACGCAAGGCAACTTTCTCACCTGGGAGAAGTGGCAAATGCATGTTGGGTTCAATTACCGAGAAGGATTGACGCTGCACGACATTCGATACGACGGGCGAAGCCTCTTCTACAGGCTGTCGCTTGCCGAAATGTTTGTGCCGTACGGTGATCCTCGGCGCCCGTATCCACGCAAAGGGGCCTTCGACCTTGGCAATGACGGTGCCGGCATCAACGCAAACAATCTGCAGCTGGGATGTGACTGCCTGGGAACGATCAAATACTTTGACGCGTGGCATACCACCAGCGCAGGCGAGCCCCTGAAACTGCCCAACGTGGTGTGTTGCCATGAGCAAGACGACGGCATCCTCTGGAAGCACACCAACTTCCGCACGCAGAATGCCGTCGTCGCACGATCTCGAATTTTGGTGCTGCAGACAATCATCACCGTCAGCAACTACGAGTACATATTTGCGTTTCACTTTGGCCAAGACGCGTCCATCCACTACGAAGTCCGCGCCACGGGCATCTTGTCCACGGCTCCCATCAACATGGGCGAGCAGGTGCCTTATGGCACCGTCGTTGCGCCGGGTGTCCTGGCGCCGTATCACCAGCACATGTTCTGTCTGCGGCTGGACCCTGCGATTGATGGGCCCAACAACACCTTGCAGATCGAAGAGTCACGCCCGCTTGCGGTGGATGACGAGAATGTGCACAATCCATACATGATGGGCTACGAGACCGTCAAGCAAAATGTCGAGGAGGAGGGTGGGTTAGACCTTGATGTGTCCAAGAACCGCGTTTTCAAGATTATAAACGAGAACAAGATCAACCCCATCACAGACACACCCGTGGGATTCAAGTTGATCCCCCACTACAGCCAGATGCTGCTGGCCCATCCAGATTCCTTCCATGCGAAACGGTCCGAGTTTGGGAAACATGCGGTGTGGGTGACACGGTACGAGGAAGACGAGCTCTTCCCTTCGGGTCGCTACACGATGCAATCCCTGGGAGGCGATGGAATCGAGTCTACCATACGGCGTCGTCGAGAGGACCCCGACAGCTCCAGCTCTGTACGGAACACTGACATTGTGGTCTGGCATACTTTTGGGTCTACCCACAACCCGCGCATCGAAGACTGGCCAGTTATGCCGAGCGAGAAGATGACTGTCGGGCTCAAGCCCGTCAACTTCTTCAGCGGAAATCCCGGTATTGACGTGCAGAGGTCGACGCAGGACCGGAGCAGGAGCGTCTTAGTGGGAAACGGGGGGAACAGTCCAGAATGCTGCGTGGGGCAGTCATAGATCGATGCGAGTGTAGGATATTCCACAGACTATGAAAAAGGCCAATGCACCCAGAGATGTCACATTTTCCGTTGGATGACCAGTCGAAAGTGGCTCAAGATAGCCCAGATACGTCCCTTGCCACCTCCACAAAGCAAGAATCTTGTGGCAGTTTCACGTTCAGCGCCTCCTCGCGCAAAAAGGGGCTAGTCGCCCCTGTCTCGATGCAACCGCGGCGCCTGTCCAAGGCGATCAAGTTTTGCCGACTCGCTACAGCACTGAGCCCAATCCTCATGACGCCCCAGCGCTTCTGGCAGAGCTCCTCCGCATGCGCCGGATTCTCTTGATGCTAATGCTCAATGGAGAGCAAGCGAATCCTTCCGGATTCCTGGGCCTTCTGGTAGATTCCTGGGCGAACGACGAGCGCGCCACCATCGGCCGAGGACCAACGAGATTGCACAAGGGCGCTGTTGACGCACTGACAAAAACGCAGCTTCGGCACGCACCGGACATCTCACCGCAAATGCCGCGAGATCCGTCCATGTGAGAAGGAATCTGATCAAGACACAGTTTGGTCCCGCGCGTCAGTGCGTATATGTATGACCGTATCTATAATGTAAACCTTGACGCCTGCATCATCCTGTCGTTCAAGGTCCAAGTACCCGAACCTCCTCTTGTGCATCGCCAACTCTTCTCAAACTACGGCTCATCGTTCCTGTCTTCCCGCATGGGCAGGAGGTCCTCGTCGGGAAGCATGATAGCATGGTCGAGCGAGTAGGGGAGCCCACGATGCCGGCCACGGATCATCGTGGCGCAGATGACGAGCTTGCTAAAGGTACCAAACATGCCGCTTAGGGATGTCATGACGGTGGGATAGCCCAGACTCAAGCCGACGTTGCCACTGGATCATGTGTCAGCAGGTGCCCAGGGGCAAGGTGGGACACAAGGGGACCTACTATGCTGAGGTGACCTCGAAGAAGATGGTCCAGACGGTGAAAGCCTGCATGCAGATTCAGTAAGGCAGCGATTAACAAGCAGTGCGGGCATGACTCACCGGCTCATTCACGTCGGCAATCCTATCCGACTCTGCGATACAAAGGATGAAAATGCCGAGAAAGATGTACCACAAGTCAAAGTTGAGCTGGTTCTGCAGATGGGTCATGAAGTAGGAGCGGCCGTTGGACTCGTTGAGCTGGCCCTCGTTTGCATAGATGCCGAGCGAGCGCTCCTCGTACGTGTTGGAGGCCCTGATGCTGAGTGCGATGGGGAAGATTGCAATGTACATCATGACGACGAGGCTGAACTGGACGGCGGGGCTGACGTTGGCGAGGTTGAAGGATGCCGTGCCTGTGTGGCGGGCCGAGGCGGCCTGGAAGATGGCCGCGACGATACGCTTCCCGATGGGCAGCACGTTGACCTCGGGGTTGTCCAGGTCGAGGGTGATGATCAAGACCGTGTCGATGAAGTTGAGGGCGAAGATGATGCCAAACAGGATCCACGTGGGCCCGCTGGGGAAGAGAAGCGTGTAGCAACGGCGAGGGTACGTTAGGAGGAAGTGAAGAGGCTGCTGGATGGGTGCGTTCTTGGGGGCTACCTTGGCCATGGTCCAGATGACGAGGCGCAGAAAGACAGGATACAGCGTGTTGCCGGCAAACGCGAGGAAACTCATGATGAGCATGGGCCACGGGGCGTCGCGAAACGAGATCATCGAGTCGGGCGTGAGGGTGAAACCTAAGTTGTCGACCATGGTCTGCGCGGAGTAGAAGGCCCTGAGCATCGTGTCAGACAAGGACGAGGACTTTTCCAAACACACTTCAGCAGCAGCACGTACCACCAGATCTTGTCCTGCCCTGACTCCTTCAAGACGTCCGTGTACTGGGGACTGGCGTACTGGATCCAGCCCACGAGGCAGATGGCACCAAAGAGGTGCAGTCCGAAGAAGTAGGCTGCGGATGGTTTCGCACGTTAGTCGAGGCCTGCTCGAGAGGCTCTGTTGCTTTGCGGGCGCATGTATCTTACCAATGACAATTTTGAGGAGCAGCTTGAGACTCTGGTACTCGATGCCGCACAGCCGCTGGCGGTCTTCCCTGGTCAGGTTCTGGAATTCTCCGTTGCGGCCGATGGTGGCGTGACGGGAGAGGGAGAGCGTCTTGTCGAGCTCGGTGGCCCTGACGGGCGCGCGCGACAGGCTCGAGGCGCGCGAGTTGCGGTTCTGTGTCCGTTCCATGTCGAGGATGAGCATCGACTTGGCCACGCTCGCGACGTTGCCTGCCGATTGGGCAAAGGTGCCAGAGCTTCTGCGGGTGCGTCGTCGGAGATTGGCGCTGCTGTAGGCTGACTGGGCATCTCGTTCCTCCACGTCGTCATCTATATTGTTAGTTTATCAGCACCAGCAACCGGAACATGTGTCTCTGGCGTACCATCGTGGTCGTTTCGGTCCACCTCGGTCACAGGCTGGCCTTGTGCGCGTCAGACGGTTGCCTCGCGCATATTGGCAAAAGGGCCACGCACCTTGCTCGCGATCACGGGGTCCTGGGATGTAGAGTGTCGAGTCCTCCCGGGGTTGGTTCGCGGACGGGTCGATGGTGATGCGACGTCCGAGATTCAAACGGCCTGCTGTCTCCCTATCCTCGGCTTCTGGTTCATCCAGGGTCTTGAGCTGGGCAGCATCTTCTGGGCCCTTGGCAGCATCGGGCTCCAAGTCTTTCCCGGCATCTGCGGCGCCTGTGAAAGCATCGCGGCTGAGTAGCTGGGGAGCTTCGCTGCGAGTCAGCCCTGGTGCAGTGCGTTCGGGCCACCAAGTCTACATACCGACTTTCTTGAGATGTTTACGGAACCAAAACAAGCGCACAAGGACCGTGAACGCGTTGATGAATCCCAGGTTTGTGAATATGGGAATGAAGTAGATGTACAGCTGCTGATACAGGTACAGCTCCTTTACGTCGATCCTGGCCAGAGTCAGTCGCCGCCACCACAACCACCTCATCTCGACGAGCGCACGTATTCAGGCCCGACTCGGTGGAGGCACTGGCACCGAAGAAATAAGCGTCGATGGCTTTCAAGTTGCCGGCCGGGTAGAGGATTGCCAGGGACAAGAGTCCCATGAAAATAATGTATACATCTCCAGAGGGTCAGCGAGGCAGAGTGAGGGAAGCGCGAGCACGTACAGTGGATTGTCACAAAGTTGACAGTCGGTTTGAATCGCGACCACTCCATGACTGACACGCAGTCTCTTGATGATAAACAACACTGGCTGGAGTCGATTCAAGGTAAGACACGAGCATACCGGTGTTGTCTGGACGCAGCCGCAGCTTATATCTGAGCCATGGCTGCGTGCAATATCAATGAACCCATGAGGGCAAACACCTGCCAGCGGGACCTTGCATGTCCTCTCCGATAGAGATGAGGTAGCGGACGCTGAAATGCCTGCGGCAGACAGGCATTTTCGGTACCTTTGCAGTCATCCTACGACACAGAGCTGGGAGGCCTCTGCTTGATGAGGCTTTTATCCTCTTGGTCTGGCCGGCCGAGACCGCAGTAGCTTCAGAGGCCTCACGGACTAAGTTGACTGCGCCTCGATGCTGCCATTCAGGCTCGAAGACGTCGAGAGCCGGGAGTTTTGGACCGCCAGCATTCGCTGCTGTTTCTTGCCGTGGGATCCGGCCTGGGCTGCCTCCCGCACTAGCACCGGCACAGTAGCCGTGCTCCACTCGATCTTTTGGGCTCGACACATGAGCGAATTGAAAAGTCCTGCTTAGGCGGAGCATGGGACGGATGGAGCCCAGATCGGCGTGCCATGTGGGAGGAGGCTCCTGGGTGTGCACATAGTGAGCGTAGGCTCGTCGATTGTTCCACGCAGGACAAGGCAATGAGAAAGTCAAAAATGTGCTCTCCATTCATCAGCTTCGCCTACGAACTGCCGTGGCCCAAGCTGAGCCGGCTTGGAGACCCGCCGAATGCTGCGGGCCCAAGAAACCCAAGGGTCCCGAGGGGGATGCTGAGGCCGTGGACGACGATACTACAGAGGCAGAGAAACCACACGACGGTTCGGATCAAGCCCGCCAGATGCTCCACGTCGCTGCGCGGCACGCCGTCCTCGTCCGACAGATGCTGCCGGATAAAGTCGAGGCTGATGAAGATGTAGTAGACGGCGGACACGCCAATGGGCCCAAAGAAGCCCATAAAGGCCGCCTGTCGCCTGTCTGCGATCTGCGGAATCCACCTGTGCATCCCCATGATCCAGGGGAGCCTCCTGAGCAGCAGGACCGAGGCGGCCAGCAGGACGAGCGTGCCCACGTGGGGGGTGGCGTCCTCGACGAAGCGACGCCAGGGCATGTAGGCGCCGTACCAGAGGAAGACGGAGACGTTGAGGAGCATGTCGACGGTGGGCTGCAGCGAGTCGCTCTCGGTGGCCTCGCGGAACCAGTCGTCCCAGGTCAGCGCGTTGCCCGCGATGAAGCAGGCGAGCACCTCGTCGGTGCCCAGGAGGCCGCACGTGCCCAGTACAAAGAGCGCGAGCGCGACGGCGAAGACGAGGAAGCTCTCGCGGTCGACAAAGTTGCGCGACTCGCACCAGTGCAGGAGCTCCTTGCCGACCCAGCCCACGACGGCGCCGTACACGACGCTCAGCAGGATCACGTAGCACCACGTGAAAACGACCCAGAGGCTCAGCGCCTCGCCCACGCCGCCGCCCTCGCTGGTGCTGGCACCCGCCCCGACAAACTTGATCATGTACAGGGCAAAGAAGAGGAACGGATACCCCAGCCCATCGTTGGCGCCAGACTCGGCGATGATCAGGTCCTGCAGGTCCTTTGGTATGTTCTGGTCGGCAAACTTGCCCTTGACAATGACGTTGGACAGGACTGGATCGGTGGGCGTCACGCACGCGCCGACGGCCAGCGCGTGCAGGAAGCTCGGCGGTCCGGCTATCACGTAGACCAGCACGCTGGTGGCCAGCCACATGCACACCATGCCCGGTCCGATGAGGATGAGCAGCGGTCGCCACTGCCGGAGGAGGTACTTGCTGGGCAGCTGGACGCCCGCAATGACGAGCTGGACGCCCAGGACGAGACGGGAGAAGTTGACGGTGATGGCGTCGAGGTTCTCCTGGCACTGGTACTCGGAGACGCCTTGCTCATGGCACTGCGCATAGCTCCTCGGTCGTATAAAGTTGGCGCCTGCTGGGCCGAGCCCAATGCCCACGACAAGGGCGATCACTAGAGACGTGAGTCGGGGGTTCGCAATGGCAGCACGCGGTGAAAGGGATGGCGGGTCTTACGGGCTTCCGACAGGAAGTAGTGCTCCTTGAGCAGGTACGAGACGAGACCAAACAGGGAGACGAAACCCCCCAGGACAGAGGTGATGATGTTGAAGTTGGTCAGCTCCAGCGGAACTGCCCAGATGGTAGACGGCATGGTAGTTGTGTCCTTGATAGGGGACTGGAGGGCGAGGAAGGAGTGTGAGTGAGCACGATTCGGCACACGAACCGTGGATGAGATCCAAGCAGATTGAACCCCTCCGATTGTCCACCGATGTACGTCAGGAGTCCAAGTGCCATCCACAGGCAATGCTGGGTCATGAGCACATGGATGATGGACCACCTGACGTTTGGTCCAGGGTAGGTAGGCTTGGCTGTCTTGGCTGCAGTGCCGTGACGTACGTAGCTGGACTGGAGCCGGAGCGTGCACGTAGCGTTGGCTCTAACTTGGTTGCGGGGGGATGGGATGCTTGATGCGGTCAGCAGCTGCAGGCAGCGACGCTGCAGATATGTTTTGAAGCAGTCCGCTCTAGCTTGCAGGCGCATGATCACAAAGAGGCAGGACAGGACGCGACTCCCGCGATGGGGGAAATGGACTTTGTGTCTCTGCTTCCGACAAGCTCGAGACATACGTCTCGCGAATGCAAAGGGACAGCAGATGACAGCACAGTTGACTTGCTAACTGGTTCTCCGGTTCGAATTTTGGCCATGGTGCGCGCAGCAGTGTTAGGCCACACTACGCTGCCGTGAACCACTGCACCGCAATGTATGGACTAATTATGTTGTGACGTGAGGAAATATGGACGTGAGCGGTTCCTCTGGTGGCCAGTGGCCGGCTTGTTGGTAGGATCTTAATAGCATTCAGGACTGAGTCATGCTTCCGCCGAGAGAAAAAGTCGCTTCTCTATTGTGCGCTCATCAGACAAGAGGATAATTACTCGAGGAATTCCACAATGCAGCCTCCCGTCAGCCTCCTTGCATCATCCACCTCTACCCGGGCCTGGGCCTACGTATGGGAAATCCTGCCCAGGACTACCCACGACTAGCCAGGTCGGCGCAACGACTGCGCAACGATGCCTCGGGTCAACCGTGTGCGCAAATGGGTCGTGGCCCAGTGCGATGCAGAGTCCCATGTTTCCAAATACCTTGGTCTCGTCCCCCTCTCTCAAAGTTCTCCTCTTCCTGTGCTGCAGACCTACCTACCCTGCTCCCTGTCTCAGCTGTCGTTCGTTCCCACTCCAGGGAGGCGACGATGTACTTTGCAAGCGTCGCGGAGCCGTTTCATACGGGCCAATAGCAAGCGACCGCTTGGGCGGACGGCGATGCACGCTGTCAAAGACGCGAGGCCAGGGTCGTGCGGGCGAATGCTCCGCCCGCCCACATGTCGATCGCCGACCCATGTATGAGCCTCGCCCCTAGGTTAGGTCGTTGCGCTTGTGGCAGGCCTCCCGCCGTGTTGGCGAGCGGACGAGCCGCACCCGTCCAACAGGGACGGACGTGCGGTGGAGAGCGAGTCTTTTTGGCCTTTTTTTCCTTTGGCCATTCACACCCTGGCCTGTCGTCAGCACACAATGTGCACGGATGGCGGCACCGGAATAGCCTCTGCAGTTCATCATCGACGGCCTGCCTAGATGGACCCCGCGTGCCATGGGAGGCCCCTCGGACTCTGGGCCCTCACCTAACCTTGCTCCCACCCCCCCCCCCCCCGTGGACCCTGTGAAGAAGGAAATAGAAAAAAAAAAAAAAGACAGGAAGAGACTTATTCCTCTGCGGCATGTGCTCGTAACCGAGAGTCATGGGTCATTGCCGGGCTATGCTTTGCCTGTCGCATGCGCACCCTTCACCTTGGCCACCCCTTCTTGAGGCCTCCTGCAGGAGGGCCATCCGAAGGGAGGGCCGCCCAGACTGTCGTGTCTCTAGCCAAGACCGGTACCTGTCGCATCGCTTCCCGTTCAGGCTCGTTTGGGACTGTCCGGCCTTCAAGAAGGCGCCTGTCGCCGCCACCACCCGTCGTCCTGGTGGGAGAACATATGCAGAGCTAGACGACACACACACACTCAGACACGCACACACACACACACACACACCTCTCCTTTACATATACTCTTCCTGTCGTTCTTGTGAGCCCAGCCACTGCACCCCACTTCCTCTGGCATCTCGACCACCTTTATCAACAGGCCCTCTTCCGCCGCGCCCTGCTCTCTGCCGACTCTGACTCGGATGCCGCCTCTTCATATTCGCGCCAGAGGAGATGGCTTGGTCTCCTCGCAAGACCGCGCCCGGAACATTGGCGTGATTCTCGGCTGCGTGATCGCTCTGGTGCTATTAGCCCTTATCGGGTACGTGTTTCCCAGCAGGGCTGCCGCCCTCTCGTCTCTTGGACGGCCCCTACTGATCGCATTCAACAGGAGACGCCTGTTGCGCTCCGCCAGACGCAATGAGCCGGAGGAGAGCAGGAATGGACCCCAGCGTCCCGTCTACGTGGACTCGGCCGAGTTTATGCGGTACTGTGCCCGTCGGGCGCAGCACCTGCAAAAGGCCCAGAAGAAGGAGCACCTGCTCACCGTCGAGGAGCTCGCCGCCGTCGCCCCCGTCACGACACTGGAGCAGGCAGACGCGGCGGCCCCGAGCGCAGGGATCCGTCGCCCCCCCGTCGCCGTGCTCTCGAATGGCCCGGCATCCGTCGCAGCAGCACCACCACGGACGCGCCCCAGGCTTGTCCGATTCTTGTCCCACGCATCGAAAGAGAAGGACAACAAGTCGGAGACGAGTGTCACCATCAAGGAGATCCCCGGCTCCTCGGAGAGTTTTGTGTGTTGCGTGTGCCTCGGGGAAGCGCAGGGCGAGGACAAGATCCGCATCACGCCGTGCGCGCACCGATTCCACGACGACTGCCTCGCCGAGTGGCTCACGTCGTACCAGAATCGCTGTCCCATGTGTCAGAGGTGTCTCAAGCCAGAGAGAGCAGGGTGAATACCAGGCCTGTTGATCATTCTTGTGTGTCTCTTTCACGCTGTATTGCTCGTGAAATCTGCTCTTGATCACGGCAGAGGAGCTGCTCAATAATGCGCAGCCGCCCAGTCTCCGTCGCCAGCCCCCAAGTTCAACAGACCGTGGGGGTGGAACTCGACAGAGAGCGCCTCGGCCTGCTCGAGCATCTTGTCCGCCTCGTTCCCGAGGTCCGAGACGCCATGGTCGAAGAAGCCCCCGTGCGACGTGACCTGCTCCGCCACGGTGGCCAGAAAGGGCCGGTGCCGGGTGGAGGAGTCCACGGCCGCAGGCGTGTTCTGTCCCGTGTTGAACTCGGGCGTCGGCAGCGTGAAAATGTCGCTGCAGTGATTCATGGTGGTAGCCTCAATCTGATCAAAGTCAATGTAGATGGTTTGCCTGAGTGAATGCGTCATCAACTACGGTGCGCGGACGCGTGTCAGTAAAGTCGATGTGCGGCCGCAGGAGAAAAGGGTGGCCAGAAACGAACCTTGAGTAGCTCCAGGCACACCGCCGGCATATTGTCCGCGCACCGGGAGGCGGCAATGACCCTGGTGCCCCGGCAGGCTCGCTGCCACGCGACACTGGGCAGCGTGGTGGCCGGGTGCGCCGCCACGAGGAACACGAGGCACACGACGGACGAGAAGACGACGTGCGTCGTGAGCCAGGAGCGTCCGAAGCGAGAGGAGCCCGGCTGCTGCGCGAGGTTCTCCGCCGCGAGCACGGTCGACGACGCGACCTTGATGCAGGCCAGCGCGTAGTACGACTCGGCCACCGACACCGTCTTGCCCAGGTACATGTCGCGGAAGTAATGCAGATGGGGTCGGAACATGAGGATCTGGGACAGCCGGAACATGTTGTCCAGGTCCGTCTTGGCGCTACATCAGGTCAGCATGGCTCGCGCGCCGTGAGGGGTGTCCGGTACGACCTACCCTCGGTACCGTGGGATCTGCCACATCTTGGACATGAGCGACGCAACGTCTCGCTTCCACGCGTGGCAGGCTTCCTGCGCTTTTCGCAGCGCTTGGAAGCGGTCCCCATCCGGTCCGTCGTTTGGGGCGTTTGCCTGGCCGCGAATCGAGAGCGGGATGGCGAGGAGCAGAGCGGCCTTGAGCAGCGCAGCCGTATGGAAATCGCCCGTCCGCTCTGCTTCCATGGCCCACGCCTCGAGCTTCCCGCGCAGGACCCGATCTGGATGCAGAAAGGTGGGTAGATCAAGGACAAGAGAGGCCAGCATGTCGACCACCAGCACGTCCGCCAGCACACGCGTCCTCATGACGCCGTCGCCAAGCACGGATACGTCCTCTCCAGAGGAAGTACTGGAGAAGAGACCGAGGCGGAGCGCAGCAGAGCACGCGGCGCCGATGAGAGGGTGGGCCATGGTGGGCCTGTGCGTCGAGAGGAGGAAGACAATGGCAGAAAGAAGCGCCGACAGGGAGGACATGTCCTGGCAAAAGAGGCCTGGCTCCAACAAGGCCATGCCGGAGGCAAAATGTCGCAGGGCAAACTGCGTGGACTCGTCGCAGCCGCGAGCCTGATGTAGCTGGGCGTCACTGTGATACCCCAAGGCGTGCACAAAGTGAGCCAGGGCTCGCGTGCTGGGCTCTGCGTCGGGGGGGATACTCTTTGTCACCACATCGCCAGGGAGAAAACACAGCAGCAGGTCGCCTTCCTCGAGCAGAGCGTCGACAAGGCCCTGGTCGTTGGCGGGAATATGCTCGTGGGTTCTGTCAGGCGCATCATGCCCGCTCTGGAGAGGGCGGCTGAGCAGATTCGAAATGACGTCGAGCCTGGATCGGGCACCATGCTCACCAGATGGCCGTGTCTCCAGCAATTCGATGGTGCCGGCGATGAATGCAACGTCAGAATAGGCGCCGTGGAACGCTGGCCGCCGCGCGTCGAGGCCAGCAAGGCGGTCCGATCCTATGAGAGGCTGATGATGCTTATGATGATGGTGCTGCTCCTCGCGCGGTGGTTGTTGCGCAGGCGGTGTCGGCTGCTCGTCGCTTCGAGGATCATCGCCCGCCCGGGGCGAGTCATGATCATGATCTGGCGACGAAAAGTCCAGCGAGCGCAGGCAAGCGTCGAGGTCGAGTCCTGGGATGCCGCCTGGCACGGTGTCCTTGACCTGCTGCAGCCACGCCCTGGCCTGCTGAATGTGGTTCTGCAGGGTGCGTATCCTCGAGGTTGGTCGAGGCGCTGGCCTGCGGAACGCGTATGTGCAGTCTACAGTTGACATGTCAGAGTCCTAGTCTATCGTCCAGGGAACGCACATACCTGTGCCGGACCGGTGGCATGGCTTGCACGGCTGAGACGTGTCGCAGGCTCGCTTGCGCAGCCGGCACTCGTCGCACGCATACGGCCCTCGCCGATGCGGACGCTTCGGGACGAGGGGCGCAATCGTCGGAGGCCCGCGCGGTGTCAGGCGTACCGCTGGCGACGCTGAATTGCTGCTGCTTCCCGGTGTCATGGCATGCTCTCATGACTTGAGGTGGTCATCAAAGGTCTGAGGTTGTGCAAGGTTGGAGATGGAGCGCGCCCAGGCCACCGGGTAGGCAAGGCAGGCTGCGCCAAGGTCCTACCTTGGCTAACAAACCAGCCTCAACAATCATCCTTCGAGATAAGGCTATCTTCTAACAGAGGTGCAGTATTTTCAGGATAAGCCCGAATGGCTTTGATTGCAAAACTATAGGACTTATCGACATCCTGCTATAGTTACAGCATCTCTATGACATTTTAAGCTGTCTATCTCTTTAATTAGTCGCCCCGAGGCGCTCACTAGCATTCTATAAGCCTGAACAGCGTATAAGGCCTCCTAAGTACTTGGGCTAGCTAAATGTCACGTGACTAGTCTCTGCGGGTACCGTGCGGGGAGCTAGGCGCTATTCCTTTGGTGTAGCCCAGCTTGCTAGCGCTGCCGGCGGCCCTTCCCAACCTCAGCGCATCGTGCGAAAATCACACCTCGCCCTCGTCACGTACCGCGCGCGCAAGTCGACAAAAACAACTCACCCCACCGGCAAAGACTTATCCGAGGCGCGCAGCAGGCACGCCCGCTCTAGCAGGTATCCAGCACCGTTGCGTGCGGGCCCATGCCGAGTGCCAACGCGCCCGGCGCGTGTCGGCGCGCCAGAGTTCGCCATGTCGTCTCCCCGAGAGCTACGGCCCTTTACACACCACATGCCGCCGCCCCGACCCCCGTCGATGCGTCCTCTGCCCGGCCAAGGCACGATTGTCATCCCGATACCATGCATTCCGAAATACAAGCGCGGCAGTGGCCCGCCGCTGCAGCAGGTCACCCTCCAGCCCCGCCACGACTCGACCGCGTACATTGTGGAGCGCATCTTCCTGCCCCCCAAGGGCATGGGCCGCGACGGACGGCCCCTGCCAAAGCGACCTGGGTACATTATCGGATGGACCGACTTTCCGGCGGCCAGGAAGGTCGTCACGGCGCGCGACGTGCTGACCTACGTGTCCCCGCGGAAGTTGGAGGAGTGGGAAACCTCGTTCGAGGAGGAGCTGAACGCGGAGCGTAGGGCGCTCCATGCTGCCAAGGAAGGAACGCGAGGACCCGAGGAGCATGCCGGCAAGAGAAAGGGTCGCCCACCGAAACAGGCGGGCATTGAAAGCGCAGCGGCGGTTGAGGAGGAGGACAGCGACCAGCCCGCGGGTGTCGCGATGGCTGTGGGCGGAGCCATGCTCGCGACACCGACCAAGAATGCAAGAGGGCTGATGCTGGAGGATGAGTGGGGGTACGACACAAGTAGGGAAGCGACAGCGCCCCAGCTCGAAGAGACAGGCGAGATGGAGCAAGAGGACATGGTGATGGGCGAAGAAGCGGACTATGATCAAAAGCTGGAATGGCAAGGCTTTTCTAACGAACAAAGCATGCTGCCTGGCCACGCTGATCAGGTGGAGGATGGGGACATGGTCGATGAAGAGGACTTGGCTGCCGCCGCCAGCGTAAAAGAAGAAGAACACAACGAGGGCGAGCACGAGTTTGACGAGGACGATGAAGGGGGAGAGGAAGAGGAGCATGGCGACAGAGACGACGAGTGGACGACGCGCGCGCTCGCGAGAGAACTCTACCGACGGGGGGTGGAAGCCATGAGGAAGAGTTCAGAGCCGCGAGGGACCGTGGAGCAGTGGACCCATGCCCAGGACGAGCTTGCGGAAGAGGACTATGAGGACGACGACATGGTGGAATTCTACGACGCGCCCGAGACCAGCGACGAGCTGGGCCACCATCAGCTGGACAATGGGGGGTCCGACATGGACCCGGGCGTTGCGCAGCGTGCCACGCATGCTCTGCCAAGCGTGGAAACCGCGCACGCTCCTATTACGTCGCATGGCCCCAATGGCGCTGCGACTACGACCGCGACGCAAAACAGGCCGAGCTTCTTGCAATGGGTGGCCATAGGGTCGCATCACACATCGATTCCCAAGGTGGAAACGCCTCTTGCGTCGGTGCCGGCCACACCACAGCTGTCTCACTCACCCATGCTGCCTTCTCTCCCTCAAGAACACGGCTCGTCGTCGAAGAAGAGCAAGTCGAATGGCCATGCCAGCAACAGCACACCAGCTGCCAAACCAAGTAAGCCGTCCAAGACTTCAGGGACACCCAACCCCAACCCCACTACCAAGAGCAAGAGCAAGAAGAAAGCCAGCTCAACCTCGCGCGCCAGCTCGGCCCCCAACGAACCCGTCGTCGTCAACGGCGTGCAGGAGTGGATCGTCAAGGACATTGAAGACGACGAGACCTTTGAGGTCGAAGGGCGCGGGCCAGTGCGGCACTTCAAGGTGCGCTGGGAGGGCGACTGGCCGCCGGAGCAGAACCCGACGTGGGAGCCCGAGGAGAACCTGCCCGCGCGGCTGGTGCGCAACTACCTCAAGAGGGACATGTCACGTCTGGGGCCGGCGGCACGGAAGCGCAGGCGCGAGAGAGCCCTGCTGCGCGCCAGTGGGAGCGTCCACTATAGCAGCGTCGGCGAGGCTTTTGCGGGCGGCCTGGGCGACGAACCGGACGCCAGCGAGGCCGGAAATGGCCTGGGCGCGCATGCGTACGACCACGGACGGGAGGAGGAGGATGAACTCATGGCTGTGGACGAGGGCGGTCCGCCCCCGGAGAAGCGGCCGCGTCTGGATTTCGGGCTGCCGAGGGGCGTCATCCAGGGACCGTGGGGCCGCTCCAAGGCGTGAAGGCCTCTCTTTCTTTCTTTCTTTCCATTCTTTGATTCAAGCGAGCATGGCATTGTGCACTTTATGGGCAGGGAGTTATCACAGGCTTGGGCTGGCATCTACGACTGACACACAGGCGGGGTTACAAGGCGGCGCGGAGCATAGCGAATCAAATCTGGGATTCTCCTTCTGAAGCCATTGTCCTGAAGAGTGCTGCTGTCGTCGTCTCCAGGCCATTCGTGCGTGTCCGGTACTCAAGCGTCTTTCCCACCCAGTTTCGTTGCCACCAAGATCAGCCGTCCACTGCACAGTTAGCAAGGCGCTCCAGAACCTCCTGCGGGATGCGACGCGTGCGACGATGCACCGCTAGCTGCGCCGCCTGCGCGAGGAACTGGGCGCACGCCTTGCTCCCACAGTCTCCCTTGCACGTCATGGCGCTGCTGCGCGTCACCTGGCGCCGATGGGCGGCCAGCTTGCCGTACCAGACATGGTGGAGCAGGTTATTCGATACATCCGCCCTATCTGCAAAGAAGGCTTCCCAGGCGTCTGCCCACTCTGGGTCGTGCATGGTCTTGTTGAGCGCTTCAAAGTCGGCCCTGCTCTGCGTGGCGGGGACCTGCCAGGACCAAGCGCTCCGGTGGAAGAAGATGGCGACCTTGTCGAGCATGGCGCGGCGCGTGGCGTGCGTGCGGCCCGCCAGGGGGCGGTGAAAGGGCGCGAGCTCGCCGTACTCGACGGCGCCGGGGATCCAGTGTCTGCTTTCGGGCCACTTGGTCCTGAACGCCATGGCCGCGAAGCGTTGGCGCAGATGGTCCTTTGGTACGTGGGCGATGGCGGCTTCGTGGCAGGGTGGGAGGTCAGGCACGCACGTCATGTCTGGGACGCTATACAGCGCCTGGGCTGGCTCGCATGGCTTGTTTCCGTCGTCATCGTCTTTGGCCAGGGGGGTTCTGCTGCCCTCCCATCGCGCAGGCCTACAGTAGGGGAATCGACCCATGTACATGGCCTGGGCAGCGTGGTAGGCGTCAGGCACGGTGCGGAATTCGACGCGGAGGATCTCTGTGTCGCCGCTGTACGTGGCGTCGACGATCAAGGCGTGGTCCAGGGCGGAGAGGAGGAAGTGCACGGCGCCGTGAGGAAAACCCGTCACCTCCTAGGCGCGGGTGTATCCCTCGCGGATCATCTGCTCGGTCTGCTGGGGCAGCATCTCCCAGTGGCCGCGCGGCAGGGCCTGTACGTGCAGCTTGTGCTTGACATGGTCCCCGCCATCGAGGAAGACGGGGTGTTGTCGGGCGTGCTCTGCGTAGAGGCGCGCGTCGTCGGGGTCGTAAAAGTGGACGGCGACGGTGTCCAACTTGGCGTCGTCGTCAGGCTGGCCCCGGAGCTGTGGGTGGCGGAAGACGTCGACAAGGCCGACGCTGCTGGGGACAGCTTGGAGCACCTGGGCCGTGGCGCAGCTCTTGGGGACGCCGTGGAGGAGGACACGACGGGAAAGGAGGCCGGGACAGGTGGCTGTGGGCGGTTCCTGCGGGTGTTTGTAGACAAATTCCGTCTCGGGCGGATCATGGGTCATTGTGCCAGGGCTCGACTGGCTGTTTGCCGTAGGCTCCATGCTGTGAGATGGTTCGGCTGCGATGAGATTCATCATGGGGTTCTGGTGATGTGTTGGGCGTTTCAATGTTGGAATAATCTTCATGGCCCTCGGATAGGTTCAAGGCGAGAGAGCTCTTCGCTGGCAGTAACCTATTCAAAGCAATGGGGGAGCTATACATGCCAAGTGAGTTGGAGCAGGGGAACGCAAGAATATATATGCAGCAAGGATCAGTGAATATGGCTGGTGCGAAGCGAGGAGGGAGATGAGAGTAACAATGAAACGCCACGGCTTTCTCTCTGTCACGATGCCGAGATCAGGAGGAGGTCCAGCGCTTCGAGGCCATTTGGGAAGATGCAGCTGATGTGCACGGGTCTCAATACCAGCTTCAGATGAAAGGCTGAGTCGGACTGAAAGGGCAGATTCATCCCACATTGCGGGCCAGTGTATACTTTTCACAGCCATTACCATGTGGTATAGCTAGTCTCTCCACAATGGATCGTGGACTCGGGTCGTCCAGGCTCTTTTGTGATGCCCCCTGTCACCGTGCAAAGTCGCGTACCTGGAGAAACATGTCATGGGCTCCAGCCCACAACTTGTCCATACACACTCGCTCGATGAGTGCAACTGGGCCATGGCCTGGCCAGTTTTTGGCCAGGATCCAGGGGTGCAAAGTCCATGAGCAGATTTGCACACTGTCGACCCAGAGCTACCAAGACACATTAGACGCAAGAGGGTAATTCAAAACGTATCCAGAGCACAGGGGCTAGGCTCCAGTGTCCCCTCCCCCTGAGCATTGGAGGCTTGGACTTTCTGCGCCGGAGAACAAGCTTTGGGCTTGCACCATAGCGCCTCGGTACGCACCAATGACGACAGCCAATCCCTCGGGAACTAGAGTAGGCAGCTGCCTTCGCACGAGACTGTCGAGCGCTCCTGCCAATCACCAGCAGTCCCCCGCAAAAACTGGCAGCCACCGTCAGGTCCGTCACCTTCCAGGGCAAGCGCAGCCCAGCCCAGCCACCACGATGAGGACGACTAAGAGGGGCACGACGACGACGACGTCACGGTGCGCAAGTCCATCCAGCATCGTGCGCCTTTTCCCAGGATGCAAAGTCCCAGGATGGGAAACCATCGATTTTGCGCCCACAAGGCACCGCGAGACGGCGAAACAGGGATGTCGAGAGCCTGGGCCGTCGATCCCCCGGCAATTGTGATGTGTTCATGACGTGCATGCAGGGGCACGCCGTGGGCGCTTTGCTCCGGTGGAAACTTGCCCAGGCCAAGATACCTTATGGACTACGTGCTAATGGCCAGCAGGAGCATAAAGACGATGAGATGCCCTGGTCGCACGTGGCGCGGTGCCTGATGCTCGGTACGTTGTCTTGGCCGTGGACGTTCAGACTCGAGTGTCACCTCTCACCTCTTACCAGTACACAACGCGAACGGATCACCATGGCTCCCGCGCCCTCCACCACATCTCCCGACGCCCCGACCCTCGTGCACCGCCAGACGGACGGCACCGTCACCCTGGCCGAGGGCAGCGCGTGCAGCGGCACGTACCTCAGCGGCGGCGCGATTGCGGGCATCGTCCTGGGCACGATTGCCGGCACCCTACTGATCCTCTGGGTCATCCGGTCGTGCATCAACTTCAACCAGCCCCTGGGCGAGCCCGTCGAAAAGGTCCGCTACGAGCCCACCAGCCACCACCATCACCATCACCGTCGCAGCCGCAGCTCGCGGCGGAGGAGCAGCCGCCGGCCCTCAGTCGACGACGATGTGCTCGAGGGCCCGCCGGCCATCTACTACACTGAGGCGGAGCGCGGGCAGCGAGGACCCAAGATTATCTACGATTCCAGAGGGCGGCGGTAGACGGCGGCTGCGCCGGGCGGAGCATGGCGGGCGGCCGGAGAACCTTGGAGGAGCCCAGGAAGAGGCTGGGTGGAGGCTGGCAGACACGGCGGGTCGATCCGGTGGAGGGCCCGGTGCATGTCGGCATGGTGCCGCGCGGAGAAACGGGTCTTTGCGTACGGATGGAGCTGGCTTGTGGCCTTTTCAGGACGGTGGCCCAGGAATGAACCGTATGAATGGCTTTTTTTTTTTTTAGGACACGACGTCCTCGGTATATAGTCCTCACATAGTCGGTAAGCACAGAGCACTCTCCGTCAACTCGCTAGCCAGGATGACCAACTCGCCCAGTGGCCTCTATACCCTTCTTGCATGCTTCCGGCACGATCTTGCTCATCGGGGCCTTTTTCTCACAACCCTGCATTCAGCACGTTGCCGAACGCCGAGCCTCAGCCGGCCGGCACCCCCTGTTCCCCAAATCCCATTACGCGATGCGAACCCAGAGAAACAGCCCGACTGGCCCGTCGACGCGGCCACCAAACCCCATTGAGCCCTCGCACGGTTTCCATGACCAATATGACGTGCGACGCCTGTCTGCGCTCAGCAAACCCTTGGGACAGCGCGCCTCCATGATTCTTATATAGCCAGGAGGGCGCGTGCATCTCCGCGGGCGACAATGACTTGATAATCTCGTCGTGTGCGCCCGCTGCCCGCCCCTGTCCCGCGCCGCCTCCATGAAGCATCGCGATATCGACGCCTCGAGCCAATCGCCACGACAGGCTTATCAACCCACGCCAGCGGACGGACAGACCAGACCATGATCGGCCGGGCCGCCCGTACCCGATAACGACTGGACCATGGCGCCCTCCTCCAACCCCCGGATGTGGTCCTTCACCCTCGACCGCTACATCAACCCCTGGATCCCGCCGCCGCCGTGGCAGTACATCCCGTACCCCGTCGCCCGGTTCCTGGGTCACCGCCCGGCCGGCTACAAGCCCGCCGAGGTGGGCAACCTGCAGCCCATCTTCTGGGCCTTTATCGGCATCTTCTGCGGCGTCGCCCTCATCGAGGGCGTCGGCATGCACGTGCCCTCGTTCCAGGCCCGCGACGCGCCCCTGATCGTCGGCTCCTTTGGCGCCGCTGCCGTCCTCGAGTTCTACGCCATCGACTCGCCCCTCGCCCAGCCGAGGAACGCCATCTTTGGCCAGCTCATCTCCGCCCTCACCGGCGTCGCCGTCTGCAAGCTCTTCCAGCTCGCCGACGGCAACTTTGACGACCTGCGCTGGCTCGGCGGCGCCCTCGCCTGCGCGGCCGCCACGTCCATCATGGCCCTCACCAAGACGGTGCATCCCCCCGCCGGCGCGACCGCCCTGCTCGCCGTCACCGACCCCACGATTAGCCAGCTCGGCTGGTTTCTTGTGCCGGTGGTCATGCTGGGCTGCGCGCTCATGCTCGTCGTCGCCCTCCTCATCAACAACATTGGCCGTCGCTTCCCCCTCTACTGGTGGACGCCCGAGGAGGTCGGCCGCAAGAGGGCCGAGCACGAGGACATGTTTGAGCGGCGCGCCAGCTCCGCCAAGAGCGCCAAGAGCGGCGAGACCCGCACGCAGCCTGAGAGTGAGTCCGAGAAGGAGACTGACAGGGACGTCGAGGCGGACGCTGGCCTGCCTGTGCGCACGACGGCCGTGGGCGACGAATTCTCCCACCAGGCTGAGGTCGTCATTCGTTCCGGCCACGTCACCGTCCCCGAGCACATGTACCTGACCCAGGAGGAGAAGACGCTGCTGGAGATTCTGAGCCTGCGCTTGTAGAGGATAGAGATGTACTGCATGGCATGGCATGGCATAAAAGGCGTTTGAGGACTTGAATGTGCAATCATCTTTGACCAGATGCGTGGATGGTGACCTCGTGTCTAGACTGTACTCCCGGGTAGGTCGTTGCATTGCGCTCACCATGGGTCACTCCGCCAAAGGCATCGTCGCAGATGTGACGCTCAATCTTGATTATCTTAAGCGCTTAGCATCACGTCGACACACGTTAGAATGTCAGCCCAGGGTCCTAGACCCTCAATTTGGGCTCTCGACCTGCGCTCCCCGCATCCCCCTTGGCACGCGTTGACCGCTACTCAGCCCCTCGAATCCTCCCCGTTGAGTCACAGCCCGTGCATGAGGGGCCCTCCATCACCAAGTCCATCCCCAAATTCAACTGACCCCAGCGCCACCCATCACATCGACCTGACTCACCCGGTCAGCCCTACGCGACGCTGGTCTTCCACGGGCCTAGTATAAATCAATACGGGAACAACTCTGTCGACCTCTCTCTCGCGTCGCTCGACCCCTCCCCAAGACCATCTCATCTCACCCGCAGCAGTCATGGCGTCCGACGCGGCCCCTCAGACAGAGGAATGGTTCCTCCGATCCAACGCGCCAGTCCTGCTCCCAGCCCTGGACGCACTGACATACCCTCGCGATGCCTTTGAGTCGTACCTCCGCAGAGACCTCGCTGGGCGGCATGGCGATCAGGACCGCATGAACGTGGACGACCCGGTGAAACCTGGCAAGGCTGGCACAGACGCGACCTCAGAGTCCTCGACCCTGCTCACACCATCCACCACAACGGCAGCCGACCTGGCCAACAACATGGCAGACATGCGCGTCGACGCGGCCGCCCAACCCAGCATCACCGGCCACCCCTTTATCAACGCGCTGCTGGACCGCCCGAGCGAGGCCAGTCAGTCCGTGACGGGCAACCTCGACAACAAGACGCTCACCGAGAACGGCGATGTCACCAACATGTCCACCACCAACCCGCTGGTCGACCTCTTTGCCGACCTCGAGAACCTCATCACCGGCCCCCGCCTCAACGACCTCCTCAACGCCGCGTGGGCCCACGACCCCCTGGCCACCCTCAAGATCATCTTCAACGCGCGCTCCATCCACCTCGGCAAGGCGAGCCGCAAGAACTTTTACCAGTGTGCCGGCTGGCTCGCCACCAACCACCCGGCCACCCTCGTCGCCAATCTCCCCTGGCTGAGTCGCCCCGTCATCGCCAAGAAGGAGAAGAAGGAGAAGGGGGACGAAGACGCCGACCTCGTCCTCGTTGAGGCCGTCAGCAGTGACCCCCTCGAGCAGTACGACGTCAAGCATGGCGTCTCCCACGGATACTGGAAGGATCTGCTCAACATGCTCGCCCTCGCCGCCAACGACAAGCTCGACGTGCTCGCCGACCCAGCCACCGTCCTCAACGTACAGCAGGAAAAGCAGACACGCCAGGAGCCAAAAACCAGGAGGGTGCGCGTCTGCAAGACGTCGGGACGCAGGGCACCCACCGTCGTCGCCGCGCGCCCTCCCGAGCCCCGCAAGCGACTGACCGAGAGTCAGCGTCGGGCCAGGGACAAGGAAGCCTCCGACCTGGCCCGGCACGAGCGCCGCGCGACCCGCTACGAACGCCAGGACCGCGTCGCCCGCAAGCTCCAGAGCGACCCCGTCTACCGCGCCCTGCACCTCTCCATCGCCCGCCTCTTTGCGCAGCAGCTCCAGATCGACCACGAGCGCCTCAAGAGCAACGACCCCAAGCTCCAGCGCGCCATCTCCCTCTGCGCAAAGTGGGCGCCCAGCCACGACCGCTTCCACGACCGCCACACCCTCATCACCTCCTCCATTGCCGAGATCCTCTTCCCCCGGTCGGCCCTGGGCCTCGACGAGGACCAGGACCGCGAGTCGTACCTGCGCCACGCCCGCGAGGCCTACCGCAAGACCACGTCGGCCCTCCGCAAGCACCTCGACGTGGTCGAGCGCAGCCTCTCCGCCAAGACCTTCGACGCCATCCGCTACGAGCGCGTCCCCAGCCAGGCCATGAAGCAGTACACGCCCCTCTTCATCACCCACGACGCCGACCGCTTCGAGGCGTACCTCGACGACGTCGCCTCCGGCAAGGCCGCCATCTCCGGCGCCACCCTGCTCCCCAGCGTCATGGTCCACAGCGTCAGCCTCTCCGGTTTCAGGCCCGACCCCCGCCTCACGCCCAAAGCGCGCCTCCAGCAAAAGACCGCGCAGCTCCAGGCCCTCGCCCTCGACGGCCAGTGGAAGACGCTCGTCCAGCGCATCAGGGACGCCGGCACGCTCACCGCGAGCATCGCCGTCTGCGACGTCTCCGGCTCCATGTGCAGCCCCGTCTTCCCCGACGGCACCAACCCCATGGACTCGGCCATTGGCCTGTCCCTCCTCGTCGCCTCCGTCACCGAGGCCCCCTTTGGCGGCACCTTTATCACGTTTGAGGACAACCCGACCGTGCAGTCCATTGACCTGAACGACTCCTTTTCCGCGCAGGTCAACAAGATCCGCAGCGCCCCCTGGGGCGGCACCACCAACTTCGAGGCCGTCTTTACAAAGTGCATCCTCCCGCTCGCGCGCAAGCACAGCGTCAAGCCAGACGACATGGTCAAGCGCGTCTTCGTATTTAGTGACATGCAATTCAATCAAGCCCACACGTACGGCCGGGCGCGGGATTGGACGAGCAGCTTCGACCGCATCAAGGACGAGTACGCCAAGCATGGGTACCCCGTGCCCGAGCTCATCTTTTGGAACCTGGCCGGCGGGCGGGGCCAGGCGAGTCCCAAACCCGTCACCACGCAAGATCAGGGCACGGCCTTGGTCAGCGGCTACTCGCAGGGTCTGCTCAAAGTGTTCCTCGACTCGGGCGGCTTTGAGGACGAGGAGGAGGAGGTCGTCGAGCAGGTGGAGGGCGAGGATGGCGTCGAGGTGACCAAGACAGTCACAAAGAAGCCCATGGATCCGTTGAGCACGGTGAAAAAGGCCATTGGACACCCTGCGTATGCCATGCTGCGCGTGGTCGACTGACGGAACGATATGACATGATACCATAGCCATGAATGAGAAATTTCCAGACACGCCTCAGTTTTACTCAGACCCCTTGATCAGCGCCCCGACCATCTTCATGAATCGTGCCTTGTACTCGGCCGGGTCCGCCGTGATGCTCATGGGCCCCTTGTCCGCCACCGCGTTGAACGCCTCCACGAGCCCCGTCATCGCCTTGGCCCGCGCCGCGCTCTTGGTCCAGAAAAAGTCCAGTACCACCGCGCGGTACGTCCACCCATCCTCCCCGCGCACGCCATCCCTCCAGCTGTCCATGTCGGCACCCCGGTCGTGCCCTGTCCGCGTCCGCGCCAGGAACAGCGAGTAGTCCACCGCCTGGTTCGCCCTGAGCACCTCCGTGTCCCTCTCCAGCTGCGCCAGCAGCGCCTCTCTCGTCTTGCTCGGCACGCGCGCCTTGTCGGGCAAATCGTCCACCAGATTCTCAATCACGTCGTCGCGCGCCAGCGCGCCGTCGGCAATGTCCCTTTCGGGAAAGAAGTAGTCCTTGGGCTTCAGGTCAAACGTCTCCCACTCCGCCTCGCCCTGCAGCAGGTTCTCCATGACAATGTGGCAGGGGGGCGCGGCGCCCAGGATGGCCCCCATCGAAGCGTACCGCGCATACGGCATGTCCATGATGCGCACGAGCAGCGAGTCCGGGTGCGCCTCCATGTGCGCCAGGTACGGCCCAAAGAGCTCCTCGGCGAAGAATTTGTACTCGAACCGCCGCGGCAGGCTCTTGACGAGGAACTTGCCGTTGCGCGTCGTGAAGAACGTCGAGCCAGAGTAGCCCAGGTCCCCGACGGGCACGAGCTCGTCCTCCTGGAAGCTGGCAACATAGTCATCCTCGTCCATCTTCCACACGGTCTGGCGCAGAGACGTAAAGTCGGCCGGCCGGAACAGTGTGAGATACAGCTTGAGCAGTCGCGAGAAGGCGAGAATGCGCATGTACAACGCTAGGAAGAGCGAGGAGGGCGAGGACAGGCTGGGCTGTGTAATCGCCCGCGCGATTGAGGCAGATATGTACGGCGCGCGGATCTGCATCTTGGCTACTGGACTTGTATGATGATGAGGAGAAATCAGCCCAGAGTGATTCGCAGGGAGAGAGCCGCAAGTCAAAGTCAGATTGCCCTGATGTTGCGACTCTGACGTCATGCGTACCGTTGGCGATGATTCAAGGATCACACAGTGTCACTGCTAGTAGTTGGCAAGGAGATGGACGAGGACAATAGTGTGCAGAGAGTAAGGACCGCTCGCTCACGTTCAATGCTATTATCTATAAAATGTTCTATCCGCCGAATGAACCAGAGTCAGAAAGTAGGTAGGGTAGCAAAACACCATGTCCTGCTGGAAGAATGACCAAACAACCAAAGCGATGCAAACCAGTGATGCAGACCCGAAGAACACGGCAATGCAAGACGTAAAGTAAAACAAGTCCCCCAATGCCCAAACTGGCAGCCTTTTGACAGCAAGCTCGTGCGTTGCTTTTCAATCAGAAGCTGAACAGGCCACTCCTTCTCTTGCCAAGAGGGTACACAATCAGCGCGCTCATAAACAGGCCCACGCTGATGCCAATCGCCACTTGGATAACCTTGAACAGAACGTTGAATGCAGTGCCCTCGACGCCGGAGCTAGGAGCTCCACCCTTGGACGTCAGAGAGTCTGCCGACTGCACACCTGCCAGCAGAGAACCTCCTACCGCGAGACCGCTGGGCACTTGCACAAAGATGGCGGGCAACATGGCGGCCGCCGCAAGGCTGTAACCAACCGATCGCTTCTGGCGCTCGGGCTTCTTCTCGCCAGTGGGGGAACCAGGGCGTGACTCGGGGTCCGACGGTTGGTCCCACGACATGGTCGATGGCGTCTTGCGACCAGAGAGACGAGCCAGACGAGGGCGGATGCTGCTGCGGCAAAAGTCGACAGTGTCAAACCACGCATTCTGGATGTGGCGACCCGTTCGCGAGTACAAGTTGGCGAGGATGCCAATAGTCAAAGCGCCAAGCATGTTCGAGATTTCCGTGTTCCCTTTGAACACGTCACTGCAGTAGCTGTTGACTGCCCACCCAGCGAGCGACATGAGAAGCATGACAGGCGTCTGCCTCCATTTGGCCTGGTTGACAAGACACAGGCAGAGGGTAAACGCTGGAACGAACAGAAAGTTCCAATTGCGAGACAACGGCGCCCGGCACTCCTTTTCGCTTGAGGCATTCGGGTCAATCATGCCGTAGAGCGAGGCGCCAATGGTGATTCCGTAGCCGAGGAAGAGCGTGTAAATCAGCGCGTGCACCATTCGAACGCTGCCGGCAACAATGTTGTAGCTTTGTAACTCGAGAGAGCTGCACAGAACCATGTAACCTGGAAGAATCAGGGCGATGCTGCTCTGCGCAAGAGCGCCAAAGCAAAAGGTGTCGCCGCCATTGATCGAACCGAATGCGCGCGCCAAGAAGGACGTCAACACGGAAGCGGTCACCTCGAAGACGTGGGCGTATAATTCGTTCTGAGGTGCAAGGACCAGCTGTAAGAATCCGACAAGTGCGCCGAGGAGGAATGCGAACGGCATGTCAATGAAGCGGCCCTGGAAAGCAAAAGGCGCGACACACGCAGAGGCCACGCCGTAGAGCACAACCCGCCACGCGACATGGAATTTGAGCCTTCTGTCCATGACCTCGTCCAGGCGCTGGGTGGCCTCCTCCACCCCAAGTTTGTCGTGGACCACCTCCTTGTAGATGTTGTGCACATCCCGCAGCTTACCCAAGTCGATACCTTGCAGCACACGGAGAATCTTGACCTCTGTAGTGTGAGTAGTGCTGTCGTCAAAGCTGATGATCATGCAGCTAGGTATGTACAAGAACTGGGCCTCGATCTCGAGCGCACGCGCCGACATGCTGAGATACTCTTCCAAGCGATGTGTCGGCGCACCGTAGAGCATGAGGGCCCTGCACAGTTTGATGAGGAAGCGATGCCGGGCGAGGATACCTGCAATGTGCTTCGTGATTCGATACTTCTCTTTCTTCGGCTTCTTGGGCGACGCAGACTCTTTGACCTTTTCCGCCATGCGATCCGAGGATACGCTCGAGCCGGGCGCGGCAAACACGGAGGAGGACTTCATGAGTTCAGTAAGAGTAAGGGACGACCCAGAGTTATGAGAACGGTGGAGGCTGAACAAACCGCTGCTAGGACGGCCGGGTCTGGGAGGCCGAGTTCGAGAAGAAGATCGTGATGCGGATGGCGAGGACTGGGCGGATGCAGACGGTGTTGCATAAGCTGGAGTCGTGCGGCCAGAACTGCCCGCGCTTCCTCCTCCTCCTCCAGCTCCCGGTCCGTTACCGCCAGGGTTGTGGCGCTGCTCATCGTTGTAGAGCTTAAGGAGGGACGAGAGGACGCCTCCACGGTACTTCTTGGGTCGGGGGACATAGTCGAGGTCAGGGTCGTCGATGATGGGAGTGGAAGCGCCGGACTGCCGGCCACGAAGCATTTCCGAGTGGAAAAGATCACGCTTTCGTGTATGGGATCGAACAAGGTTGGCTGCCACGTCGTGGCTGTCATATGAATCTTCCGTAGCCAGACGTTGTGGGCCGTCGAGAGATGTCGGTCCCCGATGCCGGATGGTACCGCCTCCCCCATGCTCGCCGCCCAGTGCGCTGTCGAGGCCAGAGGTGAGACCAGTTGCCCTTGCGCCGTTCTTCTCAAGGCTCAGCAAATCCTCCTCATCGTAGTCATCGACCTCGACTGCGGGGCGAAAGGCCGATCGACCGCGCGGATGGGCGTCTGAGACGCCCACCAGGCGCTGGAATGAGGCGCCAATATCATTTGAATTTCTCCTCGAACCCGGGGCCGAGTGGCTCCCCAATGAAATGGCCAGCTGGTCAGCACGGTGTCGGGCGTCCGTGATGGATCGAATGACTCTCTCATTAGCCTGCGACTCGGCCTTGTCGGCCTCCTCACGCTCGCGAGGCGCATCGTAACTAGTGTTGCGCCTGAGCACCGGTCTCGGGCGACTGGGCAAGGGGCTCATGGCACCTCCTGACGGCGGAGAATCCTGTGGAGTCTTGAGATACCTGTCCGTTGCCTGGCCTTCATTTTCGGAACGGTCTTGTGAGAGGATGCGGGTGAGGGCTTCGGACAGTTCTTGAGCGTCTGGTGCACCGTGAGGGTAGGCATGTGGCTGATACTTGGGAGAGCCTCCAGGCGAGAGCGTTGAGTAGTCCTCGATGATGATCTTGCTGGTGTCGGGGTCGGGATTCCGCCATCCAACTCTCTTCTTCTCCTTGCGGACCGGCGTTGTCGTGTCGCTAACACGGCCGCTATCTGGCTGCTCGCCCGATGACATGGCGTTAAGAGAAGCCGATGCCGACTTGCTCGGATGAGCAATCCGGTGGCGAAGGTGGGATCTGAGACTGTCTCACGGCTTGGACTATGTGTGGTAATGGATACTTGTCCTAGGGTTGAAAAGAATGACGCAGCATACCACGGCGGGCGGGTATCGCGAGTGGTACTGGGGTCAAAGTCCCTGGTGAAGGCACGGCCAAGGTGCTGATGCAAGCGAAAGTGTGTTTGTCTGTGAGCGAGATACGCCAATGGTGGTGATATTGGATGGATTTATGGTCTGTTGATGGACGGGGACGACGGAAATGAGGAGCAGGAAGCGATGGAGTCAGGTCGATATCTTTAAACAGGTCCTGGTGCGGGAACCAGTTCCTGCCGTATCAAAACTGGAGTCGCTGGGTCCTTCCCAACCGTGGTGTGCTTGCTACCGGTACTCACCACCAGGCACGAGTCGTAAGGACGGAGCTATCTCCGTGGATGATGATTAACAGGTCCTTCCTTCCAGTAAGCTGAGCCCCGTCGACCCTGACCACAGCAGGCGCTGGGCCAAAGTGACAGCTCGCCGAACCTTCCATGGATGACGGTAGACTTTTGGAGCCGCAGATAAGGGTTGTTGCGAAAGAACTAACGTTAGCTCTCATCAGGCTGTCATTTGGGTGGGTCGGGCTTGTGCGCCGAGTGAGCACCGAGACAGATTGAGTTTTTGCGTGCCAGCGCCCTGCTCCGCTATTTCGTGATTTTTTGGGGTGGCGTTGCGTGTCGCTAGCCTCTGCCGGAGGCGAGTTGGTCCTGAAAAGGCTGCCATGATGGCAAAACCTTGATGGGCATTCTATCTATTTTGGTTCGTGCAGTATGAGCTCAGGTGTGCACATGTCAAACTCGTACGTGAGGGTCCAAAATTGCAGATCCCTCTCACGGGCTGGAGGTTGACAGAGGCGTCCCTGCTGCAGGGCCTTGCCGATGACGTCGCTTGCCTTGACGTGCGCACCCGAACTGCTTGGTAGCGCGCTGGACCTGCCGTACCTTTGATGAGCACCCTGGCCATGGTCCAGACAATGGGAACGAAGAGCCCGCGAAGCCTTTCTCATCCCTTTTCACATGACTATATCGCCAATGTCTTATGTCCAATCGTTCCTGCACGACAGGACAGACGCCGACATGGAGCCGCATCGGCTGGTGTGGCGCCATGACGAACTAGGTTCGCGGGTTCTAATTAGGGGCCGCTGGTCCACTAAAAAAAGCCGTGCCTGGATGACCCCCCACGAGCAGTTCTGCGCCACCCGGGACCCGTCCACGCAAAGCTTGTCGTCACGTCAGACTCGTCATGGCGGCTGTTGATTGGAGGGGCTGTTGACTTGTGAAGATCCTGCCGTGTCTCTGTCGCTTCCATGACTCCATCTCGTATTTGCTCGGAGTGTTCGAGAAAGGCGAAGATGCAGAATCCAATGTCGAGGAACTATCTTGGCACGCAGAATGAGCAGCATGGCCTGACTCATCCGGCGGTGCCGCTTATCAACGCTGGTTTCTAATTCAGGCTCGTTCGCAGACGCTTGGACACGTGTGGCCCGACACTGCCACTTGACGGCCCGATGGATGCGTAGAGTTTGATATCGGTGATGGAGACTTGCCCCTCCATGGTGGCCCACAGCTCGGCTTGCCTGTTTTGTCGAGCCGCGAAACTATATCACGTGATTTGAATGAACAGAAAGCGTGCCGCACCCTCGTCTAGCACAGCACCATTTGGCACTGTGCTGCACACAGTGGAATCGGCCTTCTTTGGGCCTCGCCAGCAGCGTCAAGCTCATAATTAAGAGTCTGCGTATAAATTGGGCACAGTTTACGTGCTTACTGCCACTCGACCCGGCTGCCAGCATATTCCAGACTGTCTCTGAACGATCGTGTCTCCGAGGATACGGCAGCGGGTTGCATCGCAGTGTCCAGCGTCAACCGAAGATGAAGCTCTAGATTTCGGATAACGACACAACCTTCAGCCAGGAAACATCTCTAAAGTCTGCGAATTTCTCATCCAGGAGGCGCTTGGCGAGTCTGCGAGCGGTTCGCTGAAATATCGCATCACCGCCTGCGGCGCAGCTTGACTGCGCCAAGACAGGGCTGACCATGTTGCTGTACAGTAGCTGCCACAGCTCGGGTAGGTGGGGCTGCCGCACAGAACCCTCCGTCGCATTGCCGTGACGCGAAGCAGCGAGATGTTGCAACCGCTGACGATGGTCGTAGGCATCCGCGTCCAGCGACCCAGTGCTTCACCTTCCCGAAGGCACAGAATCTCGTCACGATCTACCGTCTGAGGTTACAACCTTCACGCGACAATGACGACCAAACCCAGCCAGAGCGGCCCTGGCGCCCGCCTGGAGCGCGTTGTGCCCATGCGCGTGATCGTGTGCGGCCTCCAGCGGACCGGCACACTCAGTACCGTCCCCCGGCCCCAGGGTCTGATCCCTTTGCCCAGGTGGTGAGACTGACGCGGGTGAAAAAAGGTATGCGGCACGCGCTCTACCGACTGGGCTTCCACGACTGCTACCACATGCACAATGTGCGGGACAATCCTGAGATGGACGGTCCCCAGTGGGCCAGGGCCTTGGACGCTAAGTACGGCGACACGGGCACGCCCGCCTTCACGCGCAAGGACTGGGACAGGCTGCTGGGCGAGTCGCAAGGCGTGTGCGACGTGCCCGCCGCCCTGTTCGGGGTGGAGCTTGCCGAGGCATACCCAGAGGCCAAGGTCATCATCCTCAACCGCGATCCGGAGCAGTGGTACACCAGCCTGCGGACCAGCATTCACCGCCCCAGGTCGCTCATGACCAAGCTCAAGATGCTCTTCTCCGTGCTCCTCGACCCGGAGACCAGAGCATGGGCCATGTTCGGACGCGCCATGCTGCGCGCATTCAAGTTCAACGCCGCCACGGAAAAGGACAAGGCTTTGGCGTGGTTTGACGGTATGTACAGGGAATTCCGAGAAGGGATCCCTGAGGAGAGGAGGATGGAATTCACAGTGGCCGACGGCTGGGGCCCGTTGTGCGAGTTCTTGAACGTGCCCATCCCGATGGATCGAGACGAGAATGGCAAGGAGGTCGTGGCGCCCTTCCCACGCAAGAATGACACTCAGTACTTTGCTGAACAGATGGACGCTTGGGTCGCCCGAGGCGTCAAGAACGCAGTGAACAACCTGTACCGCCTGGTTGGGAAGACTGTCTGGACAGGATCTACAGTGTACGTTGGCTACCTGTGCTACCAAAGCCGGTTGGGCGGGCTTCTGTGAGTGAACTTATTGGTATTAGTTGTCTCGTTCACAATGGGATATGCACTCCAATTCTCACTCATGCGTGTTCTTGATGTTTGTCCCAAGATGTCTGGCACGCATTGGGCTTCAGTCCACCATACTTAGAGCCCGAAATGCTAAGCGTGGCGTTCACAAAGTATCGTCACGCCATGTACAGCAATACAGAAGAGAAAAGCTCATGCACAGAACTCGGAGCCTCATCACGCATTGATTAACCCGTAGTGATTGTCATGGTTCATATCGTCCCAGTGCCCGAAGCACAGGGTAGATCAGTGCGCCTGTGCGCGTACTATCGACTGCGCCCCGAGTGACCTCACACATGGACGCCTATCTTCCTTTGTCTTCGACGGCAAACCTCTTGACCTCAAGATCAGAACCCGCGACGAACGTTGCGCCGTGTCGTCCACTTCAGCCTGTTTGAAGGTGCCGCATCTCCACGACACACTGCCGATCCGCCGACGTCGGCCTCCATCGGCTACACGGCATCTCCTCCTCACCTTGGTCATCACGACACAACTTCCTGCTCTCTCGCCTCCACCTCCCACCAACACTCACAGCCATGGCTCTCAAGGCAGCACTCACCTTCGTCGCCGGCGCGACCGCCTTTGTGGCGCCGCTGCCATTCATACAGGACCAGCTCCGCCTCACCAAGCCATCCGCCTTTCAATGTGATCTGCCGCCCGCTCTCGAGCCGCGGGGGCGCGACCTCGCGCCCGCGGGTAGACTGTTCGCCGGCCAGGACGCCCTTGACACGTTGGTGCGGCGGCACCAGACCGTCGTGCGGGTGCCCAGCGTGTCCTACGACGACAATGGCGAGCCTGGGGAGGACCCGCGATGGGAGCCCTTCTACAAGCTGCACCACGTCCTGCGGGGGCTCTATCCTCAAGTGTGAGTCCCCTGGCCCAAGCGTCCGAGCATTTGGCTGACCATGCCCCAAAGCCACAAGCACGCCAAGCTGGAGAAAATCAACACGTTGGGTCTGCTGTACACCTTCCAGGGCGCCGACGCATCCCTGAAGCCGACGCTGCTCACGGCCCACCAGGACGTCGTGCCCGTGCCGGACCCTTCCACGTGGACGCACCCGCCCTTTGCGGGCTACTTTGACGGCGAGTGGCTGTGGGGCCGCGGGGCCTCGGACGACAAGAGCTCGCTCACGGCGCTCCTGTACGCCGTCGAGGGGCTGCTGGAGCAAGGATGGAAGCCCAGGAGGACGCTGCTGCTGGCCTTTGGCTACGACGAGGAGTGCTCGGGGTACCGGGGCGCGTCGAAGATTGGCGAGGTCCTCACGCAGAGGTACGGCGATGACGGCGTCGCCGTCATCCTGGACGAGGGCGGCCTGGGCTTTGAGCAGCCCGAGGACAATGTGCTCTATGCGCTGCCGTCGGTCATGGAAAAGGGCCACATGGACCTCTGGTTCACGCTCCACTTCCCCGGCGGCCACTCGTCCGTGCCGCTGGCGCACACGGCGATTGGCGTCGCGGCCGAGATTGTGCGCGCGCTCGAGCAGAATCCGTTTGCACCTCAGCTCCTCGAGGACGGCCCGACGCACCGTCACCTCCTCTGCAGCGCGCGCTACTCGCCCGACGTCAACCCCCGGCTGACCAAGCTTGTGAAGCAGGGCGACCTCGAGGGCCTGGTCGACGAGGTCATCAGGACGTATGGGAGCGGTGGCCGGTACATGCTCCAGACGTCGCAGGCTGTCGACATGATCCAGGGCGGCGCCAAGATCAATGCCATGCCCGAGAGGGTATCGGTGGGCGTCAACTACCGCATCTCGCCGCAGGACAGCGTCGAGAGCGTCCAGGAGACCGTGCTGGCCAACATCCAGCCCGTGGTCGACAAGTACGGCCTGGA
The DNA here is from genome assembly GCA_027569275.1 of Emericellopsis terricola. NCBI lineage: Eukaryota > Fungi > Ascomycota > Sordariomycetes > Hypocreales > Bionectriaceae > Emericellopsis > Emericellopsis terricola. The sequence goes on along the minus strand of JAPDEU010000004.1, from coordinate 126,442 downwards.
CGTCCAAGCCTTTGTGGGGGAGGATGCCGTCGCGCGCGGCAATGGCACGCTGTTTGTCGAGGCGGGTCAGGTGTTCCCAGCGACGCCCACGGCGCCGACAGAGGGCAAAGTGTGGGACGTGTTCTCGGGGACGATCCAGCACACGTTTGGAGCCCAGGATAGGACAGTGGTTCCCGTGGGGGAGATTATGCTCGGCAACACGGACACCAGGCACTACCTGAGTAAGTGATCCATTGTACCTTTTGCGTCCGCACGCGCGACGGACATGCTGACCCCCGCCATAGACCTGTCGCCTCACGTGTACCGCTGGAACCCCATATCGCGCGACTCAGGCAAGAACATCCACACGGTGGACGAGCGGCTCCGGGTGTCGGACCAGCTCGTCATGGTGCAGTTCTACTACGACTTTGTGAGGAACTTTGACGAGGCGGATCTGTAGACGGTATGTCCTTCCTACTAGGTAGTCTCGCCGCCGTCGCCATCTTCCAGATACTGCGCAAATGTCCTCGAAGTCTTCTCCCTCTTCTTCCTCGAGTCCGTGCCCTGTGCAGCCGCCGACACGCCATCATCTTCCAGCACCGCGTCCAGCCACGCCGCCCAGCCAGCATACATGCCGACATGCGCCCACTTGCGGGCCACGTCCCTCAGCGCGGTGTAGTGGCCGCGGACCCAGTCGTCACGGGCCCCGGGGTTGCCCCTGGCCGCGAGGGCGGACATGTTGTAGGCGACCTTTTCGAGGCAGACGGGGCAGAGGTAGGGCGGCTGGCGCACATCCTCTGCCATACCGGCGGTGCCCTGCATGACGCAGGCGTAGAAGACGCAGTGGCCAAGGGTGAAACAGTGGCCGACCTCGTGGCACAGGGTGCGCGCGACGCGCGAGAACCACAGGCCGTCGGAGTCGCTGCGCGTCTGGGGGACGAGCACGGGGTCCGCGGCGCGGATGGCGCGTCCCATGGCGGACTGCTCGTCGAGGGGCTCGCGCCGCGACTGGCGCGCCGTCAGCTTGCTCAGGCGGTCGACGTAGACGCCGCAGTGCGAGGCGGGCCACATGTGGCTGCAGTCGATGCCCTCGTGGGCATCGAGATCCGGGCGGTAGCGAAAGGTGCTGACGATGCAGACCCTGCTGCCGCCGTAGGCGCGCCCGCAGCAAAAGTCGTCGTCGTCGTCCTCGTACAGGTCCCAGGGGACGATCATGACGACGGCGTGGGCGTCGGCGGGGACGCACGACATCATGGCGTCTGTCATGTCTTCCAGGTTCAACTGCTGCCGCGCCACGCCATCAGGCCCTGGGCGGTGACGGATGCCAAAGACCTCGCCGTTGGGCGTGGCGAGGCCGACGCGGGTGACCTTGGCCCGGCGCGACGTTGTCCATTCCGCCCAGTGGAAGCCGTGGAGTGGCTTGACGTGCATCAGGTGGTAGAAGGCGGCGAGCTGGTCGCCCAGGTCGTGGACGCTCGGCTGTTGTTGATGGCACGGGGCGGCATCCTGGCCACTGGCGAGGCGAGTGCCGGGGATGGAGGGCTCGTCCCATCCCTGCAGGCCATGCTCGCCGGCGGCGTCTGGGGGAGCGATCACGTAGAGCGTGTTGCGCCGCCTGGTCACGCGGTTCTTGACCTCGCGCGTCGCCGAGTCGAGCCACGTCGCAAAGTCCTGGGGCTCCTCATCGGGATCGATGGACAGGGCCTCGTCTGGGAGGGCCAGCGGTCCGGGGAAGACGGACGCACGGACGACGCCCTCGGCGTCATGTCGCTCGTCCTGGACGCTAGAGGTGTGGTCCTTGGCTGGGTTGTTATCGTGAGCAGCAGCAGATGTATCATGGACGATGCGTGGCGTGGTCGTGGTGGCTGCTTGGCGGCGCTGGTGGGGCGACGGGCGCTGGAAAGGGGTTTTGGGGGCAGGCGACGTGTAGATGGTGCTGTGCGCGCAGGCCGCCGACTTCCGCGGCATGGTTTCTGGTTTCTTGGGAGATTCGTCTGTAGACAAATTGGTCCTTTGAACCAGGCATATTTCCCACATTTATATCAAGCTTATATCAAGCCTGCTCTGCTCTGATCCATCTCTGCTGGTGCAGCATCACCAGGCAGCCCAGCGGTGCGTGCGCACGCTCACAGGCGGCGCAGGGGCAGATGCTGTGCGCGAGTGCCCCAGCGCACAAACGATCGGCCCAGTGGGGCGCCCCAGCGGATCTCCAGGGGCCGCCGGGTGCTGGCCTGGCCGGGATGGGGGGCTACAGTACCAATAGCGATGCGAGTCAGTGGGATGCAGCCTGCACTGCAGCAGTGCAGGGGAGGGGCCTGAAAAGTTTCTCACCTCGCATCGCCCGACTTGCGTGCATCGAAATCTCATGTTCGAAAGGTCACCGACACCAGACCCCAGGCCAGTGCTTTTCATGTGCTGACCAGGGGCTGCACATACGCCGTCTCCTCTTGGCCCAAGCACTCGGGTCACGCAGTCCTCCGTTGGCCGGGCGTGCGGATGACCAGGGCCAAGTTTGCTCCGAGCCCCAGACGTTGCAACGCGCGTCACCTCCAGGCTCTCAGACTCCCCTTTCTCAGGCACGGGAGATGGGGCGAGAGAGGACTGGATCTTGAGAAGGGATTATGCTCCGTCAAAGCACAATAGCGACAGCCGTCGATCCATGGGGACAACGGGGCGGTGTCCCCATCACGATACGCATTATGTAACCGTTCTGTAAGTGACTGTTTCGTCGCCCGCCAACGCCAAGCCTTTTGGCTCCTCGACCAGGACAGGGGCCTCGCACTCGGTGCGCAAATGTCGGACCGCCACTGGCTCCTCGTGCCCAAGGTCCAAGGATCATGAAGCAACCCTCCAGTCCCTCCTAACCTGGGGCAGACAAGGGCAAGCACAGACAGAGTCATGCGCGCAGGCTGGGCAGGCTGGGCAGGCTGGGCAGCATGCGGCTGAACAAGCCAGACCCTTTCACCAGACGGACCGAAAAAGCGTTACTGACCTTGATTGTGGACGCCCGGCCTAGTTTCTTGCAGCCTCGATCGTCGAGTCGATCGTCGTCGAGTTGACGGTGGCAAGGGGTCCGGCCCCCCCCCCCCCTGGCCTCCATTGTCCACTGCCGTTCATCTGCGACATGCTCATTTGCACGTGGAGCCACATGCATATCATTGCCTACGCACGCACCACGCTTTTCGACAGGGTCAACCGCTGTGCGTGCCGACCCAACCCCGCCCGTTTGGGTTGGTGATGGTTTCTAGAATGGCCATGGAGCTCCTGTCATGTCATGCCGTAGGGTTCATGTGGGTGGGCTTGGCGCGCGAATCAACGACAGAGGCCGTCCCCCTTCGCCTATCTGACTGGCCCAAGTTTGGTTAGCTGGTTGCCCATGGCGGCCGTCCACGGTCAAGCGGGCGGAGACATGGCACGTCGCACCCAGGACGGAAACGGGCGTCGAGTCCCTACAGGAGGGAGTGCACAGTCCACGACTCCAGTCCCCATGCTGCCCATCTTCTCAGTGAACGTATCGACAGTGGAAATACCCGGGTGGCTGGCCCCATCTGCATCTTCCTCCTTGTCATGGAGGAAGAGGGCGATTGGGCGGCCGACCCTCGAGCAATGTCGCTCATAACCACCCGCGCATGCCCACCACCATCCCACGTTTTCCTCCCCTGCATCTCTTGATCTGACAGGCACTGCATATCATTTTTATTATCCTCCTCTCCCGTCGTGCATCCGTCCTCCCAGCGGGTTCAACCGTGTCGTTGACCTTTGTGTGATGCCTTGCTGAGACAGACCGGACTCGACGACCGGACCGACCCGCCATCATGTCGCAGTCGATGCTGAGCCTGGCGGCCGAGAGCTGGACCTGGTATGCCATTACCTGGGCCATTGTCCTGATCCGCATGTGAGCGCATCCTCTTGTCTGTCTTGGAGACACAAAGACACAAAGGCTGACGGATCGACAACAGGGCCTCGCGCCGGATCCTGCTCGGCTCGTGGCGCAAGCTGCAGATCGACGACGCCCTCATGCTGCTCGCCATGGCCACCGACACGGTCATCATTGTCGGCATGAACATCATCTCGACCACGTCGAGCAACCTCATTGACCCCAACGACCCCACACCCCTCGACGAGGACAACATTGCCGAGCGCGTCTTTGGCTCCAAGATGGTCCTCGTCGTCGAGCAGATGCAGTGCATCACCATCTGGCTCGTCAAGGCCTGCCTGCTCCTCATGTACCACCGCCTCACCATGTCCCTGCGCCAGAACCTCGCCGTCAAGATCGTCGGCGGCTACGTCGCCCTGAGCTTCGTCGTCATGGAGATCCTCTACCTCGGCGTCTGGTGCCGGCCCTTTAACCAGTACTGGGCGGTGCCGCCCGACAGCAGTACGTCCTCCCTCTCTCTCCTGCCCCCCGTTGCCTGCCTGCTCACACCCATCCCAGCCCAGTGCTCCGCGGCCACCAACCACCTCATCACCAACGCCGTGCTCAACATCTCTTCCGACGTCATGATCATCCTCATCCCGCTGCCCATCTTCCTCAAGTCGACCCTGTCGCCCAAGCGCAAGGCCGTCCTGTGCGGCGTCTTCGCCGTCGGCACCTTCACCATCATCTCCGCCGTCCTCAACAAGTACTACTCCTTCAGCTCGCCCTTTGGCACCGACTGGACCTTCTGGTACATCCGCGAGTCCTCCACCGCCATCATCTCCGCCAACCTGCCCCTCACCTGGACCCTCATGCAGCGCGTCTTCAACCTCAGGAGCTTCGCCGAAAAGTACTACTCCAACCAGCGCTCCGGCGGCGGCGGCGGCGTACAGACCAACTCGCACTTTCGCTCCACAAACTACATTGACCGCCAGCGCCACCGCCGCCGCGCCGACAGCCTCGGCTCCCTCGGCGAGACCGACCGCTCCGCCAGCGAGGAGCACATTGTCCCCATACCCCTCAAGATCTACCAGAAGCGCGAGGTCGAGATCAGCACCCTCCCCGCCGAGCACCGCGACAACCGCGGCATGCGCAGGGGCTCCGGCGACACCCTCCCCGACGGCCTCAAGACCGTCACAAACGTCCGCGGCGGCCTGTCCGTGCAAAGTCGGCACACCGAGGAGGATGGGTCTGTCAAGAGCATAGGGGCCGTTGTATGATAAAAGCCGATAGACGTGTATGAATCATTGACCATCTTTTATGGAGCCGCGGGTGCACATGCATGCAAACAGCCAGAAATGCTCGCGAGAATGTGGAGCTGGAGCTTCTCGTGGACTGGACTTTGTTGTTGAGTGAGTGCAGGGTAGCCATGTTGGTCGACAAGTGTCGCCCCGTGTGAGACCAGAATCTGACCGGGTACGTAAATATCACCGGGCCCGGTGCCCCTGAACGTCTGTTCTCCCGGTTACATTTTTTTGGCTACCCGGCAGATCGACAGCGATGACATGCACCGAACAGGGCCACCTAGTCCCGACTACCCATATTGTACAGATGGCCGAGACAATTAATCAACCGGAGGCGATACACGCTGCAATACAGCTGCTCGAAAACGTTCTGTCCGTCGCAGTGACATGTCCGAGGCCCAGCGTGGAGGGAGCTAGGCGCAATTGTCCAACGTCCAGACGGATCCACCACGTGACGCGTAGATCATGCCCAGCGATCCAAGCTAACATACCCAGCATTACACGATCTATTTGCTGGCACACACAGACGAATAAAAACCATGCATGACCATTTCGAATCGGAGTCCAAGGAACGACATGCCGGTGCGTGCGTCGGCCCTCCAAGCTGCCCTCGGCACAGTCCTTGCCGAAAAGAGACACCCGTCGAGCAGGCGCATACATGTATCCATCACGAACCATGAATGACTGATGCTCCAACCGCCGAAACGGCCGCCTCATCTTATATGCCATCCCACGCAGGATTCCTCGAGGGCCAAGCGAGGTACAACACGCGCCCACCTCCCGACACGACTGGGTGATTGTTTTGGCACAGCCCCTGGGCCGCTCGCACGCTCGTTCTCTGAGGACCGCACACTCACCCTTACCCTGCTGGGCACCGTCTGCGGAGCGCTGGTCAGCGGCCTCATTGCCATCTTGGACATCCGCCGCCGCCGCCGCATGATGGAGCACGACAATGTCGAGATGGAGGATCTGGAGCCCGAGAACCGCCTGGTCCTGGCCATCATGGGAGGCATCAGGTGCCCTCTCACCGTGTTCTGGTCCCGGCCGTTCTCGTTGTCATCACCCTCGTGTTCTTCAAGCACGGCAAGCCGATCTGCGTGCGCACTCGGTTTGCGCCCACGGACGAGAAGATGGACCGGAGCGAGGAGGATGAGGAGCGAGACAAGTCTGATCAGACAGCAGCCAGCGGGCTAATGAGTGCAGGAAAAAAGCCAAAGAACCGCATCCTCAGGAGTGTTCCATAATATTGGGCACCGAGGCGCTCGGACGATGGACCACACTGATCGGCCCAGCGTACTCTAAAAGACCAGTAGCATGAAAGGCTGTGGTTGCGCAAGCACAGATTAAAGACCATGTCGTGCCAATCATACCGATCGAGGCAACAGGTGGGAGTTTGTGGAACTTGTGGGAGAACACTCCATAGACATGCAATAGTTCAGATACATTCCACTCATTAAAACAACTCAAAAACGAAAAATTGATACAAGCTACCATGTGCACGCTATGCAATCCATGTCATGTGCCGTGTATGCCGAAACGACGAACTGTGCTGTACACTCCCAATTTTTTACACACGCTCGGCACGGTCACTGCCTGGCATAAAGTCTTCGCTGTTGTCACTGCTCTTCTTCTCGCCAGCCATGTGACCATTGCCACCAGGGCCGCTGACAGACATGTTGCGGAACGCACTGGTGTCACGCTCCTTGCGGGTGATGTAGCCGGGAGGCACCCACTTGTGGCTGGTCCAGGGCTTGATGCCTTCCTGACCGTACATGAGATCGACGTTCTCGAGCGACAGGGTGCGGGACTCGTAGAGGAAGAACCATACGACGAGACCGGCGATAAAGTTGGTGCCCGCAAAGACGTAGCCGTAGGCAAAGCTGATGCCGGGGCTGCCGCCAACGCCGTCAGTGGCGAGGGGAGTGAGGAAACCGACCATGACTGGGACAAATTAGTATGGATTTTGGAAAGGCAAATGCAAATGCCAAAGGACGCGACTTACAGTTGCCGAGCCAGTTGCCAGCTGTGGCCAGCGAAGCCTGCTTGGCACGGGTGCGTAGGGGAAAGGTCTCGCCAATGACGACCCAAGCAATCGGACCCCATGTGCCGGCGAAGCTGGCAATGAACATGCAGGCGGCCACAATCATGACGATGCCGGCCGTGGAGTTGTTGTTCACGTCAATGGCTGTGCCCATGGAGGCAAAGACAACCAGCCATGCAGACTGCCAGAGGGCACCGATGACCAGGGGCCAGCGACGTCCGAAGCGCTCCACAACCCACAGACCGTAGAAAGTCATGGCGACGTTGACAGCACCCAGAATGAGCTGGACGAGAATGGGGTCGTCGACGCCCGAGGACTGGAACACGGTGGCGCCATAGTAGAAGAAGTAGTTGACGCCGGTCCACTGCTGGAGGAAGTGGATGCCAATGCCCAGGAAGGTGCGGTAGACCAGCTTGGGAACGCCGGTGTTGGGGTTGAAGCACTCGAGCCAGGAGCCAGTGCCGACTTGCTTCTCCTTCTCGAGGATGAGTCTCATTTCATTGATGTCGTCCTCGACGAGCGGGTTGCCGGGGTCGTCCTTCATGCCACGCAGGCGGGCGAAAGACATGCGAGCGTCCTCCCAGCGTCCACGCTGCGCCAGCCAGCGGGGCGACTCGGGGACAGCGAGGATGCCACCACCAAGGGGCAGGCTGAAGAAGATGCCAAGGCCAATGACAATGCGCCACGAGGCGCTCTGCTCCTGGATCTCGCGAACGCCAAAGTTGATGAGGTTGGAGACGAGGATACCAATGGTGATCAGGAGTTGATACGAGGCGACGACGGCGCCGCGGATCTCCCTGGGCGAGGACTCGGACTGGAACATGGGCACGCCGACTGAGAGATTACCGACGCCCACACCGGCGACGAAGCGACCCATCATCATGTGTACCCATGAGCGCATGGCGGTGATCTGAATGACGTTGCCGACGATGAAGATGAAGACGCCAAAGGTCAAGGACTTGCGGCGTCCCCACCAGTCGGCTGTGTATGCACCCGACAGCGCACCGACGAGCGAACCAAGACTCATGAGAGAGACGACGAGCGACTGGATGATGGGCTGCCATTCCTTCTCGCCCTCGGGTCCCTGTGCGAAGCGGTTGACAAAGTCGGTGAATGTGAGCATGGCCGAGATTTGACCAGTGTCGTAGCCGAAGAGGAAGCCACCTATGGACGTGACAACGCCCAGCAGGATGGCCTCGGCGCCGCAGTCGGCGCCGTTGACTTTGACGGACCTATCTTGTCGTTAGTGCGACTGGCCTCATGGGGTTGATGGTTGAATCTGTGTACGTACATGCGTCCCAGCATGTTGGGCAACGGTGTGGTCGGTGTCTTGCGTGGTGTCTCACTCCGTCACGACCTGCGTGTCTGAGAGATGTATCGAGGTGTCGATAAAATGGACGACGGGAAGAGAGGAGGCGAGGGAGGGAGGGTAAGAGGTTTATGTATTGCTTGTACCCCTGATTCCACGACCAGAGGGCTTGGCTGACGAGAGAGGAAGCGCGACGGGTAGGGGCGGGCGTCGGGGACAAGAAATGGAGAGAAAGTTTGGATATGCTGCATCCATTACTGGACACCCACGAGCTGGAGCAGACCCATTCGTCGCGTGCGGAGCAAGAAGCAGGATCAGGGACAATAGCATACGTCGCGTGCGTGCCATGACTGCCCCATGGCTGCCGTCGACCGGGGGCCCGCCCATCGAATCGTTCATCGTCCGGGGTGGATGTCTCCACCGGAACGGTTTGACGCGACCGCGGACGGTGTCTTCTCTGTGAGGCTGCGGCGCACGATGGTTGATGGTGTTGTGACGATGAGTGATCGACGATGGAGCCGCATTCGGGGGGCGTGCACGGCAGAATGTGCAGGCAGGCTGCAGGCCGCCCACGGCACCTGCACCTGCCCTGGCCCTGCCGGGTGGACCCGCCCAAGCGCCTTCAATTCCAGCTGCACAATTTGGCGAGCAGCTTCGAGTCCTCGACGAGCGCGACAGCACCGCAAAAGCCGTGAGACAGCATCCACACGCTTGTTTTTGGCTCTGCAATGAAGTTATCGTCGCTGACTGTGAATCTAGCATACCCTTGATGCAACTCGCTCGACAAATCGGAACAACGACACGTGCTGACGTCGTCACGGCACTGCACACCTTTCCACACGTAGCTGCACCCTTCCAGGGCCCTCGCCAATCACAGCAAGGCCCAGGACCCTTGCGCGTCCATCGCCCAGCCTTGGCATCCGTCATGCAGAGTGAAGTCACAGCTCGACGCACTCCTCGATGGGTGATGAAATCGCACGCCGCAAGGAACCTCAACCAACAGACACGAGGATCCCGTGACTGCGACGTAGAAGGCCCGATGTCAGTGGCGCTTTGCTGGCGTCAGGCCAAGTGGACGCAGCGAAAAAGCGAGGTTCCACCGTGTCGTGAATAGGTCCGAGTCGACCCAGCAGAGCAGCAATTTTCACTGGCAAACGAACGCGATTCTGCAGTTGCCCCTCGCAAGGCGTGATACATGTTGAAAATTCCATGTCATTTTGGTCATTGCTTTACACGCTACCATCATCAATTTCTCTCTGTCATTATACTGTCAAATGTATGCACGGTGATTGCAGCAAGTTGGTGGGTTGGCGATGCCCGGTGTGCCTTGTTGGAATGATGTCACCATTAAGCTTAACGGGATATCCACGAAAGGGCTGCCTCCCAGCCGCTTAGCCCCGACTAGTGGACTTACTGGAACACACCCTGAGGTAAGTAAGCAGACCCTCGCTCACACGATATGACATCTTCTGTAAGGTAGCCATCATAATATCCCGTCCCGATGTTCTGGGCAGACGTGATCGCCAAGTCTCCGATGTTGATGATTTCCACCCCATCTCCCAAGCCAAGCAAGAGGGTTTGCGTAAGCAAAGCTTCGACAAGCTGATGCATCACGTCGACTGGGTCATGCGTAGTCGCGTGCCTTTCAACAGTTGCAACTCAACTCATCGGCGCAATGTCGTCTTTGGCGGGGACAGCGTACCATGTAATCGATAGGTCCACCGAACGGCGAGCCTGCGGCCGATCACCGTTCAACACCACCCGTATCGCAGCGTCGACCACACAAGGCCCTCCATCTTTGTCTGGGATCTGCCGTGACTTGTCATCGAGCACTGGCACGGAGCTTGGTGGCGCTGCAACCCCGCGTCAGCATCGCCCTCATTCCCCACGGATGATGAAACCTCCCAAGTCTACGTGCACGCACAACCACCGCACAACCTGTCGGACCGAGCCCCCATTCACTTGTCCCCGATCGACGGTCTTCTCGAAGTGTTCGGCAGATCCACAGGACGGCATCTCCGTGGCGGAGCCGGGCCACTTCTTCGGTCCGTTACTCGGCTCAACTGCCGGACGGAGCACTACCGTCACATCGGCATTTTTTTTGTTATCCACCGTCGTACTCGATGCCGCGTCCAGAAACGCGGTGAAACAACACGGGTCGTCCTCGATTGTGCGTTGGGAAATGACGTGTGCTGCACCAGGACGCATCCTGACGAGCATGTCGTTGGTGGTTGTCGCAGTCTACAGTAGATCTAAACCGTGCGTTCACGACTTTGCATGACTCTGTCTGCGCTGGAGCCTCATCTCGGTCGGACTATCGGACTTTTCATGGATCAGGTTGCTTCTCCGGTCAGTGGCCCTTTCTTTACTGGAGACGATCGTTTCGTCGTGGATCCAGAGGGATCAGACATCCATCAGGCGGATGAATGGAGCCGCCAAGTCCTGACTACCCGGTGCGCCTTGGGTCATTTGGGAGCTTGCCTGGCCACCGCCAACGTGTGGGCAAGTCGGGGATGTGCTGCCGTCTCCTGTGTTGTTAACTAGTGTGATGAAACTTGGAGATAGAAAGCCATTTATTCAGGACACTGCGGCTTGAGCGAGGGCACGTGTGACGGTAGCGTTCGTGCCGGTTGACAGACGGAAATTGGGCACGGTGTTTTCGCTGCCAATCCATCACGCACAAGCTCTTCATCTTCCGGTCTGCGAGCACGTCGTCCTAAGGACGTCTTCCATGCATACGTGATTCAATGTCTCACAGTGCAAAATCATCATCGTATACGCCCTTCACTGTCTATCGTTCGTTGGGTATCATGAGTAATGTCCACCAAGCACCACATCAATCCCACCAAGTCATCAGTCCCTGTACAGCAGAACAAACCTCTGCTCAAATGCGCATTTCCGCAAAGGCAGCTTCGAGAGAAGCCTCCTAATGCCTGCCGCCCCGGCCGCCCCGGCCACCGTTCCTGCCCTGCCTGGGCGGGTCGGGAACCACCCGGAGGCCCTTGACACCCTTCAAGCCCATCTTGCCCACCGTCGACTTGGCCATGGTCGGGACCTCGGGCGCGCCCAGCCCATGCAGGGCATAGACATTGCCCTGGCGGACGAGCTCCTCCTTGTCCCACTTGAGAGGCTTCATGTGGTTGTTGTAGTAGCCCAGCCACGCCTGGTAGATCTTGCCCTTCTCCTCATCTGCCATTCTCGTGGCAAACGTCATCACCTCCTCCGTGGACGACAGATTGGCCTGTCTCGGCTTGAACTCAATCTCCTTGAGCGTCCACCTGGGGAACCACGCTTCGGCCGCAGCGACAATGAAGATGCCGTGGCCATCCGCGTCGGCACGCGCCGTGCGGCCCAGGCGGTGAATGTAGCTCTGCTTGTCCGACGGAATGCCGACCTGCAGCACCGTGGTGACGCCTGGAAAGTCCATACCGCGAGCAACAACGTCCGTGGCAACGAGGATCGCGGACGACGCGGCGCGGTACTGGTCGGTCGTCTTGGTCCGGCGGTTCTGCGAGATGCGGCTGTGCAGGATGTGGATGGGCGGTGCCCCAGGTAGGGCCGAGAGGATGTTGCCGTAGAAGTCAGCGAGAGCGGCTGTGGGCGCAAAGAGAATGGCCTTGAACGGCCCGCCCAGATCCGTGCGCGCAGCCTCCTCTTTCACGCAGCCCACCATGGCCGGGGCGACGGATGCAAAGTCAGGCACCTCGACCAGATATTGAGGCACGCGCTGGTGGGTATTCACTTCGCCAGCGGGGATCGTCGAGATGAATTTGTACCCCTTGTCCAACACCAGGCTGGCGACCTGCTGCACGTGGGGGGCAATGGTCGCCGAGAAGAGCATGCCTTGACGGTTGGTCTTTTGCTTGTCGGGCAGGTGGCTCACAATCTGCTGCAAGTCCCTCTTGAATCCCATATCCAGGAGGCGGTCGGCCTCGTCCAGGACCAGAGTGTCGACGTTCCTGACTGCCCATATGATATCCGGGTTGGAAAAGTGATCGAGCAGACGACCTGGTGTCGCGATGAGGATCTCGCAGCCCCCCAGGATCTGCCTCTCCTCAACGTTCTTATTCGTGCCTCCCATGACGACACGCACGCGGTACTGAGGCAGCCTCTGCAGCAGATTGGTCGCTTCTGTGGCGATCTGCATGGAAAGCTCGCGGGTAGGCGAGACGACGAGGAGCGAGATGCCAGCATCGGCCGGGCGCTTCTGTGTGATCATAGTCTGTAGAGCGGGGATGAGGAAAGCAAGTGTCTTGCCTGTGCCAGTCTTGGCCTGAACGAGACAGTCATGGCGGTTCGGCGGCAGCAGCTCATCGACAGTGGCGGCCTGGACAGGTGTCATGTTCTCAAACTTGAGATCCTCGGTGATGGCCTTGACGATGAGGGGATGGACATTCTTGAGGTCAGCGAATCTGCGGCCACTTGTGGCAGGAGCACCCGTTGGCTGTGATGATGCGGGCGCCTCGTTCTGGATGGTTGCTGACGATTCATGGTCGCTCTCATCGTGGGTGTTGTCGTGAGAGGGAGCTTGGCGATCCTGGTTGTGGTCGTTGCCGCGCGATCCTCTCCCCCTACCACCGCCTCCACGCCCTCCGCGGCCACCTCTTCCTCTTTTTCCGGGGCGCCGATACGGCCCTGGCCGTTTTGTTGCATCCATCGTGTCTAGGATGCTGGGGTTGCTGATGGTTTTCTGCTTGACGATGGTGTCGGTGACAGTGGCGCCTGTTGAGTTTTCACACTGCAGAACCCACGCTAGGCCAGAAAAGGAATGATGGGCAGCTGTCTGACAACGCGAAAGCACGTGACCGTACGGGTGGCCCGGGCCCTGGGCCCTGGTGGTGTTTGCGACTGAGACGACGACAGGGTGGTGGCTTTCTCTTGACCTGCGGCAGTACGCTTCACGGTTGCACCAGACGTCCACTTTCATCCTCGACTCTGTATGAGCGACTGGCGTAGACTTTCCGTCTGTCACAATTGTAACACTTCCTCGCCTTTGCAACCTACTGCCATCTCACAATTGGAAACTGTAGTTTCACTCACTCCTAACGAACAATGATCAACTTGAGATGGTTTCATCGGTCTATCCTGAGCGATGCGATGTTGATCGTCTGGTTTTCCAGCGCTTTTCCGTTTCCGAGAAGCTTCGCATGAGATCACTGCCTCAGTGATGCAAGTAATGAGGCTCCGCCAATGATGCGAGGCAGGTGGCAGTCTAGCCAGGCTTACAGACTTTCTTCTACCATCCCCCGTCCAGAATTTGCGTCTCCAACAAGCTAAGCGCTTGTTGATTAGAGGTTTCTATCTTCAGGTGGCAAACAAGCATTCCCTCCGCTCTCATCAAGTCACCCATCATGCCCATCATGTTTGGTTGCAGTGGCTGTACTCGTTCATTCAAAGATCGCAAGGCACGGAAGCAGCACTGCGAGGGCACTGGTCACCGACCGCCCGTACGCGAGGACTTGGCACTATGTCGCCAACAAGCCGTCGAAGCAGAACGGTGCCACAAGTTCACTTCAATGAACGATGGCCACACATGCCGCGTTCTCAGCTGTGGCCGTTGGCATGACAGCACGCGGCAGAGGAACGACCACGAAGCAGCCGAACACAACTTCTGTGGCGCGTGCGGTAGATACATGGACAACGCACTCAACATGCAGAGTGTACGTCTCTGCGATGACAGCCCCGTTCTCCGCCTCACAGACTGACCGGAACAGCACCTCCAATCGATGCGCCACAAAGGGGATCGCGACTACTCCCTCATCACGATGGAGCAGGGTGCGCCTCACATCACTCCAAAACTCACCCAAGAACCACGGATCTCCGAAAGCGACCCAGTGCATTGCCCATTCTGCGACTACTCACACGACCGGGTCAGCGCCGTACTCATGCACATTGAGAGAGAAATCTGTCCGGGAACATGCCTCACACTCTTGGACATGTTCAAGGCTGTCTGTATGTGTGACGAAGAGGGCAGCGTGACAAACTGCAAGCTTCACCCACTGCCACGGGCAAAGTGCTGGGACCGACAGACCAAGAGCTACAATTGCGCCCTTTGCCAACTCGTCTTCAAGAGCTTCGGTGCTTTTGTCGAGCACGTGGACAGCTCGCTACACCGGCCCGTATGGTATCAGTGCCCGAATCCGGTCTGCACGTCGGCCTCCAGCAGCTTCAGCTTCCTGTCTGCATTGATGTCACACTTGGAGACGGAGGCGTGTGGTTGGAAAAGCGTCGAGGACATTCAGGAGAACGCCCACGTTATACTGAATTCCTTACGGGTATTGAATGAGTAAGTTGGGAGAAGGAGGGCATTTGGTCGAATCTGAAGTGTTTTGAGCGTAGAGTACCACGTTGCCTATGAGAGCATTAGGCAGCAGGACCAAGCAAGACAGGAGCGCGAACAATCCCCTTCTAAGTTTGCCTATTCAAAGAGCGTTCGTCTAGCATTGGAGATGGATGATCAATCCCCGTTCAATCCAAAGTTCTCAGTCCCCACCCGTCATAAAATGCCCGCCGACTAAAAGTTGAGCCACTCCTTTGTCCAAGTGCTGTCAATCTGTGCCCGCTCCACATTGAAAGCAACGGACTGTGGCTGTGGCCCTCTCTATCAAGCATCCAACCAACGCACGGAGCATAAAACAAACTTGCACAAACCTCCCCTTCTTTTTACGTATTCCGAGAAACATCGGCCTGTCTAACCCTGTTTAGGATCACCGCGCTGGGTGAAATTCCTCCGCGCGCAGACGCACTAGGGTAGATAGCATTGTGGCT
Organism: Emericellopsis terricola; assembly: GCA_027569275.1. Classification (NCBI taxonomy): domain Eukaryota; kingdom Fungi; phylum Ascomycota; class Sordariomycetes; order Hypocreales; family Bionectriaceae; genus Emericellopsis; species Emericellopsis terricola. Next base: position 111,185 of record JAPDEU010000004.1, on the reverse strand, counting down.
AACAAATACTTAGGCGCCACATCGAGAGCCCCCAGGTCTCCGGTATGCGCATCGACACTATCGAGCGGGATGCCCCATTCTTCCGGCGGCCGCATGTGTGGCGCACCATGTCAAATTGACACCGCGACCCACGTTGGGCGATCATTCATCTGGTATGGGGTCGAGGGCACCCGAGGGCCCAGATGAAGGGCTGGCTAGTCTAGACTACGCCGATCCGACCTAGTCGCACCGTGGCATCCGCTGCTGCTGTCGGAGATCTGGGAAGCTAGCTGCTCCAGACAGACACAAAGTCACATGCGCGGTGGGAGGGACACGATAGATTCAAAGGCCTTGTGTTGACATGTTATTGGCGGGGTATATCCACTTGCTCCTCCATACTAATATGCAAAGAAATCATGAGCAGGATGGCACACAGACCGTGCATGCCGTGCCATGGCTGAGCAGGCCAAAGACGCGCTTAGATGTACTCGTATGTAACTTCGGTGGTCACCGTCACGGTGATCTGCAGTTGGTTCTTGTCGACATTGGCAAGGGCGAGCCAATTCGCCCTGTCGCCATCGAGCACCTGGGCGCTCACGCGCCCGCAGCACATGATGTAGAGCGTCGGCTTCTCGTTCTTCCTGTACACCAATTCCATCGACGTTGGCGACACGAGGTCGTCGCGGAGGAGTTGGACGGTGGCGCATCCGGAGCCGGCCTCGCCGTCCATGTCGATCCTCCACAGGTGGCCCTTTGTGTAGCTGCAGACGTACGCGAAGCTGCCGTCGGGTGTCACCACGAGACCGTCGGGGTTGTCAAAGTGGGCCGCCACGATCTCCGGTTCGCCTGTGGGCCGAATGTCCTTGCCGCCGTCGACACGCTCAATGGGGAAGCGGTAGAGCCTGCCCGTGCCCGTGTTTGTGAACCAGCCGAAGCGTTGGGTGAAACGTATCCTGTTGGCGCCAAAGATGCTCTCGTCGCCGGGCGCGGCCATGGAGGGGAACTCGCACAGCACCGAGCTCGTGGCGTTGGCTAGGTCGAGCCGCCATATGAGCCCGCGCGTCGAGTCTGCGACGGCCACGATGGTCTCGGACACGGGCACCATGCCCATGAGGAACCCCGCGTCCGGCACCTCGAGGACCTTTGTGAACTCTGCCTTGTCCTCGGTCTCGTCGGGTTGCAGCGACATGCGCCAGAGGGCCCAGGAGTGGAAGTGGCCCCGTGCGAGGTCGGCGTGGCCTGTGATGATGGCGTACTCCTCGCGCTTTGTGCTCTCGAGCGCGCAGACGTTGAAGCACCCGCTGGCATCGGGAAAGCGCTTCACCAAGCGCGGTTCCACGGTGTCGTATTCATTCTCGAGGTGGGCGGCGGAGGTGACGTCGATGGCATAGATCTCGGGCCGTTCATCGAGTCGCGTTGTGAGGACGTTGCCATTGGGACGCACGACCATGCCCTCGCTCCACATGTCGGAGGGGAGCTGGTCGACGAGGACGGTCTCATGCAGATGCAGGTCCTGGGCCTGGTCATAGCCGCCCGTGCCATTTGTGACGGCCATGCCGGGCAAGAGTGTTCTGTTCTGGGTTGGTTGGGATGTGTGCACAAGACGAGTGCTGGGCGCAGTGGGTGGGTGCGAGGTCGTGTGTGTCTCACGGACCGCTGCAGATGCGGGGGTCGGGTCGCTGTCTGATCGCGGCAGCGGAAAGTGTCCAACAAGTCGCGGCTCCCGAGGGCTGTGAGATGAGGAATGTGTGACCAAGGGCGTCGGTGGATCGGGGTCCGACAGCACAATGCAGAGTTGTCTGAGTGAGCAGCGCGTCTGGTTTTGGGATGGCGGATGGAGCTGCACAATGTTGTCCGCGATGGAGAGGAAACCGTGGGATTGGGGAGAGTGAAAGATATGAAGTTGAGGTAGGGGGAGAGACGAAGAGCAGTCAGTCAGGAGGCGAGCGAGAAGAAAATGTGAGCATGCGAGCTGAGTCGGCCAATGGAATGAACAAGAAAATGGTGTCGAGGCGCGCAACGGACGGACGGACAGACGGGGAGCAAGAGCAGCAGCGCCAGCACCAACGCAGCCAGAGCGAGCTGAGCAACAAGTGGATTGATTCGAGGGCCGAGAAGCGACGACCGGGGGATGGGGGGCCCGCGAGGAAGGAGCTTTGAACTAACTAATTATGAAGGGCCCAACCCAACAGCAAGGGGAGGAAGGAGGGAGGGCCGCCGGGGACGCAGGCGGGCGGGCCTCGGATGGACGTGTGTATGGATCGAGCATAGCTCGCTCCCTCATGTCAGTTGGTGATATGTTCTCATCCACACCCTCACCTCACTCGCCCATGGAGCTACCACCAGTTGCATCGGCCGGGAAAAAGACGAGTCGTCGCCTCGCCGCCTTGTTGGTTCATCTCATTGAGCCGCCCAACTGTGCTAGCAAGTCTCCTCCCCCCCTCTTGCGGTGTCGGCGCGCCCCTCCAGGTCGGTCGGTGCCTGTGTGCATGAATCATCAAACCTCCACCACGTACACGATGACCGCAAGCCGCCCATTGACGGTTTCCCGACTGCAGCGTTGGCGTACCCGCCATACTGGGTGCATTCCTATGGCCACCACCTCGACGAGGTCTGGTCACGGTGGCTCGTGACACAAGCGCAGTCGCGAACCAAACCATACCATCCTCGCAATGGGCCCCATCCATCCAAAGAGCGCTCGCAAGTGGCGCCTCCTCCCCCCCCTGTCAGCTTTTTACTTTGTTCTCCAACCAGACGACACACGCGCACAGATGGAAGACCAACAAAAGCGGCTGGAATTACCCCACCCTGCACACGCATATCGTCCACCACTACCGTAGGTCAGATGGATGCATCGAAGACCAACTGAGATCTGAGGAGCGACGCGGGAGGCTGCGCCATACGGGCCGACGTATCATTAATAATCGTCTTGTTCCGAGCGGCTGGATATCATTTGGGCCAGCCAACAAACCAACAAGCAAACCAACGAACCTTTTCAAAAGTCGTCCTTGATTGATCCTTCCCGTGCTGAGGCGAATGATCGGACCCAACCAGCACTGCCCTCACTCGTTCTCAACACCCCGTCTGTCTGCATGCGAACGCAGGCCGAGGCCGGCGTAGTCGCTCGAGGCGGATTGGGCGGCCGCCGGAGCCATTCCTCGACCCATGGCTCGCCCCTACGAAAGCATCATGCTTGGTACTCGCACCAACGTCAATTGTACATCCGCGTCCAAAGCACCAAGCGGAAGGCTCTGGGCCTGCCTGCCTCTCTCCGTGCTCGCAACCTGTCGCATCTGGCTTCCAGCACAACGGAGACAATGGCATCCGGAGCAGTCTACGCTAGTCCACCAATTGCCCTGTCGTGGGCGCGTGATTCCTCAGCTCGCATGGACGGACTGGTTCACTGCCTCGAGACTTGACGCAGATCTACATTTCATCTGAAGCCGAAGGATGACGGCGCACGGCAGATGCCGAAAGGACACTCGTCACCCCGCCACACGCACTCCAACGTATGGTGGGGATGGACCAGCCAGTTCCGAGACATGGCCGTGATTGATCCGTGCCAATTTCCCGCGGCTCAACGTATGGCTGGGGCCTGCTCAGCACTCCAACCATTCAAGGGCCTCGTTCCGCCGAGGCACATGCTGCGTTTCAACTCGTGTCACGAAGTCGCCGGCGGCCACCCTGGGAAGGGGTTCACACCCATCATCGCGTTGGAGGCGCTGCATTTTGGCAGCGGGAGGCGCTTTTCGTGACCTGGAAAATCATGCAAAAGACGACATGCAAGCCGGCGATCAGGGGATGGTGGCTCGGGAGGCGTCCGTGCCCGTGACAGTTCACAGCAAAACAGCGCCTTGCTGCCCTTGCAAGCCCAGGACACCCCTGCTGGACTGTCGCACATGAGCCCGGATTACGCGACAGAGCGCGGCCGGGACGATTGATTCCATCCACCGGGTCGGCGACATCCCGCTGCCTCGACACGTGACAAGGTTCCACCGTTTAGACGATACTCCCAAGAAAAAAAAAAAAAGAACAAATGAACCAGGCTGTGAGGATCAAATTGCTCATGAGCAGGGGTCGTCGCAGTGACATGCTCTGCAGGCGTGACAAATACTCATCCAGCAACTGCATACATTTTGGCAAGCAGGCTACAGCTGCAGACCTGCCGCCGGCTGCAGCCGAGGCGAATCTGCCAAGCACAAGGCTGGAATCCCAGGCTGGCAGAAACATGTCGATTCTGATGCACGGTTTGGTCGCCGGACAATCTTTTGTCTTGCGCAGTACAGCTGGAATAGACGCAGCTGTGAAGACGACGCTCGTGGCAGCCGTGCCACTTTGTTACATAATCATCGTCGCGGGTACTAGTCGAGGCTCCCCCGTGCAGTGAACTGTCAACCTACTGACTTATTAGCTGCATCGCCAGTCGGTCGTTCCGTGCGTTCCCGAGACCCTTCTCAGAATAGTGCGTGGCTCACCGCCTGGGTCTCCGAAAACACAAAAAAAGCTTTGGAAAGACTGTTGCCAGCGCATTGGAGTTGTGCGCAGAGCAGGGACGACTGTCTCATCGGACGGGGCAGTACGTATAGGGCTATCGCTAAGGAGACTGCGTTAGGAGCCGTTCACGTGGAGCGAGTCAAATCACGCGCCGTATCCGTACTTGTGCTCGCTGTGGACACATCCTGAGCGGGCCTTATCAAGATTGTGTACGTACATTGTGGCCTGCATTTATGCCACTTCGTATTTATTAACCTTTGAGGCTCACGTTCCAGACACTCAGCCTCGCCGTCGCGGCCAACACGTAAACGGCAAGACGACCTGTACAGCCCGCGTCAGCGATCATTGACGGGGCTGATTTTCGTTCCTTGCTACGTACCCAGGCGGGAGTTAGTTACCTCATGCTCAGCTCCTCTCACCGCGTCGCAGACACCTTGCCAGAAGATCAGGCGGTGCAGCTTGACTTCAGAACCGTGTCCCCGTGTCCCTGAGGATCGCATGATACTGTACACACAATTTCCCTTTGCAAGCCCCATTGGTTGTTAACGTGCTCATGCGGCACAAAGGTGTTGCCACAAGGCGTATTTCGATGCTTGGCGTTACATGCACACGGCACGGGTAATTAAGTGACGACTGTCACCATCAAGCCACCCGACTTGGCGAGCTTCGGGGTGAGCCCAGTGTCGTTGTCGCATGTGTTTTCCTCACCGCTGGCCATCGGAGGGCCTCAAGGCCCTTACTGAGAAGGGTTGTGAATGAACAGGTGGACAGGATGTGAGCTGCTTGGAATGAGGGGAGGAGACAAGCGAACCAGGAGAAGGGTCTCTCCCTATCATTGCAAAGAATCAGAACTCACAGCGCCGCCCACGCCCCAGGCAGTGATGGTCTTGCACTCGTCCCCTTGGAGCAGACCTGCACCACAGCCGTGTACTCTTGAGCAGGGGCCTGGGGCCATGTCGAGCTCGGTGAGGGCCACCACATGCCAGTGAGCAACCACGCCTGCAGCGCCCAGGCACCATCGCGACATTGGTGCGGATCGCCTCGCGGAGGGTATAGGCTGGGCGTCCTGGATGTCCTCGATAGAGGGGGGGCAGCTGGCTGTGCCAGACGAGGGTGCGTCCCGCGAATCTTCATGGCTAACTAGTAAGCGGCGCAGAACGGCACCAAAAAGTCAGCCGGCGCCCAGCTGTGCAGCCTTGTGTGCTCTCGAGGTTCCCCCACTCCCACGAGTTCTCGGGGGTGAGCTGGCCGGGGTTCAAGTTGGCTTGGATGGTGGGGGCGTCCTTGACACACCGATGAGGTCCTTGACCGCGGTCACAAATGTGCCTGGGATACGTATTGGGGGACGCCTGGCGTGTGACCTTGGTGTCGCTGCTGGCTGGCAGCGCAGACGTCAGGGCCACAGGCAGGGCGAGGGTAAATACAGTGGTCTTCACGTTGGTAAGTGCTGAAGCGTGCCAAACGCTGAAAAGGCAAGGCTGCGGGACAGGTGAAGCGACGGGTAGAGAAGAGTGTGAACTGGGAAGCTGATTCCCTGGAATCTACGGCACCAGCCACCTCTGCGGGCGGTGCCTGTACAGGTGCATGTGTTCGCTTGTTTGATACAATTTGTCTCAGGCTCAACTCAACATCTAAGGAACAATCGGGACGACAAGTTCAAAACTGCGGTACGCGAAGCATATTTCCATTCATCTCTCTCTCTCTCGCCAAGCAATTTCGGAGCTTCCTTGGACACGATCATGGCATGTCAGCGAGTCCGACCAACATTTTCTCAAAGTCAAACAGCACGATCTTGTCCTTGGCAAACGTCTCGCCAAAGTTTCCAAAAACGAAATCACCATCCGCCAGCGTGCGAACGTTGAGGACACACGTGGGGTCGCTCGTGCCAGCCAGCGTGAGCTTCTCGACGTAGTTCTCTGGGATGACCTCCCAGATGCGGTCGTGACCCTCAAACTGGTACTTGACGGGGGGCAACGACGGGACGTGGCTGCAGTCGACGGAGGCAAAGGTCTGATTGCCATTGTTGGGGCGGTCCGCCTTGTCCAGGTAGATGGGCTGCGCGTCGGTCAAGCGGATGAGGCGGTTGTAGCTGTTCTCCGACATGGGCAGGCCGCGGCCGTAGCTGGCGTGGTCCTAGATGGCGGCTCCGCCGTACGTCTTGTTGAGGGTCTGCTCCTCTTCGCCGTCGCAGCGCGAGCGGTCCGGGGCCGGGTTGCCAAACGTGCTGTTGTAGCAGTACTGGAACGAGGTGATGGGCTCAGGGTACCCGCCCTGCCGCCACGGCTGGTAGAAGGGCGACTGGGTGGAGGCGTTGTCGTAGCCCTCGAAGACGGGGGAGCGCCAAACGGGTAGGCAAAGTCGAGCTTGAAGTGCATGTCGGCCATCTAGAGCGTGACGCGCGACGTCGAAGGGCCCACGCGCAGCTTGTCGGCGCCGTACCCAATGGACAGATCGTCGTAGAAGAAGAAGTGGTTCGGGTTTCAGATCCGGTCGGGGTAGAGGCGCGACTGATTGACAAAGGTCCTCGACTTTCTCTGGTCAAACAGCATCTGGTCTGGGTCCAGGCATTTGTACGTCCTGGTCAGGTCCCCATGGCAGCGTGGGGTGAAGACGTACTGGCCGATCCAGGTCCAGTCGACGAACGAGTCCATGACCTGGGGCGGCGAGCCCACCCTGATGGTGCTGGTCTTGAAGCCGAAGTACGTCCACTCCAAGGTCATGTCAAAGGCGCCACGGCCGCTTGGTCTGTCAGGGGCAGGAGCAGCCAGCGTCCCGCCGAGCAGGCCCAGAGCGAGGAGGAAGTGCATGGCGAGGGACCGGAGGATGGAAGATGGAGGATGGAGGATGGCAAATGAGGCAAGACAAGGCGTGTGCGGGGGAATGGTAGAGGCTTCTCTGGATGTCTCTGTGCCAGTCGTCACATGGCCATCTCTGTATGAGGTGAAGCCGCGTCTCATATATCGACATGCCCAGCCATGCCAGCCGGCCGATCGGCCGCCAGCCGAACCTGGACCCACCGCAGCCCCGTCCATATTGCCGGGCCCGTCCGGAAGGCAGGCCGCAGAGGAAAGGACCTCAAAAAGTGTCCGTGGGAACGTGGAACACCGGCCATCCGTGGGCGACTATTCAAGGCACGCCAGAAGCAGAGATCGAACGATGGAAAGCTTCGAATACGTGGAGAGGACGTCAAACTCCCATTGGACAATCGGTACAGCACGCGCGTGTTACGAGACCCCTTGCATCCTCGCGGCATGGACACGGTTCTGCACATTCTGGGCGACTCTGGGTCGCCCAGAGACCCCCTGATCCTCATCCACGCCATATCGGGCTTGGCGCTGCCCTATCTCAACCTAGGGCCGCTCGAAGGGCGTCCCGTGTACGGCAGGCAGCGGCGCGGCTGGACGACCATGTTCCGCAGGGGTGACAGCGGCCGCTTCCTGCCCCAGGGCCAGCTCGAGTTCCACGGCCGCATCGCGGACGACAAGTAGATCAAGCTGCGCGGCTACCGCATCGACCTGGGCGAGGTCGAGCACCGCCTCTTTGTCGAGGCCAACCGCGCGCCCGACGGCCCAGGCATCGTCGACGTGGCCGTCGTGGCCCGCGCCATCAAGCAGGCGGCTAGTGATGATGAAAGGGACGCCGGCGACCACCGCCAGCTCATCGCCTTTGTCGCCCCCAAGCAGGCCCTCGAGAGCCCTCTCGCCAAGTCTCGCTTCGCCGCCCGCCTGCACCAGTGCGCCCAGGACCATCTCAACGCGTACATGCTCCCCAGCGCCTACCAGTTCGTCAAGGCGCTGCCCGTCACGCACGGCGCCAAGGTCGACCGACAGCAGCTGCTCCACGGACACGTCGACCTGACGTATCCGAGCATCCAGGCCGCACAGGACGACAGCCACGCGGTGGACAGACACGCGACAGATGCGGACAAAAACGCGCACGCCCTCGTCAAGGCCGTCACAGAGGGTTTCCGCGTCGTGCTCAAGCTCCCCCTCGACCAGCCCATCTCGCCCACGGACAGCTTCTTTGCGCTCGGCGGCAACAGCCTCATGCTCGTGCGGCTGCAGGCTCGCCTCAAGCGCGCCCTGAAGCGCCCTGTCGCTCTCCAGTCCATGTTCAAGTCGCCCACGCCCCAAGTCATTGCGTACAGCATCCACGGCGAGGCTTCTTCTGTCCTTGGCGCGCGAGGCCAGACCGCATCCGCGTCCACGACGGAGGAGCAAGCCACCGCCATCCAGTGGGAGCAAGAGATCGCCCTCGACGACGACCTGCAGCCGGCGCCTGTGCCCTCCATCGCGGCCGCCGACGTTCGCTCCATCCTCCTCTCCGGCGCGGACGGCTACATTGGCCTCCCCATGCTGGCGACCCTCCTCCAGGATCCATCCGTCTCCGCTGTCCACATCCTCGGCGCGCACAAGGTCCTCGACCACGCCCAGGTCCGCGAGGCATTCCGCCGCTACCGTCTCTGGCCCCTGATTCCTGGCGACGCAGAGGCCGCCCTCGCGCGCGTCGTCTGCGTCCCCGGGTCCCTGGCGGCGCCGCGCCTGGGCCTCTCGCCGTCCGAATTCCGTCGCCTCGGCCAGGACTTCCAGGCCATCTACCACCTCGGCGGCCACGTCTCCCTGCTGCAGCCCTACCACGCCCTCCGCGCCCTCAACGTCGACGCCGTCCGCCACGTCGTCGACCTCGCCCGCCTCGGCCCCGTCCAGACGCACATCCACCTCCTGTCGACCTGGTCCGTCCCCCACCTGCAGACCTGGTCCACCTCGCGGAGGATGCGGCTGTTGGGGGACATTGATTTTGTTGGAAGGCGGATGGTATCGGATGGTTTTATTGGCGTTTGGTATTGGGAGCGATTTCACGCTCGGGATTGTGGCAAGCACCTACTGTAAAATTCCATGATTGTTGAGTTAATTTATCATATTGCCGCACAATTGCTCCATCTCGTGAGGTGAAAACGGCTGAAGAACAGACTCCTAACTCATCGTCCGTGTGTAAGGACGTGTCTTTGCTTGACAGCCGTATCTTGCTGACTGGTCTCATGAAGAACAAGACGTCATAATACTTCATGAACCTCTTCAACAAGGAACGGCCGAGATTCAGAATGCCATGGGAGAGGAACCTCATCGCATGGGCACAGCAACAGGCTCTGGTAGGATCATGTCCAAGCCCTCAGGGTTCGACTTTCCTACCTGTACAACAACAACCCAGCATTCCTCACCCAGGCGTAGAGGGAGGGCGCGGTGCGTTCTGGAGTTTGTCATCCATAGCTTTATTTTCAAGGGGCTGCGGATACATGGGCGCCAGAGAGTTGTATCAAAAGCACCGATTGAAACAATTTTGAGACTCCTTGTGAGTACATGTACATGTATGGTCCTCAGTTCAAGTTTGAAGGGGCGTGTGTAGGAGGCACACCCCAGGTTTTGGGTAACCTACAGCCTCCAAATGTCTTACGTGCCAACTATTACCCAAAGAAAAGTTACTTGTCACTTGATTGAATATTATACATTAATGAATGTATAGTCGTTTTTTATTATCAACCGATTGCTCATTATTCATTGTGAACACGAGAGCGGTGCCCAAGTACTAGCCTAAGCTGAGTTCCAGCTGCAAAGCTCCCCAGGCAGCCTTGCCCCAGTCCCCTCAGCTCCAAGACTGCTCAACAGATACCACCACACCACACAGACACTACACCACACAGAATATCGCAACTGTCGAATGCGTTCTTGAATTTGGTCTGCACCAACCATTATTTAATACCCTATGACCGGCAGAGATTTGACATGCCTCTGAAACCGAGATATTTACGCATGAGGCAGGATGACCTTGCCTGGGAGAAAGGCGACCAAGAGGTCGAGACGTGGGAGAGGTCATTGCTCAAGGCGCAGGTATACCGCGACATTGCCAGTTTTATCAATAAACACAGACCTGGGGACCCCGTGGAGCTTCACAATCCGATCAGAGGCGGGTATAACATATTCTTTCGCCTAGAGTACAAGGATGGCTCCTCGGCTGCTCTTCGAATCCCCTGCAAAGGAATTTATAATGCGGGTCGAGTTTGATCTGTTCAATGCTGAACAATGCACAACAGGAACAGTCAAGTGTCCGGATGAGAAAATCCGCTATGAGGTCGCAACGATGCGGTGTATTGCGGAAAAAACCACGATTCCAGTGGCCAAGGTGTACCATTATGGTACCGCAGCAGAGAACCCGACTGGCCTTGGGCCATTCATCATCATGGACTATATAGAACACGAGAGGACAATGTCCGAGGCTCTTAATGACCCCGTCATCAACTCTAGCGAGTCTCATGTCCTGGATCCTCACGTCAGCACAGAGAAGCTCAAAGTTCTCTACAGGCAGATGGCCAATATCGTTTTGCAGCTGTCTACGCTGACATTTGACCGCATTCGATCACTAGTTCAATCTAAAGACGGGGAATTTCATGTGTCTGGGCGACCCCTGACAATGAACATGAATTCGATCCTCGAGTTTACAGAGGCGCCTCCGTCTCTATTGCCAAATCGGCAATGTTCGACCGCGACAGAGTGGTACTCTGCGCTAGCTGACATGCACATGGCGCAGTTGGTGTTCCAGCACAATGACGCTATTGAGGATGAGGACGACGCGAGAGATAAATACGTCGCTCGCCAGCTTTTCCGGCGGCTCGCCGCAGAAGGGCGCCTCGTGTCTGGATTTGATACGAACGAGGGTCGTGAGAGCGGTCTAGAGGCAGCGTTTCGAATGTTCTCGGAAGACTTGCGTCCCTCCAACGTGTTGATCGACAAGGACCTCCGCGTGGTCGGTGTGATTGATTGGGAATTCGCCTACATCGCGCCGTCGCAGTTTTCCTTTGATCCGCCCTGGTGGCTTCTCTTGAAGGCGCCGGATGAGTGGTCTGGAGGGGGCTATGTGTCGTGGATGGAGACATATGAGCCACGCTTGAAAACCTTCTTACGTCTCCTACTAGAGGAAGAAGAAGAAATGGTGCAGGCTGACGCTGGGGTCTCCAGCGGTGACCAAGGAGGAGTGCGTCTCTCTCAGCAGATGCGCAAACGCTGGGAGAGCAGAGAATCGATGATCAATTACGCGGCCAGGAACAGCTGGGCGTTTGATTTTGTCTACTGGAAGTTCTTGGACAGAGAGTTTTTTGGGCACAACGAAGACGGCGATCATCATGAGAGGCTTAGCATGCTTGCCGAAGCTGAAGTGGAAGCCATGGAGCAGTTTGTGAGGATGAAGATGCAGGAACGCCATGAGCGGGGCTTGGCCGAGTGGAGTGATGAGAGTGCAGCGACAAGGCTCGCTAAGTTTATGGTCTGACTCTACTTTCAGGTTCTCTTCAATGTTCTATGTACATGTGTGTAGTGTTGTCACAGTGCCTCAAGCAAGCAACCTGGACCGCTGCTGATCACGTGACCGCGCGACACGCGACAGCCCGGCAAGGACATTGATCCGGCCCCGCGCTGGGCGTGACACCTTGAAATTCCATCTTGTTCAGGGGGGCCAGTCCGCATCATTGACTACATCGAACGCGTCTGCGCGGGTGAAAACAATGAGTACCTTTGGAGGGATGCGGCGCATGTCCCGTACATTCATTATTTTCATTGTTGTCACTCTTTCGCTCTTCATCTACATCTCCTTACCCCGGTCGCAGCTCGATGTGGTCATCCCCACAGCTCAGGGTCCCCAGTCACATGCGTATGCTCCCAATGAGGAGGATGCGCGGGCGGACGTGGTGAAGCCCCAACTGGTGCAGCCACCCAAGGAGAAGACAGATGCGGAGCTCCTCGTGCCGACAGTGCAGGAGACGGTGGAGAAGACGACGGGCGACAAGCCTGTCGCCGCCGAGGTGAAGGACGGCAAGGTCGGCGCGCCATTGACCCAGGAGCAATACGTCAAGGCGCACGACCCGGAGCACTTCAAGGAGGCCAACCATGACGAGGGTCAGCCCGAGCAAGGCGACGCCGGCTACGGCTCGCAGGAAGACCTCGCGGCAAGCTCGAACAAGGGCAGCACCGAGGTGAAGATGAAGCAGGGCAGCCCGTCCGATTACGTCTCGGACCACGACGAGGAGGAGGAGCAGGGCCACTCGGACGCCTCTGCCGCAGCACCCATGGGGAACGCCGACGAGGCGCATGACCCCAAACTGGTCGAGGACTACCTCAAGCAGCACGACGGCGAGGAGCGCGTGGATGCGTCCGTGGAGGTGCTCGCAGAGGATGCTACCGAGTCCAAGGCAGACGAGTCTTCCGAAGAGACCGTGGAAGGAACCACCGTCGATAAGCGGGTGAGTATTGGCACCGACCGGGTCGTAATCGCGCTGACACCTGTCAAGTCATCACAGTAATGGGACTGCTTGGGCGGGCGACATGATACAGCCAAAACAAAAATTGTAACTCTAATGGGTGAGCCCCTTGCGGTTCTGTCTCTCATTTGCATGCCACGGCGAGCGCGCATTGATTTACATGGACGGGGTATATAGGTCTGCACAGGACGGGATGGACACATGCGCACGGAGCGATACACGGCAAAGAAGTTATTGATTATTCGGGTACTACAGTATGAATTACTCTCGCTGCTCCAGAAACCACTCGACAAACTTGGGTATCCCCTGTCTGATCATTGTTCGGGGCTTGTATCCCAGGAGCCGGTTGGCCTTGGACACATCGGCAAATGTCACAGACATGTCTCCAGCCTGCGGCCCGCGTCGATCGATCTTGGCCGTGCGACCCATGCTCCGCTCCAGCAGGGTGATCAGCTGGCCCAGCTCGATCGTCTGCGACTCGCCCAGGTTGAACACCTCGTAGCACGAGCCTTGAAAGTCTATCGCCGCCCGAACGCCGTGGACGATATCGTCCACATAGGTGTAATCTCTGCGCGTGCTGCCGTCGCCAAAGACAGGTATTGGTTTCCCGTCGGCAATCAGCCGCGCGAATTTGTGAATGGCCAAGTCTGGGCGCTGCCGGGGCCCGTACACGGTGAAGAAGCGTAGGCACACGCAGCGTATTGCGTACAGGTGCGCGTACGTGTGGCAGAGGAGCTCCGCGGCTGACTTGGAGGCCGCATACGGCGAGATGGGCTGCGCCGTCTTGGCGTCCTCGCAAAAGGGGACCTTGGCGTTGAGACCGTACACGCTGGAGGACGACCCAAAGACAAATGTGTCGACGCCAAACTCCCGCGCGCATTCCAGGAGATTCAGCGTGCCCGTGACGTTTGTGTCGACGTAATCGCCGGGGTGCTGCAATGAGGGTCTCACGCCGGCCTTGGACGCGAGGTGGACAATGACATCAAATTTTGCCTCCTCAAAGACGGACCGCAGGTCCTCCTTGCGACGAATGTCGACCTCGTGCAGTGTGAAGTTGGGGTTGCCGTGGTGCGCCGCGAGGTTGGCTCGCTTGATGGCGGGCGAGTAAAAGTCGTCAAAGTTGTCAATGACCGTGACATGCCAGCATCCTTCCTCCAGCAGCGAATCGACGAGATTGGACCCAATGAAGCCTGCACCGCCCGTGACGAGGATCTCGCCCCCAGAGCGGTGTCGTGCGAGCAGGCGTGCGCTGGTGATGACAGTCATGCTGTGCTGAGCTTCCCGACGTCTGAATGCGAATTGCCTGCCCTGGAGTCGTGGTCCACCGTCAAAAGGCAGCTCCCCGTATATCAGGAGAAATCTCACACCGGAGATAAGGAGACATTGCTCGCTGCAGGCAAGGCCATCAATAGCGAATGCGCCACGCGCAGAATGTGGAAATGAAAGAGGCAGGGCAACAAAACCCGGGGCCCGTTTCCGCAGCAGCCTTCCCGCCTTCGATAGGGGTCAAGTTAGTTCCGATTGGATGGTGATTGTGGTCAGATCGATGGTGCGTCTTTAGCGCAGACACTCAGATGCAGGTACGATCGGTAGTGCGATATTGTTGTGCAGAACCATGTGAGATACCAATAGCCTGCGTGAAGTATTAAGACTTAACTCAATATTGAAATGAAAGGAACATCCCATCTAATTCAGAACTTCAAAAGACGGTTTAACTACATATCAAGCCTTAAAGTATGAGTTTAGATTCAGTGGGAAGTTTCCCCAAAAGTAAAACCTAGGCCCCAGACAGCCCAGCTAGCGTCTCGGCAATCGCGCCCTGTAGATCTTCGAGAAGGAGGCCAGGGCACAGCGACGGGTGCTGCGAGCCGTTCATTCGGCTTCTGCAAGTAGAGAACCTGAATCTGTGTTCCTTTAGAGATATTCGGGGGCGCTGTGATGGGTCAAATGCGGACAGTGACACAGAGTTGTTGGATCCCAACGCATCTGATCTGTCAAGTGACGCATGGCCAAAAACCAAAAAGGCACCACTAACAGGCGATGCTTTCTAAAGTGACTGATAAGCTTCACCTTGAGCGACGCACAGACTGGAAATCAGCTAGTCAAAATTACCAATGCCAAATGCATATATTATTCGTGTCCCTTCCTTCTCCTCTTGCTACAACTACAAGTCGTAACAAGGGTCGTCGTACATCATTGGGGCAACTCATGTCAGTCACGGTTCGCCCGTGATGAGATCACAGCTCGGCCAGTGCTGGCGTGTGTCTGAGGCGTCGTCCGCAACCCTGAGAGCCGCGCATGCTGTCCTCAGAGCGGGACAAGCAGCCAATGTGATGAGTACTCCTTCGGCTCATCAGCTCAACATTGGGCTGCGAATCACAGATCGTAACAAGAAATACATGCCGATGATGAAATCACGAAGGGGCATATGCCCACTCGTGTCTGAGGCATTGTCAATTCGGCGAAGGAGCAGCTGTCACGTCCACGTATTGGAATCTGTCTGGTTTCATTTGTCTTCTCGGAAACTTGACAGCAGTTTTCCCACCTTTCCAGTCGGTTCATTCAGTCTTTTGCAATCGCAAGCACAACACAACATTCCAGCACCAGTCTCTGTCACTGCAAATGCTGTTCGAGCCACAACTTATGAGAATCCCGGTTCCTTCTTCTCACTTCCATTCGAGGTTTCGTTCGAGGATGCTCTCTGAAGACCAAGTCTTAGGCTTCTTAGCATGTCAGCTTGACTAGGCTTAGCCACATTCGAAACCTGACTCACCTACGCATGGGGTGGATTCGGTAGCCAAGAAGGCGCTAGAAAATCTTGGGGCAAGGCTCGCATCAGGTGCGTGAAAATACCAAATGGTGAGTCAAGGGTGTATCAGAGCTGCCAAGCAAACACCGAGTGGTGTCGTGATCAAGATGGTTGCGAGGTAATGAAAGCAAGAAAGATGTGGTAAACACAAAGCAGCTTTCGAAATTCAAAGAGACGAGAACTGGCCGACGCTGTTGGTTGAGAGTGCAGGTGGAGACACCAAGCAGTTGCTCAAAGAGGCTGAGTATGTAAGCCCTCGTGGTGCCGATGAAAGAGCAGACGTTGATCGGTTGTCGAGTGAAGATGAACGTCGTGCCCACAGAATGGATGAGTAAGGAGTTGAAAGAGACAGGTCGTCCTTTCTGATGCTGTCTCGGAGAGTGTAGCCGGAAGTCAGGTGGTTGGTCTAAGACAAGCATCAGTTGGTGGTTTTTGTTTACGTATAGAGGAACATGGCTTACCTTGAAGATCAAGTGCCATGTGAAGCAATATTGACGCAGGTATCTTCTCTAGGGAGTCCGGCGATTGTTCAGGTCAGCCAGTGGCTGAGTGAGTGCTCTCCATTCACGACCGAGTTTCTCATCATCGGGCTCTGAACTCTCTCAGGTCGTAACAAGAATCGTACATTGGGGCGACTCACCGGGGTCAGCTGGATGCTCGTAATGCGTAGCGCCATAGGCAGGAGCCTGCAATCCAAAGCTGCGGCTTCGCTTCGAACAACTGCCACATGGGTGATGAGGCCACTCTGGTACGAAGAACCAGAAGACGATGGCGCAATGCAGAGGCTGGATCTGCCCGGGCGTGAAGAGAAAGCATCTGACGGACAAAAATATAGAGGGTGCCAGAAAAAGCACGAAGACAAGTTGGTGAAGCGCTGTGTAAGTGCAAATGAGGACAAAGATTGCAACGAAGGTAGACATGGGCAGGAATAAACAAATGGAAAGCAGACGACTTTGTCAGTGTTTGGGTCCAACTAGGCTTTCTATTCCCTTTGACGTGCTCTCTTCCTTCCCTTAACGCTGGAGGAAGGTGTCGATGGCAAGACAAGACAAGATGGAATATTCCAGGCAGGCGTGCGGCTCACAGGTCCGACAACAGCAACGCAATAGAAGACAGGTGCTGCCCTCCGATTTCTATGACGGCAACAAAGAGTCTTGATCAGGCAAGTGGTTTGTGAGAGCATAAATTCAGCGAAAGTCTACCATCTTGCTCGTGTTTACGGAAGGTTGTTGATGTCTTCGTGAAGAGTGGGCAGGTCAATCGGGTATCAAGACATGGACCAATTAATCGAGGCATAGTTCTGCTCAGGTAGACATGAGCTTCTTTTGATTATCTGTGTGTGGATGACATTGCTCTGGTTCACGAGGCAGGAGATGGCGCTGTCGATCTGAGTTCCAGGACGGTCACGATTTCAACGTCACCCAGAGTGTTTATTTGGCCGCAAGGAAGGAGAGTGTCATGTTCAGTTACGGAATGTTTTAGTAAGGGGGGATGATGGAAGGTGTCCCGGATGAGTTCTGTGGGAAACCGAAATGGAAGTAACCACGCCCTTGGGTTGGCAAGAAGGCAGCAACGACCAGTGTGCTCTAAACGCTGAAGAGGACTTATCTCGGCCAATGTCCCTCAGAACATGAATAAAAATATGGAATCCAATGTTCCCACTTGGCAAGGTAAAAAAAGATCAATCTGGATTGCATCATGTTATCTTGTATGACACCGTTCCGCCAAAGGGAACGATCCAGTCAGTGAGCCTCTCAGGCAAGGAACCCATTAGCCTTCCCAGCAAACACTGTGAGGCAGAGCGCGGCTCCCCGCGCCTTTCACATGTACACTCACGGAGCAATGCTTGATCATGCTGCTGTACGAGATTAACGAGAACCCTGTTAATGTCGCCCTTGATGTATGGAAGATCTTGGCTGTAAAAATACACGATGTGGCTCCCACTAGACAAGAGGGACTGAGAGCAAAAAGAAACTCCGGTACAGGGAATCGAACCCTGGGCTTGACGGTTGAACACTAATGTTGATCAATGAGAGCGTCAAATGTTAGCCACTACACCATACCGGATTGAGAAATGTGGACGTAGAACAGGTTTTATTCTCCTGACATGCACGTTGCCATCTTCAGCTCGAACAAACTATCAGGCGTAATTAACCTCTACAGGCAGACCGTTCAAACCGCAGAAAGGGAAGTGGGAGACTTGCGACCCCACGCAGAAAACGACCCACACATAGGTCCACCCCGTCAGCAACCATCAATATGCATGGCCTCATCGTGCTCATGAGAATCTTCACGACGACCAAGTAAAGTCGACCAGGATGGGGTTGTGGTCGGACAGAATGCTGCCATCCGGCTGGACGAAGAAGTCGGACTGGTAGCTCCACTCGGTCGCCTGGAGAGTGACGGAACTGCCCGAGCGGTACCTGCATTGTACATCAGCACTGCGATCCTGTCGCTTCGTCGCGGGCCATACGTACAGAACCTTGTCGACGACCTCGCAGCTGTTGGAGGCAGCCGGCACGCCGCATCCGTCTGCGGGCGCGCCAGCAGCGGGGTACACCCCTCCCTTGATGAGCTCGACCCAGGGGTCGACGAATCCTGCGGCGGTCAAGAGGTCGATGCTGCGGGCCGCATTGGTCCAGCGATCGTTAAAGTCTCCGCCGAGGATGACGGCACGACCGGCCGAGTTGGCGTCGATGTAGCTCAGGATCTGCTGGATGCCGGCGCGGCGGGCATCAGAATCGCCCGTCTTGCTTCTGTCGAGAGAACAAAAAAATCAGTCCGCGTACATGAGACGATGAAAGAGGGAAAGACAAACCCGGCATCGGCGTGGAGGTTGTACAAATCGACCTCCACACCTGGAGCAATCTCCATGCGCATGTACGAGAAGCCCTTGGGGGTGAGGCAATCAGCCTGGTTGATAAAGCACTTGGTCCACGTGATCTGGCGAAAGGTAGCCCAGTCAAAGTTGGCCACTGTGTTGAGCCCGCTGCCAAAGGGGACACCGCCCGTGGTCTGCGTGCGGAAGGGGTGGTTGTCGGTCTCGTAGAGGGGCTTATGGTAGTTGAAGTCCTCTTGCAGGTGGACGATGTCGTACGCACCCTGGGCAAGTTTGCTACCGATCAGCCTGGCGTTGGTCGTCTTGTCTCCAGGCACGCCATTGTCGTTGAAAATGGCGGGAAGACCAGCGACGTTGTATGTCAGAAAGTTGAACGTCCCGGACGCAGCCAGAGAAGCCTGGGCGAACAGAGGCAGCAGGAGGGCCGCTGAGGGCAGAGATGTGCAAAGGGCCACCATTTTTATGCTTCAAACGATTCTGTTCTGGTATCCTATCGGCTCTGCCTCGAGCTACGAGAGCCAAAGACAACGGCAGCGGCCATCATTTGTACATGTCCGAGCACAAGACGGGACGTAGCGACTGTACGTAATCGCGAGGCCGTCGTGCTGTACAATGATGGGGTCAAGATCCTGTTCCGGCAGTTGGCAAGCTCCCCTCGACGGCTCGTATGCAGCGCTGCCGGCCAAAACGCTGCGCTGTATGTCACCATGCGTGCATGCTTAGTAACGCCTTCGCTATAGGTCCGTCCCTCTGCGGGAATGATCACGAGGGGCTTTTGAGGAGCACGGATGTCCCCGAGGGCGACCGCGTGAGGGGCAGGTATTCGTGTTGATCAGTCGGTATCCGCGTGTCCAGGCTCTGCTAGTCGTTGTTTCATGTTCAAGCCAAGATTTCTCGTCTTGGCACGCATTGGACCCTGGCAATACGCCGCTGGCGTCGTATTCTTGACCGTTCTCGAAACTGGTCGCCAGGGTTATTCCCGCCAACCAAGTCGATAGGGTGAGCCCGTGGGATTTGGTCTTTGCTATGGGCCTCATTTTTTTTTCTCTTTTTCGATTGGGAGCCCTTAAATGCTTAATAGATTGATTCATGGGGACTCGATTGCTCTCTCCCTGCTTCTTCCTGCATCACGGGCATTGGCCACTGGTAAGGGCAGCCGAGGAAACGTGCGTTACGTGAAGCTTGTCCATCACGACGAGTTCGCTTCTCTGTCGACATGATTCTCAAGGACGCATGGCGGAGTCACGTCATACCAGGCTCAACCGGGTCCAGAGACCGGGGCATGTATGCGCAAAATCCATGTCCGTCTTTCTGGGCGTTTTTGACCGACAAGGCCTTCTGCCCGCCGGCTCGACGGACAAGGACCGCATCTACGTGTCCAGCCGCAACAGCTCCATGCGTGGCACTGTCGCGTTCGAGCGTTTCACCTGTGAAGGGAAGTTGTACCTACGGCTCATGCTCAACGATGCCGTGTATCCTGTCGCTGGCTGCTCATGTGGTCCTGGACGCTCGGGCCCGCTCGGCACGCACAACGACAAGCCCAGGCTGCCCGGTGGACGGACGCGGGTGCGTGTGAGGACTTTCGCGACGTGCTACCTGGCGCTGCGACGAAGCACACCAGACGGTAGATGCGACACTCGTGACGATTTCACGCTCGATGCGATCCGTGATGTCGAGCCGTGACAGTGGAAGGTGAGGCCTGAAGGAAGGCGTGACGACGAATTGATGCACGCGAATCAAACGCCTCATTTGTGGCACGAGCCTGTGACGTGACGCAGTTGGGAAGCTGGCTTGTTGAAGCGGATCTTGAGCGAGATTTCGAGGGCTCCGCTGCATCTCGATTTCGGTGGCGTGTGATTGGTGCGACGTTAATCTGGTGCGGGTGCCTGGATAGCTTCATCGTAGCGCAGGGTCGGCTCCCGAACGGGCTCGAATTCAGGGACCCAATGTCTAGCCTCAGGGCCTAGAACGCTGCGATCCCCTCTGATTGCGGGTAATTCCACCATGCCCGCCGCCACTGTAGTTGCCGTGACATTCCCTCACTTTTTTTCCTCTGTGGTTTTCCCTCTGTACCTTGTCTTCTCCCTCTGCCCCGACCAGATCATGAAAACCCAGCTGGTTGCGGTGCCACCGGCCCTGGCCAAAGGCCACCGACCTGCTGCCCCGTCAGCTCACCGACAAGACTCGAATTTCTTTGTCCATCCGCACCTGGTCCCAGACAGTGATCCCTCCAAGGGCAGACTGCTTCGCGCGGCAGCACCGATCAAGGCTGGCACGGTCCTTCTCCGAGACACATCATCCGCGATCGTACCGATACCCGTCTCGAACAACGGCAGGCAGTCCCTGATATGCAGTAACCTCGCGTGCTCGCAGCGCACAGAGCTCAGCCACTCGATTGTGAAATGCGCCCAAAACTGCGATGGTGACGTGATCTGGTGCTCCTCGAAATGCCACAGTGACGACCTCATTCGCCACAACTACGAATGCCGATGGCTCAAGCACCAGGGGCAAAAGTGCCGTCGGGAAGAGTTGAACTATAACTTTATCACGCTCTGGCACGTCGTTCGACTGCTGGCTGCCTGGCACCTTGAACTCCAGCCAGGCGTTGCTCGACCTGCGGGAACCCAACGGCCTCGAGATGACCGCTTCGCATGGGGCTGGGAGGCCGTCCTGCAATGTTGTCATTATCTTGATTCCTGGCCGGAGCAGCAACTTGTCCACTGGAAGCGACTGGCCGAGACGTACCTCATGGATAGAGCCTACTTGTCACATGCCCTCAATCTGGGGGAGATGGTGGCGTTGATATGCAAAGAGGAGACGAATACGTTCGGGCTGTATCCTCTGGCCACAGGGCCGCCGCATGCCGTCGGAGTCCGTGAGTCCAGAGGAGAGCCGTTCGGCCTCAGTCTGTATCCCAGGGCTGCCATGTTCAATCATTCGTGTGAACCAAGTGTATGTGTTTTCCCAATGGTATTCGTACATGTGGTCGTGTGACTAACCACGACGCAGGTCGCGCACCTGCCGGATACTCGTGGCTGCATGGTGTTCACGGCAGCGCGGGACATTCAACAGGGCGAAGAGGTGACCATTGCGTACTTTGACCTCACGGCACGCAAGTCCGTGGCGAGCAGGCAAGAGCATGTGCGTGAACAGTTCCGGTTCAAGTGCACATGCGACAGATGCGTTCGAGACGAGGCGGCAGAGACCCTGGCGGAGCTTGATGCACTGCCTTTTGAAGCGTTCTAGATTGCCTTGAGAGCTCCGATGGTGTTCTCACAGCAGACTGTGGCGCTTTCCCAGTATCACTGGAAGACGAATCCATCGGTTTCACGGTCCAGCCTGACGGCCACGGCCATTAGAATTCCATGATAATTGAGCGTGAGGAATGGTTGAGGTCGGCTGTCATACGGCAGTCAGATAATGTTCATGTCACCTCAGTTGACCCGACTCTTGTCTTGTGGTATGGCAATCCCTGCCCATTCCGCCCCATGGCGAGCTGCGTCTCTTCACGATTGAACGTGTCTGGATCGCAAGAATTGGTGGCAAAGTGGATTTCTGAAGCAGCCCTTGGGAAAGACGCGAGGCTCGACATCCGACTGTCGATCTTCATATCATGCAAAGACCATGGCACCAGTCAGGAGCCACATCCGAGCGACGCCATGAGCCGGGGCCTGAGGAAAATCTTTCTCCGAGACTCTTGTTGATGGCAAGAGAAAGGCCTTCGAACATCTTTTTCCTGTGCTTCGAATCTCTGCGTTCAAAGAATGGGCGGAATCGTCGTGGCGTCTGGGCTCCCTCTCAAGTCACGAGACATCTTGTTCTTTCGCTGGCTCATCTCTTTCCAGGGCATCGTTTCATCAGCTGGCTGGCGGATGCACTGATTTCGCAGTAAATGATGGGGAAAATGATTTCTTCGCCTCTCACTCCGCGCATTTCCGGGTCTCCCCCACCGCTTCTACAGCTTACCGCATGGCTTGGTTTCGAACCTGGGGAAAGCATGCCATTGCTCTTGAACAGCCGCGCAAAGCATGGGCGCCGACAATGTAGTCGTCCGGATTCGACATGAGAAGCATCAGTTTGGTCCAAATACTGGCGGTCGGTCACTTCATTTGGGCGACAGGGACTGTCGGATAAATTGATCGGATAATAGCGGCCTGTGTCTGATATCGATGGTCACCCTGGGACGCTGACCATGGGGTTTGCAGTTTGCCATTGGATGCTTCGTGTCGCGACGAGGATGGGCTGACTTTTAGTGCTCACGAGATTCCACTTTTCCCACAAGTCGCAGTTGCGAACTTGATTCGGCGCGAATAATAATCATCAGCAAATTGCTTGCGCTGACATGCATGCTGATCCGCGGACAGCGGGCCAGGTGATGACGGCCGGATTCCGCGGGCCAGCCAGTTGAGCGAGGCGCGCGTGTCAGACTGCGCCGCCAAGTCCGCCTTTTATATTTGGTTCAATTCTTCATCAGTCGCCGCGATGCCCTTTGATCGTCTAGAAGAACATGCATTTCTATCAGAAAACCTGGCAAACATGACCAAAGAAACCAGCCCACAGACGAAGCATCCGAGAATAATCCGGCCGCTCGGCCACTTGTATTCACTACCGCCCCATGCTCAGGTGTCGAATGCGCTGACCAGGAGCTAGCGAGCGCTACTTGGAAGCTGACTATTACTGGGACTACTTGCGCGGAAGCAGTTACTCGTGCCGCTATGTCTTGCCCCAGGAGCTAGCAGACCACACCAAGTATGAAGCTGTTCGTGAGCGCTTCATTCAGGCTGTTGCTCTCACGGTGCTGGACCACCCCATGCTGCAAGCTGTGGTGCTTGATGGCGACAAGAAATCGCCCAAGTTCGCCATTGGAGAGACTGTCAACCTCGACGAGTTGATCACTTGGCACAAGATCCCTGTTTCCGATGACTACGCTGTCACTACAGACAGGATTCTGCATGAGAGGCTCGACAAGACCTTCGACAGACCGGATACTCTGCCAGGGTGGAGGTTGATTGTGACAATCCCGGAAAAGTGTACCTTCCTAGACGCGCATCTCGCCGTCCGGCACACTAGTTTTGATGGAGAAAGCCGCAGAATCTTCCACACCACAGTCCTGGGACATCTCAATGGCCTGGCAAAAGATGACCAGCCATCCATTCCCTTCTCCAATGGACACACCCTCGTATTGCCCAAGGAGGGCCCGGCATTCCCACCACCAATGGAAGGTTTTGGGAAATTCACGCTGGACATGGGCTACGCCCTGTCGACAACGTGGAAGGAGCTGAGACCTGGGTTTCTGCAGAAGCCCACAGCCACGCAAAAATCATGGGGCCCCTTCAAAGCGAGTGACTACAAGACGGAGCGACGAATGGTCTGCATCGACGCAGGCGTGAGCCAGAAGATTGTCGACGTTTGTCGGTCTCACAAGACCACGGTGAATGGGCTTCTTCATGGTATTATCTTTGCATCCATATTATGGGAGTGCAGGTCGACAGTGGAGTCGCAGTCCTTTTCTGCATCGAGTGCCATCAATCTTCGAAGATTCATGTCGAACCACCCACGGACCATGCCAGACGTCGAGATGGACCCGCACAAGACTATTGTCAACATGCTCAGTATGGTGGAACATGGGTGGGATGAGGCAGCGGTCAAAAAGCTTCTGCAGCTGGCAAAGGCACCGAGCGAAGGTAGGAAGGACTGCCGACATTATGAGGACATTGTGTGGGCTGTGGCGAAAGAGACACGCCAGGACATTGAGGCAAAGCTCAATCAGGGCCTCAAGAACGATGTCATGAAGCTTATGAAGCTCGTGCCCGATTGGCGATCGGAGAAGAAGCGGTCCTGCAAGAAATCAAGGGTCGAGTCATGGACTGTGACTAACCTTGGTGTCTTTGATGGCCAGGGCCCTGAACAGTCCAGCGGCAATGCTGACGGCAGATGGCACATTAACCATGTTGTATTCACGCCAGTTGTTGACGCAGCGAGATCCATGTTTATGATCAGCGCTGCCAGCGTCAAGGGCGGCGACTTGTGCATTGGCGTCGTCTGGCAGAGCGGTCTGGGCGAGTATATCGACAGAGTTGGTGATCGATTGACTCGAGACATGCATTCCTGGTCGAATTATCTTGGGACGGGCGAGTGGGCGGACAACTGGGAACAGCGAGCTTTTGCTGAAACGATGTGATACCCACGAATAATGTAGAAATGCGTGCGCATGCAATTAGCAGTGTGGCATGGCTGGACATTTGTATATAAGAACATGTGCAATAAGGCTAGATGCCTAGTATTCAGACACAAGGAGCCTCCTGTCACCGTGTGCGGGATCCCATCTCTAGAGCTTCTTCCTCATCATGGACCGATGCCTGTGACGAGACGTCTTTGGTCGTCTCGTGCGTGTGCAACTCTACGTTGACAAAGATGGCGTACAGTCCCAGGTCGTACATTATGCGTAATATGCCGCCCACCACGAACGCTATCCAGAATTTTTTGCTTCCAGCCAGCATACCCGTGAGCAAAGGTCCAACCGCCATCGCCAGACTTCGCAAAGTACCGGTAATGCCCATAACCGCGGTTCGCTCCTCGGGCCTCACAGCTGCGGCGATGAAGGCTGACCGTGGCGCTTGGTCCATGGGATTCAACCCCATGCGGATGATGAGAAGTATGACGGTGATTGCCAAACTCGATGGAGCGGGGAAAAGGGCGACGGCGACAGAAGAGGGGAGATGCGTGAAGACCATGGTGTTGAGCAGACCCAGATGATGCGCCAATGGTCCTGCAAACAGTGTTCCAACCGTGCCAAAGATCATGCCTGCAGATACAATGTTGCCCAGGGCCGTCTTGCTGATTTCAAACTTGCGATCCAGGTAGTAGTTGGTGAGTGTTTGGTTGCACATGCCGTCCGCCAATGTGTCGATGCACAGCAGAAACCATAGCTTGTACATGATACTGCGGGTGGGGGTCGAGATCTCTGCGAACTTGGATGTCCATTCTGAGGACGCAGCTCGAGGGGCGACAAAGGTGCGCGGCATATCGACTGCAGTATCTGTCCCAGATCTGGCATCCTCCTCGTCCGAGTCCTGGAGCAAGCCCTGGTTTAGGTCCTCCGCATCTCGGGATATGGAGACCTTCTTCTCCACCTCACACTTACTGCTCATGAGAAAGGCAAACACCATATTCAAGAGGCCGGTAACGACGTAAATGCCAAACGTAGCATGGTAGATTGGCACCATGCCGTGACTTTTGAAGGTTTCGACAAATTGTCCTGCTACCTGTGTACCAGCAGCAGAGCCCAGAGTCGAGCCCGTGATATACCACGACAAGACGTAGGGCCTGGTCCGGGGCGTGGTAATGTGAGAGAGCATCGACTCCTCGATCGCGCGGAAGGGACCAAAGTCCGCGCCGCTCGCACTGACGACACCAACGATCGCCGCGATGAGAAGGATCCAATAGTTCTCAAAGTAGGCAAAGACGAGGCCGGAGAGGGCCATCAGGATCCCTCCGACGAGGAGCACCCTGCGACGTCCGATGCTGTCCGCCATGAGCGCAATGAGCGTGCCGAGGACAACGTCCCCCAGGAGAGTCAGCGTCAAGAAGAGGCCGATGCGGAAGTCGGAGAAGCCAAGCTCGCTGAAGAAGAGTGCAATCGTCAGCGAGACGGCACCAAAAGCGAACATGCGGATGGTCCGCGACAGTATGACCAGCCAGCCATCGGGACCGGTTGTGTAGACCGAGGCAATCCCCGACTCCTGGTAGAGCCACGTGATCGATTTAGAAACATCCATCGCTGAAACATGTTTGTGAACAGGACGAGAGGAGAGGAACAGTGATAGATTCCAGGTGATGCCTCTGGTTGAGCGGACATGGTCCGAAATGTGGAGGTGCCGATTGCGTGCGAGAGATGCCGTGAGATGCGGAGCACTTCGTGGTGGATGGTCGGCCATATCGGGGAGAGCTCGGCGCTGCAGAAATGTGGCCAGTCGCAGACGCAGATGCCAAAATCAGCACGGATCTGCAGTGACTGCTTGAAGATGCATATGCAGATGGAATGTATGCGAAGGTGTGTCATGGATCGAGGCGTTGACTGACGCTGGCGATTGGACTCCTCCAACCAGAGCGCAAACTTCATACTTTTCTCAACATGGTGGTTTTAGACCATTCAGACACTGATCTACTTCAATTCGATTTATTCCAGCACGCATCGCTTGGAAGCCTTCTCCTGAACAAGACTTGAGCGGCTTTAGGACTATTCGTCGAATTGACTACCCGGCAACACTAGGTTGCATTATTCCAACTTCCCACATTGATTGCACCATTCGAGACACGGATTTCCAAAGAAAAAGTTTGAAGATTTTAATTGATGCTGTATATCAATTCCATCATACCTAACATGTTGTTTTGTTTGTTGCTGAGCTCCCCTCGTTCAAACGCCTCGTCCCCTATGTTTGCGAGCTTACCTGTTCTTGTGCAATGGTTATCTTCAAATTTCACTTGCAGTATCCCAGTCCCTTCAAAACAAGAGTAAGATGACGGATCTCTTGGATCACAGGAACTGGGCGTGGACTCATGAACAAAGAAATAATGTCCGGACGCTCGGCGCGCGGATTGTACCAGATAATTTGCATGTTTGCGTCGAAGCCACCAAGCATGTCGGTCCTGAGATCGTTGCCAATCATGACGCATTTCAGCGGATCAGGACTTCCCATCTTCTTCAAAGCGTAATCGAAGATCTCTTGTGCTGGTTTTGCGTATCCTGCTGCCTCGGAAGTGATGATTTCTTCAAAGAAGTCAGCGACACCAATCGCCTGTGCCTTCTCTGTCTGATACTCTTGAAGTCCATTTGTGATGAGGGCGAGCCGGAAGCCCTTGAGTTTCAGCCGCTCAAGGGTCTGGATGGCTGAGGGCGTGGTGCGTCGGCTGGCCATGTACGCTGCTTCGTAGGTTTCCACAAGCGCCTGCAGGTCTTCGTTGGTCGGAGCGGGAATAGAGAGCTTGGTGAAGACTTGTCGCAAGCGCTCTGATAAATAATCGCTGCTACAGGCTACTCTGCCCAAGTGAGACTTGTAGCCCATGTTGACTTTGGCTTGGTAGACATCCTCGATCTGTTCCATCTCAAACGCCGCAAGACCAGGGCTACTGGCCCTCACTGCTTCAAGGCCAGCGTGCGTCGAATGGACCCTGTCGAAAAGGGTGTCATCCAAGTCGAAGAAGAGAACTATATGGGCTGGGTTCATGTTGATGCTGAGATGACGATAAGGTGTTGAAATGATCGATATGTGACATTCAGATCCGGCGAAATCTGTGCAAAAAGATGGCCAAGGATATTGAAAGAAGAACAGATTGCTTCATCTATTCCGAAGAATCTTGATTTTCCTAAGAAATCTAAATAAGTTGCGTCTAAATGAAGCTCAGGGTCGATGTGACCTTGTTGACTCGACTAGCCCCTTTAAACTTTACACCCTGAACTGAGTGCCTGTTTTATTGATAGTAGCTCAAGTAAGTGTCCTTAAAGTTTTGATCATGCGCCACTATTGAAAGGTTTTACCTGCCTTATTTGATGGTGCAATCTCATTCGGAGAGAAATCTGCCTTTGATCTGTCAATGTTGCTGAGCTTACGAACCATCTCGGCTCAGGAGACGCGATGAATGACAGGGAATGCAGGTAAAGATGACGGTCCTCAATCTGAGCGACTCAGTGTATCAGACTAGTCAAAATTTGCAAGAAGCTACTGGTTAAACAAAGCTAGTGAGGTAGTATTGCGAAACACATGAGCTATGCTAGCTGCATGTTAATCTCCCTTTACCAAGACACTGCCTCCGCGCTGCTGGGTTGCGAAGTTGAAAATACCAGAACGGAAAGCCATACATCACTGCCAACGGTTGTGAACGGAAAACACGGGACCTGGCTGGGTGAACGTCTTCCCATGTGTGCTCCATGGGAAAAGAGCCTTGTTGGTCGAGGTCCAGCCAAAGGAGGGGATCAGCATTGATACGAAGACAAATAGCACTAGACTCCGATGAAATGTTTCCAAGCCCTTGCGTCTTACAATTTGACCGCCTGCTGTTGGCTTACAATGCAGCCAGGCGTGGAAGAGGTCATTAATTGCCGTGCACTCCGGAATGGAGGGCCGAGGCCCGCAAACTCACACGGGGCCCGAGGTTTTGATATTATCGTCGCCTTCAGTGGCCATTCGTCGCTATAGCAGATTATGAAGGCGAACAGAGTTGATGGTCTTACTGTTTTGGCAGGGATGCTGGGCCAGAGCGATGGGCTTGTGCCTTCGATCAGCATCTTGCTGAACCCTGGCACCACGAGGGGTATCATTTTGGGAACACGCAACTTGATGAGAGGAAAGTCCAATTCGTGGAAGAGGAGGAGATCGAGTGGCTTCTGATAGCAGAGTCTTCGCGCTGGACGAGCTCAAGGATGCATTGGCGAGGATGGAAGCGCAGAGGCACTTTGCCAAGGCGATTGGAGTGATTTGATCTTACAAATTCAATCAGTACTAGTAGCTTGAAGAAGATGAGCGATTCAGCTACTCGTATATCTTACACCGCCCATATGCTCCAAATCCACCGAAACACCCAACGTGCAAGGTCTCCAGCCTCATGCCCCGACGCTGAAACCAAATGCACCATCAAAGACATCCAGTGCGTCTACGTCGCGATCGCCGCCCCTCAATGCCTTGAGCACATCTGTCGAGGGTACTTTGTTGGCTGGATAGAACAGAAGCAGGTTCTCCATGTCTTCCTCACTCAAGTCGCATATTTCCTCCCACTTGTACGCATCGCTTACTTTCGACATCCAGCCCATCCTTTTTGGACTGTCTTCGGGGTCCGGCGCAATCTTTCGGAGTTTCATCCTCAGCTGACCAATCTGCTCTATGGCGTTGCCGGCATTCCGAGGTAGCTGCTTTGCAATGTACTTTCGAATGGCCGCTGCGAGTCTCGGTCCCTTGCCATTTGTGCTCACCATAATCTGCAGAGGCCCGTCGCGATAGATGCTGCCAAAGTAAAAGTCGCATTCAGGGGGAACATCGGCAATGTTGGCGGGTATCTTCTTCTCCTTGCAGAGTTTCCAGATGGCAGTGGACGCAGCTGGGTCGTCCACCGCTACCATGACCATGTCGGCACCATCGAGGTCTGAGGGCTCGAAGACGCGGTCCACGTGCGTAACTTGTTTGTGGGCGATCCGATGGGCCACCTCATCGTTGAGGCCACTTGCTGGGCAGACGACGTGTACGACGGCGTCCGCGTTGAGACAGTTGAGGATGCGCCCGGCAGCGACCTGCGTGCTTGTGTCAGTTATCTGCTTCGTCCAAAGTGGCGGTCGACTTCTCGACGTACCTCACCTCCGCCCACCATGAGGACTTTTTTGCCCTTGATCTGCCATGCGAGGATCAAGCTGCCTCCCGGCTGCACCTCTGGAAACTTCTTAGCCATCTTTGTTGCAGTGGGAAGCAAAGAATATGCTCGTCGCATGACGATCTTTTCTAGGCCCAGGGTCCATTACGCGCCGAGCTCGGCGATAAGAGATAAGAACCCAAACCGAGAACGTCACCGATGGAGCGATCGGTGGTACCTGGTTGCCCAGCTGTCAAGTATGGCCCGGCATGTACCCCTCATTCCCAGGGCAGTGTCGCCCCAAGCTCCAACCCCAATGAACCAACATCGAAGTCTCGTCCTCCTGAGTCGTAAACGCCATCGTCGCCTACGCTTGCCCATCACCAGCCACGTTGTCCTTAACCTAGGCCACGCCGTTCAAGGCCCGCCATCGTCACCTCAAATGCCACCATAGAAGGGGAAACGACACAATGTCTGGTCGCAAGCTCGGCGGCGGCCGTATCCTAGGCAGCGGCAAGGGCCTTGCACCACCAACCCCTCCCGCCAGCAATGGGATCTCCCAGCCTCAGCGCTCTGCCAGTCCATTCGCTCCGCGATCCGAAAGCACAGTCTCCATCGGCTCGGTGTCCTTGTCCCAGCCTGCGACGGGCAGCTCCCCCGATGCAGTCTTTCTGCAGCAGGACCTCGGGTCCAGCATCAGCATAGGCACCACGTCCAAGGGCGTCGCAAGCAGCAGCTCGTCGTTGGTGTGCCCAATATGCAGCGATGAGATGATGACATTACTACAACTCAACCGGCATATCGACGACACTCACCAGGAATTGCCGGAGGAGGAACAAGACGAGGTGAAAACGTGGTTCGACAAGCAGGTATCGAAAGCGAAGCGCTTCCAGCCCTTGTCCTTGATCAACCAGAAACTCCGCGGCCTCGAAGTGTTTGAGTCGAACGAGATTACACCAGCGCCAGCTTCGCAATACGGGCCCGCCGCTGGGAAGCTGCCCGTCGAGGGACCTGTTGACCCAGACGAGCTCATCACACGGAAGCATTGGCAGCGCACGACGACCGACGATCACTGCACCGACCCGACATGTGGAAGAAGCCTCGGTCCACTGTCAGGAAGCATCAACTGCCGGCATTGCGGCCTGCTCTTCTGCGAGGAACACACCATGTATCAGATGAAGCTCAGTCGGAGCGCGAAACACGAACCGGTTCGGGGATACTGGGCGCGGGTTTGTGAGACGTGCTACAAATCGAGGGAAGGATACAATGATCACAACGGCCTGGTGGTGGACCACACGAGCGCTTTCGCAGCCATACGAAGGAAACGGTTGGAACGGCACACCCTGGAAGTGTCTCGGCTGGAGAAGAGACTGACAAAGTTGACGCAACTTCTGGCCAACCCCCCAGAACGACTGCCGGTGAACGGATCTATACTCTCGCCAGTCGCCAATCTCGCTGGGCAGAAGAATGCACGCAAGCTCCTCGAACAGTCCGTTGTCACCTGGGAAGATGATAATTCAGTCCCCAAATGCCCATGGTGTCAGCAAGAATTCGGCTCGTGGACTTTCAGAAGACATCACTGCCGGATATGCGGTCGCGTGGTCTGCGCGGATCCGCAAACGGGTTGCTCGTCGGAGGTTGGACTGAGCGTGGCAGCAGGCGGTACTAATGGCGCGACAGAGAAGTCTGAGTCGACAGTCAGTGTGGACGTGCGCATGTGTCGCGACTGCAAGCACACCATCTTCTCGTCGCGGGAGTTTGCCGAGTCGCTCGCGCACAAGCCGGCCGATCAGCGGGCGTACGAGACACTGCGCCAGTTTGAGCGCGGTATTCGATTGCTGCTCCCGGCATTCCATCGCACTCTCATGGCACTGCAGCCGCAGACTACAAGTTTTGGAGAGGTCGACCTCTCAAAGCCACCGCCGACACATGCGCAGATTCAAGAAGCAGCAAAGATTCGGAAGCGGCTGGTGGACGGCTTCAGTAAATACGGACTTGCTGCGAAACGGATGCGCGATCTGGAGGGGGGGCCGCAGCAGAAGAGGCTCCAAATGGCTGTATACACGTACGCAAGCTCGTTTTTACACACCAATATGCTACCGCTGAAGTCTCTCCCGACTCTCCTCCGCTCGTCTTCTAGAGCATCGCAGCCTGGACGAGTCTTGTCTCCAAACGGCAATGGCCCATCTGGCCTGAGGCATTCACAGCTCGCCACGCCGTCTGATACCCAGTCTACCGTCTCCGACGACAGGGCCAGCACCATTGTCTCCGCACTTGAAACGGAGGAGAAGACGTTGAAGGAGAGATTGATCATATTGGAGGAGCAGAAGTTTATGGTAGAGGAGATGCTACGAAGTGCCACCAAGGGAAGGCGGTTCGAAGAAATCAGCGCATTGACTCGAAATCAAGACGAGTTGGAGGCCGAGATTGGCGAGGTCAAAGCCAAAGTGGGCGAATTGGAAGAGCGTTTCGCAGGTGTCTACGAAGAAGGCGCCTGAGCCAAGAGAGTTGGGTTCTTTTTGCATGGCATGGCGTTTTGGTGGGACAAGGTGATTTATTACAGCGGGCACGTATGCTTTGCGACACGGGTTTCCGGACAATAGTGTCAAACGTATCTGGCCAGCGATGGACCAGCCGCATGAATTAACAGATAACTTCGAAACAAGAGTCCCTATCCAGACCAGGCCGTGATAACGCCGCAAGCCATCCAAGGCAACACAAAAGGTATATATCCCACCGAGACCAGGAAACGCGCCCACGATTACGAACAGCACGAGCCAAACTTCTACTACCCCGTACTCCAAAGTGGACAGCGATGAGCACAGGCCGCATCACTAATGCACCACGCCCTCCACACCTCCCAAGAACCGTCTCACGCGGCCCATATCCAGACCATCACGCTCGCTCTCAACAGCCTTGATGAGCCCATCAATGACGGCGTCCACCTCCTCTTCTTTCACGCCCGTGCACAAGGCGACGACCTTGCGGTACTTGACTTCGACGTCGCGCGAGCGCGACTTGAGCCCATTGACCATGGCCCTCGTCGCATTCGTCGTGTTCTGCAGGGCCTGGATCCGCGCCTTGAGGACCTGCGCCGAGGGCAAAAAGTCTGCCGAGTTGGACTCCAGAATGGTGCTGAGCTCCGTCTCCCACGACGCCAGGTTCGTGTTCCTCGCTTCCTGCATGGCGCGCAGTTGGTCTTCTTGCCGCGACTGGGCCAGGTTGGAGATGATCTGTCGCGCCACCTGCTGCTTCTTCAGGGTCGCGGCGAGGTTATCATGTTGCCTTTTGGCTTCGCCGAGCTGTGATGATGTCGATCGGAGCTGGGAGTGGAGCGCGTCGACAGACTGCTGCTTCGCTTTGAGTTCCTGGTGGAACGAGGCGCTTGTCTCTGTCACTAGGTGTGTGATGGCTGTGCGGTTTGTTAGTTATGCGGTCCTTTGCGCAGAACCCATATAAACACTCACATGCAATAATCTCATCGCTGCTTTCCCTGGTTTTGGACGTAGCGGTCACCCCGTTGCTCTGTTCGCCGTTTTGTTGGCTGGTCACCTTCTCCTCTTCGCTTTGGCCACCGACGCCAAAGTCGAGAGGCTTCAGATCGGCCCGGTTCGCAATCATGGGATCGGCGCCCACCTCCAATAGCTGGGACACTATGCTCCTGTTGCCTATCCTTGCCGCAATGTTGAGGGCTGTGTCGCCAGACGAGTCCTGGTCGTTGACGATTTCGCTCATGAATCGCGCAATGCCCATCTTGGGTATCACGGAGGTCGAGGGGTTGCTTCCCTGTCGAACGACCCATTCTAGAAGAGACTCGAGATAGTAGCGACTTGCTGCGCTGCGTCCCTTGACAGCGCTGGTGAAGGCAATGTGATGTAGCACGGTGCGGCCCTTGTGATCGCGGGCATCGATTGTGGTGCCGAGATATTCGAGGAGATCGGGGAACGAGCCGTGGTCCATTGAGTTGGTCACCAAACAGGCGCGCATGAGTGCTGTCTCGCCCGAGTTGTTGACGCGATGCGGACTTGCGCCAGCCGCGATGAGCGCGCGCAGCAAGGGCATACGTGACAGTGTGGCCGCCCAGTGAAGGGCCGTGTGTGACTGAGCGTCGATGGGCATGTCGAGTTCTGCCGGTGTAAAGGAGCGAAGCATCTCGTACTTGGCGGAATCGTTGCTGGCGTCTTCCATAAACAAGCCCATGAGGAGTCCGCGCTTGTGCTCCATGTCCGGTGACATCTCATACGCCAAGGGGGGAAGCCCGCCGCCGACCTGGTCGTCATCGGGCGTGTGGTCATGAGGCGGAGGTTGCTGTGTATATACAAAGGACTCATTCGGTTCTGTAGGCGACCCTGGGAAGGCGGCGGCGTACATGTCCATGTTCTGGCCGTATCCTGCGCTCCCATTGAAGCTCTCAACTGGGGTCATTGTTGTGCGCTGCCGTTTCCGCGGGGGCTCCACCTCCTGCGAACCGACCATTTGCTGTGTTTGCGTGGAGTATACCGACTCGGGGGCCTGCTGCTGATCGGAGACGTAGCTCTGCTGGGAGTTGCCAGGGAACTCGTCGACATTTTGCATGGAGGACTGGCGCTGAAAGCTGGGCGCGCGGGTCGGCCCATTGCGCGAGCGCGGGCCAGGCGAGTCGAAGCGTGCTTTGCTAATGGCCGCAACGGCATGCGAGGCGGTGCTCGAAATGTTCTTGAAGAAAGTCCCCGAGAGCCCATTGCTTCGTGCGTCGGCGCTCGAGTTGTAGAGCCGCTTCCTCTGCGCAGCCATGGCCTGCTCCTTTGTCGGCGTGTTCAGATTGCCTCCACCTGCCACACCCCCGTCCTGCCCCATATCGTACTCGAGCAGCGGGCGAAGAATCTCCTCGACGCCATATTGCCGACAGACCTGGACGCCTCTCTCAAACTTGATCCACGTTCCCTGGTATTTGCCGTAGCCACCCTGGACCTTCTCGTGCTCGCCTGTCTGAATTTCCTTTTCGAGGATCTTGGTTCGCTTGCCCTTCTCGACACCGGCGACCTTGAGAATCTGCGTGGCATTGAGCCAAGAGTCGTGACGACGGCGCATCACGGCAATGCCGTTGACTTCCATTTCGTAGACGTCAATGGTCGAGTAGGAAGCAGTGAAGATCTGGGGGTCCCCGGTCGTGGACATGTTGTGGGCGAAGCTGCGGTTGTTGAATGAGGCGGCCATGGCGCCTGGTTGCGAGTGTTGGCTCATGCTAAATGACTGGTGTGACGATTGGGAGGCCATCTTGGGCGACCAGCCGCGCTGGCACGCAGACAGCAGAGAATGTGCGATCGATGGTTAAAAGATGCGCTCCCTTTTCTCTCGTGGACGGAGTCTGTGCCCTCGCCGGCGTATATATGTGCTGAGCAAGCTGTTTGAGGGTCGTAGAGGACGACGTTGCAACAAATGACAGGCGTGGACCTGAACGCAGCGGAGCGGGACGAGGCCTGTTGGCGCACACGAAATTCGGCTGGATTGGCGTGCCAGTGGGCGCATGCGGTTACTGGGGCTTGCAGCGGCGGTTCGCTGTGTGTGCGTGCAGCTACAGTGCGTGCAGCCGATGCAAATGCACGACAGTAATAGATGATTAATTTGCCGCTAGCACAAACTGTGACCATGGAAGAGTTTCTCCGTCTCAAGCACAAGTCGATCGCTCCAACTAACTGCCAGAGCTTGGAAAGCTGGATGATGAGGGGTTGTGTGAGCAGAGACCGGATCAGCATTGGCATACAAGGGCACGAACTGTACGTATGGCGCTGCAGACCCAAAAGTGAAATGTCATCGCCAATGCCAAGGGTGTGGATGATGGTCCGCGTGTCGCGCAGCAAAGTCGCGTCGAGATCACAATTCAATTAAACCATCTGGCGTCGAGGCGCCCAAGACGTGTCGTTTTCGTGATACCGTGTCAATCACGCGTAATCGGCTTAGTCAGCACACATGACCAGCAGCCCTCGGCCATCCATCTGCGAGCACATGTGGCCTGGGAATTTTCTACTAAGGCGAAATTCTAATTTGAGGTCAATGAGTAGTCACAGCTCAATGATTAGTCTCATTACTTCCTCGTTGGCAGCTACGGGAGCTGGTAGACTGTAGCGCACAGCCGCCGTGAGATTCAGTGCTCGCCATCGGCGTTGGCCATCATGACGTCGCGCCCAGCTACCCTGAACAGACCACACAATGCAAAAAGCTCTGGTCAGGGCTGGACCTCATAGCTGCGCCATCGTCAACCCGCCATCGACGCACAAAATGTTCCAGCCAGCGCCGTCGCAACCGCTCCATCTATACCGCCATCTCCTCCGTGAAATATCCTACCTTCCCCCTGTCCTTTCTCCGACGCTCCGCACGCGATTACGCCGCACCTTTCGCCAGAACCAACACCAGAAAACCCACGTCCAACGACGGATTGCTCGCGCCAAGGCAAGCTTTCGAACCCTGTCCGCGGCGAACCATGGCGACTCGAAATGCATGAGACATCTCATTGATGAGGCTTTTGGGAGGTCAGGGAAAAGGAGGGCGGCCCTCCTACGGCAGTTCTTGGTCTCTGAAGGTCCTGCCGACTCAGATGCGCTAGAAGCCCTCACAAGTGGTAATCCTGCGCCAGCGACAAAGGCGTCCAACACTACCCAAGGGGAAGAGGTTGCGAATGATGTCCAACCTAGGCCCAAAAAGGACAGATATGGGTTCCTGAAAGCATGGGACCGGCCGAAGCTCCTCAGCTTTCTCAAGTCGCAAAAGGAACAGATGGGGGTTGCCGGCGCTGAGCGCGGCGTGCTCTGGAACGTCGGCGATATCAAATCAGTCAAAGAGGACAATGAAGTGCCAGAGTTGAACAAGTGGGGGAAGCTCCCGAGCGAGACGCTCGTCCGGGCTAAGCAAGCGAAATTCTGGAAGCGCAACGTGGAGAAAATGCTGCCGCCACTGGGCCGGGGCGAGTGGGAAATGCTGGAACGGCTGAGCATTGGGTTACAACAAGATGGAGACAGCGAGTACAAGATTCCCGCGAGGAGGGTGCCGGCGAAGCTGACGGAGACCTCTTGGGACTGGAGAGATTACGCCACGACTCCTACATCACATCTCGAACGTGCAGCTCATGTCAAGCAACGACAAAGGCACGGGGATGTGAGTGGGAACCCGTACCTGGGGCGCGCGAAGAGAGACCAAGTCAGCGATCGCTGGTTCAGACGAACATATGGACAAGCGTGGCGCAAGTCAGCGTACGTGGACGAGGATCCAAACAAGCTCAAGAAGAAATTCACCTGGGGCGACGCCGTCAACGCAGTCTCTGGTGCAGCTCCCCATCAGATGGATGTCTTTCAAGGTGTCAGTGCACGAGGGGAAGTGAGCACTAAGGGCCGCTCATGACCGCGTGGACTGCTGCACATCACCCGCATCATGTATCAACACTTGCATAGCCACTGGGAGTCAACTGGAATGTCTTTCGCGCAAAGGAATCAAAGATGGAATGGTATTTATCGCCGGGCACCTTGACTAATCTAGCAATTTGGCTAGTTTCTGGAGTCCCTCGTTTTCCACACGCATCCCCACCCACTCGCTCATCGCCTTTGCCCCGATGCTCTCATAGAACTTGATGCTGGGCTCATTCCACTTGAGCACGACCCAGTCCAGACGACCGCCGTCCATATCGACAGTTTCCTTGGCCAGCTCGACGAGCAATCGCTTACCGTACCCGCGGCCGCGCATCGTCTCGCGCACAAACAGATCCTCGAGGTAGATGCCGGCCTTGGCGCGCCACGTCGAGTAGTTGTAAAAGTACAGCGCCATGCCCGCTGGCTCGCCCTCTGGCGTGAACAAGAGCAGGCACCGCGCGGGCCTGCTCGAGCTGGTAGGCTCCGTGTTGGGGGTGGTGGAGGTCTTGGGACCAGTGGCGTCCGAGGGGGCAAAGGCAATGGTGGCCTCGAGCATGGGCACAGTGGCCTGGTTGGAATCCGAGGCCTTCTCGTAATCTGCCAGCTCTTGAATGAGCTGGAGGATGAGAGGGCAGTCTGGCGCAGTCAGCCAACTGTGTGACTCGGTCTTTCAAGATTGTGTCTGAGCTTCATACCCTCTTTGCGCGCGTGGCGCACAATTGCCTGGGATGCCATTGTTTTTTGCGGTTTCTGGTGATGCACAGAATCGTTTCCTTATCGGCGACTAAGTTACATGTACGCCAGCAAGTCCTGCGAAGTAGAATGGCAGGGAAACTTCAACGTGGGATAGAAGATCGAGGTTGAATTCCAGGCCACAGGGCGCGATGGACAGACAATCGCGGGGCACGTGGGGCTGCGCATCATGTCTCCTCTAGCCCCGTCAGTACCTGACCTACATGAGTCAAGAGCCTTCTCCTACGTCTCGAGAACCGGCAGCATGATGTGTAAAGATTTTGAGAATCAGAAGCGGAGCCTGGATCTTTCCTGGACCTTCCCAGTCGGCGCAATGGATTCGGTCAGCCAGATGCAGGCAATCGGCCGATGTCAAGCCCGAATATCCTACCTCTGGTGAATTTAAGACTGGTGATATTATGGACACATTCACGACAGGAGCACAGGAAAGGGAATCTTCCTTGGTGATCTCAAGGCTGTCGCGCGAGCCAACATGGGGTGCCTCGCAACGACTATTCAAGCAGCGCTCTGAGTCACGATGCACGATGCAATGAAGCTGACGGAAGAAGAAGACCCTATTGTCGACTTGGGATCTGACATGCGGGCGAGAAACCTGCGCGAGCCATGGAACGAACGAAATCAGTTGGTCGGTGTTGCAGTCGGTATACTGGAAGTCATCAAAAATTCAGCATCGGTCTTCGCTGATCTGTAGGGCCAAATAGTTTATGGACAGTGGAATCGCAGATCCAGGGCCAGGAGGTTGGGGCTGCAGGTCACCAGGGCGAAAGAATGCAGCATCAGGGACGGCTGCGGGCATTGGGATCGTCACATTCGACATCAGCCATGCTGCCAGGTGGCTCCTCTACGGCAAGAGAGCCATGGACCTGGACAGCCATGAGGACGCAACTCTGCTAGCACCTCATCGCCATGGCTGCTGCCGCAAACACGGGGATCCTGGCCTACCAGCTCTCCATCGACTTCTCAGGACTGCTAGCCGTGGGCCATGTGATAAGCTTGCGCTTGTTGATGCAGAGCGAGAGAAGTAACACTGATGATGGAAGCCAGACTGTGTCCCATCGCATTCTGGCTGAATTCGTCCCCTGCGGATACCAGTAGGAGTTGACTCTGCGATGGAGCAGCTGGCGGTTGGTGCGTCGCGTCTGTCTGTGGACCTTAAATCTGAGAATCATGGCGCACATGCTTCTGGGAATGCTCGTCTTCTTCGGTCTCATCTTCATCTCCATGATAGATGCTTTGACCATTATGTTGCGGTTTGAGGCCAGCGCCTTTGCCTGTGGCTGAGTCAGTTCTTGGGAGGAGACCGGTATTAAACGCAAGACTTTCCTCAAGGAGATCCAGGAGTTTGCAGGAGCCTTGGGCTGAATATGTCCTTGCTTGGCTCAGGTATTCTTTGAGACGCGTCGTGCTTTGATGTCGGTGATGCGGGCACGCCGCCAATCGGTCTTGCTACCCTCCTGCATGCTCAGGACGAGAGGGACGAAGCATTCGCTGGCTGCATGACGGTCCATAGATACGTCTGCGCGTGCGTGCATCAAAATTGCATTGGGTACCACTCTGGACGGATCACTGTGCCATACGGCGATGCAAGGTTAAACTGGGAGCTCCACGAGCTCGGATTGCAACAGGACCTCCTGCGTCGCGCGATGCATTCCAATGGACGGTCGCCCGGCTTCCCACTTTCGAACGTGCCACGCCGTGAATCTGGCAATGCTGGACGTGTTTTCACTTCCCTGACCGCGCTGCTCATTGGCGATGCGCCGTCGGACACACATACATGTACCCTCACGTTACATCACGGCGATCCCACCCCACGTCTTGAGCATCGTTACATTGTGCAACATGAGTTCACTCATTGTCTCTGCATCATTCCTGGAACTAATACAGAGGGAAATAGTCAAATATACTTCTGGCAAGACCGACCTGATGCCTTTTTGCCCCGCCACGCAAACACCTCCATCCCTCTGGCATCGCCCACTTCATCAACATGCGCCTTGTGCATGCTCTTCTGCCCACGGTGGCTTTGAGCCTCGAGCTTCTCCCTGCGCCGGGCATTGATCAACAGAAAGCGGCTTTTTCGGACTCCGACTCGTCATGGTCGCTCGAGAAATCGTCACGCAAGATCTTCATTACCTCCAGCTTGGCAGAGCTGAAGGATGACGACGGTCTCACCCTGATCCCCCCGTCTGGTCTCGACTTTGCCGGGGTCCTGCAGGAAGACTTGGAATCCATCACCGGAGCAACGTGGTCCATTGAGGTAGTCGACTCGCTGCCCGAGGATGGCGAGGGTGGCTTTCTGCTGGGCGAGTACGATGGCGACGAGCCATTGACGTATGAGAATGGCAGTCCCACCACCGAAGGCTACTCTCTTGAGATTGCGCCTTCTGGCATTTTCATCCGGGGCTCTGGATCGAGGGGCGTCTTCTGGGGCACGAGGACCGTTCTGCAGATGCTTCTCCTGAACGAGACGATCCCCGCTGGCGCGGCTGTCGATGCGCCCGCCGTGGCCACCCGAGGCTACATGGTGGACGCGGGGCGCAAGTGGTACACCAAGGATTTCCTCAAGGAAATGTGCTCGTACGCCTCGTTCTTCAAGATGAGCGAGTTTCACTACCATCTGAGTGACAACTACCCGCTCAATCGCGGCAAGAACGACACCTGGCAGGATGTCTACTCCCACTTTAGTTTGCTGCCCGAGGACGAGTCGCTGCTGGGCATCATCCACGGCAGAGAGAACGAGACGCTCTCCAGGGATGATTATCGGGAGATGCAGACTCACTGTGCACGACGCGGCGTCGCCGTGATCCCAGAGATTGAAGCCCCCGGCCACTGCCTGTACGTGACAAAGTGGAAGCCCGAGCTCTCGCTGCCCAAGCGTGACCTGCTCAACCTGTCCCACCCGGAGACTATCCCCACCATCAAGAGCATCTGGAGCGAGTTCCTCCCGTGGTTCGACGTCAAGGAGGTGCACATTGGCGCGGACGAGTATGACCCCACACTCGCAGACGACTATATCAACTTTGTCAACGAGATGAGGGTATTCGTGAATGAAACGTCTGGCAAGAGGGTCCGCATCTGGGGCACGCCTATGGACGAGCCGACAGAGGACATTGAGATTGACAAGGAGACCATTGTCCAGCACTGGCAGTATGGCCAGTCGGACCCCCTCGAGCTGATTGAACAGGGGCACGACCTGATCAACTCGAACGATTGGTGGTCGTACATGGGGATCAAGAATGATCATTCGCCCATCTTCCCTGCCACGTATCCCCAGTTCTTCAATGACTCGAGAGTCCTGAACTTCGCAGAGGAGCAAGGGTGGCAGTGGACGCCGTGGGACATTAACCACGTGAACACGTCCGAGCAGATAGACGTGGGCAATGAGAACCTCAAGGGGGCCATTATAGCCGCCTGGAACGACAATGGACCGGATGCGTCGACCCAGCTGGAAATGTACTACGCCATGCGCGTTGGCATTGCGCTCGCCGGCGCAAGGTCGTGGAGTGGGAAGAGAGGCCCCAAGGTAGACCCAGAGACCCTGAATCCGACGGTCAACTTCTTCTCCACCAGGGCTCCTGGACAGAACTTGGACAGGGTCATACAGAGCAACGGCGACGGGCCGCTTGTCCGCTGGGAGCGCGGGCAAGAGGAGGGCGAAGAATCAGTCACGCTTGGCTACGGCAGCAAGGGCATGAACTACACAATGACCCTGCAGGTTGATGGGCCATTTGTCCTCAAGAGCAAGGATAACCAGCTGTCTCTCGACGAGCAAGGCAATCTCGTCTGGAACGAAGACGGATACGAGTATCCCCTCCGATCCGTCACGGCTGAGGAGGCACTGGACCTTGATCCTGGCCATCCCGGCCGCATCTGGGTGAACGGGACCTCGACCCACGAACCGGTCTCTGTCACGACGCCCGCGGAGATTGTCATTCGCACGAACGTGGAGCATGGCGCGGTCGCGTGGATCAATGGATCGCTGGCGGGTCGGTTTGAGGTATTCGTGTACGGAGGCAGGAACACACAGTTCAGCTGGAGCCAGATGGCGTTTGTGGCACCGTTGGACCAGGTCCAGGGTAGGGGACTCGCGAGTGTCACTGTGGAAGACGGGGCCCGGATGCCCAGCCCTGGGGAGGATGGGGATGACGAAACACCTCAGCTGCCGTCTGATAACGGTGTGGGTTTGCGTGTCTCTGCGTGTTTACTTATCGCGATGGCTCTGATGGCTTTGTAGGTCGGTGGACATATTCTCAATGAATCAGGTTGGGACCAGACAGCAAAGTCTTTACCAAGGATAGCTGCTAGCTTGACTTGCTTCAAAGGGGAAATATATTCAAGAATCCGTCTAAAAAACAATGCCTCCGCCGTCAATGACAATATCCGCGCCATTGATATACTTGCCCGCCCTGCTGACGAGCATGACCACCGTGCCTGCAACCTCCTCCGGCATACCCATCCTGCCCATCGGATTGCGCGCGCACCAGCTGTCCCGCGCCTCCTTTAGGCCCTCGCCCTCGTTGAGAATGGTATCCATGTAGCCGGGGCTGATGCTGTTCACCGTGATCCCGTACGTCGCCCACTCCGCCGCCAGGGAGCTCTTGAGGTTGACCAGCGCGGCCTTGGACGCGTTGTAGGCAGCCTGGGGCTGGGGAAAGTTGACGCGGTGCGCAGAGATGCTAGCCGTGAAGACGATGCGCCCGCCGGTGCCTTGGGCGACCATCTTGCGCGCCGCGGCCTGCGCGCAGATGAAGCTCCCCGTGGTGTTGACGTCGAGCACCTTGCGCCACTGCGCGATGGGCATGTCCAGGGCGTGCACGCAGCCGACGATGCCCGCGAAGCAGACGAGGGCGTGCAAGGGGCCGAATTGCTCGACGGTGCGGTCGACAGCCCTGGCGACGTCGTCTTCGTTGCATACGTCCACGGCGAGCGCGTCGATTCTGGCTTGCGGAAATTCCTGACGCAGCTGCGCGACCTTGTCGTCTGACGGCGCCAGGTCAAAGAGCATCAGATTCTGGAGACCATGCTGGAGCAGGGCGCGCGACGAGGCGAAGCCAATCTCCCCCGTGCCCCCCGTCAGAATGGCCGTGCCTGTCACGGCGAAGCGACCGGCGCTCGAGTCAAAGGAGGCTGCATACGCGGAGGAGGGGAGGACAGGGTGGGTGTCTGGGTTGGAGAGGGTCATGTGCGGGATGGACCGCTTGGTGAGGGCGTCGCGATCGGCCATGGCAGGTATCAGTGATGGAACTATCGTCTTGTGTACGTGAGCTGCGCAACTCCGAGAA
Source organism: Emericellopsis terricola (assembly GCA_027569275.1). Taxonomy (NCBI): domain Eukaryota; kingdom Fungi; phylum Ascomycota; class Sordariomycetes; order Hypocreales; family Bionectriaceae; genus Emericellopsis; species Emericellopsis terricola. Next base: position 68,011 of record JAPDEU010000004.1, on the reverse strand, counting down.
GAGGCCCCGACGTTGTGGTGATGTCAAATATTGATGCCAACGACCCCTCAGAAGGGAGCGCATCAGAGCATCATGCACAACTCGGGGATCAGTGCTCCGGTGGTGGAGACGGACGACTGTCGTCCGAGATCTACGGGTCTTATGCAGAGGCATGCCCTTGGACGTCGGCTGAGAAACATTTCATGTTGATCGCTACAAAGTCCACGGCTAGTATACACAGGCTCACAGCTTCGAACCCGACTTGGCCGCCTTGGCCTTGTCCTGGAACAGCTTGACCAGCTGCCGGATGGCGAGGTCGAGCAGCACGTCCTCGCTGCCTCCGGGGATCCTGGCGCCGGGCACATCGCGGTAGATTTCTAGAGGGCGGTCAGCACGTTCTTTGCATCATGACAGGGAGTCACTCACTCTCCACCAGCTCGCCCTGGCCGGTCCTGGTGTAGCCATTGCCACCAAAGAGCAGAACGGCCGTCCTGGCGCACTCGTCGAGGACGATGCCCGCGTTGGCCTTGCACAGGGCCGTCAGCCCGCCGAGCTCCCTGTCACTCTGGGCCTTTGACATCTTCGAGAGCTGGTAGGCAAAGGACTCGACCCAGGCCTGCTGGGCCTCGAGGATAGCCGCCGCCTTGGCGAGGCGGTGGCGCACGACGGGCTGCTCCATGAGGGTCTTGCCAAAGGCCTCGCGCTTCATGGTGTACTCAAAGGCCGCCGCCAGGGCGACGCGCGCCTGCCTGGTGACGCCGACCGAGATGAAGAGGCGCTCGTGGTTGAAGTTGTTCATGATGTACTTCATGCCCTGGCCCTCCTTGCCGATCAGGTTCTCCTTGGGCACGTAGACGTCGTCAAGCTCGATATAGGTGGTGCCGGCCGAGATCTGGCCGGCCACCTTGAGGCGGCGGCGCGAGACGCCCTTCTGGTCCTTGAGCTGCACGTGGAGGAGGGAGATGCCGGCAGGGCCAGAGCCCTCGGGCCCCGTGCGCACGGCCATGGTCGCGTAGTCGGCCATGACGCCGTTGGTGATCCATTTCTTGGCGCCGTTGACGACGTAGTACTTGCCGCACTTGCTTGTCACGGCCGTGGTGGTGATGTTGGCCACGTCAGAGCCAGCCCTGCGCTCGTCAGCTGTTGTCCTTCTGGTGCACGGAAGGACACTCACTCTGGCTCGGTAATGGCGATGCATGTCCTCTTCCTTCCCGACAGCAGATCAGGCAGGTACTTTTCCTGCAGCGCGCGCGAGCCGTAGTGGATGATTGGAGGCACGCCAAAAGCCATGCCCGTGGTGAGGGCCGCGCCCGGCCCAGCCAGGCCAGCGCGACTCATCTCGTCTGCGTAAATCATGCCGTGGATGCTCGTCCATTCCTCGACGGGCACGTCGCCGGGCATCTTGGTGATGCCAATCTTCTTGAGCCATTCGACAGGTAGGGGCGCGGGCAGCGAGGGAACAATGTAGTTGTTCTTGGCGAAGAGGCCAAAGACGTGGGGCGGCACGTCCTCCTCCGTCTCCCACTCGAGCGCGTAGCGATTGAGGTTCTCGCCGATGAACTGGCGACAGGCGGCCTGGAGGCGGCGGTGCGAGTCGTCGTAGTACGGCGAAGGGGCGCCCGAAAGCCACGGGGGCTCGGACAGCGGCGTGATGACGGGAGGCGCGGACATGGCGAAGCTGGTGATGTTGTTGGTCGGGTGTTATCGAGTGCGGTGTCAGGTAGACTTGGTTTGAGCGGATAGAGCTGTGTTCTTGATGGAAAAGAAAGCCAATTGATCTGATGCGATGGAAGCACGGAGTTTCAGACTGCATGCTCCCTGGGGTCACATCCTCGGCATTCCAGCACTGTCCCCGCATCTTGTCCCCGCGTTGTGGGGGAGCCCTTGGGGACTTGGGTCTCGAATGGGAATGGACGTCGCAAGCAGCCGAGGTGGAGGATGGATCGAGTTGGCTCATCGTTTGGCTTCTGCGTTTTGGTTCAGCTCTTTGTAGTTTTCTGCTGGGACGTTCCAGAGTCCAGAGACGTCGGAATGACCATGCCAGGTCGATTCTATTGGTCGCTGTAGGTATCGAGAGAGCTGTCATTGTCCAGACCTGAGACGTATTTCGGATCAGCGACGACTCAGGACTTGTATGCCATGGCACGATTTGCAGGCGCTTGGTCGGCACGCATGGCTGGCTGTGCGATGAACGTGAGAACTCGACTTTGCCTCGTGGTGCGGAAGGCAGCAGTCATGTTGGCGCGTTGCAGTGTCTAGGGTAGGCGATGCCTTCTCGTTGGGCCATGGTCGCACCCGTGACATCAATTGCCGCCCACATCGACAGATCGACTCAAATCTGGAAGGCCCTCTGGATTTGTTCTGCTGAGTTGTTGAGTCACTATCTCTTCTCAAGGTGTTTCGGAACGCACGTCACTTCAAGAGAAGCTGAGGCACAGCTGACCTGCGTGCGACCGACACTCAGAGGCCTCGCCAAAACCTCCTCACGACGCGCGGAACAATTTTCCCACAATGCAAATCCTGCACCTCTCCAAAAATGCAACATTGGCCCAGTGTCCGCACATGGAAGGTCGGGGAGCGTCCTCCTCGGCTTCCATTGTTCCAAATATCCCGCAGCCAGCCGCGTCCACCCAGCGGCAACCAGGACGAAGAGGGAATGACCCGCCGCACGACAACCAAGACGACGAGGAGCCGCAACGCCTCAGCATAACCGCCCTCGAGGTCAGCAATCTGGACACCTGCGATTGGCTGCGCCGCAAGCAGGCTTAACCAGGCTTGATAAGGTTGTTTCGGTGGCGCACCGGCATCTAGACCGCAATGGGACGCCCAGGACTGGCCCGACAGGTGAGGGATCTTTTGACATGCTGCTTATCAAAATTAGGTGGGCACCTCCATAATGCAACGGCAATGCCGTATTCGGTACTTGGGCACTCACATGCAAGTTGAGCGTTCAGGCCAGACTCTACACTTGTTCACCGTCCCGACTCGACATCTCCTAGGGCAATATTCCATCATCAGCGACATCAACACCCAACCAGAGGCATACTCGAGCCATGGCCCCCCGTGGAATTCACGTCCAGCCTCCATGCCGACCTTCCAAGTCTCTGCTTCCATCGCCTTCCAGAATCGGCATGGAGCAAACTGGACCCCGGCAGACGTGCAGCAGTGCGGGGGCAGACGACCTTGTTTTCCTCGACAAACACATCCACCCGGCCCTGGGGTTGCAACGACAGTCCAGGGCCCGTACCTGGACCCCTTGACCACACTGCGTTTGCCATGCACGCCAAGCAGCCGGCCATCTCGCAGCTTCCTCTCCCGGAAGACGCTGCCCACCAGTGCAAAGGGCCCCTCGGTCGTTCTAGCAACATGGCCATGAGCATGGATGCTTAAATAGCAGCGCGGGTGTCCCCCAGAAGAGACCTGTGCTCGTCATCCCGCTCTGCTTGTTCTCTCGTACCCAATACACGTAGAACAAAAACCGCCAACATGCGCTTCTCCACTCTCGCTGGTGCCTTGGCCGTGGCCGCGCCCGCCCTGGGCCGGGAGATGCCCAAGGACGAGGAGCGTGGCCGCGAGCTGTACGACTCGGGCCTTGTCCACGAGGAGCTCATGGCCAAGAAGATGGTGCGTCTCTTGTCTTTGATGATGCGATGAGAATGATAGAGGCTAACCCATGGGCAGGCGCACTGGAAGGCCGAGGAGGACGCTGGTCTCATGGATTCGTCCCAGCACCCGCGCCTCAACTACACCAAGTGCATCAACGGTGTGGCCGAGGCCATCCCCGGCAACCCCCTCTACACCTTCAAGTGCAAGAACATTGACCTGTACGACTTCTTGTCGCACGCGACGCTCGGCGCGCCCAACACCGACTACCGCGGCAAGTCGGGCAGCTCGTCCTGGGGCTGGTACGACAAGGAGACGGGCCGCGAGTTCATCGCCACGGGCATGTACGACGGCGTCGGCTTCATCGAGGTCCTCCCCGAGGGCCGCATGCTGTCGCTCGGCTTCCTGCCCAAGTTTGCGCCCCTCAGCGACCGCGCCTACTGGACCGAGATCCGCTCCTACCAGCACTACATGGTCATCGGCTCCGAGCTCGAGGGCAACGGCGTGCAGATCTTTGACATGCGCAAGCTGCTCGACATCAAGCCCGAGGACGCGCCCATCAAGTTCGACAATGCCGTCGACCTGACCTCGCACTTCAACACCTCCCTGCCCCTCGGCCGCGCGCACAACGTCCACGTCAACGAGGAGGGCAAGTACGGTGTCGCCGTGGGCGCCGCGCCGCGCACGCAGGGCTGCATGGCCGGCCTCGTCTTCTTCAACCTCGAGGACCCCTCCAACCCCGAGTACCTGGGCTGCGACGGCTCCGACGGCTACGTCCACGACGTGCAGTGCCTCATCTACCGCGGGCCCGACTCGCGGTACGACGGCCGCGACATTTGCTACGGCTACAACGAGGACACGCTCACCATCTACGACGTGACCGACAAGAAGAACTCGCGCGTCATCTCGCGCACCTCGTACGAGGGCGCCGCCTACACGCACCAGGGCACCGTCAACGACGTCAACTGGCAAGAGTACATCTTCCTCGACGACGAGTACGACGAGTTTGACGTCGTCGGCCCCGCCCTCGATGGCTACCCCGTCACCTACATCTGGGACATCTCCGACCTCGAGGCGCCCAAGCAGACGGGTCTCTTCAAGCACTCGGTGGTCGGCGTGGACCACAACCAGTACATGAGCCTCGACGGCCAGAAGCTGATCCAGTCGTGCTACGGCGCGGGCATGCGCATCTTTGACGTCTCGTCCGTCGTCTCCGGCGAGGACACGACCGGCGACTCGGTCTGCGAGACGGCCTTTTTCGACGTCTACCCCGAGGACGACGACATGCCCGGCGGCGGCTCCATCGCCTTCTCCGGCTCCTGGTCCTCCTACGGCCAGCTGCCCTCGGGCTTCATGTTCATCAACACCATTGAGCGCGGCGGCTACCTCGTCAAGGTCACAAAGGAGGAGTCGTGCCCCTCCAAGCACCGCTGCAACGCTGACAACTGCCTCCGCGCCATGCGCGCCAGCCACATCCCCGGCCGCCTCGAGGAGAGCCAGGAGTTCTGCGGCGAGTTCCTCGACGGGTGGAACGCCGACGTCGCCGCCGTCCCCACCCCCATCGCCAAGGCCTGCCAGACCAACGTCATCTCCAGGGTCAGCTCGGCCTGCTCGTGCCTGCCCACGGCGGAGCCCACCGCATAGGTGTACAGTATGTAGATAATGAGACATGTTATGATCAATTTTTCGTGGCGAATAAAGTGATACATTGCGGAGCGGAAGCGGAGTGGTTCTCTATGGAACGTGACGACTCGTTTTTGCCGAACAAGTGCGTTTGAGCAAGCAGCCCTGTTCGCAGGTCCGAATCCGACCCTATGTTCAGTCCATCACCCAGGAACAAGGCGGCCTTTTGTGGAAGATAATCAATGAAGCCGAACAAGACGCGTCAGCGAACAGCACTCTTCTTGGAAGAAGACACGAACAAAGGCTGGATCAGTTCCCACACCTGCCATCATTGTGTTCCCGCGCAAACGGCACCAAGGCCCGTCAGATAAAAGGGCCCAGGACTACCGTCCAATTCGACCCTGGCAGCATACAATTCCCAAGACTCATAGATCCTCAACATTCATCGATCAACTCGGTACGTACCCCCATCATCACTAACAACTCAACAGACATGCCTCGTCAGGGTGCGCCGGCACCTCCCAAGCCCGAGTCCTGGGACGTCATTGAGCTCCAGTGCCTCAACATACCCGTCACGCGCGACGTGGAGAGGAACACAGCTCGTCCCGCCAGTGTCGCGCCCACAGGTCCCGGTATATTCATAGGCCGGTCGCCCAGGACGCGGCTGGCCAAGGTGCCCGTCGTGCGATGGCTGGTCCAGTGGTATGACAGCATGCTCTTCTGGCCGTCTGTCGGGTTTCTCTTTATGGTTGTCTGGGGCATCGCCTTCCTCGGCACATATGCGCTCACGCGTGAGCCAGGACACTACGATGTGGAGGATTGAGTGCTGCCTGTGGTAAGTGGCTTGCGGAGGTGCGCTGATATGGTGTAGGTTTGAAGAACGGCTTGGTATGGGAAGACGTTTTTGATCACACGAGTCGCCTTTCTCCCAACTGGGATTCGAGGGGACCTTATTCAGAAGTCGCGGGACAGTGCTATCGACTCACATCTTTGCGTGCAAGTGCTGCGTGTGACTGGCAATTGGGTGGCTCAGGCTCGGATTTCGAATTTGCTGTGGTTGGTGTTCATGGGTTGGGTTGTATGGTTGCCTCTGCAGTTTGGACGGCGCATCTGACATCTAGATGCTAAAGAGTCCAATTCTTCACTCTTCTTTCAAATGTCGGTCCATATGATAAGATTTTGCTTCGTAATTGTCCTTTAGAATACCCAATCTGTTTTTGTGCCTTGTTATATGTCAGACAGTTTGACAGCCTGTTAGGCTGTTTATATTAAACAGCCTGATTAGTTAGGTAGCGTACTTCGGCCTATTTTTTAGCTTAGGTATATAAACGCGCTTTTCGCGTTATCTTCCCTTTTTCCTTCTAGAGAGCTTTCTTTATATAGCTGAATTGATCACCTTGTTCACTATCATATGCTTTTCTTCCAGGGTCGCAATGGACAACATTACATTTAACAAGCAAGCCAAAACGTAGTCCAAATGGGTGCATCCGTTCCCCCAAGCACTCCTAAATCCCCTCAGCGACTCCTAAGCTGCATCTGTAAATACAATTCTCACGAAGAGCGCATAAATCTGCGGCTCGATCCCAAACAATGGAGTTCAGCGAAGGTTGGGCAACACTGATGAAGGCGTTGGGGAAGGCCATGTCCGACGAACAGTTTCTCCAAGCCAATGAGGCTGAGGCCGTGGATATTCGGGTGGCCAGATCTTCAAAGAGGTCACGGTTGGATAGAGATGGGCTGTCATCATCCTGGCCGCTGGCCATGTCGGTTCGCAGGGAATCGCTTCTGATCATGGAGTGGAGGGCAGGCACGTTTGTATGACGCCAAAGGGACCTATTGCAAGTACGGACATCACGTCAACACGGGCGAAGTGCAGCAATCATCCCGGAACGTCCCAGAATGTATTAATGCTCGCTGGCCGGTGAATCTTCCGACGAGGCTCCTCCGCTCCTCTCATCCTCTTCCATGGGGTTGAGGCTTCTGGCATCTCAAGGCATCGTCCTGCAAGGAGTTGGCCCCAACACAGAATATGTATTACAGCACTGGCAGACCTGCAATCCGGCTTCCCATCGACAACTCAAAGGGACTACAGACCTCTTCTAGTGTAGCACAGTTCTTCGCATCCTGACTGACCTTGGCTCCCCAAGGTGCTCATCCAGGTTCCTGGACTGGACCCTGTCAGGGACAACAGGCTCATGTATGCCAGGAACTTGGACGACCATAGTCTTGACCGAAGCTCAAAGTATACTCCGGCCTACCTCCCACATGCAGGGGGATATCGCAGATTCCAGCAACAAGGGCGCAGTTCTCGAAAGCTTGCGCAAATGGCTTGGGCTGGCTACTCTGCGTCAAGGCGAGCGCCTAGCTAGGGTGGGCTGGAAAGCGAGCTCGGCCTGCTCGCGCTACGTATCCAATACACTTTGGCGTACATATTCTGACGTTCATGTCGTTATGCACATAAAAATCGCGACGTGCCAAGATTCGGTAGGAAAGCGTCTGGCAGAGTGACGGCACAGCTACCCATCAAGGTCACCAAGGGAACCATCGGGCTAGGAGATCTCGCCGTCGCCGGTGGTCACCCACTGGCCGTCTACGAGCGGATAGATGACGCCAAGCTGGGAGCTGGAGAGAATCTTGCGGACCGATTTGCGCTCTTGGAAGGACGTTTGGTAGTACTGTATGCAGAGAGTGCCTCGCGCCCGTGCCGTGGAGTGCCATCCTAGTATTTTCGGCCCCCGAGCCGCGACGAATCGAGCGATCCAATCCAATGCCCTGGCCTGGTCATGCAGTCCGTAACTCCCGACCGGCTCGCCATGTCCCGGTGTAGGACGCCAGCTCCTGCGACGAAGGAAGCCCAAGGACCCACGCGAGCCGATTCGACGGATCGAGAATCGCACGCTCGCGAAAGGTGATGCAATTGAGGGTGTCAGAATAGGGTCCAATTCAGGGGTCGCTCAGCAGCTTCCGGACAGGCCGGGCTGGGGGCGCACGGTACGTCAGCTTATGGTCGGGCAGACCCGAAGCCACGGAACTCTGTCGACAACGCACCGGGAAGTGGGCATGATGGATGTTGGAGCGAGCAAGTTGTCGGGCCGCACTTTTTTGAACGCGCTCACGATCCCGTCGCACTGCTTGTTGGCCGCGCAAGCCTGTTCATAAACAGACGTCTGTATGTTACGTGTGCGAACACGACCGCAAGCCATGCGTTCCGGCGCTATGGGCATGCAGAAAATCCTCCGACGGAAATTTTCTCAGAAATCTTCCTCATCGAGTTTAGCCAACGTCTTGCGGCTTTACATGCCGCCGCATGCCTGGGCCTTGCTGCCCGTATTCGGTGACTTGCGTCGCCGTATAGTAATGGCTACAGTACATGTATGGACGGCCATGACGTGAGTCCACGGGATAAAAGATCACGAAACCCACGATTCCGCGCAGTGGTTGAGTTCTGCAACGGAAATTCACCACATCACACCACCACCACTGCCAACGACAACAACACCACCACCACCATCGCCATCGACGCCTTCGCCATGCCCTCCAACCACGCTGCCTACCTTACCGAGCCCAGGGCGGCCCCGCTGGCGGTGAAGCCCGCGCCGTGGACCGAGCCCGCGGACGACCAAATCCTGGTCCGCAACCACGCCGTGGCCATGAACCCTGTCGACATTGCTATCCAGCGGTTCGCCGTCTTCGAGGTGCCGTACCCGGCCATCATCGGCACAGACGTGGCGGGCGTCGTTGAGAGCGTTGGCCCCAACGTCACCCTCTTCAAGCCGGGCGACAGGGTCCTCGGGTACGCGACGAGCCTCGGGAGCAAGGTCAATGCCCAGGGCGCATACCAGGAGTACACCGTGATCCGCACCGACTGCGCGTCGCACATTCCCGACGATCTCACCTTTGAGCAGGCCACCGTGCTTCCGCTCGGCGTGGCCACGGCAGCCTACGGACTCTTTGGCGACGAGACGCTCAAGATGCGCCTCCCCTCCTTGGTCCCGGCCAAGGGAGACGAAGTGGTCCTCATCTGGGGCGGCTCCTCCAGCGTGGGCTCCGCCGCGATCCAGCTGGCCAAGGCCGCCGGCTACGAGATTATCACCACCGCGTCGGCAAAGAACCATGGCTACGTCCAGGAACTCGGGGCCGACCACGCCCTGGACTACAGGTCCGACACGGTCGGGAACGACATCACGCAGCTCCTCCAGGGGAAGAAACTGGCCGGCGTGCTCGATGCCATTGGCAACCCGGACGGCGTCTTGACGGCCGCCAAGGCCATTGAGCAGGCAGATGGGACCAGGAAGATTATTTGTGTGCGACCGCCCCCCGAGGACCTGCCCCCGGCTGTCACGGTGCAGCCCATCCTGGCGCTGAGCATCTACGCCAACTCCCTCGCCAGCAAGATCTTCAACGAGTACCTGCCCGCAGCGTTGAAGCAGGGCGCTTTCAAGGCGGTGCCCAAGGCGGAGGTGGTAGGAGAGGGCCTGGATATGGTCCAGGCTGGGCTCGACAAGCTGCAGGCCGGCGTGTCGGCCACCAAAGTGGTGGTCAAGCTGCAGTAGGCTGTGCATGAGAATTAAGCCGTCACGTAAATAGAAGAATTATTAATTACATCGTCTATGTCTCTGGTATCCTCTTGTACAACCGCTATCATTACTCGTCAAACTCTCTGGGACATGAATTCCCTCCTTACACATCGTGTACTGGTACCTCCTTGCCCTGCGGGCTGAAGAGAGGCTTGCCAGCGCGACGGTGCTTCTGGACGCCACGTGCAAACATGCCGCCGGTGATGACGTGCAGGACACTGTTGGTGAGCCTTTTGACGCGAGAAAGCAAACTTGTCTGGGACACTCACAAGGCGAATGCGCTCAACGCAATGACGGCAATGACCATCTTCTCGTTCAGCCGCCCTTGATACTTGTCGTAGGCATAGTATGCCGCCACGGCGCTAAACGAGGCAGCCCATAGAAGGAGCGTCACGGTCTCGGTGACGATGAGAGCGCCCCAGTTGTAAATGAACGGCAACCCGTGCACGGCAATGTTGTAGTAGCCCAGGATGGTCAGGTCCCAGGCGGCCTAGGGAGGAAGTAAGCTTCATGATAGAGTCGCGTTGTGGCAGGGACAAGCGACTCACGGTGAACAGGGACAGCCGGTCCGGCCATGTGTTGGCAAAGACGACGAGCCATGAGGCGAGGACGACCAAGACCAGGGCGAGGACAGTCTGGAGGATGCGGATCATGTAGTCCCAGAACGCGACGTCGACGACGTGCGCATAGTTGCGGTGGCCCATATTCGCGGGATCGGATTTCAACGTTTCCTAGTCTACTGAGCGAAACGTACGGTTGAATTACCTTTGGATGGCGGCAGCGACTCTTATACTCCGTGCCAGAAAGAAGCACACTGGCATGCCGAGGTAGGATCGCTCACAGTCTTGCAAGCTGCCGTGGGCCACTAGTCTAGCCAGTGTGATGCCGGCTTCTTCCTGGCGGTGCTACGGCTGACGCCACAGGCCGTGACGGGAAAATCTGTCGTCTGACGTGTGTGCGCTGTCAAAAGTCAAAACCATGTGGATCTCCGTGTACGGATACCGGCATTTTGTTTCCTCTTCGGGGCGATCGCTCGGGACTCGCTGCCGGGCCCGGGAGCGCCATGGTCGACGACATGACCCAGGGATTGCCCTCGTCTTGCTATGAACTCAACAACTAACATTATAACGCGCCGCATTCACAATGATACTCGACTCAAAAGGATTGTGTCCAACGGAATGCCCAGCACAACGGATCTAGCACTGGCCAAGCCCAGCCCAGCCTAGCCCAGCCCTACTGGCGCGAATGCCGGTGCCTCAAGAGGGTTTAGCATGCGAGCTGCCGTGTCTCCGCGTTCCCCGTCCCGTCTCGTCGCCAGGACATGAATCGCGGTCACATGCGGCGAGATCACTGACGCAATGGGTGCAGCCTTGGAGAATATGGTCCGGCATGGAGCTCGGAACGGGGAGGGAGCTGATTTTTCTTCACGTTAAAGGGTGGCATGTGCCTGTTCAGTCGCGGGCAGAGTCGGCCGCGGAAGCCCGGCACCAGCAATTCGTCGTCTGATGGACTCGGGATTCGGAATTGGAAGACCATGTCCATTGTTTTCGTCTTGGGCACTGTCGGCCCTTTGAAGACGTGAACATTGGCAGCTAATCTGTCTCGAGGCGGACCTCCTCTGCAAATCAGCTACCCTACAGCCGTTCGCCTGGGGTCCTGGACGATCATCTCAGTTGATCGGAAATTGGAGCATCGGTCAAAGTCATTGTATACTCATTGTGGTGCAAATCTAATGCAGGTCACCATGTTCCCGCCGCTGACTTGATCGCTCGGCGACAAGGAAGACCAACTTCCTCAGCGCCCTCTCCTCCCTGTCCTTGCGTGGATTCTTGGCCCTCGCCCTCCTTTTCATCATCCTCTCCTCGTGTCTGTGAACCTGACGCGCGCTGGTCGACTCGTGCATCTTGGCGAGGTAGTTGGAGGCCGCTTCCACATCCGGCAGATCCTCAAGCTCCAGCGGCGCCAGGTACGGCTGCAAGGCCATGAGGCGCCGTTGATGGACGCCCAGGGCCTCGCCCTGGCTGTCCAGCGGCGGAAGCAGCCTGCTCCTCCTGTCGATCTTGCCGTCCGCGCCGACAATGGGCATGCCCGCCATGACGGCGACGGCGTCCATCTTGGCGAGCTTGACGCTGAGCCCCCGCGGCTGGAACATGTCGCGGTTGGCTTCGTGCAGGCGGTCGACAAAGTGGAGGAAATCCGATTTGGACAGGCCCGTGGCCTCGAGGGCAGGTGGCCAGGCCCGCAGAATCGGGGCCCCTACGCCATGGCCCACGGCGGGAAGGGCGATGAGCTTGTCCTGGGCTGCGTGTGGGGACGACGGGCTGGGGACTGACGGGAGCTGTTGAGGGAGGGAGACCACACTTGCGTGTGGCTTGTGGCCGGCACTGTCGTAGTTGGGCGGGAGAAGATGAGGGCCTGGGGGGTATGGTTCATGATGGTCGCTCGTGGGTGTCGTGTCAAAATGCGGGTAGGGAGAGGCGGATCCCGTCCGGCTGGCAGACTTGTCCCGGTTATACTGTGCATGAAGTTTGGAATCGTGCGGAAGCTGCTGGTGGCCCATGGCATTCATTGTGTGATGGATTGACAAACGCTGGGTGCGTTCTACTTTAGCCTCGAGAGGATGGCCGCAAACACCTTGCTACGACCATGCCCAGTCTATATACTCGTCGACTGTGATGATCGTCGACTACATCCATCACCAAACCGTTGGAGCCTTGCCTCGAGTATCGCAGTGAAAGTCCCATTTGGGAAGAGCTGGGCGAGTGCGGCCTCGTGCTTGGCCCCTTGGAGTTGGGCATATCTGTGGAGCAAGGGACGGCTATTCGGATCCCAGTGCCCGCAGCACATCGATGGAGCGTCCAGAGCAGCCAATCCATGGCCGTATCGTGACGTGACCATGCCCCTTCTGGCCGTCCTGTGCGAGATCATCATCCTCCGCCACCTGGACCCAGTCTGCTTGCCGACTGCCGTGGTGCTTCTCAACACCGCTCTCCTCAGCTTGGGGCGCGTCGAACTGGCACAAATTGCGCCACTTCCATGAGAGCAGCTATGATCTGGCCATGAATGGCAGAGGGCGCACGACGCATAGCACAGGATGCATGACCTGTAGGAAGCGCAAGGTTCGATGCGGTAGGCCAGCCCTTCCCTACATGTAGCTACCTGCTGCACTTCAGGCTGATGAGCTGTCCCAGATGAGCGACGGCCAGCGTGTCTGCGCTGTGAGAAGGGCAAGCGCGCGTGTCTTGGGTACAGTAAGACCCTCGTGTTCATACAAACAGACAGCAAGCAGGCGAGATCTCTCACTTTGCGTCCGTCACTGGACACGGTAGTTAAGCGCGCCAGGGAGTCTCAGCCGTACCCAACGCATGGCGTGTCACTGTCCGCCTTTCAAGACGACATTGTCATCTCGTACCTTCTCGCCAAGCTGTACAGGAATCCGCGCGACAGGACGCGCCTACGTCACGACGATGCCGGGCTTATGGACGTCCTTGTCCAATACGACCGCCGCTCCACAGGGCACACGGCTCTGCTGGGCGTGGGATAGGCCTTTTTCGGCCGCGTCCATGGCGACAAGGACCTCGTTCGCACATCCCGACCCCGCTACATCCAAGCGCTGCGTAGCATCCAGCTCGAGCTGGCGGCGTCCCCCCAGCTGGAGCGGGGGAGCATACCTTGGCTCACGCGTCTCTGGTGCTGCTCGTTCCTGGGCATGTACGAGATGATCCGCAGCTCGAGTCCGACGGCTCGGATCCAGCATTTGCATGGCCTTGCCGCTCTGGTACGTATGACGAGTTATTGGGAGCCTGCGGCTGGACTGAAGCAAACAGACGGACGCTGCTGGACCCGAGGCATTCCAGAGTCCGGCCACAAACATGATGCTCACGATCAACAGGAGCTTTATTGTAGGCCACTCTTTGTATCCAACCGTTGCCATGACACCGGCTAACATGGGGTATTAGTCTGTGGGCTGCATTGCACAGCGCAGGAGGACCTTTCTCAAGCGCCACGAGTGGCAGACCATTCCCTGGGCCAGGATGACCGCCCCAAAGTCCACGTGGATCCGACTACAGGACATTATGTGCCACGTTCCTGGGTTGATGGAGGATGCCGATGGTTTGGGAACTAGGCACGTCGACGAGCCAGGGCTTGCTCGCCTCCAGGGTGCCATCATGGCCACGCTGCGCGAGGTGGAGACGCTTCGTGCGTGCTGGGAGCTGGAACACCCCGACGTGCCGTGTTGCGTGGCCCCTCGAGGTCCCGACTCGCCGTTTCACTTAGTTTATCACTTTCCGACGTTTGACGTGGCGTCCAAAGCAGTGCACTTTCACGTCGTCACCCTGGTCTTGTATAGGCTGGCCGAGCAGACGGGCTTGGACCTGGGGCAGTCGGGTCCCGCGAACGGGATCAAGGACGCCCAGTTTCACGCGCTGAGCATCTGCAGGAGCATAGAGTACATGATTGCGTCCTCGGACCACGGTAGTCTGGGGGTCATGGTTGTCATCTTCCCGCTCCGAGTGGCAGCAGGTCACGTCAAGGGCGTGCCTGGTGTGGCAGGCTGGTTGGGCAGGCAGTGGAGGCGCCTCGCTGGGCCGGAGGGCTTTGAAATTAGCTCCAGGGCGATGGAGATTGGAGGAGCTGGGTTATCATGTGCGTACATGTGGACTTGCTGTCAAGGATGGGCCACGTCTCGGACTGAAGCGCCATCTGTGCCACGTCGCTATTAGATATCTTGACACGGCCAACAAGCGAAAGGCTATCAAAAAAGGCAGAGTTCAACGTCTAGATCATACCTGAGCCCAGTACCGGACTGTGATAACGCGAAGCTCGAACATGCTGCGGGACCTGGCCATGACTATGTACTCAACACTCAGGTCCCCGTCATCTAGCTCTACCCCCTGGGATGTGGCTTCTCGCCTCGCTCGTCGCCCACGCTGTTGGCCAGTGCTGGCGACTTTTGTGATGGACCAACGTCGGCTTCCTTCCCAGGCCCATGGAACAGGAACATTTTTGGGCCCAAGACGCCCTTCGTGACCCGTCGCCGCGCCCTGGCCGGCGGAGAGGTAGGTCAAGACCATGACGAGCCCGACAGCCAGCCCGCAGACGCCCGAGGCAATCTTGAAAATGGAGCTGCGGATGGGCAGGGAACGTTGTGCTTTTTCTTCTGTTACATTCTCCTCCTGTGGTCTTGGTGGTCTCTCAGCAGTCGAGGGCACCGCCCTTGCGGCCGCCCAGCTGGCGTACGAGTTCATCACCAGCATGGTCAAGAGAAGGCTGGTTGACAGCGTCAAGGGGGACGCGGACACAAATGACGAGCTCTAGTTGGGTGGAAACGTGACTCATGACGAGAACGAACCTGATGGCCAGTCAACGTGAAATATAAACACAGCACAAGTGACTTATGCCAGATCGCCAGGACCAGACTAAAACATGCCCGTCCACCCGTCGAGACGCCCATCCTCTGGCGCGTGCCCGAGGTCAATGTCAAAGCCGTACCCCTGGCCAAGCATGTCGGACAGGCCGCCCAGGGTCGCGACGCCGCCCGGGCCCCAGGGCGAGGGCGCCCCTAACGCGCCCGCGCCATGCATCGACGGCATCGCCAGCGGTGTCGTCGCCTTGGGATCCGCCGGTGCGGACGCGAGCTGGCTCCAGGCGCCCGCAGCCGCGTTGCCCGTGAGCGACGGGATGCCCAGCGACGGGTCAAAGGCCTTGTCGTCTCCCAGGCTGCCGCTGCCTCCTCCTCCTCCGCCTCGCGCCTCGACCCCCCCGCCCTGCCACTCCTTCTGCCACTTTTTGAACAGCGCATAGTCCGACTCACGCGACGAGGGCTCGCGCGGACGACCGCCCGATGGCTCCATCCGCGCAATGGCGTGCTCAAACGCCTCGATGAGCGAGGCGTCGAAGCGCGCCGACGCGCCCCACGCGGCCATGTTCTTGAGCATGGCGATGCCCTCGTGTAGCGGCTGGCGCAGGCGCTCCGTGGCCGGGTCCTTGGGCAGCGACTGCTTCTCGAGAAACTGCGACAGGATCACCAGCAGCGCGACCCGCAGGCCGCTGAACTCGGTGTACGACGCGCGCGCGAGGCCTATCGTCTTCTGCAGCAGGCGGCACAGGTCCACAATAGACAGCGCCGCGTCCACGCAGTCGGCGATCATGACGGCGCGCCGCCGCGCGTTGAGCGAGACGGACCGCGGGCTTGGCTCGCTCGTCTCGCTGCTGCTGCCGGCGCCGGGCTCGACGGACGGGTGCCCCTTTTGCGAAGCAGACCGCGATCGTCCTCCTCCGCCACTGCTGCTGTTCAGGGGGGTGATGAAGATGCGACCCGCGTACATGCGCAGGACGCAAAATTCGAGGCGCACGTGGATGGCGGCGCGCGCTGGGTTTGGGCTCTGCGCCGCGGCCACGTCGCCCGGCAGGCTCTGCCACCAGGCGTGCAGCTCGTCCTTGATGTCGACGAGGCGGGCGAGGGCGGACAGGGTGGTCTGGCGGTCGGCCGCCTTGAAGAGGGAGATTTGGTGGCGGACGCGGCCGATGAAGGCGCACAGGCGGATCGAAGCGAGGAGCTGGGCCGTGTTCTGGGGAGGGGAGCCGGGCCAAATGTCCTGCCTGTCGACGGGACACGCGGCGTCGACCTCGTCGTCCTGGACGGAGACGGGGCGTCCGTGGAACGTGCCCACGCGGCGCTCGAGGGCGTACAGCGTCCACCAGACGCGGTTGCGCGTCTCACGGACGACAGGCTCCAGGCCCTCACCCGGGTACGTGCGGTGCATGCCGTTCTGGATGGCCAGCTTCATGGCCAGGTTGATGTACGTCCATGCCAGACCTGACGGGTCCAGCGGCAGCGTGTACAGCCCGATGAGGAGGCAGGCTTGCGTGCTCTCGAGGGACGCGATGGCGATGACGTCTGGCAGCAGCTTGCACGCCTGCTGGTAGAACCGGATGCCGATTGCGTCCTCGGAAAAGGACGCTTCGCTGCTGTTGTTCCTGTCCCGGCCCTCGACCGCCGCATCTAGGTACACGTACTGCGTGCCCACGGCCAGCACCATGTAGAGGATGGCCAGCGTCGGCACGTCGCGCCGCGACAGCGACGCCGGGTTCTCGTAGACGGCGTCCATCTTGCGGTTGAGCCACGTTCGGTCCACAAAGAAGTAGTTGGCCTCGGCGTGGCAGAAGAAGGCCCGCGTCAGCACGTCGGCAATCTGCCGTGGCGGCAGCGACGACGAGAGGCCCGACGCATCCGGCGGCGCCTGCAACTCGTCGAACCGGTAGAACTCCTTGATCTTGGGGGCGTCGGGGGCGTCCTGCTCGTCAGCGTCCAGTCGAGCGGTGAGTCGAGGGTAACTTACCGTCCTGTGCGGGCCCGTGGCTTCGATCCACTGCTTGATCCTGGCCTGTCAGTTTGGGTCTGCGTCAGCGGTGCGAGGACAGATGCTCACCGCATGCTAAAGTTCCAGTGCGAGAACTCGCCCGAGTAGTCTGCCCCCGTTAGCCGGATCCTCCCCATCCAGACGAGGCGTACACTCACGCGTCGCATTATTCTCCAGTGGCTGCACGGTGATCTCGTCGAGCTTGACGTCCTCGGAGCTGTTGGACTGGGCCTCTGCGTCGTCGTCATGCTGCGCGGGCCTCGCGTCCAGCCGCTTCCTCTCCACCGAATCCGCGAGGTGCTGGAGCGCGTCCCCGTCCAGCTTGACGTGGCCCACAAAGTGCGTCAGCAGGCGCTCCATGTTGGCCATGCGGCGCGTCATCTCGGCCACGTCCTCGTCCGTCACCTGCGAGGCGGCTCTGGCCCCTGCGCCTGTGGCTGCTCCATTCTCCGACGCGCTCGCCCGCCCGCGCGCCGTCGGCTTGGTAAAGGCGCACCGCCGCTGGAGGTGGACGCAGCGCCGGCACGGCAGGCCGCCCTCACACTTCTCCTTGACCTTGCGGCATCCGTCGCAGCTGGGGCGGCACGGTCAGTCGGCGTACGCGTCTGGCGAGGGAGGCATGGGATCGACTCACGCGCGGACGGCTCGCTGGCGGGTCTGGCTGGGCCCTGCGCGAGGCGTGGCGGACTGCTGCTGTCTGTGATGCTGCTGCTGTTGAGGGGGGAGCTGCGGAGGGTTGAGCTCGAACGTGCCGGCCGCGTAGTTGGGCGGCAGCTCTTGGGGGTCCATGATCGTCGTGGTGTCGCGCGCGCAATGGAGGAGGTTGCGCACGCCAAGCAACACATACCTCGGGGGTCGTCCGAATCGTAGCGAGCGCAGTGGAAGTGAGCCATCTGGAAACGGGTGACCAGCCGCCGCCATCGGCACAGATCCACTGCTATCGTGGATGGATGGGGTTGAGTTGGGGCTTGGAGTCGAACGCGGCCCACCCACCCATCCATCCATGTCCGTTGTGGACTTGTTGTCAAGACCTAGACACCCTTCGCGATGGGCTACAGCCAAGCTATTTGTCGGTCACAATCGTGGATTGTGGAGTCTCATTTGTGTACGTGAGCACTGGTGTTTGATCGCGCGACTTGTGCCGCGCTCCAACTGTGTTGCATGCGAGATGGGCCACGGGCCACGGCACCAGTAGTTAGCCACTGACTGCATCATGCTCTCTCTCGCACGTTGAATTGCGTAACGTATCACCCTTTTATCATGCTAGGACGGCGCTTGATGAGAAAAAAGGGCACTTCTATGAAGACGATGCAAACTTTCCGGGCCAGAGCTCGTCCACTGTTGTAACTCTTACCTCATGTCTACATTCCCGTATGTGCCTTTTGATCAATTCTCTGATATAAAGACAACAGAAGAATGCAGACCGCCGTAATTCTAACAGATTCCGCATGGATTTGAGGCTACTTGCATCTTTTCTCAACTACAACCCTTGGGGAACTTGGAAGCAGCACAGAGTACGCACGTCATGGCTTGCATCGACACCTTCACAGCCGTTGAGGATGAGAGCTTTGCTCTGCAACTGCAACTCGAAGAAATTGAGGCGCAGCGGGCGCACCAAACTGGCAAGTGGACAGTGGACAATCCTCCAGACTTTGTGTTGGCGTTCGACGACTATGAAAGCGAACTGCAAAAGGCAATGTCCTTCGTCGAGGACTTCAAGATGGCGCACAGTATTGCAAAAGCAGTTGACTTGGATGCTGCGGCCATCAACGAAGCCCAGGCCACAGAAGCGCAATGTGCGCAAGACCGAGACTTGGCCTGCAGCTTGGGCGGGCGCCAAGATTCAGCATCGACAAATCTCTGCCGTTGGCGAGAGGAAGCTGATCCTGGAGGGGAATCGGTCGATTGGGAAGACATCTTCCGGGCCACAGAGGCCTCGACTCCCACCATGGAATCCTCCTCCACCGTTGCAGGTCCTTCGACCCCTTATGCTTCCCGGCAGAGAGCTTTCCTCGAGTACCTGCCTCAAGTCAGGATGGAATGCAGTGTCTGTGGAGAATCTTGTTATCCTCAAGCCACTGTGCGCTTGGCCTGCGAGGACATTTTCTGCAAGTCGTGTCTGAAATCGTTCTTCTTGCGTGCTGCTAGGGACGAAAGTCTTTTTCCACCAAGATGTCACCGCCAACCCATCAGCATCTCGACGATAGAAACTGACTTTTCCGTCGAAGAGCTGAGGGCTTACAAAAGAGCTGAGCTGGAATTCACCAGCACGAACAGGGTCTACTGCGCCGAGTTGGGGTGTGGTTCATTCATTCCCCCGGCGCATAGAACACCACATCACGCTACTTGTGAGGACTGCAGTGCCAAAACATGCATGCATTGCAAAGTCCTAGCGCATGACGGATTGTGCAGGGCGGATGAGACGAGGGAGAGCCTCATCAGCCTAGCGAATAAGGAAGGCTGGAACCCATGTTTTGGGTGCGGTGAAATGGTATTTCGGTACGAGGGGTGTGACCACATGACGTGAGTTACCGAGAAGACACAAGGCTTGCCTGTTGTCTGAGAACCAACTGACACGTCTCATAGATGCAGGTGCGGCGCGGAATTCTGCTACAGATGCGGAGTGAAGTGGAAGCAATGCTCTTGCAGCGACTGGGAAGCCGGGCTGCTCAATCAAAGAGCCCGGCAAGTCGTTGACAGAGAAGCACATTGGCCCATGGCCCCTGCTGTTCGTCAACGGCGCGTGGACGAGATGGCGCGAGAACTGCAAGAAAATCATGAATGCTATCATTGGGGCAAGTTCACCAAGCTGCGGAGGCCGCGCCGCGGTATGGTTTGTGAAATATGCGGCACGAGACATCGCAAGTATATTTTGTCCTGCAGAGGTTGCCACATGCTGGCTTGCGAAGATTGTCGGCGCTACAGACTGTGAATTCAAACATGGCGACTGTATTGCGCGATTGCTCATGTTACATGTACGCTTCTCACCGTACCGTTCAGTGCATGTACTCAACGCTCAGTATCCCGGCTTGGAAGCGAAGTCAGCACGTGGCTTGAACACAGGGAGGGGTTTCAAGGCACTATCAGTCTGAAAAAAAAATAGGGTGAGCGCGGCTGGACAGCGATCTCTCAGGAATTCAATGATCAGTTTCAACTGCAGTGAACGAAGGGCAGTTTCCACATATACTACGGCACCATCAGGAATCGCACAGTAATGAGAGTTTTGTGTTCATGTTACAGAAGAATGCCTCACCTATCCGAAGCCTGTCATTGATCGCGTCCGAAGGAACTTGATAATATGTTAAGCTGTATTTGAATTTTCGGCTCCATCATCAGTGTCCCGCGAAAACACCGCGGCAGAATAGCCTGGGAACATCTAGGTCGACATGTTCCCTTACGCTTTCGTCACTTAGGTTTCCTGGAAACCAATAAAGAGACTAACATCTGAGACCGGGTGGGTACCCTATCCCTCACTAGTGAGATTGATACGTAAAGAATCCCATAGACTGTCACAATGTGCCCATCATATGGAGTGGTCAGTATGAATTTCCCAGTCCCATGCGGAAACAAAAGAGTAGAAAACCCTACTTCATCCCCTTATTCCTTCCACAACTTTCTGCTGCCTCCCACGGCTCAACGGACGGTTTTCCTCAACGGGGGGTGAAGCAGAGTCAGTGTCCAACAGTGAAAAGTCTTTAACTGGCTCATAATCATATAATGTCGATGAGAAGCGAAATGAGGAGATGAGAGCATCTTCCGGACTTGAATGATCGGAAGCACACATCCTGGTCGCCCGACCTGGCACCTTTACCAGCAGCGTGCTGAAGTATATTGTCATTGCACCTCCAACAGTCAGACGCGCACACTCTTGCTTTATTCACGGCGAAAAGCAGCCTTAGAATTTAGTCTGACCTCTGAAACATTGAGAGAGGTTTTCCTGGTCCAAAACGATCGTGGAATTGGCTCGCCTCTCCAGAACTAGGCGACCCCGCGTCTCGACGCCAGTCGCGGTCATTCATCCCCGTGGTTTGTATGTAAATGGCGTCCAGCTGCGTCAGAGCTTCCATGGACTTTTGCACTGTTTCATTGTCCAACTGCCCACCGAAATGCCGTGAGCGGCCCTTGAGGGTCAGACGCCTTGCAATAACGAGGTCATTGACCGTGGAGACAGAGAATGCGTAGCTATTCTCTGCCAGCGTTATATCCTCAAATACGTTACTCTGCTCATCAGCCAGGTCGTTAGCCTCCGAGACGATTCGAATGCATTGAGCGATGCTGTCCTTGGTCTGCTGAAGGCGTGCAAGTTGCGTAGCGACGGGCTCAGTGAAGCCCCCTCCTAGAGAGAGGGCTTCCAGTTGCTTGTCAATATGACTTGCGTGCGTTTGAAGCCGCGTGATCAAGGATTCGATCGTGCCCCGAGCTTTCCCAAGACCAAACTTGATGTGCTCGTGGGCTGATGGCCGTCCTGAATACTCCACGTGTTCCGTAGAAGTTGTCTCAAAGAGGGTGATTTGGGATGCAAGCTAGGCACAAATCTCGAGGCCCCGTTAAGTGCTCTGCTTTTCCTCAAGTAGCGCGTGATATTCGGTAGCCATGTCCTCGACAGCATCAGCTTCACCGGTTTTCAGACGATCGATCTTGCCCTGAAGGACATTCAGATGATCGTGAAGGTCGTTCTCGGTGTCACTAATCATGTCTTTATAGGTTTCAAGCACACCAGGAGTAATAGCGGCAATACGGCTATGGCAAAAGGCCGGGCGTAAGTTATGTCTGTTCGCCCCTGTTATTGGCCAAGATACTACTTACAGATTTGCGTTCGCTAAGGCAATATTAATTGTGGATTTATATATGGCTAGGGCCTCTCTAAAATCGTTGATATCACCTTGGAGATATCTCTGCTTAACCCAGTCGCGTAGGCTTGCCCTCGTCGTATCACCAGAGTGCCGGGTACACCGAGAAATGATACTTTCGTATTCCTCGCAAGCGCTGCTGCATCTCTGAAGAGGAAGAATTAGTGCTCTCAGGTCGAGCTCGGGATAGTTGGCGACGGTCTCAAGCAGCGACTCAAGCACGCCGCCGAGATCGTTAACCTCCGCTTTGAGCGCTCGAGCATCTTTGTT
The DNA here is from genome assembly GCA_027569275.1 of Emericellopsis terricola. Classification (NCBI taxonomy): domain Eukaryota; kingdom Fungi; phylum Ascomycota; class Sordariomycetes; order Hypocreales; family Bionectriaceae; genus Emericellopsis; species Emericellopsis terricola. The sequence goes on along the minus strand of JAPDEU010000004.1, from coordinate 45,745 downwards.
CTGACTTCGGAGACCTCGAATCGTCGAATGGAGGCTTTGGCTGGACTTGAGAGCTAGTCCAGCGACAGCGATGATACTGGCAGTCATGCTAAGCGGATCTGCCATGTTGAAGGAAGTTGAAAGCAACCTGATTTTGCGTGTAGTGACTCGAGACGACGACCGGCAAGTCCAGAGTTGGGCAATGTTGGAGACGAACGAATGTTGATGGGCTTATATTCCCATCGACGTGGTCGCTCCACTGCGGAAGTGAAGCGGCTGATGAAACGCTTCTCAGCCCAATGTGTGGACGTAACGGGATTGGCGTAGTGGCCCCCTCACCGTAGTCGTCGTGTCATGCTCAGCAACCTCTTCGGCGAATCATCATTCGCGCCGGCTGTAGCGGACGAGCATGTCGCTTACTTAAACTGAGGGCGCCTCTTCACCCTTCCTCACCACTCCTGGGCTATTACCCTACTCCCCCACCGTACGCAGACGAACATGTTAGGCAGCCTCTTTTGTCTGCTTCGATTCTCCGCCGGCTGGTTCCTCTGCGCCAGGGCTTTGAGGATGTCTAGGTAGCCATGGCCTGTGTTAGGTCCCCACGGAACCGATGACTCGACGCATTCGTGGGCCCACGCCCGATTTTCGAAGGCAGATTGCACACGCGTCTTCCTTGTCTGTAGACTGGTCATGATCCATGCGGATCATGAAGTAGTGTGGTGCGTCGCGCGGGCCATCTCGGCTGATGGTATACCATTTGCCGAAGCGCGCTTTGACAAACGTATCCACCCTACTATCAATTGGCTTTGTCACAGTAGTGATCTTTTCGATATCGCCCAGTGTTTCAAGGTCATCATCACTATTGTCGCCCGTCTCAGAATCGTACATGTATCCAGCGTGGTGAGCACGCGAGGTAATGCGCCAGGTCCTGAAGAGGCTTATCCTCGGCCTTGACCTTGACCTGCAGGTCTACAGCTTTCATGTCGGATTCATGGTTTCCAGACTTTTCGTCAAGAGCTGCGTCCTCCTTGTCCGTTTTTGCTCCGGACTTGCGCCTTTTTTGAGCGGTGAACTGTTCTTCGATCTGTTCCTTCTCCACATAATCCGCTCAATAGCATGTCTTTCGACACGTTCAAGAGATCACCGGTGTTCTTGGTGTTCTCCCGAGCCATAGTCAGTAGTCTGAAAGAGTGAGAATTAGCTCGTCTCTGGTCCTCCTGAATTTATAACCGCAAAGCATCGAAATAGGAGGCACAGTGCTACGTGGTGTCGGTGGATCATACGAAGCCAACATCAGGCCAGAATCAACGACGAAACCCAGCAAAGGGCTTCTTGCATTCCATTGCAGTGGAGGCAGTACCTGCGCGAGCGTGCAGCGCTCACATGTACACGATATGTATGATAAAGGCGTGTGCATTCATTAAAGTTCTCACTCCCCCAGTGCTACCCCACGAGATTTCCGGGCAATGTCATGGACCGTAATGCATCGGGAAAAGAGAACGTCTACAAAAGTCGCACCGCGTCCGCGAACCTGCTCTCTTCGCGGATGCTCTTCCCCGGTGTGATCGCTTGTCCTTGCGAGGCCACCCCCCATTGGCCGTACCTGAATACCAAGTGCTGAGAATGGCTGTTGTCGTTTGTCAAAGATGGTAGTCGTCGTGGGTTTGCCAGTCGTAGCCTTCAGCCCACCTTGGCGTGTGCAAGGTTCATCCACGCCGCCATCATTGTCATCGTGAACAGTGATCTCTTGTGACACCAAGATACCGCTATAAGGCTGTGATGCTTTGATCGCTGCTGATTCCTCGTCGACTGTTACTACCGGCGCGTCTTTGCCGTCCAAGCTAAACTGTCGGTCGCCTTCAAACGAACATAACTGTGTTGTCGAGCCGGTACGAACAGATCCGCGAGATGAAATGGTTCTACGGGAAACCTTCGCCGTGAGCTTGTAAGTCTCGTTGCCGAATGCACTTTTTGACCAAGGTGGCTGTGATGGCGCCCGTATCCGCAGCTTCGACCACCCACTTTGTTCTTGTTTGCCCTGCCGGTCTGCGCTTTCTGATAGACTTTTGACCATGGGTCCAAATTCTCGGTGGATGTTCTGCGTGAAGTTCAATTGCTGTTCCTGCGATAGCTGACCGACCTGAAAGAAATTGAGAGGAATGAAGTCGCAGTTGGGGTTGCTGATGATGCTGTGGACAGGAATCAGGAGAAGGAAAGTGAGAACTGTCGTGGTCGTTTCTATGCCTCTGTGATCGAGATGAGGCACGTCAAGGGGTCGTGTGTCGAATACCGCCTCATCGAACAAGGGATCTCGAATCTTGGCCCGCAATTCTCCGACGGCGTCCGATAACTGACTGAGAAATATTTCCTCGCCCTGCGTGGTAGGCGCCGCTGCCAGTGATTCCAATGCTTCCAGCATGGATGCAACGGACATGCCTTCAAATCGCTTCAAGAGACTCAGGTGCCACGCGTCAAGTTTTTCCAGCGGCAGTCTGACCGATGGGAGAAGATTCCGCACTCCTCTCTCGAGGAGAACTTGGAATCCTGTGTTGCCGACGCCCGCCTTCATTGCGAAAAAGCCGAGACTGACTTTGGGGCGAGTTTCGCCTGGTTGTTTTGCGTATGTGGCCATTTGTCGCAATTTCGATTCCATGGCCGGGGAATGAATCTGCATCCCTGATTGAATCAAGCCACAGACCTGACGTACATCAGCAAATCTGTATCCTGCAGAGGCCAGCTGGTCGGCATCATCGTCTTTTTGAATCCGGCGAACCAAAACCATTAATAAACCGCTCCCAGAATGTCGTCGTTCGCGAAGCTGTTCAACTTGGCTTGTTTTCTGAGGCTCAAGCGAGTGGTTGCTTGTTCCAGTGGCAAGGATTTCGTCCCACAGAACTCCCATTGATGTGAGCTGCTCTTTCAATCGATCTGCCAGCGTCAAGGCAGCAATGCAGAAAAGCTCACGGAATACGACATCGTAGTCGTCTATAAGCTCGCCGTGACTGTTGATGAGGGCGAAAGATGGGCTGGTGCCCTGATCCCGACCCAAGCTGGGCAGTTGGCCGAGGTGGAATCGCATGCCGGGTATCAATGTTGAGACGTCAGCCCAGCTTCTTGTCGCCTGGAAAATCCAGTGAAACAGTGGATGAGAAACATCAAATCCACCCTTGTTATTCTGTAATGAGGTCAGGTGCTGTACTCGCGAAGACGGGTACCCGATGGAGTCACCTTTTCGAGAAACGAGTCAGTGATGACCGTGCTAGGCAACATTCCATGGCTGTCCACCAGTATTCGGTCTCGCTTATCGAAGATCGCGGCGGCGAGAGTAATTCGCTGAGCTTTGCCGGCCGACTTCCTCATGCTCCTGGCCTTGAGAATAGCTGAGCCAGCAAGGACGAGGCAAGCTCCAAGGGACTACCTTGATTAGTTAGAATACTCGGGATTCAGCCGCAGAACGTACCATGCAGATCACCACGGCCACCGTAGCCTCCCGGGAAGGTCCGGACCCTTTCTCTTTAGCCGAGACAAACTTGTACCGCGTCCCGAGGGCAGCACACCAATGCATTCCGCATGCTGCACCAGCAAGAACCATAGCTGATAAGCTCCTCTTCCACCATGAGTCAGCCCACGTGGCTCGGAAGACGAAGAACATGGACAAGGCTATAGTGCTGGCAGCCATGGCAATGGCCGCGGAACCAGCGACAAATGCGATGCTGTAGACGCAGTGGTAATTGTGGATGGACGCATTCCCCAGATAATGCATGCCACAGACAGCTCCGCCGCAGAATGTACCACCAATCGTTATTCTCCACCAGGATATCCTATCTGTCGATCCGATGGCGACGAATGCAGCGAGGAGAACAAGAATTGGCACGAGTAAGGACAGCACGGTGAAGCCGGCAGAATATGAGATTTGCATTTCGGGCTCTCCGGAAGCCAAGCTCAGGGCTCTGTTCGCGATAAAGTGCTGTCTGCAGTCAGAGAGAGTGATGAGGCCAGGGCGAGTCTGTCAATCAATCGACTTACCATGGACCAGATAGCGACGCCGCCCATCGTCGTCGCAGAGCCCGCAAGGAGTAGGCTACCGCCATCAGTAACGTTTCCAGAATTGGAGGACAGGCCACGAACTTGTTAAAACGCCCTCGAAACCCAGTGCGGCGGTTGATCAGCTCAAGCGTCGATGCAGCCCCAATCACGCTGACGAGGACGCTCAAGACGACCAGTCCCACATCGTAGGTCTGCGAGACCATGCGCCCCTGGTACTTGGCGAATTGGTCATTGTCTGACATTGTGGAGAGGGCGACGATCAGTGGTACTTGGTGCCAGGATCATGAGCGAATGATAAGACATTGAGTGATGCTGGCGAAGGACCGGACCACAGGAGTCCTTATACCCATTTTCTGGCGGGACGGGATAATCAAGGGAATAACGGCTGGTGGTACAGCGCCATCACGCTCCGAGCGACACATGCTTGGTGCGAGATGGGAGACCTTTCGGCCCATCTAGCCGGATCGTTTCACTGCTTCCTAGGTACGAACTTAGTCTAACGTCAGGGGGCCAAGGCCTTGGTTTCCAATCTATGAAGCTGTAACCACGCTATTGGCGGAGCCCACGGATTTCGATCCTCTCGGCCATTGGTCGGCTTGCGCTAAGATCTTGCCGACCCATTGAGGGTGGTGATGTACGATATGCATGCTGCAGCAGTCCAGTGACCTTGGGAAGCTAATCGAGTGGGCCGCAGACGTTAGCCCGGCCAAGGCCAAGCCGCCATGGTCTGGGACATTGAGCCGATTTCATCGGAGATTGGTAAGACCATGGTAGACGCTTACTTTTTGGGCTGGTCTGTCTGAGGCCGCATCAATGTGCTGAAAGTTGGATATTGTCGATGCCCTTGCGTCTGCCGTAGCATCTCCGAAGAGGTCTACCTCCTAATGTCATGACCTGTTGTTCTGCGTACTTGCTAACTATGAACATGGTGAGGAGTGACCTCTGCGGCGCTACAGCGATCTAGATCTCAGTAGCTTAAGTTGTAGTCTGGAATCTCTGGATCGATCCCTGCTTGTGCGGAAAGTGGCAGGGCTCGAGTCGAACATCGCCCCAGTCAGCGACACGTGGTTCCTGAAGTTCCGCCAAGCTCCATGCAGGTGCTGCTTCCCACATTCATGGTCGCAAGGTTGGACATCTTGATGAGCTGTTGATCGGGATGACGGAGCCATCACACTTTATGACCACAGCAAAGGGACATCCTGATTCAGGCTGAATGGAATTAGATACGACTCCGCGACCGGACCAAACACGACGGCGGCCCAACCACCTAGCGACTGGGCGTCCTCGGAAAGGCGATTTGATTCGCGACAGAGCACACCTCCACAGAACATTTGAAGAGAGGTGATATATAATCTGAGTGTGTTTCGCCCCACGCTAGAGCACAGGGGTTCGGGCCAAGCGATTTGCCCATGTACTGTACCAGCAATACTGCTCGTGTCTAATCCCGACGGGCTCCACAACACACCAACCGCCTCGTCCTGTTGCGGCCATGCTGAAATTGTTGCGTATGTAGAGTGTGCGACTGCTGCGGTGGATTTGAACTTCTTGCCACTCACTGTAGGTTGGCAATGCTGCGAAATGTCCAAAGAAATTAAAGATTGGTCAGCCATGTCGAATGACGATGAAGGTGCTGAAGATTGATGATGAGCCCAGGTTCCTCGGCCCGAGCTCACCACGAGATGCGATCTCTGGGATCAGAATACGAAAAATGGATAGTGCATCGCCCTTACAGAAGCAATGATTTCCTCAACAGTTCTAGTGCTCAAAGCTCAGCCACAATCTATGCAATTACCTGCCTTTATATGTCGACTAGTGGACATGTATATGGTTCGGCAGACACGAGCGTGGTTAACCGTGTGGCCGCGCGATCGAACAATGATTTCGCAATGGGATACACTCTACATTGAATAGAAATAAGTAAGAAGCGACGTCTTTACACTGAACAAGTGATTGTACTGCGACAATCTGCATCATGCCGACCTGGTCATTCACCAACACTGTCCGGTTGGCTGCAGCAAGCGGGCTGCGCAGCGGGAGGCCGGTCACGCATACGTTGGCAACTTCATCAGCCCGTTCGTCCCAGAGCCCATGAAAATCGTGACCTTCATTTTCCTTGCCGTCATGTTCGTTTCCTGTACTCGCGGCCATGGAACCCAACCAGTCTCTATCCCCCGCCGTAGCATGTGCGGAAAACATTGCCATACTGAAGCTGCTGCACACGGTTCCCTCGCTCCCGAGTTCGAGGGCAGCTGCCCACGAACAAGACAGGCATGGCGAGAGAGTCCTTCAGTACGATGTCGAGTGCAGTCTCACGGCGATCCTCTCCCGAATCACAGCGTTGAGGGACGATGCGGAGCATGTCACAGCGGTAGCTGTGAGGGAGACCTTCAATCCACTCAAACTCGAGATCCTTTTGGCTATCAACAAATCCAAGCCCGAGGATGGGAAAAATTATTTGGCAGAGATACGAAAAAGTCTTCAGTCTTTGATGTCCTTGTTGTCGCGGGTGTCGAAAGGTACCATGTGTCGCTTCGCATGCAGGCTCCGCAACAACTAATGCAAGTCAGATGACACTGTGACAGCTCCTGATATTCTGGCCAGGACTGTCGACATGTGCGAGAAGCGTATTCTATCCAGACTACGCTTTCAGAAGGCTCGCTATGGAAAAGTGAAGCCGTCGCTGCTTGGCAGGCTCGCGACCTTTTGCGACGCCGTGACGAACGTGGAGCACGCAGACGCTCAGATGTTTGTTGAGACCACGAGGGCACTCATGAAAGCACTTCAGTCTTTTACGAACCATCAAGTTACTGATGAGCTTGTTCGTGTTGTTGATGAAGCCCACTGCTGGCAACGAATGGGTGATTTGGCAGGATTGTTCGGATTGGTTCCCAGGACCGTGCTCGGGCCTGGTGAATACCAAGAGCTGAGGAAGATCGTAAACAAGGTCGGCCAGTATCGGACAGCCGCTTACCGACTTTACAATATGGCTCGCCGATATCCAATCCTGGAGATAGCTGAGGTCGTTCCCGTGGTGCTGAGTCCTGCCGCTTTCAGTCGGGTTGATGTATCAGACGAAAAGCCAGTTCTCGAAGTCTCGTGGGAGAGGGCTGCTGTCACCGCGACGAAAACGCAGGGCCTCGCTCCGGCCCTTCGTTTTCTGAAGCTAGACCCTCAAAAGGCACAGAGATTATTTGAGGACGCGACGCATCGCGCTATGAAGTCTCCCAAAATACACGCTGAGGTCCAGATCCTGGCCTACTTGGAGGATTCGCAGATAGGGAATAGCTACCCTTGCCGGATTGTACAATCTAGCAAGAAGGCTTGCTACCTTTGCCACCAGCTATTTGCGCTTACGAAGGCCCCTGCCATGTATAAAACGCATGGGAGACTGTACGAGGCATGGTGCGTTCCCAAGCTGGCATGCATGCAGCCTCTGCTGCGCCAGCTGAACAAGGCCCTGGAGAACCAAATTCAGAGCAGCATACACGCCATCATCCAGAAGAAACAGAAGATCGAATATCCGCATCCTTGTGAGAGCAGTGCTCTCTCTTGTGCCAGTATGTATGCAAGTACAGACGCAAGCGCTGACGAGGACGGCAACAAGAGCAGCGAAACAGGAGTATGCAATGGGCACACGTCCACGGTAGTTGCTGCTGAACCCGAGAGGAGCGACCCGCCGAGGCTCAAAGTCACAGCCTCTGACACGTCAGTCCCTGTAGACCTCAACCCCTGTCAAACATCCTCCATGTACCGGCTTGGACGGAATGAGATATGGATTGAGTACTCGGTCGCTGCAGGGAGGACGCATCAGCCTGGCAAGCTGGCATTTGATGTTCGTACGCTGACGGGCGGGAGCGCCGAAGAGGTACGGGAGACCAATACGCAGCAAGTGTTCGACATCCGTTCCATGGCAATGGGGGAGGAAGTATCATTGGCGCCGGCCTCATGCTACTACCTTGACTGCGGGAGAGCAGTAGTCCAAGTCACCGTTTTGAGCCAGGCTGCATCATCCTACTGCAGGACAAGAGATCTGTGTTCTCTACCTTGCTACATGCGCGTGCAGCTTGTACTGGAAGCTGACCTTGCCCGTCTCGACGCCCATGCTGTTGATCATCTTCAAGTCGTGGAATCGTTCGAGCGCCGCCCTCTCCGTCGGCGAGCCTATGCCCAGCTGCTCCAGGAGATGGGCCAGGACCGCGTACAGGATGGTGTAGCTCCCGTCGCCCACTTTGACGGCGATGCCCAGGGCGCCCTCGGCACCCAGCCGCCTCGTCAACTCCGACTCCCTCACGCCGATGGCATAGCACGCATCTGCGCCCAACTTGCCCATGAGCTGACCCTTGAATGCCTCCATCAGGACCGTGCAGAATCGCCCCTCGCCCCCCACCTGCTCCGGGTGTCCAGCCATGGCGTTGTAAATCCGCCCCATCCACCTCTCCCGCTCCGTGGTCGCCGTGTTCCTCTCCAGGCCCGTGGCCGCCTTGGCGAACAATGCGTAGCTCTGGCTCAGCGCGGTGAGCGGATACGCCGGTGCGGGCATGTTGCAGCCGTCGATGCCCCAGATGACCTGGTCGGGGGGGAGTCGCGCGACCTCCTCCACGGCCTGCTTGACACGTAGCTGGATGGGGTGCGTGGGAAGATGGTAGTCGGCCAGCGGGGCGCCCAGGGCCTTGGCGCCCGCCAGCATGCCCGCGTGCTTGCCCGAGCAGCAGTTGTAGACGGCCGTGGGCGTGATGCCGTCTCGCCACCAGCCCTGCGTGACCTCGGGCGTGATGGACGGCTGCCCCCCGCAGCGCAGGTCGCCCTCGGTCGCCCCGACCTTGGCCAGCATCTGCCGCGCCCGCTGGACGTGCCGCTCCTCGCTGCTGTGGGAGGCGCACACGAGGGCGAGGTCGACGCTGTCGAAGCCCGCCTGGTCCGCGCCCCCCGTCTCGACCACGGCCAGGGCCTGCATCGGTTTGGCGGCGGAGCGGAGGAGCGTGATGCGGTGCGGGTTGCCGATGGAGAAGAGGAGGCGGCCGGCCTCGTCCGTCACGGCGGCGTGGATCTCGTGCGTGTTCTCGACGACGCCGCCGCGGTCCGTCACGACCAGGTTGTCGCCAACCGTTGTCCTCGTCATGGCGCCTGTGATGCGCGCAGGCTGGGCTGAAGACGAAAGAGGAGGTTTTGTTGGGTTCAGGACTGTCAGGCTCTCATTTCGAGGTCGTGGAGATGGTTGCGAGGCGCCCCAACAGGAAGGTGGATCGGGACTTTTGGTGGCGGGCAGGGCGCCGTCGACATGAATGCGGTGGACATCGTGACACGGCTATTCTGCGTGGATGCTGGTGGCGGCCATGCTGGTGATGGAAAAGTGAGGGCCCATGGGACGCCAAGGGTTTTGTGCAGCCTCGTGGAAGGTGGGATGACAGCCCGCAAACGCGACGCGTCGACACGCTGCAGGCGGCATCCAGCAACAACAGCGTCCGACACAATATTGAATCCATGCCGACATCGCGTATTTGAAACCGAGCATCCATCTGCCGACCGAGACCATGTCTCGACGACGCACGCCCCGCGACTCCAACGCCTCGACTGCGTACACCGCGACCGAGTCCGAGCCCCAAGACCCGATCCCCAGCTTCTACAACCACAGCTTCTCGACCTACCGCGTGTCGCCGCTCTTTGTTGGCGACAGGCCGCTAACGGAGCGCCGGCTCCATGAACTGTCGCGACGCCTGCGCGACGTCCTCGTCGGCGACGTCGTGCGCGGGGTGCACATTGGCCTCGAATCGAGCGAGACGGCCGCAGGGACGCAGGTGGGCGCGCTCAGGGCCGTGCGCGTCCGTCTATTTCGCGCCGAGGACGTCTTGGGCAACGGCATCCAGGACAGCGAGGACGTGGGCGAGGCGTGGGCAGCCCTGCCCGACGAGCAAAAGCAGGGACTGTGGATCAATATGCAGTACGAGAACACGGGCTACCATGCGCTCCTGCTACCGACTATCCAAGACCAAGACAGGGCCAAAGCCACCCAGGCATGGACGACTCATCCGGGCGCAAAGGTGAAGCAGAGCGCGAGCAAGGGCAGCTTTCTCCACCTGCCACTCATGCTCTGCCGCATGCCCCTCGCCCTGAGGAACATTATCAGCGACTGGCTCTCTTCAACCTTTGACTGCCGCGTGAGCAAGCTCGCGCTGGGCACAAAGACCCTGGTGACCGTGTGGGAGGAATGGGTCGAGGCGATGGGGATCGCGCCTCGCGGTTCCGACTTTGGCATCACGCTGGCCTTTAACGCACCGCTGGCTGGCGCCCACTTGGAGGCCACCACAGGCCCAGACGAGGAGGAGGACTCTCTTCCATCGTACAAGTCCGGTCTGCGATCCATCGACATTACGATCCAGCCCGCCGATCTCCGTCGCTTCGTGCGCGCAGGCCAAGCCATCACCGAGCCAAGAGCCAGGACGGGCGCTTCCTGGGAGACAGACCTCCGTGAGCGGCGGCGACTGGCGGGCACCGACTCGGACAATGGATGGGCGTGGCTCGAAAACGGCCAGGCGCGGCCACAGCCCTTCACCAACGCGCTGGCCCTGTACCTGGATCACCACCTCGCGCTCAACCTGTTCCACCCCAGCGTGCGCGTCGTGCAGATTGCGGCCAACGGCTACGTGCTCGGGTCGAGTCGCTTGAAGATCATCAGCCAGGACGAGCCGAGCGGCGGCCTGTCCAAAGCTACTTGGATGTTCATCACGACCATTGGGCAGCGCATCAGCGGCGAGGCGCTCCCAGAGATCTTTACGTGAGCGGAGCAGATTGGACGTGCTCGCTGCGCATATTCATTCTGCCTATCCATAGTCCTCCACAAGAGGCCCCGTCCCCGCATGCACGCGGCTCTCCTGCAGCCGCATGCACCCCCTGCTCCGATCATCCAACTTGCGCTTTGCAGCCGCCCAGTTTGCGTGGCCATTGCATCATTCGGACCCTTGGCGCGCCAGCCAAGGGTCCATGGCATCTCGATCACAGCGTTGCGCGTGGAAAGCAGCATACAGGTTTACCAGTTGGGGATGACGCAAGGCTGTCGGGGCTGCACAGTATTAAAGCGAGAAGCGGCAGCTGCGTCCATCCTACAAGTCCAAGTCCACCATCCGCGAGTCCAGCATTCACGCACAAATCTGCACCATGTCTTCCTCCGCAGGCGACCGTTCCGTCCTCTCCAACGACATGCAGGAGCTGGGACGGGGCAAGGAGGACATCTCCAACGCCATCCGCGGCCACAAGGCGAACCTGTCCAACCCCAGTGCGCTCCCCCCTCGCCCTTCCACAGCCCGTAGCGGCACTGACGCGAGGCCTCAGACACGAGCGAGCAGAGCAAGAAGAATAGCGAGCAGGAGATTGAGCGTCTCGGTGGTGAGGCCGGCCACATGGGCGGCGAGGACCAGCCGCGGAGCAAGAGCGCGGCCAACAACCTCGAGGGCAGCCGCGTTGCCTAAGCAGTGGACAAAGATTCACACGTGTCAGAGCACATCATTTCCAAATGCGGGTACTATAAAGGTACATTATTACATCTATCTTGCAATGTAATCCGTCTATATCCCATCCAATTCTATATGCCGCTGTCTATGGTATCATCACGCTATGCAAAAACCAATCATTGGGGCAGGAGGACGGCCCGGAAGCGGACCTTGCCCTTGTCGAGGGCGTCGGTGGCGGCCTTGATGCCCTCGACGGTCATGGGGAAGGTCTCTGTCCAGGGCTTGATGCCGTGCAGGGCGGCGAAGCGCAGCATCTGCCTGTGGACGGGGCGTGTGGCGACGAGGGAGCCCTGGATGGAGACGCCGCTGAGGATGAGGGGCATAGGGGGGATCTTGAGGTCGTCCATGGAGACGGTGAGGGGGTAGACGATGCCCCTGGGGGCCATCCAGGGCATGACGACGTTCCAGTCGGGGAGCACGGAGGTGGTGACGAGCAGGCGGTTGATGGGGGAGGGCCTGGTGTTCTCGTCGCGGTTGTTCATGGCGATGAACTCTGTGGCGCCGAGGCGCATGGCGTCGTCCTTCTTGCTCTCGGAGCCGGAGAGGACGACGACGCGGCAGCCCATCTTGGCGGCGAACTGGATGGCGAGGTGGCCGAGGCCGCCGACACCGATGACGCCGACCGTCTCGTCGGCGCGGACGTCGTGGAGGGGTGTGAAGACGGTGGCGCCGGCGCACTGCAGGGGCGCGGCGGCCTCGTCGGGCAGGGAGTCGGGGATGGGGTGCAGGTGGCTCTCGGGCCAGACGGCGCCGTGCGAGAAGCTGCCCTGGTCCGTGTCCTGGAAGCCGTAGAGCCGCCTCTCGGGGCAGAAGACGTCCTCGCCCCGGAGGCAAGGCTCGCACGCGCCGCACGCGCCGTGCACGTAGCCCCAGCCCACGCGGTCGCCCTTTTTGAGGTTCTTCACGTCAGGGCCGACGTCCTCGACGACGCCGACGCCCTCGTGACCCAGCACGACGTCCGAGCTCAGGTAGTGCATGTCCGTGCCGCAGAGGCCCGAGGCGGTGACCTTGACATAGACTTGGCTGCCCGTGAGCTGGTCGGGCTTGGTGGTCTGGGACTGCGTGGGGGTACCCTCTTTGGAGCCCTTGAACACGGTGAATGACGGCATGCTGTTTTTATGAGGCGATGTGGTGTAACCGGGCGTGTTCTGTTCAGGAAGCAGTAGGTGTGGTGGTGATGGTGGTTAAGGCGGTGATGGTTGTCGTGGTGATGATGTTGATGATGCCAACCAGATTCCGTCAGAGAAGAGGTCTTCTACATATATACGCATCAGTGATGCCCTGGAACATTCGTCATACTCCATAGTGCTTGAAGTTTTTGCAAGCTCCAGACTCCATCATCGAGGATGGATCTGGAGCCGGAGTCGCGGAGGCGGAGCGCGCAGTTTCGTCAAGACAAGGGCGATGCGATCTGTAATAGAGGTGCTAAATTTGTCATCGACGTATGGCATGCTAGTGAGCGATTAATTGTGGCGTTTTTCAGATTCTCGATAGAATAACTCCGATGCTGACATGGTTGATGGAATCATGGAAAGTTCTTTTTCTTCTAGCTGATGTCACATGCTGATCGCTGGGCGCTACGGCGCTGGAGCTAGAGCGCCCACAAGACACTATTTGCTCGGGCCGGCACCTGTCAAAGCGACCCTGATGAGCGAGACCAATCAGCAGCACACGATGCATTCATCGTGGCCCCACTTGCCTCAATTAGCGGCCTGAGATGGGCGTCATCGCAACTGCTGATTCCCAGCATTGTTGGCAGTTTTATATTTGTGTGCGAGTTGACATGTTTCAATTGCAAGCATGGGCATGGAATCTCAAAGACCTATCAATTGAACTGCATAGTTGACCGTGTCGTCGTTCTTGTTGTCGACTTGGGTGCTCTGGCTGAGACGGCTGTGCCTGCCAAAATCAGACTTTGACTCTTCTGCTGACGTCATTTGCACGAGAAGGATTTCGCCGTGGTCCAAGCATTTTCACCAGTCGGAGTCGCGGAATCCGCCGACTCGGAGTGTCCAGAGGGACTGAATCGCGTGGGCCGTGCTTTGCATATTCATGATCTGAAAAGTGAGACGCATGAAGAGAATCTGGTCCTCGGGGCTCCCGCTTCCTCTAGGATCGCAGCATCGAGTCACGACCCTGGCCAGGGACGGGCACTAGGCACAGCAGCAGCATGTAGGAACGTGGACTTGTCACACCTGCAACAGGCAAACTTACCGTCCCAGCAGTCGGAAGCAGCGCACTGCGCGTACGCAGAGTATGCATGGGCCCGCATAAGCCTAGTTTCTGTGCATTGAGGCCTGCACTGGTCCTCAAAAGCCATGCTCTATCAAGTAGCAGATCAGACGCACTTACCCTAGAGACGACACTGTGTGAGCCCGCATCCTGCAACAAGCAAGCATCCTGCGTCCAAAGTGTCGTGTCATCGTAGAATCTACTTCGAGTTCAATATTAGACTGGCTTCGTCGTGCCTTCCTCCTGTTTACATTTGGCTGATGTGAAGTTCACTGGCTTCCTACGTCATCGTTCGCACAGGCCTCAGTCGGGTGCGAATGACTTGGGATGAGCGACTCCGCATCACAAGCAACAATCTCTCAACCTCCAACAAAGACCCATTTCATCGCAATGCCTCTCATCAACCCAGTCCAGAGCAACCCCAAAGATGCCACCGAAAAGTGGATGAACAAGCTCATGGGAAAGACCCTCTCGGACGCCGAGCCGAGCGCCACAGTGAGCAATCCCGCAGGGAGTGTGTGTTCTCGCACTGACCGCGTGCAGGCCTTCTCGAAGAAGGAACTCCCCGAGGGTCACCGCATCGTCGGGCCCAACACGAGGACGACCAAGGACATCAACCCGGATCACCTGACTATCCACACCGACGAGCAGGGCATCATCACCAACGTTGGCTTCAATTGATCCGCATGGGCCTCATAATTAGTCTCAGTGTCACAGCTTGAACAGAGTCCTCCAATTTGTGCCCGCATCATGCAGGGCCGTTGATGTTCGCTTCTCTACACATCAATTGCTTGGCGTCGGCCGCCAGTCTCACAATGCCCCACCATCACACCAGTACAGCAGTGAGACTGACCACGGGCCCTCACCGTCAACACAGCAGCGTTGATCTACAGTATGCAGTGTGCAAAAAACAGCATTGACATTTATATTGATGTCCTATCGTCGGGAATCACCCGCGCTCAAAAGGTTCCCGCGTCGTATGGAGCATGAGCTCCATCCGCTGATCCTTAGGCTGACGCTTTAGAATGACTCGTTGCCACTGCAGTGAACTGGCGTGGCGACGCCCCGACTGGAGACCTTCACGAGTGCCTGGTCCTCAATCTGATTGATCGCCGCGTGGAGGGCGATTTTGGCGACCCCCAAAGGTGGGAGGTATGCATCTCCGGGCTTCGACATCGCGTGGGATGATGAGCTCCTTGCTCCCCGTGTCTTGATCCACATAGGACACGGTGGCACGCGCCTGGCCCGACTTGGCGGCGGCGCTGCGCGACCCCGCATTCCCGTCACCGTACTGCCTCTGGGCCGGCCAGGTATGCATGTAGACGCCGTTGCTGTTGCTGCTCTGGCCCCGGGAGCCGAGGATGCCGGGCATCAGCTTGACGAGGAACGGCTTGATGGTCGGGACACAGCCTCCGATGATGCTCAAGTTGAGCTCCACGATGCACAGCAGGAGCGCCACCGTGGTGTTTGCTGAACGGCATCAGTCAGTCGGGCGTCACGGGCCGCGCGAGGGGCAGACGTACCAGTCAGGTCAGGGTCTTTCAAGAGAATGTCGAGTGTGTAGAGACGGATGATGCTCACGATGCACACACTGCGACGCCTGGGTCAGCAGCTTGGTCTGGCGCCCCACAGACAGGAGGGAGTCGACTTACAAGGCGCCAATCGTCAGCAGGACGGCGACGGCAATCTTCTGCCGCCTATGCAGCCGGAGGGCCCGCAGGCCGGGGACGGGAATCAGAACCGTGGCAATGTCCGTGGCGATGGCAAGCGCAGCTTGGCAAAAGTAGGCCACGGGCCGGTTGATGCAGACGGCGGTGGCCACGAGGTCCAGCTGCCAGGAGGCCCTGATGGGATCGCAGCTCAGCACATTGACAAAGACAAAGGCGAAGGAGTACCCGACGGTGGCGACGAAGGCGACCCAGACGGAGATGCGGACGGTGCGCGACGGGAAGATGCGCAGGTAGAAGAGCAGGATGCTGCCCTTGGCCAGGCCCGTTGCCGCGCAGAAGAAGATGGCCGCCAGCAGGTTGTGCTGCGGCAGGTGAGCTTTTGTCGTCTGGCTCGCATGGCGTTATCTTTGGGGACAACTCACAAACATAAAGTTGGGGTACAGATCAGGCGCCAGAGGAACGTTCCACAGATGCTTTCCCAACCCAAAGTTGAGCACTGGGAAGGGGAGGTCAGCCCATGTCCGGCGGCGTGCTTGTTCAGCCTGACGCAGGGTCCTGTCTTACAATGGAGGGAAAAGGCGACGAGCAGCACGTTGCAAATCTGCAGAGGCTACAGTCAGTACCGGCGTGTCGCAGGGCGGTTGCTGGAACAGAGCGTACCCATGCCAGCAGCATTAACCCTGCCAACAAGTCAACATCGGCGTCTCCGAGTCTGAGGCCGTGGGGGAGGTAACTCACAGTCGTCAATGGATACTTTGCCCACCACCGCAGCACGTGTGTACATGCGGATGATTATGGTGATCGATGCGAGGACCAGAAGGATCACGGACAGAGATCGAAAGGGCTCGCCGCTGACATACTGATCGGGGTTGCGGAGCACGCCTGGCGGCGGCTCCATGGCGTAGACGACACCATCCAGCGTCGACATGCTTACTCACAATGGCCTGCGATGTGAGAGCTCCACGCAACGAGACCCGTGAAAACAAACGTGACAGGTGGCGGGGCGTCGGGCGGGCGATCTGCATCCTTTATCGAGACAGTCGAGGCGCAAGGCCACGGCCAGCGCCCTCCGCCCTCTGCCCTGAATCCCTCACAAGAAGGGCCCCTCGCGCGTTGGTGGCGCTTTGCGCGAAAACCTGGCCGTCGATTAGGTGCTGAAGGACCGCGGGGGGCGTCACGGCAGTTGTTTGAGATTGGATGGCGCATCAGAGAAGGTGGCCTAGTATGGACAGAAGGTGGGCTGGAAGGGACGGGACGCTACCGAAACGGTCCAGATGCAGATGCAGCTGAAGGTGCCCTCGTACGCTGCGACTCTGCGACGGAGCCTTTTCTGCCTGCACGGCGCTGCAAGGCCTCGGGCCTCCGTGTTCCTGCGCAGGGGCAGACCAACAGCAACTGCCACAATTTCATGCAACCTGATCGGTGTCGAGGACTCGGAATGCAGAGGACTCGAGAGCGATGCGCCTTTGCCCCTTTGGCCCCGCCAGGGCCCGTCTGTCAGAGCGGCCCAGCCCAGCGCTGTCAGTTACATGCAGGCTTGGCAAGCGGCAGAGAGCGCGCGCTGATGGACCGCTAACACGTATGGCGCGCGGCGCGGAACTGCCGGTCGAGCGCAAATGCTGGCCATGCGAATGTCCCATCACGCAAGGCTGTCGCCATGACCCGCGCATGGCCCAGTCGGTCGACAGGCATCGAGACAAACCTGCAAGACATGACTCTTCATGCAAGCGTGTTACCGTACAGGGTCCAGTGTCCGGCCCCAGCCGGGGGGCCCCTGCCATCTCCCCACGGCCACGCGGACAACGGCCCTGATCCCGCCCACAGTCTGGAGTCTGGACCTCTGGACTCTCTCTACAGTGCTGTGCTGCTCTGCCACAGCGTAGCGATGGCGCGTCGTGGGGCTACCGCAGCGGGACAGCTGCGGACGCAATCGTCCGACCACAGCGCTCCCGCCGCTGCAGGCCCCGGCGCAGGTGCCCTCCATTGCGGATCGCCCAGCGACGGACTGCAGCGTCACCGCAGGGCGGCCGCTGATCCCTGCCCTAGAGCGCAGTGTTGCAAAGTGCCCTCATCGGCAGTGATTCCTGAACGGTGCCTGGGCGCCGAGGCGAGCTCGAAGCGAGCCCCGAGATGCTATTCTTGCGATTATGGGTTGATTACGAAAATCATGCTGACCGAGGTTGCGGGCTGCGGATCTTTGCCTGGCCCCTATTGCCAGGCTGCTAATCACTACTTGTACAAGACCTGCCTCTCGCCCGGCGAGCAAGCCACTGGTTCCATGTCAGCAAGGTCGCATCCTCCAGCGCAGCCCAGTCCCCCGGCCATCCAACCATCTCCCCCGAAATGCTGTCTGCGAAACTCGTGGCGTTCCTCTTCCCCGCGGCTGGGTTCTGCTCGGCCGTAGGCGTCAGGGGCATTGAGCATGGCTGCAAGGCCCTCGAGGTCAAGCTCCCTGACAAGACCTTCTTTCCGGGGCAGAGCGTGTATGCGTTCGAGTCACAGGACTTCTGGTCCAACACGCAGATCCTCAGCCCCGCGTGCGTCTTCCGTCCCACCTCCGCCGAAGACGTCGCCAGGGCCGTCCTCACTCTCCAGCTCTTCAATGCCCCCTTTGCCGTCCGTGGGGGCGGCCACATGGGCATCAAGGTGCGTACCTCGCGCGTCGCAGGGCGCCCGCTCACTCCATCATCCATGGGGAGCACCCGTATCGTAATCACACAGGCTAACCTGCCCAGGGCGCCAACAACATTGACGGCGGGGCCTTGGTCGTCATGTCCAACCTGACCACGCTCGAGCTGACCGCGGATCGCCAGTCCGTCTGGGTCGGCCCAGGCCTGGAGTGGGGCGAGGTCTACCAGTACCTCGACCAGTTCCAGCTCGGTGTCGCGGGTGGCCGCCTCTCCCCCGTCGGCGTCCCGGGTCTCCTCCTCGGCGGCGGCATCAACTTCCATGGCAACCAGTACGGCTGGGCCGCCGACAATGTCCTCGAGTACGAGATTGTGCTCGCCTCTGGCCGCGTCACCCGCGTCACCGCGCGCTCCAACCCGGACCTGTTCTGGGCCCTCAAGGGCGGCAGCAGCAACTTTGGCATCGTGACGAGGTTCCGGCTCCGGACGTTCCCCTCTGGCGAGGTCTACGCCGGCGTCTACAGCGTCGCGGACGTCCCGCGGTTCCTGGAGGTACGCTCGCCTCGCCCCTGACAGGAAAAGTGACAGGCAGATGCTGACAAGTACCAGGCCATTGCCAACTTCTCCGCCTTCAACACCGACCCCAAGGCGCACATTGTGCCGCAGGTGGTTGCCGTGGACCCGCAGACGTCCATTGGCGCGGCCATTCTCTACTATGACAGCGACGAGGTTGCCGAGCCCGAGTGCTTCCGCCCCTTCTTTGACCTGCCCGCCATCGCCAACACGTTCTCCAAGAAGACGCTGGCCTCGTTCACCCTCGAGACGGGCCAGCTCGTCGTCCCCCAGATCAACGACGTGTTTGTGGCCGGCACCGCGGTGGGCAAGACGTACGAGGAGATCCTCCGCGGCGTCCAGATTGTCAACGACGGCCTCCTGAGCGCCGTGCCGGCCCTCTTTGACATTCTGCCCGCCGAGGACATTGTCCTCGTCTCGGCCAACTGGCAGCCCCTGGGCGACCTCTGGCTCCAGGGATCCAAGCGATCGAACCCAGGCGGCAACGCGCTCGGTTTCGACCCCGTCAACAAGGGCACGTACATGGCGTGGGCCGGTGTCGTTGAGTGGCGTAGCGACGAGCAGAACGACGCCGTCTTTGCATGGATCCGCAACACCACCTGGGCCATTGCCAACGCCACCATCGACGCCGGGCTCTACGACCCCTTCAACTACATGGGCGACGCGGCCGGGTTCCAGGAGGTGTACGAGGGCTACGGCACGGCGTCGCTGAACAGGCTCCGTCGCGTCTCACGCGCCGTCGACCCCTGGAGGGTGTTTCAGAGACTGCTCCCGGGCGGTTTCAAGCTAGGGCTGTGATTTTGCACGCACCTTTTCTGTATGCAGTACTGTAATTGGATGAACAGATGGAGTAATAGAGGACTGGACCGTCCATGTGTGCCTGATCGGTACGTACGTGTATGTCTGCAGCCCCAGCTGGAACGTGCCTAGTGTACGTACGTATGTAGTGTGCCAAGTCACACCCGCTGTCAGTCTCGATCGCATGAACGGCAGCATTTCGTCCTCGTAGTCTAACCCGCATCCGCCCTGCTTGGCACTGTGATCTCCTGCATACCACCCCAGACCAGGGTCTCGAGGGCCACATGATCGACAGGGGGGTTCCTTGCCAGGCCCCTGTCGGGCCGAGTCCAGCCGTGCAAAGCTAGGTGAGTTGGGCAAGGCGCCACCGCCTCTTTCTCCGTCCTCAACAGGCTCCATCCCTGATCCTACCTTGCCTTGTTCTGGGAGACCCGGAACCGGATCGACAAACGCCCAGCCCAGCGCCCCCTCCAGCCTCACCATGAAGATTGTCATTGCCGGCGCGACAGGCACCGCCGGCCGGGGCATCACCCAGGTCTGCCTGGCCGACGCCCGCGTGACAAAGGTGCTCATCCTCACCCGCCGCGCGCCCAGTCCGGAGGTGGCCGCGCACGACAAGGTCGAGGTCGTCCTCCACGAGGACTTTTCCACCTGGCCCGTCTCGGTGCTCGCAAAGCTCGAGGGGGCCGACGCCTGTCTCTGGTGCGTGTGATTTGCATGTGACACCAAGAGGACTCGCTAACAGAGGGCAGGGCGGTGGGCGGCCGCGTGGACCAGTTTGGCAACGACGCCGTGCTCGCGCGCAAGGTGGGCGTCGAGTACACGCTGGCCGCGGCGCGGGCGATGCGCGACCACCTCGCCGCTCAGGTGCCATCCGGCCGGCCCTTTCGCTTCGTCTTTTGCAGCGGCATGCTCGCCGAGTGGGACCAGGATCGCCCGCTGTGGTTCCTCAACGACACGCGCAAGATCAAGGGCGCCGTCGAGAAGGGTCTCTGCGCGCTCGCGGACGATAATGTCCACGGAAAGACCTTTGAGGTGTTTATTGCAAGGCCGAGCTACCTGCTCGATCCGGAGGCGGGGCTCCTCATGAAGCTCGCTAGCCCCTTTGTGTTTGGCATCAAGACGGAGCAGGTCGGTCGGGCGATGCTGCGGATGGCCCTCGACGGCTGGGACGAGCGCATCGTCCTGACCTATACGCTGCAGAAGATGTGATTGGCAGTGCTGAAAAAGGCCTACCTGAAGCCATCATGAACTTGGTGCCGCGCCAGTGTGTCCAAGACTCACACCAAACGGCGGCGGGAAGCGACGCGCCACGACGTCGCGGAGCCCGCCCCAGGTCCGTGCGGCCCATTGGCACGGACGCGATCGAGTGTCCTCTAGGAGGATGGCGCGCAGCAAGTTGGATGCGGAAGATAATAGGAAGCCTGTTTTATCAGTGTCCACGCGCTCGCAACACGAAGTGTCCAAGACTACCCCTGAGGCGTCCCCCGTCTCGACATCATCTTCCTCAGCCTGTACCAGCGTGCCATCTGCTTTGACTCTGTAGAGCTTGTGTTCGAAACCGAGCTGGAACGGCACATAGTCTGCTCGCGCATCGGCGCTGCGCTCGTCCTCTGCGACAGGTTGCTGTCTCTCATGGGGACCTGTAGTCGAAGCCGCTGGCGAGCCGGCGGGCAGCAGATCCTCGTCGTCGAATGCGGTGCCGCTGGCCCAGCTGCCGTCCCACGGTGTGAAGCCAACTTTGGACCGTGCATGGGTATCAGAAGGCTTTGGTTTGTTTGCCGGAGCAGTGCGCGCGAAACCTATCACCCGTGTCGTGGGCCGTGGACAGTTGCTGGCTTCAGCTGTCACAGACTCGATCGCTCTTGATGCCGAATGATGTTTTGCTGTATGATGAGATGGCGCCAGCACCGGACGTTGTTTCTCATCTTTTAGTCTGTTATGCCCAGGTCGAGGGGCTCGGCTGCCGTCGTTCAAGGCGGAAGGCGGCTGGATATCCTTGACAGTGGTGATGGCCGTGGCCACTTGCTGCTCATGTTCTTGTACCGTTGTCGCCATGGTTTGAGCTCGCTTGCTCAAATTATGTATATGCGCTTCTCACAAGAAGCGGATGCTTCAGATTCTGGAAGCGGATGCTTGGACTTGTATACGTCTGCTACACTACTCCTGACTATGCGCACCGGATGAAAATGGAGCCAAGAGCTCAAAGAAACTAACGTTGAGGCGTCCGTGGTGGAAGGTTTACACGATGGAAGGAAAAACAGCCTTTCTTTTCATCATTGTTTGCATTGTCGGTGGTTTGCCACGCAGTGTCACAATGAATTGTGCCCGCCACGCAGTGACAAGGACAAGGCAGCGGACAAGGTGGTGCTTCATTGTTGTGCATCAGGAAATTCTTTCTTCATCGCCGAGTCCTCGCCTGCCAATGTACAGTGCAGGTCGAGCAGGCGACACACACGTTCCCTGATTTCTCGCGCACCACAAGAAGCTCGACACCAAATCACGAGACGCAGGGCATCGCCAGGCTCAACTCAAGCCCTGCCCGACCGAACCCTCTTCCCCTTTAGCCTCAGGCCATTTGTTCAACACGGCACAAGGCCACATTGCACCAGTCTTGATCTTGGCCAAATCTTCCCGGAGACCAACTCCTCTCGACACGTCCACTCCATCGGCAGCAGATCGCTGGTCTTGCACCGCCAACATGACCATCCCTCTCCGGAAACCCAGCTCTCAACACGCGAAAAGGGGAAAGAAGAACTGTCCCGTCTGGAGGGACGGGAAATGGGTCAAAACAGGGCACCATGCTGCCAGGCATGTCGTGGATCAGATGCATACACAAGCACAGTTCGCCGCCGACACCGGACATGTTGAAGCCAAGATGCGCGTGCAGCAGGATGGCGACATGGTCGATCAAGGACGGATCCTCCGGCTCGCCAAGCTGATGCGTCCTCCCAACGAGACCAGCAAGTCCGTCAGCGACGCGGGCCCCAAGCATATCCAGGGAAAGCTCAGGCTCGAACTGCTGTCGACTAAGACGGGACCGCCCTCGATGCCCCATCCCCGGGTGCACCCGATTGATATACCGGCCGCGCACATCAATCGCCACAGCGAGGTTGAAGTGATCCATGTCGTCGCGGCGGTGCTCATCGTCATGGCGATTGTCGTGGGCGGACTGTTTCTTAAAAGATGGTGGGACAGGTGGATGTGCCGACGCGTGGGGGATATGGAGCAGGGCGTTCCTCTTGAGGAGAGACACCAGGCAAAAGTGAGCGCGCTTGGGACTCTGGAGGACGATGTGGTCGACATCTACTCGGATCTTGAGTAGGTTCTGTGTGTATCATTGTGTCCAGCATGGCATCGAGATAGCAGGCGTCATCATTCATCTCAATGTGGCCATGTACACATGTAATTCAACGTCAGATTCATCCATCCAGGCTCATCCACTCAGATCCATCCACTCAGACTCATCCAGCCCTATTTATCCACGTTACCATTCCCCTCGCCGGGGTTTCGTCCGTGTCCTCGGCCGATGCGGCGTCCGAAAGTGGGCGACCATTACCCAATGCAGTAATTGACGGATGTCGGCTGCATGAACTGGCTGATCGAGTGAGACTTATGACAAACCAATGTCCGGTAGTCTAAGTGCGGACAGGCCTCAGTTGCATGGAGTATGGGCTGGCTGGGAGCAGGAGAACGTTCCAGCAACAGGTATATAGTCGAGGCACCGCATCATGGCCAGCCACGATGCTTCCACAAACAAGGCATCTTCCCTAAGCACATCATTCAAATGTCCTCTCAGCTACAGTCTCAGGCAACGTGGGAGACGTCCCTGCCCGGCTTCCTCCACAGACAGCTCATTGCTCGCCTCCCCGCCATCCCGCCATCCACCAGCTTCGCCAACAACACCGCCGTCATCTCGGGGTCCAACACGGGGCTTGGATATGAACTAGCCCGCCAGATGCTGGCGCGGCAGCTCTCCCATTTGGTTCTCGCCGTGCGCTCACCGTCCCGAGGCGACGATGCCGCGCGCGCCTTGCGCACGGAATTTCCCATGGCCACCATCCAAGTCATGCGCCTCGACATGGCCGACCCGTCGTCCGTCGTGCAGTTTGCCCACGACTGCGAGGGACTGGAGCGTCTGGACATGGTCATTCTCAACGCGGGCGTCCAGCTCATCGCGTACGAGCAAGCGGAAAACACCAAGCACGAGCTGTCGCTGCAGGTCAACTACCTGTCCACCATACTCCTCACCACACTGCTGGTCCCAATCCTCGAGGCCAAGAGACAGGGCGCCGAGCCGGCCCAGCTGACCGTGGTCGGGAGCGACACCATGTACTGGGCCACGATGCCCTCGTCGCTGTGGGACCTCGACGCCCCCGACGCCGACGCCGGCCAGCAGTACATGAACACGAAGCTGCTCCTCCAGCAGGCCATCGTGCGCCTCGTGAGGCACGTGGACCCGGACCACGTCATTCTCAACGTGGCCAACCCCGGGCTGTGCAAGGGCACCAACATGGGGAAGAGCGCGGGCGGGGGCGTGGCCCAGCTGCTGTTTGGTCTGCTCAAAAGGGCCGTGGGACGCAGCCTGGAGGATGGCGCAAGGGCCAATCTGCTCGCGGTCCTG
Source organism: Emericellopsis terricola (assembly GCA_027569275.1). Classification (NCBI taxonomy): domain Eukaryota; kingdom Fungi; phylum Ascomycota; class Sordariomycetes; order Hypocreales; family Bionectriaceae; genus Emericellopsis; species Emericellopsis terricola. The sequence continues at coordinate 21,690 of JAPDEU010000004.1, read as the reverse complement.
GCTGGCAAGGAGTCCCACGGCAGCTTTGTGAGCGAGGGCATCGTGAAGCCCTGGCCCACATGCATGTACACGAGCGAGGGGCTCGCGGCGGGCGACAAGGTCTGGGACGAGACGGTGCAGGAGCTGGGGTTGACATTGGGGGCCAAGTTGGAGGGGGGTCTCTAATGTCTCTGCGAGAAAGAACTGCATAGATCAAGCCTTACGGTACATTCAATTCATCTTCAAAGACTTCAGCCTTGGACATGGACAAGATCAAGGAGCCGGAGTGACGATCAGGGTCCACCAAAGCCACCCGGTGATTTACAGGGGCTTCTCCAGGGGCTGCAGCGCGTCACAGCGCGCTCACAGCGAGGCAGCCAGCGCCCAGCCTGCCTGGCAGCTGCAGGCTCCCGGTGCTCTCCACTGTGGCACCTCCACTGTAGCCCCACCAACCCCTCCCCGGCCTCCCTCCCGTCCCCTCCCCCTCATCCTCCTCCATCTGCCGGTGATGATCTGACGACAGACAGACTCAGCTACGTGTCCCTGCGCTTGCCATCTCCATCTTCACCTACGCCGTCGAGTACCTGGACACCGCACTCCGCGTCGGTTGAAGAGCCCTCGCCATGGCGCCCAAGCAGATCCCGCCCAACTCGTCCAAGACGCACGCGTCACCGCACAATGTGGCACCCGACCTACGCATCCTCCACTACAACGATGTCTACCACGTCGACCCGTCGAGCGCCGAGCCCGTGGGTGGCTTTGCGCGCTTCATGAGCCTCGTCACGCACTACCGATCCGGGGAGCAGTTCAAGGGTCAGCCGGAGCTGCTCACCTTCTTCTCGGGCGACGCCTTCAACCCCAGCCTGGAGAGCACCGTCACAAAGGGGCGGCACATGGTGCCCGTGCTCAACGCCATTGGCACCGACTGTGCGTGCGTAGGGGTGGGTATTTCCTTTCCATAATCGCTTGATAGCCCTCCGCTCACCTGACAGAACCACGACTTTGACTTTGGCGTGCGCCAGTTCGAGAACCTCTCCTCCAAGACCACCTTTCCCTGGCTCCTCGCCAACGTCCTCGACCCGGCCCTCGGCCCCGACGTCCCCCTCGGCCACGCCAAGCGCACGCACATGCTCACGTCCTCCAATGGCCTCAAGATTGGCCTCATTGGCCTCGGCGAGCGCGAGTGGCTCGAGACCATCAACAGCCTGCCGCCCAACCTCATCTACAAATCCGCCAGCGAGACAGCCAAGGAGCTCGTGCCCGGTCTCCGCGCGCAGGGCGCCGACATGATCATCTGCATCAGCCACCAGCGCGAGCCCAACGACAACAAGCTCGCCGACAAGACGGACGGCCTCCTGGACTTGATCCTCGGCGGCCACGACCACCATTACGCCCACTCGTACATCAAGGGCACCCACGTCCTCCGCTCCGGCTCCGATTTCCAGCAGATGAGCTACATTGAGGCGTGGAGGAATGACGCCGGACGGTGGGACTTTGACATTACGAGGCGAGACGTGACGTCTGAGATTCCCCCCGAGCCGGCAGCGGTCAAACTGGTGGGCGATCTGACGTCCAAGCTGAAGCACTCGCTCTCGAAGCCGCTGGGCTGGACGGCGGCGCCCCTCGACGCGCGCTTCAGCACCGTCCGCATGAAGGAGTCCAACATGGGCAACTTTGTGTGCGACGTGATGCGCCAGCACTACGGGGCCGACTGCACCATCATGGCCGCGGGCACCATCCGGGGCGGCCAGGTGTACCCGCCCGGCGCCATCCGCATCAAGGACATTACAACGTGTTTTCCCTTTGAGGACCCCGTGGTGCTGCTCAGGGTGACGGGGCAGATGATCTGGGACGCGCTCGAGAACGGCGTGGCTCTGTACCCTGCGCAGGAGGGCCGGTTCCCTCAGGTCTCGGGGATTGAGTTTGCGTTTGACCCGCAGCGCCCGAGCGGCTCGCGGATCCTGTCGCTCAAGATCAACGGCGAAGAGTGGGACAAGGACAGGAAATACAAGCTCGCCACGAGGGGGTACATGGGCAGGGGGAAAGGTGTGTATTTTTTTTCTATCAGTCTGTATAGCGGACACGTGCTGACGAAGCAGACGGCTACATGGCCCTCCTCGTGCAGTCCGAGGGCGGCCAGGCGGAAGAGCTCATTGACGAGGAGAGCGGCATCCTCATCTCGACCATGCTCCGCCAGTACTTTACGGGCCTGCGCACGGTCGGCCAGTGGAAGGACCTGCCGGACCACTGGCGCCGGATGGCCACGAGCGAGTGCACGCCGCTGAGTCCAGTGTCCACCAACAGGCCGGCGAGCGACGAGCGCACAAAGGACGACACGCCGGCGCGGAACCCGCAGCAGCAGGCCGCGGCGGACGACGCGGGAGACGCGTGGACGAGCTTCCTCCAGACCAGGATCGGTCTCCGCAAGGCACCGGTCAACGACGACACCGACAGCGAGGGGGACGACGAGGACGACGAGGACGGAGACAGGATGGACTTTGACATCCTGCTCATGCGCAAGTTCTTTACGCGCTGGGTCAAAAAGGCGCGCCTGCAAGCGAGCGCCTGCGATCCCACGACAGATCCCGCCCTGAGCGTGGACTGGACGCGCACGATTGCGCCCGTCTTGGAGGGCAGGATTAAAGTGGTGCAATGATGATAATGACACAATCGCATAGCAGGTCGTTTTGAATAAGCAAAGAGGTCTAGTTATGAGGTTCAGGGTATTCCGTGACTGACACGATATGTGCCTGGCGTTGGATTTATGGCCACTACTACACGGTCGGCATAGATCGGTTCGCGTGCTTGGACAAGGCTTTTCATGGGGCGTCAACCATGGCCATGCACACTTCTACGGCTCTGGATGACCAGGGAGCAAGGAGCGAAGCGCGTGGCTCCCTTATGGGTCGATTTGTCTGCCTGGGCAGTGTCTCCCTTTTATGGCACCATGTTAGCCAGTTCTCCTGAGTAGCCTTCCACTGCGCCCCCTATTTCTGCCTCTTTTTTAAGCACAGAAAAAATAGCAAGCCATATACTACAAGGCCGCCGTGCCGCGCGATTCGTACGGCATGGCGAGCACCAGCAGACCAGCGGCGATAAAGAGCGCCCCAGACACGTAAACGGGCACCGACGTCTCGAGGTCGGCGGACATGGCGATGATGGGCTAGTGCTTGTATCAGCAAGGGTGTGCATGCTTTGCTCAACGGAAAACGTACCGCCATGACGCCAAAGATGCGGTTGCAGGTCGCGGTCAGGGCGTTGCCGGTGCCCCTCTGCGGCGTGGGGAACAGCTCGGGCGTGTAGCCGTAGAGGACGGCGTACATGATGCTGCTGGAGAAGTTGAAGGCGCAGTTCCAGCCGAGCAGGGCCGTCGAGGAGCGGGCCGTGGTCGAGCCGTAGAGGAAGACGCCCGTGAGGACGGTGGCGCCAAAGAGCGCGCCCTTGCGGCCGACGTGGGGCGTCTCGACGAGGAGCGCGCCGAACAAAGCCCCGGGGACGCCGAGGGTGGCGATGACGAGGTTGTTGCGGTAGGTGATGTAGGTGCTGCCGTCGCCAAACTGGACCCCACGTGTGGCCTGGATGTAGGGCAGGAAGGCGTTGTAGAGGGGGTAGGCGAGTCCGACGAGGGCCCAGATGGCCATGATGAGGCCGGTGCTGCGGGCCAGCTTACGCGTGGCAAAGAGAGCCCGGACCTTGTCTGCGTGGACGTTGTCGAGGTGGCGCCGGAGGGTGGTGGCCACGTCGACGTGGCGGACGTAACCCCGAGGCGCGCAGGCCTGGAGGTCCTCGATGGACAGGCTCGAGGTGGTACCGTTGCGGCGGGCGACCTCGTGGACGACGCGGACGGCGTCCTCGTCGCGGCCCTGGCTGACAAGGTACTTGGGCGACTCGAAGACGGTGAAGAAGACGAGGCGGACGAGGAACATGACGAGCGTCAGGCCGCCCATGGCGAGGAAGAAGTAGCGCCAGCCCATGTTCCCTTGCCGCGTGCACGTCGACGCGTCCTGCTGGCAGGTATCGCGGCCGAGCAGCGGCCACGCGACGAGGTTGGTGATGACCTGGGCCAGGGCCCAGTCGACGGACAGCACGGTGAGCAGGTACTGGTGCGAGCCGGGCAGGAATTCGAGGAAGAGGGCCGAGTCGACGGGCAGGTTGCCGCCGACGCCAAAGGACCAGAGGGCCGCGAGGGCGCAGGCGGCGCCAAAGGTGGGCGATCCGGCAGCCACGAGGCCCCAGACGGCGGTGAGGCCCAGGGTCAGGTTGAAGCCCCATTTGCGCCCAAACATGTCGCAGCCGAAGCCCCAGAAGGCGGCACCGACGAGCAGGCCCACGTTCTGCGAGAGCGTCAGGATCGCAGGGCTCGAGGGCTGGAACTCGTTGGCCATGGCCGGCAGGACGAGCGAGGTGACGAGGGGCCACAGGTTGTCCGAGGCCCAGCCGAACCCGACTACGATGAAGAGCTGCCACTGGTACCAGCCAATGCCGATGTCTTGGATCTAGCTTTTGTGAGTTTTCTTTTCGTTGTGATCAGGGGCACCAAAGGGGCACGCACGGCGCGGTTCACGACACGGGCCTTGGCATCGTAGACGGGGTCCAGCACGTCGGCTGGCATGATGGCCGAGTCCTCAGTTCCAGGCACCGGCGGCAGGGGGCCCTGTTCGTCCTTGGGGTCGGACATGGGCGGCATGCCGTCTTCTGCATCAGCATGAGCGTCCATGGTGTCGTGGTGCATGAGCTGTCGCGGGGTCTGCTCAAAGGTCGAGTAGCGCAGAGGCATGGTGGGTGCGGAGACAGACAGGCTGTTCAAGCACTCGTGCGATGGAATCGACGTCGATTGTTCACCTGGTGGTGATATCCTTGATTGCCGCGTGCCGCGTTGGCGACGAAAGGCGAAAGGATACGCGTCTGCGCGCACATGTTGACGAGACGTCGGGGCTCGATGACGCGATCTCCTCGGAGCTCTGCGGCGTGCGCGGAGGCGAGACTAGCGTTCAAGCCGCCGAAGCTTGCGTTCCTATCTCCACGGACGCTTTCGCGTTTGGCCTGGGTGAGATGGCATTTGCGCGCTGGGTTTACGGGGGGTGTTCATCTTGATGACGGTTGGTGATGGTTGACGTTTCTTGTGCTGTGGAGGCTTAACGTGGCGATGATATGACCTACCCTGCAGTCTCCTTATCAGCACCCCAGCAGTGGGAGGACGGGCCGCACAAGTAGAGTATTATATCCTAGTCACGTCTTGTGTAATATTTTTATTGCTTTCCAATGTATCAAGTGGAAGCCCCTAGCTTGTGCAGCAGGGTTCCGAATAGCGGAGATGGCAGCAAAAAATAAGAGAAGTCTCGCCAGCGCAGTTCTCCAGGACGTGGTGACTGGAACTTGTCAGCCCTGCCTCCATCCGCCACGAGTGCTCTCCATTTGGAGTCCTTTGTCCAGCACCGGAACACGCTCGTCTCCAGCTAATTAGGCCGGTCCCCGCCTCGCCTGGTCGCTTGCCATGTCTTGGCTCCCGGATCGTGGATTTCCTAATTAGGCAATGCCAGGACAGGCACGATGAAGCAACACTGTCGATCGACGTGCCGTGGCGACAAGAGGGCATTCTGTTGGGTTCCACGACTTTGTCCCATCCTTGTGAGGCTCATTCACGGGTAATTAACTTTGTTTGCACTCCTCGCGGCTTAAAATAACTGACCTGTGCGTGTGCCATCGCCAAGCGGGCAGACGAGACACCTGCGGCAGTTCTGTAACACCCCCTCGCTCCACCCCGTCTGTCCCCACCATCATCGTCTCTTCCCCATCTCCCATGAGAGGGAGATCATGGTATTGTCTGGCCATGAAATTCACATCATTAACAAGTCGCCTCATCCGAATTGCCATGGAATACCATACCTTTGGGCAGCAGACAGCGGGCGTAGCTTCGTCGAGGCGTCAACGCCCGATCCCATGCCAAGGCCTGGTAAATGGCCTGGTCGAGGCCACACCTACCCAGGTCTGGTCTCGGATGCTGCGACAACTGTTCGTCGCAGCCGTCGGTATCCTTGCGCTCATTGATCGTGTGTTTCTTCATTACAAACGCCTCCAGACTTGTTTCTCTTATCAGGCCACCTTCTCCTCCACCTTCTCTTGCACCCTCCCACTTCACCATGTCGTCGCGTACAACACTGTCACTCATTTGAAGAGATTGTGCGACTCTTTTTTTTTTTCCTCTTCTCGCACCGCTGGCTCGGCCCTTTGTAATTTATACTTCTCCAGCTCTGGCAGCTGGCACCGCTCCTTCTAATCATGCAGCTCCCCGTCGCGGCCCTCTTCGTCGCGGCCACGTCTGTCCTGGCGCAGATCATCACAGCCGACGACGTGCTCCGGACGCCATTCACCTCGCTGCTGGCCTCGACGCTCGATACACGCCAGCAGGATTCCTCCAGCGACACCGACAGCCAAGATGCCGAAATCCTTCTCATGCCCGACGGCACGCTGAACATGACGTCCTTTTCCGCACACACATCTGCCACGTGTGAGTCCGTCCTCTCGGGCCTCCGACGCGCCGGGTCGCCCTCGGGCATGAGCATCTGCTTCAACCTGCCCTCGCTCAACGCCAACGAGGGCGTCTTCGAGGCGGACCTGCGCCTCTACCGCGTCAGCGAGCCGCGTGGTCCGTGGGCCGGCGTCGACCCAGCCGACGTCAACGTCACCGTCGGCTTCGCCCACGCGCGCGTCCGCAACGTCACCGAGAAGGAGGTCATGGGCATCGGCATGGTGGGCGAGATTCGGATGCGTCAGGTCGACGTGGGCACCGCCGTGGGCACCACCATCCGCGAGATGCAGCGCCACCTGCTCGTCGGACAGGTGCAGCCGGACAAGATGGGGTCCAACATGTCTCTGTGCGTATTTCCTCCTTAAATTAAGACATGGGAGGAGCACATGAAGCTAACTATGACAGATCCGCCCTCGAGGCGCTCCTCATGCCCTCGCTCGCCCTCGTCGCGCCCGACCCCCGCGGCTCCGGCCTCCTCACCGCCGCCATCTCGCCCAACGAGGCGTCCTTCATCACGGGCGTCTTCTCGACGCTGACGCCCCAGTCCTCCTTTGCCCAGGCGCAGGCCGCCGTCGCCTCGTCCGTCGCCCGCCTCGAGCAGGGCGAGATCGCCTTTGTCCTCCCCGGCACGCAGATCCTCATCTTCCCCATTGGCCTAGTCATCACGGGCACCTGGGCGCTGCTCGGCATCGGCGTCTACGCGCTGGGCACCGTCGAGCGCTGGCGGTTCCGGGAGTCGTATCGGGAACGCGTCAAGGGGGCGGCAGGCCCGGGTTGGTGATGGGCTTTCTATGTGTCCAAGATGGGCTGGTGGCACAAGTCGGGCAAGATTCCATCCATCTCTTGGTCCACTATATCTTCTATCATGCATCGTAGGTATCATTCCAAGCGCTGCCACAAAAAAGAAGCAAGTAAAAAAAAAAGCAAAATTAAGCAAAACCTCCATCTTAGTACGCCGTGCACCAATGTATCCATATCGCCTCTCGTGCCCTGCTACACGCTCTTCTTCTCGCTGCTGCGCAGGCGCCCCTTGGTCCAGAGGAGGCACTCTGTGAAGATGACATATAGCCCCGTCATGACCCACGCGGACAGGATCAGGCCCAGCCCCCCGAGCAAACGGGCATCGACTATAGCTCGCGCCATCTGCTGGCGCACGGCCTTGTTCATCATGAGCCACCCGTACACGGGAACCAGCTGCGACGCGGCGAGGTTGGCGTGCGACGTGGTAGTAGAGGTAGGAGCCACCCCAAACGGCTTGGCTCGCTCGCGCTCGTGCTCGGCAATCGTGTCGCTCATCCGCCAGGCCACCTTGTTGTTGATCTTGTCCCAGGTCGCCTCGCAGGCGGCCCGGCGGGCGGCCAGGCTCATGCGGGCGCGCAGCGCGTGGTCCCGGCCCAGCTGGACGGCCTTGGCGACGAAGCCGTCCAGGTCGTCGGGCGGCACGAGGTAGCCCGTCTCGCCGTGCTGGACAATGTCCGACGGCCCGCCCTCGTCGCGCGCCACGACGGGCACGCCCGACGACATGCTCTCGAGCACGACGAGGCCAAACGTCTCGGTGACGGAGCAGTGCAGGAACACGTCGCCGCACGCGTACGCCTCGGCCAGGTCCTCGCCGACCTGGAACCCGGTGAAGACGACCTTGCCCTGCGCACGGAGGGGCTCGAACATGGCCTGCACCTCCTTCTCGACGTCCGGGTTGCGGTTGCCACCGACAATGAGCAGCTTGTACGGCAGGCCACATCTGTCGAGCGCCTTGGCGGCGTCGGCGAGAAAGTTGAAGCCCTTTTCGCCCGCGATGCGGGACACGGTGACAAAGATGATCTCACCGTTGGGCGCCAGCTCCCGGCGCCGCTGCTCGTTCCGCCGCCGGGGGTGGAACATGTCCGTGTTGACGCCGCGCGTGAGGAGCTCCATCTTGTCCTCCTGCACGTGCTGGCTGGCGAGGTAGCGGCGCACAAACTGCGACGGGTAAAAGATGGTCTTGACCGAGGCGTGGCGGAAGAGGTAGCTCTGGACGGCGGCAAAGGCAAAGACGGCAAAGTGGCTCAGGGGCGCGGGGAAGAGGATCTGGCAGTACCCGGCGAGGTCGGTCTGGAAGTTGCAGATGATGGGGATCTGGTGCTCGCGGGGCTGCTGCCGGAGCTGCAGCATGACCTGGAACCCGAGGCTGGCGGGCGAGGCGAGGTAGATGAGGTCGGGGGGCGCGTCGAGGCCAAACGTCTTGGCGTAGAGGGTCGAGTTGCGCACGGGGTACACGATGCTCAGCTCCGGGTTGAAGGGCACCGGGTACCCCGTCACCCGCACCTCGGGCTGCGGCTTGTCGGCGGGCGCGAGGGACGGCGACGGCGGCGGCGTAAAGGTGTTGTGCTGCGTGTGGTTGTGCGGCGCGACGACGGCGACCAGCGCCCCGTGCGCCCGCAGGTGGTTCACGAGCATGAGCGTCGTCCTGCTCACGCCGTTGACGGGACCAAAGGACTCGGTGCACAGCAGGATGCGCTTGCCCTTGAGGCTGGACGGGAACACGGACAGGTCGTGCTCGGGATAGCGCGCAGACGGCGGCGGCGGCGCGAGTGGTCGTGAAGCCATGATGCTGCTGGCGAGCATGGTGTCGGGATGCGTTGGAGGGAGATGTCTGCCCATGGCCCAACGCCCACGAGGGCGTTCCCGCCGTATCTATCTACCTGATGCCAACGTCCATCGAGGGCGGATCTGGAGCGACAGAGGCGACACGTGCGTGGACCTGCGGCTCATGATGCGCCAGGACGAGGATCTATTCCCAGGTCGTTCGCGACGGGATGGTGGGGGAGGGGCAGTCTAGCGCGGCAAAGTCGCCATGCGCCGTGGCATGCACGTAGATCTGATGATCAGATAGGCAATGGGAGTCGGGCGACGGCCGTATAAGTTGGCGAGAGAGGCAGAGCGACATCTGTCCAGAGACGTGGCTTTGCGTCTTTGTTGCTGGCCACTGTCCTAGACAGCATGATCTCGAGACCACGACATTTGCCCATGTGAAGAGAGCAGCCAGAATCTTCTTGCGTCCACGACCATCACGCCAGAGACTGTCAGGAACTATGCAAACATAGACCTCATGGGTCGTGATGCCAAGGGAGGTTGACTTGGTTTGACAGGCAGCCAATCAGGGCGGCGGACGCGACCACATTGCACGGAGCGACAAACCGATAAGTTGGGCAGCGCAGCGGCTCGCGAGCCAGCGTGAGGGCGCGTGGTATATCTGGTTGGCCTTGGAACAAGCACGGAGTCCTTTGCAAGTGGCCATGGGGGAAACGCCTTTGTCATGTGGTCTGCCACGAGGCGAATGTCTGGTCTCTGTCATGGTCGATTCGCGCCAACGGGCCTGGCTGTTGGACCGCGCCGCGATCGGATCCGGCCAGGTCGAATTGGATCACACAGACCGCACATGGCTGTGAGAAATTTTTTATCATGCTCTGGTGTAAGGTCATGTTGGTGACTTGGTAGAGGCAAAGAGAAGACAACCTGGATGTCAGTGTCGTCTGGTGGACGCAACAGGGTGTGGCGCATGGCCCGTATTCGTTCAGCCACATGCCAGCCATGCAGACAACACGAGTGTGTGGCGCACGAGAGGGGAGAAGAAATTGCGATGGCTTCCACGGTTAGTGTGTACATTCACGCACGCACCATCTATGCGTGCCGTGATCATGGATTCAAGCTTCAAAGAACGCACCCGAAGCTGCAAGCCAAGCGTTTGGCAGGTCGTTTTCGGGCGGCCATAGTTGCGGTCGGCAGTGAGGATGGCCCCGTCTTGGACCTCAGGCTCAGCTCCATAATTAATTAAGGGAGCTCCCCAATGCGGACTGGGCGAGCCGCTCCCCCCTGACTGTGCTGTGTTGACCCGCATCAAGAAGCGCAAATGGGAGTCCCGATGAGAAGCGAGAATCGCCGCCCTCTGTAATTTACAAGAAGTAGTGAAGCATACTTGGCTGTAAATGGGTGCGTAATTAATACGAACTTCATCAGCGTTGCCCACCATTTATATCCAATCAGCATTCTTCAGTAGGCGGATAAATGAGCACATCGCAGCTCGTCGTGAGATTATAGTTCCATCGCGCCTTCCCGCCCAAAGCGGTCTCCCTGTCGCTAGCGCCAAGCCCGTTGGTCCCCGCTTTCGGACTGGACGGTGAAGAAGCCCCCTGCGATAAGGCTGTCGATAACAATGGCACCATTACGCTGCCTAAGGTACATTGGGTGTAATTAATCTATGGAAGCAAGACGCGTCAATGGCGAGACGACGTGCACTGACAATCTGCGAGGCTCACAGGGCCACGCGAGTGTGAGCATGGTCGTGAATCTCCGCCACATCTCATCACAACAATGTTGCAGAGGCTCGCTCGTAGGCGAATGTACTGTATGCACACTGGCCTGGCCAGTGAAATTCCCGCACTGGCCAGGGGCAGCGCCCCTTGCGGACAGCAGGCTGCCAAGCCATCCATACCATGCCATGCGGTGTGCCCCTTTTCGCGGCTCGGGGGTTGCGTGCCTGCTTGCGGTACACGTACCTCGACCCTTGGCTCTTGGCTCTCCGAAATTTTCCCACCCTCCGCCTTTCCTGCGATAGATTGTCACTTCGTCCGACCACTTCCCCATCCTCACATTCGCTTTGCTGCAGAGTGTACGTGGATTGCCTCTCTCGCCCTTGCACCAGTGTCCGCCCGCCCGCTCGCTCGACAGAATAAGTAGCCTTTGCTGTCGCCTAATAAGACATACTTCAGTCCGACACCGCGACGAACCCCACCAAGCCAGACGTCCACTACCTGCCTGCCTGCCTGCCTGCCGCCATGTCCTCCATTCCCGAGTCCGTCGTCAACTCTGTCAAGAGCCTTGGCCTCAATGGGTCGTCCGCGCACACCAATGGCGCCCTGGGCGACGTGGTCGTCAAGAACATTTGCTGCGTGGGCGCCGGCTACGTCGGTGAGTTTGCTCATTTGCATGGACCGCGCCAGCCACGCTGACTTCTTGCACAGGCGGTCCCACGGCGGCCGTGATCGCCTTCCAGAACCCTCACATCAAGGTCACCGTCGTCGACCGCGACGAGACCCGCATCCGCCGCTGGAACTCGAAACACCCTCCCATCTACGAGCCCGGCCTGCGCGACATTGTCCGCCTCGCCCGTGATGGCGGCCGCAAGACCGCCTTTGCCAGCGCGCCCTCGACAGACTCCGCGGACGCCGTGGTCGAGGACCGCCCTGCCAACCTCTTCTTCACCACCGACGTCGCCAAGTGCATCGCCGAGGCCGACATTGTCCTCGTCGCCGTCAACACCCCCACAAAGTACCGCGGTGTCGGTGCTGGCAGCGCCACAGACATGACCGCCTTTGAGGCCGTCACTGGTGTCGTCGCCCAGTACGCCCGCGAGGGGGCCATCATTGTCGAGAAGTCGACCGTCCCCTGCCGGACGGCCCAGCTCGTCGCAGATACCGTGAGTGCCCCTCTGTGTCTCTATGAGGAATCCATAAAGAATCGCCCTGCTCACAAGCCATAGCTCGCCATGCACCGCCCGGGCGTCCACTTTGAGATCCTCTCCAACCCCGAGTTCCTCGCGGCCGGTACCGCCGTGGGCGATCTGCTCTACCCCGACCGCATCCTGATCGGCTCGGCCCCGACCGAGTCTGGAAAGAAGGCCGCCGAGGCCCTCGTCAACGTCTACGCCGCGTGGGTGCCCCGCGAGCGCATCCTGACCACCAACGTCTGGTCCTCTGAGCTGGCCAAGCTCGTCGCCAACTCCATGCTCGCCCAGCGCATCTCGTCCATCAACTCCATCTCGGCCGTCTGCGAGCAGACGGGCGCCGACGTCGACGAGGTCGCCCGCGCCGTCGGTGTCGACCCCCGCATCGGCAACAAGTTCCTCATCGCCGGCATTGGTTTCGGCGGCAGCTGCTTCAAAAAGGACGTCCTCAACCTCGTCTACCTCGCCGACACTATGGGTCTCCCCGAGGTCGGCGAGTACTGGCGCCAGGTCGTCAAGATGAACGAGTACGCCCGCGACCGCTTCACCAACCGCGTCATCAAGTGCCTCAACAACACCCTCGTCGGCAAAAAGGTGACCATTCTCGGCTTCGCCTTCAAGAAGAACACGTCCGACACCCGCGAGGCGCCCGCCCTCGAGATGATCAAGACCCTGCTCGAGGAGCGCCCGCGCGAGATTGCCGTCTTCGACCCCTGCTGCAACCCCCTCGTCATCAAGGAGGAGATCAAGCTCCTGCTCGGCCCCGTCGCCGACCAGGGCAACATCCACGTCTACGGCAACGCCATTGACGCCTGCCACGGCAGCACCGCCGTCGTCATCGCCACCGAGTTTGACGAGTTCCGCAACTCGCCCGCCCCCACGCCCGCCCCCGTCGCCGCCGATGCCCCTGTTCCCAAGATGCTCGGCCGCAAGCCCAACCCCAAGGCCGACCCCCGCCCCTTTGCCAACCCCAACGTGCCCACCGAGAACGACTTCCTCGCCCTCCACAAGTACCTCGTCCAGCTCGACAGCCAGACGAGCGACGACCCCCTCGGCCGGTACAACGTCGAGCCCGACTGCCCCGAGGACTGCCCCGACTGCAAGCAGCACCGCGAGAGCAAGGACACGGGCTTCGCCACCGGCATGGGCAGCGCCGAGGAGTACAAGCCCCGCGAGAGGATCGACTGGGTGCACATTGCCGCCAACATGGCCAAGCCCCGCTGGGTCTTTGACGGCCGCGGCGTCATTGACTCGCGCGAGATGGAGAAGCTGGGCGTGCGCGTCGAGTCCGTCGGCCGCCAGCACCGCTTCTAGGCGGCCGTGACTTGGCCGCGTGCGAATGCATGGGAGCGAGAAAAAAAAGTTAATATTTCTGACAACGACTTCGTTGCTTGCATGGAGGGAACGGCCTTTTTTTTTCCAACCAATGGGCGCCACCTTTGTCTTTCTTACATTGTTATAATCATGGGTTACTGATGGGATATACGAGAGATATGCATGGACGGCTGCTTGGGTAGATTTGCTGCGGCTCGTCAGTGTGTTTCTAGCGATGGATGGATGGACTGGACTAGACTGTCCATGGGCATGGCGGTGAATGTGAATTCGAAGTTTGGATATACAGATGAGCATGCCTGCCGTCTCCGATGTGAACAATCATCTGCGAACCTGCAGGAACCCTGCGTCATGTAGATGCAGGATAGTGCTTGGTGGGTGCACTGCTGGTGGCTGTGGCTCGCTTGGCAGCTTGGTCGAGTCTCGCTCGCCAGCATTGGCGTTTGCCGCCACTGCACGTCTACAGCAATCAATATAAATCACGCGAACTTGAAACGGTATGAGAAATCGGGTGGAAGTACACTCAATGGGTTATTTAGGTGTCCCAGGCATTCTCGCCGTTCCTTTCGAGGATATCTAGCGCTGCCTCTGTGCGTAGTTGCCGACTTGGTCGTAAGAGTTGCTCGCAACATTTTGGATTTGAATTCAACATGCTCACCCAACCGTCAATTACCTCAACAAAAACCTTTTATTTAAATAGTTTGCATGATAAAAGTCTCTTTTATTCAATGACTGTATTTGTCCGTTTCGTGACATAGCAAAGCAGACCACTAGGAAGCATGTGCTACAGGGTAGGCGGCAGACAGGTGCAGACCGGAGACCGTCCACACATCAATCTCCCACTCACCACGCGATGGATGCCTAAAAGTAGAACTAACTAAAATAGAACATTCAAATTCCTCGCCTTACCTAAATCAGTGCAATTTGAGTACTCCTTGTCGGTAGGATTGTCGTGGATTTGCCGCTAATGTATGCCGACGGAGCTCCGGGCTGTTAACTCCAGCCTGCATTCACACTCTGTTACAAGTCCGAGGCTGACGCCAGCCTCATGCTATCTGCCAACGAGTATATATATATATCCTGACAGCTTCACGCCGCAGATGAATACAGACACATTGAAAATCACTTCTCCTACTCCCACCATGCATCTCATCCTGACTGGCGCCACTGGTCTCGTGGGCTCGGCGGCCCTGGACGCCATGCTCCACACACCCACCATCTCCAAGATCACCATACTCTCACGACGACCGGTGCCGTTTGCGGAAGACGCCGCGGATCCCCGTGTGAACGTTATGCTCCACCCAGACTTCAGTCAGTACGACGCGTCTGTGCTGAAGCAGCTGCAGGGTGCCAATGGCTGCGTGTGGGCGCTGGGCATATCACAAAACCTCGTCAGCGCAGAAGACTATGTGAAAATCACCAAAGACTACGCGCTCAGCGCCGCGAGGGCGTTTGAAGACATCAAGCCTGCACAGGGGAAATTCCACATGGTCTACGTGTCGGGCGAGGGCACAACACACACGCCGGGCCGGTGCACGCCCATCTTTGCCCGCGTCAAGGGCGAAACGGAAATGGAGCTGGCGGCCATTGCGTCGAATGGCCGCATCCAGATCGACTCTGTGCGGCCGGGCTACGTCGATAAGAAGGACCACGAGGCTATTCAACCCCATGTGCCGGTCGCGCCATCCGCCCAGAGGTTGATGGAGGCTGTCGCGGGCCCGGCGGTCAGGGGCTTCCTGCCCAGCCAGCACTCGCCGACCAAGATGCTGGGCAGGGGGCTGGTCGACATGGCCATGGGCAAGATGGACGACAGGTTTCAGGGCAGCGGCGTGGAGAGGGTCGGTGGATCGTGGATCGTGTCCAACCTAGGGCTCAGAAGGATGGTGGGCGCTTGAACTGGGGGTCTCACTCGCCGTGAACGCGCCGGTTCACACTTGACAGCTCAGACAAGAATTGTAACTGTAGAATAAGGAATGTCTTGAGAATATTGCGTTAAGAAAGGTGATGGCAGATTGAGAGGCGCAAGATGGAACTGCCATCTGTCGCGAGATTCCAGTGACTTGACTTAAGTAGAAAATAGTCGCCCTGGCAAGGGTTTGCACCACGACATTGGTAGCTGTATCTCGTCAATCGATTATGGACATACTTCACCAGGCTAGGCGAGGGTGACGATGCGGGACCAGGCGTTCAGATTAGCGTCACGTGCCCGCGCGATGCCCCCGCGTCACGTCACTCGCCTCGTTCCTGCCGCGAAGCCAAATGATCACCGACTTTCCCTCCAACTCAAGAGGCACCGATGCGGAGGCCATTTGCTTCTCACGACCTCACAAAAATGACGCGAGGCAAAATGGTGCGCATATTACGACATTCGACGCGCTGCCCCTCCGATTTACCGAGCCGATGACTGTGGCGCATCGTAGGTTGAGACATCGCACCTCAGAACCAGACCAGGCCACGAACGGACCCGAAACGCCGGAAGGAGATGGCCTGCTTGCGTGCTTGTTGCTCGGGATCTCGCTCTCTCGAATGTGCGAATCAACAACCATGAACGACCGCAGGGACTTGCTTGTCTGTTCGACGGGTTCGGCGGGGTGGCGCAGATTCCAGTCATGTAGGGGTCTGTCGCGGGCTCCTTGATTCGACAATACCATGGAAGCCTTGGACTTGCATAGGGACAAGGTATGCAATCATCGCGGGGACAATCATCACCGAGCAGGTCTGCTGAGGGGACGGAATTGATTGAGCCGTCGACTAAATTGGGGCCTTCATGTTTCTCGGCCGCTCCCAGCCATGCTCTCGTCCCCAGAATTCACGTTTCTTTTTTTCGAGAACGGGATGTACTGATTGCAAATGTCTCACAGATACCACTACAGAGGGCCACGACCCTCGCCTGCCGCCCCGCCCAGACCCGTCGAGGCGGAAATGGGGTTCTGCACATGTGGACTTTGCGATACCCAGTAGCGGTTTCGCTGCTTGCGGCCAGCATTCCAACCACGACGGTCCCCCGTTGCGGCTGGTATTGATTCCTTTCAACATGATTGCATTCAATATGATCGCTTTCAACATAATTGCTTTCAAGAGTATTGAAATGGAAAAATACGACAGGGCGCATTGCGCATATATTGCGGCTTGTGGCCTGGACATTCAATCTCACTGTCCTTCCCATCCACTCACCAACAGCCTCTGCAGCTGGACTCGACCAACATGGCGAGAATGACAACCGCCAAAGCTCTTGCGGGCGCGACGCTTGCCGCAGCCGCACTACCAGCAGTTCATGGGCAGCGAACTGTGACAGTCGAGGTCACTAGGTATCACGATATCAACGTTTGCTTGAACGCATGTGTTGCCCAGCCCACACTTGGGTCCATGGGCCCTTCTCCTCAAGATTCTCCGGCACACCAAGATTATCCCCCCATGGTCGACTACAATCAGCCTCAATATCCTTCGCAAGTGACGCTTACCCTTCCCATCTACGGAGACCAGGGTAGGGTCGAAACAAAGGCTGCCGCATGCGATGATTGTCCCGAGACAGTCTTTTACTACGAGCCCACGGACGTGTCATACGTGACAAGAACGACGACAAATGGCTGTGGCCCATACCCCACAATCTCTACCATTCTGCCTGAGAAGGACTGCCGCGCTTGCGAGGGCACTGTCATCATCTGCGAACCTGCTTCAGTCACGGCCTTCCCCGCCAAGGTCGGAGGCAACGGGATTTCCGACAACGGCAATGCCATCACTACCATACTGCCCGGTGCCGGCCCTGACGGACCGCGAATCACCATCCCTGGCACTGAACCCAATGATCCTATGACTGTTGTCATCGGACCGGCCGGATTCACAGACAGACTCCCAACCATTACCGCCCCAGGCGCCAGCGCCGGTGCTGGTGCCCCCACGCGGACGCTGCTGCCGACCGGTAGCGATGGCGAGCCTATCCCGGGCGCGTCTCCCATTGTCGTCATCGGGGACGCTGTCGCTACTGGAGCACCCGGCTCGGGCGCTGGCTACGGATCAGGCTCCAACTTGCCCGTCGTCTCTCTCCCTGGCGCCGTGGAAGGCGATCCAGCTGTCCTTCTGCCAGGCAGTGGGCCCAATGGTGTTCCCATCATCGTGGTCGGTGACCCAAGCGAACTTGGAGTGGGCGCAGGAATCGATGGCCCATTCAATGGCGGCGGTCCTCTGGTTACCATTTCACTCCCTGGCGCTGACGTAAATGGCCCTCGCGTCACCCTGTCCCCGACCAACCCCGCTGATCCGGCTACGGTCGTCGTCGGACCCCCTGGCTTCCAGAAAGCCATTCCTACAGCCACACTGCCAGGTGTGGTGCCCGGAGTAGCTGCACCCACGGGCTTTGTCCTTCCTATCGGCAGTGACCAAGGTCCGATTGCCGTTGTTGGAGACATGTCCTCCATCCCTGGGGAGTTAGTCGTCGTCCCCGGCGCTGACGCGAATGACGGCCAGTTGACCCTTCCTGGCGGGCTATCTCGCGGCTCGCCCCTCATTCTTATCGGCGATCCAAGCTTGCTGAACCTTTTCCCCGATGGTCCCAACGTCGGAATACCCATCGTTCCTGGCTCTGGGCCCGCAAGCCTCGCGGACGTCAACCAAAGCATCAGTGGTAGTCTTGGCCCCAATGGCAGGCCTCTGCCAGACACTGACGGCGACGGAGTACCTGACATTGGCGCTCCCAATGGCCTCGATCTTGATAATGACGGCATCCCTGACATTGGTCTCAACGGAGGCCCCCTTGTCGTCGACACCAACGGCGACGGCGTTCCTGACGCACCCGCTCTCACAAACATCTACTTGAGCTCCGGCATCCTTGCCCCTGGAGTCGGTCCGCTCATTCCCACCATTGACACCAACGGCGATGGTATTCCTGATTTGATCGCACCGGTGGAGAATCTTCTCACAGACTCCAACGGCGATGGCATCCCTGATGCTTCACTTGGAGGTGCTCTTGTGGACACCAACGGCGACGGAATCCCCGACTCGGTCGCCCCCTTTCAGGATGTTCTCAAAGACGTCAATGGTGACGGCATCCTTGACTTGGTTGCTCCGGTCGGCGGTGCGCTTACGGATGCCAACGGCGATGGCATCCCAGACCTGATTGCCCCTGCTGAAGATGTTCTCACTGACACCAACGGTGACGGCATTCTCGACAGCAGCGCATCGGGCCAACTCCCTGTTGACATCAACGGCGACGGCATTCCTGACCTTGGTCTTGGAGGCGGGTTGCTCGCTAAGCTTACGGACACGAATGGAGACGGCATTCCTGACTCACTCACGGCTGGTACTGGTGCTGGTGCCGGGATCGACACGAATGGCGATGGAGTCCCCGATCTTGCTGCTGGAGCAGGCCTGGGAGCTGGGTCGACGGACGCGAATGGCGACGGCGTCCCGGACGGCCAAGCAGTCGACGCAGGCACTGGTGTTGACACCAACGGTGACGGCGTCCCGGATGCTATCACGGTTGACGCAGGCGCTGGTATCGATACAAACGGTGACGGTGTCCCGGATGCCATAGCGGTTGGTGCAGGCACTGGTGTTGATACCAACGGCGACGGCGTTCCTGATGCCATAGCGGTTGACCCAAGTGCCGGCATCGACACTAACGGCGACGGTGTTCCTGACTCCTTCACGGTTGATGCAGGCGCTGGTATCGACACGAACGGCGACGGCGTCCCGGACGCCCTGCCTATTGATGGAACAGGTTCGGGCATCGACACGAACGGCGATGGCATCCCAGATGCCCTACCTATTGATACAGGTGCCGGAATTGACACCAACGGCGACGGTGTTCCCGACTCATTCATTGTTGATACAGACGCTGGCATCGACACCAATGGCGACGGCGTCCCGGACGCCCTGCCAATTGATAATACAGGTGCCGGCATTGACACCAACGGCGACGGCGTTCCTGATTCTATAGCGGTCGACCCAAGTACCGGCATTGACACGAACGGTGATGGCGTTTCTGACTCCTTCACGGTTGATGCAGGCGCTGGTATCGACACGAACGGCGACAGTATCCCGGATGCCCTGCCTATTGATAATACAGGAGCCGGTGTTGACACTAACGGCGACGGGGTTCCTGATTCCACAGCCGTCGACCCAAGTGCCGGCATCGATACTAACGGCAATGGCGTCCCCGACGCCCTACCCATTGATACAGGCGCTGGTGTTGACACCAACGGCGACGGCGTTCCTGACTCTGTGGCGGTCGACCCAAGTGCCGGCATCGATACCAACGGTGACGGCGTCCCGGACGCCCTGCCTATTGACAACACAGGCACTGGTGTTGACACCAACGGCGACGGCGTTCCTGACTCTGTAGCGGTCGACCCAAGTGCCGCTATCGACACTGACGGCGACGGCGTACCAGATGCACTGCCTATTGATACAGGCGCCGGGATCGACACCAACGGCGACGGCGTCCCGGATACCCTACCTATTGATACGGGTGCCGGCGTTGACACCGACGGTGATGGTATTCCGGACACAACGGTCGATGCAGGCGCCGGCGTTGACACTGACGGCGACGGCGTCCCTGATGCTCTACCTATTGATACGAGCGCTGGTATTGACACCAACGGCGATGGCATCCCAGATGCCCTACCTATTGATACGGGTGCCGGGATCGACACCAACGGCGATGGTATCCCAGATGCCCTACCTGTTGATACGGGTGCCGGCATTGACACCAATGGCGACGGCGTTCCTGACTCTACAACGGTCGACCCAAGCACCGGCATCGATACGGACGGCAACGGCGTACCAGATGCTCTACCGATTGATACGAGTGCCGGCATTGACACCAACGGCGACGGCGTTCCGGATACAACGGTCGATGCAGGCGCCGGCGTTGACACCAACGGTGATGGTATTCCGGACACAACGGTCGATGCAGGTGCCGGCATCGACACTAACGGCGACGGCGTGCCGGACGCTCTGCCTATTGACAACACAGGCGCTGGTGTTGACACCAACGGCGACGGCGTGCCGGACGCCCTACCTGTTGATACAGGCGCTGGCATTGATGCCAATGGCGACGGCATCCCGGATACAACGGCCGATGCAGGTGCCGGTATTGATGCCAATGGTGATGGTGTTCCGGACACAACGGTCGATGCAGGTGCCGGCATCGACACTAACGGCGACGGCGTGCCGGACGCTCTGCCTATTGACAACACAGGCGCTGGTGTTGACACCAACGGCGACGGCGTACCAGATGCACTGCCTGTTGATACAGGCGCCGGCATTGATGCCAATGGTGATAGCATCCCGGATACAACGGTCGATGCAGGTGCCGGCATCGACACCAACGGCGACGGAAACCCGGATACTGGCCTTCAGACTGAGCTCGGAGCCGGTGGCACTGGGAATGTCGTTGACCCGCTCATTCCTGGCACTGATCCCGTCACTGATCCCGCCACTGACCCTGTCAACCCGGTCACTGATCCAGTGACTGACCCCGTCACCGACCCCGTTACGGATCCAGTCACGGATCCCGTCACCAATCCAGTTATAGACCCTATCACGGATCCCGCCACTGACCCTGTTAATCCGGTCACCGATCCTGTCACGGACCCTGCCACGGATCCCGTCACTGATCCAGCCACGGATCCCGTCAATCCGGTCACTGATCCGGTCACTGATCCAGTGACTGATCCAGTGACTGATCCCGTCACCGACCCTGTTACGGATCCAGTTACTGATCCCGTCACTGACCCTGCCAACCCTGTCACTGATCCGGTGACTGACCCCGTCACTGACCCTGTTACGGATCCAGTTACTGATCCCGTCACTGACCCTGCCAACCCTGTTACGGACCCAGTCACGGATCCCGTCACCGATCCTGTCACTGACCCAGCCACGGATCCCGTCACTGATCCAGTCACGGATCCAGTCACGGATCCAGTCACTGACCCAGTCACTGACCCCGTCACTGACCCAGTCACTGACCCCGTCACTGACCCAGTCACTGACCCCGTCACTGACCCAGTCACTGACCCCGTCACTGACCCAGTCACTGACCCCGTCACTGATCCCGTCACGGATCCAGTCACTGATCCAGCCACGGATCCCGTCAATCCGGTCACTGATCCCGTCACCGACCCAGTCACTGATCCAGCCACGGATCCCGTCAATCCGGTCACGGATCCCGTCACCGATCCTGTCACTGACCCAGCCACGGATCCCGTCACTGATCCAGTCACTGATCCCGTCACGGATCCCGTCACGGATCCAGTCACGGATCCAGTCACTGACCCAGTCACTGACCCCGTCACTGACCCAGTCACTGACCCCGTCACTGACCCAGTCACTGACCCCGTCACTGACCCAGTCACTGACCCCGTCACTG